>CM074449.1:17593364-19055301 GCA_037101425.1 Elopichthys bambusa
AAGCTAACAGCACACCAGGCCATTTACAAAAGAAAGAGCCTACTGTCGCTAACTGACTAGCCGGCTGCTAACCCATACCAAGTCCAAGACATTTTTCACATGCAGAACTCAATATTTTAATTTTTTACCTCAATTGGTGCAAATACCTGGGTCGATTTTCTTTCACACAAAATGCTAATGAGAAACTTCTGCACTCGTTATGTATCTAAATTATAAAATTACTCCCAAAAAAACAGCACCAACTTACCAGCAAGGGGACCGGAAGGAGTTGTAAATGAACTTCCGCTACACCGAATGAAATTTAGTGGAAGGGCTGAAATCAATCCGCCGTTGTTTTGTTTACTAATTGTGTGAATTGTTATATTTTGTAAACCGTATCAAGCGAATTGTATGCATTTATAATAGTGTTTCTCAAGTGGAATTGGGTTTCCGAGGTGTGTTCCAAGCAGTGATTTTTATATTTAGATAGGAATATAGTTCCACGCGGACGGATATCATAGAGAGAGCAGGCGTGCGAAGACCATCGAAAACGACGGTCTTCCAGTTTTCGTTTAAACTGGTATATAAAATGTTTAATTTAACGTTACGGCACCCCAGTAAACAACATAATATTTTAGTAATCGATTCAGGGGTATTTAGAAATAATACATTTATTTAAAAAAAATAATAATAATTTATAGACACGTTTAGGTTGAATCGGATTTATAGGTAATACTATTGGATAAATGACACTGAAAATGCTTTACAGATCAGCTGCAATGATGTGAATCACTGGATTTACTGAATCCATAATAATTATGATAACAATAAGGATGTTAAATAAATATATCTAATGGCAAATAACATGCAGGTACATATGTGACCACTTGTGGGCGACAGAAAAGCTGAATTCTCATCGAAACTCATCCAGGTGTATTAATCCTTAAAAAGACCATTAAAGTCACTCATAAAACATCAGAATTTCGTGGCAGAGATAACGAAATATCAAACAAACTCATTTAGGATGTATTTGGTTAAGAACTAACTTTAAGAACTTAAATGAAGAACTAACATTTAGTTAATTTCATTCCCTGTGTTTGTGATTGTTTTGATTTTGACAACTGAACTTAAGGACATTTCAGTGAATGTATGAAATCAGCTCCCCTCAAGTTCACACTTGTCCTGTGCAAGTGTAGTTTATTACAATGGGCATGTTTCTGTAACATTTAAGAACCAGAATAGTTTTGTTTTAATTTGAATGAACAATTTTTTGCATTAAAAGTGTGCTTATAATATTTTTAATTGTGATAAATGCCACTTGGTTCAATATTTTGTCATGTAATGTAATGACATTCAAATAAGTGTTCTTATACTTTTGGGGTCACTATAAATTACATGACAGTGAAATGTTGAGACTTATGATTTGATATAATGAATGTAAAACAGACATTAATAGAAAATCCACAAATATACCTATATATATATATATATATATATATATATATAGCATCATCACAGCTGTATATTACCAATCATACTAATTGAGTACACTCACAGCAGTGGTAGCAGATGTAATCCTGGTGGAGCTTCAACAGCCCAGATGGTGAAAGGTCACATTATCATTTCAATAGCCCCTCTGTTGGGCTGGGAGCATAAAAGCAGAAACAGAATCCTGTCTCCCACTGAACATGTGAACTGTTTTATGTGATAGTTTTACATGAATTGAAAAAAAAATCACACCTGTAGATTAAAATGAATGCTCTTTTCACATTTCCGGGGTTCTCAGAAGCAGAAGCTGTCATAGTTGGGTAAACTCCTGTGATGAATGGAAACAACAAATATAATTTTTGCGCTCCTATTTCCCCCGTTATAGCAAAAGGAAAAATCCATGATAGCATTTCTATCACTTTCCAAAAGAGGAAGAAAATATTGTGAAATCCAAAAAGGGATGACAAGATCCAGACGATAAACATAAAACCAAATGGGAAACAAACCGTTATTTTTAATAGTGTATACATCTGAAAACAAGTGGCTAACAAGGAACAGGTGTGTAATGAATTGTCATGGTAACAAATTTTTAAAAATTAAACATTTGCATGGATTAATAATTCACAATAATATCAATAGCATGCATTTAGAAATAGACTATGCATCATTATGGTAGGTGGATGTAAAGGAAGAGAGGCAAACTAGAAAATGAATGGAAATCTAAAATTTAGAGTATTTGCTATGTGAGGCTATAAGAGCACAGCGATGTTCACTGAACACCTGATGAATCACGTTCTGCTGTAAAGAGGGCCACAGGTTCACAGCACAAATGTGTTGCCACTGTAAACAGACCTCTCATCTATTCAGTTTAATGAGTGTAGGGTTTCAGGCTCAAAATATAATATCTGGATAACATTTTCTCTGCAGAGTGCATCAACTTATTTATGTTTTGTGAAGGGCCTTGTTTATTCAATGGCTTTTTCATTTCTCAGAAACATGATTGTATAAGATGTTATTAGTCATCTAAGCACTCTATTCATGGGCAAGGACTAATGTGTTTCTCTTTGAACTTTTATTGACTAACTTTTCAGTTGTATTTATGTTTCCATGGGGTAATGTCAGGCTACTTTTGGATAAATCGCCTAGAGCAGTGGTTCCCAACCCTGGTCATACGAAGGGACCTCAGCACTGCACATTTTGGATGCGTGGACCTTGTTTGATACAATTAATGTCTATTCATGCGCACTCTACTAATGATCTGATGAGTTGAAACAGGTTCACTAGATGATCACAGATTCCCAAAACTTTTCATTCTAGCACCCATCTAGAAAGATATAGGCCTAATCAATCTTTAGACGCACCAAAAACCATTTAGAGTGAAATATGAATAAAAGAAAATGCATTTGTTCTCTTTTAGTTATGATATGAGGATAACCTTAAACAAGGACATAAATCTGAGGAATATGGTAAAGAGAAAATATATAATTTTTTAGAGAGAATAGGCATTCTAGGACAATATATTATCCACAGAGACAGAGAGAATGAATTTTTGTTTTCCGTTCAGTAAGTGAGTCATTTTTTTTATTCAGTACCCACTCTGATTCGGTAAGTTCATTTAGTGAATAATCCATCAATCAGATTCAATCTGGTAAGTTTTTGTGAATAATTAATTAAAGAATCGATTTATAAATGTCATTTGATTGTGAACTAGACTACATAGGCCGTGTTATATTGGTTGCAGCTCACAAGCAGTGACGCAAAGCGCTGCAGCCTGATTTTTCTTAGGCATTCAAAATCTGGAGGATCCAGGACCAGGAGTTAAATCTTACACAAAGTAGGTCTTGTCTATCATTTGATGTTGGAAATATGTAATCAATTTTAAGTTCAAAAGATAAAATGGTCTTTTTTATATAAAGAATATAGGATATTTTAAAATCTCAGCATTTTATTGTTATAGCCAACATTTGTCATTTGCTTGAAGTAGAAAAATAAGTGCCGGTGTTGTGCCGAATTTTGACCCCCTGCCAGATTATTACCCCCCTAGTATTGGTAGGTTAGGAGTTGGTGTGGGGGAGGGGTTAGGATTATGGGTGGGGTTAGGATTAGGCAATCAGGTAGCGACTTCAACGAGGGGGGTAATAATTCAGCAGGGGGTCGAAATTCGGCACAACACCTGTATGCAAGGAAAACCAGTATTACACTAAAGGTAAAAATAATGCCGGCACATACCGTCCCATTTCGAGCACTGGAAATAGTTCATAAGGTAACAATTGCAGGTTACAGTTTTTTACAATTGGTCCCACTGCGCCCAACATAATTTTGTATTAACCAAAAGGACCCTTATATACGCCTTATATACTCACGTTCCAGCAAGTGAGCCATGTATTTATTCAGTAGCCTATTAACAGACTTCGTGAGTTCATTCAGTAAATAATCTGTCAAACAGATTCATTCACTCCTGGGTTCTTGAGTTTTTTTGAACAATTTAATAAATAACCGATTAAAAATTGTCATTTGTTCATGAACTGGACAACCGAAGAACATGCTGTACAGATGGTTTCACCATTAATACAATAGCCAGTTTTAAAATTATTTAAAAAAATTATTATATAAAAATAATTATTTTTGATTGTTTTTCCTTTATTTCCATTAGCACTCACAAAGATCTCTGTCTTGACAGTAACTTGTCCTGATTGTCAATTCATTTGTATCCATATGAAACTAACACATTCTAACACACAGTATTAATTGTGCAGTGTCCGTTTGACAGTATGTTCTTACCACCATTGGGAAGGTGTCAAAGTTCTGCCAGGCTCAGCAATACGCTTGGGCTGCTCCCGGCATCAGTTTTCTCTGCAGTGGCTCTGGTGATGAGCCAAGTTCTGATCATGATCCTGTTAAACCTCTGCTCCGGTCCAAAGGCACACCACGTTTAGTTACGTAATTCAATATTAATATTTTTTCATTTATTTATATTTTTATAAATATAATTATAGTATTCTAATTTTATTTCTTCTACTTATATAATTAGGAATATTTGTTTTTAAACATCTGAAACTAAAGTAGGCCTATTAGACATTTTGAACAGTTTAACGATGACATGACCATTGAGTAACCTGGCAAAAGCTAACGCATATTGTTGCCTGCCCACAGCAGTGTGAATAAGCTTATAAGCTTATAATGCAGCACTGGCTGTTTGATTTCCATTTTACTGCAGATGACACGTGACCTCTCACAGTGACCTGCAACTAATCTAAATCTCATTTAACTTCATCTTGCCCACATCCGTTGTTACAGAACATACGTAAGCTATAGGGGACACCGGGAAGTGTTCAGATTAATATTAGTTTAACCAATTAGAAATGAGCAGGGGTACAATTCATACATGACCACCATCACCCTATGATCAGACAGTAGAAGTTGTATAAGTATCTGAAAAAATTAATTTAGTCAAAAACAAATTTCTAGGTAAGTAAGTAAAATCTGATTTGCGTTTATAGATTTTAAATGACAGAACCGGCATCAACCATCATCAGTTTTCTTTGTAACTTGTAATATAATTTGATATGTAATATCTACACAAGCTTTTGATCTAAATGTCAAAAAAAAAAAAAAAAATAGAAATATATTTTTCTATTTTATGCATAATACTACTTTGATTCTATCCCCTAACCGTACCCCTAAAAACAACCCATCACAGAAAACTTTCTGCTTCTGTACATTTTCTAAAAAACATCACTTAGTATGATTTATTAGCTGTTTTCCTCATGGGGACCAAAAAATGTCCCCACAAGGATTGCGGATTTTGCCGTCTTTGTAGGAACAAAGATGGCCCACACACACAGTCTGTTATGTATTTTATGTTTTATGTATTTCTTTTATAGTTGTTTCCAGTAGGGTGGTGATGGAAGATGCTAATTATTAGCCTATATCAAACATAACTTTATTACTGCAGTTAATTCATGCACAAAAGTTTTCAATTAGTTTTACAACAGGTTGTGAGCTACGTTGTAACAATGCTATTTTTTTGTAGCCTATGTGAAAATCATTTGTACAGCTTTGGAACAAGTTTTAAATTTGGCCTAATTTATAACAGACAAGCAATTTATAATATGCACATTATATCAACATTACAAACGTTTAAACAAACAACTGTCACCTTCTACGCTACAATACAATCCCAAAATCTTAAAGGTTACAGTGTAGTTTATTACTACCCAAAGCAATACTCAATTAGCCTAATTCATGTGTAGATAAATAGACTTATAACTTAGGCCTATATCTTTGCTACTGACCACCGATTAAAGAGGACTTTGAGGAGATATGTGTCTTTTGTTAAGAAACATCCTGGATTAAAGCTGCTTGATTTTTTTAGGAAGGTTATTTTATAGCTACAAGGGCCAGTGACGTTAATACTACAGCCAATCCGATTCCTCCAATCGCTGAAGTTCATTTGTTGACTGTGTCGCTCTTCTTGTCAGCAGCACTAGCGCGAGAAGCGCGGAGTCAGTAGTTCAAAGGGCAGGGGATCATCACTAATATCCACCGATGGAAATATATTTACTCGATATGTGTAGTTTAAGGTAAGTTTTGCGATTCAACACAATACATTCGCATACAGATTATTAAACCTCTCCGCGCGCCTGTTACATCACTACAAGATGCTTCATCTGGTCGCCGGACTCATGTGCGTCTATGCACTAACGTGTGTAAAAGTTGTCTATGGACAAAATGAAAAAGGTGAGCGTTTTATATGTACTGCAGTCCCCATTGATAAGGATACAAGTTGCCCTGTGCAGTCTCTGCCTGTTCAAAGCTCGTCGGTCCAAGAGGAAGAACTGAGAAACACGGTCATGCAACTTCGCGAGACAATTTTACAACAGAAGGAGACAATTGTAAGTCAGTTAGTGACGATTAAAGAGCTGACGTCTAAACTGTCACGATGCGAGTCTGACTCCGAAATATTTAGGAAAATTAATAAGGACACAATGGATGATGTGCCTAAAGATCCAAATGACACCATTGACGTTCTTGGAAAGACCATGCAGGGTCTGAAGGATCGACTGGAAAACCTAGAGGTAAGAGAGTCTTTATTTCAGCTATACAAGTTTGACACTTTGCCGTGTTCTACATGTGTAAATAAAGAGATTAAATGACTAAAAGCACAGTTGTGCTGGACGGTTCTCTGCCAAGACTATTTTGGTAATTATGTGGAGGCGTTGAAGATTTACAGAGATTATCTCATTAGTTAGTACGTCTCTATCCCTTAACCACAAGTGGCAAAGTTACTTATGATGCCCCAAGCGACAAAATGTCTGGAATGTGTCGATGCCATTTAAAATGTCAGGTGTTAATCTGACTGTGTGAAATGATGGAGCAAACGGTAACCCTAACATATCCTATTTTTTTCCACATGAAGTGATCTTGCCATCTGGCACTGAACGAGTTTTTGTTCTTCCTAGTTTGGAGGAAGTTAATTCAGTTAGTGTTTTAGGGTTAATTGCTTAATGGAATGTTAATCTTTTCTTTCTTTTTTTCTGGCCAATTAATTACCATTAGTAGGTTACCATTTTTCAGTGTAAGTAAATTCAATTATTTTAAGGAATTCACTTGGTTTACATTTAATGGAAATGGAATAGGCTACATATAGCTAGTTTTGCCCAATTCTGGCCAATTCTTGCCCAATTTTTCTTTTCTTTTCTTTCTGTGAAGCCCTTTTTGCTAAATAAAAAGGGCTTCACAGAAAGAAAGAAAAAACTTTTCAAGATGCTAACAATTTGATGGTTTGGCCATGAAAACATCCTCTTTCTGTTTAAAAAATAAATAAATAAGGAAAGAGGAATATTAGGTGATTTCCTAATTATCATTAGAATTTAATTGATTTTAAGAAATAAATTAGTCAGATTACAAAGCAGAGTGATTTTTTTTTTTTTTTCAAGAATGACATTGATTTCTTTGACTTCCTCAAATCAGCGCAAATGTTTTCACCTGCACAGGTGTTATAGAAGAAGCTTGAAACCTAAATTTGATTTGTGAATAAAAACATGATAATTTCTTTATTTTTCTTGGGTCCTGGACATCAAATATTATATTGATGTAAAAAAAATTAAAAAGAAAAAACTACTTACAAAAGAAAAGAAATAAAACTAACTGGATTATGTAGAAAAGAGTTTTACTTCTTTGTAATGTTCTTAGTTCAGAACCAAATAGGTTCTATTAAGCAAAGAAAAAGCTTTTGTACAATTCTGTCAGCAATAATTAGAAATCCAATGTTTGTCGTTTTTTTTTTTGTCATTTCTTTCCAAAGCAACAGCAAATGCGAGCCAATATCTCTGGTGCCTCCTTTCCTAATGAGCTGAGAAATCTACTGCAGCGTAGACTGGAGGACTTGGAGAATCAACTGCTGAAGAAGGTCAATGAGCTTGAGGAAGAGAAGACCCAGCTATATAATGAGACTGTCGCTCATCGCCAGCGGACAGACAATACCCTCAACTCTCTCATGAACAGGATCTCTGAACTGGAGAAAGGTCTGTACAAAACACTCCTACATTCTCTAGTCATTCTTCTTTCCAAAGTAGAGGAGCCCAGTAAAATTTTATTTCAACGTTTTTTTTTTAACTGTTTAGCACTGTGTGCTTCAAAATGTGCTAAAAAATTCCCATATTTGTTAAAGCTGATAGCCTTGTGGGCAGCGCTCCGACATATTGCAACATATATCCGGTGAGCCGAGTGCTATTCCCGGGGTCGAGGTCCTGTTCCTCTCTCTCCATCCCATGCTTTCCTGTCTGATCTCTAAACTGTCCTATCTAATAAAGCCATAACTTTATATATATATATATTTCCATATTTAGCCACTATAGTGTTACAGTTCGCTTCTTGGTTTCCTCTACATTAAAATCTAGTCTCAATCATTGCTTTCCACATTATTTTTCTTAATGTTTGATTTGAAAGAGTTAGGGCCGAGGGCGTAGTCAGGTTGTTTTGTGGTCTGTCAACATATTTCTGCATTATTCCAGTGATTATGCTATAATAAATCACACTTTTTGGTTTTAGGAGGAGCTGGATTCAAATCACCAGAGAATTTCAAGATCTCTCTTCCTCTTCGCACTAATTATCTTTTCGGACAAGTAAAGAAAAGCCTACCAGAAATGTACGCCTTCACTGTCTGCATGTGGCTCAAGTCAGGTTCGAGCCCCGGCATTGGAACCCCATTTTCCTACGGAGTGCCTGGACAGGCAAATGAGATTGTACTGATCGAATGGGGCCATAACCCCATAGAACTGCTCATCAATGACAAGGTAAAGAAACGACGTATTAAGAAAAGCAAATTTAGCATTGGATATTGTGAGGACACTGATGTTAGAGGTGCAATAGGTGATTCCCTACAGAAACATTTTTTGTTTTGCTGGTTGAAAGTCTCCTTATATCCTGATAGCAATCACTATGTTAAACAGTCAAAATGTATTTTTATAAATATATAAATCGTCTGTGGATGGAGTAGGATCATAAAATGTTCATTCAATCATTGTATTCGGTCAGAATGAAATGATAGCATAGTGTTCCCTGTCAGACATCATACATCATCAGTGCGTTCACATACGCTGTGCAGACAGATGATGTAATCCAATTTGTGCCCTGTCCAAATACCTACACTTGCAGTCTTTGCACTTGGCCACTTGTCTACTTATATGACGTATTTCCTGTATTTGGCTCAAGTAGTTAAGTGAGTGTGAAGACTGTAAGTGTGTGTAGAACTTTTGATTACCCGATGGGACACACTTATAGTCTTGCAAAAAAAATGCAAGCGTTTACAGTGCTTTTTTCTATTATTATTATTTTCAGTACTTTGCATTTTAAAATACACTTCTAAATGTCTAAATGTCTAAACTTTAAAAAGCAGTTGCAAATGATGTACAAAATACACATAGCCTATTAATCTTTGCATCAATAAAATGTGCAACACTTTACTACCAAATTATATGTAATATATAATTAATTTAACTTACAGTTGAATGTTTTCCCTGACATCTCGCAATTTCGGGGCATGCGAGTTCCCTAACATAATGCATGATGGGATACGCTTAGCCTCGAATACCGCTCCGAAGCTGTATTCGAGATAGTGTGGGTTTAGTGTGCATTAAGGGCACTGCACTTGGGCATTTTTAAGACATGGGACAGTCTTGCGCACTTACTTCCTGACGCGTGCACGAGCTGTCAATTGGCCAAGACCGCAAATGTGGGTATTTTAATCTCTCTGTCTACTTCAGCTTTGAAATCTCATTGCCAATTGTGTAAAGAAAAACATGGTGATGTGTTGCATGAGGTGGAGTCACGTGACCTGGAAACGCGACATGGAAAGTTTAAAAAACATGACTGCAAATGAGATTTGCAAGCGTAAAGGAAGATTATCAGTGTACAATGACTTAAAGGGATAGTTCACCCAAAACCTAACATTCTGTCATCATGTACTCACTCTCTTGACTCGCTTGATATTTTGAAAAATGTCTTTTTTTTTTTTTTTTTAGATGTATAAAAACCACAAAAAAAAATTAAGTCTGGAACGATAATAAATGATGACAGAATTTTCATTTTTGGGTGAACTATCCTTTAAAATTTCACTCTGTTTCTCATACAAAGCAATTGTACAGCTTCATATGGCTACTTTAGGTGCTTTTTGTCCTCGGCAGTATAAATCACCATCCATTTTCCTTGTGTGGAAAACAGAAACTTAAGATCTCACTTTGTGCTTCACGAAAGAAAGGAAGAAAATAAAAAGACAATAATATTGATAAAGTATTTTTGAATACCTCCTGTTGTCAAATAGGTGGCACAACTACCTCTATCACTGAGCGATGGGAGGTGGCACCATGTCTGCATCACTTGGACTACTAGGGATGGGCTTTGGGAAGCCTATCAGGATGGCCAGAGATTGGGCTCAGGAGACAATCTGGCCCCCTGGCACCCTATCAAGCCTGGAGGAGTCCTCATCCTGGGCCAAGAGCAGGTGAGAACAGAAGCAGAGCTGATACAGCAGTTTCTGCTGCATTCCCAGACCCAGTCACACTGTAAATGTAATATTATGCCATCCCTGCACAATAGTGTTACTGACTCATGAACTTTACATTTTAAATAAAACTTGACCTCAGGCAGCAAACAATGTCGTAGAGTTAGCATGTACATGCTCTACGAGTGAATAAAAAGGGGTTATTGTTGTTGTCTTAACGAGGCCTGTCGTTTATGGCCTCAACAGGATGTAGTAGGGGGACGCTTTGATGCCACCCAGGCCTTTGTGGGGGAGCTGAGCCACTTTAACATCTGGGATCGGGTCCTGCGCTCCACGGATATCATCGCCATGTCCAACTGCTCATCCTACATCCCTGGGAATGTGGTGGCCTGGACCGACAGTAACATCGAGGTGTTTGGTGGAGCCTCAAAGTGGCCGCTAGAGCTATGTGAAGACCGGCTATTTGACAATTAAAAGTGTTTGTGGATACTAGTAAGCGATACTTTTCATATCAAAAAAGATTTATCTTCATCACTCAAACAAGAAGTAGCAAATAGTTTAAAGAAAAAGCAACCTAAATCAACTATATCAACAATATATTTAAATATTCTTGGACAGATTACAGCATACAGATAAATGTAACATTTCAGTTTATATATTCAGTCGACATATCTGTGGCTGAGGGATATTGCCATTACAGAAAGTAATGTACCAGATGGTACTACCATGGTACTCTGATAAATACCATGTTACTGAAAGATGTTACATGACACTCCATGGTACATTACCATGTCACTTTGTTGGTGTACAGAAAAGCACACACATACATGCTTATCCTGTTAGAATATAGCTGCGTTCATGGCATGTTGGAATTACCGGAATTATGAGATTACGACTTGTAAAAAGTGTTCACGTCCTTGAAGAACTTAACTCTGATTTTTAAAACTCATCATGCGGAGACACCCAAAATGGCAGGAGCTTCAGCAGTAAATTGTCCCTAAGCAGTTATTTTGTAATATTTCTGTTTAATAATTCCTATAACTGACTAATGTCTTAATAATGCAAGAATAATCTATAAATAAAAACAAATGAAAAACATACAAGACTAATGTAGATGACACATAGTTAGCATAGAATTATGAACTATGTAATGCCTCGCTAAATAAACTATAAGTTTAATAAGGCATTTGCATTACTTTGTTGTATTAAGGTTTTGGCTATTGATTGCTAAAATTACACATTTACTTTGCCATAGAAACACATAATTCTGAGTTTGAGGACATGAACAGTTTTGATTACGTTTTTATTACAAAGCTGTTTTTGATTTGAAGAACAAGGCCACATATTATATAGGAAGTTCATGTGCTGTACAAGTCAAAAGTCTGAAATTTTGACTTTGGTGAGGGCGACCACATTTCAGATTTGGCACCTTTAGCCTGTTTAGCATTATTTCAAACCATCAGAGCAAATAATGTGGTTAAAGCACCATCAATCTGTCATACATTCTTATAAATACATATTTATTTAAAAATTGAGAATCAACTCTTTTTAGAGTCTGAAGCCCATCTCTGTATATGCTGAGTGAATTACCCAATGAAGATTATAAATGCTTTAGCACTGTAAGATATTTTGAAGACAATTAATTAATTAACTGTGAATTATGTTACAAGGTCTGTTTCTTTGAATATATGATCATATTTTTATACCCTGCTTTTATATCAGATATGTAATTTAGTGTTGTTTTGTGTGTAAATGCAATGTCAAGATACCCATATTTTGTTTAATGAAAAGCCTTTTTTGTTTACTGTGCCAATTATTCAAGGTTTGCTTGACACTGCTAACCTGTAATTGCCAATGAAAAATAAAGTTAGCGTTGAAAACTTTTTGTTTTTTATTGCCGTTTCTGTATGTTCTTCTGCTATATTTTCTATTGTGGTTTACTCTTTTTTTTTCAGCACCAGTAAATAAATATAACATTGTAATAGCCAGCAATTTACTTTACAATAGACATTGTTCATTGTACCACTTGTTTGTGGCATGGTAAATTTGTTTTTACCAAATTTGTTTTGACCAAATTATACAGTAGATAATGAGACAGAAGTGTTCTGAATGTAACCTCTGCAGATATAACTGTGGTCGAGGTCAAAAAGTGGTAGGAGAGCATGTAATCACACTGCTCTGATGGACAGGTGGCTCAGAGGGCATTAGCCTGTCTTAAGGGATGAGATCAGTCCCAAGCCAAAGCTCGTGTCACAGAGGGACATTTCTGGACAAACAAAACTATTTAAAAAAAGAAAATGACCTTTAGAGAGGTGGACATAACAATGAAAAGTTAACGGGTAGTGTTAGAGGTCAGCGCATACAGTATTTAGCTGGGGATGTTGAGAAGGTCTCTAGAAAAAC
Organism: Elopichthys bambusa; assembly: GCA_037101425.1. Taxonomy (NCBI): domain Eukaryota; kingdom Metazoa; phylum Chordata; class Actinopteri; order Cypriniformes; family Xenocyprididae; genus Elopichthys; species Elopichthys bambusa. Next base: position 17,606,239 of record CM074449.1, read on the forward strand.
AAAAACAGCTGTATCTCCGTGACCTTCACCTACAGGGAGAGAAAATCTCCAGCTTCCTCACAGCTCACATCTCTGAGATGATTAACACTTTAAAGAATTTTGTTTACTCATGCTCTGCCAAATGCATTTCAGTCACACATCAACATGAGCTTTGAGGGGAAGTAGAATGTGCGATTCATCATTTGCAAAGCAGCATTAATAGGGGAGAGTGATGGATTTAGTATTTGTTTAGAAACATAATTGGATAATTTAAAACATTACTGCTAAAAAACATTATAAAAAATAGTTTCAAAAGATGGTGAATGTTTATTTTTTTAAGAAAGGCACAGTTTGTGGTTGTCACTGTAAGATTTATTAATAACATAAAGGTGGACATTGTGTTTATTGAATTTAATGATTGTGTTTTATGAGAAAATACTGATGAGATCTCAAAGGAGTAGCTGTTTAAAATCTAATTCAATTATAAATTATTAATATTACTAAACAAATAATGTTAGAAGCACCGTAATTAAAAATGATTTCATTCCTTGAGTAAAAACAAAGTAAAATAGTGACACGTCAAAGGTTTATTATGTCCAATAGGTAGATCTCTTACTAAAGCGTTCCACAACGGCCTCATTTCCTAAAATACAGCACACCTCAAGATATTTATAATTTTGTTCAAACATGTTTTTTAAAGAAATTAATATTTATGTTCAGCAAGGATGCATTAAGTTGATCAAAAGAGAAAAACATTTACACGTATAATGTTACAAAATTTTCAATATTTCAAATAAAAAGGGGTGAATTCAGGTTGATTGGGACATTTGTTTTGCCATTAAAGCTTTCTATTAATCAAACAATCCTGAAAAAAAAAAAAATTGTTTCAACTCTTTTTAACAATAAAAAACTGTTTCTTGCTCACCAAATCAGCATATTATAGAATGATTTCTGAAGACTCATGTGACACTAAAGACTGGAGGAAGAATGGCTGCTGAAGAGCTTTGCCATCAGAGGAATAAATCACATTTTAAAATATTGAAAACAGTTATTTAAAATAGTAATAATATTTCACAATATTAGTTTTACTGTATTTTTGTATTCAAATAAATAAATTACTGCTTTTACTGTTTTATTGTATTACAGTATTCCAATAAATAAATAAAGCCTTTGCGAACATAGACAAAAAAAAAAAAAAAAAAAAAAAAATCTTACTGACCCTTACTCTTACTAATCAGTGTGTAGTTGACAGGTTGTATTAATTGGTCGACTGTTTTCTCATGAAAAGAATGGAGCTAAATCTTTGCCAAACTTTTGTAAAGAAACATATTCAAGTCATACATATGACTCCCGTTACACTTCCAAGGGCAAGAATAATTCCTCAGCTACTTTTGAGCTGAAGGGCACAGTTATTACTAGACTTATGATGCATTGCTCATCTGTAGCCTTTAACCTAGAGAGGTATTTTGCAGTCCCTTGTGGAGCTGTAATTCTTGTCTTTCTGGTACCTCACAGTGCAGATGGCAAATGTCATTGATCATCACAGCAGGAATATACAGGTCAGATTCATTCATTCCAGCAGAAAGAGCTCTAGGTCTTATACAAGGAAACTCTCACTCATAATCACTCGCAAAGAATGATCGTGCTGTTCTGTACATCAGTGTGTTTTGTACATTTGGGTCAGGTTTAAAATTGCAACAATATTCCAAGGCACGTTTGTTTAAAAACTGCATGCAATCCATCTAACCTCATACTCTCCTACTTTTAAAGGTTCATCACCAATGTCAACATCCATTAGGATCTCAAGGAGTTTTGCATTAACAAATGGAACCTTCGTGAAGTGAAACCTTGAAACCCACTCAAGTATGAACTAAAAGAGCAGAGAAAACAGGAAGAAGAATTAGTGTGTTCACATTGACAAAAAAGGGTGATTCAGATGAGTAAAATGAAAAGCTTTCATGGGTTCTGCATTGTGTTGATTCATAGGATGGTGAGTCTAAACTTGTCTATCTCTATCTTTGCTTCCAATGTAAATAGATAGACAACATAGCAAAATAATGCAATGAAAGATGGATTGAAAGGAATACTCCAAGTGTACCGAAGACCGGGGCGGTCACAGTGAGACTAACAGGGTTGGGTGTTGAAGGAAGCCTCTGGCTGATGAAGAAGGGGCAGGGCTTCATTTGTCTTAGAAGCAGGAGAATTACCCCCTAAAGGGATGGTTGCATCCTTGACACCCAGCTCGATGTCTGTGAAGGATAGATAATTCATATCTGCCACCTGAAGACAGACAAAAAGAGTTAAATTATATCATTTTAATTCAATTAAAAAGAGAAAAATTAAACTTTTTGCTAACAACACTTTATTATTTATTTATTTATTATTAAAAAGTTATTTACAATAAGAAAACAATGATTCTTTTAAGAACTGTTCACTGAAATGTACTTTGGGGAACCCAAAATAATTATTTTATGGCAGTGCTGTGGAAAACCTACTTTTGGAACCTTTATTTTTAAGAGTGAAGTCTGAACAACTAGCAGTTAGTCAAGGGGTAATTAGTCTTACTTATTTCTAACCTATTTTAACACTTATTTCAATAAATTAGGTTAAGGTAATAGAGTCACACACACACACACACACACACACACACACACGAAGAAGCTATTTTATCCATCCTTTAAAACTACATTGATTTAAAAATAGCCTATTCTTTAAAATTGCATAAAATACATTTTTCCCTAATAATCACCTTTAAAATATTTAAATATATAACTCAAAAATAAATAGGTCATAGCTTAATTTTAAATGAATACATTATACATCTTCATCCCCACAAAAGAAAGAAAGAAGCATGAATTCGATACTTGAATGATAATTTAGCAAAAATCCAAAATCATACTCTAATAAAAGGCTTTAATACTTTCTGGTGTATGTCAACCTCTAGTGGACAAACCTGAATGTTACACTTAAAGCTCTTGCCACAAAATGCGCAAAAATTACATCTTCACACATTATTCTCCGTCCTTATTCTCTTTCCTGAATCACTCACCAGTGCCTTAGACGTGAGGGATTGCTGCCGTGGACGACACACTGTCACAGAGATGAATATGAGGGTAGCAATAATCACTGCTGCGCAGGGCAAAATGAAGATAAGACTCACATCTGAGGGGAAAATATATTTACATGTGAGACTGAATGTTTAACAAAGACAAATAGCATACAAAGATTAGCAGGAAATGGGACTGGACGGCCGAGTCACGGCCTATTCTTCAGCCAAGAGCATCAATAGTGATATTACTTTTATACAACAAATAGTCAAATAAACAAGAATTTAACATTTTGTAACTTACATTTTCGACACAATATTGCCAGTTATGTTCTATGCTCTACTAATTTCCAAACTAAGTTAAAGAATTGACTCAGAATCACCACATTTCCAACCAACACATTAATGAATGAATCAGTGTTTTGAACAAATCGGTTGATTAATGATTCAATGATCCAATCATAAAAAGAGTAACTCGACGCCACCTACTAGAGGTGCGTTCACGCCATGTCGGAAATACTATAATTACGAGATTCTGACTTGACCTCTGACTTGTACCATGTGACCGCTATAGCCTACCACCTGATCTCTGCAGATTCATTTTGGCATTGATAGTGTCGATTGTCATCTCCTAATAATGGTAATTGACATGGTGTGAATGCAACATCTTAACAATTTTATGTCACCATGAAATCAAAATTGACTTTGAATTGAATATTGCAGTATTTATTATAAATAGCCTAATTTATCCATGCACATAATTAGGGCCTGAGCCGATGGTGTGAGGACCCTATTGGAATTGCTCAGCCAATTATTCTTCTACGTTTTATGTACAGGTATAAAATTCAGTAGACACATGTAACAGCCCAATACCTACAAATAAGCCCATGGGTGCAAACTCAATAGGAAGTGAGATATTTTGAATTTTCTCTGCAAAAGTTTGGCAGTTTTTGCCATTTCCACTTTAATGAACTCCTCCTAGAGTTTTTATCAGATCAACATCATATTTGGTCAGTCTAATCTAAAGGCGAGATGTTAGGTGAGATGTTGAATTGCGAAGATCTTGAGTTTTCGGTGAAGGGTGTGTCCATGGCGGCCTAACAAAGTTTGATGTTTCGCCATGAAACAGGGAGTTGTTGTAACTCGGCATACAATGTCCTATCTTCACATGTTTATATGAGTCCTGGCCTGAAGACATCTACATGGCAATATTTAGTTACAGTCATAGTGCCAGCTGTGGGTAACAGGAAATTACATGTTTTACACTGTTAAAACTCATGAAACTTTGCAGATGCGTCAGAACTGGTGAAAATTTACATCTGATATGGGTTTCAGAATTAGATGTGGCAAAATGACTCGATAGCACCACCTACAAAATTTCAACGAAGTGCCCCTGACCCTACGTTTCACGTACAGGTATGAAATTCGGTACACATCTAACCCAGTACCTACAAAAAAGTCTCTTGGAGTGAAATCTGAAAACCAACAGGAAGTCAGATATTTTTAATTTTCTTTGCAAAATTTGTAAATTTTGCAATTTCCAGACATTGTACTTTAACAAACTCCTCCTAGAGCTTTAATCAGATAAATGTCATATTTGGTCAGTCTAATCTAAAGGCCTTTGTGACGTTAAATTGCGAAGATCTAGAGTTTTCACTGAAGGGCGTGCCCGTGGCGGCCTGACAATATTCGATGTTTTGCCATGAAACAGGAAGTGCATCTCCATACTCAAATCAATGCGTCCTCATTTCCTCATTCGTACGTCCTCAAGCCCGTGACCTGGAAACCTGTCGAATTCAGCCATCTTGAAGGACATCTTACATCTCTAACTGCACCGCGAGGAACGAGGAGTGAGGAAGCTTCCTGCGGAGTCATGAGCAAGGATGTAAAATGTATCCTTTCCTCACATCCTAAGGGGGTGGAGCTAAGATGTGAGGAAAGGCAACAAGGATGCACAAATAAGGAATGAGAAGCACACTGAGTATCCTTGCTCATGACTCCTCAGGAAGTGTCCTCACTCCCAATTCCAGTTAGAGAATTGAGATGTCCTTCAAGATGGGTGAGTACAATTGGTTTCCGGGTCACGGGCTGGAGGACAGAGGAGCGAGGATACAAGGAAGCATTAATTTGAGTATTAAGAAGCACCCTCTGATGACTGGTGCAAGGGCGGGACAACCTGTCAGTCACATGAGATCATAGCAAACCACAATAGTCCAATCAATTCCTGATGGACAAAATCAAGTAATTTTTTCTTGTTTGAGAAGCAGTTTCACTCCTTTTTCTTTTTAAAAGCTTGGTGCTGATCGCTATTCACTGCCATTATATGGACGAGCGCAAGCAGGGCTTTTTTTTTTTTAAATTCTCCTTTTGTGGTCCATAAAAGAAAGAAGAACATATGGCATTAGAACAACACCAGGGTGAGTAAATGATTACTTAATTTTCAATTTAGGGCTATCCCTTTCATTTGCAACCTGTTGAAAGTCATAAAACTTTAAAACCTGCTTAAAAATGCTGCACTATTGGGTAATTCAGACTTGATCATGAATGAACAATCAGTTGCCTAAAGGTACATGCTGGAGACCGTGCTGTTTTGCGTCAAATGTGGTCAGACACAGTATCCTGATTTTTAATGGTCAAGCTCATTCACATGTCTCATCTTTTCATGTATTTAAAGGGACAGTTCACCCAAAATAAACCCTGGTCCTCATTCACTTTCATTGCATGCAAAGGAACTTTGTGTTCCACAAGTCATAGAGGTTTGGAACGACATAAGGTGAGTAAATGATAACAGAATTTTCATATGTGCCACAATATGACTCTATAAACAATGATTTCCACTTATAGGAATCCTTTCATAGTGATATAGTTGATTAAAAAATTGTTGTGAATAATTTTATACTTACGGCTGCTCTGCACATAGATGTTGTAGGATGTCTGGAGGTTGCTGATATTATTTGTCACACTCAGGTCTAAGCAATATGTTCCTACTGATGTGAAGGTGTAGCTCAGATTGAATATGTTCCCATAGAGCCTGACTAAATTGCAGGAAGCTGGACTGTGTGTTTCACAATCAGACAAAACTCTCCAGCACAGCCAAACTGGAGGACTACACACATGCGATAGAAAAAAAATAAAGCACTTTTTACAGGATGATGGAGATTTAAAGACTGTATGAAGAAATTGACTTTCCAAATATTTTTTAAACTTTCTTGAAGTAAATTTTTACCTTCCTCCAACTTGAAAGGACAGACTGCTGCTTTCGTCCACGTTATAAATTAAAGGTCCTCTCAATTCAATGCTCTTTATGGCATCTACAAAACAAAAGAATCTTTGACATGTTAACACCACTGGTGGCTACTATATAAACAGTAAAATCAGAACATTGATGATAAGTGATAATGATTATGTGCCCACCTAACACAGTTAAATCTGCAGAGTACAGCCCAGTCATTCTGGAACGTTGGGGTGTATTGGTTCCGATGCTCAATTTAAACGTGTAGTTCCCTGGTAATGTGTAGTAACACTTCACAAAAGGCTCTGAGCCTTTACGCACTTCCCTAAAAAACAAAGACAACTGTAAAGAAAACCATTTTATAGCTAAAAGATTAGTTTACTGGAATGGATGATCAAATAAAGATTACCCATTGCCCAAGTCCCATGTGTATATAAATGTGACAGAGTGCAAGTTATGTCTCGGGTCAGACAGCTCAAAGGAAACCATGGTGGGTATGTAAGAAGCCAGCTTCCCACTATCCCGCAAGTATGTTGAATTTCCTTCCATTTGATGAAAAATTATCTTTCCTTTAACATTTCCTATGGTGAAAAAGAAACAATGTAACATCAACACCAGCACCTGTGACAACCAAGTCAAAAGGCATAAGAGAACTAGTCAGCTTACCAGATAACTGATGGGATAACTCGTTGGGTATCCCAAAAGCAAGAGAGGAAATCAGTGAGAGAAAAGTATGAACCATTACACTGTGGATCCTGGAGGAAATCAGTTTACAGTATGTTTAAAATATAAACATTCAACATAAAACTAGATTAACTAAATGATTAGCCATGAAAGAGAAACATATGTTTAGCCAATATCTATTACTCAGAACTATAAGCTAGGCTATATTTACCAGTTCATGTGGACTCCAAATCCGTACAGCTTGTGACTTGTGAGAGTATGACTGAGTAGTTCAAGCTTTTATGTCTTTCACGCTGTTTGGTAAAGGCTTGAAATCATATTCGCGTGTTGAGTCCTTACGCTCATCTGAATAATGGTGTGCGTTGTGCTGCCAAAGAGAACATAATTCATGCAGAAACGTGACTAATTCACAAGCCCATTTCTCTACTTCAGGATATTTTTCTAGAGAACGTGCTAAAGTCTCTATATTATCCCAAAGCTTTATAAATATGTAGACTTAGTCTAGTTGGCCGAGTAACAGTTTTCACCAAATATTACTCAGGGACTCTATTCTATAGTAGGCTACAACACAAACGGCCACAAAGTGGCGCTGTAAAAAGTGAAATGTTTATCAGATTCTTTCCGCCACAGAAATTAATAAATAAACTGAAACCGAATGAATTTGATATCAGTCTTTGATCACTCTCAATATCACTTGTTATGGTACCAGTTTCAGTCCAAAAATGCACAAAATGAGCTTAAATTACTCAAAGATATGAAGAGTATTTTTGTCAATTCACGAACGAAAACGAACAGTCTGTATTATAGACTAAAACAACATAGACTTAAATAATATAGACTTAACATGTATTACATTACTTTACGACTATTAATGTAGGCTATAATTTTTTTTCTTTTTAAAATCGGTACTTTGAAATTAAGTATGTAAATGTAAAAGTATAAATGTGTGTGTGAAAAAAAATTAAAGCTCAAAATAATATATAAAATTAACAAGCAACAGCAATGAGAAACAAAATAAAACCGAAAAAAGGATTTTTCTGTTTGAACTCAGAAAGCTATGACGTCACGAATCCCACCTTTCCACGTGTGGCATGAGGTCGCGCGGAAAGGTTTCATCCTCCTTCGATGCATCAGTGCAGTATCGTGTTCTCCTCGAGAGCGCCTGAGCGCTCTGATCTCTGCCGCTTCACACACGTTAACAGGTGGGACGAAAACACAGCTTTACGATTTCAACGGGGAAAGTTAAAACAAACACATTGTCACCAAGGACGTTTGAGGAATACCTGCTAAAATGTCTCGAGCCCCGGAGGACGTGAACAAACTCACCGAGAGCACATATAAGGTAGAAGTCGGTTTAAACTGCGTTTATGTATCTTGTTTGTCATAGACCACCTGTTACTAAACTCAGTACGTACAACCTTGAAGTTGTGTTGGTTAGTTTAATAATGAAGTGCTATTTTATGGCACTCTTACATTTTGTAATTAAGGGATACCTGTAAGTTGTGCAATATAGGCATGAGTGCATTTTCAAGTGTTTCAGTTCAGTTGGGTTTCTGGGTTGAGTTAAGAAACCTGTTTTTGCTGGACTGTTTCTGTTATTGCATACTTGACTGTTCATTGTTTTGCTAAGGGCGTGTTCTTGGGAATTAGCAGAGGAACTGCCTAGAATTACATTACAGAAGAGACCCAGAGGGACCTTGAGTTGAGCAGGACTTTGATCTCATAGGCCATATAATTATAATTATAAGTCAATGTTTAAACGGTGCTATTTTTAGTAGAGGTATTTTTAGAAAGTAAAGTTACTGTAAATATGGTGTATTTTATTGCATGGACAATAAAATGTAGTTTACATAGAAGGAGAAAAATGTGTCCTTTTGAAATGTGGAAAAAGGGATAATTCTATCATTTAATTCAACATTATCTTGTTCCAAACCTGCAAGATATTTAAACCCCACTGACTTTTATCGAATGGACAAAAAACAGATATTTTTCAAAATATCCAGCCAGTGTAGGCACACTAATTTGAGTCAGTGTTTGAAGATCTTTAGTTTCATTCAGCAGCAGTAAGCTGCTTTCCATGTAACTTTGAAATATGAGCTTGTTTCTTGCTCTCCAGAATGTGATGGAACAGTTCAACCCAGGACTGCGGAACCTGGTTAACCTGGGAAAGAGCTATGAGAAATCAGTGACAGGTAATCGCATCACAATTACATACAAATAAATATGCACCATACTCCATTTTCTGCTTAAAACTGCTCAAATAATCTCTGGATCAAGTCCAGAGATTATTTGTCTGGAGCAAGTATTTTAATATACGCACCTTCGATTTCAGTTCTTGTTAATCAATATGAGTTACTCATTTTCCTGCAGCAATGACCTTTGCTGGAAAGGCATATTTCGATGCAGTCTCAAAGATTGGGGAAAATGCTGCCGTTTCTCCGGTTTCTAGGGAGCTGGGTGAGTATTACTCTATAAACCATCGCCCAGAGTTCCTAATCTGGCACTCACAGAAATGTATGTGCTTTGTGCAGAGTGGCTTAACATTTCCTTGTAGATGATTGATTGCACTCAACCTGTCTTTGAATATCCAGTGCCAGTTATTTCCTCATTTTGTCAGTTCTGTATTTACGTCTGCTTTAAGCCCAGACAGGTTTGGTTCTTGTTGACTTTTTGTGACTCAGCATCAGTTTGATTCATATCGTCTGGAAATAATGACAGAGCTTTACTGTAATTTATAAACTACCATCTGTTTCATGGCAACTTTTCATACTCCCCACCACTGCAGGTTTGGATTTTTTGTGCAAATTACAAAGATGAATGGCTTTGCCTTCATATTAATCTTTTAATTTGCTCAAAAAAATTGTACACAACATTCTTATTACAAATACTTTTTTACTTACTGTAAATGAGCTTTTGCTCTCCAGTAATGTGTCCTTTTGTGTTTTACTGAGCTCCTTTGGCTTTGCCGTTCCCTGTTCTTCCTGGAATCCCTTTCAGACGGCTCAGATGACCACCAGAGAGTGAGAATTCTCTGCACATACCGGCAGCAAACGCGCAAAGCAAACAGTTACTCTTTGAGACTTTGTCTGCAAACCTTTTCGCCCCTTTCATAAAGCATCATAGCTCAAATGTTCCAAAGGAATATGCAAACTCAAAGTGCTTGCCATCTATGTTAACATTTAGTTCGGTTATAAGACCATCATAACAACATCTAATGCTGTGGTGGTTACTGGTGCAGCCTTCTATGTCAACCTGTTCTGTAGATAAGGAATGCATTGCTTGTGACACTTGATTGACACAAAAGCTTGATTAAGTGAGCATTGTCAACATCAACATGCCTGCAAGAATGTTCCAGAATAGTTCAAATAAATGTAGGTTAACACCGTTAAATTAATTGAAAAAGGCATCGCGTCGCTTCAGAAGGCCTTTATTAACCCGTATGGATTACTTTTATGATGGTTAAATGTGCTTTTTTGGGCTTCAAAATATCGGTTACTATTCACTCCCATTATAAAGCTTGGAAGAGCTAGAATATTTTTTTTAAATAACTCCGATTGTGTTTGACTGAATGAAGAAAGTCATATACACCTAGGATGGCTTGAGGGTGAGTAAATTATGGGATAATTTTTATTTTTGGGTGAACTAACCCTTTAACTTGGTAGTAAATAATGAGAACTCCAGACTGCATGTCTGGGCCACACGTGTCATTAAATGTAACTAGATAATGAATTACCACTGTAACTCTCCATTTAGTTCTTAAACTGATTTCTCTAGGAAATTTAAACATTCAATTGAGGCTTTATGACTGGTATGTGAGAAATGCTCAGTTTGGTCACCACCCTTTTTCTCTTGCTGACACACTCCTCTAAAATTAAGACCATGAACGTTCAAATTCAGGAGTACTTTTATTTTAACAAAACAAGTTTCTTAGTGGCAAGATGTTTATCATCTTATGGTGGAATTGTGTGAGACAGACATTATCTCACTGCACAAACAAACCAGAATGTGGTTTGTAAGAACATGGTGATTTTCTAACTTGTCAAAGACCGTTTGGTTTAAGTGCTTGATAATATAGTACTTGAAAATGTTTTTGAGTGGAAATGGGTCTATTTATCAACCCCTAGGGCATTGTACTAGCGATATTTGAGATATTTACTGTGGTTGGCAATACTGTCGCACATTAATGCTTTTTAACTCTTTCAGCCTTCTCAAAAATGAAGGCATTAAATTGTTGTCTGGATTTTTCCTCAAAGAGTTTTTTAACTCTTCCTGTAAAATAGTTCAAATATTTATTTTTCTGTTAACTACTGAGAAGCATCATTGTGACTTTCATGTGAACTGTAGGAAAGCACTTAGACAGTAGAGGACAACAAACACATCCAGTTGCCATAAATTAGATGAAATAATTAGGGTTGTGATGTAACTGAAGTAGTGACAGATCTTTTTTCCTCCATATTGTGACATACATCCGAGTAAAATGGATTATTGAAAGGAAAAAAAATGCAGGGGGCAGGGTCTTGGTTCAGTCTACTGGTTGTTGATTGGATGGAGTCTGGCATATGCCACCAGAGAGAAGTGGAAGATTATGACATTTAGATTAAATAACAAGGTCAACTAAAAATTAATCAATGAATATCTCACAGTAAGATGAATATGAAGATGCATTAAAAAAAAATAACAGTGAATTTCCATCTCATGCTACCTTTACAGCATAATACCCAAATATTAAAGGGATAGTTCAACTAAAAAATTAAAATTCTATCATCATTTGCTCACACTCAATTGTTCCAAACCTTTATGAATTTCTTTCTTCTGCTGAACACAAAAGATTTTGAAGAACATGAGTAACCAAACAGTTGACAGGCCCTGAGACTTAGTATGGACTTAGTATGGAAAAAATAGTCAATGGGTATTGATTTGGTATGGAAAAAATAGCCGGTGAAAAAAAAAAAACTGTTTGGTTACTGACATTCTTCAAAATATCTTCTTTTGTGTTCAGCAGAAGAAAGAAATTCATGAAGGTTTGGAACAACCTGAGGGTGAGTAAATGACAGTTTTCATTTTTGTGTCAACTATCCCTTAAAGGTGTAACAGGTAATTCTCTACAGAAATATTTTTTGTTATACTGTCTCCTCATATTCTGATAGCAATCATTATGTTAAACGGTCTATATGTATTTTTATAAATATATTCTGTGGAAGGCATAGGACCATAAAATCCAATCTTTATATTTGGTCCGAATGAAATAATGCGATGTCCTACCTGCCTGTCAGTGTATGTTTTTACATATCCTCGCGCACCCTGTTCGTATCCATGTCAGTATCAACACCGAAATTAATCTGCAGCAGTCAGGTACAAGTTGTTTACGTTCATTATTATTGAAACGTTATGTGTTTTGAGACATGAGATCATTTTTAAGGCCGTCTCTTGTGACGTTTTGCCAAGAGCAGCTGTGTGTGCGCTCGTTCTTGTGTTTTGGAGGAGGCATGGCTTTGGACGGCGATTTGCAGGGAGGGTGGGATCAAATGCTTTCATATGCAGGCTAACGTTAGATCTCCTACTGCACCTTTAAATGGGTTATACAACAGGTAGCCTTGTTATAATCAATTTATAGAATGTGTTGAATTTGAAGTCAACATGAGAAATAAAAAATAAGGACAATATTTAATTCATGTTCCTGCTCTTATTGTGAACGTATCATCAATGTACATTATTCCAAAGGGGAAAAAAAACAGTTCCTTGTAGTTAAATGTCATTACTTGCTCTTCCAGTCTGAAACAACTTTCATATTCTGTTGATGAAACTTAAGCTGTGCGGGCTATCAGATAATGTTAACTAATCTCCAAATAGCTATTTGGGCATTGTGTTAGCAAATTCACATTCTGTTCATTCTAAATTGTAAAAATAAGTTTATTTTCAGTGAATATCCTGTTTCACTCAGAGAAGTGTCACATTATAGAAGTAAAATTGGTTCAAAAAAGTGATTTTACTTTGACATTAACACCACCATTTCCTGCATTTGACGTTGCACCTATTTCACATCAAAATGTTTTCAGTCTGCAAATGTTTTCTTCAAATTATTTTCCCATTGGAGGTGTCTGCATTAGGACAGGGGATTTCTCATGCGTTAGTGAAGTGTGGCATTCATAGATCACAGAGACATGGAAATCCCTGAGCCTGTTTATTTATACCTGAGGCATTCTAATTTTACTTTAAAACGCAATTCACTGACAATGTGCTGTACTTTCATATTATCCAAATAAATGCAGGTGCACTTGAAGGGCGTACCATGGGAATAGTTTGATGCACACAGTAATTTTAGTTGTTGTTGTAGCAAGGATTTATTGTCACAGATCATGTCTCAGTCGCTCTTGCATAATATTAATATTAGCATATATCACCTGTCATGTCCAGGAAACCCTCTTCCTTGTCATAGGAATTCATGGCATCAAAACTGCATTAGTTGTTTAAACAGAAAGAGATTGTATAAGAATATGATCATTCTTAAGCCTGCTCTTAATATTAATAATCTGGTAGTGTAGTGTCAATGGTGAAGAAGCACAGTGTTGTACAAACAAACAGCAGTTGTGTTTGTAATGTTTTTAGTATGCTATTTTAGGTTGCAACTTTCCAAGAATAAAACCATCCCAGCTGTTGATGGCATTACCAAAACGAAGTTTCCCTGTGTCACTCTCACATATTTTAAGTCAAGATAATGTGAACAAGATGTAATATAACACAGAAACACATAATTGTTAACAATGTTTCTGCCAAGTTGTAATATGGCAGGCGCACTTTCACACTGATATTTCATTAAATCTGAGTTTATAAAAATTTCAAAATAATACAAATTAGTGTATTTTGAACTGGCCTATATGCATAATCATAAAGAACACAACACATGCAACAAAACCATGAAACAAGATGGTGCACCCACATAGTTGGTTAAGCTCGGTGCTCGTCACTCTACAGCATTTAGCTTGCATTTGTGCCTGAAAATAACTGCGTGCGAGTGCGAAAAAATATTTAGGCGCACTGGTGCGAGTGACCCGATTGATTCTCATGAATAGAACTATAATACAATTGGAACAAAAAGTACACCACCTAATATGCATCTACACTGAACAACAGTTATGTTCCGCACTGCAATCGGCTGCTTTTACACTTCAAAGATTGTTTACAAGGTGAAACGAGAGAGTCTAATTTTACTTTCGTTTGTTCAACTGTATCTGTTCTCTAACTAAACTAAATTATTTTTATTACTATAAAAAATTAAAACGACGGTGGGGGCGGTGCCACGGTCACGGTGGGCAAGTGATATAACCGGTGTTGCGGCTGAATACAGGTAACACTGTCTGTCGCAGCAAGCCTAATGTAGCCTAAGTTAAGTAATATCATACGAGTATACTCCTGTTTCTCCGAGTATTGGCATGATTGCAAACGTGATACTTACTGATCTTATTGAAGTCCAATAAACAAGCTGATATTAAGTGATTTAACATTAGACACAATGTCTGTTTTTGCTCTATTTCATGAAAACAGTTTCAAACAAAGCCACACCAGAACTGTTGTGCATCTCCAAGCAACAGTGAATGAATGAATCTGCGTTTTGAACGACTGAATGAATGACTGGCACATTAAGATTTACCACCACCTACTGGCAGTAAATGTAATACAATTACTTTCATATTTACACTTTACACAGACCGTTTTTACTTAAAATATCAAATATGAAATTTTTTACGTATTTCTAAATTCAAAATTATATTTAAAAACATTCGTACAACATTACTTACCAATGAGCTGCATGAAGCAGTCTATGTAAATGTGTCTAAAAACTACTTCAGATGGAGCTTCTGTGCCACTTCTGCAGTGCAAAGATTTTTGATGATTTATTTTGATTGGTAACCGTCTCATTGGGTGTTATTGTTCTAACTGAATTTATTGTTATACGTTTATTTTAAGAAATTGACGAAATATGATGCATACATTTAATAAGATTAGGGAAAAAATTGCTCTTATAATGGAAATTAATTTAAAGGGGCAAATATCGCCCTGTAATGGGAAAGTAAGTGTCTGTTATTGATCAGAAAGTGCTCCTAAATCTTTGACTGTGCTCCTAAATTTTTTTTATTAGGAGCACTTGTGAAGAAAAATGTTAGCGTAGAGCCCTGGATGTAACTTTTTACTTCTTATTAGAACTTTTTTTATATGATTTTTTTTTTTTTTTTGAAGACAACTTACAAAGGTTGATAATGTTTAAAAAGCAATCTATTAAAGTGCATGATGGACTGAATCAATGTTATGAAAGAAAGTATGTGCCAGTCAATCAACACCTGCCATTCTACCTGATGCTTAGCTGTTTTCTGTTGCTCTGTATTCTGACTGCGCTTTGATTAATGGCACCCGGGATTTCTTTGGCAAAGATACAACAGGATAAACAAATATACTGTTTCACATTTGGCAAACCACAACAGAATTATTTTGTACATGGCCAGTTTTCCATCTACTGCTCGATTTTGAAATGTAAATCTGGGCACATTGTCTTAAATACAAAATTGAACTCAAATCAAACCAGAATGGACAATTAACATGCGTTGTTTACATTTTCGGCTGTTGGTTGAAGATATACAGCTTAATTCAGGCCCACATTCCCTAAGTCCATTGTACAATCAAGGGCGGCATTTGTTCATCTAGACGGTTTGACCGCAAGATTTGTGCTGGCCGGCTCACGGATGAATCCACTGTGGTGTCAAGCTGTTTCCAAGACTGAAAGACCAGATTACAGTTCACTGATTGGATTCTACTTTACGGCTGTGTGGTCCAGACGGACTGTGAGCAGTTGTGTGTGTCCTGAAACCAGTGTGCTGGCAGTAGGGCTGCATGATATTTGAAAAAAAAAAAAAAAGAAGAAAAAAAAAAACTTTTTCTGTGATACATATTGCCATATGAAAACAATTTAACCAGATGACTTCAATAATTTTATTTGGAAATAATTAATAATTCTAGAATGATTGGGGTGATTTTGTCAGGCAGTGCATCTGCAGAGCAAATAATAAACAATTTACAAGCTCAATAGAACAAAGAAACAAATTAAGTAAACAGTGCTTTGTTTTTTTTGGAATTCAGTGTTTGCACGTGAGTTACAAATTGAGTTCTCTTTCGCGTCTTATTGCGCTCCATATGGTTTAAAATCGCTTGAATGTTTAAACTGACAAGACCTGAAATTATAAACTTCTATGATAGTTAAACTTAATTCTGAGAATCACGTTGTTTTAAACCATAGTGCCTGGTCTGTACAGATCAACTACAATCCCTATACTTGACATTGCACATCCTGCGATGTGACTATTGCTGATGCGCATATCGCGATATTGATGCTAAAACGATATATCGTGCAGCCCTAGCTGGCGGGTGGATTTCAGTATCAACAAATTAAACTAGAATCTGGAGCTGATGGAATAAAAAGCATCTGTGTTGCCCAGAGAGCTAGTGTGAAATCTGTTGGTTACGTGATGGAACATCCTCGAGATTGACAGGTCCAATATACGGATCCGATCACATAAAATGGAGGAGGAAACTGTTATTGGTTCGGAATACCATAATTTGATGCAATTATCCATTGTAGACAACTGACTATTGCATATAATCTGAAATCAACATGACGCATCCTTCAAATCCAATTTTATCGTAATATGACATATTTGTGAAATGGGATAATTATTGTGAAAAATTGTAGGATGGGAATTTGATGATGGGAAAAAAAAAAAAAATTCAGGGAAGCAGAGGCATGGATTCAATTTACTAGGGGTACATTATGATTTCATTTGCATTGCAGTTTTTCATTTAGCTTTTATACATTAAAAGTTGATTTTACTGATAATGATTCTCCATTTAGGCTTTTTCCATCAGCAGGGATGCCCTGTAATCTTTGTAAGGTTGTGTACCTTTATGCTACATCTCTGGGGTTGTGAAAACACAGAGCAGGTGCTGACACTCAGTACAAAGACTGCATTTACTGACTCACTCCATTGACCTTACCATGCTAATGATGCTTTTATAACTGCTAGATGTGTGATAATGCTGCAGCTCACCTCAGTTTATTTGCTGTAAGGCTTGTTTTTATGAGCAACACTAATGGAGCCCCAGCAAGATAAAATGACACTGATCATACAGAGTAGGAAAGACACATGCTAAAGGTGTAGTCATAGATGAATACACATGTACTTGATAACTCTCTGAAGGCAACTCTGAACTGTTTATCCAGTTGAGATGGAAACAAAACTATAAAAAACACACTATAAATACCAGTAATGTAGCAATAATGTTTCATTTTTCTTCTCAGGAGTGGTGCTAATGGAGATTTCAGAAGTACACAAGAAGGTCCAACTGGAGCTGGAGGAGTCTGTAAGTATGCAAGGATCTTGAAACATCAGTTTTTTTTCTGTTACTCCTATCCAACTGCAGAAGAAGCTGAAGAACAGATATTCTCTATGTTCCACAAGTTATAAATTTAAATTAAACTAATTTTCTTGCTCAAAAGTTTGCATACCCTTGACTCTTTATATTGTGTGTGGCCAATGCTGGCCATCAATGACTGCTTGGAACCTTTTGGGGTTAATTTCTGTAAATTCAGAATTATTATTATTTTGCCTTGTGGAATGTATAGACTACTGTTCAGAAGTTTGAGGTCAGGAAGATGTTTTTAATAGTTTTGTTCAACAAAACAAAACTATCAATCGTTTTCGATCAATCATTAAATTGATCAAAAATATGCGTAAAGATATTTATAATGTTTATACATTTTTTTTTTTTTAATAAGAATCCTGAACCTGTTTTGAACATTGATGATATGAGATGTTACTTGAGCAGCAAATCAGCATATTAGATTGACTTCATGTGACACTGAAGACTGGAGAAATGATGCTGAAAATGAAGCTTTGCCATCATAGGAATAAATGTCGTTTTAAAATAAAAGAAATAAGAACAGTTAAAAAGTTAAATGTAAATTTCATAATATTGCCATAAAGCCATAATAAAGATACAAAATACAATTATGAAAAACATATTCAAGTCATAAAACCTATGAGCAGAACTGTAGCTGGCAATGCTATTGGAGGAAACCTTTACAACATGAGCTTTGTGTATTTGTAACTTCAAACATTTTTGTAGTCACATGATTTGATATTATAATTTATAGTCATATTTTGCCTTAGGGATATTATGTGTGCTGAACTCATCTGTGGTATGTGACTGTATTGAGGGCTGACCCTTTGCTCTCTTGACTTTTAGGTCATTTCTTCCTTTAAAACCATTTCTATCAGCTGATCTTTGGTATTCACACTCTGTGTTATAAATATTTACCACCAGCGCTGATAAGATAACCCTTTTTGTTCAAATTCTCTATGTAGTCATGTTATCGTAGTATTGGAATTCATCAGACATTGTTATCGCTGTGTGATGATGATTTGTTGCCATTAACCTTTTTATTACAGTTCATTAGGTTCCACAGAGAGCTCATCACTGAATTGGAGAAGAAAACCGATATGGATATCAAGTACATGAATGTGAGTATTGCTTGTTTCTCTCCTTGTCATACTTCCTGTGCAAGGACATTTCATCAACGCTGTGGTATTACATTCCCTTTAGGCCACATTCAAAAGATACCAGTCAGAACACAAATTGAAGCAAGACTTCTTGGACAAATCACAAGCTGACCTGAAGAAACTGCGCAGAAAAAGTCAAGGGAAACATTCGTCCAAATATGAGATCAAAGAAAATGAGGTGAGGGTTTATTGTATTTTTTAAATTTTTAAATCTATCTATCTGGCAGTCTTTTCTGTCTGATCATGCAACAAAGCTGTTTAGTTTGTAGTACTAATTTATGGACAAGAATTAGCATTTTTTAGACAAGAATTAGGTTTTTAGGCTAGTGGTTTACAATTTATGAGTAAAATTGTCTGTGATTTAATATTACTTGAACAAACATACACATTTGTTATCAACAAAAAAAGACACAGTCATACCTCAGTCGTGAATTTTGCAGCTACTATGCTTGTACTGTGTAACGAAAAAAGAAAAAATGTAGGACGGGGACTTTATGCGTGGATTGTTGATTTGATTTTGAGATGTGGGTGTTGCACTCAAAAATGGAGGCAGATGAACGCTAGCTTGAAAGGGCGGGGTATAAGCGGACTAAATGATCCCAAGTCCTACATACATAACCAGATGTATGTAGGACAAGTTAAACATTGAGGTCATTTTTTGAAAATGAATTTCGAATGAATTGTTCACAATAAGATCTATAATATGCATCTAGAAAACAGATGAAATTTCACTTCATGTCAATTTGATTGAAGATTACAACTACCACAAGGATGTGTTTATATGTTTGATAAGTCAACCATTTAGTCCTTATATAGCAACATTAAAAAAACAGTAGGGCTATTTTGTAGGGCAAAATGTGACAATCTTTTCAAGTAATAATCACTTCAGACAATATTGTACTTATAAATCCAAAATCTAAAAGTCAAAAGGAAGTTATCAAGGAAACTTATGACAAAGGGTTTGCTCTGCATGACAAAGGGAACAGATCTATTCGATTTAGTTTCTGGCTCAATATCAACCTGATTTGATACTTAATCCACTTCTGCTGGGGTGGGCTCTTTCAATCATCAGTTTTAAAAGCTCAACAGTCACCGTTGTGTTCCTCCTTTCAAGGGTGTATTGTTTCCTTGAACTGTTAGCAGTGGAAACCTTTTTTTATGTAATGTGTTGGCTTCTGAGTTTCAGTCTTTTTTTGACAAATGTCTGAAGGAAAATTGAACTGAGCTGCTGCTGAGTTTAACAAAGTTTCACCCACAATCATGAAAATTGTTTTAACGGAGTCAAACATTAACATTAAAATGCTATTTAGTCATTGTGCAATTTGTATTGGCTTTGCAAATCACAATAAATCTGAAACTTCAAATTGCCATTGTAAGCAAAGTATCAAACTTAAAGCTCTTGTGCTCTAGACTTGTGGTGTGGTTGCTCTTCGGGCAGCCAGAGTTCAAGTCCCGACTTGAGGTCCTTTCCTGGTCCAATTCCCCTTTCCCATGATTTCCTTTCTGTCCTGCTACTGTCCTATATAAAATAGAAGCAAAAAGGCCAAAATGTAGCTTAAAAATGATCTTTTTGGGTGGGGGCAGATGCAAACTTGTTTCCCATAATGCAAGTATGTACAGCTTAAGTTGATGAGATGTCATTTACCATAGTAGTGACTAGAATCTTATCCAAAAACATGTCAGATCATGTCCCTGACAAAACCCACTGAATCATAATTTCATATAGCCATGAAGTCATATCATACATTCATATTGCACTGAGACAATACTTGTGTGGGACTTTCGTGTCCAGGCATGATCTGCAAATGATTCTGAAAACAACTCCAAGGAAACAAGCAACGTCCACCGTCACTATGACAACTTGCACAGAACTACTGTATAATAGCGAGGGGAATCCTGTGAAGAACACAGCTCTGTTTCTAGTGTAATTTTCACAGGTCTGCTGGGTAACAGCTCTGTTCTATAAAAGCAAAATGACTGCATTAGCATGTGGTGTTGACTGTGTGGATTTCTTAAATATGTTGATATATCTTATTTTGTTAAATCTGTTTGTATTTCTCAAATGCAATCTGTTCCAAAAAGATGTGTTTCAAGAAAGAAATCAAGTACATCTGTACCACTCTAGCTGACTACTATGAGCGTATACTGTGATGCAGTCATATTGTATGATTTGATTTTTATTTCTAGTGTATGGAGACCATCTCATCCCGGCAGACCGACATGCAGAAGTTTATTGCAGAAGGATGTAAGGAAGCTCTGATGGAAGAGAAAAGGAGATTCTGTTTCCTAGTGGATAAACATTGTGCCTTCTCCTATCAGCTAGCAGCCTTCCATGACAAGGTGACCTACTGAAAATATTCAGCTTTCTGATTAAAATATTACTTACTGATTTTCCAGTTAATATTGTTGTTAGACTTGGGAACAGTAAATTAAAATGGTATATGTACATGAAGAGTTTTTGTTTAGTACAATGTTTTTAATCTTTTTAAAAGAACTCCATTACTCCTGTCTTCAGTGTCACATGATGTATGTGCACTTGCACCCACAGGCCAAGGAGATACTGACCATCAAACTGCCCAGCTGGCAAGATAAGTGTACCGATGCCACCAGGGTGCCAGACACAGTGATATCCATGATTGAAAATCTGCGGACTCCAATGTCAGTCATACCCGAGTTCTCGCCTACATTGGAGCACAATGATACGGTTAGTCCCATGTTAGAACATGATGTACCTCCATTCAATTTACATATGACTATGTTTAAATGCTTTTTTTTTTTTTTTTTTTTTTTTTGAGAGCCACATAGCATTCACTTATTTAAGCTAGAACATCAACCCATTCAGTTTTGTTCACATTTATTGAAGAAAAAGGCATACTGACATTATGACATTGTCACTTTTTTTTTTCCTCCTCAGACCAATTCTGGTTCGATTGTTCCGCCCCCAGCCCCATCACTCAAAGCCCACACGAGTCCACTGGCCAGCATGTTCTCCCAGGACATTCCTAAAAGGCTCATCTCATCAGAGCACTACTCAGGCAAGCTTATGGCTCCCTCACACTTTGATCTAATCAGACTTCATCACTTCTGCTCTCAAAAATCAAGCGCACTAGTCTGTGTTGATGAGGCAGTCCTTGAAACATCACTGTGATTACTAATTTAGCTGATTACTGCCACAAAATATCTTTTGTTAATGTCGCTTAAATTGTGCTTGCTTTGAAATCAACAGATCAAGACAGTCTAGATGGAAACGGCCTGTCTAGGTCTGAATCTGTGTCTAGCGATATGGATGTGGCCAAGAAGAGCAGGGTGCAAACTATCTTCCCCCACACAGCAGGGAATAACCAGACCCTGCTGAGCTTTGATGATGGAGACATTATTACGCTGCTTATCCAAGAGGAGCGAGATGGATGGCTGTATGGAGAACTAGAACATACTGGACAGTAAGTTCTAAAAAACATTCATTCAATTCAAAATTGCTTTTCATCCTTAAAAGGATAGTTCACCCAAAAATGAAAGTTCGGTCATCGTTTACGCACCCTCATGATTTTCCAAACATAAAATTCCAAACCTTAGGGGCAGTTGTGGCCTAATGATTAGAAAGTCTGACTTGTAACCCGAAGGTTGCAGGTTCAAGTCTCAGTACCAGCAGGAAATGTAAGTGGGGGGAGTGAACGAACAGCGCTTTCTTCCACTCTCATTACCAACAACTGAGGTGCCCTTGAACAAAGCACCTAACCCCCAATCGCCTCCCGGGCGCCACAGCAAAAACGGTTCCCACTGCTCCAGGTGTGTGTTCACTACTGTGTGTGTGCGCACTTGGATGGGTGAAATGCAGAGCACAAATTATGGGAAACCATACTTGGCCACACCAATACTTCACTAAAGGACTGAATTTCTTCTGTGGAACACAAAAAAAGTTTTTGAAAAATATCTCTTTTTATTTATTTTATTTATTTATTTATTTTGTGTGTGTGTGTCCATAAATGAAAGTCAGTGGGGTCCAATATTTGTTTTGGTCTCTATTGACTTTAATTTCATAGACAAAAACAGTTGAAACATTAAACCTTTGTGTTCTGCAGACGAAAAAATAAGTCATATAGGTTTGGAACAATATGAGGCACATTAAGGACACTGAAACTTTTTATTATATTTTCTTTGTCTGTGGTGCCACTTTGACTTGGATGTTAGCAACATTGGCTTTTCTGAGCTGGAAATACTGGTTCCGTGCTTCTATTCGTCAGATTTACTCTTCTAATTCGCACAGTTGGGTAAGGCATGTTCAACATGTCAAACATCTTAGAGGTGCTTACATAAGTTATTATGAGTGCTGCTGCTGTAAGCCTTTGCAGGGCAGTAGGTTTATTGGCTTAAACTTATTAGCACAAAACAAAAATGGTACCTTCAGTTAGACATGATGAGGGGCAATTATTCTCCACTTATCACAGTCTTTTATTTCCAAATGAAAGGTATATGTACATAGTTTTCTTGACCTGGGAATGTGCTTCCAATGTGGGTGGTGTAACAATGGGGCGAGCTGACATTTGACCTAGCTCTTTTAGAGCAAGTTTGAGTAAGGACTTAATTGTAAATTATTGTAATTGTTAATCTGTGCATCAGTTAATCCACAAAAAAATTAGTGTCGCACAGCTCTGCTTTATCATGAAAACTCAGAGACAGCAAAAGAATTGTCTCAGATTTCTTAATGCACATAATAAATATAGCTCATTAGGGTGAAGCTGAATTTTGATTAGAATAGTTAAACTATCATATTGTTTACCTTTTTGAAAACGACAATTTTTAACCGGCGCATCTACAGTATTTGTTATATTAACATTTACATGTAAACATTTATTCACAGTGACATGTAAATGAAAGCACAAATGATCCTACTGCAGTGAAAGTATCAGTGTCTGTGCTTTGTGTGGTCTTAAATTTGTTTATTTTGCATAATTTAATGAGCAGCTCTGTTATTCCTAACCAGATCTGCCATTTCAGAGGTCCAAGGTCCACAGATTTTCCCTCACTACCCATTATGCTGCCACCACTATTTTGAGAAGTAAAAATGTCTTAATGCACTGACGCACTTTTGAAGGCTCAGTTCAAAGTTATCCGCAGCTGGCGGTGTGACAGTTCCTAAGCAACCAAAACCAAATGAACTCTTCATACTACATGGTGTTTCGCTGTACATTTGTGCCACTACAGTGGTTTCTGATTAGTCATACTGCTGAGAACAAAAATTAGTCTTAATGCATATGGAAATGGAGCTGACACCCATTTTTGTTAGAAAATCGTGATGCACATTATGAATATTTTTTGCTTTCAATTGCAGGCGGGGCTGGTTTCCCTCATCTTATTGCCGGACTTACAATGAGTCGGTAATCACAAACAGGTGACACTGCTCTTCCTTTAATTTGAGAGCAAAAATGATGGGATTTTAACTGAAAATAATGTTTATCTAACCATTAACAAAACAGTAAGACCTTAATTTATGTACTTTGTTCAGCAGAGTTGAGAGCCCATTGCGTAGCCAGAGTGCGACTGATCTTCCAGAGCAGCCGGAGGAAGACGAGGAGGTGGAGGAACCCATGCTGCTGCCCCCGCCTGACTACGGTGACTCATCCAGGGACAGACCCATCAAGCCCTCCACCCCCTCTCCACTGAATACGGTAAACAGAGTGCGGTGGCAAATAGGATTGCTAAGTGCAAAGTTAGTTGAATAAGCAGCCATTTTCTGGAAAGAGAGAAAGAGGGGAGTATCTGGGCGACTTATCCTTTAGTAGCTGAAATAAAGAAGGCAAAGTCATTGTGGGAGGTAGTCCCCTGATCGAATCAGGTTTCCCTCTAGGGCAAAAATGAAACCTTTGCTACAGCACAGAAGGGAGACGTAAAAGATGCATAGAGTAAAGTTTAAAGAAGCATACAATACGGTTTTTCTGCTCCCAGCCATGTTTTTTTTTTTTTTTAAGCAGCAACTGTTTTCAACATTGATAAGAAAGGATCATGTGACACTGGAGTAATGGCTGCTAAATTAAGCATTGCCATCAGAGGAATAAATTACATTTTAAAATGAAATAGAAAACATTTATTTTAATACTGTATAACATATAGGGCCTGTTTACACCTGGTCACTTAAAGCGTTTTTACTGATCAGATAGCTATGCAAAATTATTTAAATCAATAAGTGGCAAGAACCACTTATGTACTGCAATAATGTAACCTTTGTTCTTTGCTAGGGGGCCTAGGGAGGGGTAGATGAATGCTCTGCATTACTATCATTGTGAAAAATAAAAAGACATCTGAAAAATGCTCCCTACCTGGTTTTCTCATTGCGAGGGATAGTGGAGACTATTAGAGCTGCACTATATTAACTGATGGCAAACTGTATGTGAGTATCTGGCTCCCTCTCCTGAAAGACCTCAAGATATATGTGCCACATCAGGGCACAGAGATCCAATTGAAAGTGTTTAGACAATTCACTAATTCACCTTGAATGTGATCATATGATGGTGGGCTGGTGACTCTGATAGACACGTGGACTATTGTGGCAGGTCTGTGAACTCTAGTCTGTCCTTTGATGAACAAATGGTTAGTTCACCCAAAAACAGCCTGTGGTTGCTATGTTGTTGTTCAGAAAAAATACATGGAGTAAATCATGACAGAATGTTCATTTTTGAGCTAACTACTCAATGAACTCTATGAAATAAGGCCTGCCTTGATCAAAATGTGTCAGATTTTAACTCTAGGATACTCCCAGTACATTCTTCTCTCATATAAAGTACCATGCATCTTCCCTGACTGTTTACAGTTCATTGTCTCTTTAAGTAGTTATTACATTGTCAGCAGAGAAAGCAAGCGCTTCAAGATTATCAAGATTCTTTACGCATATGATTAGGTCATAGGACACAACGATTGTTCCAGGTACTTAGTTGGCTGGTGAAGTGACTGAATCATGTGCTGACATCCTAATCGAACCAGTCTGACAGGGAAAATCAACTCTGCACTTTCAAGATCTTAAGAATGGATGCTGATCACTTTTCATTCTTATTTCTGTTTGCAACAGGTGTCTTTGCCAAATGGTCACTCAGTAGCTCCATTCCTTGGGTGAGTATCTTTTAACAGAAATAATTACCCATAATACTACAGCGCTCTAGAATTTAACCCTTTCTCTGCCATCACAATGCTTGTTCTCCCCCTCAGGGGTGGGAATCCATTTGCCACGGTCAAACTACGACCCACCATCACAAATGACAGATCTGCACCAATCATATGAGAGTTCATTCAGCCCCTGCCCCGATGTGAAGTTATGTCTTCATGGTTTTCTCTATATTGACGCATTGTAAATATGGCAGAAGAACCAAATGAAAGGATTCTGTTACAGCATCAATTTTAATCCTTAAAGTTTCTAAAATTGCAAACCAGCATATTTACAGGAGGCATTATTTATAAGAATTTTAGACTTTGATTAAATTATTATTTTAAATTGTAACTAGATTCATACACTTGAGTTTCCAAGAGAATGCACAGCACCAAACAGGCTCTTGAATAGATATATTCTGACCATATTGGTCTTATGTCTGGGGCCTTGTAAAAGTAAAACGAAATCCCAAATGTATATTTTAAAGTTGATGTATTGCAGCCCCTAATTAGAAACACGACGCATGACCAAATCATATTTCATTTCAAAATCCAGTGAAGTAGTGTGAGATTTGCCAGTTGCCAAATTGTTCTGGTTGGGATGGATTCATTTTAGCCTGTTTTTGCTATACAATATCATGATTTTGTCGTTTTAAAATTCTGATGTATTCCTTATCCTTCACACCTTTTACACGTTTAAAGGAGAACAATGTAAAGACACTTAGTTTAAATTGTTTATTCCTCATGTTAAAGATGAGTGCAATGTGTGGTGATAGCATTCGTACTAGCTGCACAGTTGATTTTTGGCTTATTGGCTTTAGCTGGACATCGTCTCAAACTTGTGAGCATTCTTGGAAGAGAAATGCTTGGGTCCTAACTAAATAAATACTGGTTTAAAATTTTTTTTTTTTTTTTTTTTTTATTAAGTCTTGTGAGTTCACGTACATGTTATGCCTTTGCAAGCATGTTATTTTGTAGGGGAAAGTCTTTTTTCTTTTTTCAGAACTTTTTCTTTTTTGTGTGTTGTGATATTGATTCAATGCCCCATTTACTGTCATACCACATTACTCAGAAATAAAGATTTATGTATATATGTCTTGTATGAAAATGCCTTGGATTTTTATAACTCTGCAGTATTGGCTACAGTGGCTAATCCAAAATACCTTTCACCTTGTAAAACTTAAGAGTTGTTTTTTTATGGTGGATCTGAATACTTCCTTCATAAATGGGGTTTATATGAGATGTGTATCCTGAAAGGATAAAGGGACCATTATCCCATAGCAGATAAGTGATTTAATTTTGCCCCTTTCCTTCAGTACTGTAGGCAAGGCTGAGACAAAAAAAAAGTTGCAGCTATCATTTGCTCATGGAAATAGGTAAATAAACGTGTTTTATATTTGGTTGGTAATGTATTTGCCCTTGCAATTTACTTCCACAAAATAAAAATTAAAAAAGAAAGACGCACGTATTTGTGTGTAATTGTAATTCTACAATTACGATAGAATTTAACGATTCAGGTTACAACAAAGTTAATTAGCCTATTTTTTGTAGAGGGTATGCATTGCCTTGACGTCACTTTCCCGCCGGAACAGGCTCCGTCAGCCGGACTGAGTGGCAAAAGAGCCTGCTGCATGACTGGAGGGAAACTTCTAAAACACGAGTAAGACAAACTATTAAACTAAAGGTTGGACTCGATAGTGTTCCTGTTACAACTTACCAAAGATCCAGTAATCTATAAATATTGACACGCAGGCTGCAGCCAGGAATCGTGTTTCCAGACATTTATATGCGCCGGGGGAATACATAAACCAAATTTGCCTGTGAACGCTTTAATACAGTATAGGTAGGTCTGAATCCGGATGGTCCCTTTTATCAATGTAATATATCATCCAGTCCTAAAGCTTGTATAGTTTTTTTAATTTATTTTTTTATCATTGTTTATTTAAAAACACCCTATTATGCAGAATATACGATGGCAAATATTTAATTGATTAGTTGTCAATACATATATAAGGGTATGATTTTACCCCAAAATTCAACATTGACAGAATGATAACTGAAAATCCACGTTTCGCTGCCCGGAGTGCAGCTGTTTCTGTGAATTGCAGTGATCCATTTGCTTCTCTTTTCTTTAGCTTTCAGCAGCCTGTAAAAATAAACCTCAGATTTCTTGTCAAATCTATTTGTAAAGTTAAGTTAGTAAAGTTTTTTTGTGTTTTCCGCGGTATTCACGCTGATATCTATGCTGCCACTCAGTCTTTTTGCCAGTGAGCGAACTAACCGCAGTCACAACGGCCGACTGTGGCGTCACGTGCATACCAGGGAGTAGTAGTGGTGCCAGAGTTTGTCACATCAGGCATGATTAAATTTTTATGAAATTTTGAGATGGCTATATAAAAGTATTTAAAAATGCTGGATGGAAACACCAAGACTGGATCGATCATTTTTCCCAATAAGAAACCACGATGAAACACATTTACCGAATAAATTCCTCGATGCGCATTAAAAAAAGGTCTGAATTTGCACGATATGATGCAAAAAATAGCAACAACAGCAATAATAATAATAGCAAAAACAATAATAACAACAATCACTACAAAATTAAGAGAATAACTATTGTAAAGAATAAAAAATGGTGGTGTTGAGTGTTGGTGAAATGGTAATTCAGTATAACTAACAGTATAATACTTTAAATGATGTAACTGCTATCAGTCGAGCATACATGTGACAAATTAAGTTTTTGTATATATGAGGAATTAATATTGACTTGATAACTATAGATTCTATGTAAACTGTATAATCCAATATTGGCCTATAAACTAATGAGTTTAAAAAGAAGCTGAATTTAATAAAAAATCATATTTAAAAATATATAAAAAATCCATTGCTTGTTTTTATATCTGTTTAACTTTTCATTTGACTACTTGTTTTCTGACTGGTAAACTGGCAATAGGGACAATTTAGCTTAAACTCTGCTCTTTCTACTAATGAAAGTTTTAAAGAATTTAAGCATATTCAGACTTGCAAGAAATGATGAAAGTGCTGCCATCTAGTGGTGATTACTAGCATTATCTATCTATCTATCTATCTATCTATCTATCTATCTATCTATCTATCTATCTATCTATCTATCTATCTATCTATACACACAAATGAATAAATAAATATTATTATTATCAGTCTTTTGGAATTAGTAAGAGTCTTATCAAATAAGATACCATGATCCTTTCTGATTGTTTTCAGAGGATTATAGAAATTCCTTTTATTATAGAATTCTTTTAGGATAACAAATAAAATGTTATATTTGTTACAATTTGAATGAATCTGTAAAGTAAAATGTTTTTGGTACAGTAATCGGTTAATGTTTTACACAATTTTAATCAGGTTTTGACTTTGTGCAGTTCACTTATTCCAGTGGTGTGACAAATACATTTTTCAAAAGAACATTTTATTCCATGTCTACATTCCATGTTAAGTCTACATTCCATGTAGACTTAAAATTAATACGAGGTCACGAAATCTGTGTCCAATAATTATACAATTGTTTAAATGTGATAAATCAACAGATTGTGATCATGACACGCCGAATGTAGAAGGAAAATGAAAAGATCGGATAAGGAGGCTGTCATTAAGGTTTCCATAATACTTTTTTCTTCATTCAGCATATTACACATTTAACATAAAAGCTATCAAAATGAGCACTTGGCACAAATGTTCAATTAAAACTGAAGCAAGAACACAACTCAGCATTGTAACAAAGTACCATCCTGCTGTTCACCACAAATCTCTCAAAATGGCTACAAAAGTAATGTCTGTGGTTGCAGCACTGCCCGTATTTCCGGTGTTTCTCCACAACCAGCGAGCCCTGGGCGTATAGTCTGTCTTTGTCCCATGATGCCTCTGTTTTGATTACCGGTGCCCATATTTTTAGAAATGTTCTTAAGAATAGTCTCAAGTTTTGACTTAAGTGTCAAATTTTTTTTAGTAAATAGTAGGACTTTTCTAAGAGTAGGAGACTTTTATAAAGAAGTTAAAAGCAACTTTTAGTAAAGTATAAGACTGATTCTTAAGTGTTGTGAACTAAGGACTACAATGATGTCAACTCAAAATGGCCGCCCTCAACCTCTGAATCAGCCAATAGCGAGCCTGCAATGCTGAAGTCACAGCAGCACAGCACCAATAATTTAATGTTATTACTAAAAAAAAATAAAAAAAAATTTATTGAAAAAGACACTGAAACATTTTAATATTTTAATTTATTTTTAAAAATAGCTTTGCATTGTGCAAAATAATCACAAATTAGTATTGATAGTGTGGACTCTTTCTTTGATATATGTCTCCTAATTTACAATTGGAGCGATGATGTAAACACAAGTTCCATCAATGGCTCCAGCAACTCCAGGGAAGCCCACTATCAACATAAAAGTGGCTTGCTTTTGCTGCATGGTTTGATGGTCATTTGGAAAGTCAATGAACTGCCATAGAGTTGTGGCCAAATGTGATGTCCAGCCATATGAAAATTGACATCTTCAACCTTAATTCAAATATTTTTAAAAATGTGTTAAAAGATGTAAGCATATTGTGTAGCTGTGCTTAGAATCAATTGTTTCATGTGTCATAATGAAATGAAATTTCAAATTATTTTTGGCCAGACTGTCATGCAAAGAAATTTCGAACACATGCAAAAACAAGAGAAAACCAATGAAATATTAAAAACTGATTATGTTGTAGTCAATGTGTGCTTTTTTTCTGAGCTTTTTTGTTTTTCTGAAACCTGTAGCTGTAGTTTTCATTTTCTTTTTTATGTCAGATAAATACCTTTGCTTAGTTTATTGTTTTATTCTTCCCTCAAATTTTAAAACATTTAAATAATATAAACATACAAATAAAAATATTTTCCTCATATTTTGATAGTTTAAGCAAAATTGTAGGGTCATTAAAAAAATAAAAAAACTTTGCACATCAGTTTTGGCCACTATGTTTGGTGTGGTAAGTTTAGCAATAGTACTATTTAAGATCCTGCTTACTGATGGGCTCAAGTCATCACTGGTGCACTGCAGCATTTCTACAGTTACCAGAAAAGATCATTACTATTTCATTTCTACAGTCAGAGCATTGATTTGTAGAGTGGGAGAAGTTATTACATTTAAAGTTATAAAAAGTTTATTCAATGTCATTAAATGTATTAAAATGCATTTAACATATTAATTATTGTTTAAGTAATATATATATTTTTTTAAGTTACTACATTTCAGTTACAAAAAGACAATCAAGTTTATATCATTTTATCAACTCCATGTCATCATATAACTCCAATACATATCTTTATTGGAGAGTGTGTGTCTCCTCTTCTTTGCTGCCATCTTGTTACTCCTAACTAGGTTAGGAGACCTCTGCAGCTCTCCTAAATAATGTAGGAGCTAAGATATAGTCTTGAAACTTAGGAACCTTTATAAATCATACTTATTCTTAAGTCTAGGAATGAGAGTAAAATTACGTAATTCTTAGAATTTTGACACACTTAAGACTAAAATCTGAGCAGCTTTATACATACGGGCCTAGCTCATGATCAGCATAAACCAGCTCAAACAAGCTTCCATGCTTCAAAACATACCTAACCAGCATATGCTGTTTTTTTCAACAGGGACGACAAAAAGATATTGGATACACAATGTGAAAAAGGAATCTTTGTAGGTTATGACAAAAACAGCCCTGCATACCTGGGGCCTTATTTACAAAACATTTTATCTTACCACTAAGACTTCTCCTAAATGGCAGTAAAAGTTCTTAGCTAAGAGTTTTTTCTTAAAACCTATTCACAAAGCTGCTGAGACAAACTTTTACTAAGGAACAGAGAGAAGTCTTAATCTAAGAGAAATGGTGGGGTTGACCTCGTTGCTATGGACTATGCACACAGTGATTGGCTGATGGGGAGGAGTCTCTGTCAGCGATTTAATCATAACAATATTGTAGAATGAGGTATCATGTTGCCATATACAAATAAAGATTTTAAAATAAAAATGTTGCCATATTCAAATAAAGATTTTAAAATTAAAATGTTGCCATATTCAATTAAAGGTTTTAAAAGCTAAGCATCACTAATTAAACTAGTAAATGTTCGGCTAATTGTCCGCCTCTTACATGTTTGCATCTTGAGAGATTGCAGATTTCAAGTGACAAATTATGATTTATAAACAAAGTTTTGGACGAGTGCGTTCAAACTGTCTAACGGAGTAAAATGGAATACATGTAACGGAGTTACGTACAAAAATCCAGTAACTGTAATTTGTTACAGTTATGTCAAGTAGTAATCAGATTACAGTTACATTTTGAAAAAAAGGGGAATACTATCAGGATTACAATGTTGTCATTTAAAACTAAATAAATCATTATTTTGCCATAATAACACTATATTAAGCGCTGCTTGATTATACAGTATTTCCTGGTTCTGTTGACGGTGATGATTCACGCGAGCCACCCTAGTTGAAACGATGCTTTCCGCGGGGATAAACGCTTTCAGTTCATGTAAATTTCGCTGCTATTTTGCTTTCAAAGAAGAAAATGCAAACAACATGGTTGTACAGTGTTGTACAGCATTCATTAAAACATGTTTATAATATATTATACCAACAGAATATGCCAAGAGTTAGGTCAGAAAGAAAGCGAGGTGTGATTCAGCCAGATGTTGAGAGGGCGTTTCTGTCACATTTAAATCAGCTGATTTCTGTATGTCACCATTTATTCACTCAATCTGTTTCCATTTACCTTAGTCACATTTAGGTTTTAGCCATACCTTAGCTTTTCCACCTCCACATATGAATTGACATTGTTTCCACCCAGATGTTTTTATGCACATTTTGAATTTACGCATAAAAACAGCTGGATGGAAACATAACTACTGTTACATTATGTTGAGAATTTATATTATGGTATTTTAACTTCATACTGTTATGAAATTAAAAAATAAAATTCTAAAAACAATTCTAGTTACTGTCCGGTTACTTTTGAAATTGAAATTTAAAATGTAATTTAATAATTTTTTGCAAATTATTATGGTATTTTAACTTCATACTGTTACGAAATTAAAAAATAAAATTCTAAAAACAATTCTAGTTACTGTCCGGTTACTTTTAAAATTGAAAATTAAAATGTAATTTAATAATTTTTTGCAAATTATTATGGTATTTTAACTTCATACTGTTATGAAATTAAAAAATAAAATTCTAAAAACAATTCTAGTTACTGTCCGGTTACTTTTGAAATTGAAATTTAAAATGTAATTTAATAATTTTTTGCAAAGATAAAGGACAAAATATATTTGCAGCTACATATTAACAAGGTTATAATCAGATATATTTTAATAAAAAACAAGAGTAACAAAAAATCTAGCTTGTATTGTTGTGTTACTTTTGTCCCACCTGTGTATTACTTTCGTCCCAACTGACAGGGTCAAAAGTAACAATGTGCAACTTATGTTCAAAGTGATACTATACTGAAGTCGTTCAACATTTGTGCACAATTCCACCTGGTACTGATAGACCACCCTTGTGAGTTATTGACCACAACAAAAATATATCTCTGTCTAAAACATTTTCATCTAAAATTACGTTTTTCTGAAAAATGGTACTTTCGCCCCTGCTCTCCCCTAACCCTCCCAAGCCTGCTAATCAGCTCGAGTGGAGGTATATTTACACAGACGAGAGCCGACTGACCTTACCTCGACAGTTTTCTGCATCCCTCTACCACCCCGTTCCTCACTCTCAGCTGGGATACGGGGCGAACTCTGGGTTTGGGCTGAATAAATTCCAAGCTCGGAGCCCTCGATCCCCTTGGACAGCACGCCAGATACGCTTATTATAAATATTATGATGCACATATATAGACAATTATATATACTTTTTTTTTTTTGTAAGTTTGTAAGTGTGAACTTGTGAAAACAACTGCCACAGGTAATAGTACATTATTTATTTATTTCTTAAAGATTTATTTTTGGCTTTTTATTGTATTCAAATCTATAAATCAAAATATGTATTGCATTTATGAAGAAAAGGGTCAGAAGCGGAGCTAGGGGTGGGCTAAGGGGGCTGAGGCCCCGAATGTTTTTCCAAAAGCCCCGAATCTTTCAGGTTCGAGGTTTCTTAACAGTGCTGTCAAAATATCATTTTTTTCTAATCTCTAATCTGAAACAGTTCAATATCGCTTTCTGCAGTACCGATAAATGCAGCGCTTTCTCTCTCTTCTCTCCGACAGCGAGTTCACGCACACCGCAGTTGTACACAGACACGCCCCCTGTCACTCACTCAGAGCACCGGCAGGCCTCAAGACTCCCGTTCGGTCTGGTTTAAGGGTTTTTGTTATAATATAACAACTATGACAACTTTAGCACATTTGTCAGCTAAACATTCATTCAGTGTTTCCCATTAATTACCCTATACCGCAATTGTTTCATAATGAACCGAAAATTTAAAACATAGGCCTACATAGCCTAAATGGTTTCTAACGTTGTATTTTGCCAACGAACTAAAATCGAAACCGTGATATGGCTTTGTGCCTTTATAAAACAGCAAATAAGGATATCTAGCTTGTGTTTGTGCTGCGTGTTTTAAAGAGAAGTGCATTTGCTCACGCGATCAGTTGGTGATCAAAATAAAAGTGCAAGGATTTATCTCTTGCAAGTGAAGAAATTAGTACAAAAGTATTGTAATTTCCCTATACTGTATTGTAAAGTAACTACTTATCAAATTTGTTACAATTTTGCGTTTGTTACAATAGATATTACTGTCATGTGAATAATTATAAAGGCCTAAATCATATTATAATATTATTGTAGGCCTAATAATTGTTTGGCATCCTAAAACACCAGTGTCAATGTAATGTACACTGAGACTATATCACAACTAAAAAGATGTTTGAGCCCTCTTTAATGTCCAGGTACAAGTCAATACTGTTTCTTTGTTCAATTGCACACTGTACATGGGCTTAAGCTCTTAGTTTTGAACTCTCAAAGTGCACCAGATTTATGCATTTAACCTTAAAATGTACAACATGCCCACAGACCCCCCTAGAGGAGGTACACCAAACAAAGTTTTGCAAATTCCTGTAGGAAACAATGTACATTTTATGAACTTTACTCCAGCATACTACTATAAAGTTCCTTTCATGACAATAAAGCTGTTAACTGAAAATTAAATTGTCATTGGACAAAACAGATTTGGGCTAAGCCCCGAATGTTTACAATGTCTGGCTTCGCCCCTGGTTCAAGTGTGTCACAGATGTGGGCTAAATAGGTAACGACTTTTGTTGCAGTTTGACTGCATGTGTCCCCTGAAACAGCATCTTTCATTACTATGGAAGTTGAAAACGCTCGCTCTTCTCCTATTGCTCCGCGCCAGTTTTTTTTTTACCCGAGTGAGGGGTTCTAGCAGACCAGTCACAGCGCTTGCGGTCCGCGTAGAATTGACGCTTTGTTACATTTTTGAAGAGGTGCACGTCAGGCTACGTCGTAGGCTACGCGTGCTACGGCGTACACTCGAACGCAGAAGTATAAATCAGCCTTAAGGCCATGAAAGAGGAAATGGACTCCCTTAAGAAAAATGAAACATTTGCCCTAACTACGCTACCAGAAGTCAAACATACAGTAGGGGTGGTGTATACGCTATGAGGGCACCACTGTAACAACCTTTACCAAATACCATCCCATCATCGTTTAAAATGAGTTATTGGCATCCCCTGCCGGACCAACAAGCCAGTGCTACACAATTCTTACCACTTCCTGTTTAGGATATCTGTGATGTCTACACATCGAGCAAATCACAGACCGATTTCGCAGATCTGAGTGGTCTCAAAATGACAACATAAGCACAGTGCTTACACCCTGACACAGATAAGGTATGTACGCTGCTCATCAGCTGATATACTGTCAGCTACAGAGAGGATGCATGAACTGTTAGGATATGTTTATCCTCTCTATTGTAATGTACAAGCACCTGTCACAGCAGAAGACAGGCAGGTGCAGTCATTCATTTCAATATTTTTCTCTTTTGTCTGTATCTTAGTCGTATTCATGTTTTTTTTTTCTCTCGATATAATATGTAGTTGTAAAGTACTCTACTTGTTTATTTCCTTATGAGCTGTCATTGCTAGCTAGCGTGCTAACGGTATTATCTGCATCAACAAACAAGCGCTCAACAACATATATCCTATTAAATCAGTTGCTTTAGTAACGTTTTTTTAACATTTTGAACTTAACTAACAAATAAAGTACAAAAAAAACATACCATATTCAATGTTTTATTATTGTTTTTACTATAGTATTTGCCAAATTACTACTTACTTGCTCATTTACAGTACTAATTTGATAATATTTTGAGTACAAGTTATTACAAGTACCTTGTAGTGCTATGGTAATATAGTAATTGAATATGGAAATCATTGAGTTCCATGGTATTACAATAGCATGGTAAGCATGGTAATACTATAAAATGCTCAACATGGTACAACCACATTAATGATTTGTAAGGATAGTCTGTCATTTAATTGGAGCTTTATAGAGTTTATTGTGTATTGCTGGGATCTTGGGTTTTATTTATAGTGTAGAAAGCAAGAAAATAAGTGTTTAACAGGTCTCCTTCAGTATATCAGCAGTGTTTTGGCAGCTTGAGGATCAGTAATGAGATTCAGCTGACTGTTGATCTGCTGTCAAAGCAGAGGAAAGAGTAGGCAGGAAATTCTTTTTCATTTGAGAGTAATGTCCTTGTTTCCTTCTAAAAACTTTTTCTTGCCACAAACTGATGCTGAGGTGTTTGTTTATCTGCAGATCTCTTTCTTTTGTCTATTGCAGCAGGGTGCATCATGCCGAGCTCCCTCCTGTGGGCTGTTGATGTGTACGGGAGGGTTTATAGCCTTTCGACAGCTGGACAGCAGTGGGAACATTGTCGCGATGCCCACTTGGTGTTCAAGCGCGTCACAGCTGTGCAGCAGTGCTGCTGGAGCATCGCCTGTGATCACAACATCTACTTGAATGTCCATGCCAGTGATGTGCCCATCCGCTACCAAGAGGAGACATATGAAAACCAGGTGTGCTCAATAGCAATATACAGACTGATGATTTTAAAGAAAGGACCCTTGCAGACCCTCACGGCTGTGTCAAGGTCAATAATTCTCTGAAGTCTCCTAAAATATCACACAATTTGACCTTTTTAATTAGTTTAGGTTGTAAAGTGTCATGTGGTGATCCCTAAAAACATGATACATATGAATAATTCATGAAAATCAAAATCTTACTGACCCCAAACTACTGGTAGTATATATACTCTCTTATGCTGCATTTATTTGATCAGAAATACAGGAAAAATAGTAATATTGTGAAATAATATTACAATTTGAAATAACTTGTCTTTTTAATAAATTTTAAAATGTAAGTTATTCTTGTGTTTTTCAAAACCATATGAAATCATCATAAATACAAAGAGTATATTCCTAAGAACTTTGCACGTGATTTTATTGTAAACACTATTATTTGTCATTGAATTTGGAGCACTTAGTAGTGAATAAGACTGAATAATGTGTTTCCTGTTCCCTCACAGAGGTGGAACCCTGTCGATGGCTTCTCGGACCGGCTGTTGCCCAGTGACCGCTGGCAGTGGAGTGATGTCACAGGGCTGAAGCACCAGCCTCTAGGTGACTTTCAGCTGCCCTCTGACAACTGGGAGTGGGAGGCGGACTGGTACGTGGATGAAAACTTTGGTGGAGAGACCACAGAAAAAGGGGTCAGTATTGATGCCTTTAAGGGGGTTTTTGGGTCAATATACTGTTTTGTTTTGTTGTTTTTTTGTATTATTAATTTGGTGCTATTACGTATGTGCAGCAGAGTGAACAAAACTTGTTACCACTGTCACCCCCCTGCATCCCCCCTTGTCGATTTATGAAGAAAACACATACATCGGTTATAATATATATTTTTTATTAGCAAAACAGGTGGTATACTTACAAAGACTATACAAAACACACATAAAGACAAACAAAAAATGACATCAGTTTGGAGTGTTTTAGGGTAGTCAGTTCTTGAAAAGATTTCCCCCTTTTTTCTTTTTTTTTCTTCCTTTTTCCCCCTCCCATTTTTTTCCATCTTCCTTTTTACTTTTTCTGTCTTTCCCTCTACCTCCTTTTCCTTTTGCTTCTCCTTTTTCTTTTCTCTTTCAATTTCTCTTTTCCTTCTTTGTTAATGATTTAAACATTATTGGATAGCCAATTTTATGAGTTAAGTGCTCTCTCACTGTTAATATAAGGTGATATAAGGTGGAATTGTAAATTAATCTATTAAAATGAAAAATAATAATAATAATAATAATAATGATATTGTCATCATCATCGTCTAAAAAACAGACACGTTACTTTACTTGCTGAACAACTTGCTTTCACGTTAACTTGAATTGCGCCACAGTTCCAATCCAACCAAACTTAGACCACTTCCTACAGGTGAAAAAGAGCTCTGAATTGCTTTAAGCCATAACTGATCTTCTGTGTGTTTTCAGGGATGGACATATGCCATTGATTTTCCAGCCACTTACACAAAAGACAAAAAGTGGAACTCTTGTGTGCGTCGCCGCAGATGGATACGATACAGAAGGTACAAGGCACAGGAAACTTGGGTCAAGGTGTGTACCAGTACAAAGGTTTTGAGAGCAATATATCTTATCTTCAACGTGTGTCTTTAATGTTGAATGAAAAACTTGTCTTATATCTGTGAATTTTATATTTGAGAGCAGATCCCCTCGGAGCAGACTGAGTCTCTTCCTGACCCATTTAATGACATCACTTGTGGTGGTTGGGAGATCACTGAAGAGCCCAGAGGGTGTTTGGCACTGTGGGCAGTCTCTCTGCAGGGAAAGGTCAGAACTCAGTTCATTCCAGGCTTACGTACTGTACCATGTCCAACAACACCCCATGCTCCTGTAATTTATTCATTTTTCAGTTCGATACAGAGTGTATGAATTATTGGTTCTTGGAACACAGATACAATTTTGCATCATGTCCATTTATTTTCAAACAGGGGACCCAAAAGATAACTTTTTTTTTACATTCGAGCAGGTGTGGTTCCGGTGTGGCATAAATCACCATAATCCTGAGGGCTCCTATTGGGAGGAGGTGTCCGTACCAGGGGAGGTTGTGCAGATCAGCTGTGGGCCGGGTGACCTGGTGTGGGCCGTCCTGTGGGAGGGTCATCTGCTGGTCAGAGAGGGCATTGGCAGAGATTGTCTCAGGGGTGAGCGTAGTGGTGCAGTACATTCACTTTTGCCAAGTTACCATTTTTTTGACCTTAAATGTTTTTGTTGAGTAGACAAAGTATTTATATCCCCTGTCTTTTTTATTTTATAATATTTTAATAAAAGGGTTATCGTGGGTCACAGTGGAGTCTCCAAGCCCTGGAGCGGGAGCCGTACACGTAGCTGTTGGTGTGAATGTAGTGTGGGCTGTCACTAAAGATCATAAAGTAAGTCTTATTTTAATTTAATATAATTTAATTTGATATAGTTACACTTGCACATAGAGTAGGGTCCAAAATCTGAGACCACTAGTGAAACTGCTTCTTTTCTTTTTCAACTTAGTAGGTTTTTTTTTTTTATCATAAAATTTATATTATCTATCATATTGTAATATCTATACTAGAAATTTAGCAAAATCCTATATATTTTAAGAGTGACAGTAAACACATTTATAATGTTCTACAAAAATATTTAGCAGCACAACTATTTTCAGCATTGATAATATTAGAAATATTTCTTAGCATATTAGAATGCTTTCTGAAGGATCATGTGATGCTAAAGACTGGAGTAATAGCTGCTGAAAAATGAGCTTTGCCATCACAGGAATAAATTACTTTTTTAAAATATATTTTTTTAGACATTGTAATATTTGACAGTATTACTGTTTTTACTGTATTTTTGATCAAATAAATACAGCCTCAGTGAGCAGAAGAGACTTCTTTCAAAAACATTTAAAAAATCTTACCAACCCCAAATTTGAACGGTTATGGACATAATTTTTTGTTTTGTTTATTTATATAATTTTTTTTTGTTGTTACTTAGCTTGTTTTTCCTCATCTTCTTATTTCTAATAGGTCTGGTTTAGACGGGGTGTGAATTCCCACAATCCTTGTGGCTCTGGTTGGATTGGTATGGTTGGAGAGATGGTCATGATCAACGTGGGTCTCAATGACCAGGTCAGAGATTAGTAATGTTCTCACTATAGTTTACCTCATTAATTTCTGCGTCTAATGTACTTTTTACATTGAATAAACATATGGGTGGTTCACCCTTAAAGGCATCATGTTTTTTTTTTGTTTTTGTTTTTTTTTGTTCTTTGAGGTTCATTTATAATGTTACGGTTTTTTTTTTTGCACAAATAAAACAATATATATGTATTCGTGTGTGTGTGTGTGTGTGTGTGTGGAAAAATGTATTATTTGCAACCCTCATTCTGACCGACTGAACTGATCCATTATGATTGGCTAATTTTATTGAATAGGAAACAGTATAAATACCCACTCACTATTGTATGTGAGCAAGTGTCACATACAATAGCATATAAAACCGTCATTTACAGACAAAGCTTTATGAAGCCTTTACTTCTAAAGTCTGTACATAGACACAAACAAGCTGTTTAAACTGGACACATCAAAACAAACATTCTTTCACTCATCCATTTGTCCTGTTGTTGGCAGACTCAAGTGCATGGAGTACGTCAGAAACTGAACACGCATCTGTATACTGTATTCAGTGTTGACAGCATCAGTGATTATAATGGGTTCTATTTGCTTTTGATGCAATGCTCACATCCAGTGCACTGGAGTTTTAAGCTATGAAGCCTGCTGGATGTTTTAATGGTACCTCTTTCAAAACCTGTGTCAAAAGTTCAAGGCAAATTAAATTTTTCATGTCATGACCCCAATTAAGCATAAACATCTTTCACAGAATTACAGAATAAAAAACTTTCATATGGATCAATAATATATTGATTTGAATGAATACATTATATGAAAATGAGTGGAGGTCATTTTTCTGAAGGAAAATATACAATCACACACAAATGTACAAATATTGGTCTGTTAAAATACCAGATATTATGCCATATTCTTGTATTCACCTATGTGTTTCTAGTGAGAATTATAAGTGCTGAAACCATTTCAGCAGTTATTACACTGAGATCTCTGAAGGTCATGTGATGTGACTCTGTTCTCAGGTGTGGGGTATTGGTTTTGAAGACCGGGCGGTGTATTTCCGTCAGGGTGTGACTGCCAGCGAGCTGAGCGGGAAGGCCTGGAAGGTTGTGTCTGTACCCAGAGATAGTGACCGTTCCCACTCTAGCGCCAGTGCGAGCAGCCTTCAGAGGTTAGTTAGCTTCAGTCTTTAGCCTGTGTAGAATAGATATGTGTATAATGTGCAAAATGTGTTGCATTTGAAAAAATTCACCACCAGGTGGTGTAAATCATTCAAGAAGGATGATTTGCAGCTAGTACACTTTGCAGTTTGCTTTCTTTTAAGACAGTAGTGCACACTTAAGCACAGCCTTCATCTCTGAAAAGAACAATAATCTGATTCATTTTTCGAGAAAGATGTTTCTTTATGGTCTTTTTTTTAAACAAAAGTCGACTTTAGCAATGCAACTGTAATCAATAATTCAGTAACTGAAAAAGGTAATGTATTAAGTAGCATAACAGTTTAAAAAATGTTATACAGTGTGACAGAAATATTATTCATATTTTTCACTAAATGTTATGTATTCTTTTTTAAAAAAGCAATGTATTGTCATGTGACAGAAAGAACATATTTTTCATTAAATATATGTATACTTTTTTAAATAGCAATGTATTGTCATATGTGTCCGAAATAATATTTATATTTTTCATTACATGTCAGGTATTATTTTCTTTTAATAGAAATGGATTGTCTTGTGACAAAAATAATATTATAAGTTTTCATTAAATTATAGGGTTTTTTTTATTTTTATTCAGTGTTACAATGACAGTTTTCCTATTGAGTACTTATTAGAGGGGCTAGAAAAGGGCTTTTTCTTAGATTTATTTTTTTTAATTTTTTTGGGGGGGTGGGGGGTGGGATTAGATCATTTCATTAGATGTTCTCTTAGTAGACTGAATTGATGGATACTGAAAAGGGCATCACAGGTTAAAACTTACAATTATTTGAAACATGAATAATGTTTTTGACTATTTTTGATTAATCAAATGATACAAAAGTATCAATTATATAAACATGTCTTAGTGATTCCAAACCTATGGTAGTGTACATGTTAACATTCTGTGTCTCTACACTCCGCAGTGCTGGTTGTTTCTTTGGTGGTGAGGTGCGTTTGGAGTCCCAGGCATCAGTGTTGAGTGATGTGGACCCTGATACTGAAAGAGTTGTGGGTGGCCTTTTCCCAACTCCTGAAATGGGGGACAACCCTAAACCACGCATTCCCAAAGTGACTAGTGACAGCTTCATCTCTGAGCTCGTGTCTGATCGCGAAGGCCAAATCAGTCGTCGTGACCTCCCCCCAGCTGGCCCATCTATTCCTGAGGAGGATCACGCAGAAAAAGAGGTAGAGGACAGGGCTTCTCCAGCCCAGGTTCTGTCTCCTAGCCAATCAGGTGGGCTGAACCCTCAATGGAGCAATGTGGACCTGGAGGAAGCCCAGACACACCTCACATCCGGACCTGGAGTAGACGCAGCTGAAACCTGCAGCCTGTCCTCTGTAGCAACCTATAACTTGGCCCTAGAGGAGCCTTATGGGCCAGATGAGCATCCAAAATGGGCCTGGGTCAGTGGCGGGGGATGTTTGGTCGACTGTCACTTACAGCTCAACTGGTTCAGCTCATCTACATCCACAGGTCAGCTGGGTCATTTGTGTATAATCTGTGTAACTGAATGTGATGATTCACTTTCAAATGTAAGCTCAATGGCAAAGCTCAATGTGTCAAATGTAATTGTCTCCTCAGCCCTGAACTCCTCCATGCAGGCCATGTCTCTCTCCATCACACCTGCTCAAACGGCAGCATGGCGTAAACAGATATTTGAGCAGCTCAGTGAACGATCCAAGAGAGAAATGGAGAATTTCATGCATTATGAGCAGGCCATTGAACAGGTAGTGCTCACACACCAAACAGTTCACCTCATTTGATCTTTTCATCAATACTAACCAGTTTTGTCATTCATCTTTTCTTTTTTTAATTATATCTAGACCATCATTGGTATAGCAACAGTAAGTGTCAATACAAGTGCTCAGAGAGTTAGTCGGAATAGTAAAAATAGTTGATAGTCAAAGCAGTCAGTTACTGTCACAGTGGCCCTCAGCTTGATAGAACTGAATAGTTACCTCAAGAAAATGTATCATTTGATAATTCACCCTGATTTCTGTCCTTTCTAGTCTGTGTGGGTGAAGAAAGGCACCATGCAGTGGTGGCGAGACTGGAAGCCTCATAAATGGGTGGATGTTCAGTTTGCACTGGAGCAGTTCTCAGGAGCAGAGGGCAACAAGGATGGGATTCTGTTTATCTACTACACATTTAATGATGAGAAGAAGGTAATCTTACATAGAGAACACCCTTATGGAATAAAAATCCATGTTTATTAATTTTGAAGCCATTTATTGTGATCCGTGTATATTTAAAAGATGTCTTTAGCACATGCATATATTTAAAATGTACATTTGTTTTTTCTTTGCTGGGAAAAATGTACAAAAAATATTGATGCCACAATGTTTATAACTGGAAAGTAGACTAAAGGTACAAGCCCTTGATATGTCCCACCCATCTTCATGTTTCAATAGGAAATACACCACCGTTCAAAAGTTTGGGGTTCACACTTTTATTCAGCAGAGATGCGTTAAAGGGATAGTTCACCCAAAAATATTCCCCCTTAAGTTGTTCTAAACCTATATGAATTTCTTTCGTCTGGTGAACACAAAAGAAAAAAATACTATGGAAGTCAATGGGGCCCATCAACTTTTATGGAGCTAGAAATATGACAAAATAATATGAATTTGAATTGTGTACATTTGAATTATTGACAAGTGTCATTTAACAGAATTGAATATTAAGTGCCATTTTATAATGATTTGAATTTGAATTTTTTAAAGTTGAATCCTGGACATTTGAAATTGAAAATTTTTTTATGGCATCATTTTTTTACACCGCACCGCATCCAGTGTAGACAATATCACTGATTAAAATGGGTTCTATTATCTTTTGACGCGTCACATCGCACTGCTCGCGTCCGGTGTAGACATGGTGTTATATTCTTTGAAAACAGCGGCTTTGCATTCAAAA
Organism: Elopichthys bambusa; assembly: GCA_037101425.1. Taxonomy (NCBI): domain Eukaryota; kingdom Metazoa; phylum Chordata; class Actinopteri; order Cypriniformes; family Xenocyprididae; genus Elopichthys; species Elopichthys bambusa. Next base: position 17,650,245 of record CM074449.1, read on the forward strand.
AACTAGGTAAGAATACATAGTTGTCTTTCCATTCTTCTTTGTATGCCCTGTTTTCGCTGTCAACTTTCCTCTTTAGACTCTTTGATAGTGCCATTTTCTCTCACCAGCTATCTTAAATGTTAACATAATTCTGCACACGACATAATAGCATAATAGTTAAGTACGTGAGGATGCCAAGGAATAATAATTCTGAGTGTAAAAGTAGGCTACGTCAAATAATTATTACAATAAGTTAGGATGCATTGTGTAACAAGCAAATTAAAATGATACACATTTATTATTCACATAGGAAATAATACAGTTCGTTAAGAGCATGACTCAAACATGCCATTAATGGGCTTATTCAAGTCCTCTTTTATTTTTTGTTTTAGCAAGGCGGTCTGTGTTGCAAGTTGGTGAATGAAGATACTTGCCAAGTCACTTCTCCGCTTTATTAATTTATCCAGTGTAAAACCCGGACACCACCACACAAATGTGGCTTTTTGTTAATGACTGTCTTACTACAGGATTTAACACAGAGTAACAGCTCAATACCAGTTATAAAAGACAGCTGGTCGGGAGACTAATTTGGTCCGCTGCCCAGCTCACTTTCATTTATTTAGCCTATTTAGAATCTTTGTTATTAATTGTATTATTACTATTATTATTACCTGCCCGATGTGCGCAAGTAATTTCTGAATTTGGCATTCAATTTAGTGTCATCTCTGGCGATTGACTTCTGCACTCAAAAGAAACTGTACATGAAGACGCAGTAAATGGATGGCGTTTCTTGATGGATCTTTACTCGAAAGATGTGCGTCTCTGTGTCAGATAAATTACATTTTAGACAATTATGTTCTCTGTCCATGCGATATATGCACATATTGAATAAGTAACGTTTTCTAGCATATTTACTTGAACTTCGCTAGTAGGCTATATGATTTAACCTATTTCAGAGGCGGGAAAAATTTTAATTTAAAATGGACTGAGTAAAGCTCTCTTGATTGCAACCTCTACTCATCATTGTGTAAACACATTATGGCCTATAACTTTTGGTTTTATGTTAAAAATGTTATTTGGGCTATTCTAGTTGCCATTTGCTATATAGGTAATAGGCCTACTATATATTATATATAAAAATATAACGTGAGTAAATATAGAGAAAAAAAATAGGCCTTCCATACTAAATATACTTTATACTAAAACACATAGGCATAGCAGAGACCCCCAGAGATAAATGTCTAGCATGCTGAGAATTATTGCTGCTCTGTAATTGGCCAAAATGCAACGTTTGACTTTTCCGAGATCCTCTTCCCGGTGGAACCCGGAAGTTGAACCTCTGACCTACTTTCAGTACGATCTGAATTTCTACGTTTTGAATTTTAGAATATTGAATTTGGTGTTTCGATTTGTTATTCGTGTTGAAAACTTGAAGCTGTAGTTTTAAGAAGTGAATATTTGCAGTCTAAGAATTCAGAACAAAAAATATGCTGTTTGAAAATACATATGTAGAAAATTATGCCATAAAAAAATCTATTTCAAATGTCCAGGATTCAAGTTTAAAAAAATCTAATTTAAATCATTATAAAATGGCACTTAATATTCAATTCTGTTAAATGACACTTGTCAATAATTCAAATTTACACAATTCAAATTCAGATCATTTTGTCATATTTCTAGCTCCATAAACTGTTTGGTTACTGACATTCTTCAAAATATCTTCTTTTGTGTTCAGCAGAAGAAAGAACAACTTGGAACAACTTGAGGGAGAGTAAATGATGACAGAATTTTTGGGTGAACTATCACTTTAAACTGACCGAAAGTTTAAGTAAAGACATTTATAATGAAGAGATTCTATACCTCAAAGAATATTTTACTACTGTTTCCACTAAAACATTAAGCAGCACAACTGTTTTCAACATCAATAATAAAAACAACACATGTTTCTTAAGCACCAAATCAGCATATTGGAATGGTTTTTAAAGGATCATGTTACATTGAGGACTGGAGTAATGGCTGCTGAAAATTCTATGGTGAGCATAAGAGACATCACTTTCAAGAACTTTAAAAAATCTTACCAACCTCAGACTTTTGAACAGTAGTGCAACAACACAGAAAATAAAGTTGTGCTTTTAAAGTGATTTCATGTAATCTAGATTGACTCATTTGATCAATTCAACCCCTATTTTGCTTTGATTCTTTTCTGCTCCTCCTTTGTCCAGTATCTCCATGTGTTCATAAACGAAGTGACAGTCCTGGTGCCGGTATTGAATGACTCCAAACACACATTTGCTATCTATACAGCAGAGCGAACCAAACAGAGATGGCCCATCCGCCTGGCTGCAGCCACAGAGCTGGAGATGCATGACTGGGTGAGGAGAGAGCATGAAATATGGGAAATTGATCCCCAACACCTTGCACTGCACTTTGTGATTTCCTTGCTGTTTGACTGACAGTTTGTTCATCCTATCAGCTGGCTCTGCTCAGTGTGTCCTGCTGTGACTCTAGAGGTATTCAGGGCCCTCCCTCGAAACAAGCCATCTGGTCGGTCACCTGTAAAGGTGACATCTTTGTGAGCGAACCAACAAAAGAACTAGAGGCATCTCCCTACCCTACACCATGTGATCAGATGTAAGAATCAAATGATGGATTGTTTTTTTTTTATTAATTTTTTTTATGTGAACAAGTGTATAATACTGCTGTTATTACCAACACACCAAGCAGCAAAAAAAATCAATACCATCTCACAACATCAGAAAGCTACATCATCACCTTATACCAAAATACACTTAAAGTTTGACAAAAGCCAAAAAGCCATTAGATAAATGTTTAACATGGATGAAACACAATTTGAAGATGTCAAGAGTCCCTCATTGGAGAATTAGCCATACACTACCATTCTAAATTTTGGGTCGGTGAGATTTTTTTTTGTTTTTTTTTTTTGAATGAAGCCTCTTATGCTCACCAGTGATGCATTTACAATTTAAAATATTTTTACATTATATATATCTTAAAATGTAATTTATTACTGTGATGGCTAAGCTGAATTTTTAGCAGCCATTACTCCAGTCTTCAGTGTCACACAATCCTTCAGAAATCAAAATGCAGATTTGATGCTCAAGAAAAGTTTCCTATCATTATCAAAACATGATATTTTTTTCTGGATTCTTTGATGAATAGAAAGTTAAAATGAACTGCATTTATGTGAAGTAGAAATCCTTTGTAACAATGTAAAGGTCTTTTGATACATTTAAAGGGATAGTTCACCCAAAAATAAAAACTCTGTCATCATTTACTAACTCTCATGTCGTTCCACATCCGTAAGACTTTTGTTCATCGTTGGAACACAAATGAAGATCTTTTTGATGAAATCTGAGAGCTTTCTGTTCCTCTATAGACAGCCTACGTAACTGAAACTTTGACGCTTTAAAAAGTTCATAAAGAGATTGTCCAGAACTAATCCATATAAATTGAGTGGTTTCGTCCAAATTTTCTGAAGAAACTCGCTCTCTTTATGTGATGAACAGATTTAATTTAGGTTTTTATGCACATATAAACATTGATCAGTGCACATAAACAGAAGCTCAATCGAACATGATTGATGTGCAAGATCAAACCTCTGCAGAAGCTCAAACGTGCTGCGTAACACACAAGAATGAACCTCATTGGTTCTAGTCGTACGTCAAGCAAACATGCCTGATATTCTGTTTACCACAACTGATGTTTATATGTGAATAAAAGCCTTAATTTAATTTGTTCATCATATAAAGTGATCATGTCTCTTCAGAAAATTTGGACTAAACTGCTCAATACATACAGAGTAGTTTTATGATCTCTTTATAAACATTTTGGAGCATTAAAGTTTCAGTTGCGTAGTTGTTTATGGAGGGACAGAAAGCTCTCAGATTTCATCTAAAAGATCTTCATTTGTGTTCCAAAGATAAACAAAAGTCTTATAGGTTTGAAACGAAATGAGGGTGGTAATTAATGACAGAATTTTCATTTTTGGGTGAACTAACCCTTTAATGCATCCTTACTGAATAAAAGTATTAATTGCTTTAAAAAAAATTCTTACTAACCCCAAATTTTTGAACAATAGTGTATATTCATAAACATGTTTCTTTTGTCCATTGTCTTGTTGTGTTGGCTTGTAGCAATGAATTCATGAATAGGCATTAGGCAAATATGACTGCTCTCAGACAAAAAGAAAATCAAAATCTTTATCACGGACAGGTTCTGGCGTCAAGTTGGAGGGCATTTGCGTATGATTGAGTCCAACAGTCTTGGTGTGGTGTGGGGGATCGGCTATGACCACACCGCCTGGGTCCACACAGGAGGCTATGGAGGAGGCTTCTTTCAGGGTAAATGCATCACCTCTCTTTCTAAACAAATCAGTATTTTTTCATGTATTTTAGTAACATTATGTGTTTATTTTACACATACAGGTTTGGCAAGCAGCACAGATAACATCTACACACAGACTGATGTGAAGAGCGTTTACATCTATGAGAACCAGCGCTGGAATCCTGTCACTGGTTACACTAACAGGTTAATATAGAGCATGATGTTTGTAATCCAGAAGTGTTCAGTACACTCACTGCTGTGCCTCACTGTTTCTCCCCCAGGGGTCTCCCTACTGACCGTTACATGTGGAGCGATGCCTCAGGTCTGAAGGAGTGCACTAAAAACAACACTAAACCACCCTCCCCCAACTGGACTTGGGTTTGTGCTGTTATCCATTTTCTCCAAATACATAAAGAAATTGTCATTGAAATTGACAAGGAATGATGTCTGGTTGCTTTATAGCAGCAAATCGCTGAATGTCTTAATACTTTTGCAGGTGTCAGATTGGACTATTGACTATGCTGTGTCAGGAGGGACAGACAGAGAGGGCTGGCAGTATGCAGCTGACTTTCCTGCGTAAGTTATGTTGGCAGTCAGCATTGCTAGTCACTCTTCTTACCTGGGCATTTTTAGTATTAACAGCAGTATTACCTTCAAATGTGAGAGCAAGCTAACTCATTTTTGCTTTTTGTGAATGCATTATTCATTTCTCTAGGTCTTACCATGGATATAAAACAATGAAGGACTTTGTTCGCCGCAGGCGTTGGGCAAGGTATGTAGCACTGTTTAAGTGATTGTTTAAAGTTGGCATGAAATGGATGCAAGAGTCTTTTTTCTTCATTACTGTGATGTATATCAGAGTGAAAAAATGTAGAGTGGAACCATTTTTTTTGTCCATAAGGAATTGATTGAATCATTGTGATTTGCTATTGATGTGAGTGACAGGTTGTCTCGCCCTTGCTCCAGTAAACACATTATATGATAAAGAGATGTCGCTGAAAGAGGGAGGGGAAGTTATTTTGACTAAAGATTACAAGGGCACATGAAATTTAAAAAAATATATAGCTGCACACAGCGATGACGGGCCCATGCCCCAGCACCAGCGTCATCCCGGTGGATTCAGGGCAACTGTGCATGAAAGGCAATATGCATTTAAAACGGGTAAACATAAAAGGAGTAGGACTATGTCAGAGTCATTGAGTACACCACATTACTGCAGCAGTTGGTGCTGCTATGACCACAAACCATTTATAATAAATATTGCAATATTCCATTAAAATTTTATTTCATGGTGACTTTAAGGTAGTCTGCTCTCTCCAGCTCTGTTTATCAAGGTATCTAAGTATGGTTGTAAATGTCTTTCATAGTTTTTTGTTAATTGTGTTATATACTTCTCACCATGAAGAAAGCTGACATGGCATTAAAAAAATTAAGAAGTACTGTAAGTGAATGATTTTTTTTTTTTGACATGATTCTGTTAAAGGTTTTTGAACATCTGCATTTTGCCTCAACTAAAGAATTTTCTGGTCAACTAGTAGTCGTTCATTTTAAGCAATAGTCAACTAATCGCACATTTATTAATAAACCATATAAATCATAACAAAGAGCCTGTAATGCCTACATAGCCTAATCAATGTTCAAACGCATGCATAAAGCTTGCCACAGTGCACCAGCAAAAGTAATGATTATATGAATGCGTCTGGGAAAAACAGCAAGGAGACTGCTTTAACATTTTAATAATTAATTGATAAACTAGTGTTTTCTGTATTTTCGGCTGCAATGATAAAGTTGATGATGCTGACTCGTCATCTTCGCAGTAGTTGACGCACCTATATGCACATTTCATACGGATTACATAATCTGAGAATATTTGTTTTCCTTTTGAATTGGTTCATTTAAAAGTAGACATTTCGCTTTCTATACATATATTCTTCCATGTCTGTGAGGCAAGTTTACATGGAGTTTCGGTTCTTTTCTTTCTTTCTTTTTGGCGTGCTCAAGTTCACAGAGAGATGGCAGAAATAGCACCCTGTTTGGTTTCATTATTTTCCAAAAGCACAACATTTTGTTGTTATTGTAAGTGCACACAAATAAGAGTAGTCTCTTCACAGATTCAAAAGATGTATTACTCTTATCTGTATGACCAAAAATGATGGAGTATTTTAAATGCAAGTGATCACACCGGAGCCTCCATGTTAGCTGTCATACAGTAAACGCGCTACTATTCAGCTTTCACACTCCGCAACATTTGAGTAGCCCACATTTTTCTAGGTTAATGTTAAAGCAAGTGTAAATTTGCTACTACTCATATGTTTGAGATGATAAGCCATATTTGAGGTCGATGAATGATAGGCGAGTGTTTGGATGTCCAGCTCTTAATGATCTGTGTGACTTTGCCACGTCCTGTGGATTTATTTTTTCCTGCGACTAAGCGAGTAATACAATTTTGGTCAACTAAGCCTCTTCTCGTCGACTATTAGGGGGCAGCCCTAATTTTTTGTAATTGTAAAAGACCTTTTGTAATCGTTAAATGTGATTCCCTTATCTGTATACACAGTAGATGAAAATGGTACACCAAACACATCACACTGATAAAAAGGTGTTACTGCATCAGTGGTGACCAAAAATAGCATTGTTTTAGTATTTCTGTAGCCTGTAATGAAACATTTATTCGGGGTTGGTGCACTTCCTCGAAATTACAAAAACATTGTTTTTGTAATCGTAAAAGAACAATTTTTGTTAATTGTTCAATTTGATTCCCATCGCCAATATTCATACGTTCTTCTTTCACCTTAGAAAGTGTAAACTCACAACAACCGGCCCCTGGCAGGAAGTGCCGCCTATAGCTTTGAGTGACATAACAATCCTGTCTTGTGGGCCGAAGAGCACTGTGGAACAGGTGCCATTATGGGCCATCAGCAACAAGGGAGACGTCTTGTGCCGCTTGGGTGTCACCTCACTGACCCCTGGGGTAAGAGCCAAGTTCCTCATTTTCTAGACAACCGCTATTTGGTTTAGCACTCAGTAATTTCCTTTCAAATAGTGTACAAATACTCCACAAAATACTCCACTCCAGAATGATGTAAACCTGACTGATGATGTGGCTTGCTCGCAGGGGTCGTCATGGCTACATGTAGGAACTGACCAGCCTTTCAAGTCAATTTCCATAGGTGCCGTTCACCAGGTTTGGGCCATTGCTAAGGATGGCTCTGCTTTCTATAGGGGCTCCGTGTCCGCTCAGAACCCGGCAGGTGAGGGAATAACCTTCTATCACAAAACCTTTGATGGGTATATGTATCACTCCATGAATATGTAGCAAAATACACTTCTCTCATTTTACATTTTAATGCAAGTCATTCCTGTCATGCTGATGTCGCAGCGTTGCCTGCGGTATTTTTGCAGCAGCATTAGAAAGGTTTAATCTGTTTGCAGGAGATTGCTGGTACCACATCCCCTCTCCAACTGGACAGAAGCTTAAACAGGTGTCAGTGGGCAGGACGTCTGTATACACAGTGGATGAAAATGGTACACCAAACACATCACACTGATAAAAAAGTGTTAAAACTATAGTGGCGACTGGAACTCTTCAAAAGTGGGGAAGCACAGATGTCACTGATCAATGGTGAAATGTGTACTCTAATCTATTATATATCTTGGTCTCTGCAGTGTTGCTCCTAAAAGCTGCTTTGAGACAGTGAAATTACTTAATGACAATAATTGATCAAGCTTAACTGCATTTATATTTTTACAGTATGTACAAATGGCAAGAGCCAAGATTATGAATGCTAAGCTAAATGTTATAACAGGCTTCTATTTCCAAGATATCTGTATCTCCTTATTATAGAAGTATTTTTAATGCATTAATTATGTTTTTTAATGTACCTTATAATGCATTGTATGGTCTTATGAATAATTGTAACCACAGTTATAATACATTATAATCTTTATCTATTTATTGTTAAAAAAAATATTAATATTTTAATAATATAAAAAAAATGCATTTTAACTTTGGTTACAATAATTTATATTAGGATATAATATTATATATAAACATATATAATAGATATACTGTATGAATATCTTTATGCATTATACATAAAGGCTTTATTTTTTTCCCTTAAATAAATTAAAACTTTTATTAATAAATATTTTATTGACTAATACTTTTATTAAATTAAATTGATCAAAAGTGTCAGCAAAGACATTTATAATGTTACAAAAGAATTCGATTTCAAATAAATGCTGTTATTTTGAACGTTCTATTCATTAAAGAATCTTAAAAAATAAATGTATCATAGTTTCCATGAAAAACAGCTTTGCCATCAGAGGAATAAATTACATTTTAAAATGTATATTAAAGTAGAATAGACTTCTTTAAATTGTAATTAATAATCACAGTATTACTGTTTTCACTGTATCTTTAAACAAAATTGATGTAGCTTTGGTGAGCACATTTCAAATGCATTAAAAACATACAGACCCCAGACTTTTGAATGGTATATAATATAATTAGTGCTGTCAAACGATTAATTGTGAGTAATCGCATCCAAAATAAAAGTTTGCGTTTACATAATATGTGCGTACTGTGTATTTTTATTATGTATATAAAAATACACACGCATACATGTGTATATATTTAATAAATATTTACAAATATTTTTTATATATAATATTTATATTATATATAAATATTTTATATAAAAATATAATATATTTTGTTAAATATATACATGCTTGTGTGTGTATTTTTATATACATAATAAAAATACACAGTACGCACATATATTATGTAAATGCAAACTTTTATTTTGGGTGTGATTAATCGCGATTAATAGTTTGACAGCACTAAACATAATATAATACTAAAAAGAAAAAAATATCTAATATTAAAAAATATATATAATTTATTTGCACATAGATAATCATCGTTGCCACTTTTTTTTTTATACATAATGCTTTATTCAAAACTGTCAAATAAAAACAATAATTGTCATAGTAATAATTATTATATTCATGGTCTTGTATGAGCAGGTAACCTATGGTACAGACATGGTGTGACCCCCAGTTACCCTCAGGGCTCATCATGGGAGCACATCTCCAATAACGTGCGCAAAGTGTCTGTTGGACCTCTGGACCAGGTCTATACCATTTTCTTGTAACCAGTCTAACTACTGTAGGTTTGCTGCTCTGCTAAATGCCAGATGTGTGTGTGTTTTTCCTAAGGTGTGGATCATTGCAGATAAGGTGCAGGGCAGTCACAGTTTGAGCTGTGGCACTGTGTGTCGCCGGCTGGGGGTGCTGCCGATGGAACCAAAAGGACACTCGTGGGACTATGGCATTGGGGTGAGCACTGCTGATGTTATCTTTATGTTCACTAGTAGTACTGTGCATACCGGATAGAAAATAAGAAATCATCTGTTTCTCTCAGGGCGGATGGGATCACATAACAGTTAGAGGAAATGCAATGGAGGCACCTCGTATCCTGATGCCATCCCTGACTGACAGTGGAAGCAACCAAACGGCAACACGCAGTCCACTGCGAACCAGTAACCAGCCAGAGATGAATGGAAACCCAGTGGGCTGTTAGTCAAACAGCTGAGCTCTTCATGCTAACCGTCTCTACTGTAGCCATAAATTGTTTTCTTCCCTACTGCAGTGTTTCTCTTGTACAGATCAGAGTAAATCATTTCCACTCAAAAAAAAAAATAATTCGTCTCAAGTTCCCGCACATGTAGACGACTGTGTTTTTGCTTGTATTTTAGCTGAATTCGCATTCTCCAGTTAGCTTGAAAGAATTTTTCTTGTTTTGAGGGCTCTCATGGATAATGAGGCCATTTCCAGTAATGCCCTCTCCTTTTTAAAACTCCCATCATTTGTCATTATGTTTTTCACATGGCACTGTTCGTTAGAGGATCTTAATTTAATATTTATTTATTTATTTGTCTGTGGTCAAATCACAATCGCCCATTAGGTTTTTTTTTAGTTCTTTATTTGAATCCAGGGGCATTAAATACAAAAATGTCACAGTGTAAGCTACTGAAGCTACTCTACAAGCATTTTATATTGAATATCACACACAAAACAGTTTTAAACAAACACCTGCGTCTGGGATTTTGCAGCTCGGCTGTATTGCCGTTAAACATCAGTTAAAGCGTAAAACAGTCTGTAATACTTTCATCAACTGCTTGTGTAAGGTTATTGGTTATTTATAATTCTTACTCAAAGCTGAGACTGTACAAATACACCACAGTTCTAAAGTTTGGGGTCTTTAAGAATTTTTTTGGAAATAAATGTATGCTTTTATTCACAAAGCATGCATTAATGTGACCAAAAGAGACGGTAAAGACTTTAATATTTCCAAAGATTTCTATTTCAAATGAATGGACAAAACATTAAGCAGTACAACATTGATAATACGAAACAATACTTGAGCACCAAATCAGCATATTAGAATGATTTCTGAAAGATCTTGTGACACTGAAGACTGCTGAATATTCAGCTTTGCCATCACAGGAATAAATTGCATTTTAAAATATATTCAAATAGAAAACAGTTATTTTCAATTGCAATAATATTTCACAATATAAGCAGACAGGCATCTTTCCAAAACAAATTCTACCGACCCCAAAGTTTTGAATGGTAGTGTAAATTCAGACACTGTATTTAGTTTTAGCTTGGCAATGTGAAGACAATTTTGTGAAACATTTCTTTTCTCAGGATGTCAGCATATTTCATTCATACATTGACGTGTATGTGGTATAGTTCTGTTTAAAGGCAGCACAAATTTCAGAAAGTAACAGTATTTATACTAAATCTTTCCAAATGGTTTCTTATGAGGATGAATAGTCAGTTTTATTCCTATTCTGCTATGTTGTACATGTGGATGTATAAATTTGGATTATTTATGAGTAATAATGGTTCTAATGTGAAACGGCGTTGTGACATCCTTTATGGGCATTATTTAAGGTTGCTTCTGTACATATAAAGAAATTATATGCAGGCATGAGAGAAAAAAAAAAGATAATATAGTTTTAAATTATTAAATGTAGACAGATAACAGGGTAAGGACAATGGAGTCATTATTTGAGTACAGTAAAATCCTCTCAGTGTCATATGTGCATGGTTCGTGTCCACAATAAATATGAAATCTGTTCCACAGCTTTGCATTTGTTTTAAATGCTTGCCCTATTTAAAGGATAGTTCACCCAAAAATGGTCCAAAGCTTTATGACTGTATGAAGCTGTAAGAGTTCTATGACTATTTTGCGGAACACAAAAGATGATATTTATCGTCCAAATAATGAAAGTCAGGGGGTCCGGTGTGGTTTTGGACCCCATTAACTTTCACAATGGGCATCTTCTTTTGTGACATTTTTTTTGGGTTAACTACATTAAGAACCAGTAGATTGTGTCCCTTCATAATCCAAAGAGTCACTGGCTAACAATTTAGCTAGATGATGTCAAATAACATCCACATTGTTTGTGGGCAACATGTTACATAAACTGTGCATATTCTGTACATAAATGAGCCTTATTTATGGACCAGCTTTAGCTTGTAAACTCGAACAGACCTTTTTGTTTGTCTTAGGAGCTGGTATTCATCATCATGCATGTAGCGTGCACATATTTACACTTGTCATTTAGTGCTCACTGAGTCTGTTCTGTGGCAGTGTGTGTTAGCTGCCCTGGCTGAAGCTGTGAATGTGGCTCAGGTAGTTGGACAGGTCTTCCTCTCCCTCCTCCTGTAGATGCTGCTGATAGCACTGCAGGAGCCGGGAGGCATTAGTCTCCATGTGACTTTCTGCGTGAGGCAGGCAGGCATTCGACATGCCTAGGATGATGGTGGTTAAGGCCTTGATGTAATTCTTGGCCAGTGTGAGAGTCTCAATCTTGGAAAGTTTCTTGTCTGTTTTGACATGTGGAATGGCCTCCCGTAGGGCCTGAAAGGCATTGTTGAGTTTGTGCATCCTCTGCCTCTCTCTCTCATTACTCTCCAGCCTGCGGACGTTGCGTTCCTTAGCGTTGCCGTGCTGGCGCCTGCGACGCGTGCCCACTCGGGTACGACCATGCCCCTCTCCCCTCAGCGTTCTCCACGTCCCACCCAGCCTCACGGATGCCTCTGAACCCTCCTGCTCGCTGGAACCTGGCTCGGTTTCCAGCGTAAAGTCTGGGTCGTCCTGCTCTGCCCAAGACTGTCTGCCCCGCTTTGACCCCTTTCCTTTGGACTTCATACTTGACTCACCCACACCCTGGTGTAGGCCCTAGAATATCATCATTCACATTTGATTTGAGGAAATTAACATGCAAAAATAACATCATATATCAGTATGAATGGCTTTAATAATGTGGATACTTAAAAATATGCTGGCATATATGAAGAATAAGTAAGGTTAAACTTGTTTCAGCATCCTGCAGCAAATGATTAAATTTGAAGACATACTTCTGGATAATGTGTAACATCCTTCCCTATAGTTAAACTAGCATCTTGTATATCCCTATTTAACTAGTCTGTTTAATAGTTAAAAACTTTTAGTTTAATTGTAAAATAATAATAATAATAATTCTATAATCCAATATAAATATAAACTGAAAATGAAATTGATAATATTAAGCCATGCTAGTGAACTAGATTCATTAAGTGAGCAACATCCACATCGTCACTACACGTTGTCGCTGCTGTCTTAAAAGCTGTCAATCAATCATCCCTGCTTTCGGGGGGGGAAAAAGTTTTGCTTACCTCGAAATAGATTTCCACCAAACTCGAGAAGATGTTTGTGCGATAAGAGCCGTGCGGAGAGCGATAATTAGCTGACGTGAAGCGCTGTTGTCGTCCTGACAGCCGCAGTCAGAATGAAATGATAACGGTCACGCGCTCTACCTGTTGCTGCTCGATGTCCACGTAGCGCTTTTGTGGCCAATCAAAGGAGGGACCCGTTTCTTCTCGAGTCACCCATGAGCTGGCGCAAGCATCGGAAATAGCGATCTGAAACTTTGTTCACGCTTTCAGATGATGATAAAAGCTGTCTGTGATACTGCTGCTGTTGCTGCAGGTGGTTAAACGCACTACTTTTATTTTAAAGCTGTGGAGCTGTTAACAATGCAAATCACATACTCTCTTGTGGACTTTCCATTGATAACGTTTATACGTTTATTTAGCTTTTTTTGATTTTTGCCAGAAAGAAAGAAAGAAATATGCAGACATTGCAATGGTGTTTCCTGCAGATGACTCAATTGCTAGGTTTTACTACTATTTCCATGGCACTTTATCAAGTTAAAACACTTGGTCATATTTGCCTAGACCTTTGCATTTCAAATGGGCCTTGCATACATATCATTAAGCACTTTTCAGAGCTTTACTTTACTGTGATGCCTTCTTGTGCTATATGGTTCTTTGGACATTATTAATATTTTTGTTAATAATATTATATTATAGTATTGTTTATTTTGTATTTATTTTTTCCCTTTTTGACATTAGGATCCAGTATTGGTTTCTACATTCTTTATTAAAGCAATTATTCTAAACCAAGGGAACATATATAGGCTACTTGTAAATTAACACCTTTCATTTTATTTATTTATTTTTTAATTTGGCAGAAACATTTATAGATTAAAAATGAAAAAATGATATTTTTGTCATGAAGTAATCACCCTCATGTCGTTTCAAACCTGTAAGACCTTCACTCATCTTTGGAACACCATTTAAGATATTTTTGATGAAATCCCAGATTTTTTATTTTTTTTTTATATTATTTTTTTTTTAATCTCTAATAGAAAGCAACAGAATTACATTCAAGGTACAGCGATGTAGTAAAGTCATTGTTAAAATAGTCAACGTGACTACAGTGGTTCAATCTTAATGTTATGAAGTGACGAGAATACTTTTTTTGCGCAAAAACAAAACAAAAATAACAACTTTATCACTTTGAGCTGTTGTCATATGCAGTTGACGTATTGAACGCAGTGCAGGCTTCCGTGTTTACGTCAGAATGCCGGCTCATTATTGGCTGGCTCCTGCGTCAGCATCACACGCATGTGTCGTGCTGCTCACGTGAACAGGTGTCAGCCAATACTGAGCCGGCGTTCGGACGTAAACACGGAAGCCTGCACTGCGTTCAATACGTCAACAAAGTGATAAAGTCGTTATTTTTGTTTTGTTTTTGCACACAAAAAGTATTCTTGTCGCTTCATAACATTAAGGTTGAACCACTGCAGTCACGTTGACTATTTGAACCATGTCTTTACTACTTTTCTGGACCTTGAATGTGGTAATTTCATTGCTTTCTATGGGAAATAAAAAAAACCTCTCTGATTTCTTCAAAAATATCTTAATTTAAAAAAAAAAAAATCATAATAAATTGTTCTGAAGATGAATGAAGGTCTTACGGGTTTGGAACGACATGAGAGGAGAGTACATAATGACAGAAATTTCATTTTTGGGTGAACTAACACTTCAGCTCATTTCCTTTCCCTTTCTCTCTCTCTCTCTCTCTCTCTCTCTCTATATGACTTTCTAGGAACATATTTCTGATTTGTGTCAAACTTGAGCCTGTATCTAGTGAGGATATATAAAGCACCAGCGCCATGGTTGTCTAAAGAACAAAATGTTAGAAAATAAAAAGTCCTTTGTGGAACCTCCATCAGACTTTTAAACTCTTCTAATTGGAACCTTTATTTGTACAAGTGTAGATGTGTGCAGAGAACCACCCTTTTTATAAACTGTGGTATCAGACAGATCAAACACAGACGTGTTTATTTTGTACCTGAGTACAGCGAACCTGTTCTAAGTGCGCCAGCATTAAGACCAGTCCATTTTGCTCTTATGCAAATCATCAGTTGTGTTTTTAATTGTACAGTGTTGCATGAAGCACAAAAAGAAAACATCATAATTTTGAGTACAGATGGACTGTTGGTCTTGTCACATAATATAAAGACACTCTAAATATATTACATGGGGTGTGGAACAAACAGGACAATTTCACAGTTTCTGGGAATATGTACACTTCACACCTGTTTAACTCACAGCAGCTATCAGCTCAAATGATCCCTCCCCCACATCACTGATGGCCTTGGTCGAGCAGCGTTTGGACACAGGCTGGGCAAAACTGACTCCCTGCTTCGGTTTAGTGTGCAAGGACTCAATGCTGAGGCTATGGAAACAGTTTCTATCCCAACCCTCAGTTTATTTAGTGTGGAACCTCCGGTATACACCACTTACACTGATAACAATCTGCCTGTAAGCAAAGAGCTTAGGAGACAGCCTCATACAAAAGCAAGCTCACAAACAGGCATACAAACTATATAAATACATCTAAGAACACCTGAACATTCTTTCATGCAAATCCACACAGGTATTCACTTTAGTAGTAACTTAGTTTATCAGCACTTGGTAGTACTGATATATGTACTGCAACAGGTATAGTTTACAACTGTACACCATTGTGTTATATTTCAAGATAAGTCTTTGATTTGCATACTCCACACGAAGGTAGCTTTAAAGTCCTGCTCACATTTCCCTTGAGTAAATAAGTCACTCATTAGCAACCACATGCTAAGCGCTACATTCCAGTCAGGGAAGTTTGTAAGATGTAAATGATAAATGAAAACATTGTTAAAAGCCTAATGGGGTGTTTGATTAGAACTTAGGGTGATAAGAAACCATGTACACAAACTATTTTGATTAGTAAACAAACGTTTCATTGCTCAATCAAGGCCCAAAGCAGTTGGCTGCCTTCAAGGCTAAATGTAAAAATAGCTGTTTAAACATGGAGCCTTTCTCTGCTGCTCTGCACACCTGATGTTTCTTCACACAGAACAGTGTTTAAATGAAGCCAAAGGTAACTGAATGAATGTTGAATTGAATATTTAGAGTATGTAAACTACTAATTAAAGGGACAGTTCATCAAAATAAAAGTTCTGTCATTTACTCAGCCTCATGTTGTTTCAGTACATGTACGATGTTTTGGTTACACTTTATTTTGTCAGTATTACAGTGTAATTATACATTTAAGTACTGAATAATATTTAACTGTATGCACTTGCTATAGGTTTAGGGTTAGTTGCATGAAATTATGCATAATTTCTAGTTATTAACTAATAATTATAATTACTTACATTTATATAGTGCTTTTCTGGGTACTCAAAGCGCTTTACATTTGGAAGGGGGAATCTCCTCAATCACCACCAATTACTACAGTAACTAAATGTAACGTGTATCAATGACACTAAAATAAAGTGTTAGCAATGTTTTGTTTTTTTCTACTCGTGGATCACAAAAGGAGATATTTAGCAGAATGTTCACATTGCTCTTTATCATATAACAAAAATGAATGGTACTTACTGGCTGTGAAACTCCAAAAATGTCAAAAAACAACACTGAAGTATATTACAAGTTTTTGGGAGTCATGATATCTGTAAGGGGAAAAAAAGACTAAAATACTTGGTCACCATTCACATTCATTTTATTAAAAAGAGCAGAGTGAACATTCATCCTTAATCTACTCTATCTATTTTTGATATCCTAATCTCATCTGAAATGTGAGCAAGATGATATTTTCATGCATCACCCATTGATGTCATACTTCCACTTGTGTCATCACACATGATCTGACTGGACAAAACAGCAGCCAGGAACCAGTGCATTAATGCCTGACTCACGCAGCATCATAAAAGGGGAAAGTGGGGGACAAGTCAGTTTTTCCATGACCGAAAGGCTGGTCAGACGAGAGGGGGGGAAAGTACAGCCTGTTATGTCCGTTTGGCTTGAGCAGCTAAGGAAATGCTACAACAGATCACATCTTTATACAGAAAACATCTGCAAAAATATCTGTCTATCTATCAATATTAGAAATAATATAATAGTTAAATAATATTAGTATATAATAATTATTTCTAGAATTTTTTTATTTTCAAATTTCCAATGAAGATGACTTGCAAAAATGGCATGTAATATGAACCATTTAGCTCATAACATTATACAGACCATGCAAACCATTATTAACCACTAATAATTAATAATTATAATAAATGTCATGCTTTTGAGAGAAAAGCAGGTCAACACTGACTAATCCTGCAGCTGTAAGGGGATGCCTCGCAGCTTCAGAAGGCATGAATTTGTGCAGTAGGTGTCTCCACCTGCTTTGTAGAGTTGGTTGTTTTCTTGTTAACGTGGATGGTGATAAAACAGGAAATATTGTCTTGAGCTGCACACACACCAGCCTCTTTGCATTACTTGGTAGCGGTAAATATTTGTATAGCAACATGACGTTTCTTTTCACAGGAAACCTGTAAAACCACTTCACGATCTATCTTTCAACACACTGTTGGAACAGAACAGGCTTTACACAATTTTCCTAAAGTTCAGTTGGCTTTCCTGTGAGTGGTGCTCATTCGAAAAATAATATTAATGTGTGTTTTCAGCTTTGTCTATGATTTGAATGTCAGAATTCAAATTGCATCTGTGGTTTATGAGTGTGACTTGCCTCTTTCTTTTCACTGGTGAAGACGTCTTTCATAAGAGAAGTGTTCTGAGGAGGTGTTGGTCTGTGGGAGGGGCATCATGCTGTACTGTCCTCCAGACACAGAGAGCAAATTAAAATGGCTACTGTTTTAGCTGTGAGGCTACTAAATGATGCCTCAATGCAGAGGGTGAAACAACTTCGAAACCTGATATCTTCTCAATTTAAATTACTGAGAAGGAACAATGTTTTCAATTAGAACACTCATTCCCAAATCCCAACCTCTTAAGCAGATTCCAGTTTCAGGGACTCCAAAAAACATTTTAGATTTGCTTGGTTAAACCTATAAAAGAACTTATTATTAACTTACTTAATATTAGGACTTTTTACAACTAGGAAATATTAGAACTTTAAGGGCTGTCAAAAAAATGTCAATAACTGAAATAATAGTTAAATTAACGTGTATATATATATATATATATATATATATATATATATATATATATATATATATATATATATATGGAAACAAAGATTAAAATAAAATATTAAAATAAGAAAACAAATTAATATGTGTACATTTGTGAATATGTGAATTTGAAATGGATTATGGAAAATACTTTGTTTGACAAGGTTGTTAGCAATAGTTATCTTTATTTGTCTCACAATACAACTCTTCTTCCTATTTTCGTGTCTCGTGTCTCAATCAAATATCAAACTAAATGAAGTTATAAAATAACTGAAACGGTTTGTGATTAAGCTACTTAGTGAGTCTGATTTTTATTCATACTATCAATCGTTTTAGCTTAAACGTGGAAAATTTATAATGTCAAAAAAGGCCATTTTAATAATATTAATTAAATATGCTGAATGATATCAAGTTTAATATGAGTCAAAATTGGTACATTTAAGGATTGGTTGGTGTCTGTGAAGGGATACTTGAGCCTTACTGGTGGGCTGTTGAGGTACGTGACACAAGAAAACATTGGAAACACTGATTCAGGGTAACTGAGTCCCACCATACTTCAGTTTTATTAGGAAGTTGATTCGGTAAGCATGAAAAACAAGTTAAGTTCAGAATCCGCAGGTAAACATTTTTTACGGATGGCCGAACATCCATGCAATCATGTGAAATGCATCAATTATTTTCTCTTGCCCTCTTACTGCAGTGCTTGAATAAATATCAAAGCCAAGCATCAGCGAATGCGCAATAGGAAACATTTCCCCGCCGCTGTCTCTAGGCAACCTTGAAACGGATGACTCAGAGAGCTGACTCAATAGGTACTGTGACGAAGTCAATCAAGAAACACACACACGCACACTCTCATACACTCACCATCTGTATGCACAGAGGAAATCTCTCAGTTGAGGTAGAAAACTAATCCCAGCTTCTTTACCTACTGGCTCAACACCTCTGTGTTGATATCTTCTGACATGCTGAACCCAGCCTTCTCCACACCCTGTAAATAAATACAAACATGCACTTACTTGAAAACTTTGTTGAAACAACTACTTACCAAACATCCTACATTAATAAGCTAAGCATTTTAGCTCATTTAATAAAGATGTGTATCACCTCATCTTGCTGGTAAGATTGACTTCAAATATCAAGTCAATGTCACCAGCATGTAGTTAAAGAATTGCAGAAATGCATAGATCATTTTGACTGCAAGTTTTGTTTCTAAATGGGTGAAATCAAATAATTATTTTCTATGTAGCTGTTAAATAAAATATGTATTTTCCCATAAAATTTTGAAGGCGTCTAACCCTGCAGACACTGGCGTTTTATTCTACAATACAAAATACGTAAATTTCACCATATCACCATGAAACAAAAATTAAACAATTTTTTTTATTTTTATGGAATATTGCAGTATTTAGGCTTATTATGAATTATGTATCTGTGCACATCATTATTTCTTTTTAAGTTCATGTGCTCTCATAATATTTCATCAAAATAACTTCTCCTTTCCCTTGCAGCGACATCTATTCTCTTCTCTGATGATGTGTTTACAGATGTGAGGGCGGGACAAACTGTCACTCACATGAGATTACTGCAATAGAGTGAAACAGTGCCAGCCCACTTTTTCAGCGGCTTTGATTCCGCCCAGGAGTATTTTTTCCATTCATCTCTGCTAACAAATAACAGATTACTCTAAATTGTAATGTTGATAACAGATTACTCTGATACTGTTGACATGCATTTTCTGTAAAGCTGCTTTAAAAAGATATGTATTGTGAAAAGCGCTATACAAAAATATGAATTGAATTGAATTGAATAAGCCATGAACCAAACCAATCAGCTATGAGGTGAATCATAACATTACAAACTTTGATTTGAAGCAAAAAGTAAATGAAATTTGGAAATATAAATATAAATGTAAATATAAAAATACAAAGGTACAACTTAAGACCGGAAACAGCATTGTGAACAGCATAATCGAAGAAAATAAAATGGAGAAATATAAAACTACTCATTATATATATACAAACCCGATTCCAAAAAAGTTGAGACACTGTACAAATTGTGAATAAAAAAGGAATGCAATAATTTACAAATCTCATAAACTTATATTTTATTCACAATAGAATATAGATAACATATAAAATGTTGAAAGTGAGACATTTTGAAATGTCATGCCAAATATTCATTTGGATTTCATGAGAGCTACACATTCCAAAAAAGTTGGGACAGGTAGCAATAAGAGGCCGGAAAAGTTAAAATGTACATATAAAGAACGGCTGGAGGACCAATTTGCAACTTATTAGGTCAATTGGCAACATGATTGGGTATAAAAAGAGCCTCTCAGAGTGGCAGTGTCTCTCAGAAGTCAAGATCTTTCTCAGAGAAAAATTGCAAAGAGTTTGAAGTTATCATCATCTAAAGTGCATAATATCATCCAAAGGGTCAAGGCCGGAAAAACATACTGGATGCCCATGATCTTCAGGCCCTTAGATGGCACTGCATCACATACAGGAATGCTACTGTAATGGAAATCACGACATGGGCTCAGGAATACTTCCAGAAAACATTGTCGGTGAACACAATCCACCGTGCCATTCGCCGTTGCCTGCTAAAACGCTATAGGTCAAAAAAGAAGCCATATCTAAACATGATCCAGAAGCGCAGCCGTTTTCTCTGGGCCTAGACTCATTAAAAATGGACTGTGGCAAAGTGGAAAACTGTTCTGTGGTCAGACGAATCAAAATTTAAAGTTCTTTTTGGAAAACTGGGACGCCATGTCATCCGGACTAAAGAGGACAAGGACAACCCAAGTTGTTATCAGCGCTCAGTTCAGAAGCCTGCATCTCTGATGGTATGGGGTTGCATGAGTGCGTGTGGCATGGGCAGCTTACACATCTGGAAAGGCACCATCAATGCTGAAAGGTATATCCAAGTTCTAGAACAACATATGCTCCCATCCAGACGTCGTCTCTTTCAGGAAGACCTTGCATTTTCAGACCACATACTGCATCAATTACAACATCATGGCTGCGTAGAATAAGGATCCGGGTACTGAAATGGCCAGCCTCCAGATCTTTCACCCATAGAAAACATTTGGCGCGTCATAAAGAGAAAGATGCGACAAAGAAGACCTAAGACAGTTGAGCAACTAGAAGCCTGTATCAGACAAGAATGGGACAACATTCCTATTCCTAAACTTGAGCAACTTGTCTCCTCAGTCCCCAGACGTTTGCAGACTGTTATAAAAAGAAGAGGGGATGCCACACAGTGGTAAACATGGCCTTGTCCCAACTTTTTTGAGATGTGTTGATGCTATGAAATTTAAAATCAACTTATTTTTCCCTTAAAATGATACATTGATATGATACATTGATAATATCAACAAAATTGATATGTCATCTATGTTGTATTCTGAATAAAATATTGAAATATGAAACTTCCACATCATTGCATTCCTTTTTTATTCACAATTTGTACAGTGTCCCAACTTTTTTGGAATCGGGTTTGTGTGTATATATATATATATATATATATATATACTGTAAAAAAGAATTGTTGGTTTAACTTAAAAAAGTAAGTTACCTGGTTGCCTTAAAATTTTGAGTTCATTAAAATTAAAAATTTGAGTTAATACAATGAAGGCGATTGGTTTAATCAACAGAAACTCAAAATATTATGTTATCTGAACCACATTAATTTTTTTTTAGGTTTAGGTTTATTGCAATATATGCATATATGTATATATTCAAATGTTTAAGTATTTTGAGAGCATATAGGGAGACCAACTTGATTACATCATTTATGGTGCTTCATGGGAGTGGGCGGAGCTAAAGAGTTCTTCTGGGGCATGTTGCTTGTTTCGGCTCTCTGATTGGTGGAATTTTCTGTACAGGTAATGTACCCAGAAAACACAAAAAAAAATTTTACAACTTTTCACAATGTTGTATTTTGGTTGCAATTAGGTAATGTTGTAGTACAACATTTTAAAAAATGTTTATTGCTCAATTTTTGCTGGCATATTTTCTTCTCAACATGTTTTTTGTGACCCTGCTGAGTGTTATTAACATAGCATTTAACTGTCCGATAGTAACGCCTTAATTAGAGTGTTGTATTCTTCTCATGGGCATTTTATAAATTTTGACTTTTCATTGTCAGTTAAATCTCTTTTTTTGGCCAATTTTACCTGTAGAAAAAATCTCTAATAAGGGTTAGTTCACCCAAAAAATGTCTGTAATTAATTACTCACCCTTATGTCGTTCCACACCATAAGACCTTCATTCATCTTTGGAACACAAATTAAGATATTTTTGATTAATTTCAAGAGGTTTCTGATCCCCAAGAGAAAGTAACGTAATTACCACATTCAAGGTCCAGAAAAGTAATAAAGACGTTGTTAAAATAGTCCACGTGACTACAGTTGTTCAACCTTAATGTTAGTAAAGCGACAGGTTGCACATGCGCATTTAATTTTTTGCAGTAATTAGTATATCCACAAGATGGCAACCGTGCCCTGGGGGTGTCGATTTACAAGGTAGTCAAAGAAAAACTAAACAGAGTGGAACGCATGCAAGCTACAGCTACAATGGAAGCCTACATAGACGAGAGATTGTGCGAAGAGGTTAGAAAATACCCCATGAATGAATGCAAAGATGTTTACATGGGTTGTAACTCGTGGAGAGATTGCTCAAAACTGTGTATATGTCGAAAGCCTGTGTATGTGTACAACAAGTCAAATGAAGTGTACTTTCCAAGGCTGTGCGTTCGATTGTGCACGTACACTAGCGTACACGTAAAAAAACAAAGTATATCCGGGGCTTTAGGATTAGGCAATCAGGTAGCGACTTCAACAAGGGGGGTAACAATTTTGCAGGGAGTCAAAATTTGGCACAACACCAGCTCCTGCATCAGCATCACACAAATGCGTCAAGCTGCTCATGTGAACAGCCATCAGCCAATACTGAGTCGGCATTCTGACATAGAACCTGGAAGCCCTGCACCGAGTCTACTGCCCTGTCCCAAATGGCACACCTATTGTGGACTTACAATGGCCGCTGCGTGCGCTTGTCTGCTATGTGCCCTTGATGCTGAGCCTGCAAGCCTGCAAGCTACGCAGAAGACTTCTACCCGGCAGTCAAAGTGGCATTATGTCACAAAAGTGCAGACTCAGAGGAAGACCGAGAGGGTTTATGGTGCCATTTAGGACAGGGCCTACAACATAAACAGCGTAGAAGACTGTCATGGAGGAGAAAAAATTGTTGAATAAAGTCGTTATTTTTGTTTTGTTTTTGGGCACAAATAGTATTGTAGTAATTTCATAACATTAAGGTTGAACAACTGTAGTCATATGGACTATTTTAACGACGTCTTTACTACTTTTCTGGATCTTAAATGTGACAATTACGTTGCTTTCACTTGGGGATCAGAAACCTCTCGGATTTCATCAAAAATATCTTAATCTGCGTTCCAAAGGTGAACAAAGATCTTACAGGTGTGGAACGACATGAGTGTGAGTAATTAATGACAGAATTTTCATTTTTGGGTGAACTAACCCTTTAAGACAAACCTTCCTTCACTGACAATTACAGTCCTAATAGTAACTGTTAAGATTAATGTAGTTTGAAATTGGTAAATTGTGCTTTGAAAAATATATGATCAGAAAATGGACTTGCCTAATAATTAACCACTCACTGTAGTAGTACTGTAGAAGTTTTCTGGTCCTCCTCCAGCAAGCAGT
The DNA here is from genome assembly GCA_037101425.1 of Elopichthys bambusa. Lineage (NCBI taxonomy): Eukaryota > Metazoa > Chordata > Actinopteri > Cypriniformes > Xenocyprididae > Elopichthys > Elopichthys bambusa. The sequence continues at coordinate 17,674,221 of CM074449.1, forward strand.
AAACAGCAATCAAAGGACAAACAAAATAACAGCATTTGCTCAAACAAAATTCCACAAAGACTCCAGATTTTACCTCATGACTTTCTGCTCTTTTTAATGCATGTAACAAATACAGACAAGGTCCTGGATTGGGCCTGGCGTCCTCTGCTGGACATTATAGAAAACACAACCTCAATTTGAATTTACGGACACCCAGTGGCCAATCATGAACACAACACCTTATGAAGAATACTAATGTAGTCCCAAACTGACTTTCTCTGATGTTTTTGAGTAGTTCTTTTTTTTTTTTTGCATATTTAAATATATATGTAGACTTTATTCATATAAATAATATATTTCAGATATATATTTATTAGCCTACTAATGAGAGTGGAATATTTAGATTATACAGATACAAGACATGAACTTAGCGTGATACCACAATTTCTGAGGCATCTTTGCACTGCAGACCAGGACGAGGTAAGCTCTATCTCTGAGGACACATGCACAGGATGCCCAAGGTGCTCCTCTGGCAACAAAATCACTGATGCTGGAGTTTTACTCAACACACTCATTCAGCATCAGGATATTGTTCCCAGCTGGCAACAGATACACTCATGCACACACTCCCATCAGGCCTGAGCATGGGGAGGAGCAAACATGCAGCTGGTAGTTCAATCAGATGCATGACAAGAAGGTACAGGGAGCTTCGGGTTTCTTCATCGGGAATTTCGTACACTTGTCATGGTTTTGCTCCAAGCTTCTGAAACTGAAGACCAGCTGAAAGGGTCAGAGAGAGGGCTGCTATTGGAGCAAATTAATAAGGTATTATTGCTAAACCAGAGGTTCTTAATCTTTGTATATGTTTCTAAAGAGGATTTTTTTTTTTTTTTTTTTTTTTTTTTTTAAAGAAAGAAAAAAGAGAGAGACCATGACCAGTGCCTGAATCAAAACATCATGCTACCTCACACAACTTTTATCAAATAAAATATCATGAATACCAGTAGAACTAAAGCTCTGAGAATAAAGTTCTCACATATAAATCATTTAGGATCATGTTTCACTTTCAGAAAAAGCGTTTCTGTGTCTTTTTTATAAATCACTGAGGGGAATGTGCTTATCCTGAAAGAAGTTGCACTATGGTAACGGACCTTGTAGGGGTCCCAAAGCCTAGCATGCTACCAAAAAGGGAGGAGGTTCACTATTTTAAGTGGGTTTGTGCTGATCTTCCCACCATTTGGGTGGTAACACTTCACAAAAAAGGGGCCCAGAACCTCATGCTATCCTTTTACACACGAAGAGCAGAATCATCATATCTCGCAAACAGATGATAAGTGACACCAAACAATCCATGAGAGCTGTGTAATTGGATGCCTTTGGGCTTATTCTGAGCATGCAAATCAGAGCCAGTGGCGCTGAGAATTACATGCCCCACTACAACATCAACTCCATTCGTCTGTTGCCCCATTGCATTATGGGTAGGGGACAAAAATGAAACGTCAGCCTTGGCTGTCGTAACCTTTTTTGGAAAAGTTGGGAAGTGTCTTGTACAGCAGCTTTGGTGTACAGACGGTCTGAATAGTGTGAGTAATTCAAGATGGATTTGTAAACACAAATATATTACCACCTTCTGCTTGAATTAAAACAGTGCCTTACATTGCCTCATTAATTTATGTGTTTATAAATTAGTCCAATGATCTGCCAATACAATTTCAAGCCATAGTAAGCCATTTGAATTTAATACATCTCACCATAACAATTTTCTCTTCTCAGTTTCAGCTATGTAAACTTTAAATCCCCCTATTTTATAATAAATATGTTAAAAAATATAATTCATATATATATATATATATATATATATATATATATATATATATTAATTAATTGTATAAATATTTAATATGCTATTTAATACACAATTATTGGTTACTCTTTATTTTAAGGTGTCTTAGTTACAGTGTAATTATTCATTTAAGCACTGAGTAATATCAGTTAACAACATGTATGTAGGGTTAGGGTTTGGTTCAGGGTTAGTTGAGTGTAATATGTATAATTTACTGTTATTACTAAAGTAAGTACATGTAACGGTGTAAAAGGCACTTTACAATAATGTGTTACCTTATTGTTTCGAAGTAAATAATGTTTTTATTAATATTTATGCAAACAAACATAAAATATATGAAAAGAATCAGGGCATCTGCTTGCAATGTTTGGCCACAAACACTGTTTAATCTGCTGCTTATTGTTATAGGCTACTATTTTTGTTAAAATTGTGATATATATATATATATATATATATATATATATAGGCTATTCAGTTTTTTATTTTAGTTAAAGTTGTAATTAAAGTTTTGGTAATTTGTTTTTATTTTTGTCAGTTTTATATATTTTTGTCTATATATAGTTTTTATTCATTTTTAGTTTGTTTATTTAGTTTTAGTTGTTTTAGAGCTTCAACTTAAAGGCCTCATTTATAATAGTGTGTTTTTGTTTTAAAACAGCGTTTTAAAAAGAAATCGATCCTCGTCTACACTGGCGTCTCAACAGCGTTTCAGAAAGGATCCCCGTCTACACTATGAAAATGTATGTCACATGACTGTTCATGCACACTGGGCATGCGCGTACAAGTGTAAACAGTTGCCTCTTGCAGCTGCAGTATTAAAAAAATGCTGAGTTTAACTGCACAATGGCTGCTAAAAATTACAACAAAACTAGCAAAGATTGCAATTCAGTCTCCATGTTATTGCTCACACGGTCGTTAAGGACACGCAGAACAAACGTGGGAAGCCAGGCCATCGTTTTCAAAAGTCTCCGTTTTGGTCCGTATAACGTTATACTGAAACGCAACCAGAGATTGTATATTATAGGGAGATGAGAGGGTCTGTATCTCTTAACATTGGAGAAAGCGTAACGGCTAACTTAATCACGTGTGGCACCTCTCAGCCTATTGTGTAAAGGCAGGACATCAGTGCCTGCCATTCAAAACTCCTTCCCTGCGTACCGCCGAAGCATTAGCATAAGCGTTACGCTTTTTTGGCTAAAGGCTGCAGGCTTGCCTTTCAGTGGCTTTGACGCAAGTCTTTGACGCGTTTTCGAAAGTCATATGATGCATATGAGTTTTAAAACTAAAATGTTGTAAAAGTTATTTTAAAAAAGTTTTTTTTATTTATTTTATTTCAGTTAACATTTATTTAATGGTTTTAGTTACTGGGTTACTGGGTCTGAGGCTGGGTTGATTTGGCACTAAGAGTGAACTACTGAACAGTCTAATTTAGAGTGGTAGGAAGTTAGCTGTTAGCCATATTAGCGATAGCTGCAACAAAGAGGCCAGTTGAGGCTAACTCCACTCTAACTATTTACAGTCATCTTGGTGTGACATGACTGAGGATGCATGAAGTTCATCCACTAGGGATGAACATGTTACCTGACAAAACCCCAAACACCAAACTTTATATACTCTCTAATAAAACTGGACACATGGACTGTTAAAATTGATAAAGTCAAACATCAGTTTGAAGGGGATGTTAGTTACAAACAAAAATAAAAATTACAAACAGCTTTTTATACAAAGCTATGTATACTTTGTACAGTGAGAGTCCCTCTAGTGGATCCTAAGGTGAAGTGTCTTCACGTTTGGCTCCAATATTTCCATTACACCACAGTTTTTCTGTCACTTTGCAGTGGATTGAGAATACAGGCTATTTTAGAGTATTATTATTTAGCTGTGAAGAATAATTCCTAGTGATCTAGTGAGATTTTGAGAATAAAATGGACTGAAGTATTATTTTAGAGATGCCAAAACATTAATTTGAAGTGAGACTCAACTATATGACTATAATAGTTGTATTTTATTAGAGAGTTAAAATAGCAGTCAGATCAAGAATAAATTTTTACAGGGAACATATCAAAGTGTAGCACTCTGTATTCTCAGTTGTCAGCTTATAGAAGCTATATAAGGCCAGGGATGTTCAGTAGATTTTGCTATATGCTGTGTCACTATAATTTAAAAATAAAAAAGCTCTGTCAGTCTCGGCAGCCTGCCTGCCTTTGCTCTGCAGTCATGGATCAGGTTTAGGGTACTGTGGGTTAGAGGACATGCTGTTTAGTGAAAATTATTATTTATTTTTAAATTTGCTGTTCCTCAAATTCGTTTTTTAGAAAGACTTATACAAGATGTGCACGTGTTGAGCCGCTTTTATGCACAAGAAATTAGATAAAAGAAGGGTTAATATAGAGAACCATCTGCTAAAGAAATCAGTTATTTTGGAAGGCATCCAAAAATCCTTTAAATATTCTAGATCCAACTTTATGTTGTTGTGAGTTTCTTTTAGAACTTTCATTACTACATGATATAATGCTGATCAGAACATTAGTTTCATTTAGTCTTAAATAAACTGAAATGGGATTAAAAGCAATAAAAACATTTTTGGTTGGTCAGCTTCTCTAAACTAAAGTCCATATTAATTGAAACATAAAATGTTTTATTATTTTAACATTATTTTAATTAAAGATCAAAAATTTAATTTGACAAACTTTAATGGCAAGTCTGATATTGGGTCTAAAGTGTTGAATCACACATCTGTACCTTTGCCCTATAAACTGTAACCCTAGCATGTTTTACTTTCTGGGACCCCTTGCCTTCTATTTGCCCCTCTTCACTCTGTTTACAAGATTAAGAAAAATGTCACCTGTTTTAAGTCTGGCAGACGTCTCACTTACTGGAGCACTAAAACTGCCACATGAGATCTGTACCAGGCTGAGAACATGTACGTGATTTAAAAATAGAGAAAGGAAAAAACATTTACGAAATAAAATGCTATAAAAATGCGATGCCAGGTTTGTATCCAGTGTCATGTCTGGGTGCTACCATTTTGCTAAGTGTGAAGTCCATCCAAGAGATACTGTCATAGTCATAAAAACAAGAGCCAGGCCTGCGGCGGCTCAGGGAAACCCCAAAGACACTGTACAAGCAGAGGGACAGTCACAGAGTTGTAATGGAACTGGCATGCCCTGCTCCTGTTGCATGGCTCACTGCATTTCGCTCCAAAACCCATTGAATGAAAGACACTACTTGGGACCGCTTTAACAGACTGCCCACACAAATGATAAAATGTGTGGCTATGCACATGCACACTGAGCTTTAATGCATTTCACACACTGTAAAAAAGAATTGTTGGTTTAACTTAAGTAACCTGATTGCCTTAAAATTTTGAGTTCATTGAAATTAAAAATTTGAGTTAATACAATGAAGGCGATTGATTTAATCAACAGAAACTCGAAATATTATGTTATCTTAACCACATTAATTAAGTTGATTTGACAAAAGAAAAAATGTTTGATAATAAATCATGAAAATATTTTTTTACAGTGCAGTTAGCGCTATGATAAACAGCATTCTTTAAAAATTATTAAAAACCAAACTGTCAGTGAAGAACATTGCACCAAGAACAGCTGGTGTGATTTTGCACACAAACATCCATTCCTTTAATGCAATCTGTTTGGTGATTTTAAACGGAGACAAGCATTGTTAATAATAAAGTTAACAGTCAGTATTAGCTCATTTGTGTGCTGAGCACTTCCGCTAAGTGATTTCAAAAAGCTTAAAAATCTTCATCAGCTGTTACTGAGAAGCGTGTTTTTGCATTTTTAACTGTGAAACAGAGAGGTATCATCATATGGCCATCTCTTTTCACAGTCAGAACACTCTTAGTACTAAATCCAGGTCATCAGAATATTGAGAATTGTTAAGAATTGTTTTTGACCATACATTTAAAGTCAATAGAGACCAAAGTTGTTTCGGACACTATTGACTTTCATTGTATGGACACATTTAAAACACCTCTTTTGTCTGTGTCGTACAGGTTTGTAATGATATGACGGTGAGTAAATGATGACAAAATTCTAATTTTTGAGTAAACTATACCTTTAAGTAAGTCACAGCCTGCAAAACCAGATGAAAAGACCTCTTTTTGCATGTCAGCATGGCATTGGGAAAGACCTGGAGCTCCTGGGGGGCTTTTCTAATTTTCAGCGGCACGAAACCCACTGCTCACAGGCTTTGTTGGAGATTGAGGACACGAGATCCAAGTGTCCAACTCTGTGGCATGACACATGAGTGGCATTACTCAACTGATCCAAGTCTTGGTGATCTCATTGTGGAGGTCCAGGACTCTCTCTGGCCTCTTGCCACTTTTACAGACCCCCAAGGGGCATATCAACGATCAGCACAAGGGGAATTCGCAGCCTGGCAAGATAGGCTACTCAATTAGCGCCTTCATGTATTTCACAGTCATGGAAGTGGAGCAGTCTATGGCTGCATCGCTCACGTGCAGGGGGAATCGTGGGACAGGTGTTGCGTAAGGCCTCATTTCAGCTGTGTGTAAATCAGACGGTGAGCCCAAATGTGCTCTAAATGTGTTTGTTTTGTGTGTGCTTTCAGATTTACGGCTAATGATGTGATCTGGGCCGAGGTCACCTCAGGGTGTTCATACATGCACACAAACATTTCAACTACACACACTTGGTGTTGAGTGATTAATGTCAGGGAAGAGGAGGGGCAGGAACTGAAACTGAGGCGGTCGTCTTGGCTAAATCTGAGAGTCCCATCGGCATGCTTCCATCACAGCTGGTCAGCTGGAAATAGATAGAGATGCAACTAAACCTGAGAGACAGGGAACAGCACAATCTCTGCACTTGTTTATGAAAGACATGATCAGCTTTAACTAGGGACAGCTTTTGAAAGGTATTCCCACCATGAGAATCCCTCATTGTAATTGTCTAATGCTCAGATGACAATGCTGTTGGCGGATCAAGAACAATTGATGATCCATCAGACGAGCTGTAAATCTATCAAGAGAGGCTTAGTGAAAAATCTCAGTCTGTTACTGAGAACCTTGGCGTGGAAAAAAGCATCTCAAAATAAAACAGGGTGTGTTCCAGACATGTAATGATTTTGCAACACATTGCTCACTTATCAGCTTATTAATCATTTCTTTTAACTACCCCCTGTATTAAGTATTTATGAAAATAACCACAGGAATGAATGAATGAATGCATGGGTAATTGATGCATAAAGTGCATATTTCAAGATTTAAAGGGATATTGGTAACATTTGTTAACATGATCTAACAATGTGCAATATATTCTTACAGCATTTATTAACCTTTGTTATTAAAAATGTTCATATTCATATTAGTTCACGGTACATTAACATATATTACTTTTGCTCTTAAAGGGATAGTTCACCCAAAAATGAAACCAATCATTTACTCACCCTCAAGTACCAAACCTGTACGAACTTCTTTGTTCTGCTGAACACAAAGGAAGATATTTAGTAGAATGTCAGTAACCAAACAGATCTCACCCACCAAACAGACTCCCATAGTATTTATTTTTCCTACTATGGTGGTCAATGGGGGCGCGAGATCTGTTTGGTTACTGACATTCTACCAAATATCTTTCTTTGTGTTCAGCAGAACAAAGAAAATTCATACAGTTTTGGAACTTCTTGAGGGTGAGTAAATAATTTTTTGGGGAACTATCCCTTTAATGTTGAGATTAACATACTAAACACTGCAGAAGTATTGTTCATTGTTAATTCATGTTAACTAACAACAAATAAAACTTTGAACGTTTGAAACTTGTGTTATTTCTTACAAAAAAAAAAAGTCATCATTTACTCCCACTTTCCAAACCTATATGACCTTATTTTGATAACAGAACTATCCCTTTAAAAGAACAGTGTGCATCCATCATCATTTTTCCTCTTTAAATGGTCCTTCCATCTGACAAATACATTTTTAAATGTACAAATATTCCATAAAAGCTGATAAAATATAAAATGCATGCAAAATAATTATAAAAGAAATTGCTGTTTTAAATCACATGGCACATGTCATTTTCCTAGAAGTATTTTCTGTATCTCGTAAAAAAATGCAAAATGTGCAAAATTTGAACTTTTTAGGTGGTACAACAGGTTGTCACTGGGGCAATACCCTAAAAATTGACATCTTTGTACCTTATTTACCCCAAAAGGTTTCATAGTAGTACATTAAGGATACATTACTACTAAGGATATGTATATTTTAGGGTTATATAAGGTACAAAGTCGGCCCTTTTTGGGTACTATCACCTAGTGACAAGCTTTTGTACCCCTAAAGGCACATTTTTTCTGAGCTCAACGCGTTACTAAAAAGAGCTGCCATATACATTCAGTCATAAAAAGAGGCAATCAACACTCATCAACAATGAACAACCACCATTACATTTTGTTTGTCCACACACTACCACACTATTCATACTATAAAACAATCAATCATTAAATATACATTTTACACAGTCATTAACACTGTTCTTAAAACAATAAAGACTCAAAGAGAAGCAAAAAATTGAATATTCCTTACTATTTTGTTCAATTGTACAGATTTAAATTAATATTATGCCAAATAATGTTATATTCTAAATCACCTTCACTCACCAGATCAAATCTTTTCTTTTATAATATGATATGGCTCCAAACGCTCTTAATGCACCTGATATAATGTATAAACAAGGACAAAGAAAAAGGTGTTATTGAGAATATGAAAAGTCCAGCCCCGATCTCCCTCAAATCCCTGTCACTCAGGAAACATGGCCTTCCTGCAAACAAGAGGTAGTATGGAACGGGACAAGGCCACAAGGGCAGGTAGTGGGCTGGAAGGATGTTTTTGTCATTGCTTTGGCCCCTGGTTGGCAGCCCACACTCCATCCTCAGGAAAAGAGCCTGTGGAGGAAGTGAAGCTGACGTCACATCAGCGCACTGTAGATCAGCACGTGCACAAAGACAAAGCTATCGGTACAGAGTCACGTAAACACGTGAAAACAGCTGGACTTTATCTTATTGTGTTTCAGCACTGTGATGGAGCCATCAGCCTTTGATCTGTGGAAAATAAACAGATTTCTCTGTGCAAAATTCTCCATTGAGTCTATTTCACGGCCGCTGCCTTTAAATCATATTGTGTGGGCAGACGTTTGATAATGACAGCGAAGCAATAACAGGATGTTTACAAAGATATTCACTTTAAGTGAACAAACTAAATATAACCTGCAGATATTTAGTGACACATCACATCTAATATAAATCATGAGTTTTTTGTGTATTTGTTTGTTTAATCCAGTAGATTGTGAGGTGCTTTACTTAAGTAACTAGTACAAAGGCTTGTCCTACTGTGTCTTGGACAGGTCAGGTGGTGTAAAGGACAGCTGCAGATGACATACAAACACTGGTGGTTTTTGACATTATGTATAGTGGTGTTCAGACTCCAAGCTTTGCTATTATAATCAGTGAAGACACTGTTGGAAGTACAGGCCTCAGAATTTCCTCAGATCCGTTGGGAAATGGCTATCACAGACGTCTTGGCTGCCTCTGATATTTCAACTGCCATTAATGCATGTAAAGGTAGTGTATGAATGAACCATACTTGAGATTCACCTCTGTGAATTAGTTTGAATTGAACATTGCTGTAAGATTTTCTTATTGCAAAGTTGTTTGTTTTTTAGTCAGAATTTTGTCAGAATTTGCACTGATGTTTAGCCTTTTTTTTTTCCATAGCAAAGGATTCTTTCAGCCCAAGGACGTTTTTCGCCACAGTAGGTTTGTCAAAGAAGTCTCCACGTGAGATAGAGAAGATCTTTAAAATGTTGGACCAGGACAAGAGTGGGTTCATCGAACAGGATGAGCTACAGTTGAGTAATTTACTTTTTTCATATGTTTATGTGTTAGCTAGAGTGACTGAAGAACTGTTAAATTTGAGATGATATTTGTGCACAATCCTGTGATATGTTATGGATAATATTTAGTCATTCAGCTTATTACACAGCAAATAAATTATTACGTGGACATTAAAATTGAGTTGAAACTGTTTTATAATCTTACTGTATATTAACTGAAATCATTCGCTAAAAAATAATAGGCAACAAGATGTAACAAGAATATTACAGTCAATTGTTAATAGTCCTCAGACTTCATTTTCAATACCACCGATAACTAATATGCAAAATGGCGGCAGTTGTTTGTGTATCAGTATCAACATGACCTTTTTATTCCTTAATTACACAGACATTTCAAACAAATATTCTCCACATTGATTACTTTTTGTATTGTAACTCATTTCCCAGGTTGTTTCTACAAAACTTCTCAAAAGGGGCTCGTGCTCTTACAGCAGCTGAAACCAAGGCCTTCCTCATGGCTGGGGACATGGATGGGGATGGGAAGATTGGATGGGAAGGTTGGTATATATCCTCAGATACTTTATAAATATGTATAAATTTAAGAGATTAATCGACATCTCATTTCCTGTAGAATTTTCAGCCCTTGTTAACGCTTCCTGAGACCAGCTGAAACTGTCAAACAAAGAAAAGAGCAACTGGGATTTTGTCAGTAGCAGTTTTAAAAAATGAATTGTGCTCTGTCTTGTATGTTTTACTGTAATGTTATTGTTTAAGCTTAGAAAACATAATACAAAATAAACATGTTCAAACAATATTTCTTGCTTAATCATTGTGTATATGCTGCAAATAAGTCATCATGAATATCTGTCACCACTTCAGTCATATCCGACTCTTGGTGATTCCATGGCCATCTCTTGCCAAACGCGAGAGACTGTCCATGAATTTTCTTGGCAATATTTTTTCTGGGGTAGGTTGCCAGGTCTTTCCCAACCCTCCCCATTACATGGTTTGAGACTCACACACACGCATTCACACCTACAGCCAATTTGCCATGTCCAGTCCACCTAACCTGAATGTATTTGGACTGTGTGGGGGAATCCGGAGCACCCGGAGGACACCCTCCCTGACACAGGGATAACATGCAAACTCCAAACTCCAGCCAGGGCTTAAACCTGGGACCTTCTTGCTATGAGCCACCATGCCACCCATCTTGAATAAATGTTGCCTATAAAGAGAATTCTTCAGCAGTGATTACGCATGCTGGTGACAAACATTTACATTTAGTAACTTTAATTTTTAATCTTTAATTATAATTATAATTTATAATTTATTATAATATTTTTATCATCCAAACTAAAATAGCTGTTGAGCAAACAAGTGAACACAATAAAATCACAATACAGTTTGTAATGGAGTAGCAAGCTTGTCTTGTTTTGCTTCATTTTGTGCATTGGCTATCAGTGTTGAATACACATATACATTTGTGTAACCTACTTCAGAAATAAAATCTTAAGTGTTTCATCATATTTGCTTGTAATCTGAAACTCCGAAATGTTTGCTCCTGTCCAAGCCCCCAGCTGTCCCAGAATCTGCTTAGCATCATCTTGCTTGTAGAATATATATATAGTACAGAGACTGTAAATGGGTTCTCACCCCCCCCCTTCCCTTCCCAAGGAAAAAAACAACATTAAAAAAATGGTGAAAAATATCTGAAAGGAACATTAATGGAATTTAAAAAATAAAAAATAAAAAACGAGTTATAGTAACCTAATGAGAACAACACATATACAATGATAAAGAATTTAATCCTATGGATATATGAACTATAGGAAATAAATAAATAAATAGACTGCAAAATGGGAATTTCATTTTATCCAGCATATGCTTCCTACTAAAGGGATTTTCTATTTGACAGACCGCAATAATTGATTCTAAACTATGAATGGAACAGTGCTGAAAACGGGCAAAATACGAAAAACTATTTAATATGAGAATTACTGCATTAAATGACTGCGCACATTTTCATGAACACACTGATGCGCACTAGGATGTCCCTCTATGTTTCCCATAAGGACTCAGAGCATTCTCTTTTGAAAGGATAAAAATAGGGCTATATGACTAGTGGACACATTTTTTCGAAACTTTACCCAACCTAAGCAAATGGTGTCCGTTACAACCCCAGAGATAAAAGTATAAAAGCCGGACCCATGGGTGCTTTGGGTAGTCGTCGCACATCTGTGGAACAGTTGCCAGCGCAGTGCAAAGGTGAGTTTACCGGATAGACCATGAGGATCATACACCAGGGCTCGGTGAATTTCTCTAATCACCATGGAATATGATAACGAAATATGGAGGAACAAAATAAGGATGTAAACGGACTTGCAGCAGGACTGAAAACGCGATAATACAACAATCTCCTCACTTAACCAGACCAAGGACCTGCTACTTTCTGAGATGTTGGATGAGCTTGCAGTGATCCATTTTTTTTTAATGATTCGGTTTTTCTTTAGACTGGCATTCTCGCATGATCTCACAGAGATCATATTTTGACTGTAGGAGCAAGTTTAACTGTAATGGGAGAATTGACCGTTAATTTGTGTTTGGTGGATCAGCTTCATGTCTGCTTTGCAAGGAATTATTAATTATTTACACTAAATGTTCCAGTTTTTTCCAAATTGAATGGCAAAACGTTTAAGCATCTTAATGTATCATCATTTTATGTGGGTTTTGTTTCCAGATCAATCAAAATGGCATTTGCAGGAATTCTCAAGGACGAAGATGTGGCTGCAGCCCTTAAGGAATGCGCTGGTAAGACACCTCTGCTATAGGCTAACTCTCCACAGAAAAACAATAGACTGTTGATTAATTCATTGATTTTAATGTATTTTCTGTGTAATTCCAGCTGCTGACTCCTTCAACTACAAGACCTTCTTCGCCAAGGTCGGCCTGAGCGCAAAGACTCCCGACGACATCAAGAAGGCCTTCTACGTCATCGACCAGGACAAGAGCGGCTTCATTGAGGAGGATGAGCTGAAGTACGAAAGCAACAGAACCTATTACTAAGTTATTACTGAATGTTTTTGCTCTCACTTATGAAACATTTTACTCAGTTTTCTCATTTACATTCTCCTCAATGTTCCCAGACTGTTCCTGCAGACCTTCTCTACTGGCGCCAGGGCATTGACTGATGCTGAGACCAAGGCCTTCCTCTCAGCTGGTGACAGCGATGGTGACGGCAAAATCGGAGTTGATGGTACTTAATCTCATATTCATATTTTTTATGACTTTATAGTACTGAGGTGTCAAAGCATTATATGGCAATTTATCATTAAACCTATAACTTCTGGTGATGCAATCAAGCTTAAAAACTCTGTTACAGATAAACCCTAATATTAACTGATTTTCCTTCTTACATTTATAGCTTGATTTTGTTACTACATTTATAGTTTTATATTTAAAGCAGACCTGTTACATATGTGGCTAACCAAGCTAAACCAATAATAGACCTGCAGTAAAACTTAAAACATGAAAATGCATCAATAATTATTTAGTTCTGGTATACTCTTTATAGTGTACTCTTCATAGTGTACATTTTTGGATGATGTTAGTCAAGACAGAAGGTTGTACCTCTAAACTTTTAGCTGTTCTTACTGATATGAATGAGATGTTAAAATGACCAGTTTCAGACTGTAATTTGTTTTCTTTATCAATTTCTTTCCACAGAGTTTGCTTTGCTTGTAAAGGCCTAAGCATTCATGGACCCTTGTCTTTGGAACCAGAGCTCTGCTTACCTATCATCTTTTTTATATTTATTTATGAATGCCCTGCAAAACTCCTTTTTGCAAAGAACGCACGCTCAATGTCTTGAAAAGCTATTTATTATTAATGTTGTTTCATTGCATTGTATTGTTCTGTAAAAAACCTTCTGTGTGCAAACTTACAACCTCTTTTGCACTTTAAGGAAATAAAAACACATTCGATTTAAAACAATTCTTGGCTCAATATCTTACTCTGAGGGGGGAAAATCCTATTTTTTTTTAATTTATTTTAAGTGTTCAAACTGCAATAAGAATGTCTAGACATGAACAGTGGTGCACTAGCACAACTGATTCATGTAGAAGAAGCACAGGCATTAACACTTTAGTAAGCAGTGTGAATGAGTAGGCCTACTCTATAGGCATATAGTTAAAAATGACAGAAGTATAAGCAGTTTTTGAATGTAAACAGGCAATGGCTTAGTGTGACTCCTGTCTAACACAGGTCACCATGAGGATTTGTACACATGCTCACTTAATGTCCTTATGATCCACAGGAAGTGAGCTAATGAGCCTTGTGCAGGCATCACTTACACTCAGCTCTCAGTGACTGATTGAGCATGTCACTTTATACTCAGATCCCAAAGGCATATCACACACAACATGACTGAAGCAAAGGAGAAGCTCACTTTCTTTACTGGAGTGTACTTTTAACACCACAGTTTTGTGTAATTGTTATACTAACTAAAGAAAAGTATTTATTTATTAAAATCTTTGCCTCTCTTTGCCAAAGAAAGAAAATATATTTAACATATCAATATGCACACTTCTTTTCTGGATCAGATCTTAAAGCATCGTGAATAATTATTCTGAATTCAAAATATGGCATAGTAGTGTTACTAATATTTCCTAAAAATCTTTTAATAACTCTTTTAAATGACAAATTAGCTATTTTTGAAGTAGCTTTTATTGTGTCTCTTTATTTACTTAATGATAACTTAAAAAAGTGCTGAAAGTGGGTTTTTTTATATAAAAAATATCAAAAATCATATTCCAAAAATGTTTTTCAACATTTTAAATTCCATATAGGTAGCCTATTTATGCACACAATTTCAAATTGAATTAGAACAAAGAATCACTGTATCCACATACATATAATTATCATCATATTTAAATGTGAAGAGGTTTTTAAATTAGGTTATTAAAAAGATAATTAATATTCAGTAATATAATCAGTTTAACTGCACTGACATAAACAAGATTTTAACTGAATTGAGCTGAATGATGACACTAACTTTACAACATTGGAGCTCAATAATGTCTTCAGTAGAGCTGCATTACTGCTGAAATGGATGGAATGGATATGTTCATAATTGATGGAATTTACAACATTAACACTGTTATTATGTATAGCTGCTTTGAAACAATGTGTATTGTATAAATGTGACTTGGCTTTGAAATGATTTAGGATCCTTAGAGTAACCCAAGGCTTATGGACATTTTCTGCAAAAACTGTCATTAACTGTCAAAACCATCAATAAAAATGTCATTATCACACACAACAGCAAAAAAAAAAGGGGCCATAATCATCTTTATTGTAGAACATAGCCTATGGTTACTGTTTTTGCATAAACATAGCCTAGCTTTAATTTTTAATTTTCTGCTAAATAGAATCAAATAAGTCTCTCTCTAAACAACATTTGTTATTATAGGCCTGGTTAAGTCAATAGTTGTCTATTTTATTACTTTAAAATCAAATGTGACGCTGGCAAGAAAAGCACACATCCTTAGGATAGATGCAAAAGAAAGAAGCGAGAACCGAAAGCTGAAATCACTGGCTATATATTCGTGTCACATAAGCACACTTTACAGACTCTCACATCTGTGAGTTAGCATTTACCTTACATTTCCAAAGCACACAGTATCGACTGAAAAGTATTATAGTTTGTGATTCGTGCGCTTCCTTTTGAGACTCCAAAGCGTGTGAGATGATTTGCCCTAGTTACACAACTGTAAGCGTACTTAGTTTCTCTCAGGCAATGTGACCTTAACTCTTGCCGCTCATCTTCAGATTCATACTACAGAGGGCTTTCATCCATATCAGCATCGTATATTATTAGCCGGCGCGATATTAAGGACTTATACATAAGCATCCTCATATAAATAGAATAGCCTGACTACTGGACGAGTTTTTCAACCAACCTCCTCCCATGCGGTGTCCATTACATTATGCCTTATATTTCGTTTGAGTAGTGGTATATAAGGTGGAAGCCACGGAGTTGGTGCTCACTGCAGTAGCCAATTTCATCCTTGCGAATCCAAACCTAAACCCTAAAGACAACCAGAGGTGAGTGTCTTCACAGATGAAACTACACGAGCTCAGCTCACAATATCTTGCAACCAAGGAAGAAAAACTTCGAGCAAAAACGGCCATACGACTTCGGGCTGATCCGGAGAGGATGGTTTGACGTATTAAATCGTGGCCACCTGGAGTGGGAATAATTTGTGTCTTGGAGTTTGGACGTGTTTGGATGTCGCTCTTTATTAAGCGGTTTGATTACGCCAGGACTGGGTGGGATTTATCATAACACACTCTGTTGTTAAAGACATATGCAATTAATATGACTGCCGTTGATTATTTATCAAGCATATGGGAGCAAATCATTTCTGATGATCTGTGTGTCTGGAGTATTATAAAGCTGAAATGACATAGTTTTATTGAATTAAATTAAAATGATGTATAGGCTGTATATTTATGTAGGGTGTAACTTAAAATTAATGTATATATCCGATTAAAATGAAACCCTCTGCCATTTTTTAGGCTAATCATGGCATTCGCTGGTATTCTGAATGAGGCTGACATCACTGCAGCCCTGCAGGCCTGCCAAGGTAACCTGCATGTTTCTGGACCATCCCATTGACCTACAACCTAAAGTGAGAACATCAATTTCATGTCGTTCCAAACCCACTTGACTTTCTTTTTTGCGTGGAACAAAAAGCAGAATGTTAGGGACTGACAGTCTCAGTCACTATTCACTTTCATGTATAGACAAAGAAGCATTGAAAGTGAGCGGTGACTGAGACTGTCATTCTGCCTAACATCTCCTTCTGTGCTCCACGGAAGAAAGTTGTGTGGATTTGGAACAACATGAGGGTGAGTAAATGATGACAGAATTTTCATTTAATGGAAATATCAGTGAAAACAGCATTTGTTCGAGCTTGTCGTGTTTTTCAAAACCCTTAAATCAAATGTTCTTCTTAGTCTTTCTACCATTTATGTCCACCATCATGCTAAAAACCTGATGAAATTACCTTCCAGCTGCTGACTCCTTCAAGTACAAGGACTTCTTCACCAAGGTTGGCCTGTCTGCCAAGAGTCCTGATGACATCAAGAAGGCCTTTGCTGTCATTGACCAGGACAAGAGCGGCTTCATTGAGGAGGATGAGCTCAAGTAAGTCCGGTCTTAAATCACTTTTTACTGGTTCAAACCCTGGAACAATTCTGGAGGTTGATTGTTTGCTTGTGCTCTTCAGACTGTTCCTGCAGAACTTCTCTGCTGGCGCCAGAGCACTCACTGATGCAGAGACAAAGGCCTTCTTGAAAGCTGGAGACTCTGATGGTGATGGCAAGATTGGAATTGATGGTGAGGAATTTAATTATTTATAAATCCATAATTGCTAACATATAATTCCAACCGCTCTACAATATCTTCTGATTCATTGTTTCTCCTTAATTTTACAGAGTTCGCCGTCTTGGTCAAGGCATAAATGGCACCTGACCAACAACTTTTGCTGACAACCAGTATCGTAGCCTGAGATCTCCACTTTTTTATCTCGGTGGCTGATTTTTATACACAATTTTGACTGTCCACTCCCATGCTGCACTTGGTTCACAATGACTGTCAATGCCACACGGTCTTTCGCATTGTAGATATGAATGTTGGTTTCTGTAAAATCTTTGATCCTGTTTTTGGGAAAGGACAATGAGAAAATAAATACTATTTTTCATTTTTGAGTCTTTGTCTTTTTTGTGTGTGAATATATTACAACAGAGACTTCAAAGATTTTCCTACGTGTTTACATAAACCCACAACTTGAGGATACTTGAACATTTTGCTCTACAAAGTAAACTACACACACTGACACCCCAAAAGTTCTAGTTACTTATTAGAAACATGTTTAAATAAATAAATAAATAAATAAACATAACTTCAAAATGTGCATTGTGTAGTTTATGTTGTAGAACAAAATGTTTAATTATCGTAAAATGTTCAAGTATGTTTACCACAGACCTTATTTCACTCACAAATTGAATCCCATTATAAAAACCCATAGGAAAATCTTGAGGGAACCACTGGTGAATTAGCCTTCTGTGTTTTGACGTCATCTCTGCAGCTAATTCACCATTAGCTTTAACTACTTTCTGTAAGATGGGCACATTTGCAGTGGCTTTGTGGGGATCAGAAAGACTAATTAAGGCCTATTCAAACCGCACAGACAAACAGCAACAGGGGGGGTTAAGCGAATGAGTCCCAGGACTTTAAAATGAATAAGATATTATCACTTTAACCCTTTGAGCGGTATGGTCCCACATATGGGATTTTTATTTCTGTGCCCCTGGGCGTACGGTGCCACATAGGGGATTTAGAACGTTCAGCGACGTCACATAGACTAACTGCCAGATTCAAACTGTGCTTTCGCGCTTTGGCTGCGAGACGGAGGCGCTCAGCTGTTGTCATATATCACAGCTATGCAGTGTTTTCAGCCACATAATGTTTCTTTTAAGGTTTTAGACATTTAAATACGCATAAGCACCAGTAAAACAATACATTTAGAGTTTATAAAATACACACTGATGTCAGACATCCATTCAAATATAATTCGCCGGCATTTATTCATATCAGACACACATAATGGGCCTAAGTAACTATAAAGTTTACTCTATTATTCTATTATTCCAGTTCACCAGCCACTTACTTGCATATATTTCGGGAGAAACTGATGAATTCACCTGCTGTAAATCCGACTGACAGCTGAGTAGCGGGGCAAACTAAGATGGCGGCGCCCATCTCGCGTTATAGATCAAGATAAAGATCATTTATAAAGGTTTTTAAACGACAAAACACACTCACTTACACATATTCGGGAATCGGAATATCAGATAGTTGATGACATGGTAAGCAAGTTTGTTAATATTTTAAATAAAAAAGGAAAAACAAAATAATAGATAATAATAAAATAATCTATGTCATACATTGTTATTGTGACTGCGTTCAGCATACGTGACATGCATGACGCGTCGCCATGGAAACAAGGGCAAACATTCTAAAATAATGGTCGCCATAACTGTGCAAATCTGGTGCTCCTGATTTGGGAGTCACACTTGTGCTCTTCACGGTCAAAAGTGACCGGACCTCTAAAATTTAATTTTTTTCTCCCTCAGCAAAACCAATGTAATTTATTTTTGTTCCATAATATTTTTAATTATGATACATTTTTCCCATTGAAAATAATTACAAAAAAAAAAAAAATCTAATATTTTTTCACTATTTTTCAATTAATGCAGAATTTCAGATTAAAATAGAGTCTAGGCCTTTAAAATAATTTTTTTTTCAAGGCAGATTAGCGCCATCTGGTGAGAGTATAAAAAGAAAAATGCGTAATACCATGGTGTAACCACTAGAAGTACAGCTCTCTATGGAGAGGCTTGTGAATTCCCTAGTTGTTTTTGGACATATTTACCTAATTTTTTTAGGTTGAGAATATGAATATATATTTAGACATTCTCAAAGACTATTTCTTATCAAGTTTTAGATATATTTTTGTAAGAAATATTGATTTGAAGTGTTTATTTTTTGCATTATGATTACAGTCAAACCTAAACTGTGTTAAAAAGAGAACGCAAGGAAGCATTTTGTTACCAATTT
Source organism: Elopichthys bambusa (assembly GCA_037101425.1). Lineage (NCBI taxonomy): Eukaryota > Metazoa > Chordata > Actinopteri > Cypriniformes > Xenocyprididae > Elopichthys > Elopichthys bambusa. The sequence continues at coordinate 17,693,590 of CM074449.1, forward strand.
TTTTTTTTTTTTTTTTTTTGCTTTTTATGCTCTTGACAGAGAGCTCCTGCAAAAAAAAAAAAAAATGCTCAGAACGATGCGAAAGAACAAGCCTGTACTTCCAAGTGCACAGTTCATAAGTGTGTGTGTGTAATGTGTGTGTGCGTGAGAATGGGTGTGTTTATTTCACTCTTGATGTTTTAGAGTGTCACTTCTTCACTGCTGTGAGCTTTTCCTGCATTATGACTGAATTATTGAATGGATTTCACATATTTTATTATTATTTTATTATTATTATCTAGGAATGACAACAACAGCACTAGAGTATATGCGCTCCTCCATCATTATGACTTTGCATTGCGGATCTATTTCAGGAATATCAAAAAACGGCTTTTCAACACAGTCCAAGTTTGAATTCGACCGATTCGACTCTCGCTTTGGAATTTCACAATGATCAATGTATCATTTCTGATGCGACAAGTCCGAAGATTATTCCACTTATGAATTAATTATTCTGTCACAGATTTTTTTAATGGATGTTTTATTCCTAATAAATTTACTAGAAGTTTCTTCTCTAAATATGTTTCCATCACGTTTCCACGTGTGCATTTTATTTCGTTGAATAAAAAGTATCCACCCCAGCGAGTGTAGGCTACGAGTTAAATGTTTTCAGAAAACCAATATGACTCATTTAAAATTTAAAATTCTGTACTACTTACATTACTGCATGCATAAGTTTCAGAAACCCACTTTAAAAATGACAGAAAAGCGAATACCGGTCAAATACAATAGATCATCGCTAAGACATGGTATGGACCATTTTATGGTGCATTTATTCAGCTTCTTGATGATTTTTAGTAGGCCTACATTTAAGATAGGCTATAGCAAGTTGACAACATTATTTCTATTATACTTCATTTTTATGAACATATGTACACGGGTTCTGTCTCGCGCACAGACGCGCGTGGGAGCCTTTGAAAGTATTTGGCAGCCGAACGCGTGTTCACTGCGCAATACCTAGTGGACTTTTGTTTTCAAGCACTCAATTCACTCTCGCATGGGCTGTTGTACAGTACACATACTGTCCGTGCCATCACAAAAATTGGGCTGCACGCGGACGGGGAGTGCGGACGTCTGTGAATCCTCATGGTGACGAAAATTACGCGATGCAGACGGTGCGCGGACGCCCGAAGTACACTTTGGGGTTAAGCCTGTAATAGCGTGGCGGGCCCCCAATCCACCCGGGCCCATATGCACGTGCATATCCTGCATCCCCAGACACTACGCCACTGCACTGATTAATGGGTTCTATTATCTTTTGATGCGTCGTGCTGCTCGACTCTGGTGTAGACAACTCTTCCGCTTCCGTATGCCGCGCGACATGGCCTCGCCCACTTTGTTGCGTGTTCCTGTGGGCAGGGTTTTGCAGGGTTTATGATGTCACCAACCCTGGAAGAAGCTCTTGTAGTCCAAATCGGTTGTTTTTGTAGGCATTAAACTGCCATAACTTTAAAAGACAATAACTCCGTTTGCAGTGAACTTTCAGCACTGTAACTTTGCAGATACTGTTTATGCTCAAGCAGCAACATTACACACTAACTAAAGTTAAAAAAAGTGAAATTGCAGTGAACCACCCCTTTGATTAAAGATGAGCACAGATAAATAATTTATAATAAATACTGCTATATTCCATTCCATAAAAAATAAAAATTGTCCATTTTGATTTCATGGTGACTTTAAAAAGCATATACACAGTATGAACAGAACTGAGGTATCATATGTATCTTGAAGTACAATGTGACCGCCATTAGGTGGTGTCTGGTGCCACATTTTATATGCCTTACACATTCTAGCAGCCTCTCTACTCTGTAAACTTTTCTTTTTTTTTTTTTTTTGCTTCTTTAGATTTAAGGCAAAACATGTGCAGTTTATTTAGAATTTTTTTTTAACATTTGTCATTTGTTTTATTTTTAATTTGTCATTAATGTCAACTGCAGACTCAACAAAACACAGCAGAAGACATGTTGGCTGTACTATACCAACAAATTAGAGAATGTAAATGGATAGATTACTATGCCGTAACACTACCAGTCAGTTCAGTGCATTAGAGTGTATTGGTTTGTTGGCTGGGTGGCTCCAGTGTCTTGTCTTCCCCTTTCAATGACAGGCCAAAGGCAATTGGTAATGCCATTTCTTCATCACTTTCCTGCAGATTACTACATGTCTGCATAATTATCATCAAACATCTTTAAGCAAGAAAGCAAGAAACACTTTTTTATTTGATGCAATATATTAAAATATATAAAAAATGTGGATTTTGATATGCTTTTTTTTTTATGTACATTGAGCATTATTTAGTTCTCAAATAATAAGTTTCAGTAAGTTGTCCATTATCTTTGCTGTACATTTTTACTTTGAATTCTAACTGATTTTCCTGAACAGCAAACGATCCAGAAAATTCTTTGTCTGTAAGCTCAATCATTACTCTGTCGGATATCGGTCAGATTAGTGACAAAGTAAGAGAAAAGTGTCAAGTTGCATGAGTAGATGATTAGCCTCAGTGTATATCTAAGTGGACTGAACTCCTGACTACTCATTTAAAGCTAAGACAGAGTGAATCTCATTAAATGTAAAGCTGTATTTAAGTTGCCAAACGAACCTGGCAATAAATCAAGCATAAGAATCTGAGTGAGCATGCATAATTGTGAAACAGCAAAACATCAGCATCAAATACTGTATCTTACAGTACTGTTATTAATTAACTGGTATGGAGCACAAAATAGGTGATGATGTTAACTATATCTTGTGAAACAGGTCAAAGGTAATTCACACAGCAGAGGTCAAACAGTTCATAAGCAATGCCTGTGCATATGGGTCATTTAACAAAAGAGCAACCTTTTTTTTTTTTTTTTGATAAGATGATTTTATGCATCATGTAAATTCTGTTAAAAAATGCAGTTAAGTGTTGATAAATCACATCTCAAGCTAAATCTGTAAATTGTATAATGTGTTGTGATATATAGCAATCCTTTAAAAAAGTAACAGATTTAACAGTGTTCAGTAATTACTTTTTTACAGTACAAACTGATAACAGGGTTGACTATATTAAGTCATAACTAACTATAACAGGTGTTCCTGCACTCAACCAGTAGAGCTAGCAACACCAAAGTCATGGGTTTGAATCCTAGGGAATGCATGTAAAATGTGTACCGTGAATCCATTATATGACACTATAAAGTTTAAAAATGACAAAGTAATAAAAAAGTGAAGACACTTAATTGAGAAGGAATAATGATGTCTTTATGACAGTTTTTATTTATCATTATTTATGGAACTGTACATCACTTTAATGAGTGATGATTATGACATCACTATAATGTCATAATAAGGGTGACACATATGTCCAATATAAATATCAAACATTAGCATACGCAAATTCATATACATTTTATTTATGTATGTAAATGTATAGTGAGAAACGTGATTACAAGAAATGTCTAAAGCACAGCAAAGGTTGTATATAGTTGTGTGTATATATATGTATATGTATGTATATATATATATATATATATATATTAGGTCCAACATAAATATAGAACAATAGCATGCATAAATGTATGTATGTTTGTTTGTTTGTTTAACCAGCGAGAATGATGCGTTGTAAATGTGTTTACAATATCTAACAAACATTGTTAAAGTCATTGTTTAAACTTATTTAATGTCTATATATTTTAGGTCCAGTATAAATATAAAACACTAACATACATAAATGTATATACATTATGTATATACATATTATTTGTTTGTTTGTGTGTCTGTGTCCAATGAGAATGAGATGTTAGAAATGTGTTAATAAAAATGTCTAAAAAATATTTCATTGGTAAAAGAATTGTTTACACATATTTTAATGTCTTTATATATTTTAGGTCCAGTATAAATACAGAACACTATGTATGTACATTTTTTTATTTGTTTGTTTATTTGTTTGTTGGGGTGTCCAATGAGAATGAGACGTTAAATATTTGTTTACAAAAAAGTCTAACACACAGCAAAAGTGGAAAAATATGTTTCATTCTTAAAGTAGGCCTAGTTTTGGTTTACAGATATATTCATTAGACAAACAACAGGCTTGTGATGAAAGTGACACACACACACACACACACACACACACACACACACACATACACACACACACACACACACACACACATACATATACACACACGCGCGGAGCGTTTCTTTCCAAGAACGCACTATTAGGGCGAAGTGCAGGTGTGTGCATTCGGTCTGAGGCTCATTTAAATAGTAAAGGATAATTAGTTAGGCAAGAAATTCAAGTCGAGCTGTGCAACACGAATTTGATACACGGACAGGTAACCCAAGCTTCTCTCATTGTCCGTCCCATTAGCATATACATATATATAAGTTGTCAGTGGATGAGAGGCGCTATCACACAGCCTTACCTCTACTCTGGATCAGCGCGAGGAGAACTCTTCACAGGTCAGTTGCTGCTTTCCGCTTACCATCAATATAAACACATATAAACTGATCATATGTTTATAAGCGTTAGTCTTGGCTATCCTTGTGGTGGTTTGGATTTTTACTAATTTAATTTAAAGTTTAAAGTGATCTATTTCAGCAAATAGATGAGAGTGAAAGAAAGCAGACTACAATAGACTAGAAGGAGCATGTAGACAAAATAACATTTTAGAAAGTGAATGATTTTAAAATATTTCTTATTTCTGTCCATTTTGAATTATTGAATTCATTTAAATCTATTTAAAATGTGTGTGTGTGTGTTCACAAACTGTACAAATATATAAATATAATTAAATTATAAATTCATAAAGAGTATAAAATCTAAAAAGAGAATACTATTTTTTTTCTCCAACAGTTTGAATATGTCACTTACTTCCATCCTCTCCGCTGAAGCCATTGAAAATGCTGTCAAAGACTGCCAAGGTATAGCAAAGAGGAACCAAATGTACTGAATAATGTAATAATCATAATAATAATAACAATAATAAAATAAATTGTAATTTTGTCTCATGTTGAGATGATCACATGCTTTTCTCCAACAGCTCCAGACTCCTTTTGTTATAAAAAGTTCTTCCAGCTTTGTGGCTTGAGCCAGAAAAGTCCCCAAGAGGTGAAGGATGTCTTCCGTATCATTGATGAGGATAACAGTGGATTTATTGAGGAGGCTGAGCTCAAGTATGTCATTTTGGCTGGTACTGAATTCATGTATAACACATCACAAACAATGTGATATGATTTCAATGTTTGCTAATGCTCTAAAACTCACAAAATGTACATATACAAAGCCATAGACTATGTTTTTGTACTTCCCTGTTACTCGAAGCACAGTTCCTAAAGGTTTTATGGCTTCAATATGCTGCCTTGTTGTTCAGGGTGATCAGAGAAAGCACTTCTAATGCTAAAAATACTATGCTCGCAATAGACAAACATGAAATCCAGAGCTTAAAGAGAATTACTTTCATATAAGCTTTACATTAAATGTCCATGTCTTACCTGATAATACCAGAGTTCCATTTAAACTAAGTCCTTTTCAAATGTAATCCATGATGCTGTCATTATGTTTTTTCTGTCCCTGCTTTAAGTGATTTATCTGCATTATGTAATGACATCAGCAGAACTAGAACTCAGAGCTGGAGAGATGACATTCAGTCCTTTGAAGCTTTCATTTTTAGCTCACATTTTGCATAGAAGAAGATCTGAATTGAAAAATGGGTTAAAATGCAGACCTCAGAGTCAGAGTTCAGTGACGAACGCTGTGCAGCACTTCATTCTTCTCATCAGTGGATTTGTGTGCATCAGGTTCTTTCTCCAGCGATTTTTCCCGGGGGCACGAACCCTGACGGAAAAGGAGATTAAGAGCCTCCTTACAGCTGCAGATGATGATAGCGATGGCCGGATTGGAGTAGACGGTACTGTTTTCTCATTGTTTCTTTGTTTTCATTCATTCTTTGCAGTTTTATGCATCTAAATGTTTTACCATTTTGTATGCACAGTTAAGAAGATTTCAGATGTTTATTCCTTTGAAATTATGGGAAAAGGGAGTATTTATTTTACATTGTAACTGTTTCTGTTATATTATGTCCTTTGCTTGATCTTTATTATGTCATTTCTCTAATCATTACTGTGACACCAAGTGCTAAGATTGAATAGCTGTGTTAGATCATGGAAACATGAAAAATCTGCCATTACATTGCATAAGAGGATCAAAGATCAGGGTCACCTCAAATTATTATTTCAAGCCTGAGTAACGGTCACGCACGGTCTGAGACAATACAAAGTCTGAAAGCAGCATGTAAATTACTGAGAAAGAGAGTTCAGAGTGAAATGTTCTTCTTGTTTTAGCCTTATTCATTAATTAGTGTTCATAAATTAGTCTATTATAATATTATTGTCAAAATAAATTGATGTTTCTCCTCCTCTACAGAGTTCCAGACTATGGTGTTATCCTGAAAGACAACTGGAGCCCTCAGCTATAAGCACTGCAGCCACTTGATTTCTTTTCAAATTAAGAATCAGTACATAAAGTAAATGTACTTGACTTTTGCATACATGTGTCTGTTTTGTTGTCTGATTCACCCCAAATGACCAATGACAAAACTGTTCAGGGAAAATAAAATAAAATCACTAAACTGATGCATCTTGTTTACTGTTTTATATAAATCTATAATTTGAGATATTCTTAGATATTATCTCAAGTATATCTATATATTAGATTAGATATATACTCTGTGATTTGAGATGTTGTTGTGGATTCTGTTCACATACAAGTTAACATTTCTATACAAGACAACCATCTGCATGTGACTTTGCATGAACTTTTAACTCTGTAAGACATTATTCCTACTGTCTGGTGTTAAGCTTTGACCTACAGTATATTCATCTGTGTTACATAAGCACAAAACAAAGAAAATGCACATTTACTTTTGTACACAGTGCAGCTGAAAAAAGTCAATTACATTATATAGACCTTAAATTCCCCTTGTAGTCGCTAATTTTATCCCTTAAAACTCATCTTTGATCACCAAAATTACATATTTAAACGTTTTTTCCTTTGATTTTTTTTTTTAAATGCCTTAAAATAGATTAAATGTAACCTACACCCTTGCTTCATTTAGTATATACAGATCTATAAATATGCTAATTAGCCCCGCCCCCACTCACTCGCACGAGCTCAGAGATCCACATACTGAGGTAAATGCTGCACAATGGTATCGCTTTTTGTAACGTCGGGACTAGGGCTGCAAGACTAATCGCACAATTCGAAAAATAACATTGAAATCACGCTTAAACGATTTAGCTTAGTGCAATTATGAAATCGCAAAGGCTGCGATTTTTTTTTTTAATGCACAGCTTGTCAATGAACTGTGGCTCCAAATGCTAATCCATCTGAAAGCACTGCGAGTTTGAGTCATTTGTAATGTACAATTGAAAAAGCAACACGCGACAAACATCTTTCCAGGCATGAGAAGCATTTATTAACATCTTGTCCAACAAAAGACAACATTTAATAACATGTTTTTACTCCAAACTCACTTCATAATGACAGTTGTGCGTCCTTCTGTGAGATGATGTGGCTTCTTACACAGAATAAGGCAGTCGTGTGTTTATTAGTCATGTTTAATCAATCAAAGCATTTCAATCTTCTGTTTATTCAGCTACAGCCATAGTATGATGCCCATAGGGATTTCCTGGAATGATGCGTGTTCTACTTCGGCAGCAGGGCATATTTGCAGTTTCTGCACGAGAGCGCCCTCTGGCTTTCAGATGGAGAAACCTTCACTACTGTACAGCTGTACAGCTCTGACAAGCTGCGAATAAAATAATCCCCAGCCTTTGCCAAATCACGTGCGGTTTAATTGCGATTAATCTTGCAGGGCGGACACATAACGGTAATTAATATGATTAGCCTTTTGCTTGACTAAGTTATCAAACAGCTGATAACATGTTGCTAATGTTACACGACTCCCTTGTTTCAGAGCGATCATAGTTCATGATATGCTAAAGCCTGTCAGCACGTTAACGTGATTGGTTACAAGGTAGGGGAGAGCGGGGCACAACCTAACGCTTTTTGACTTTCTCAATTTGTGTAAATCTACTTAGGGTTCAGGGAATTTCTTTTGTCTGGTACAAATATGTGGCTTTGTTTCATTAATACAGTGTATACTTTTTTCTTTATTTACCCCGAAAGAAGGGAAGGGAAATGTGACAACATGCCCCATAGGTGGGGCACATTGTAACATGACCATATGACAGCCAAATTTTAAATAATTAAAAAAATTATACATGACAAACTAAAATATTTTGTCAATAAAAGACAATCTTTTTTTTTTTTTTTCATATAAAATAATAGCATTTTTTAGAAATTCAAATTTAAATAATTTTGTAGTTTGACAATGAACACTGCAAAACACAGCTATACAGCATAGGTCAAAACAGTACAGGCAAACAAATGAAGAAACATATCCAGACATTCAGAAAAACACAGAGCTGAACAAAAACACTCCCTTCACTCACAGCTCTCACAGAAAATGAGATAAATAGACGAGACAGTACAAATGCTGAACATTTCTTGAAATAATATTTTCTGGATGTTCAGATTCTTCATCTCAGTCTTTATTCACCTTTTTTCCCTATAGTTTATCAACAGAAATTCATAAAAGTTAATTATGCCAGTTATATTGTAACTGTATAGAATAGTATAGTTCTAATAGCGGGGCACATTGTAACGCAGTGTTACAACGATCCCTATCTGCGCAACTAGAATTTAAACCTGGTCAGTGTCTTCTGATAGTTAGTAAAGCATTAAAGAACTATCCAAACTGCTAAACAACAGATTGGAGATAATATCAGATTTGTCCAATTTTAAATAAAAACAAAAAATATAGATTAAAAATTAGCTTAAGTAAGAAATGTACTTTTGCTATGGTTAAATAAATGTTCAGTAATATCTTCCAAAGATTTTTGGCGCAAATTTTTCTCTATATATTGTCGATATGGCAATTAGTAAATACACTAAGTTTCTTCATGCTAGCTTGTGTGTAAGTATTCAAACCACGTGTGTTACAACTAACCCCCCGTTAGTTTGTGCCCCGCGCTTCCTTAGTTTGTGACGTCAGAAACACCAGCGATTTCAAACCGCGTTTTTGAAACTGTCTTTAGATCACTGCAGTTTTATAATTTTTTAAAATACTCAGCAATGGTGTTGACTTATGAATTTGCACATGGTTTGTCTTAAAGCATATTAAAAAGACCACATAGACGTACAACATTAAAAACTTGATTTTCACCACAGGAGGACTTTAACAAACTTTTAACTACAAACAGTAAACTAAAGTTCATTTCAGAAAGCAAGTTTAACCTTACACATTTTGCAATTATATGACAATTATATGGCTACAGTGGTGTATAGAGATGTGGGCCGTGGGAGATTGTTTTTTTATTTTATTTTTTTTTTTTTAAATATTGTTAATATAGTAAGAATGTTTTAATGTCTTGTAGAACACAACATATGTAAAACACAAAAGAAGGCTTAATTGACTTACTTCAGATTGTTATGCTGTTACCTGATGTTCTCAGCAAACTTTTGAAGTGCAATAAAATAAAATGATAAAACAGAATAAAGTAATCTTCGATCATTTGTGAACAGAACTTACAGTCTTTCACAAACATGTGGTTCAACTAGCAGTGTGTATGGAGATTGCATAGCATCTGATCTAGCTTTTAGTTATTTAAATTGGTCCGTTGTTTATATTTACAAGCAGTGCATTTTATTCTTTTTTTTTCTAATCAATAGATACAATATAGCTCACTGCAAAATATAAACCTTTAAATCCTAGATGTAACCAAAGCCTTAAAACAAGAGAGTTCAAATGTAAAGCAGACTAAGTAGGCACAAAAGGTACAGACATTGAGAGCAGGTGTAAGTTTCAGTGAAGAGGGCCTCTCAATACTGAATGGCAAGGATATCCCGCTCAGGTTACCGCTTAGCCCATTAGAACAATGGAATTGAAAATGGCGCATCAATCCTGGCTTCTGATTATCCCCTTTCTGCGCTGAAGTCAAAGAGCAAAATGAGCCAGACAAATATGTGCCTCAATGGCATCAGCTCTACTAAAATAATCCAGGTGTGCATGGCTCAATATGTTAGTTTTAACAAACAACTAATGGCGGAGCTTATACAGCAATTATAGAATTGTAAGAAGAATTATACATTGTTGACTACTATTTTGAAGTGTTGTATAATGAGGTAATGTGTGTGAAAATGGAAGTGAAGAGCAAACAAGATGGATGAAGTTTACTTCTACTTCTGTCTCGTGTGATTCATTACTTAATAACTGACAGACACCACACAAAGCTCGGTCACATGTTGAAATATAACAATGTTAGGATTGTTTAACTTCCAACTTTCCATTTACAAGCCAGTATATGTAACCACTGGACTGGTGTGTTACTAAACTGAACCAACAAGTGAAACTTTTGCTGAGGTACTGCGGACTGATGTAATTGGGGCACATTTTACATAAAAAAAGCAACAACAACAAAAACAATATGCTTTCTCAGTAAAATGACTGTTGGTTTCAGGTTATATACTTAATCAGTGTAACATATCTGCTAGTTAGGTTTAATAAACACCATTTTGATATTACAAGGGAAAGGATATTAAAGGATACATACCAAACTGTATGCCACTAAACACTCTGATTCTGCATTGCTACACTTCAAGTACATGTATTTAATAGTTCTTTTGTCTATTCATCACTGTTTCTTTTACAGTTTTTCTCAGTTGATTTGACACACTTCTCTCTGCTCTCAAAAAAATTAACACAGTAATCTGAACACTCTGTAAATGTCCTAAACAGATTGTAAGTTTTCATTCATTTCATACAAATTACAAATCACAACAACTATAAAAGGGGAAAGAAAAACAACACAAAAAAAGAAGAAGAATGATAAGGAGGAAAGGAAGTGGTTTAAGAGTGAGAAGTGGTGGAGAAGGTAGAGGAACAGTGGAAGAGGTAGAAAGAGATGAGGGGAGAAGAAAAGAGGGTATAGGAAGAGGAGATAGAGCAAGAAGGGCTGAGGATGTAGGAAAAGGAGAAGAGGGAGGAGTAGATGGAGAAGAGATGGGTAGAGGGCAATAGTATAGTGGAAAAAATATAAGAAGACATGGATAGAGAGAAAGGGGAGAGCAAGGTGTAAGAAGAAGAAGGAGCGGTAGAAGGATAAAGTACAGACAGGTTTCAAATTAAATCAAAGCCACCCAAATTGACCATGTCATAAATTATGGTAATTCCTTGAAAGAAGGTGGACAGAGAGTTCAGCCCATTAATCCCCTATATACCACTATATACCATAAAACCACTTTCCGCAGGGTAACCAGGAGCAAATGGAGTGAATTTTTGTAGTTGTTTAGGACAATGTCCACTTTCACCATTGAGCACTGAGTGGTTTGGGCATCACCCACATTTCAGGATGGTGTTCCATCCACAATATTCTCCTTTTTTGGAGTCCAGTTGAGGAGTTCTTCTCCTCTTGAAGATGGAAAGTATATGATTGCAAGTGCAACCCTTACAGCCAAGTAAGTCTTCTCCAAGCGATGGAAGAGGCCTGTGGAGAAACTGAGGCACAAGGATGGATGCAACATTCACTGCGTTTTTTCCACAATGCATGACTCATAAATATATAACCTATGCTGTGACCAGATGTAAATGAGAGGCAAGATCAATTAAGTTAATTGATACAATGATTGCGGTACATTTATTTATTTATGGTCGAAAACTTGTTATAGAGCTAAACTTCTCATTAAAGAACTTTGAAGAACACGATTAAAGAACACAAAAACATGTATTTTCATTCATGTATTTGTGTTTCTACAGCTGAATTTATCAAATCAACAGAGATCACACGTGTAGTTTTGGTGATAGTATTTATTTTTGATAAATGGATTACTATAATACAGTGCTTCATTATGCAGTGAATATTGAACTGTTTTGCCAACATAAGAGCGTGCTTAGTTTGCTGTGTTAATTGTTTTGAAAGCAACTACATTCATTTGGATAAATGTGTCAAATCGATTGAGAAAAACTGTAATGGTAAGTAAATATTAAGTGACAGGATATAGCAAGTTAGACGGAATATTTAGACGCGGAACTATGTTTGTTCAGGGGATGTAATCTACCCGAGCGTATCCAACTGTAACACACAGGCGACTGTCAAGAGCAGGAAGTACATCTTTTTCATTGATCTCAGCTCTGTTTTCCCCATGAGATAGCAAATTAAGCACCTTGTTTCAGTTGACATGCTGTAGAAGGTAAGCACTAATGGCTGAACACCACTTGTGATAGTTGTCGCTTTCGAAACAGTCGGATTAATGCTGCAGCTAACTAGCTAGCTTGTAAGTAATAGGCTAATTTGTCTGACCATCGTCACTCTCTCCAAGGGAAATTAGATGCTTTTGGTTCCTTTTTTGTTTATTTGCCTCCGTAATGAAATTCATGTTCCTAGCAATTAACGTCCTTGTCAGCAGCAGTTTATTTAAAAAGTAGAAAAGAAAAAGGCAGTTTATTCGCTTTTAAAACAATCTTAAACTAAATAATTAAATTATCTAATTAAAACAATTAAATTAAACACAACTTTGGTCAAAGGTACATGTAAAGAGTAATATGGTCTAAAAATATTATTGTAATTAATAGGCTAATTTGTCTAACTATCGTCACTCTATACATGGAAAGTGAGACGCTTTTGATTCCCCCCATCAGTTATGAAAATTATGTTCCTAGCGGTATAGGTCATATATTTGAAAAGTAAAAAAAAAAAAAGCAGTTTATTCACAGCTTATTTGCTTTTTTAAAACAATATAGATAAATTACATTACATAAGCTTTAACAAATTAAAATAATAACATATTACATGTCTGAAAAATATTACAAAGTATTGCCATGAACATACATTGTTCTCATGTATTATATGTTCCTTTGGAGGTGTGGATGACCATCTCAATAAAGTTTATTCTGTTTACAGATCAAAGGCATGCACTCCAAAGTTAATGAAAAAAGACTCAGACCACACTAATGCTGATGATCAGGTATTTTCATCAATGATACTGTCATTAGAGTCTAAATATGAATTATTTTAGATCAGACATGGTGTGGTAATGTTCTGCTTTCTATTTCTGCTGTATATCATCTTCTCATAAGCCCAAGAATGGCATCTGGAATGCAAGAGAAACAGTACACACCATCTTTGCTCAGTTTTTTCATCTATAACCCTAAGTTTGGACCACGTGAGGGGGAGGTAACTAGTCTAAACAATATTGTTTTTGCATAGTGTTGTTTTATTCTTTATAATTAGGCTGACATGGAATCTGAGGCCACAGAAAGCATAAAAGTGTAGTGTTCTCAGCTCCTTGTAACACATTTGAAATCCTTTTAAATGTTTAAATCCATTACGTTACAAATCATTAAAATTGACCACAGCAAATGGGTAAAATGTTTACAAAATTCATTTGAGCTTGGTAATAATGAGAAAAGTGATCAAATGCAGGTAAAAGTCATGTTTTGTTATTATATGTTAATCATACGTTTATAGAGCTGTTATTGTGCATTGTAGGAGGAAAAGAAAATATTGTTTTACCACCCCATCGAAATAGAGAAGAATGAAAAGATTCGCAATGTTGGACTCTGTGAGGCCATCGTTCAGTTCACCAGGTTAGCACTTTACTAATGATGGCAAGAACAGTGTTGAACAACTTTTATTAAACAAAAACCAGACATAACCAACAGAGATTTTTTTATTTACAGAACCTTCTGTCCAACCAAACCAGCCAAATCCCTTCACACTCAGAAGAACAGACAGTTTTTCCATGAGCCGGAGGAAAATTACTGGATGGTCATGGTACATCTATCAGTGATGTTTTGTAGAGATTTAGTTTTACTAGCCAAACAAAAGAAGACTTAGAATAAAATCAAACTAGCCTGACACAGTGCTTCTGAAGTATGTATTAAGCACCTTTTGAATTCCTCTGTCAAGGTTGTACGAAATCCAATGGTTGAAAAACCCAACAAAGATGGTAAACCACCCACTGTAGAATACCAAGAGGAAGAGATTATTGTAAGTAATATGTGGAATGTTAGTTGAAAATATAAAAAGATTAATGTTCAGGCTGGGGTCAGTAAGATTTTTTTTTTTTTTTTTTTAAATAAATGAATAATTTTATTTAGAAAGGACTCAAAACTGATCAAAAGTGACAGTAAAGACCTTTACATTGTTAATTATTGCAAATAAATGCTGTTGATTTTTCTATTAACAAAAAAACAAACAAACTTGTGAACAAAAAATGTATCATGGTTTCCACAAATATTTTAATCAGTTTTAAACTGTTTTCAACATTGATAATAATAAGATATGTTTATTGAGCATCATATAAGCATATTAGAAGCTTATTAGAATGGCTGCTGAAAATTCAGCTTAACAATCACATAAATATAAATAACATTTTAAAAATATATTAAAATATAAAACAGATATAATATTTCACAGTATTACTGTTTTTACTTTGATTATTGGTCAAATAAATGAAGCATTGGTGAGTTAAGAGATTTCTTTCGAAAACATTTAAACAATCTGACTGACCCTAAACTTTTGGTTGATGTTGTAAACTTTGTTGTACTGTAGACTGAGTTTTTCCCATCTTTGTGTTCTAGGATTCAGTTTATGGGTCTGTATTACAACAGTGCTACAGCATGTATAAGGTAAACACTGTTTAATCTATTATTTACTTATTATTTATATTGCTTTCTCCTTAAAATAAACAGCTGATGTTTTTTTGTTGTTGATCTTTAGCTCTTCAACGGCACATTCAGCAGGGCATTTGAGGCTGGTGGAGTGGAACTGCTTACCCAAAAGCTTGAAAAGTTCTTTTACAGGGTAAATAAAGTATTAATTAAGAGAACTCAATCCTTCAGTCAGATAAAAGGTAGACGGTGTATACCTTTGGTCTGTGCTGTGCATGCATATGTATGTCTTAAAAAGGACAACATCAATTTTAGGTTTTGATTGAATATTGTTTTCTCTAGTTTCTTTATAGTCTTACTGTTGTCCTGCCATGTGAGCTTGTTTGTCAGACATCTCAAGGACATCACTGATCATTTGACTTTGAAAATTACATTTCTGCAGATAAGCAAAGAGAAAATCTGCAGTAGTTCAACATTTTGGATTTTATATCTGGTGTCAGATTCAGCATATATTTGCAAATAGACAATGTGAGCCATATAATATATATATGAACAGGAGGCCCAACGATCTCATTTGTCCATGTTTGTCTTATTGGTTCTTCGGTTCAGATTTCCTTGCTGAGGGCATCATGCTTACTCACCTGTCTAAATAATTCAGCTTGGGTCAAGGGAAACCCTCCGCGTCACCCCCTCCCTAACCCAGGCTGTGCCCTGAAGCTCTCAGTGAAAGTGCAATTTGTGCCGTAGGTTAAATGTCACTGACTGCTATGCAAAGTCACACCAGAGCTGCATCTCAGCACGTCAAGTTGTCAGATTACATTACATCAGCCTTATCAAGGACGCTTTGGTAATTTCATCCATGTTTGCGGTCATAGTGTTGTTGTATAGTTTCTTCTGGGATTTCTTGAGAAGCAGAACTTCAGACCTGATACTGTACTGTACTTATCTATACTGTATATACTATTTATACTGTATATAAAATATATATTATTTTTCTTTCATTTGGTAATTATGGAATTATATATTACAAAGTAATTGGCGTCTGGAGAAGGATATTGAAAATTGTTCTAAATATTGAATATTCCGTCTTTTCTCATTTTGAATATATATATATATATAATATTCAGTTCTCTCTCTCTCTCTCTCTATATATATACATATATATATATATATATATATATATATATATATATATATATATATATATATATATATATATATATATATATATATATATATAAATATATATATAATATGTATAATTACTATTATTATTATTTTTACTGCAGTGTTTTAATGCAAATTGTGGTTGTCTTCTCTGTCTTAGTACCTGCAGACGCTTCATCTCCAGTCATGTGACCTGCTGGATGTGTTCGGGGGAATCAGCTTTTTCCCTCTGGACAAGATGACCTACCTAAAGATCCAATCTTTTGTCAATAGAATAGAAGAGAGCCTGAGTCTGGTCAAATACACAGCCTTCCTCTACAATGATCAGCTGATCTGGTGAATGTCAATCTATACACCCCTCACAGTTGTTTTTAAGTGCCCCTATTATGATTTTTCAAATATTACCTTTCATGGTTTGTGAATGTAAAATGTCTGCAAAGTTTTAAAGATCAAAGTGCATAAAAAATAAAATTATTGTCTCCTGAAAGAAAGAATCAATTCTGAACTTCTGAAACGAGTCGTCAGCAATTCCAGTCTCACCTCCTGTTACATACCTACTTCACAATGTAACAAATTTGCATAATGGATTTCATTGGCTGCCCACGAACAACGGCTACTTCGACACGCCCTTAAACACTGTAGTTGTAGCTGAAGCCTGGAAGTATTTGGTTTGTGTTGTCGACATGTAGAGAAGAGTTTTTAGCAGTGTGAATCCACTTTGCATGCACTTCAAAAGAATCTGGACTTGCATTAGAATAGATATGGAAAAAAACAATGCCATCGTTCGTATCACTGCGTATCAAGCACTGAGGAATCCAGAGCCGACACACACTGTAAGAGGTAGACCAATAAAAACAGACTGAGCTGTCTCAGCAGAGTAGGCTTTCAGAAAGGAGGGGTTTAGGGAGACTGAATCTTTGAACAAAATGTTTTCAGAAATTAGGGGATGTACAATGTATATTATGAGAAAATGACCTTGGATGCATGTAAATCTATTGTAGGAGACCTCTAAAACAAAATTAGGAGCCTTTAAAATAGCATAATAGGGGCATTTTAAAGGGATATTTCACCCAAATATGAGACTTCTGAAATCTTTTAATCACTCTTATGTCATTCCAAACCTGTATGACTTTATTTCTTCTGAGAAATTCAAAAGAGGATATTTAGCAGAATGTTCACGCTGCTCTTTTCCATAAATTAAAAGTGAATCATGATAAGGGGCTGTCAATCTGTAAAAGGACAAAAAGAGTCATATTTGAATATGTCCATATTACATAGCTACCTTTTAAATATTTATTTATTTATTTATTTTATTACAGATTGAAAGTAATTACTAATGTGTTGAATTAAGATTTTGAAGGATTTTCCCCTGAAACCTTTATAAACATCACTCCTACTGCAAATGAGTGACATGAATGAGGGTTTACCTTAAATAACTGCGTGCCATAGAGGACATGAAGTCTGAGAGATGAGTTTGCAGGGACATCCAAAGCGACACAGCCAAAGCTTCTTAATCACGAACTGTCTGGCACAGGGATCCAGATAGACTTAAAATATGACTTTTAATCCTCTTTGTTAAATTCACATCATGACTTTCATATCTTGTTTTTAAAAACAGCTTTCACAGAAGTGCCTGTTTTTATGCCTAAATGTTTTATGTTTATGTTAAATGTTATTTGTCTTAATACCAGTTTAAATTAAAGTGTCTCATTGATAAGATATTACCAACTACCACATTTTGTAAGGCACAAGACATTTAAACAGAATTAACATTATTTCTTATGTTTGAATAAGCATGTTTGTCTGAGTTTTAGTCTGTGCTGTATTTTGTAGGAGTGGTCTAGAGCAGGACGACATGCGCATTCTGTACAAGTACCTGACGACCTCACTGTTCCCACGGCACACTGAACCTGAGGTGAGACATAGCCTGAGCATCTGTACATAAAAAAATCTGTAATCCCTAGGTAAATAAGCTCTGATAGAAAGGCCATTTTAATCAGTTTCCCTTTTTACCCGACAAGTCTAAAACTGTTTATACAGTAGACACTAGGGGCGCATTTCAGTGTGTTAACTAAATGGCCCCCATTATAATCAATACTTTTTAAAGCATTTTAATCCCCTGTCTGTCTATCAAGTAATTTTATTCGCAAATATCATATGTGTGAATTGTTATACACTACCATTCAAAAGTTTAAGCTTAACATCTTTTTGGCTTGAAAGAAGTCTATTATGCTCACCAAGCCTGCATTTATTTAATCAATGTAAAAACCGTAATATTGTGAAATATTATTGCAATTTTATATTAATTAATTTTATATTTATATAGTTTTCTATTTAAATCATATATTTTAAAATGTAATTCCTTTTGTCACATGATCCTTAAGAAATCACTCTGATTTGGTGCTTTTCTGTTGAATATATATATATATATATATATATATATACACACAGTGGGTTCGGAAAGTATTCAGACCCCCTTAAATTTTTCATTCTTTGTTATATTGCAGCCATTTGCTAAAATCATTTAAGTTTATTCTTTTTCCTGATGAATGTATACACAGCACCCCATATTGACAGAAAAACACAGAATTGTTGACATTTTTGCAGATTTATTAAAAAAGAAAAACTGAAATAATCACATGGTCCTAAGTATTCAGACCCTTTGCTGTGACACTCATATATTTAACTCAGATGCTGTCTATTTCTTCTGATCATCCTTGAGATGGTTCTGTACCTTCATTTGAGTCCAATTGTGTTTGATTATACTGATTGGACTTGATTAGGAAAGCCACACACCTGTCTATATAAGACCTTACAGCTCACAGTGCATGTCAGAGCAAATGAGAATCATGAGGTCAATGGAACTGCCTGAAGAGCTCAGAGACTGAATTGTGGCAAGGCACAGATCTGGCCAAGGTTACAAAAAAATTTCTGCTGCACTTAAGGTTCCTAAGAGCACAGTGGCCTTAATAATCCTTAAATGGAAGACATTTGGGACGACCAGAACCCTTCCTAGAGCTGGCCGTCCGGCCAAACTGAGCTATCGGGGGAGAAGAGCCTTGGTGAGAGAGGTAAAGAAGAACCCAAAGATCACTGTGGCTGAGCTCCAGAGATGCAGTCGGGAGATGGGAGAAAGTTGTAGAAAGTCAACCATCACTGCAGCCCTCCACCAGTCGGGGCTTTATGGCAGAGTGGCCCGACAGAAGCCTCTCCTCAGTGCAAGACACATGAAAGCCCGCATGGAGTTTGCTAAAAAACACCTGAAGGACTCCAAGATGCTGAGAAATAAGATTCTCTGGTCTGATGTGACCAAGATAGAACTTTTTGGCCTTGTTTCTAAGCGGTATGTGTGGAGAAAACCAGGCACTGCTCATTGCCTGTCCAATACAGTCCCAACAGTGAAGCATGGTGGTGGCAGCATCATGCTGTGGGGGTGTTTTTCAGCTGCAGGGACAGGACGACTGGTTGCAATCGAGGGAAAGATGAATGCGGCCAAGTACAGGGATATCCTGGACGAAAACCTTCTCCAGAGTGCTCAGGACCTCAGACTGGGCCGACGGTTTACCTTCCAACAAGACATTGACCCTAAGCACACAGCTAAAATGACGAAGGAGTGGCTTCACAACAACTCCGTGACTGTTCTTGAATGGCCCAGCCAGAGCCCTGACTTAAACCCAATTGAGCATCTCTGGAGAGACCTAAAAATGGCTGTCCACCAACGTTTACCATCCAACCTGACAGAACTGGAGAGGATCTGCAAGGAGGAATGGCAGAGGATCCCCAAATCCAGGTGTGAAAAACTTGTTGCATCTTTCCCAAAAAGACTCATGGCTGTATTAGATCAAAAAGGTGCTTCTAATAAAGACTGAGCAAAGGGTCTGAATACTTAGGACCATGTGATATTTCAGTTTTTCTTTTTTTAATAAATCTGCAAAAATGTCAACAATTCTGTGTTTTTCTGTCAATATGGGGTGCTGTGTGTACATTAATGAGGGAAAAAAATGAACTTAAATAATTTTAGCAAATGGCTGCAATATAACAAAGAGTGAAAAATTTAAGGGGGTTTCAATACTTTCCGTACCCACTGTATATATAATATAATATAATATATAGTGGGATACAATCATTTTGAGTTTAGATACAATGTAACTGATGTCATGCTGTAATCATTCACTGTGTGATTTTTGGAATGTGCTGAAGTCATGTGCCATCTAAAGCTGTGTTAACGAATGATCTTGTGTGTGTCTGTGTGTGTGTCTGTGTGCAAACATTCGGCAGCTTGCAGGAAGAGACTCTCCACTCAGGCCAGAGGTGGCTGGGAATCTGTTGCACTATGGGAGGCAAGTATCCAAATATTTCAGGGCTGGAACAGCAGGCACTTGGCCTTCTGCCTGTCTGCTTGGGCTCCATGCTTTGGGGACACAGGCAGCCAAGCGCAGCGCTAAGACAACACAGATCAACAACACTGCCAAATATCAGATTGCACAAGGGTAATTTAATTGCTTTGGTGGCAAAGAGAAAACAATGAGCCTAACAGACTTCACAAAAGCCCGTCTGATTGTTCGACAAGTGGATGATGGCATAGTGGTGTCGTGTTCGACTGATAGCAATAAGATTTATAGATTATTCTCCTTAGATCGGTCAAGGAGTGACTGATGAATAATTTTCAGAGTTTCTTTGTTGGTGTGTCTATAGTGGGTAATGAAAGCATATTCTTCAAAGGGTCAGCTGTGACTCATGAGGCTCGGTCCCACCCCCTGGAAGTTGACAGGACAGTGTAGATGGTAGTGAACTGTAAGGACTGAGAACTGTGACTTGGCACTTATTCAGAGGCTATGGAGACAATCACAGATTTTTCATCAATTGAAAGAGATATTTGTGGATTATTGTCTTGTGAAGGTCATGTGAATGTTTGTATTGAATATTGAAAGGTTCAGAGTTGTACTGACATCTTATATGTTATGAAAACAGATTTTTAACAGGACCAGCAAATCTTAAAGATCCAGATGCAAAATTCAGATTTCCTAGGATATTTGTGAACACAGAGGATAGTTATGAGGAGCTACATTTGATTGTCTACAAGGTGAGAGAAACTAACTTAACTCCGTTATTCTTTATGCATTTTAAAGGGTTAGTTCACCCAAAAATGAAATTTCTGTAATTTATTACTCATCCTCATTTTTTTTTATAAATCTCCCATAGAAAGCGATAAAATTACCACATTCAAGGTCCAGAAAAGCAGTAAAGACATAAAATAGTCAATGTGACTGCAGTGGTTCAATCTTAATGTTACGAAGCGACGAGAATACTTTTTGTGCGCAAAAACAAAACAAAAATAATGACTTTATTGAACAACTTCCTCTCTACCCTGTCATTCTCCTACGCAGTTTACATTTAAGACACATTGCAGAGCTTTCGTGTTCTACGTCCGAACACCGACTCTGTATTGGCCAGCTCCTGCGTCAGCATCACACGCATGCATCTTGGTGCTCACGTGAACAGGCATCGCCCAATACAGAGCCAGAGTTCGGATGTAAACACGGAATCGCTGCACTGTGTCAACTGCATAGGAGACTGACAGGGTAGAGAAGAAATTGTTGAATAAAGTCGTTATTTTTATTTTGTTTTTATGCACAAAAAGTATTCTCGTCACTTCATAACATTTAGGTTGAACCACTGTAGTCACATGGACTATTTTAACAATGTTTTTACTACTTTTCTGGACCTTGAATATGGTAATTTTGTTGCTTTCTGTGGGAGATAAATAACCTCTCGGATTTCATCAAAAATACCTTAATTTGTGTTCTGAAGATAAACAAAGGTCTTATGAGTTTGGAAGGACATGAAGGTGAGTAATTAATGACAGAAATTTCATCTTTGGGTGAACTAACCCTTTAATTTATAAACTTAACGTGATATTGATTAATTACTTAACATCCATGTTTTTAATTATATATTTATTATTAATACATAACCATTGTTAATAATGATGATTAATAATTATTTTTGTTATTATCTATATTAATCTATTATTATTGTTATTTCTAAATATAAATAAAGATATCTTTCATTATCTTTAATGAAAAAGAAGCAAGTTCATGTTTTACATATTATTACATTACATGTTATTATTTCTTATCTAGGCAATGAGTGCAGCTGTATGCTTCATGGTAAATGGTAAGAGTCTTTTTAAAGCTATTTTAACTCATTTTTGTACTTTTTTTGTTAACTTATCATATTAGGAAATCAGTCAAATGTTAACTGTTCTCTCAAACTCTGCTTTCCTCTGTGCCTATAGCGGCAGTGGATTTGAGTCGTGAGTTTTGTGAGCAACTAGACAGCCTGGTTGGTCCTCAACTCACCATGCTGGCGTCTGACATATGTGAGCAGTACAACATCAACCGGAGGATATCAGGGTCAGTACTACTCCAGAGCTTCACTTCAACTGCTGAATGAAGAAAATCCTATGTTAAGATTTGTATTAGAAATAAAAAAACTCAAGCCATTAAATTATAACTATAAAGGCATTGGAAGCCCTTGAACCACACACACACACACTCACCCTTTTTTCAGTGACAGCGGTCAGATAGTGGGGACATTTTATATGTTGTTTTAAAATATTGCTTGCAGATCTTTTAAACTATTGATATGTATGTTGAGCTGTCACTGCAACTCTTTCAAATGAGTCCTGCTTCACTGCTCGCACATCCATTAATCTTAAAAGGCTGGGTCATCCTGTGACCCAGGTAACCATTCAGAAATATGGACAAGGCTTTCACTCACAGGCATTCCACTGTATCATCTCTCTTCCAGTAGCAGTTACCGAAGCCTATCCATTAATCATATCTAAACATGGTGTCCTTACCTTACCTGAGCCCTGCGTGGTATGCAGTATTGTTTTGTGTGGTACAATCCCTCATATCAACTTACATGCCACTTATCACACTTTAAGGACACATAACTGCTTTTATTCTTCCTTGCATGTTGCACTAGGAGGGAATACTGTAGCTCAGCTTCAATATTTTTTTTTTAAATTGTTGTTGTAGGCCAGAGAAGGAACCTCAGTTTAAATTCATCTACTTCAACCACATGAATTTGGCTGAGAAAAGCACCATCCACATGCGCAAGACGGCTAGTGTGTCCCTCACCTCTGTCCATCCAGACCTCATGAAAATCCTCGGAGACATCAACTGCGATTTTGCACGGTAAGCAGTGCCATTGATTTTACTGAAGAGGCATTTATTGAAGGCTTTGTATGTTTGAATTGCATTTTGTAAAAGTATTTTGGAATAATGCCGGGAAGACACACTGCATGATTTTCAAAGTCATCGGATCGCTGTTCTTCTCACACTACATGACTGTCTGGGCTAACATTTAGTTGCTGTTGCGTGCACATTACATGATAGATCGGCGACAGGGGGTCACACATTACACAACGTTTTAATAGGAAGAATCGCTGACAACTCTGTCTTGTCTACAAACTATGTTTCACAACCAAACATGAAAGAAATGTTACAGGAAATAATGTAAGATCACGTGTGAGGCAGGAGTTTTCGCGCAAGACTGGATTTCTTCCTGTTAAAAACTGATGGTGAGTGAAAATCAGGGCTAAAATCGTGCAGTGTGTACGAGGCATAAATAGATGTATAGGAAAAAAATTAACACTGACACAATTTTTTACCAGAAAATAAACTTTAGTATTTATTGAGGTTTATTCATGTTCAAACGCACAAAATAAGTACATAAAAGTTCCGCCTAAAAGTCCAAATGTTATTGATGATTTGTTTTTGTAAATGTTCATACACTGACACCACACAAATGTGTGCGTATGCACGGTTAGTGAATGAAACCCAGTGTATGTGCATATTTTGTAGGGTGGATGAGGACGAGGAAATCATTGTTAAAGCAATGACCGATTACTGGGTTGTTGGAAAGAAGTCTGATCAGAGGGAGTTGTACGTCATTTTAAACCAGAAGAATGCCAACCTCATTGAAGTGAATGGTATGCTAAATTTACTGACCAAACAATGAAGTGGTATAATGGTGTGAAATTATTTAAAGTTATTTTTAAGTTGATTTAAAAGTTAGTGTGTTGAAAACCTTTCTTTTGATCTAAACTCTCACCAATCTTCTATTTGTGTTACAGAGGAAGTGAAAAGGCTGTGTGCAACACAATTCAATAATATTTTTTTCTTGGACTGAAGAGATATGATGGGCATGGACTACTTCACTACACTAAAACTGTCAACTGTTCAGGTTTTACTGACAGCATCAGTGTAATGCAATAATTGCATTGTAAAAATGATTTTTCACATCATGCAATTTTTTAGATTTTTATTTAATCTATACAAAAATGTGGTTGCTTCCTTGTAATTAATTATAAAATCTGAATTTTACTGTAATTACCTCTTTTCATTTGTTTGTATGTACATATTGTCATGTTTAAGCATCCATTAGCTATCCTCTCTTTTGTTTCATTTCCATTGTTCAGATTTGTTTTATCACTTACAGATACAATTGGGATGAAATTCAGGATATGAATCTGTCAAGCTATTTTTTTTTCCTCTTATTTTAAATGTCATCATGTCATCAGTATCGTGGTTTAACATCCATTACTTAAAAATAAATTTACAGTTTCATTAAATGTGGGTTGCTGTTCTTGTTCAACTACACGTCACTGTTCAAATTGTTATAAGATCTAAGAATAATTTGCTTGTTCCAGTTTTGATACAGATTTAAAGTCTCTGATTGCCTCATGCTGATTAAGACAAGGGTTGTTTGAAGCGTATCTGATCCAGATTTTCCTTGGATATTTGAATTATATATCATTCCATATATTAATTATTCCAACTTTCATGTAGCCTTTAAGTAATATAAATACTTGATTCTGGTTTATAATAATACTTGATACTAAAATGATTTATAAGTTGTTAGCCTGAAAAGTGAATGTTCTATGATGAAAATTATTAACCTTACGTGGCTTGGGAAGAATTGTGCTAATTGCATCATACAAACTGCCAGAATGTATGATTATATCCGGACATCTGGTCAGGGTGATCCACCTTGACTTTTATCCTCAGCAAGAGGCTTACCTTTCCAAATACAATCATTCAAAATAATAACGGATAGAGCAACATGTAGCATGTGTGATTTATTTATTTATTTGAGGAATGTAATGGATTAATCATCTGCAGTCATGCCAAAAGAAATATCACCTTTGATATATCCTAGACAGCTGGTGAATTAAAGTAATAACGTCATAAAGCTACAGTACAGCGTGACTCTTATCCTCTTATCCATAGACATAATAAATACTAATTAATGTTGCTGTGTTGCTTCAGGAACGATAATATTTGAATTTTATATTACAAATGTGAATATAAAGAGTCCTCCTATAAGAAATAAACATGTTTTTTTTGTTTTTTTTTTACTTTACTACATTTTGTTTGTATTTGTTTTGTTTTTACCTAAAACAAACCTAAACTCTTTGACAGGATGCTTAGAGAATGAAAATGACATGAAGTCAGCATCAAATGATGTGAATAAAAGAACACAAATGTTACATTGACATCATCTATGTTGTTCAAAACCAGTTCAGCAAAAAAAAAAAAGAATTTGATTAGACACCCCAGGTGAAAAAATACTAAAGTAATTTATAGTAAATACTATAGTGTTTTTGAACCATACTATAGTAAATTGTAGTATACTGTATATATTATAGTATTTACAACACTTTGTTAATGAATGCTACAGCATACTGTAGTATTAACTACAGTGAACTGATAAACTGTAATAAATAATGTAGTATACTTTAGTTTTTACTACAGTAAATTGTAGTGTATATTGTAGTATAATATACCCTATGGTTGTAGAAAACTTTGTACAGTATTGGGTGAAGTAATTTGATTATATTACTATAGTTGTTATATTACCACAACAACTATAGAATTACCACAACAAATTAATTCAAGTACTTTACTATAGTATGGTTAAAAACACTATAGTATTTACTCTAAATTATATAGTACTATAGTATTTTTTCACCAACCTTTGTCAACAACAATGATAGGAAAGCTTTTAATCTCCCTTGAAAAAGTTATAAGTCTTTTTGTTGATAAGTTGTCCTAACTAAACACAATTGTTTATACAGTGTTGTATTATTTACATTTACTTTTCTGCATTTGCTCTAAAAGCAGACCTGAGACCAGTTGCATTATAAACAGTCACTATGTTAAGACTGACTAGTCTGACCGACTAACAGTTAATCAAAGGGTAAGAGTTTGTTTTACTTTTTGGATTCAAATTAGACAATCTACCTGTTTAAGTAACTTAAAGTTATGAACAGTCTTAAAGAAAAAAAAATTAAGATGACTAACTTGTAAGACTAGTCTAAAAGGTTTATGCAACTGGCCACTTCAAACAAGTTAGTTATTATGTCTATGAGGGTCAGGAGGACGTATAATTGGGCGCTGCATAACTCGTCATCAAATTTTAACCAATCAACGGGGTTTTCTCTCATGCGGAGAAGCCAATCAGAAGAGCTATATTCACTTTTCAAAACCTGCCCGCCATCTTGCGTATGTACGTTTTTAGGACATGTAAACGTTTGTTTACGGAATATAGATATTGCGAATTATTATTTAGTTTCTGGATATAGCATTGTTCACTTCCGAAAACCCACCTTAATATAAAGGTAAGAAATCACTTCTGTTATTTCTATCAGAAGGTTTACAATTAAACGTAGTTTGCCATTGTGTACAACTTTTAAACGTTCACAACGTATGGTTTAGTATAGTTAGCAAAATTGTGATCATGTGTTGTTGCTGCGTTGCTTCAGGAAAGATAATATTTTAATTTTAATTGTTTGTTTTTTTACTTTACTACATTTTGGTTGCATTTGTTTTGTTTTTATCTAAAACAAACCAAACCTCTTTGACAGGATGCTCAGAGAATGAAAATGACAAAGCCAGTATCAAATAAATGATGTGAATAAAAGAACACAAATGTTACATTGACATCATCCGTGTTGTTAAAACCAGGTCAGCAAAAAATAAGTTATCAAAGAGTTTGATTAGACACGCAACCTTTGTCAACAACAAAAATATGAAAGCGTTTAATCTCCCTTGAAAAAGTTGATAAGCTAAGCAAAATTATTTTTATACAGAGTTGTGTTAATTACACTTATTTTTTCTGCATTTGCTCTAAAAACAGACCTGAGGCCAGCTGCATTATAAACAACTGCAGTTATTCAAAGGGGCAAGAGTTTGTTTTACTTTTTAGATTTCAAATTAGACAATCTACCTGTTTAAGTAACTTAAAGTTATGGCCAGTCTTAAAGAAAAGAAAAAAAAACTAGTTGACTAACTATGACTTAGATGACTAGTCTAAGAGGTTTATGCAGCTGGCCCCTTCAAACAAGTTTTGGGTTACGAGTCACGACCCACTAATAGAGAACCACTGCTTTAGGTAATTTACTGTTCTTGTTGTGTAAACTTTTGTAGGATGGACTCTCGCTTCACTCACCTGTACAAGCGGGACAGCAGTGTGTCTATGATCCGGCTGAAGATGTCCAGACGTCGGTCTCAATCTCAGAAAGAGAACCGAGAAAAGATCCAAAACCTGCGCAGGCACCTCGACCCGCTGCCAGAGCTCGAGCTCTCAATGGATGTGTCCAGCATCATGGCCACCCAAGACAAAGCACCCAAAACAAATACAGCTAATGGTTAATATCGTGGTTAGTTTTGTTGTTTGGTTTTGTGTTGGCATGTCCTTGTTTTGAAGTAGTTACAATTGTACTTAACAGAGGCAAATGCTGCGGCTGAGGAGAGGAAAAAGATGCTCGCTCGCTACAAAGAAAACAAGATGTTGCAGAAAGAGAAGGAAAAGCGTGAGAAAGAAAAGAAAGGTGTGTTTAAGGTCGGCCTGTATAAGCCTCAGCCGCTTGGGTATCTACCTTCCAACACTGCTGGACCAGGCAAAGGCAAGGTGAGTGATGGGAATAACAAATAACAAGTCAGACTATAACGAAGAGTACTTTATTTCCCATCTCATTTTTCATCATGACAGATCACAGAAACTAACCAGTCCACAAGAGTGACCCGCTCAATGATGCAAAATCAAAAGGTATGTAAGTGTGTAATTTCTGCACCACTACTGTCACAAAGTGAAACGACAAAAATAATGTGAGTTTTTAAACAAATTTCCCTGAACATTCCCCCTGTTTGCCATTGGTCAACAACAAACATATAATCTTGCTGCTAACTCGCACCATTGGTTGAACCAATGAACCCTGTGTTGGGCTGGTCAGGATGCTCAAACAATGGCCTACATGGAAAGAATTGCACACATTAGCTTGTTAACTTTATATACACACTACCATTTAAAAGTTTGGGGTCCGTAAGATATTTTATTTATTTTAATTATTAAGTCAGCAAGGATGCATTACATTGATCAAAAGTGACAACAAATACATTTGTTACAAAAGATTTGAAAAAATACTTTAAGAATAAAAAATTCACTGTTTCCACAAAAATATTAAGCAGCAGTTTTCAAAATAAGAAATGTTTCTTGAGCAGTAAATCAGCATATTAGAATGATTTCTGAAGGGTCATGTGACACTGACGACTGGAGTAATGACTGCTGAAAAATCTGCTTAAAATTACAGGAGTAAATTACATTTACAATTACAGCCATGGTAAGCATAAGATACTTCTTTCAAAAACATACTGACCCCACATTTTTGAATGGTAGTTTTATGTTCTCTTGCCTTTGTTAAAATAAATCTGAACATATAAGTATGTGTATGTTGTAACTTTTACCTTTTGGATTTCTGTGGTCACAGGTTGAAATCATGTAATTTTTGTTTTTTATTATGTACTTCTGTTTTTGTTGTTATTACAGCCTACAGTTGAAAGACAAGCTGTTCCAAAGAAAGGTTTGCCCTGCCCGTTTAACTTCTCTGGTTTTCATATTACCAAATGCAAATCATTATAATCAATCAAATTGAAATGGTTTTGCTACTGTTTGTCTTGAAGCAAACTTTGATGCCTTTATGCTGTTGTTGAAGACTCTTTCTGTTTATACAGTTGAGACTGTATCGACCACCAGAGCTCCAGCCAAGAACAATTCCAAAGCTCTGACTACCACCAAAACCAGAGCAGCTACAGGTAATACCACTCACTTAATTGTAGGAATGTGCAAAATGTTCACCCAAAAATTAAAATTGTCATTAATTACTCAACCTCATGTCGTTCCAAACCTGTAAGACTTTCGTTCACTTTTATTTTCGTTAGGCTTTTATTCACATTTAAACATTGATCAGCGAACATAAACAGAAGCTCAGCTGAACCTGCTTGACGCGTGAGAACAAACCTCTTCCGGAAGCTCAAACATGCTCCGTAACACGGGTTTGGGTAACTTACGGGTTTGGAACAACACGAGGCTGAGAAATTAATGACAGAATTTTCATTTTTGGGTGAACTATCCCTATAATTTACGTATGTACACTACTGTTCAAAAGTTTGAGGGTCAATAAGATTAAAAAAAAAGTTTCATGCTCACCCAGGCTGCGTTTATACAGAAATACCATAAAAACCAATTATATATTTGAAATATTACTATTAAAAAATAACTTGAAAACATCTTAACATTAAAAAAAATCTTCAGAATGATCAGTCAGAAATCATTCTAATATGCTGCTTAACATTATTGTGGACAATTTCCAAAAACTTCTGGATTCTTTGAATTAGAAAGTTCAAAACAGGAACAGAAATTTGTTGTCTTCAGTTACTGTCACTTTTTATCAATTTAACGCATCCTTGCTGAATAAAAGTAATTTCTTTAAAAAATGTTACTGACCCCAAACTTTGTGTACACTTGAATTAAGACCCCATGCAGAGCATTATTATTTCTTTTACAGTTGAACCATCTGTTAGAGCTCCAACCACACGATCAGCTGCTAAAATGACACCGGTAGCTGTGGTTAAACCAGTTGCTGGTGAGTTTTATTTTAACATAACATTTTAAATCTTGGGCTTTTCAGAAAGCTTTGTCTCCGTGAGTTTTATTATGCTCTACTTGTGTTACATAGATGTAAGCCACTTTCTCTGTGATTTAGATTCAAGGACTACAAAAACGAGATCAACTGTTAAATGTCCTGTAGCGCCCTCTTCTGGCAGAGACAAAGCCATAAAAGGTAATGAGGCTACGGTTATTTTCTACTGGCATATTTTCTGGTATTGTACATGTTATTGTTTTATATTGCCACAGTGTTGCTCAGATGGAAGTAATGTTGCATCAGCCCAGAACTACAGGATATTTGTGTATGTGTGTCATTAATCAGTACATCTCATTATCTTACACAGGCAACACAAAGACAGATATTGAAAGTAAGGTGAGGTGATCTGTCATATATCTTTTTGGTTTTGTAATTTTCTAAAAATTAAGAATTATATTTTATTCTTGGATATTTTAGCTGGCTGAGAAAAAGGACACTGCTGAGGAAGAGGAACCCAAAGCTGCTCCCCCCTCATTTGCTCCTCAGGGATTTGTGTTCCAGCCTCCTGTTGGTCTTAGTTCGTTTGAGCCTGCACCCCTCTCTCCACGTTCAGCCAGTGCCTTTCTCTCACCAAGGTACCTTTTTAATTACATTTTAATAAAGTGAATGTGTGATAACTGTAAGCTTTTTATTGAAGCTGGTCTAAAATAATATCATATTTCTCTTTTATAGCATTCTTTCTGAAGCCAGCATGGAGCCCACCTTCCCCTCTCCCCCAAAACCTGTTGACCCTGCTTCTTCACTCTCATCCCCTCCACCTTCTCTGTCAACCCCTCCACCAGATCTTCCCACAAACCCTCCCTCAGTGTCCTCTCCTCCTCCTGCCCCATCCTCCCCTTTGCTGTCCACCTCTGCAGCACCATCCCCTCCTTCGTCCCCCTTGGAGCCTCAGCATGATGTTGCCTATTTCAGGTGAGGCAGATCTCTACCATTAATAGAACTGACTCATTAGTATGTTGTAGTAACTTTTATTAGTGTTTTAGTAATGCATTAGTCTCCATTTATGTACAACTTTCTGGGATACTTTATCTGGATTGGTCAATTGTCTTCTGCTTTGCAGTCTTTATTTTATTTTCATTGGATATTATACAATTAACCAGCCATTATATCAGATTACATACACTACTGATCTAAAATTTTGAATTGGTACGATTTTATTTATTTATTTTTTTAAAGCTTTTATTACACTATTTAAAGGATTAGTTCACTTTCAAATGAAAATTAGCCCAAGCTTTACTCACCCTCAAGCCATCCTAGGTGTATATGACTTTCTTGTTT
Source organism: Elopichthys bambusa (assembly GCA_037101425.1). Lineage (NCBI taxonomy): Eukaryota > Metazoa > Chordata > Actinopteri > Cypriniformes > Xenocyprididae > Elopichthys > Elopichthys bambusa. The sequence goes on from CM074449.1 coordinate 17,724,841, forward strand.
CTGATAAACACTCTCAGAAATATTTTAATAAATATCCTGACACATCCAAGCTTTATAATGGCAGTGAATGGGACCCACGAGTATGAGCTTAAGAAAGTGCTTCCATCCATATCCATCCATCATAAACATGTACTCCACACGGTTCCGGGGGGTTAATAAAGGCCATCTGAAGTGATGTGATGCATTTGTGTAAAAAATTTTTTTTTAAAAATCCATATTTAACAAGTTTTGTATTCTGTAGAAACAAGTTTCTGCCTTCTGTATTCAAGTTACGAAGAAAGTGTAAACTTGCGTCGCGTCATACACTTTCAGACCTGCCAACATGTACGCATTTTGTGTAGCGGGTACGCATTTTGACCTCAAAATACGCTGGTACGATTTGTCACTCTAAACTACACACAAAAACCTGGTGACTCCTCTGTGCACGCATAGTACTCAATTCACGCAACAGCAAAAGAAAAAGAGTTCGACCAATCATAGCGCTGGACAGTACTTCTAACTTATTTTATTATTTATTTTGTTATTTTTCTGTCAAAATGTCAGAAAGCATTCTGAATTATCCATCCGTGTTTTTTAAGATTCGTTAAATGATGGATGCTTTACCGTTAACCCCTCGTTATATGTCGGACTCCGCTTGATATCCTTAAATAAGCGATTCGTTTCGCTCTTATTGGTTCTGTCTATTCAGTCAACTGTTTTCTATAAATATGTCTGTATTGGCTAATGTTTATTCAGCGAATGTTTGTCTTGTTTATAATGTGCAATGATCAAATGCAAAGACGGCACGTTACAAATAAACCCTTTTTTGTGGGATTTAGTATCATATTTGGATATTGGAATAATAAATTAAGTATTTTAAATGAATCACATATACACACTTTTTTTTTTACTGTTTTCTAAGGGTTTCTTAATTTTAGACTAGTTGACTAGTCATTACAAAACCTCTGTTTAAACCACTGTCAGGTTAGTCGTGTCTTGCATTCTCAAAAATTTGAAAATATATACGACCCCCCCCCCCCCAAACCCCGTGTCCTGTCACACTTATACTCAAAACAAATTTCCAAGGTTGGCAGGTCTGCACTTTTTCTGTAAGTTGAATAGGGAAGGTGTAGGACATAGCGTAAGCTTTGTAAACTGCAAGAGTTTTACACTTTCTTCGTACGTTGAATACGGAAGGTGGTCTGGCGGAAGCTAGATATTTTACTTCATAACTTGTTTTCATCCTTCCTAAATAAGTGTTAATCTCTTTAAAACAAAATTGCTGGCCCCAAAATTTTGAGGGGTAGTGTAATGTTTCACTGTATGTGTTGTTTCAATAGGGCAGTGATGGCCAGCGAGACTGAGCGTTTGACTGGACTTTCTGAGCTGTGGGTATCACGATTTGATGATGCCTCTATCCCGGAAGAGAGTAAGGCTTTAGTTTTGACCAGTATTTAATTCAAAGTTGTCCTAATTCAACAACAAAGTCTAACCCAGTATCCTAACTAGGTTTGACACAAGCTTTCCAGCAAAGAATAATTTCTGTCCACACTGAAAGTGAAAATGGCACAATCACAGCTAATTAGAACATATTTGATGTTTAATATCGTTACTGTTGGGCGGAAACCTCCGATCTCCAAAAATGCTAAATTTCAGGAAAATAACACTTTTTTTTTTTTTTTTTTTTTTTTTTTTTTTTGGAATAATTAAACAAAGTTGATATTGTGGCTTTTTATGTGTTTAGACACTTGCATGTGCCATTATATTAACATTTTACCAAAATCAAGCTCAAAGGTTTTGACCAAAGACTGTCAAACATACGTTGTATGTACATATGTTGTGTATCAGTCTTTAGAATGGCCGCATCTGGGGCAGTAAGTGCATCAAATTACATTTTCATTAACTTAGACTATAAAGTTTACTGTAGATATGTGGACGCTCAGTTTTTGGTCATTTGGCCATCTTATTAAAGGTGAAGTTTGTGCAGAAGCTATTTAAGACCATGTTGGATATGACTCAACAATAAATGCTAGACTGAGACACTCTTCTCTGTTCCTCATACATAAAACAATAGCCTTTTATAAATATAGTGATTCTTGAGTAAAGAAAATGCTGTACTTATTCAAACAACCAGTTCTTTACTTACCCTTGCATTGTATACAAGTACGGCACTTCATTCACTATAGAGGCGGGGTGGAGTTATGAAGTTTTACCGTCAATTTGAGGATCCAATGGAGATACACGGTTTAGTCACAAGCTCTTTTTAATACTTCTTATTGGTTAGATATTTGCAAAACCCACAGACAGATGTAAAGAGTGACCAACAGTAATGAATTACGAAAAAAATAAAAAAGACAAAATATGGATATACGAGGTTTCTGCCAGACAGTGACGATATACAGTTATGTGAAGTAAGTATATTTCTCCCTGTCCATGTAGTGCGAGACCGGATGCGCACGGCTGTGGGCCAGGCAAGACTGTTGATGAAAGAGCGCTTCAGCCAGTTCAGCGGGCTGGTGGATGACTGCGACTTGGGGCGTGGAGAGAAAATAACAACCTGTACTGACTTGCAGGGCTTCTGGGACATGGTGTACTTTCAGGTGTGTTGATGTTCCCTTTTAAAAATGCTCAAAATGACGTCCAACCCTTTTTAATGTTTTATTTTATTTATTTATTTATTTTTTAAATAGGTGGAAGATGTTAACAAGAAGTTTAATGCCTTGAAAGAGGCAGAAGCAAAGGATTGGAAAGAGGAAGTCAAGCCTGTTGCCAGAAAAAGAGTGGCCAAAGTAAACAACATAAGCACCATCTTTTAATAATAATTAATAATTTCAAACGTGAAGTGTAATTCTCGTATCCTGTCCTTTTATGCTATAGAAGCCTCCTGCTGTAGGAGGGAAGGCTGGAGCAGGTGGAGGTGCCAGTGCTGCAGCGAAGAGTCGACTGGCTGCTGTGAAGGCTGCTATGAGAGCCAAGCAGGCGGAACAGAAAGCCGTTGAGACAGACAACATCCAGGATGTGAACCCTGCCTCCACACTGCCTGCACAGACTGTGGTGTTCCAAGGAGGCTTCTTCCAAGTGGAAAGCCCAGTCAAGCTATCAGGTAAGAATAAACTTTACTGGTCTTCAGTAAGCTTGATGGTTTTTTTTTTTTTTTTTTTTTTTTTTTTTTAATTTATTATAATTATTTTTTTTTTTTTTTTTGTGATATTGAAAATGGTTACAAGAAATATGACATTTCAATGGTATAAATGTTGGTATCATAACCCTATTTAAAGCAAAAATAACTATATCATGACATATCGTTATTGTGAAATAAATGTACTCATATTGTGATATAGGATTTTAGTCATATTTGCCCAGCCCTAGATCTGACTGTACTGACAACATTGGATAAGAACTAAACTGAGGTGGATGACATCACCGTTTTTCCACAGAGCTGCTTTACAGGTGCTGGTCATATAATTAGAATATCATCAAAAAGTTGATTTATTTCACTAATTCCATTCAAAAAGTGAAACTTGTATATTATATTCATTCATTACACACAGACTGATATATTTCAAATGTTTATTTCTTTTAATTTTGATGATTATAACTGACAATTAAGGAAAATCCCAAATTCAGTATCTCAGAAATTTAGAATGATTACTATTACTAGAATATTACAAAGAAAGGATTTTTAGAAATCTTGGCCAACTGAAAAGTATGAACATGAAAAGTATGAGCATGTACAGCACTCAATACTTAGTTAGGGCTCCTTTTGCCTGAATTACTGCAGCAATTGCAGCGGCGTGGCAGTCGATCAGTCTGTGGCACTGCTCAGGTGTTATAAGAGCCCAGGTTGCTCTGATAGTGGCCTTCAGCTCTTCTGCATTGTTGGGTCTGGCATACCGCATCTTCCTCTTCACAATACTTCATAGATTTTCTATGGGGTTAAGGTCAGGCGAGTTTGCTGGCCAATTAAGAACAGGGATACCATGGTCCTTAAACCAGGTACTGGTAGCTTTGGCACTGTGTGCAGGTGCCAAGTCCTGTTGGAAAATGAAATCTGCATCTCCATAAAGTTGGTCAGCAGCAGGAAGCATGAAGTGCTCTAAAACTTCCTGGTATACGGCTGCGTTGACCTTGGACCTCAGAAAACACAGTGGACCAACACCAGCAGATGACATGGCACCCCAAACCATCACTGACTGTGGAAACTTTACACTGGACCTCAAGCAATAACTATGGACCACTCAGCAGCAGACCAGTCCTTTTTGTCTTTAGCCCAGGCGAGACGCTTCTGACGCTGTCAGAGTGGCTTGACACAAGGAATGCGACAGCTGAAACCCATGTCTTGCATACGTTTGTGCGTAGTGGTTCTTGAAGCACTGACTCCAGCTGCAGTCCACTCTTTGTGAATCTCCCCCACATTTTTTAATTGGTTTTGTTTCACAATCCTCTCCAGGGTGCGGTTATCCCTATTGCTTGTACACTTTTTTTTCTACCACATCTTTTCCTTCCTTTCGCCTCTCTATTAATGTGCTTGGACACAGAGCTCTGTGAACAGCCAGCCTCTTTTGCAATGACCTTTTGTGTCTTGCCCTCCTTGTGCAAGGTGTCAATGGTCATCTTTTGGACAACTGTCAAGTCAGCAGTCTTCCCCGTGATTGTGTAGCCTACAGAACTAGACTGAGAGACCATTTAAAGGCCTTTGCAGGTGTTTTGAGTTAATTAGCTGATTAGAGTGTGGCACCAGGTGTCTTCAATATTGAACCTTTTCACAATATTCTAATTTTCTGAGATAATAAATTTGGGATTTTCCTTAGTTGTCAGTTATAATCATCAGAATGAAAAGAAATAAACATTTGAAATATATCAGTCTGTGTGTAATGAATGAATATAATATACAAGTTTCACTTTTTGAATGGAATTAGTGAAATAAATCAACTTTTTGATGATATTCTAATTATATGACCAGCACCTGTATAGCTAAATTGAACTCATTTCATATTTGATGATCATTACAGTTAATGAATGGAACTGAATCAACACTGAACTGACCTCTGCTGAACAATGCCATTATTGTCTTTTTAATGCTGTCATTTTCAAATACTTGTTTTTATAGTACAATACTAATATTTCTTTAGTATTTCTTTTTATAATTTAAATAATAAAACAATTCTTGTTGATAATCAAAAAAAAACAAAAAACGGGTTTTCCTTTTGTCTTTTGATCACATGCCTAATTTCTGCCTCTAGCCATAAACTCCAGGATTAAACTGTTGTCCAGACTTAGCAAAGTCATAATTGAGAGTAATATTAGAAGCATAACTTAATTTTTTGAGTGTTTTTATACTCAAAATATTTGTTATGGTATTCCTTAATCTAGAAATTTTATTTATTTTTTACTGCAGTCAGTATCCTTTTTTTATGTTGTCTTCGTGTTTTAATCTGTCTAATTTTCTTCTTTTCAGGTGCTGTTAGACGATCATGTCGAATCAGTACAGTTTCTTCCCCCTGTGGTTCTAAGTTCAGCACTCCAGGCAGGCAGAGCAGATCTAATGCAGTGTCTTACGCCTCCCCTGTTCCCTGTGTGTCTGCCACACCTTCCCGAAATTGTCACCCTGATGTATTGCCTGTTTCCACCCCTCTAAATTCTGCTGAGCCCCTGCCACAATCTCCCAGAGCTCCTCAGATCAGTCCTGACCACAACCAACCCACACACGTTTCGCCAGACACAGAGCCCTGCTCCAACAGCCAACCTCATTATGATTTAAGCTCCACCTGTACCTCACACACCCAGCCAGATATCAGTAATGGACCAGAAAACAGTCCAGTAGACCAATCACATTGCTTACCCAGCCAGTCCGAGCACCTTGCTGATTGTTTGGAACCCCAGCTTGACGAATGCATGCCAGAGTATATGCTCAGTCCTTCCTCCCAAGAGGACCCACAAGAGGACATGGTCTCTGAAGAGAGTTTGCCTGCCTCAACTGGAGCAGATGCCGGTCTAGATACTCTTGCCCAGTGCTCATCTCAAACCTCTTCCGCAGAAACAGAACAAAATGCCTGTGTATCTGCTTACCCTATCCTGATGCCCTCCACACCAACCAAAGATCTCAGCATTTCTACAGATCTCAGTAATGAAGTCATTTCAGCCTGTAATGGGTATGCTGTGCTTTGTTATATTAGGCCATCTAATTAGTAACATATGAATCACGAAACATGGCACAATTCATAATCTTTAATACTCTTTCCACTGTTCATACAGCTCTCCAACCAGTACAAATGTAGAAATGACTGGAAATCAAGAAGATGAGGTGAATATCTACCAAATCAAACTAGAAGTGCACAATATAGATTACATATATATATATATATATATATATATATATATATATATATATATATATATATATATATACATACATATACATATATATACATGCATTTGTGTTTTTCTTTATTAAAGTGGTATCCGTTTATATTAGATAATTATTCAAGTGTCCTCTATTTTCACATTGATTACCTTTAATACTAATATATTAATAACACTGTTAAATGTACCCTTTAGCAGATCTCTAAATTAATATCCATTATTGTTCGTACTATACATTAAAAACTAAAATCAATCATTTTAAATGTTACAAATGAATTTAGGCATCACAACATTAGTGATTTTAAATTTATTTGGACAATTTTAATATCAGCTATTTATTGGTTATTGGCTGTAACATAATAGAATTTTATTGGCTTATCACTATCGGCTAGCAAAGCTACACTATGTAACTGTCAATGTAACAAAACAAAAATAGTCATTAATGACAAACCATGTCTTTACCCTGTTACATTTTGATAAACCTATAATACATGATATATTTTAAAGTTAGATGGATTTTGTGGGACATTGCATACAAGCCATTTGCCAATGCGTGGCATGTCAAGTCCGTACACTGAGGAAAAATAGTTCTGACTGTAAGTACTAATATGTGTACAACAATACCATGAGAAACATTAATCTGTGCAGAGGAGCAGAGCTGAAGCACAACCAAAACGACGTTCTTCCGCAAGACCTTTAACCGGTAGAGGGCCAGAAGTTACATAGTGTAGCTAGCCTTTATTCTGTATCCCTAAATCCCACCTATCAATCAGCAGAGCTTTTTTCTTTTACTTGATAGTTTATGGATCATGTTCTGATATATTTTTCCCAGGGTGCTACTGATTTGGACTTTGAGCGTTACCTGCAGCCAACAGCGAGATACAGCATGTCTCCGGGTCTTGCAGCAGAGAGGTTCTCCCTTGGAGTGGTGGATGCTGAGATGGAGAGTCCTGTGACTCCGGCAGAGGAGCGTCCTGTTGATGTCTTGGCAACACCTACAGGTACTTTATGTCCCTGATATCACATCATAATGTTATTAATGGTCACAATATGGTTTGTTGGGGGGCACATGGGCACTCACTTCTCTCTCTTGCACTCCTGTCTCAGCTCTACCCAGATTGGTGTTCACACCCAGGACCAGTCAGGTGGATTTAAATCTTTCCTTTATAAACTGTCGTTCCCTGTCTTTTAACAGGGTTCCCACAGTTTTCCAGTCATGTAAATTCACTCAGAAGGAGCCATTTTTTTTATCTGATTAAATATTTTATAGATGTAAACTTGGGAAAAAAATGACTTCAGATTTTGTTCATTTTAATTAATAAAACCTTAAAGACTTTTATTAATTTTTAGTTTTTCAGGCCTGGAAACCACCATTTTATCATTTTCAGGTGTTTTCAATGACTGTGGGAACCACTACTATATCACAGCCTCTGAGAGCTGTCAGTATTTTAATTTTATTTTTACACATTTTCCCATAACCTTGTTGTTCTCTGGTGTTTCAGATGTCGGACAGTCTGTTGCTGTTCACCCCAGAGCAGAAGGAGAGAGTGAGACAGTCAGTGTGTGAACGTGACCTGATCACATTCACACCTCCCACAAACAAATAAAAGCACATCCACTCACTCTTTAAACGTGGATAGTTTTATTTTATTTTTTGCTTTGTTAAACTAGATACCTTTTGATACTTGTTTATCTGTTTGCTACTCACTTTTTGTACTTTATAAATGAGCACATTTAGATACAGCAATAATATTTCTATGCAGTTTTGACTTCAGAAAATATTGTTTTTTAAGGCTTTTAAATGTCAAAATTGTTGTGAATGCCAATTAAAATCATAAGGACAAAAATTATGTACTTCTAATTCTGTGAATTAACTACTGTTTTGAAATGACAGATGTAGTAGAGGACACACGTGTCACGGGAGGAAGGGGGGGTGAACGATTAACATCGTTGTTTGGAGCCTCTCTGTCTCCATCTTCGTCTTGTCTTTCCTCAGCCTCCAGCTGCTCTGTGTGTCTTAAATAATTAATCTTGTAAATTATAAAAATATGGGCTGCAAAAAAAAATATGGGATTACTGAAAATATGGGAAAAACTTTATATGTATATATGTATATATATATATATATATATGTATATATGTATATATATATACCTTGGTTTGTCAGCATCTGCAAGAGCACTTCTGTTCTTTTCTCTCAGCTTGAGTCTCTTCTCCTTCAGCTTCACACTGTGCTCATATGCAGGGAAGAAGGTCTGAGTGAAGAACTGCTGAGTTTTTTGTATCCAGTCCTTCTCTGAGGAAATGAAATTAGCCCACTATTAGGGATAAATCAGAGGTAGAGAAATGTATGGTATTTATGGTTTGTGAAGGAAGTATATTAAGTAGTAATTACTATTGTCAGTATTGTCAACTGTTAAGTAATCTGAGACTAGCTAGAGTTGTAGTAATGTAGTTACCTTACTCATACTAAATGATTAATCAATATAGTGCAGTGGTTCTCAAACTTTTTGACTCCAAGGCCCCCTAGTTTTGTTTTTTTCCTTCTAAATGTGTTTTAATCTATGGACACTCCTACTTAAGTTTCTATAAAATAATAGTAAAAAACCCCCCAGAAATATCAGAATTTTAAATAACTCAATTTCTGATCAAATATCAGAGCTTTGAACAATAACTAAGATTTTATTAAGTTACATGACTTTTCATTACTTTTTTTAAATTAGGTTACCTCATATACTTTGGTATTCCAAAATAGTGGGAACCACATTTACATTTATTCACGTAGCTTATGCTTTTATCCAAAATGACTTCCAAATGACAAATACACCAATTGAATGCAATAGCGTAAGTGCTAGAAAAACCATTTTTCAAACATCATCTAGATTACTAAGTACAACACTCGATGTGCTATTCTGGGCTGTTTCTCAAGTCAGGGATGGGCAACTTCAGCCCTGGAGGGCAACTGTCCTACAGAGTTTAGTGCCAACCCTGATTAAAAACTCACTTGCCTGTTGTAGCTTTCTAGTAATCCTAAAGACATTGTTTAGTTCAGTTGTGTTTGTTTGGGGTTTTAGCTAATCTCTGCAGGACAGTGGCCTTCCAGTGCTGAAGATGCCCATCCCTGGCCTAAGTAAATCATAAAACGACTGGCACCAATGGTCTTAAAGATCAACTTGGTTTACAATGATTTTGAGAAACGTAGCCCTGGACAGTTATTGAGGGGGTAAACGAAAATGAGAAATATGATTTTTAGTTGTCAAATTTTAATGCTTGTTTTGTCTTAAGTAAATCATTTTAAGTCACCTTGAGGCCCCTTTGGAAGTTTTCTGAGGTCTCCTGGTTGAGAACCAGAGATATAGTGACAAGACTGACCATGTTTTCCATCATGAATTACATTTGTGAAGTCAAACCTTTGAAAGCAAGCACAGGACTTTGTCTTTGCTCCGTCTCCTCAGATAGGGATGACTGAAACATTTCAAAAGATGAGACCGCCTTAATGGAGATGGTCTGGTTAGCTTTCACCCAAGCTGAGATAATGATCCACTGAAATGTGATATTGCATGATATCTACAAATCTCAAGAGACTTTGTACTGCCAACATGAGAGAAAATGGCAGGAAGGGAGAATTTCATTCTTAAAAATGGAAAAAGAAATCCATTTAAGTGATAAAAGTATGAATCGATGATCAGGGTCATTAGGAGTGGCAGCACAGACCTGATTTGAACTCAGCTCTGTAATATTCTTCACAGTGTCGTCCCAATGACTTGTGTCAGTCTGGCTCTCAACATCAGTTTGAATTCTCTGGCCTTTCACCTCAGCACAGCCCAACAATGTCTCAAAGAACTCCAGAAAGCTTATCTACAACCAAAATCATTTGTCATATAAAATCAAAATAATATCAACCAAAACATGAACATACTGACCTCCAGGTCCAGGTTGCTGTAGATTCCATCATGAATTGCAGGACTGTTCACAGAGAGGATCTCTAACACTTTGGACACGGTTAGCTCACTGTCATTTAGACAAAGGTCCTGTGAACAGGGCTATGCATGAGAATTATGTATGAATAATTCTTAGTAAGGTGAGTCTAGATGAATGTAAGAGGCCTGTTACCTTGAGCAACCAGACAAATAACCTTGCAGTCAAGATTTGGTCAGGCTGGATTGAATTTGCTTTACACAGAGCCTGGTAAATTTCCCAGCATCTGTCTGAGTAATGACATGCAACCGTGGCATGGATAGGATGGCAGAACAGAGAGCCTTAAAAAAAAAAAAAAGTATATATATTAGTGGTGTCAAACGATCAATTGTGATTAATCACATCCAAAATAAAAGTTTGTTTACATAATAATGTGTGTATACACACGGTACACATATATATATATGATGTAAACAAACTTTTATTTTGGATGTGATTATATATATATATAAAATATAAATATTTTATATATAAATATATTTTTGTTAAATATATACATACATGTGTATTTATATATGCATAAAAAATATACACAGTAAACATTTTGTAAACAAACTTATTTTGCGATTATTCGTGATTGTTTGATGTATTTGATATATATGTGATATATACACAGTATATGATTATTAGAATAAATATATGTGTGTATATACATATTCTAATAATCCTAATTATTATATATATATATATATATATATATAGGATTATTAGAATATGTATACACACACTGGCCTTTTATTGTGGCCAGCCTAAGGCACACCTGTGCAATAATCATGCCACACCTGTGAGGTGGATGGATTATCTCAGCAAAGGAGAACTGCTCACTAACACAGATTTAGACCGATTTGTGAACAATATTTGAGAAATAGGCCTTTTGTGTACATAGAAAGTCTTAGATCTTTGAGTTTAACTCATGAAAAATGGTGGCAAAAACAAAAGTGTTGCGTTTATAATTTTGTGTGTGTGTGTATATATATATATATATGTGTGTGTGTGTATATAGATAGATATTTCCACTAATCAATAAATATTTTAATAAATAATAATAGGTTGGTGTAATAGGTTAGGGACATTCAAGAGAATTTTTAATAATACATCAATCATAATACAATCTGTATCTTTCTACCTTTCACATTCTTTGCATTGGGAATGATGTTCTGCCTCATGAGCTTTGAAAAACATACTGCGAGTATGTTATTAGAAGACCTGAAACATGACAAGTGATCTGTGACTAGATGGAAACTTTCAAAAACATTAAAAAAAAAAAACTTTATCATTGAAGGAAAATACTCACTCAATATCTTTGTGGCAAATATGATATGCTACAATGACAATATAGCTGATACACTCTCTCGGTAGAATGGCAGTGAAAGGAGAATGAACCTGATCTGGTTTCAGACAGTGACAACAGGCAAAACTTTGATAACAACTAGAAATTTGACCAAAAGGGAAACATCACAAACCATTATTATGCTTAGAAACATTACCAGTGATGAGACGCTCTATTTGCGCTTGCGTGACTCCGTGCCGGTTAACTTTACAGTCCATGAGAAATCGAGAGAACTGCAGGTGGGTCAGTGGGAATATTTTGTCTGGAGACTGCTCATGTCCAAGGCTGCTGTAGAAGCTATAGATTTCCCTTAACAAACCAATGTGTCTCAGCACTGCATATTCCACCTTCACAGATGTAAATAAAATAATAGTTACACACCAACACAGATTTGACTCTGGATTTACTTTAGGATTAATTTAAAATTAGGCCAAAAACCTGTTTGAGTTCTCGATCTCTGTGGGCCTCAGGGACTCTATTTAACAGGGTCTGGATGTTCAAAACTATGTCAGATCCGAGCGGTGAGTTTGTGCTTGACTGTGAAGATCTCTTGGATGAATCATCTAATGAACAGAAATAAACACTATGGCCCAGGACTTAGACTAAGCCAGGATTAGGTCTTTGCTCAATTAGGACATTTAAGTAGCTTTTATAAACGTACCCTAGAAAAAACATTACTGGTGTGCATCTTGAGACAAAACAATGGCGGTGACATATTTTCAGATATGTCAGTGCAAGTTTCTTTCAGTTAAAACAGCTCAAACATGCATTTTAGTCTGGGACTAGGCTTAAGCCTTGTCTGTGAAACCGGGGGCATAAGTAGTATTAGAAGTTTCTTGTATTGTACAATTATAATAGCCTATTATATACACTCACCAGCCACTTTACTAGGTACACGTTCAACTGTTTGTTAACGCAAATATCTAATTAGCCAATCACATGGCAGCCAATGTTGTCAATTTAGGGATTTTGTGCCCGCCCCTTTTGAGACTTTTTTTTTTTTTTCTTAAAGTTTAGGGACAAATCTAGCAACTTCTTGGACAAACCTTATCTAGATTCTTATTTTGCCCACTGATCTATATTCATGTTTATATAGATCAATGAATTTACCATTATGATGTCATCTAGTGACATTTAGCTACCAGTTTTAGCTACTTTTAATTGAAAGCAGTTGGCAACACTGATGACAGCAGTGCATTTAGGCATGTAGATATGACATGACATGCTTTCGGGAAATGCACCCCTGGTCCGGGGCAGGCTAACTGTCAGGCTAAGCCTGAGTTGTTGCTTAACCAACGTTCCTCTAATAACACACTGACAGACAGGAACGCAATGATATCACTGAAAGAAAAAAAAAAACAACAAAAAAAAACAGATGCTGCATTAATTGTGTTTAAGTTAAAATTGGACAGTAGAATATTAGAAAAACATTGCCTGGTCTGATGAGTCTCGATTGCTGCTGCAACATTCAGATGGTAGGGTCAGAATTTGGCGTAAACAACATGAAAGCATGGATCCATCCTGGCTTGTATCAACGGTGCAGGCTGCTGCTGCTGCTGCTGGCGTACCAATTGAGCATCATTTAAATGTCCATCCCTTTATGACCACAGTGTACCCATCTTCTGATGGCTAATTCCAGCAGGATAATGTGCCATGTCACAAAGCTCAAATGAGCTCAAACTGGTTTCTTGAATATGATATTTACTATATTCAAATAGTATCCACAGCCACCAGATCTCAATCCAATGGAGCACCTTTGGGATGTGGTGGAACGGGAGATTCGCATCATGGATGTGCAGCTGAAAATCTGCAGCAACTGTGTAATGCTAAAACATCAATATGGACCAAAATTTCTGAGCAATGTTTCAAGCACCTTGTTAAATCCATGCCATGAAGAATTAAGGCAGTTCTGAATGTAAAATGGGTCCAATAAAGTGTACCTAATAAAGTGGCCAGTGAGTGTATATTATAATATATATTATATTATAATATTATATATAAACAATATAAATAAAAATAAATGTATTATTTTGTAATAAATGTAAAAAAAGTACACATTTTAAACTACATTTAAATACATATCTATTCAATTACAAATTTCAATTTAGCTATGTAGGACATCAGGAAATCAATTAACTATACAGTTTAGTAGCCATTATTTGACCAATCAGAATCAAGTATTCTGAAGAGCTAATAATATTTATTACTTCTGGTCATGAATATTACTTAATACTTTACTCTCATCTGGAAAAGGAGTCGTAATCCCACTCAGGCCAGGAGTAAAGGCAGGAAATTCAGCCATGCAGTCCTTATTAAACTCTCCTTCATATACCCGTCCGTTTTCAAAAGTGTACCTCCCCTGCAAAAAAACATCTGTAGTGTTGGAATCACACAATCATCTCACATTTTCATAGTTTGAAAGGTGGTTTACCTGTCCATGTTTTTTGTCATGTTTCCACTCTCCACTATATACAGCCCCACTGGCATATAAGAACTGTCCTCGACCATGACGCATGCCCTGACCGAATTCTCCTGTGTACTCGTTCATACGAGGGTATTGAGAGCATGGAACTCTTTTACAGAACCATGTGTGCATCCCTTTTCCATCCTACATTAAATAAGAAACCTCTGCTAAAATTTTCAGTACAAAATTATTTAAAAAAAATCAGATATAATGTATAGGGAATGACCCTAAAAATAAGGGCAAAGTTAGAAAATGACAGACCTGGATGCCATTTACCCACTGTCCACTGTATTGCTGATCCAGCTGAACCCATCTCATTGTTCCTTCTCCATGTCGAACATTGTTTTTCCATTGTCCTTCATACACATTGCCAGATGGGTAACTTTATGGGAAACAAATATATAAATATAAATTTAGAAAGAAAAAAAAATATTTATAAAGAAATGATTACTACCACATACCACCGCTTTCCCCAGCCCTCTCTGCGGTTGTTCACCCAGTCTCCTTTGTACCATGATGTGGATGCTTGGTTATAGTACATAACCCCCTGTCACCATCACAGGACACCAGTAAAGATATTTATTATTAAATGCATGTGAGGGAAGTTGAGACAATGGATGTGTGTACGTACATACCTGCCCTTGTCTTTTGCCCAGATACCACTGTCCTCTGTACACAGTAGAGGTTTTGAAACATTTGTACATCCCGACACCATGACGGACACCTTGGTGTATCTCTCCCTCATAATTGCTGCCATCTAGCCAGGTGTAAGTCCCGTGTCCCATGGGAACATTAAATTTAAAATCACCCTGCCGAATGCAAAAGTTAAGGAAATTTCGCAATGAATAATTATTGGCTCCAAAAAATGTGTAATTCAGAAAACTTGTAATCAAAACACTGAGGTATTATGTGCCTTATCCAATCCTGGCTATTGTAAATCTTCATGTAAATTTTTAAACAACTGAGTGACTTCCATGAACTCTTTACATACCTGATACTTTAAACCGTCCGACCAGATATATTCACCAGAGCCATGCATTAACCCATGTGAAAAACTACCCTAATGAATGCAAAATGGTAGAAGTCAGAAATAATGTTGTTTAATTTAAGGTGGTCCACTAGGGTTCCCATGGGTCTTTAAACTGGGCATCGGGATAAAAAAAAATCATTCAATTTTGTGAGGAAAAAAATATTGCATTTATTTCTGAATGTTCATCTTTCCTCCCTTACAACATTCATACATTGTTTTAATTATAACAAAGATCTGTTAAGTAATATACTATAATATATATATACTGTAAGTAGTAATGTTAATCAATGTTCTTAATAAAAGTTTAAATTTGATACATTTGAATTAGATTTACATTTTCTATACTGGGTCTAAAGGTTGTAAACCCCTAAATTATCGTTCATCACTCACCTTGTAAATATGGCCACCTTGAAAATAAGCGACACCTTCTCCATGAAACATTTCTCCACACTTATCACCCTCATATCTGAGAAAAAAGATCCCAAACACTACAAAACACTATTTGTCGACAAATCTGAGAATTATCATTTTGCAAGAATGTCTAACCTTTCCACGATTATATGGTGAAGTATGGGAACTTTACGGCACTGATCATGCTCATTGTTTGGTCGATGATCAGTCGTATGCTGAGACACTGCAGAGGAGGAACACACAGCAGATCTCGAGGAGTCTCGTCCATCGTCAGGCTCTGTGACGGACTCCGACACTAAACTGGACGTGGAGGACTGTCCTAACACTTTGCTTAGCGTTGGTTCTGGGGTAGATCTGTTAGAACTTTTCATTTTGTGTCCTTTAGCCATCCCCGGTAGAGAAAGTCAGAAGTATTTGTTAGTTCACCAACTAGCAGGCATCCCAGTGGTGTGTACATAGTAACACGCTACCGGTTGCTAAGCAATGATATAGTACGGCAAGTTAGAAGGGCCAACTTTACTAAGATGACTTGTTGAATGTTAAAAAAAAAAAAAAAAAAAAAAATTAACAT
The DNA here is from genome assembly GCA_037101425.1 of Elopichthys bambusa. Taxonomy (NCBI): domain Eukaryota; kingdom Metazoa; phylum Chordata; class Actinopteri; order Cypriniformes; family Xenocyprididae; genus Elopichthys; species Elopichthys bambusa. Next base: position 17,740,967 of record CM074449.1, read on the forward strand.
TTTTTTTACTCTAATTAATATTTTTCATAGTAGTTTTATTTTTTAAATTCAGCTTCTGTACAAGCAGTTCACCAAAAAACAAAACAAAAACAAAGAAAAAAATGATTTACTTCAAAGGGAAAAAACAAACAAAAAAACTGGCAACTAAATCTTTTTGGCGACCATTTAATTCCACTGTATGGATAAACAAAACAATAATATATTTATCAAAATATGTTCCACACAAGAATTTTTTTTTTAACGACATAAGGGTGAGTGACAATTTTCCTTAAATTAGTTATTCATATAATGTTCAAGCACTAGATTTAGAGGTATAGATTTACACCTTTAAAATTTTAACTCATTTTAAAGAAATAATAAATACAAAGCCTCCCCCCAAAAATATGACATTACAGTTACATAAAGAATTACAAAAACAAGGCTTCAAACACATTGTGAAAACATAAGATACTTTATTATAAAAAAATACAAATAATAATAAAATCCTTAATTAAAACAATAGTGTTTGATAGTCAATATGAATTTCACAAGCAAACTCAACAAAAATAAACTGATTCAGTCATGAGAAATCATATCCAGATTAGCGAGGTGTCTCATGGTGGGTCTACCATGTGGACAATTCCAGGGCTGTTCAATTTCCCCCATGTGAAGCACTAGTTTCTTCATTTCACTGATGTTAAGAGCAGTGCCAACCATCACCTGTGTAAACGGAAAAAAACATTCACAAACTGTTTATATTAAAACTTAACAAAAAGAATACAAATATGCAATGGCTCAATCACAGACTCTGATCTTCCTTTACAGGTATATATTTGGGTTCAGACAGGTGGGTTAGAACAGGGCTGCAAAATATTCCTGATAGGAAGAAAAACTTGGATGCACTCACCGATTTGCGACAAGCCCTGGATGCAAACATTTGCCTTACTCGAGAAGGTCGACACATGATTCCTGGACTGTCGCTAAGCATGAAGATGAGTTCTTCAATGTCACTTGGGCCAAAGGTCCAATTCTTACTTGTAGGTAAAGACACCAGCTTCACCCTCTCCATAACCTGAGCTGATAAACAAACCACCATTCCACATCAATTTGTAGGAATATGTATCAGATACAATCATGAAAATCTTCTACAGTAGATAACCCACCATCCTCATCAATGAGGAAGTCAAAACCATTCTTTCTGAAGATTTCAAGGTTTTCCATGAGCACTGTTTCACTGATAGCCGGGAGGTGGAGATTTTGTGGACTGTATATGGAGAAAGAAAAAAGAAGTTAGCTTTAAAATAAATTCCCGCTCCCAGTTCCACTTGTCTGTGCGGATTGGGACTTACACTATGAGCCGCTGTCCCTTTAAGACCGTATTCTGTTGTAGCATCTCAAAATTGTACTTTTCATCTGTGGCATGCTGGTCGATTATGAAAAGGTCAGATTTCAGCTTGGTGATAATAAAACCCAGGTTAAACTGACCAATGATTTCCATATCCTTGAACATATCTTTGCTGTAAAAAAAGTTGAAACCTTGTAAATGGCATTTAAATGCAACATGATGATTCAAAAATCTTTAAAGAGATTTTCCAACCCAAAAATGAAAATTCTGTCATATTTACCCATTCTCAGGTTGTTCCAAACCTGTATGCATTTCTTTCTTCTGCATTACATATTTTGAAGAATGATGGTAACCAAACAGTTTAGGTTCCTATTGACTTTCAGTGAAAAAACAATGTAAGCCAATGGAAACTGAATTGGTTTGGTTAACAGCATTCTTCAAAATATCTTCTGTCATATTCCACAGAAGAAAGAAGGTCATACAGGTTTGGAATGAATTGGGTGGACTATCCCTTTAAGAGATCAAGCTAAAGATCAGCCTAACCTTATTTCTTTCTTAAGCTCATCTTCAGCACTCTGGTTTTCTCCAGGGTTAATCTTCGCCCTGAATCGTCTATATTTTAGCTCTCGATCATTGTTCTCTGTCACCTGAGCCTGCAGCCTCTGCATCCTTTTAGAAAGTTCCTGCATAGAAAACTGCAAAAGCACAGTTTTCTTCCGTATGCTGACAGGTGAATCCAATTGCAGGGAAGCTTTCTTGCTTTTGGAGTCCACCAAACAGCTCCATGCTGGAGGTTCATCTTCACATCTAGCTCTTTTAGCTTCAGGACTGTAGATTCTGTCCTGGTTTTGTTCTGACTTTGTCTCTGGCACCAAAGGTTCATGACTCCAGAACTTCTCATCGACAGATTCATCAATAGTCTCCGCTTTAACATTAGTTTCATGTATAATAGGGTGTAAAACTGACTTGTTGTCTGAATTGTTTTCATATAGAATCTCTTTATGATCTTCAGCAGAACTTTGGTTTGCAGCCCCAGAATCATCAGCATCAGTATCAAAGGTGCTTTTATATTTAGCTAGACAAACAGTCGATTTATTGGAAGTAACATCAGCAAAACTTGGAGAAGATTTTAAAAGCGGCCTCATAATGTCAGTAATTTTTTTAGAGCAGCTCACAAAGGAAAACATCTTCTTCTGAGAAGGACCAGCACATGCAGCTTTATGACTAGACTGCTTTGACCCAATTCCTGGAGCCTGATGATTTGAAAATGCTTCTTTAAGTCCTGCAAGATTGATGGAAGTCTCTGGGGGCCCATCATCGGGAAAAGCTTCAGAGACTGAACCTGTTTCACAATCTTCTGAGCCAACGCTTGTCTCCGTTGGTCTACACAGGCCTTCAAGAGAAACATCAACATATGTAATGACACTTCAAGACAACAAATGAGCTGTCTTAAAAAGTTTGTACTTACTGGTAATTGCTGGAGAAATGTGATTGAGACTGATTTTATTGACACCAGTCTCAAACATAGCAATGAGTGAGCTTTTCAGAATGGCCAGCAAGAGTTTTTCTTCTTGCAGAAGGATTTGACGTTTATCTGGAGTGACATTCACGTCGACACAGTCTAAAGTGAAACAAAAAAATCAAAACAGGATTAAATGACATGTTTCAAAAATACTGCATTTAGCATTTACAGTTGCAAGAAAAAGTATGTGAACCACTTGCAGAATCTGTGAAAATGTGAATAATTTTAACAAAATAAAGGAGACAAAATGCATGTTATTTTTTATTTAGTACTGTCCTGAGTAAGATATTTTACATAAAAGATGTTTACATATAATCCATATAGCTGAATTTATTAAAATAACCCCATTCATAAGTATGTGAACCACTGATTCTTAATTCTTGATTCTTGTTCACGAGTCCCTTGTTTGTCCTGAGCAGTTAAACTGAGCTCTGCGCTTCAGAAAAAATCTCCAGGGCCTGCAGATTCTTCAGTTTTTCAGCATTTTTTGCATATTTGAACCCTTCACAGCAGTGACTGAATGATTTTGAGATCCGTCTTTTCACACTGAGGACAACTGATGGACTCAAACACAACTTTTAAAAAAGGTTCAAACATTCACTGATGCTCCAGAAAAAAAACATGATAGATTAATAGATGGGGGGTGAAAACATTTAAAATTTGAAGATCAAGGTAAATTGTATTTCATTTGTCTTCCGGGAAACATGCAAGTATTTTCTGTTGCTTCTGAAGGGCAGTACTAAATGAAAAAAAAAAAAAAAAAAAAAAAAAAAAAAAAAAGATATTCAAGTGAAATTAGAAAAATTTGGACCTCTTTATCCTGTTCAAAGGTTTTCACCCCCGACTCTTAATGCATCGTGTTTCCTTCTGAAGCATCAGTGAATGTTTGAACCTTTTTTAATAGTTGTGTTTGAGTCCCTCAGTTGTCCTCCATGTGAAAAGATGGATCTCAAAATCATGCAGTCACTGTTGTAAAGGGTTCAAATATGACACACAGTATTAAGAATCAATGGTTCACAAACTTTTGAACTGGGTCATTTTAATAAATTCAGCTATTTTTTTGTTTTATGGGTTATATGTAAACATCTTTTATGTAAAATATCTTACTCAGGACAGTACTAAATTAAAAAATAACATGCATTTTGTATGATCTCTGTTAAAATTTTGCACATTTTCACAGATTCTGCAAGTGGTTCACATTCTTTTTCTTGCAACTGTATATCCTACATACTTTGTATTATATATGTTAACCGGCAGTGTGCGAAAAGCAGGTATTTTATAGAATGCCTAGAGAATATATAGAATGCGTGAAGTTTGTAGGCAAAGTATGAAATATCTTTTTTTTTTGTGATTATGTTGCATACTTTTCCTAGGCATTCTATACATTACCTAGGTATTACACAGAATGACAAGCTGGCTGGCCCTTTGGCATTGTATAGAATGCCTAGGAAATGTGTGAAATATAAACAATTTCATACTTTGCCTACAAACTTCAGGCATTCTATATATTCCCTAGGCATTCTATACAATGCCGATTTTACACATTGCCAGTAACATATAAATGCAGAAAAACATTTTAGTGTATTTGATCAAAAATATTGATTAATATTATTATTACAATTTAAAATAATTTTTCTATTTTAATCTATTTCAAAATGTAATTTAATTGTGATCGCAAAGCTGAATTTTCAGCATCATTAATACTCCAGTCTTCAGTGTCGCATGATACAGAAATCATTCTAATATGGTGATTTGGTGCTCAAGAAACATTTCGGTAGCACTTTATTTTACAGTCCTGTTTTGCATGAACATATTATGTACTTATTGTAGTAATGATACTAACTAGGTCCTAACCCTAGACCAACCCCTAAACCTTATCTTAACCCATGTAGTTACCTTACACTATTCAGTACTTTTGTGGGTAAGTACACTGTAAGTACATTGAAAGTGCAAATACTGTAACAAAGTGCAATTAACATTTCTCATTAGTATTAATGTGTTTATTAGTATTAATGAAACATCCCTCAAAAGTTACAGTAGTGACATTTACAATTTAGTTCATCTTGCTGAATAAAAGTATTAATTTATTTAAATATCTTACTGACCCCAAACTTTTGAACGGTAGAGTACACATTTATTTATGATTATATACAATATTATATATCATATACAGTATATTTAATTTAGTCTTACCAGAAGCGACAGTGATGTTAAGAGCGACAAAAGGGTATTGATGCCGATTGTACATGTGATAAACCTCATTCACAAGCTTGGAAACCTGCAAATATTACAAAAATATATAAACACATCATACGTATTACATATAATTATAAAAACAATAACACATTTATATAAAAAGACCACACCTTAACTGGATCACATGGTCTTTTATTGATAAAGAAGAACTGTCTGTCAGTAGCACTCCGACCAACACCATGATCCCCTTGTGACACAAATCCTTCAATGCTAGAATGTAATAATACCAATAAACATCACTTTAGTTTACGCAGGAATATTCCAAGTTATAATACAATTTTCATCACCTGATTTGTGCAAAACTGGTAATAAGTCAATCTTAGGTGGATCCATAAATAAATGTTTACACAGAAAAACTCACATGAAAAGGTCTTTTGGAACATCTACCCCATCAAGACCATAGTCTTCCTTAATTGATTCATTAGGAGATATTTGTTGGAAGGGAATCAAACTTTGAAGCTGAGGGAAATAAAAAGGTGTGACATACATGTTACTCTCAAACAACATGGACAAACAATAATGCAGGTACTTTCTTGTAATAATATGACAATGTCTTCTGTTTGTCAATTTTGGTTTAGGAATGAGTCTTCTTAAAATATCCACTATAGAAAAAATAAGTCATTCTCACCTGTTTAGGTCCAAACACAGCTCCAATGTTGTCTCTCATGCTGTTACTGCCACTTGTGCACAGTACTGTGGTGCGTTTGCCTTGTCCCATCTGGTTAGCGCATGTAATGCGCACACCAGTGGAGATGATGCAGTAGGATTGCAAGACGAAAATCATCTTGGAATACTCCTGTGGAAAAAACTCTATTTAATTCCTTCCTAAACATGGATACAAGCCCATGTACCCAAGTATCTCCCAGCAGACCTTTTTGATGTTGCGGTGAAACTCCTTGTGTCGAACAGGTAACGTGGAGAAGAGCTTCTGAAGAGTGACTGTAGTGCCGTGCTGACGGGGATGCGGCACACGCTGAGTGAGACGACCACTGTGGTCATATACCAGCCGAGCTCCGATCTGAGCGCTCTCATGACAGGTCACAACACTAAGATCACTGCGGATATATGTAACAGTGTATATTAAGGAAGCATTAGAGAGATTAATCAAAATATCAATCCATAATCAATAGATCATCACTGTGCTATAATCATCAGGTATTATGTAATGCTCATACTGTAAGAATTAAGAAAACACATTTAAAGTAAATTGTTACCTAAGAGCACAAAGTGAGCTGAGAGCTTCACCACGGAACCCAAACGTCTCCACGTGTATCAGGTCGGAAAAATCTCTTAATTTAGAGGTGTGATGTTTTAAAGCTGTGGAGAAGACACAAATTAGTTCACTACCGATCAAAGGTCTGGAATCAATCAGATTTTATAATGTTTTTAAAAAAAGACTCTTATGCTCACCAAGGATGCATTTATTTGATAAAAAAATACAGTAAAAACTATAATACAGTGAAACTGTATGTTTTTTTTAAAATATATATTTAAATGTAATTTGTGTAATGTGATAGAAAAGCTTTCAACAGCCATTACTCCAGTCTTTAGTGTCACATGATCCTTGATGAGCAAATAGAAATATACATGATTCTAATATGTTGATTTGGTGCTCAAGAAACATTTCTTATTATTATCAATGCTCGAAACTGTTGTGCTGCTTAATATTTTTAAGCTTAGCATTTATTTAAACTATTCATATCTAAAATAATATAAATGTCTTTACTGCCACCTTTGATCAATTTCATGCATTTTTTACTTAATAAAAGTTTCTTGAACAACAAATCAGCATATTAGAATGGTTTCTGAAGGATTGTGTGACACTGAATAATGTGACGTGACGTGTATCCCGAAAATTGCGCTCTGCATTTCACCCCTCCAAGTGCACACGGCAGTGAGTTTTGAACACACGGAGCAGTGGGCATCCAACTTTTCGCTGCAGTGCCCACAGAGCAATTAGGGGTTAGGTGCCTTGCTCAAGGGCACCTCAGTTGTGGGTAATTAGAGTGGAAGAGAGCACTGTTCATTCACTCCCCCCACCTACATTTCCTGCAAGAACTGAGACCTTCGGGTTACAAGTTACAAACAGCATCTGACCATTAGGCCACAACTGCCCCAGACTGGAGCAATGGCTGACGGAAAATGTAGCTTTGCCATCACAGGAATAAATTACATTTTAAAATATATTCAAGTTTTTTTTTAAAAAATTGTAATATTACTGTTTTTACTATATTTTGATCAAATAAATCCTGCCTGTTAGCATATGAGACTTTTTAAAAATCTTAATTATTCTAAACTTTTAACCGGTAGTGTAAGTATGCCAGACACGGTCATCTCCAAAGTTCAGAAAAAGGCAACTTACTTAGTCCCTCAAAGTTTTGCTCCTCAACACCTTTTCCATTGTCGGACACTTCCACCAACTCTGTTCCACTATCTTTTAGCTTGACATCTGTATGAAAACAGAACAATTGACCAAATGTAGCATGATCTCAAGCGCAACGTTTCCTCATGCTGTCATCCCTTGAGCTCACCAACATTTGTGGCACCAGCATCAATGCTGTTCTCCACCAGCTCTTTCACAGCTGTGGCCAGACTCAGCACCACCTGTCCAGAGCAGATCTGATGCACAGACTGTTTGTCTATTGCCTTTATGGCTCCAGCAGAACCTGGGCTAGGAATTTAAAATACAGACTATGAAAGCAAACAACATTAAACAGTACTGTACAATACTGTAGTAAACACTGTTTCCAGTAATGTTATATAAGCAGAATGTTATATAAGTTATCTCACTAACGTTAGTAATTTTAGTGTTATTTCTCGTTGTTAAAATGTAGCAACCTATTGGGAAAAAGAACATGCAAAGCTAAAAAAAACTTACCACGAATCTGACATCCTTTCTGTAACAATATATATGGTATCAATCACAGAAGCTTAACTTGTAAGCTTTGCATTGTTGCTATGGCTATTTTGATAGCTTTTGCTCCCTGCGGTATTCAGAAGAAACAAGGGGCGTGAAAATGTGTTTTCATTGCTCAGTGTGAAAAACCAACGCTTCGTCAAGAAAAAAGTTCTGCTAAATTACAATGGAACACACTCTACCATATCATATGTCAATAAACGCACGCGTATAACTGTCGCTCTATGCTGCTCTGAATCACAGCTATGTACGTTTCCCGCCCGCGGCGTGACGAAAAACGTCAGGTTACCACGTTTTGCATTTGTGTGACACGTGATCAACTGTTGCTTACTATACAAACTGTACTGTCGGCTGTTTCATCTTTCTTTTTTTATTACTTTGTTATGCTAAGTTAATTTTTAACTTAATGCGTTTTTTCCCTGTGAAGTCTATGTGGAACCAAATTTTCCAAAAAAATCTTGGTTATATATTCTCCTAGTTAATTTTTTTATTGATGTATCATATTGTGATGCTTTGTAACAAAACAAAATACCGATTTAAAAAAACGTTTTATTTTTCTTTAACATTTCATCATCCTGCGCATGGTTGCCTGAGTAGGGACTGTATGCAAAAGTCAAATCTCATAATAGCCGAAACTGACACTGACACAACAACATTGTTAATGTTATTGTCTTCTAAGTTGTATTTTTTATAGAGATACAAGTATGTCGAAACTACAACCCACCCATAAACAAATCGTATATTTAATTAATGTTTTAATGCATTACGTCTTATTTTGTTAATCAAAAATAATAATAATTTTGAGATACTTCCTTACTCCTGTGCCTTGGAACATGGCAGGTCACTGTCAGTTTACGGTGATATTTTTATATAACTTGTGAGTGGGGTTCGCACAATTGAAAGGGCTAGGTTTTTGAAAGTTGGTCCTTTCTAAATGGAGCTAATGAATGTGATGCACAGAAGTGTCTTTTAGAAAACCGTCATGTTTCACACAACAGAGATGGCAGAAGAAAGTTCGAGTAGCAGTGTAGTTTCCAATGTGAGCAGCCGTAGCCTTCATATCCGACGGGGCCTTTTCACCCAAGATAGAGGACCTAAGGAAGAAATGTTCAGCCCGAGAGATACGGAGGATGACGTCCAATTTGACAGTGAGTCCACTCCAAAAGCAATATTAAGTACAGCCCCTTTGATTCATGACATTGCACCGTTTACAGAGTAAGTTAGTCATGGTTAGAGTCTGCGATCGAACAGGGCGTCTGTAAAAATTGGTGTTCTATGATTATTTGCTCATTTTGGATGTTAGAGACTATAAACATAAGGTGCATAAACTGTCAATGTAGTATGCCCAAATGACTAAAGTGTAATAATTTTTAAGTTTTAAGATGTCCCGCCTACTTACTATTTCATCTGTGGGACTTTTTAGGGGTGTGGGGGGTAACTTGAAACTGTTTCAAGCTGATAAGTTACTTAGACCTTACCCACCCTTGATGTACACACAAGATGCAGCATTGGTATATTTCTATTTGCTCAGCTGTTAAGAGAGTACAGTAAATGTTTGGTGTCTAAATGGATTCAGAGGGAAATGACATTATGGCCTTACTTGCTAAAGTTATTGCTGAAGGTAAGGCATCTCCAATCCAATTCGTTTTAGACTCAATTTGGTCTGATTTTTTACATAATTTATATTCAAACATAGTCAAACATATTAGTATTCATTACCCTTTGTATTTGTCATATAAATGCAGCCTCAGACTCAGACAATAACTGTGAGGTGTTGCTGGCGGGGAAACAGTATCCGACGATCCAGGAATTTGCCTCTGCCATTCCCAACCAACTGCTGCTGGGATCACTACTGGAACACTTGTGCTTTGTTTACGAGAGCGATCCCACACGCTCACGCATGCTTTTTAAAGGTAAGCGGTTATTGATATTGCCTTATAAAAGGCAAAATTTTTTTATTTATACTTTTTGTCTTAAAATTAATTTTCTCAAATGTCTCTGTTATTTCAGTGATAGGCCAACGTTTAGCAGCCATAAACCTCCTCTCTCCACTGGCTATCAGTGATGAGTTCAGCACAGTCCGACTACAGCATAACCGGGCATTCACAGAGCTCTTGCATGCGACCAGCTCATCACTTTTCCCCCAGGTAATCCAACACAATTCATCATCAATGTCATTTATTTGTTTTGTGATTTCTGTCCAGCTGTTGCTTTCATCAACAAAACCAAAAGAAAGCAAATTCTTATTTTGCCCTACCTGTTCATCTTTTGGATTCTGCAGGAACATAGATTTTTGAGTACAGAAGGCCAGAGTCTAAGGTGAAATTATTTACACTTGTAGGACCTCCACTTACATTGCTTTGTAATACACACTACCGTTCAAAAGTTTTGGGGTCTGTCAGATGGGGTCCGATTTTTAAAAAGAAGTCTCTCATGCTCACAAAGGCTGCATTTATTTGACCAAAAATACTGGAAAATAAGTAATATTATGAAATATTACAATTTAAAACATCTGTTTTCTATTTTAATAAAATTTAAAATCTGATGTTTTCTTGTGATGGCAAAGCTGAATTTTCAGCAGTCATTACTCCAGTGTCACATGATACTTTAAAAAAAAAAAAAAATTCACTCTAATAAGCTGATTTGGTGCTCACGAAGCATTTCTTATTATAATCATCAATGTTAAAAACAGATTACTTAATGTTTTGTGGAAATCTTGATTTTTTTCAGGATTCTTTGATGAATAGAAAGGTCAAAAGGACAGCATTTGTTTGAAAAAGACATAATTTGTAACATTATAAATGCCTTGACTTTCACATTTGGTCAATCTAATGCATTCTTGCTGAATAGAAGTAATAATTTCATTTTTTTTAAAAATCATACTGACCCCAAACTTTTAAATGATAGTGTACAGTATTATAACATTTCAAATAACTGAGATATGCTTTTCTATCCTAGAACCAAAGATGGACTTTTCCAAGCACAGACATCCCGTTACCTTAGTGAATTTGAAGAAATCACAACACTGGGTAAAGGATCCTATGGCAAAGTGTTTAAGGTAAGAAAAAGTTTTAATCATTTTGTGCTCCAAAGATGTAACCACATATTGTTGAAAAGTGCTCACTAAAATGGGGTTTCTGTGGGTCTTAAAAAGGTCTTAAAAAGTCTTACTTTGCCCTTACAGAAATTAAGGCCTTAAAAAGGTCTTAAATCAGAGATGAAAGTCTTAAATTCATAAAGTTATGACATTAAATGTTGCATGCATTGCTAAATTGAATATCTTGCCCAGTATTTTTGTCCTGTTTTCCAATACAAATATCTAAACATCTTTAAATCAAGTTACACTATATTACCAAAGGTTTTGGGACGCCTACCTTTACATGCACATGAACTTTAATGACATCCCATTCTAAATCCGTAGGGTTTAATATGGAGCTGGCCCACCCTTTGCAGCTATAATAGCCTCAACTTTTCTGGGAAGGCTTTCCACAAGGTTTAGGAGGGAGTGTGTTTATGGGAATTTTTTACCATTCTTCTAGAAGCGCATTTGTGAGGTCAGGCAGTGATGTTGGCGAGAAGGCCTGGCTCGCAGTCTCTGCTCTAATTCATCCCAAAGGTGTTCTATCGGGTTGAGGTCGGGACTCTGTGCAGGCCAGTCAAGTTCCTCCACACCAAACTCGCTCATCCATATCTTTATGGACCTTGCTTTGTGCAGTCATGTTGGAACAGGAAGGGGCCATCTCCAAACTGTTCCCACAAAGTTGGGAGCATGAAATTGTCCAAAATGTCTTGATATGCTGAAGCATTAAGAGTTCTTTTTACTGGAACTAAGGGGCAAAGCCCAACCCCTGAAAAACAACCCTACACCATAATCCCCACTCCACCAAACTTTACACTTGGCACAATGCAGTCAGGCAGGTACCGTTCTCCTTGCAACCACCAAACCCAGACTCGTCCATCGGATTGCCAGACAGAGAAGCGTGATTCGTCATTCTAGAGAACACGTCTCCACTGCTCTAGAGTCCAGTGGCGGCGTGCTTTACACCACTACATCTGACGCTTTGCATTGCACTTGGTGATGTAAGCCTTGGATGCAGCTGCTCGGCCATGGAAACCCATTCCATGAAGCTCTCTACGCACTGTTCTTGAGCTAATCTGAAGGCCACACGAAGTTTGGAGGTCTGTAGCTATTGACTTGAAGTTGGCGACTTCTGCGCACTGTGCGCCTCAGCATGCGCTGACCCCGCTCTGTGATGTTACGTGGCTTACCACTTTTTGGCTGAGTAGCTGTTGTTCCCAATTGCTTCCACTTTGTTATGATACCACTAACAGTTGACTGTGGAATATTTAGTAGTGAGGAAATTTCACAAATGGATCTATCACGGTACCACGCTTGAATTCACGGCGCTCCTGAGAGCGACCCATTCTTTCACAGATGTTTGTAGAAGCAGTCTGCATGCCTAGGTGCTTGATTTTATACACCTGTGGCCATGGAAGTGATTGGAAAACCTGAATTCAATGATTTGGAGGGGTGTCCCAATACTTTTGGCAATATAGTGTACATTTACTTGAGAATTTGAGATGCAAATGTTAAATGAAGTCTTGAAAAAATTAACAAAATGATCAGAGTATATGCTTAAAACAAGAACAAATATCTGTCAATGAGTTATGAAAACTTCCCTTTGAATTAAGTTGATTTTTCTGAGCCCATTGGCAGATATTTTTTCTGTTTTTAATCATAAAAAACAACTCAATTTATTTTGATCGATTTCACAGAAAAATTTAGAAAATTCAAGACAATTTAGACATTTGCATTGGAAAAGAAGTTAAAAATACAAAGGAAGAACATTATTTTTTTGCAGTGTGATCAGAAGGTACAGTAAAAGATATTTTCATATTCTAGTGATTCTAAAGCGATTCAGACTACTTTTTTTTGTAAAATGAATGAAAAAGTATTGGATATCTGTTGTATAAGTTGTATTGTCAAAATCTGAAGTGTTGCTAATACAACTCATTGTGTTTCTCCCTAGGCATTTACATTTAGAGAACATATTGACATATATTGTTTTGCCATTAATTAATTGCTTAGATTTTCTTTACTTGGTCTTAAATTTACCTTCATAAAACCTACAGAAACCCTGCTAAAAACACTTATACTGTTTTAGGTCACAAACAAGCTTGATGGTCAGGAATATGCTGTGAAAAAAATTCTAATCAAGAAAGTAACAAGAGACGACTGTATGAAGGTAAAGTATGTCACAGATTCAGTTATTACAGTTTTAATGATCCCCTCATATCTGTATGATTTAGCTATTATATGTCTTATCATCTTTATCTCCTTGCAGGTTCTTAGAGAGGTTAAAGTGCTCTCCAGCCTTCAGCATTGCAATATTGTTGGCTACCACACTGCATGGATGGAGCACGTTCAGCCTGCTGTGCAAAGTACATTGTGCTAATGATGTGTTCTCAATAACATTGGTTACATTAGGAGATATACCCATTTAAATCATACTTTGCTTTTATTCAGTATTTCTGGAATCATGCAAAAATGGTACAAACTTGTACAATTTTCTGTTTATCTCACTAGTTTCACAAACGTTTCCAGCATTAGAGAAACCATCACAGAAAGATGGGTAAGATGGTTTGAAACATTTTTTGCAACATAAATAACTAATTGTAACAAGTTTACAATAGTATATTTGAAAATGCATCTTGATTCAGGTGCACACAGGAAAACACTAACAGCAGCAATGGATCGTCCATTGTTTTTGAACATTCTGAACAAGCCGAAGCCAAAGAAAATCAGGCTACACTAGAAAGCATGCCAGTGAAACCCTCAACATCAAAAGAAGAGATGGGACATGCTGTTTGCCCCAAAAATGTTCGCAACCCACAGAACTTTGTTCCATGTGTGTTTCTGGGAAAACCTCGTGCTATGGTGAACAAATGCCCTGCAGCTAAATGGGACAGCTCAACACTCTCAGAGGACGACCTTAGTCAAAACAGACTTGAATTGAACAATAACTCTTACATTGATATGGACGCTACTGAATGGTCCGAAAAGCAGGCACATGAGGTATACGGTCCACTGAATGTAAACTATTAATTTAATTAAAATGAGAAATAATTATTTTGTAATCTTTTATAATGTTTATATTATGTTTATGCTTGTTCCTGTTTATAGGTTCAGTTCCATTTAATGCTTTATATACAAATGCAGCTTTGTGAGCGATCTTTGAAAGACTGGATACAAGAAAGAAACTCAAGGACCACAGCGGGACCTTTTATGTCAGTAGGTGAGATCACTTTATTCATATGAGTTACTGTAGTTTACAGTATAGATTGCTCAGATTTCCTTCCTTTATATAATAAATATATTATACAGTTCAGAAGTTACTTATATATACCCTTTTCCTGTTTTTGCATTGGATGACACATGCCTAAACAGGAAAGACAAGAAAAACTGATTTGCAGAGCTAGATGTTTTAAACATACAATCACAGCATAATTATATTGTTGAATTATGTTATCCACAGATCCTTGTGAGTCAATTGACTGTGAACAGGCATTAAAGATTTTAAAGAAAATACTTGAAGGAGTGGAGTACATTCATTCCCGTGGTATTATGCACAGAGACCTAAAGGTATGTGTATTTGTTTTGTTGGTTTACATAACTTGGTATTGTGCACCATACATATATATAGGTCATGTATGGCTTGTTGGTTGTTGGCATAAAAACTGTAGCATTCATCTACATGGGAGAGCCGAGGAGGCCTAGTGTTTTGATAACAGATATTGCGCTGGTGTGTCACGACAATTTGCAAAGCAAACTTGTGCTTTTGAGGTTGGACTTTTGCAACAGAAAAATTCGCTCTCCTGAGGTAGTGATCTTGTTAATGTCATAATTTAGTAGGAAATAGGGCTGCATGATTAATTGTATTTTAATCGCAATAACGATATCTGCTTCTCTCAATTGATTACAAATAATCGTCACGATATTGCCTCGCTCGTTATTTATCTAGTATTTTACTAGTAACAATTGAATTAGAGAGCTCTCTAATTTAATTTTAGTAAGAATGCAATTGCAGAGCTCTCCAATTTAATTGCAGAGCTCTCTAATGCAATTGCAGATCTCTCTAATTGACAATTATGAGAATTGACATAAATGACTAACAGTTATGATTAGAGAGCTCTGCAACTGAATTAGAGAGCTCTGCAATTGAATAAGAAAGCTCTGCAATTGAATTAGAGAGCTCTGCAATTGAATTAGAGAGCTCTTTAATAATAATTGTTACTAGTAAGAACTGAATTATAGAGCTCTCTAATCATAATTGTTACAAGTAATAATTGAATTATAGAGCGCTCTAATGCAATTGCAGAGCTCTCTTATTCAGTTTCAGAGCTCTCTAATCATAATTGTTACTGGTAATAATTGAATTATAGAGCTCTCTAATTGTAATTGTTACTAGTAATAATTGAATTATAGAGCGCTCTAATTCAATTGCAGAGCTCTCTAATCATAATTGTTACTAGTAAGAATTGATTTATGGAGCTCTCTAATTGAATTCTTACTAGTAAAAATGCAATTACGACGAGTAATGGGAACAATTTAAGCTAAAATGGCTTGCCATATGTGACTAAATCTGCCATGATCAAACCTTCATCGATGAATTTCAACAAATGCAACACGGATCTCCACCTTACTGTTTGCAGAATGCACTTTTGCAACCTATGTGACAATTCAGTCGGGAAAATGAACATAGTTTAGAATTATTGGAAATAATATTAGGAGTTTCTGTGTTTTATCTTTTGAAGTTCCTAAAGGTTTTACCAGTTTTAATCAGTTGAAAATGATATCGCCACTGGGACATTCTAAAACGCTTAACATGAAAACGCTTAGCGTGAAAAAGCTAAACGTCGCTTAATTTACTAAGACAGTGTTATTAACAAACCAAACTTGGTGAACACCATACTAATAAAGCATACTATGTACAGAAAAGCAGATGAGCCCAGAATATGAACACAACATGTTTAATTAAGCATTTTCCTCCCATAAAGAAAATGCTTAACATGGCTTAATGTACTAAGACAGTGACATTAAAATACCAAACTTATTAAACACTATACTAAATAAAGCATACTATACAGAAAAATAAAATAACAAGTTGTATCTCTGAATATAGAAATTCAGAGATTAAACATTACAACTATTTGAAAATCTGGAATCTGAGGGTGCAAACAAATCAAAATATTGAGAAAATCGCCTTTAAAGTTGTCCAAATGAAGTCCTTAGTAACGCATATCCACTCACAAAAATAAAAAACTTTTGATATATTTACGGTAGGAAATTTACAAAATATATTCATGGAACATGATCTTTACTTAATATCCTAATGATTTTTGCCATAAAAGAAAAATCAATAATTTTGACCCATACATTGTATTGTTGGCTATAAATACAATTATACCCGTGCGCCTTATGACTGGTTTTGTGGTCAAGGGTCACATATTTCCCTAAACTTAAGAGATGCATTGAGATGGTGTTGACAATCCATTTTCTTAGCAATGCCTTTAAAATGAATCACACTTAACAATTGCTTTATTTATTTTACTGATACATCCAGTGGGCTCATAACAGTTTATAGCCAGTATAACATTTAACCGAATTTAAAAATGAAGAAATTAGTGGGAGTCAATTTGACCAACACTCTCCTTATCCTCTACAAACATACTCTTTATCTGTTTGTCACAGGAAGGTTTTGGTAATCCTCCTTGGATCTTCTCTCACATATTTTAGTTAACAAAAGCCTAGAATACACAGTTACCTATGAAATTTCTAAACAAATCTCATTTTAATCAGCGATTTAATATGTTAAGTGTCAAATTTTGGAAATGTATTACTATGGATGTTCTATCTGTGCAACAATAAAAACCTATATTTATTTATTTACAGCCTAGAAACATTTTCCTACATGGACCTGAGTGCCATGTGAAGATAGGGGACTTTGGCTTGGCTTGCCAAAACATTTTAATGGATGAGCATGAGCAGCTTCCCTCCAGCTCTCAAGCAGGTGGAAACACAGGTGACAGAACTATTCACAAAAGCAAATGACAATTATTTTAGTTATAACAAATTCTGAACTCAAGTACTTAAATATTCTGTTTGTTGCAAAACTACAGTTGATTTAATGGAATGTAACAGCTGTGAATTAATGCAACCTTGAACTAAACAATTTCTGATTGCACTTTTCAGACTCCGCTCACACTAGTGGAGTGGGAACTTTTGTTTATGCTGCCCCAGAACAACTTGAGGGTTCTCATTATGATTCAAAGGTAAGGAGACTGTAAAGCTACAAACTCTATAATAGCTATCCAGTTATTACTGTTGTTTTATGTGCTGTACCTTAAATGTGACTGTTTCATCTTAGGCACATGCTAAAAATGTGGTAGTAGAACTTGATGCCCAGTATTTGTTTCATTTATACAGTCAGATATGTACAGCATAGGAGTCATTGCATTTGAGTTATTCCAGCCATTTGGGACTGAGATGGAGCGTGTGCACACACTTGGAGAACTACGGCAGGGCAAGATCCCTAACACACTGTCTAACAACTGGCCACTTTTGGCCAAGTATATTAGCCTGCTGACTAGCTCTGATCCCTCAATGCGACCAAGTGCATCTCAGTTACTTCAGAGTGACCTCTTAAGCACCAATGACATGGTATGTGTGGCTTTTTTTTTTACCCTCACAAAATTGAAAAAAACAAACAAAAACAAAACAAATGTAACCTCATTTTAGTTATCCTCATATTTTGAAGAAACTTTGGACCCTGTAACTCTGTAAAAAATGTGTTTATTCTTTATTGTAGGTTATCCACAGTTTAAAACGCAAGATTGATGAACAAGAAGAAGAAATTGTTCAGCTCAGGAGACAGATCAGTGAGCTACAGATCTCTCAAAATGCAATACACAGTCCAGAAAAGACATAATAATAGTAGCTCTTTTGTACTGCTATAAGTGCTCAATTATGTAAATTGTTGTTTGGAAAAAGTTGTATGTATGAGTGCAGCTCTGTATGTATATAAATGAGTGTCATATTTAACTTCACAAAAGATCTGTAAAGTAAAGTCCCGTGCCAATGGTGCATTAGTCTCCATTTATCTGACTGTTCCTCAAAATAGCCTCACAGTACACTATAGTATTATTTATATTCAGTACAATTATTGCAAGTTTTAATAATTTGTATGAATATTAATAACATGCCAAGGTCATGGATAAAGCTGCAAAAGTATGATAGCACTGAAATACATTATTCTTTTTTTTTTTTTTTTTATGTAATGAGGTCATTATAAGTATTATAGTAATGTAACATATTTCTGTAGTAACATCTTATTAGTATCTATATATATACACAACTATTTCATAAAACTTTAACTTAGAAATAACTTCCAATGAGGTTTTGCATAGGAAACCCCCCCGTCATTTTCATATGCCATACCGAGATGCCATAGCCTACCGTACGATCCACCAAATGTACGGTAGGGTATGGCATCTCAGTATCCACTATTAAACATTCAAATCTGCCTCTACAATTATATAAATGTGTACGAAACACTACTTCTCAGCATTTGTCGACGGAAACTGCTTAAATCGTTGATGTAAAAGTGGTATTGCTATCCTTGTCGTCGAGTTGACAGCAACAAAGACATTCAACTGCCTTGACGGCCCTTCAGTAAGGCCACATCCACACAACACTGGGTTGGCTGACATTACGAAAGTACCCGGATGGACCCGTGGGGAAACTACGTCATTGTTCACCGACGGACGCGCTTTGGATTTTAGAATGGATGAACTCATTTAAATTAATCATAAATTTACAGGTACGTGCATTATTTGAATTGAATATGATTTGTGAATGGTGCAGGTTATTTTTGGAGAGCGCGCGCTGTGTGGTTGCGTTTATTGCGTGGCACGAAATTGAAAACACCGGGTTTCGCAATGAGTCCTACGGCGGCGTTGCCTTCTCGGCCACGGCACCGGTGAATTTTAAATGCCGTGCCCCTCCTTTCTACCCGTTTCCGATTAAAATCGAATTTTAGCTCATTAAAATGAGTGATTTTGTGTTCTTGGTGTTTGTGAAGGGACACAACACATGTATCAATATCATTTTTATTCACAGACAGGCTTCTGGAAGTGCGTGACCATGTTCATGCCGCGTTCCATCTGTATTGTTACGTTTAGCCGTTACCATGGCGTTTGTAGCTACAACACAGCGGTCTTTAAATCAGTCATAACTTCTCACGCCGACAAAAAAGGCGGCTAGCTTGTCAAATTTCACTCACAAGCATTTAGCATACTTTAAATAATACGAACAATACATTTATTGTTAGTATTTCGTGTTTAAATAACGTGCGGCAGAGGCCTAACTCGCATGCGAAGCCTTTAGCCGAGCACGCCAAATAACAGTTGGCGGACGTGCGGAGAGAGTGTGTACTACAGAATCATTTCCTCATACAAAATCACACACGGAACCACCACTGTTGTTGTTAAACTGTGTTTTGAGTGTCGTAGAGTCTGACGACCTAATCGAAGGTACACACATTTTGTTGGGGTTTTATCGTGGAATGTGTTTATATGAGAGTTTACTGTAAACTAGCTATCATGAAGTAGCCAAGGCCACGGGCCCATTCTGACGCTTAGCTCAATAGATCAACACACCGGCTACTACACCAACATATTAGCTTATTCGATCAATGCTTGATTGACAGTTCACAAGGAAACGAATATAGACCAATGTTGTTTTGCGTAATAAGGCTCGATTCGTGTGTTTGAAATTAAACGTTCACTTATGTTTGTGGTACTTTCACTTTTGGCGCGATGTCTCACAGGCATTTAACTTGTCTTTGACGTTTTACTAGTGACTTTTTGCACTGTATTTACTTATTACGAAGTTATCTGTCTAAGGCTATGTTTTTATAAAGGGATGTAGTTTTTAATGTTGATATAGATTAAAATAATATAGACTATGTAGTTACGGTCGCGAAAGGCAGTATTTCTTTTATAAAAAAAACTTGAACTAAGACAAAATATTACAGTAATGATATATAACATAGTAACACGGATTTACTAAGTTGTATAATTAGTAAAAATCCGTGTTTTCCCACTGACCCCGTGTTGTAACATTAACAACGATTTATGTATATTTGATTAGTTATTTTATTGTTGTAACCTTTTTCTTTTTTAAAAAAAAATGTTACACGTTTGGCTTTAGTTTCATGAATATATGGGTTTGTGTTTAAAACTATGTGTTTTATTAGAAAAAAAGGGGAAAGTCAGAAGCAGTTTACACTATAGAGATCATTTTTCAGGAGCAAAGCAACTTTTTTCTAGTGAGAGTTTTGCTTTTTCTTTCAGGTACCTGTTGCATTTGACACTAAGACTAGTTTTATTTGAATCTGTGTCTTTAAAACCACTTCACATGCAAATGAAAATCTGTCCGTCTTGTCAAAAATTATTGAGTTGACACGTCTATTTTTCCACAGAAAATGAATAATGACCATAGTTGACAAACCTCCAGAGAAATCTGACCTGGAGTCAGTGCGGTGCAAGCACTCCAGCTCCCTGACACCTTTCTCCTCCAGAGACATGGAGAGCAGTAGTTCGAGCTGGAGTGTTAGCCCTTCTGCCACTGAGCTTTCAAGGGCCAAGACTGCCTGTATGGCCCCAACTATTGGAGCAACTGTGAACGGTAGTAATAACACAGCACTACAAGTCGAAAGGCCCAGAGAGCAAGGCAAGTGCTTGTCTTTACTGTTGATGTTAAAAGGCTGCTGTAGCACCACTTTTAAAGTACAACAGTAGGTTATGGTGTAGTCTTGATGTGTAATGTATGTCTGTTTTTCTTTTGTATCATGCAGTGGTGATGACCAGTGGGGATGGCATTGCTCTTCCTCAAAAGGTCCTGTTTCCCCCAGAGCGGCTCTGCTTGAAATGGAACCAGGGCCACCGGATTGGAGCAGGTCTCCATAACCTGGGCAACACATGTTTCCTGAACTCTACCCTGCAGTGTCTGACCTACACAGCTCCCCTTGCCAACTACATGCTGACCAGAGAGCATTCCAAAACATGTAAGTGTACAAGATTTTGCAAGATTGCACGTAATACTTGCCGTGAATTTGTTCTGATGTTGTACATGCTTTTTCTTTCCATGCAGGTCATGAGCCTGGGTTTTGTATGATGTGTACCATGCAGAATCACATCATCCAAGTGTTTGCCAACTCTGGAAACGTCATTAAGCCCATTAGTGTGCTTAATGAACTGAAACGTGAGTGCTAAGATTAACATTTGCTTTGAAATCATCTGACAAACTTACTGTGTACCTGCTAAAAGTAATTTTAAAGGCTCAAGTCCTACATACGAAACAATTCCAAATATTGTACCAGAACACTATCAATGCTAGATAAGAGTTGAGTGTTAAGAAAAGATAATTATCAAGGTTAAACCATGATGTTCCTTTAAAAAAAACAAGTAAAGCCACAGTGATTTTTTTTTGTTGGAGTTAAGTGATAAGGAATGGTCTGGGATTGACCGTTATTTAGAGCATTGTCCACTGACTGACCTTTTGTTCTTATCCTCAGGGATAGGAAAGCATTTCAGATTTGGAAGCCAAGAAGATGCCCATGAGTTCTTGAGGTACACAGTGGATGCTATGCAAAAGTCCTGCCTGCCTGGAAACAAGTGAGTTCACACAATACAATTTTGTTTGCCACTTTACAAGCATTATAAGGCATGAAACAAACATTCCTCATTCATCAATGCTTTATCTGTAATGACTGGATAATTAATCTAGTTTAATACTGCTTTATTTTTATTTTGTCAGACTGGACAGGCAAACACAGGCAACCACTTTTGTACATCAGATATTTGGGGGCTATCTGAGATCTAGAGGTAGGTCATTAGATTCTCGTTTGCTGTGATTTGGTTTTGTAAGTTTAATTTAGGGCTGGGCGATCTTATTTTCACGATTTTATATCGTGATCGATCTTGAAGATGTCCACAATCTACTTTTCAAGCAAATCATAGGCATTGTGATCTTTTATGTCCTCGTAAAAATAATGTTAAGATACAGCAGATGGCTACTAGATTAAACTGGCCAAATTATGTCATGTGATTCATGGCTCTGTCATGTGTCTTTCATGCGTGGTGATGCATTTGAAAAACAGTTCAACAGCAGAAGTGATGTACAATGAATCAAATTTTAGTTTTGGCTTCCACCGATTATGAAAACATGATAATCAAGATAAAATGATCATTGTGCTGTATGCCGTTCCTTTCCTTTTAAAGCGGTGTGCTTTTGCCCCTCCTTAAAAGCCTAAACTTAAAGGAAAATTGAAAATTACCCATGATTTACTCAACCTCAAGCCATCCTAGGTGTATATGAGGTGTATAAGACGAACACAATCAGAGTTTTATTAATAAATATCCTTATGCTCCTAAGCTTTATAATGGCAGTGCACAGAAACCACCTGTTTGAAACTCAAGAAAGTGCATCCATCCATCCATCATAAACGTACTCCACACAGCTCCACACAGTAAAGGCCTTCTGAAGTGAAGCGATGCATTTGAGTAAGAAAAATATCCATTTTTAACACGTTATAAGCTTCTGCCAGACCGCCTTCTGTATTCAACTTATGAAACAAGCGTCAGTTATGCTTTTTTTGTAAGTTGAATACGGAAGGTGGTCTGGTGGAAGCTAGTTATTTTACTTAATAACGTGTCAAATATGAATATTTTTCTTACACAAACGCATCGCTTCACTTCAGAAGGCTTTTATTAACCCCTCTGAGCCATGTGGAGTACATTTATTTTAATTTGAAAGTGAACTAATCCTTTAACATCCAAATCAGTCGTAAAATGCAGTGTACTGCGGGACATGCTTTATTTGAAAAAGTTATAAAAAATGCAGTAAACTGCGAAAGAGACTGTTCCCTGCATGCTTGGAACATGGAACATGGATGAGCAAGTATACTTGGGGTTTCAGGCATGTGCCTAAACTGTCAAATATACACACAATGTCCATCTTGGTGAATATTTACATAAAGATTAGTCAGTTATGTCTTAAGTGAATGAACATTTGGGAAAGAAATCGGATGCGTGTCATTATATTAGATTAATGCGTTCGTTCTTAATGTCTAATGGAAATACCTGCTGCTGTCTGTGTCATTAATGTTAAACAAAAGACAAAATCACCCACTGCTCTTGACTGAATAACTTCAGTAGTTTTAATAAGAATCAGTGTATATTTAATTTATACAGTGAAGACTATGCAGTGTTTTAAAGTTTAACTCGGGGTTTAATTACTATTTTGACAACTGATTGTTAAATGCAATACTGTGTTTTTAAATTGTGCAAAGAGAAGTCCATAGGTTTGTTCAAGTCTGTATATTCTTTATAGTACATCTTAAAATTGGAAAGATCATGATTCAGATTGTGGATTGTGATTGTTTATTATAAGATCGTGATCTGAAATTCACCCACCTCTAGTTTAATTTTATCCTTTATGCATTACATATGCTACAATTGTGACAATTGTCTACAAAAAGGCACCTTTAAATTTAAAATTTGTGGAGTGATGGAATTTTGAATTTGTACTCCAGCTTTCTCCATCTGTTGCTACAGTTGTTGTTAATGCACATTTCTTTTTTTACAGTAAAATGTTTAAATTGCAAAGCAGTCTCAGATACTTTTGACCCTTATCTGGATGTTTCACTGGAGATAAAGGTGACTGAATCTTCTCGTCATTAATTATCTTGCAGTTGAAGCAAGTCATTTTTAGAGTGTTCAGTATTGGCAATTTTTTGTGTGTTTATTTTCAGACGGCTCAGACACTAACTAAGGCATTTGAGCAGTTTGTTAAGCCTGAGCAACTTGATGGGGACAATGCTTATAAATGCTCAAAGTAAGTGTTTCTGTGCATATTAATACCACATCATTATATTGGCCAAAAATGTAACCACAATTAAATTTTGCATATACATTCACCATACATTTGTATTCATTCGTTTCCCACTCTTGACAAGGGCCTTCTTTCAGTTGTAACCTGTTTTGGCTCATTTTTGTTTTTTCTTAATGGAATAATGCAATTAGAGACCAAAGAATTTGTAAGTGTGGAATAGTATTTTCTTCTTTTTTTTTTACACTTTCACTCAAGTTTACAGTAATCCCCTTTTGTCTTGGCAGATGTAAGAAAATGGTTACTGCATCAAAGAGATTCACCATTCATCGCAGTTCTAATGTTCTCACGGTCTCACTGAAGCGGTTTACCAATTTCAATGGAGGAAAAATTACAAAGGTACACTGCATAAAGGTCATAACACAAACGTTTAGTAAATAATTCTGTAACTGCTTATTAAGATTGTGGACAAACTGGTATGACTAGATCAATCATACATATTTTTGAGAGGTCACCTTAATGCAGGATCTTTAATAAGACTAGGTCAATGCGTTTAAATGCATTAAAAATGTTTTAACAGCATTAAATTGTCATCAGTTAATGTAATAACTTTGGCAACCTTAATTAGGATAATTCTCCTGCCTCCATCACAGGATGTGAGATACACAGAGTATCTAGATTTGCGGCCATTCATGTCTCAGTCTCAAGGGGAGCCACAAATCTATGCTCTATATGCTGTGCTGGTTCATTCTGGTTTCAGTTGCCACGCTGGACACTACTACTGCTACATTAAGGTAAGTCGTCATGTACAGACCTGCATCTTCTTATATTATGTGCTTACAATGTAATTTATATTTGAAATATGATCCTCGGTTCTAGGCAAGCAATGGGCAGTGGTATCAGATGAACGACTCATCAGTATCTCTCAGCGATATAAGAACAGTGCTTAATCAGCAAGCATACTTACTGTTCTACATTAGGTAAAGGTTTAATTCACTTCTCATGACTCAAAGGGATCATATGTATTTCTGGGACTAAAGGGTGTTTCTGAGAAGTCTCTTCAGAAAAAATGCCTATTTTAATTCAGGTCACCTGATGTGAAAAATGGAAGTGACTTCAGCCAGATGAACCACACTCCAGGCCAGTCATCTCCACGACCATCCATTCCACTCAAGATGAATGGGCCTCAGTACACCTCCACATCCTTCATTGGTCCTCAGTTGCCACCTCATATGCTGAAGGTACTGCATAACACATTCAGACAAACTACAATGGTTCAACAAATCAGCCCTGAACTGTTCAACTAGGTTTATTTCTTCTCTTCACCTGGTCTTTTTTTGTGTACTTTGCAGAACTCATCATACATAAATGGGAATGGTTCTTCAAAAGATTACCATGGTGGCTCCAAACCCAACAGAAGTTTCTGTGGTGTGACCAAAATAGGCTCTGGCCTATCTCATGCATCCTCTTCTGCATCTGCATCCACTTCTACTTCGCTTGTTCGGCCCATGGGCATTCCTGACTCATCCAAGAGGCCAAAGTTGACGTTTCTCATTGGTCAGGGCAAGCCTGTGAGACCTGCTCAGACTCAGTCAAGCCCTAACTGCTCTTTATCTTCAGCCTCTCACCCTCAGCCCACATCCTCTAGCACCTCAATGTCTACCTCAGGCTTCCCACAGGTCAAGCAGGTCAATGGAACTCACACTGGAGCTTCTTTCTTGGTTCCTTATGGTCAGGAATCATCTGAGGAATCCGACCAAGAGGCTGGAGCCTTAGAGAATGGATCAGCTAAGCCTTATCTTGCTCCCGATTTAAGCAATGGGAATGGGAATGGGGTAAAGGATGATGCCCAATCCCACAATTCCAGTTCACTGCCTCAGCTTACCTCAATAAAAAACGGATCTAATGGCTTTCATGTGCGTGAAAATGGATCAGAACCTGCTCACAAATCTCAGAATGGCCTTTCCAAAGCCAATGGTTTTAATCATACTGATAAGGTGAAACATTTTAACTTTTATTGTGTGGCATGTATATTATTTATACAGGCTTCATATTTTTATCTGGATATTACTTTATTAAAGTATTTCTATATATTAATTTTTTTTTTTTCTCAGGTTATGGGCACTTCACATTCTTCATCCCACATTTCTAATGCTTCTGATAATTCAGAACTGCAATTCACCTTAAAGTGTGGAAACAGTGAATCAAGGTGAGATGCCCAACATACTGTACACAGTTGTGATGCATAAATTCACTTTTAGCCAGGGTTATTTTAGTAACATTTGCTAGTGTTGACTAGCATTAATATTTACTAGTATTATAGTATTGATTAATATTTTGATTTAAGGCTTTTATTTTTATTTTTTCCGTTTTCATTTTAAGTTTTAGTAATTTTACTACTTCAACTTATTTTATTTCAGTTAATTTCCTTTGTGACTTTTCTAATTTCCATTTTTCATCTATAATATTGGTATATCACTAGCTATTTTTATTTATTTATTTTATGCATTATCAAGTTTCTGATAAAATAATAGGAATAAACTTTCTTTGGGTTTTCTTTATTCATTCAACAGCTCCAAACCGTCAAGTACTGATGACCAACCATGCTCCTCACCTTCAAACAAAAGGATGAACCCTCCTTTGGACTCTTTATCTCAGTCTGGTGCACATGTAGAGTCTGCACCTCCATCTAACGCCTCATTGGTCTCAAAGACTGCAGAAACTGACCTTCATGGCCAGACAGCTTCAAAAGTTGAGTTGATTCAGAGTCATGCCACCCATACAGCGACTGGCATGTCAGACGTTCAGGTCAACAACAGTCTCAGCCTCCAAATGGGTGATGGTCACACAAGTCCACACAGGTTAAAGGAGGTGTTCAGGTGCAATGAAGGGGAAAGCAAAGAGTCAAAACCATCACACTTAGACAAGTTTGGCTCTGGAGATGGACAGAGGCTGGGTGAGGACCGGAATAAAATTTTAGAGCGGCCACAATTTTCTTCAACCCTGAAGGACAGGGACCGGTACAAGCACCACAGGGAATACAGAGATAGAAGCCGGAGCCGCTATGGGTACAGCCATCGAGATAGCCGTCCCATTAGAGAGCGGTCCTCCAGTAGAGACCGGCATCACAGAGATCGTGAGGTAGAGAGAGACTGGGACAGATTCTCACACCATCGTCGAGAGCACCACCACTCCCAAAGAAGACCCAGAGAGGAACGCAACTGGAGTAGAGATAGGAGGTTTGTGAGTGAATCTTATCGTCCTTCTGGATACCATAACAGGGATGGATATTCCAGTCACAGCCATCGTGGGGTGGAAGGCGCCCATGGAAGAACGGCCCATACAGTGAACAGTTCAAAGGGCAGACCCTCATCTTCCCGCTCTCTCAGCCCACTGTCTGGACATTACAAGCGGAAACGGAGTCCGTCGGTTGATGCAAGAGAAAGCTCAGATGAATGCAGAGCGAAGAAATCTAAAAAGAAAAAGAGAAACAAAGACAAACACAGGCGAGTCATACTTTGCTACTTCTTTCTTTTGATTTTGGATCTATTGATTTATTCAACAATGTTTTAAAAATGTATCTTATTTATATTTTTTGATATTATAATATTGATAATATTTTTAAAATTTGATAATTTCCTTATTTTAAATTATTGTTATTATAAGGGAAAAATTTAATTTTAAAAAAAGGAAATTCTTGGAAAAATGTCTTGAGTAGATTTGTATTTCTTATAAAATATTTTAACAGCTGATTCACTGCCTATTAATATTTGGAAAACATTTGAAGCTTGAATTAAAAAAAGTTATTAAATAAATTAAATTATTATTCGTCATTGACCATTTCAATTTTGCTTTGTGTGAGAACTGAATATATATATATATATATATATATATATATATATATATATATATATATATATATATATATATATAATTTTTTTTTTATTTTTTAAATTGACTAGGTGATCATTGTGACTTTCTGCTTATAGGCACTCAGAGAAGGATCCATCAGAGGTAAATGAGGAAAGCAGCTCCAAGAGACACAAGAAGAAGAAGAAAAAGAAAAAGAGGAGGAGGGAGGATGAGGACAGGCCTCACACGGGGAGAGACGTCGCTCTGAGGCGGGAAGAGCGCGATTCTAGAACTAGGAATGGTGCAGAAAGAGGAAGTCAGCACCACAGCTCTGAGTCTCCTCACAACGTCCACCGACACCATATGAAGGACCAGCAACACCTCAATGGACAAAAAGGTGCATTATTGTTAATAGCTTAGACATCAGATTCTGACTTTGTCTTTTTGAATAGAACAGGTTAATAGCAAACACAAATGTTTCAGGACAATTTAATCAGATAAGTGTATGTGTGAAGCCTACTTCTGATTAGCATTTTTTTTTTTTACACATTCAGGTCACAATGCCTAAATCAAAAAGGAACAATAAATTGATTACAGAATCATTACATTTTCATTGTGACAATAAAAACTAAACACATTTTCCACCAAATTATCATTGCCAATATTAAGTTTTTGTTTGTGTGTGTAATTCTCATTTTCCCTAATGGTGATTTTTATTATTATTATTATTATTATTGTTGTTGTTTTTAAAAATTCAGCTTTTTTTTTTATTGTATAAACAATATACAATTGTATAACATTTACATTACTTTGCAGTTATAATTGCAGGGTGAGGTGCTTCATTTTCATTAAAATATTTAAATTTAATCACTTTGTTCTTAATATTACAAATAACCCGTGCAGTCTTTATTTGCCAGTAAAAATGATTGTTTCAAGACCCTTTTATACATTATATAAACAGGGCCCTGTGAGTAATATGATTTATCTGGTTAGATGCAGAAATGGCAAATGTGTCAGCAGCTCATTAGGACAATGTTCACCTGGTGTTTGGTAAACTTCATTTGTGACTTATTTTTGAGAGCAGAGGCTTCTAGACTTTTGACATTGCACTGGTCAAAATTTAGCAGTCTCTTTCAGATAGCTGACTAGTGCTGACACTGAATTAATCCAGTAGGCTGATGGTATCTTCTGATGCATTCAGCGTCTCTTTGGTTAAATTGTTTTGCTAGTGATTGACTACAATTTACAATCTGGATTTTTTTCTCAGAAACCCTCTCCAGGCTCAAATACATCCTGTCACATACGTGCACTTTTGAACTTGGCATGACATTACACATTCACACATAAATGGCATTTGTCAATTAATGTATTTTGTGTAAAAAAAAAAAAAAAAATATATATATATATATATATATATATATTTATTTATTTATTTATTTATTTATTTTTCTCCAGCTAATGGCCTGAGCTGTTACAGTGGAAGTGAACTTGATCTTTGTCATACTGGGATAGAGAAAGACGTGAAATACAAACATTTTGGTCACGCTACCACTGTTGACCGCACAAAGACACTCTCAAATGGAAATGGAGATGTAGACGGTGTCTATCACAGGACCCTTTCAGATGTTGAAGTGAGTGGACTCTGAGATGACATTTTATGACAACTCAACCACAAAACTACAGTTTCCTAAACAAATGTAGCCTTATCCTTTAAAAAAAAAAAAAAAAAATTATAATATATTGAATAATTTAAAAGTAATTAGTTTGTAAAATGTATTTTTAAATATGAAAATATTTTGTATAAATAATATTAAAAGATATGTTTTAAAATGTATTTTTTATAGTTGCACAAATCTGACTGATCTCTGGTTTTCACAGGAAGTCACAACCTCATTAAAGGGAAACTGATTTCTTGATCACACTTTAGGTAAGAGATTTTTTTTTTTTTTTTTTTTTAATACTTGTGTAAGAGTTTCTACAAAAGCTCAGCTCTAATTGTCTCGTTGCCTTTCTATTTTTTTAAAGACTCTGAAAACCACCCATGCAAGCATGTGAAAGACAGGAAATCTACAGCTACAGTTCCTGACATGGTGCTTAACATTTAGAACATACTGTATTTTTACCACAAAATGGAATTTTAAAGTTGCATTATTTTGTCTCTTTTGTTTTTATTTTTAAGGCTATGGATTTTTAGTACACTGTACATAAACGAACTTTGATCATGAAAAAAAATTATATATAAAGTTAATATATGCGATTAAAACAAAAGCCTGGAGCTTAACATCAGAATTGCTGCTCAGACATACAGACTCAGGATTTTCTCACTTGTGAAGATGAGACAAGCGCTCCCTTTAAGGATACAAACCCGGGAACGACAAGAACATTTATATGCTGCATTGGCGGAGAAAGACTGCTTGTCTTTTGACTTCAAGTTATGATGTCACCATTTTCACATATCGGTTGAGAGAACTGTCTCAATGGAGCAGCCTTTGCTATTGCTACATGTGCACTTACATCACAGTTAACCTGGACACACTTGAGGACATAAGATGTTTGCTTTGCTGTCTATTGTACCTCTCCTTTTTTAGCATCTCACTGTATTACTCTATTTCTGAAATTCCTCAATCACACCTATCTAGAATGCAATTTCATTGCATCTTTTTTGTTTTTAATTCTCGCTGTTTAGTTTTCTTGAATCCGCTTTGATTTTAGTCAAGATAATACTGTGAATTTAAGTTGAACTGTACTATCAGTTGTTTGTTTTTGGTCCTGTATCAGGAGTTTAATAGAGACACTTTCTGTAAAGCCACTCGTAATGTAGACCATGTTCTCTGAATGTTTGTCAACGTTTTTTTTTCTTCTTTTTTTTCTTCAGCAAAATGAAAAAGACATGACAATGGTTATTCAACTTCTTCATTTGACTGTAGCATGTCAAAGTAAATGTATACAGTGTACAATATGTTGAGTGAGAGGAAACAGCCTTAATGTCTGAAATTGTAATATTTTCTCTCACTATGTTTACAATATTTTGTTGGAGTGAATGAACATGTATGTGACAATGAGAAGTGTTTGGTTTTGTAAAGGATGGGGTTTCCTTTTTACATATAAAGAATGACTTGGGATTTCTGTTTTGTGTGAAAAACATCTCAATTGATATTAAGGTGCTGTGTTTTTTTTTTTTTTTTAGTTACATGGTAAGATAACAGTCATAGCTTATTAAAACATATACTGTCACATTTTATATACGTCTACCCTATACACCAGCAAACCAGGCTATAATAATTTATTTACATTTTAATAGAGTTATGCTTATGGACAACATCCTGAAAGCAGCTTACTATAAAACCACACAAATCGGTAGATTAGAATGCACAATATTTGTAAAGCAATAACATGCTAAACTTATCTTAACCTTATTGCTATTAAAACTAAAGCAAGATGGCTCCCTAAATGCTTTTTTTTTTTCTCATAACACAGCCCTCCACTAATATTGGCATCCTTTATAGATATGAGCAAAACAGGCTGTTTATCCTCTTAGTGATAGATTGTGTATGGAGAAATGAAGATTGATACTAATCAAAGTATTAAATGAAGGGGTTGCCAATAACTAACATGTATTTTATAAAATAATGCTTTATAATTCATTTTCAATTATTTAACTTTAGGTTTTTTGTAAATATTATTAATAAAAGACTGAAGATAAACAGTAAAGACCCCCCCCCCCCCCATTATGTAACTTTTTTTTGTTCTAAATGACTGAAAATGAGTCAATACACCATCCATTTCTTCTTTCCGTGTTTTTGTCTTAACCTGATTCACTATGGTACATTATCCCCCGGTTTCACAGACAAGGCTTAAGCTAGTCCTAAAGTGCATGTTTGAGTTGTTTAAACTGAAAGAGTACAAAACTTGTACTGACATATCTTAAAATATGTCACAGGCACAGGCAGCCATTGTTTTGTCTCAAGATGCACACCTGTAATGTGTGTTTTTTTTTTTTTTTTTTTTTTTTGTGTGTGTGTATGTTTATAAAAGCTATTTAAATATCCTAATTGAACTAAGACCTTATCCTGGTTTATGTTAAGCCCTGTCTGTGCAAGACGCTTTTCGCGCGAAATTGTGTACTTAACATCACTTGTCCGTGCGTGTCTAGTTGGCTACTCTGACGCATGTGGGCATTTGTGAATCACTTCACGCATTTTTGGATTCTGAAACAATTCTAGCGTCACGACTGCAGACAAATCCACAAATAGGTCGACTCTACCCACCGACTACTCAAGCCAATCAGATAACGGCCACGTTGCGCTGACCAATTACAGCACACTTTCGCTACAACCAATCAAGTTTTGCTTTACAATCGGGGACGGTCTCATCCTGCATTGGCTTAGAAAGGAAGTAGATGGTTCTTAACCCCTTCAGACCTGAATTATGTTCAAAAATCCACTTGATATTTGCTCTTCTTTAATGTATAAATGAGTCTAAAAAAAAGATTTGTGCAAACTCATTTTTTTATTAGGTTTTTTTCATGTCCACTACAATGGACATCAGGGCTTAAGCAACAAAATATTTGTCATATTTTAACCATACAGTTCTTATGAGCTAGAGTTCAAACACAGTATGTGAACTATAGCACTGAAGGTTTTGAAAATAACACACTGTAACAAAGAGCAATGCAATAAGAATGTAGAGAAAATGTAAGATGATAAGATGAATTCTCAAAAAACTTGTTTTATTATTTTTGTTGTTTGCAGTGGGTGAATGGGAATGTGTGTATATGTCTGTGTGTTTGTGGGTGTGTTGTGTGTACTTGCTGTTTTTGATAAATATATGATTGTGTGCATATAGCATGAGGGCATCAGTGTGTGTGTTGCTGTTTATGCACTCATTTCACATTTGCTATTTCTGTTTTTCACTAAAACTAATGAAAAACTGAATGACAGCTTATGATCACAACATTGAAGACAAAATCAGAAAAAAGAAATTTAATAATTAATTTGATTGACCTAATCTAAGACATCAAACTTAAAAAAAAATCCTGTGTTCTTCAGCTCTGAAAGATTTTCAAATTAACTTTGAATATCATCACTTGATATTATTAAGATTATAATAGGTGCAAGTTGATGATGCCATGAACATAGATCTTCATATAAAAGATAAAAAAGGAGCTCTTCCTCCTCCTCCTGTCTAGTTGGTTAGCCATGCCTGTCTTTTGTGATGCCTGAAGCACAATCAGATTAAGTTGTGGGTCATTCTTTCATTGTGATTGGTAGATCAGGGACCAATCAGTGACCAGGCAGTACTTATATTATAAAAACATAAAATCTTATTGGTTTAAACCAAAATCCATGTGATGTCCATTCCAATGGTTAAACAATGGTACAGTAAAAAGAGGTTTAAAATGTATATGTCGTTAGACCATTAGACTGTGTGTCAAGCCAAGCCAAACTATTATATTTTATGCTCAGTGCTATTAAACAGTGCTATATTTTATGAAACCGTGCTCTCAGTTATGGAAACAACAAAGGTTGGATACAGATGCGTTATGGAAGCGTCACGTTATTCAAGATTGAACAGAAAGCCTCAATAATTAGCTGAATTAGCTACTGGATTGAACTTTGTGATTAACATGCAAGTTTGCAAAATAGATTAAACTGTCGTCACATAACAGCATTTGCCAGTTTATCAATCAAACATCGACGTATATGAGCAGCAAACCAGCTATTAAAGGGGCTCTATGTAAGTTTTTGACTAAAAATACCATAATATGTTTGCAGATATTTATTAAACATGCTCATTTCACATACTCGTTTCTCTGAAAACCAGTGCTACAGCCAGTTATTTTACTTTACAATTAGCGTTCCGTGTCGGAATTTCTGTTTTTGTTTTGGTCTCTGCAAGCCGGCACGTTGCTAATTTACCTAATAGTATTTCTCCAGCCCGGGTTGCCAGTTGGCGGAAAACACACGCAGCGAAATGCAGCCACAGAAGCCAGCGAACAAACTAGGTCAGAGATTGCAGATTCAACCCGACCTAAAAACCCTCAGCATCCATCTAAAAATCTCTACGAACGGGAGCATATTAAAACGCGATATCAACTCATCATAAAAAAGCAACTAATTATCTTACAGTGTGTAAGTCACCTCGCTTTCCAATGTCGCTCCTGTCGCGTGTCTTCAAACTGGCAACCCGCGAGAGCGTCAGTCCTGAGGAGGAGGGGGCGGGGCGAACAATATTTTGAATTTGAACTGCAGTACCCATTTCAACCACTAGATGTCATTCTTACATAGAGCCCCTTTAAACATTAACAGGCCCTTAAATATTTTAAACATTAAACGTTTTAACGTTACCATCGTTTGTAGAGAAGATATAGAGTTTTTAAATGCGACAGGTTATTGAATAGATTATGCATTTCATTTAAAAGTAAAATGTCCAGCAGTCAAACACTTGATCACGCAAATATTTCAAATAAACCAGACTTAATAGTTTTTTATTGTAAAAGTTGTTTACAGCATCCAAAATAAATACAAAAAAATTATTTTTCAGCATTGCAACCTCTTTATTTGCATTATCCAAAACCAGCAGCGATGCCGAGGCTCGTACTGGTACATCACTGATGCTCATTCAGGCTCATATTTGGTATTATGGTATTGTGTAAGTGTGGTATTATAGCTACTGTAGAACGGGACATCTGTTTACTGCCACTGACTCGTCGTTTCTCATAGTGCCGCTTGTAGACATTATAGCTGCATTTACATGGACCCTAATAATGTAATCCGTTTGTTTATAATGATTATAATGCCTTCTATTTGCTGCATCGCCGCGCCGCTTGCTTCAGGTAGACGTGTTATAGCTCGGGGTCTGTAAATGATCATAATTCGTGCATAGCCTTTATCCCGATTCACTGATCCTGGTGGTAATATAAAGTATATACTCCAAAAATCTTTTGTGTAGCGGACCCTGTCCGAACGATGGCCAAAATTTACTGATGAGTTTCATGAAGTTTTATTGTACATTAGCTACCATGAAATGTCCGTTTTTTTTCAAATTCCAGATAATCACTGCAAGAGCGTATGCCTTTTCAGGGTTGTTTAGCAAACTGGTAAACTTTCTATCCGTAAGAAAACTCTGATAAACCGTAATTATGTGCACGACGTTCTCTTGTTCATTACTGCAGTGAGTAACACTCAGACCATACCCGTCAAAATAAGAGCCCCCTTTTTGTAAGACGGATAATGCAGACCTTATATATAATTACACCCACAAAAATATGTACAAAACAAATTAAAAGATTAATCACAATAAAGTCTGTTACATTTTGTAAACGGGGTGTTTTATCACACAAACAGCACTTCAACTCAATTCGAACGAAGCGCCCGTGGTGGAATAGTACAGAGCTCTTGTCAGAATCTGCCCCGACTGTAAAGCAAAACGTGATTAGGTGTAGCGAGAGTGTGCTGCGAATGGTCAGTGCAACGTGGCCGTTATCTGATTGGCTTGAGTAGTCGGTGGGTGGAGTCGACCTATTTGTGGATTTGTCTGCAGTCGTGACGCTAGAATTGTTTCAGAATCCACAAATGCGTGAAGTGATTCACAAATGCAGGAAAAGACCACAAATGCGTGCAGCGATCCACAAATGCTCAGAAAGCAATTCACAAATGTACAGGTGGTGATTCACAAATAAATGCAGGCAGAGTTGTGCTTGTTACATAAAAACATATTTATGAATGTTTTTTATTAGAAAATCTAAATTTTTGTGAAACTCCTAAAATATATTTGTGGATCTCATTGTATTCATTTGTGCATACGATTATTTTTTGTGAATATCTTTACATTTATTTGTGGATCATAATCTATTTATTTGGAGATTAGCTACAAATCTACCCGATAGACATGGAGCATGCTAAATCTCGAACCTCTGGGGAATCACCTGTTGTTGTTTTTTAAACGCCAAACAGAGGAGTTTCTGCTTGCTAAAAAGAAAACACAACAGAGCTGGTAATACAACGAGAATCAAGATTGGCTTGACTTTTCGGAGATGGCGAGAACTGATGTATTCGAAATGTGTTTTTATTACTCAACAGGTGAGTAAGGTAAATACCTTACTTAATTGAACAGATAAATTGCTTTATGTAGCTCTCTAACAGGGTTAATTGTAAAGCATTATCTATTGTAAATGGTAATTTCATTATGGTTGTTGTAGCAAAATGCTGGAATTTATTTTCATGGAAGTACCATGTCTATTAATGGGTATAGCTACAGTAATGTATTCAGCTAGTCGGCTTGAGATCCTTTTAATCTAAACTGGCTATAGTAGTGAATGTTTTATGAGCAGTAGGATAACCCTATTCATCCACAGTCAGGCAGAGCCGAAGCACAACCAAAACAATGTTCTTCCGCAAAATGCATGCAGTTTTGTTTTTAACCGCTAGAGGGACAAAAGTCACAGACCGGATCATTTTTCGGATCAGCACAAAAAATAAATAAATAAATAAAAATAAAAAAAATTGGGGGGTGGGTGATAACTTTGCATTTATTACTTAGCCCACTTTAACTACTCTGATACCACAGCAGAAACTACTAGCCTAACTAATACATTATTAAAGGCAAGTGAACAGACTGTAAAAAAAAAAACTGTACACCAGTTACAAGCATAGATAAATACAACAAAGTTACAAATATAGTATATATAATATATACAAGAATAAGGTCTAACTGTAGTATTAATTTTCATGTACAGAAATGTAATAATTAATTGAAAAATTACACTGTTCACTGTATAAATTTAATATAGATTAATCTTTGGTTAAAGCTGTGTTTTGTTGTTTGATTTACATGACAGACAACAGCAGGTATTTATAGGTTGCTGTCACTTTAAGAGTAAGACACCATGCACGCACACACACACATCAGATAGATATACGGGAATATGTTTACGGGAATACTTGTCGAGAGGGGTATTTTGACTGACATAATGCGTGTATGTGTCCATCCAAGTGCATTCAGGACACGAAAGAGAAATCAATTTGGAGTTCGCGAGAAACGCGCCTCTCTATCTCTGCGCGCGAGCCTTGTATGTATGTGCGTCTGTGCGCACCGATAACAGCGTGGCGTGAGATACCGAATTAAATCCTCTTTTGCCTCTTCTAGCGCTGGAATAGTTTTATATCTATTTATATAAACTAGCAAGACAAAACACGTGCAAATGATAATCTATCACTCTATTGCGGTTAAACTTGCAATTGATCCGCGAATCACATGCGTGCCGAACCGTAAGGCTTAGTCCGTACAGATCACG
This sequence comes from Elopichthys bambusa, assembly GCA_037101425.1. Lineage (NCBI taxonomy): Eukaryota > Metazoa > Chordata > Actinopteri > Cypriniformes > Xenocyprididae > Elopichthys > Elopichthys bambusa. The sequence continues at coordinate 17,778,085 of CM074449.1, forward strand.
GATCAACAACGATCCGTTTAACCACTAATATTTATTACAAAAAAAAAAAAAAAAAAAAACACAAAAATTGTGTAATTGTAGTATCTGGCAGAAGGGACAGTAAACTAGCCAAACATTGACCCCTTTCTGCCACAGCTGTTATAGTGAGATGAACCTGAGAACTACCAGTTGATATACAGAAAGCCGAATACAGAAAGCAGACCTTTGTTTGAATCTCAACATAAAATGTTTTATTAGGTCAGTCCTTGAGGTCATGAGTTGAGGTCCAATGGCTTGATTGACAGGACTGACAGACCTGTATCCATGTTCCATCTAAGATATCTAAATTCTGATTTACTGACACATACAGAGAGTTCTGAAATACAGTCTTAAGCGCATGCGTGCATATTTACCATAAAAATGTTAAGCAGATTATAAGTTAAGATTTTTTACTTATTGTTACATTATTATAATAATACAACATTACATAGACCTATTATAAAAAACATAGTTTTCCATAAAATAATACAGGTATTCAATTTTAAGCCTTAAATTTCAGATGGGTTTGGTTGCATATCATTATGGCTTATTGCTAACAGGTAAAATTAGCAAAGGAAGCTGCACTGTTGGTAGAATTTATTTAGAATAAACCATATTCTCTATATTTCACTATGATTAGTATTGCTGCCCTACGTGGAACTGGACAATGATAACAGGCAACAGGGGCTGTGTTAACTTTAAACTAGCTGAAATTATAGAGAAAGAATGGTCAACTTAATTTGTATCATATGGATTTATGTTTTAACCATGGACAGATATCAGAATTAGTGTGATGAGTGTATCTATGAGTATTTCCTTTATGTTCTGCAACATGACAGGAATTATGAGTTTCAGGTTTACAGAGTTATCAGTCTTCACTTAAACTTACAGCTGATTAGCTGTATTCAAAAATTGCATATACATCAGTTTTAGATCCATGGATGAATGAACTATGGCTTTTGTGGTGTTACTTTGTGTGTGTGTGGTTGGTACATTGAGGGTACTAAATATTTTGATCCCCATGAGGAAATTAGCTTATTAATCATACTAAGTGATGTAAAATGTAATGCATAAAAATGTAATGCAGAAAGATTTCTGTGATGGGTAGGTTTAAGGGATAGAAAATACATTTTGTACAGTATAAAAAGCTTTATGTCTATGGAAAGTTCCCATAAAACATTAAAACTCAATGTATGTGTATATATGTTATTTACAAACAGTAAAAAAACAAAACCAAAAATGGATTCATATAACAGACTGGCAATATTACATAAATAAAACAAAATATGTTAACTTAAATCAGCAACAATTTAAATCAAAAAGTGTATACAAACAGGTGTTTGTATTTTTGAAAAGGCATCAAATAATTAGCATAGTAAGAGAACTTCAGAAACAATTTTTTTTTTACAGTATTTTATATTAAGAAAATTAAACCATAATAAATATAATATGAAAAAAACCTTTCTGATTATTTTCTCTTCCAATTAATGCAACCAGTCCTGCTGATTTTGATGACTATGAAACAACTAAACATAAAACCTTTAAACATAAAAACATTTAAAACTACAATTAAGACAATGAATGAAATTTGATATTATACGATGGCAAAAAAATTATACTCGGCATGATTCCCTGCCATAATGTATTTACTTCTTTACTGTATTCATAGACTTTTTTTTTTCCGAAAAAATGTGAGTGGAACTGATATCATCACCAGTAGTTTGGTATATTTTACATACATTTCTTGGCCACATACGCATTGTCTTAAATTTAGACTTGATTTGAGAACAACACACAACTATACCAGGATATTTGTGATAGTAGACAGTAAAGTTCCTGCTGTAGGCTGCAGGGGGCGCTACTCACTCTATATTTGACCCTCACGTGGAATTAGGCAGATATTGAGTCAGTCTTGTAAAGTTCTCTTTTTGACAAACACAAATTCAGCATATAATTGCATCCATTACCATCATTGTACTCCCCATACAATTAATTTGGAGAGAAATATTAAGTACATACCCTTCAGATTAGCACAGGACCTATACAGACACCAACATTTTTAAAATCTTGTCCTTCTTTATCCTCAGAGAGCTCTTGCCTCTGTCTGTCTGTCACCTTCTGAAGGGTGCAGGATCCCATGTGAAGGTTTACATTTGATAAGTGATCCTTATAATCCAAACTGTAGGTCTACAGCTCACTTTTTAGCAGCCACTCGCCGTTTCCTAGTAGCCAGCATGTCATAGAAAGGATCCCTGCTAATGCTTGCCCTGTAGGATGACAACAGTTAAATAAGAATTATACAAACGAATCATGTTATTATTAAAAGTACACACCCATATAAAACAATATGTATATTATATATATATATATATATATATATATATTTATTTTTCCTGAAAGCAGTGAACCTGATTACAAAAAGTAAATAGGTCCTTTTATTTAGGGTTTGGATGGCCCAGAGTTCCCAGCAGTCCCACAGGACATGCTGATTCAGCTTTTGCTGTAAAAGTCCAGGCTAAACTGACCACAGAACAGTTCCACAATCCCAGTTGAGTCAGAAGACACGTGTTAACCAGACGCCTACATATATAGTCCCACAGATCTTCAACAATAGTACACGTGACCTTCAGAGATTTTCATGTCGCTATATACTACATACAACCTGAACATGCAAATGTCATTTAATTTAAAACAAGTCTGTTTTAGACCTAGCAGGAAAACAAAACCAGAGCCATGGCCAATAGCAAGAGACTAAGTGGTTTTTGGCTTCCCTTTCTCCAGTGATAAATGCTGATCTATCCTCAGGAAAGAGCATTTAACCTTGAGAGGACATGGGTCATTGTTAATAGGTCTTGACAGCGCTATAGGGTGAGGTTTATATATCCACCACACTGCAGAAAATAATTTTTAGTTCTAATTTTTTCTCATGTTTTCTGTAAACATCCTTAAAGTAAGATACATTTAATTAATAAGTGAAGTTAATAAACGTAATTTCGGGAGGAGTACGCCCATCTAATCTTCCAATTAATACCAAGGTATAAAATCAGCATCTTGCCTCTTCCTGTTGTTAGTTCTTTCGGCATCCCTCCTCCTCCCCTTCTCCTCCTTTTTGTACAATTTTGCCTGTTATAGGGGGGCAATCGGAGCTCGAGTAGAATATCCTCTCCGAGCCCCTCTATAGCAGACAGCAAGCCAAATCTGTTTACCACTTACGCTAAGATTATATGGGCACACAAACTCGTGAATCCAAATTGTGATATTAAGACGTTCCGTGAATTAATTTTAAGTAATTGATTGATCTATCCATTTAATCAATAATTTTTTTTGTTATAAGTATGAACCTGACTAAATTTGTGCTCAGATATTAATAAAAGATAGAGTTAATAAAAGATATCTGAAAGCAAGTCTTAATATCCTATGCAGTTTAAATTAATCTTATTTTAACCATTTCTACTGGAAAACAAGACAAACATTTTTCTGCAGTGCACAGCCAAGGTCTAAAACACTGGAAACACTTGCTTCGTCTTATCAGCATGATGGTGATGTTCTATGATAAGAGAAGGCAATGCCCCTTTCTGAGCATCTGTGGGTGTGTGTATATGACCTACAGCCGACCCACATCGGTTAGCTTAGAAGAGAATAATGAGGGCTGACATGGTGAAGCCTTACTTGATGGATTTGATCCACTCTTCCTTCTCCTCTGGCGTGGGTGCAGATATTCTGTACACAACGTGATTCCCCTCCACCACCTTTCCGTCAGCCTCCGTCTTGCATGCCTTAATTACTTGCCCCTTATGACTGGGGTTGTAAAGCTCAAAGCAATTCTGAAAGGTCAAAGCATTAAAAAGTCACATTTACTTCTTAATTTCTTATTGACTAACTTAAGGGGACTAAATATAGGATTCTTTTTAAAGGATGCTTTACCCAAAAATGAAAATTCTGTCATCATTTACTCACCTACAAGTTGTTCCAAACCGGTATGCAATTCTTTCTTCTGCTAAACACAAAAGAAGATATTTTGAAGAATGTTGGTAAGGAGTTGATGAGACCCCATTGACTTTCATTTTTTTTTTTTTTTTTTTTTACATACTATGTAAGTCAACGGGGTTTTGGTTACCGATATTCTTCAAATTATATTCTTCATACATGGTCTGAAACAACTTGAGGGGTGAACTATCCCTTTAAAGACTGCCTAAAGAATATAGTTTAACCGAGAGCTTGAAGAGGAACATACTGGTTTTCTTGGTTCCTCCACCTCTCTTATACTAAGATTTTCCAGTGGAATGATCCCCCGAGGCTCTTTGTCCTGTGAACACATGAGTGATAGACCTTAAATCCACTGTGTTTATTTGTTATTAAAGCAATTAATCCTAGGACTTAATCTGCAATGTATTTCCCCTAAATGAGATGTGGAGGAAGGGGACTTACAGAAAAAGCATGATTAAAAAAGTGAGGGAACTATGTGCACATTAAGCAACTACTGTCTGTCTCTTGGTCTAAATCTGGCACTCAACTAGGGAAAAAATGCATTATTTCCTTCCACTTTGCTGATGAGATGACACAGTGGGGGAGGTTGTTGCTTTGAGTGTTTTTTGAGTTATGTTAACTCATGTTAACTTTGAGGTCATACAGGGCTGCTGCACTGTAGTGTAAAAAATATTGTTTTTTCGATACATATCGATACTGAAATATCTGAAACGCTTCCACTACTCATTTTCCGCAGAATAGATACACGATACCAGCTGCGCTTTCTCACTCTCATCTCTCCGACAGAGAGTTGACACACAAACCCGCCTCCCCTCACTCATTTTCATTTGCTCTGGATGAATATTGTTGGTGTTTCAGGGCATGAATTTTGCCGTGGGATTGCGTGTATTACACATACTTTTACTCATTCCTACAGATTTTGTGCTCACATCCAAAGTGTGCACACATAAAGTCGCCTCACAGTACTAAATTGAGTTTTTTCACTGCTTATTGTGCTTAAACTATCAAATACACACAAAATGTCAAAATCCCGGTCTTGGTGAGTATTCATGTAAACACGGTCAGTTATGTTTTATGTGAACGGAAACAGTTGAGAAAGAAAACACATGTGTAACAGTATAATGTGTCCGTGCGTCAGGTCTTAAAGTGACAGCAGCCTAATATACCTGCTGCCAAATTATGAGATAATATAATATTACAAATTTCTATATGGCAGTTTTTCCTCATGATATCGATGTCAAAATTGTGGCCAGTGAAAATGCTGAGTGGCTAGTAACTCTGGAAAACCACTAACCACATTGGCTAGTGAGCAAAAAAGTTAATGTCAAGCCCTGAGGTCATGTATATGCTAGTGTACTCTTAAACAGACAAAATTCACTTCTAGCATGTGTACACATTTAACATGTATTTGATGACTCACCCTGCACTACACAGATTTTTGCCCAATCAAATTCTCTAAAAGGAGAATATTCCTCCCCCCAATACCAACTGAATCTAACTGAAAAAAAGTTCTTGTCAAGTCATTTTTTGCTTTAAACTAGTCAGATGTTCCATTCAAATCCCTGATGTTGTGCTTGTTTTGTCTTTTTTAGTGAATGTGCTGTGAGGATGCTGGTGTCTGCTAAGACACTGAACAAATCACTGCTTTGCTGTTCACTTACTCTTTTTCTCTCTGACTACCTCTTCTATCTGACCTTCTTCCTTTTCACACATTTTGCTATCTGATACATTTTCTTGATAAATCTTAAATCTAATTATTTCCCAAACAGGAAATGTTGAGAAGCTCTACTTACTGTTGTATATTCAAAGTAATATAGACAGTTATCTGTCAAAATGAACCACCTCCTCTTCCAGGTCTTCACTCTTCCCCCTGCAAGTTCAAATACATATTAATAAAACAACCTTACATTATATATCATCAAATGTTTTAGAGGACAAAACAAAACTGTGTGTTGCAAGGCAACATTGTACCATAATGGAATAGCATAAGGCCAAACAGACATAATAGGTTTGAATACAAATATATTATAATTGTAAGGAAAAGTGTTAGAAATATCTAAATATATTTGCATTTTTGAATGATGTTTTAATTCACTTATAAAAATAGTAATTCACATACTATATCTGCATAAATTATGATCTGCACATTTTCTATAGCACTTCAAAAAGGTATAAAACACAGGTAGCACTGCCAGTTGATGAGGGTGATGATGAGGGGTCATACTGTAATGTGGAAGATGTCAATGAGAGAGTGAGATGGAGATGAGGATGAAGATGGATATGATAACTTGATATGATAACATAACGATATGATGGTTTGGTAATACTTGTGTTCCACAATGGTACAATGTTGCCTGAGAGCAACAGCTGGATATAAAATTTTACTTTTTATTAAATATAAATATATACAAATAAAAACTGGATACATTTGTTTGTTTAAGTGTCTGGTTAAAGAAATTGATGTTTTCAGTAAATATATTTCTTTTTTCTACATGAAAATGTCAAATGTTTCAATTTGTCCACTGTGGTACAATGTTGCCTTGAGGCAACAAACTTTTAAGAAATAAATAAATTAAAAAATAATTAAAATGTTTATCGATATTGTTAAAGTGTCCAATTTTAAGCAGAAAAAACAACACAAATATTTTTTTCCTCATTGATATTATATTGCATACCATAGAGGGTTTTGAAGCTTTTGAAGCGTCAAAGTAGTTGCAAAGAATGACAGCATTCTGTCATCAAAAAGACCAAATTCCAAAGACGAACGAAAGTCTTATGGATCGACATGAGAGTGAGTAATTAATGACAGAGTTATCATTTTGGGGTGAACTAACCCTTTAACAGTCATAGTGGCAGAAACTTTATACTGTAAATAAATCATTACATGGCATAGAATTAGAGTGTAATCCCTGTTTCACATCAACTAACATTTGCCAAAAGATTTGATGATATTAAAGGATCTTTAATATGACAATGAAGTGCCATAAAAGCTTTAAAGGTCTGCCACTAACTATAGCATTATCTATGTAATCCTGACCAACACAGTGAAATGCTAGATAATACTAGAATAAATTAAATCTATAAAGAGATAAGGGTAAACTCACAAGTTTGAAACCATGAAAGAATGATAGATAGAATTATAGACAGAACTGACATACAGATAGATAGATAGATAGATAGAATGACAAACCTAGTTTTAGCAACCATCCCTCTCTGTCTGGATTAAAGAATGTATGAGTTAGATCATTTCCATCATCTTCAGGAATTTTGAAAGGCTCATTCTTAATGCTTTCATATAAATTCTGTGGGGAAAAAAAAAACAATATGTAAATGCATATTCTATCATTATATAACCTTAAACTCTCTCATCACAGTATGAGGCAGAAACTCACTCTGAGCAGCTCCTCAGGCAGATCTCCTCCTTCGTTGATGCCTCGATTCATGGAGATGAACCTTTCCACTGTGGGCTTGTCTCTGACATTAGGGTTGTGCAGGCTGGTGTTGAGCATGATGACTGAGAACGAGAGAACGTAGCATGTGTCTGTGGAGACAAGAAACTCAGATCAGTCGGTCAGCTCTATAGGTCCAGATTGGCAAATTAAAAGGAACATACATATAAAGATATAAAGAGCATGCAACTTTCTTTTTTCTTGTTTAAATTTTTTATTAGTTGACTATTAAATGATAAATTCTGAAAGCAGAGAGTTTGATCCAACATACAGGCCACTTTTTAATGTTTCTGCATCTTTATGCATGACTCCATGCTGAAAGAAAGATATTAATGCTCTGGACATTCGCAGACTCTGTTTATGAATAAATAATCATTTTGCACTTTGTTTTAGCACAGTGTCTTCGGTCCATTTCTGGGGTGTTGCATTAAGCATTATATACAGTGTCTCTAACAGTGTTTCAACATCGCCAATATTTATCAGTTATTAAGCTCTGCCTTCAGTGGAGCAGATTTTGTACTGCAATTCAACTGCAAACTATACAGTTTTAATATTGTATATACATTATTTTGGGAATGAGGCCGAGTAAAAACTCATGTCAATGATGTGCCAAAATGAGGGGTTCAGGTACTCAGGGCTTACTACTGATAAAAGTCGTACCTGTGGACTGAAAGACACCTGGGTTACACTGGCAATATCGAGCAGCAAAGGCCTCCATCATTCGATCTATCTTCTGTGCTTCACCGGGAAGTCTGAAACTCCACAAAAACTGCCTGCCAGGGAGAGATGGGAATGACATTTCAAATTATAATGGTTATTTGATAGACCTTTGTCTCAGGGAATTCATGAAAGTATGTATGATTGTATTTGCATAGAGTAATGCAAGGACAATGAATGGCTCTAATCACATTCTGCTCTAATCATAGTATATTTTGTTTCCTTTGAATATTTTTTTTTCCCGATACAATAAATCAAATTTGAACAATAATCCAAAGTTATCTGGTCTCTAATCATGTTTTATTAATAACATTTGCAAAATGATAAACTGGAACATTTTCTGTAATATTTATACATAAAGGATTTAAAAAGAAAAAGAAAAAAACTTTTTGAACATTCAGAAATAACATATTTATAACTTAATGGAAATGTTAGGAAAAACTTCTTAGGGGACGTATACACAGAACGCGTTTTTCCATTCCATTGTGCTTTTTCTATTGTTTGTCTATGTAAACACGCGTTACACTGTTTTGTTTGACAATTGCGTTTTTTATATTCTACTGACCTCATTTTTAACCACAAGCTCTGTGTGAATGGTCCCTTAGAAATGTATTTTTGTTAGCTTGGCAAAAATGATATTAAAAATGATATAGGTTTAAGTTCCAGATATTTAAATACAATGCAGATCTTAAAATATGATGAATGCTCACATGCATGGCGGACAAAACAGCTGTCTCACCTCAACGCTTGCACCAGGTTGAGATCAGCAAACTCATGAAGCTCCACAAACGCCTGCAAAACCTTAATGTTGAAGTCATCTCTAAAAATAATGAGAAAAAAATGTTTAATGATCAGTAGTTATTTCCTCATTTGCTCTAGGCTCCATCTTCAGAGATACACACACATATTTTTATTTGAGATCAATCAAAAGACAGTGTAGACTCTTAAGGAGTCAGTCGATTTTCATTTCCTCAGTTTTCTACGCGTTTCAGTTTCACACCAAATACAAAATATGCACAAGAAAAAAAATTTTGGCAATAAAAATTATCATTTGAAAACATGTAAGGGTCTTAAAAAGGCAGCGAGAGGAGCATAAAGTGTAATGAAGCGATTTACCACAGCATATGCCTGATTACACAAGCTAAGATAGAACCACGTCTCCAAACTCCTCTAATCAGAAACACAATAATTACAGCTTTCCAGCTCCTCCTCCTAAATACAATTAACAGTAATTGCTATGTATATTTTATGACCATACTTTCTAGTAGCAAATGGAATGAATGACTGTACAACTGAGCTTCAGGCTAGAGCATAGCCAAGACAACGGTTATCAACTTGGACAGGATGCTTATGTAGACAAGCCTATTTTTATATCTAACAACTACTGCACTGTAGTTCAAGCTTAGTCTCTCTTTTTTTTTGTCTACTTATTCAGTTAACCTGCCTCAGGGGGTGACTTTAATTATCCAAGCTGTTGACTACAATTACACCTTCATTTGACTCGATATTGAAGATGTAGCACTGGGTCGCCGTTTCGAGGTAATAATGTATTATATTTAGTCATGTGTTGAGAGATGTCAGTAAGGGCGAGATAAGGTGCCTTCATGCTGTCTGGGTGATATGCTAAATATTGTTTTGGACTTGTGGTCATTCTCAGCTGTTTCAAATAGGGGAAGTCATTTCCTGAGACAGAGAGCAGGATCTTTTATGGAAACGCCTTATCTAACATCACACATATATTTCACACAAAGACTGGCCTTGCCATGTGAGCGAGAGCGATGTGACTTACCGTTCCCCTAAATAATCTCCTATGACAGTTTTGTTTAAGCCTTCGCCTTTATAGAGGAACTGAGCGATGTCCCCAGGTGTGTGCTGCAGAAGATCATTCTCCAAAAGAAATTGGATTCCCTGCAAGGTTGTTTGAGATGTTATTCACTTCATGATGTTTGCTTAAGCTTAAAATAATACATGACCCTAGACATCATTTTCTATATGGTAAGGTAAAAAAAGAAATTGCAACCATAATACCTTTTTAGGATCCATATTGAATTTCTTTCTTCCAACAGCAATCTGCTTGTTCCTCTGAGTGCTTTTGCTGTAATGTGATGTAAAATAACATATATGTGAACTAATATTATCTTCATCTCAATACTAAACAACTCTTTGTAATCTGTAAGAACAAGAAACTTACGTCTCTCTGACACATGTTAAATGTTCAATCTCTGTCATGACTTCTGAGATCTCAAACTTTAACCTCTGAAAGAATCATAGAAAAAGTGGTAAGTTATAGCACTGGTCCTAAAGTTAATCAAACTGATCAAAAATCTTTCTTAAAAGGTTAGTTTACTCAAAAATTTCTGTCATTAATTACTCACCCTCATGTCGTTCCACACCCGTAAGACCTTCGTTCATCTTCAGAACACAAATTAAGATATTTTTGATAAAATCTGATTCCGATGGCAGTTCATGTAGCTACAGTGGCTCAACCCCAATGTTATAAAGCGACGAGAATACTTTTTGTGAACCAAAAAAACAAAATAATGACTTTATTCAACAATATCTAGTGATGGGCAATTTCAAAACACTGCTTCATGAAGCTTTGAAGCTTTACGAATCTTTTGTTTCAAATCAGTGGTTTGGAGCATGTGTCAAACTGCCAAAGTCACGCGATTTCAGTAAACGAGGCTTTGTTACATCATAAGTGTTTTGAAACATTTCAAAATGTCAATGGTTCACGTAATTTTGACAGTTTGATACATGCTCCAAACCACTGATTCGAAACAAAAGATTTGTGAAGCTTCAAAGCTTCATGAAGCAGTGTTTTGAAATTGCCTGCATCACTAGATATTGTTGAATAAAGTTGTTATTTTGGTTTTTTGGCGCACAAAAAGTATTCTAGTCACTTCATAACATTAGGTTGAACCACTGTAGTCACATGGACTGTTTTAAATATGTCTTTAGTACCTTTCTGGACATTTGAAAGTGTTAATTATCTGGCTCTCAATAGAGGCCTCACTGAGCCATCGGATTTGAACAAAAAGATCTTCATTTGTGTTCCGAAGATGAACAAAGGTCTTACGGGTGTGGAACGACATGAGGGTGAGTAATTAATGACAAAAATTTCATTTTTGAGTGAACTAACCCTTTAATAATCTCATAATTAATGCAATGTACAACCCGAATTCCGGAAATGTTGGGACATTTTTTAAATTTGAATAGGCCAGTTCAGCACCCGGACTCTTCTATGACGAAGCCATGCTGTTGTAATAGCTGCAGTATGTGGATTTGCATTGTCCTGCTGAAATACACAGGGCCTTCCCTGAAATAAGACGTCATCTGGAGGGGAGCATATGTTGCTCTAAAACCTTTATATACCTTTCAGCATTCATAGTTCCTTCCAAAACATGCAAGCTGCCCATACCGTATGCACTTATGCACCCCCATACGATTAGAGATGCTGACTTTTGTACTGAATGCTGATAACATGCTGGAAGGTCTCCCTCCTCTTTAGCCCGGAGGTCACGGCGTCTGTGATTTCCAACAAGAATTTCAAATTTGGACTCATCTGACCATAGAACACTTTTCCACTTTGAAACAGTCCATTTTAAATGAGCCTTGGCCCACAGGACACGACGGTGCTTCTGGACCATGTTCACATATGGCTTCCTTTTTGGATGATACAGCTTTAGTTGGCATCTACAGATGGCATGGCAGATTGTGTTTACCGACAGTGGTTTCTGGAAGTAGTCCTGGGCCCATTTAGTAATGTCATTGACACAATCATGCCGATGAGTGATGCAGTGTTGTCTGAGGGTCCGAAGACCACAGGCATCCAATAAAGGTCTTCGGCCTTGTCCCTTATGCACAGAGATTTCTCCAGTTTCTCTGAATCTTTTGATGATATTATGCACTGTAGATGATGAGATTTGCAAAACCTTTGCAATTTGACATTGAGGAACATTGTTTTTAAAATATTCCGCAATCTTTTTACACACACTTTCACAGCTCTGCCCATCTTTACTTCTGAGAGTACCGTCTCTCTAAGACATCCATTTTATAGCTAATCGTGTTACAGACCTGATATCAATTAACTTAATTAGTTGCTAGATGTTCTCCCAGCTGAATCTTTTCAAAATATCTTGCTTTTTCAGCCATTTGTTGCCCCCGTGCCAACTTTTTTGAGACCTGTAGCAAGCATCAAATTTGAAATGAGCTCATTTAGTGGATAAAAGTGTAACATTTCTCCGTTTAAACATTTTTGTTATGTTATCTATGTTCTATTGTGAATAAAATATTGGCTCATGTGATTTAAAAGTCTTTTAGTTTTAATTTTATTTTAATTTAAAAAATGTCCCAACATTTCCGGAATTCGGGTTGTAAAATAAAACCCATTCCACCACAATGACATTCAGCCCCCATTAGGGGGAACTTGTGGTGTGTTACGTATCCGGCGCCTGCTGGTTCCTGCTACTCCCCAACAGAGGTTGCCGGTTCACCATTTCATTGCACACACAGTTATACTTCACTTTGGACTACATTTCCCACAGTCCCTCACCTAGGAACCAATCATGCACTCACACCTGTTTCCCATCAGTGACCCTTTATAAGCTGCACTCACACACACACACACACTCATGGCTGAGTATTGTTTAGCCTTTGTTTGACCTTGTCTCCGTTTTCCTTGTTTCCTTGTTTCCTTGCTCCCTTGCTCCCTTGCTCCTTGCCTTGCCTTGCCTTGCCTTGCCTGTGTTTTCGACCCTGGACTGTTTTCCTTGTTTGATGATCGCTTGCTGCCTGACTTGCCTAACTTTGCTCTCATTGATTTCTTCTGTCATGGATTAAACACACCACTGCAAGATTATTTAATCATGTATGGTCCTCGAGGGTCACTTGTTGAATTTTTAGACTTTGCTCTAATGCTAACTGGCTCTCTTTTCACTGTGGGGGTCGAGGAGGAATGCGACATAACTCCAGTGCCTTTAATGGTGGCAGCACTAGAATCCACTCACAAAATGGTGGCCACCACAACACCAGATCAAGTCGCAGTTGATCTCCCTGAGCCGAGCCAAGTCAAGTCACAGTTGATCTTCGTGAGCCCAGTCAAGTCACAGTTGATCATCCAGGGTCACGTCACGTCTCCGCTGATCGTCCAGGGTCACGTCACGTCTCCGCTGATCGTCCAGGGTCACGTCACACCACCGCTGATCGTCCAGGGTCACGTCAAGTCTCTGGATCCTTGCTACGCATTCAAGTCCGCCACTGTCTAGGGACAAGATGGCCACCACGCCTGAGCCCTCAGAGACTACAGCACTGACCATTATGGCCACAGTCATTTGGTGTGTGTGTGGGCTGCGCACACATCGGCTCCAGCCCATGAATCAGCTCCAGAGCCTCGACTTGTCAGATCTTCCAGAGCCACGTCACGTCTCATCGGATCTTCCAGAGCCACGTCACGTCTCATCGGATCTTGCAGAGCCTCGTCTCATCGGATCTTGCAGAGCCTCGTCTCATCGGATCTTGCAGAGCCTCGTCTCGTCTCATCGGATCTTGCAGAGCCTCGTCTCGTCTCATCGGATCTTGCAGAGCCTCGTCTCGTCTCATCGGATCTTGCAGAGCAGAGCCTCGTCTCGTCTCATCGGATCTTGCAGAGCCTCGTCTCGTCTCATCGGATCTTGCAGAGCCTCGTCTCGTCTCATCGGATCTTGCAGAGCCTCGTCTCGTCTCATCGGATCTTGCAGAGCCTCGTCTCGTCTCAGGTCTTCCAGCACGTCTAAACCGCTTTGGTGGTCGTCTGCTCCGCTATGGGGGTCTTCAAGCCTGCTTACCTGGCTGTCTGCCCTGCTTTCTTTGCCCTGTTTGTCTGCCCTGCTTCAGTCTTTAGTCCTTCTCCCACCACATGGTCCTGGCCCCCCGTCCCTTCCCCTGTTCCTCCTCTGCTCCACCACCCTCCTGGATTATACTGTTTTAGAGCGTCTGGAAGCCGCTCCTTGGGAGGGGAGGGGCTCTGTTAGGTATTCAGCACCTGCTGGTACCTACTACTCCCCACCAGAGGTCACTGGTTCACCATTTCATTGCACACACAGTTATACTTCACTCTGGACTACATTTCCTACAATCCCTCACCTAGGAACCAATCATGCACTCACACCTGTTTCCCATTCTTTATATTCCCTTCATTACAGTGGTGAGGGTGACATGATAAATGTCAATCACTGCAGATATCTTAATGACTTAAAAAATAACAACTACATTAAAGTTGATACCTCAATGTCATCTAGCAGCTCCTTTTTCCTTTGTCTAATGTTAGACAGTTCATCTCTCTCTTCAAGTGAAAGATCTTCAGGCACTGTTGAAAGACAAATTAATAATAATGAACAAAAAAAAAAAAAAAAAGACATTCAAAGAATTCAAAGAAGCTGTATAGTTTATCTTTTTCTTAACAGCCATATCCCTGACCTAAACTCAAATCCCAAACTGCTGTGTATGCCAAAATCTGGAACACACTTATCCTCATAAATAATGTAGATTCAGATAACATTGAAACCAAAAATCTAGTAGATACTCAAGAAAAAAGCTTTTCTTTTGGACTGGAAAAATTTGTATTTTATGCAAGTACTTTACTCCTTAAGGACACCTATGGTATGACCCCAAATGTTCAAGACAACTTGACCTTCCATGACAGAAGTGATCCTGCATCTAAATAACAGACTATAAGCCAATCCAACTTTAACAACGTTACAAGTATAGAACGTTAAAGTGTCCACTGAAACAAAAGGTTTGAGTAAAGAAAACATGTACTGAGTATCATATACTCCTCTGTGAGTGTTACATAATTCATTTGTGAAGGTTTCAGATGCTTAAGTCACAACAGACCAGTAACTCCTGAACTGACTAATTTTTTCACAAGTAGGAGTGTGTTTTGGACCTTAGTTGCTTGTGGCTCAGTACTTGTAAATGCGGACACTATGAGTGCATTATGTAATTGCACCTCAGGCGCAGCAGGATTAGACAAGAGACGGGCTAATAAGAGGGGCAGGGGGGAATTTCCTGCAGTTGTCTGGTTCTGCCTCATGACAATGGAGGGGAAGTTGAGAATGAGTGCATGAATCAAGGTTCAACCTTAACAATAACATTATAGAGTGATTCATTGCAGTCATTCTAAGCTTTTATAGTGAGTGCAATGATCTTTTTTCACTCTTTTATTATTATGTAAAAGCCATACTAAATCTTAATGAGGAGCCATTTGTTCATTACGCAACAGGGTCTGGATATGGTCAGATGTAACTAGTATGGAAGAAATGGGGTAAAAATAGAATATTCCTTTCAGATATGAACATTCTGTGCCTATAACTTGCCTGTGGAGTTGGCAAAAATCACTAGAACAGAAGTAAATTTCCTTCTCATGAAATTGGCCTGAGGCTCATTGTGACAATCAGATTGTCTTCATTAAGGTGGTAGGCATTATTGGTAGGCATTATTTAAAGATTATCAAGCTACGTTCCATGTTATTCATATAAACTGTATGTTGAATTTTTAAAAAATAAATAAATAAGAAATGCTAAAACATTTGTGAATAGCGATGACATCACCACCCTGCACCTTGTCCTGTGGGAAAGACAGGAATGTCGACGGAATGCAAAACTATCAATTCAAAAGCTTCATTCCATCAGCATGAGTGACACTTTGCTAGGAAACTATTAAAGCTGTTTGTGAAAAAGACTGCAGCGTATTGAAATTCAGCATAGCCTAAATTAGACAAAATTCTACTGAAAATCACAAATAAACTAAATCTAGGGTTGGTAAGATTTTTTATATTTTTTAAAAAAAAAATATTTATTTTTAATTTGTATGTATTTGAAAAAAAGTATTTTATCCTTAACAAGGCTGCATTTATTTGATCAAAAATACAGCAAAAAACAGTAATTGTAACTATGGGTTCTGTTCGTGTGTATGTTTTGGGTGGTTTTGCACATGTTTGAGTTAGTTTCTATGGTTTTTCATTGATTTGATTACGTTGCACCTGATGTTCATTTCGTCGATTAGTTTGCCTGTGTATTTATGCCCTGAGTTTGATCAGTCCGTTGTCCGTTCTCATCATTGTTGGTTGTTCTGTTCCAGTGTTTGGCGTTGTATATTCCTGAGTATTTTGTTTCTTTTAAGTTAATAAATCAACTTACTGCTGTGGCTAAATCCAGCTCTTTATTTCATCCTTGCTGCAACTTATGCTGACCATAATACTGTGAAATAATATTACAATTTAAAATAATATTCTATTTTAATATATTTTAAAATGTAATTTATTCAAGTGATGTCTTTAGAGTAACATGATCCTTCAGAAATCATTCTAATATGCTGATTTGGAGTTTCTTGTGAAGTAACATTTCTCATTATTATGAATGTTGAAAACAGTTTAACTGCTTAATATTTTTATGATAACTGATCATTTTTCCCCCCAGGATTTTTCAATGAATAGAAAACTAAAAAGAACAGCATTTATTTTGCATAGAAATCTTTCATATTCTTTTACAAATGTATTTGTTACATTTGATCAGTACACTGATGGGGTCTCAATGACTTTTGAACGGTAGTGTAAGTTTGTGGGAAAAGATGAACTCGATTCATGTTGACATTCTGGGTATAAATATGGCTATTAAGTGTTTTCAGGAGGCATTGCATCCTGGCCTCTAACACCCCTTTAATAAACACACTGGCCTCAATCCCTCTAACTATATCTTTATATCCTTATTCTCAATAGCCACACAGGCTACCAGCTGCTCTAATTCCACAGGCTTACCCATTGATATTAACCACACACCCAGCCCAGGACCCACAGGACAGGAAGTGTGGATGTGTCCCAGCCACTAGCCTATCCAAACATGATAAAAGCACACATAGAGCCTGTAAAGGCTTATTTGGGCTGTATGTTAATCCATTACGCATCTTCATTGCTGAGTTTATGCATCTGTCAATGATAATGAAATTATCACAATTATAGAGCTGATAATAAGATATCTAGTACCAAGTTTCAGAGATGATATGAGCCTGATAGACATATCATTGTTTCTTTTACCATTAGTAATGGTACACTTAATACCCTGTTTTTCAGAATAAGGAAGGGGACTGATACTTACATTACTGTTAACTAGTGAGACAGATGGAATGGACAGAGAGCTTATCTCAATTCAAAAGAGAAAAAAGTTGCTTTCTAAACAGTGTGTGCTTCTCTTTATCCTCTTAGAGCCCCCTGAATGTGTATTTATCAAATAACAGTATTAGCAAAGAAACGTTTGGGATATACCCCCAACAACCCACAACATCTGCTTCTATATTCAGAGTTATAGGGTGTGTCTTGATCGGATGAAGGCAACGGTCTACTAATGTAAAACCAGCAATCCTGGACCTTTATTTAATGGGTTATTTTAATAGAAAATGTAGCACCTCTTTATAAAATACTTTTGAAATACTGTTCAAACGTTTAGGGTAAGTGAGATTTTCTTTTTTCTTTTTTGAAAGAAATTAATACTTTTATTTAGCAAGGATGCATTAAAATGATCAAAAGTGACAGTGAAGACTTTTATATTTTACAAAAAAAATAAAAAATAAAAAAAATAAATAAATAAAATATTTTGAACTTGCTATTCATTAAAAAATCCTGAAAAGAATGCATCACAGTTTCCACAAATATATTTAGCAGCACAACTGTTTTATATGTGACCCTGGTCCACAAAACCAGTCATAAGGGTAAACTTTTTTGAAATATCTGAAAGCTGAATAAATAAGCCTTCCATTGATGTATGGTTTGTTAGGATAGGGCAATATTTGAAAATCTGGAATCTGAGGGTGCAAAAAATCTAAATATTGAGAAAGTCCCCTTTAAAGTTGTTGAAATGAAGTACTTAGCAATGCATATCCACTCGCAAAAATAATTTTTTTGATATATTTACGGTAGGAAATTTACAAAATATCTTTATGGAACATGATCTTTACTTAATATCCTAATGATTTTTGGCATAAAAGGAAAATCGATCATTTTGACCCATACAATGTATTGTTGGCTGTTGCTAAAAATATATCCGTGCGACTAATGACTGGTTTTGTGGTCCAGGGTCACATATTACATTTTAAAATACATTAAAATACAATAGTTATTTTAAATTAAAACAATATTTCACAATATTTTTTTTTACCATATTTTTGATCAAATAAATGCAGCCTTGGTGAGCATAAGAAATTTCTCTCCAAAACATTAAAAAATCTTACCAACCCTAAACGTTTGAACAGTTGTGCATATTAAAAAATTTTTTTTTTATAAAATATAATACAATAGACCAAATCTATCTCTAATACCCACATCCCCTTTAATGTCTCTTTCTTTATTAACAAAACCTGCAAATGATAAAGCAGTAATGCCCAAGAATGCACGGCTGCCGAATCCAACATTCCTGACATGAAAGAGATGGGGCTCTGGGACGGTCCTGACTCAGTGGGTGGAAAACTGGACAAGGTTCTTTTGTACTACTGACTGTTTGTTTTTAAATCTCCTGCTGGGACAAAAGGTTTTGACAACCTCATCAAAAAGCTATTTAGATTTTTAACTTTTCCCTTTCACATTTTTGATTCAAATATAAAAAATATTTGCATTCAATAACCGTAATAACAATCATTTCAACACCGTTCAACTGGTGCTATAGCTCATAAAACATCTTGGAAGGCTCTCCAGACTTTCTTCAAATCAATTCCATATGTGGCACTTAGAACACAACAAACACTGAACGCTGAAAGCTCTCTCTCATTCCTTATCCAATGACAATAATAAGAATGCATCCACATGATAAATGTTTTAACATCATCTTAAAGTCTGTAATATTCACAGATTAAACCTCATTTCAAAATCTCAATCGACAGCAAACATAATCAGAATGGATATTACACAGCAGTGAAATGAAAACTACAATGTTTTTGATAATAATAACATGGCTGACATTGTCTTGACCTTAAGCAGATTTGCCAGGCACAGTGTCCTTCAGATCTCTGCTGGTGCAGTCACACCATTGATGAGGTTTTGACCACTGCCTGTGTCATGCCTGGTGCCAGACGGCTCCTCAGGAGAGCCTGGACCAGACACTGGTGCCATCAGACACAGACGATGTTAATGAGTGCCAGGCCTCGCTGTCTCTCCTTTAATCAGTCTGAGAAAGTCCGCCTCTTTGTTGGTCCTTAGCTTAAGACAGAGCAATGATTAAAAAATTTAAAAAGGACATACATTTGTGGTTCTGATAAGAGGGCTGTCCTTGACTTCCTAGCGGTCTTTCTTTGCAGTCAGCCATCTGTCACAGAAACTGATGGAAAATGGTTTTCCATTTGGTTTTTCCCACGGTAAGATAAGACAAACTAGCCATTGAGTCCAAGGCTTTGAAGTTTTCAGGATCATGATACAAGAGGAACTGGAAAGACCTACTGAGCTAATGGTACCTCTATCTCCGTGCTTTCTTGTTCTTGTAGACATTTATAATTGGTCTTGGTCAGATAAAGTGATTACGGCTGTAAATCAGCATAGGAATGAAACTGGCTGCATGCTCAAAGGTGCTTGAGATGTCTGGCTTTTAGGTCTGGTTTCTGGTTCTGTTCCCTTTTTTTTTTCCTTTTACACTAATATACCAAAACAACTCTCACAGAGTAATTCTAACACTAAATCACTACCATTATCTCCACAGTCTATTTAGATGATCGCATAGTAACTAAAAGCAGAATCATTGCAGAAAAATCTGAAGGCTCACTGGTACTTGTCCAAAATTTGTTCAAATTGACAAAATGTGCAGGTTCTGAAATCTTTCCAAAATGGTGATCACAATAACCAATGTTACAATCAGTGTAGTAAAGTTAAATCAAATTTAATATCTAAAGAAAGAACAATATAAACCAAAGAAATAAACAATATCTTAATTTATTTTTTATTTCCTCTTTTAACTTGTGCTAACACCAAGTCATTACATTATATGATGTTTTATTAACAAAATTCGGGAGGAGCACTTTCAAATGATCCTTTCAGTCATCACGTCATTCTAACCAGCTGTCAGCAATCAGTAATCAACATGTCTACCCAATCAGCATAAGTGGAGAACACTATAAATACGCAGTCGACTCACCCATGTTCTTCGACAGTTTTTCAGTATCCCTCCACCACCCTGTCTCCTCATACTCGCACGGTTATCTTCCTAACCAAATCTCACACTCACCTGGTTATCTTCCTAACCAAATCTCACACTCACCTGGTTATCTTCCTAACCAAATCTCACACTCGCCTGGTTATCTTCCTTAACCAGAATATGGGGGGAGTACTCTGGGTTCGGGCCAAATATCGAGCCCGGAGCCCTCTCCTCAGACAGCACGCCAAATATGCATACTATTTATTTATCTGACTTATTTGCAAGTGTGAACTCGTGAATACTGTATTAACAATAATGATAGTGTATGGTATTATTGTATACTAGGCAGAACTATGGTTTATTTGGCTGTGTCCAAAATCACCCTTTATACCCTTATATAGTGCACTACATACTATTATAGTGGGGGTTGGTAGTCCCCCTCTCATTCCAGAGGTGAGGGATGTCCATGGGGGGGATGGGGGGCCCCCCCTCTGGCGCCAGGACTGCATAGTGGACAATATCGAGTATACTTATTCAATCCCACAGTTTAGCCTACCCCTAGCGCATAACCAATGTACACATATCGGCTAACCACTAGAGAATAAGTGTTGCAACAAATTAATTCTTGCATCTCACCAAAATATTTGCCCACTCTTTTTCATTCACTTATTCAATGGACTATATAGTGGAATAATGTAGGGCATAATGAATGAGGGTATAGGAGGCCATTTCAGATACAGCCTATGGCTGCATCAAGAAAGCTTAGGCAGCTGACTTGTCAGGTGGCGTTTGCGCACGAGGGTACCTCAACAGTACAATAATCTACAACAAAACAGATCAAGCTTTGGTGAATAACATCAAAAGTGGGGGAAAAAAAATGTTTATATATGGAGCATACTGAATTGCAAAATGTAAAAATTGGGGAGTGCATGTAAAAGCTGATTTGAATCCGAAAACCTAGGCAGATGACTCATTGCCTCGCTGCCTTATCAGGAAGTGAATTAGCAAGCAGCGTTTACACACAAAGGTACCTAACGCAACTGATTTCGGACAGACTAATGAGGCAGCATAACGAATGACTGATAACAAAACAGAGCTTCGGTGGCAACAAAGTGAATATTTAATTACTACAATAATTTCTCGCTAGAAATGTCATAAGTGGAAAACGTTGGTCGGAATATACGTTTTACACACAAATTGACCATCAACCTCAAATTTCAGACGCAATCTTTATTTATTTATTTATTTATTGGCTCAAATGTCATGGAATGGATCGCACAGGATTGTGGGATTTCAAAGGCAGCAAAGGATACATCTATGCTGCCTTTAAAAATCGATCAGATGAAGGGATCTCGGGAGACAGGATATGGAACGATCACTGGTTTCGGTCGTGCCTTGTTACCTTCCTACCTTCGTTTCCTGCCTGCGGAGGCAGCATTTTTCAGTTTTCAGACGCAGCCTAAATTTCCATCACTCCGCTCCACTTATTCACGCTGCTCCATACCAGCTTTCAGTCTGCGTGTTTGATTTGGTTTTTTTGGTGACAACCAATGCTAATTGCTGTAGCTTCTTTTGGAACCATTTTCTTTGACAGAGAATATAACTAACTTCAAGTTACTTAGTTATTGTTTGCTGAACTATTGTATAAAGCAACATCACTCTCCAAGTTGTGCTGTACTGAATATCAGTGCAGCATGGCACTCGTGTGATAGGAGACAGGTTATGCTCAGTTCTAAAAGTAGTATTTTCTAATGAATAAACTGGTAATTTATACAGAGCTCTATAAAAACACGAGCACTTGACTAATTAAACGCCTCATTATCCCTCTTGGCACCACAACTGTACTCATAAACATCTCGCGAGGTACTTCAAAGGATCTCCACATCAAACAAACTGACGACCTACATATGACAGCCTTCTGAACGGCTCCGGCAATAAGACTGAAGCGATGTTCACATTCTTATTAAAACAGTGACAACACGTCATATTGACAACGCGAACACTATCAATTTCACGTAAAATCGAAACGCCTTTCATAAAAAGCAGAAACTATTAAAGTGTAAATAAAGTAGGCTAATTATTGATCCAGTCAATGATAGTAACCTATTAAAAGTAGTAATAGTAGAAAATATTGTATTAAAGTTTACTTTTCTCTCCTACACACCCCGTTTTAATGCTGATGATTAATCAAATATCCTTCACAGTGAAGAAACCGAGTGAGCCATCTATCAAAGCGCGTTTCCAATCAACTGCACGCGCCTGTTACGCTCAAAAATGCTGTCTAGCTAGGCAGCTCACTCGGTTTTAAGACAAACCAGAGACTGACAGCTGCTTTTGCTTGCAAATAAAACAGACACCTTACCTCGGTTATCTTCATCCATGTTCATGCTGCGAAGAGACTTGATGTAAATAACGTCCTGCAGTCACAGATTACTACCCTAATAATATAACACTGGTCTGTGAAACACAAAATTAAATCACATTAGGATACACACTGAGCTCTTCGTAACCCAGTTCAGGGGCAGCTCTAAATTTAACTCGCATAATCCATAAATTGCTGCATAGATGGACAGAAATCCTGGTGAAACAAATGATTATGCAGCCCGCTCTATGCAAGCTTCCATTCGCCTTCATCCATAGAGAGACTGTGAGAAGAAACAGCTTCATTTAGCCAAGGAATAGAGGCTCCGCCCACCACCATAATCTATGAATATACTATGACTGATTCTAAGTGATTGCATCCCGGTCTTTACAGTCTAAATAAGCCATGTCATGTAAATGTTTCGAGGGTAAGTTAGAAGAATAAAAAATAAAAGATTAAAATAAAAATCCAAAAAAATGTATTTTAACATCCTATATTTCTAATCTGTTGGTGTTTAAAGAGAGAGGCATGTATGATATTTATATCATATTAATTTTGATATTTTTTTTATGATATGACCAATATTATATAATTAGATTAATATAATACAATTAATTAATAATATTCATTTATAAATATTTAATTATATTTTTGCCACATGGTTTTAAACACAAATTTCATTGATGTAAATATGATTTATAAAATGACCTAGTGAATACAAGAGACCTGGAAAAGACCTAATGAGGTAATATGCAATATCCTGAGTTTCATATGCAAGAATGATGTCAGCAAGAGGTGGAGAATCCCATGCCCCTACAATGAGAGTACAGGAACTTGCCTGTGTTCCGGACACCACTTGTCAGCCTGTATTAGTCACACAATTTCCCAGGTAAGCTGAAGTCATGATCTTACCTTTAGGTCATGAATTCCATCTTAAGTGCGAAGCGTTTTGTGACTTTACGAAAAATCTTGCAACATCCAAATATCTCAAAAAGATTGCCATTTTGAAGTTAAAAGAAGCTGATTTTTCACTTCATTTGCATGGATTTGAATGTGCCACTATTTGTAATTCATAACAAACAGGTTTTGTATTTTGCTGTTGGCATAATTCAGTTCAAAAGTTTTGTCCCTGTGTCTCCTAAACTGACTTTTAATTATTTAAATGATCCCATCCGAAAACGGGATATAACTGAATGTGATGATCAAAAGGGCAGAATGTAATGTTCTGTGACTGCAGCACACAGCCAGGCCCTCTGCGTGAGGGAACAACTATGAAGTAGGTGTAGGGAAAACAGGGGCTTCAGGGTGGGAATGACATCCTGTGTGGGAAACAGATATCCGCTGAAGCTCAGGAAGAGAATGTTGTTTGCATTTACTTCCTTTTTTCCAGGGCAAAAAAACTCTCCCATGAACTTCACTTGTAACGCCCAGTTCACTCTAGACCAAACAAAGATGCACATTTATTTGGTTCAATTATGCAGCTCTGGTGCTGAATACACTAATGTCAGTCTCTTAAAAAACAGCTGACAACAGGTTGTTTGTGGAGAACCTGTTTAGCGTGTCTACAATAGCATGACCAGGATCTGTAGATTGACATAAGTATAAAATACTACTTATCAATACATGTAGTGAATTTGAGGACAGTGGGTTGTACAAATTGCACATTTTCAATTAGCAACAGTAAAACAGAAATATTTAAATACTGACAACCAGTGTTGGGGAAAGTTTCTTTTAAAAGTAGTGCATTACAATATTGCGCTACTCCCCTAAAAAAGTAACTATTTGTATTACTTAGTTGAATAAGCCTCAGGCTAAAGGAAATGCAAATTCATGCCTGTACAGTAGAGGGCACAGCTCAAACAAACCTTTCAGCTGTGCTTCCATTCTAGATTTGCAGAATAGGATGGAGGAGAAGAATGCTTAACACTGTTACTTTGACAAAAAAGAAAAAAGAAACTAGAACTGGGAAGCAATTACAATTTTTAATCTAATTAATTACAAGATGTGGCAATTAATTAATCACAAATTTATCGTACATCAAATTTGGCTAAGAAATTATCCCCAAAAGATAAATTTAAGTCATTATTGTGTAAAGCATCAAATAGACATTACGAAAAGAAATATTTTATTTGATTCAAAATAGAATTTATTACAAAAACTTTTGGACCATGAGGTTGAGTAAATTATGACTGAATTTTTCTGTGAAATATATCTTGATTTCTTTTTTAAAAAGTCCCCTTAAAGTTGGGACTTTGGAGTGAGCAGGGCACTTGCTTGCTATTATGTAGCCATTTGGAATGCACTTGGTGAAGGGAGCAACGAAAGACAACATAATTTCCTCATTATCTTCAACTGGGATGTTCTCATGACAACGCAGCATGGTGTCCATCAGCTGATTGCTGTTCTTACGACAGAAATGTCTTATTATTGCTGTTAACAACTGTTTCAAACAAATATACATTTTATATATAAAAAAAGTTTAATATGTGTTATATGTGTGTGAGAGTGTAGTCTCTGAATGAATCACCCAGTATTTGCTGGGTCACATGACCATTAAATAATAAAATTACTTCCTTGAAGTGACCATTGCATGTCCCCTTCGTTAACGGCCTTGTGAAAGAGACTTTTGTGAAGGGATTCAGTTGTTCACTTTTGTTTGGAACACCCCTACAAATGGCGTCCCCTTCCTGAAGTGCCCTTCAAGGGTACAAAAATGCCATAGTGTCCTCATGGCTCTAGTCTGGCTCAGATATTACATGTGCAGTTATGGAGTGTGGGCACCAACCGGCAGAAACATAAATCGGTGCCATATTGTCAAATATTTGAATGTGTTTTGTCGTTTAAATCATGTAAATCGATCTATAACGCACAATGGGTGCTGCCCACCGCAGTTCAGAGAATCGGATCTGTCGGATTAAATTCACCCATTTCTCCCGAAATACATAAAAGTAAGGGCCAGTGAACTGGGAAAAGAACTGAGTAAACTTTATAGTTAACTACACAATGTGCACCTGATATAGCCTAAAACACGTCATCAGATATTAATTGAAGAAAGGATTAGCCTATTATTATCGATTTCCATAAACATCAGTGTGTATTTAACAAAATGTATTTTTGGCTAGTAGCCTATTTAATATCTATTTAAATGTCTGAATCTTAAAAAAAAAAAGATTCTATCTCTTGATAGAGATATTGACGTCTCTTGACGTCTATCTCTTGCTCAGCGCCAGCAAAACACATTTGAATTTAGCAGTGAACGTTGTGATCTTACCAGTGTTGTCTTACGCTTCAAAGAGTTCAAAGTGATCGCCTTTCGTATTTTGAATTTTATGGACATTCTAACTGCATTCTATATCGGCTATATCACACAGTCATATTCATCATCAGTCAACTGTATGAAATGTCAGATGACCTATGTAGGTCTGGGGCGGGGCAAGAGCGTTAATTAATCTAGGCTAATTCACAGCCCTTAAACACAAATGTGATGTGAAACAAAATCATTTTTGCTTTTCAGTATGGTGGAACTGGATTATCGAAGCAGCAAAGACAGTGCTTAATAAAATGAGATTAAATACATATATTTACATACAACGTATATTTATTACAGGTTTGCGTAATATTCTGTGTTCGCATTTGACTGTTTTTATTCATTTTGAGAAATACTGAATCTGTTTTTGTGCAAGTGAGATGAGTAAATGCATGCGCACATTTAGTCTAGAACTACAATAACCATCATGTTTACACAGCGCACTCAACGCCTCTGCAACTCACTTCCAATTTCTTTCAACATAAGGACAAGAGAGCTGTCAGTCAATAAATGGGAAAACAAAGTAACTATACTAGATATTAAGTTATAACTAACTAGATATTTTGTTATAAATTTAAAAGTAATGCATTACTTTACCAGTTACTTAAAAAAGTAATCTGATTACATAACTCACATTACTTGTAATGCGTTAGCCCCCACAATGTTGACAACATTTAAAAGTACTTTTTAATCAATTTTAAGCTTTTTTAAACTAAAAGAATGTGAATTTTTGACGGCAGAGCAAACATTTCATGAAAATTTGGGGTCAGACCAAGTTTCTGATATGTTTAGCATTGTATGAAGGAAGGCCACTGAATTTAGAAGAAAACTACTGAAAACAAAATGACACATGTTTAATACTTTTTTTCTCATATAGTCTCATTTTTATGTAAGACCAGTAGTTTAAAAGCAAGAGGATGTCATTGTACATCCTCTGGGAGCCACTTGCACACATTGCTGGCAGGAGCTGATAGCACAGACAATAGACATAACCTTCATAAATGTTTACATAAAGGCCCCCACATACAATCGTGCCATCATACAAATCAGTGAGACACTGTCTCGTGGCTTAGAGATTAGTTTAAATTTTAACATCCTCGTGATATTGAATTGAATGTTGTCCCCTTATCAGCTTGATTTTGCATTCTGCTTTTTATTACCTGCTTGTTTGCTATGGTAGTAGTTCCATGGTAGATCTTTAAGTATCTTTAAACATCCTGTAGTGCCATTGGTACATACATATGGTATCATTCAGTACCATAGTACAGTAATATACCCATGGGATAAAGTATTACTATTTTAAATCATTACTGCTTTTATACTTTTAGGTTGCTTGTTTATGTTTTTATTTGCTGCTCATACTAAATTTATTTAGAAGTTTAAAAGTTGGCGGTGGTCAGCTGAGCATATTACACCTACCACTGCTACAGTTACAACAGAACCCATGATGGCTACAATCATTGCTAAGAGAGCTTCATTTATCAAGTATCTTAGAAATTGCTTATATAGCTTAGTACAAAGGTATACTGTAGTAGCACAGCTTAATACAGGTGTAAACATGGTCCACATTAACCACATTGATTCTGCATTCGATTACTTTAGAGAAATGTTGAAAGACTATCTGCTCAGCTCTGATATCAACATACAATGACACAGATCATCTAAAGTTGCATTTAACATGTTTTACAAACATTTTCTATTTGCTGTGGTGTATTAAACAAGGTAGCTCAGTTGTTTGCTTGTTCTCTGGTCCCTCAGCAAAACAGCATTTCCAGCTGTAATGTAGGAGTGGGCCTTTTCTTCTTCCACAATGGAAGAAGAATCTCTTGTCAGGTACAGGACAACATTACCTTGTTATAATTTGTAAGCTGTAACTGCTTTTGTTATTTTTGGATGTCAGCCAGTCCTACTGGACTCCTGTAGCTTCCATATACCAAAAGATGTCTGTCGCCCTCAAGTGGATGTGAGGAAAAGCAACTATTCCAAGGAAATCATCAACTATAATGGCAAAATGAGCAGAACAAGGAAAATATATATTTATAATTGTAAAGTCATCACAT
Source organism: Elopichthys bambusa (assembly GCA_037101425.1). Classification (NCBI taxonomy): domain Eukaryota; kingdom Metazoa; phylum Chordata; class Actinopteri; order Cypriniformes; family Xenocyprididae; genus Elopichthys; species Elopichthys bambusa. The sequence goes on from CM074449.1 coordinate 17,806,131, forward strand.
ACTTCTGAGGACTGTTAGAAACAGAAAATGCATTAAAATTATTTGCAGAAACTCAAAAAAGTACAAAGATATAGAGGTGATTATGGACTCACATGGACTACAACAGTTATTCTCATATATAATGGAAAAGGAAAGTGTGTGTGTTTAATTGATGTAACAGTAACGTTGTACTGTTAAATGTACTTTTAATTGAGTTTTTACAACATTAATCTCCATTAATTGCTTTGTTTCCTGTTCACTTAGTCCTGCAGTGTGACAAGTGTAGTACAGATTCCATATATTCTCCCAATTAATATGATGCCATTGAAATTACTTATATAATAATCATAGCCTATAAAATGTTTAAATAGTTTTAGATTGAGAATATAACATCACACTGCAGATATTTCTGCAACTGCTTGAAATGTTATCTTTCTTTAGACATCTGCTCAAACTCCAACATTGGCGATAAACTAGGGAGAAGGAGGATTTGGTGCCATTTATGCGGAAATTCATTCGCTCATGGTTTTAAATCGGTGACTGGAATTTAAATTCACAGAACTTTACCATACATATCTGTTAAGGATTAGATTAAATGATATGTTAATTCTATCTATTATCTAATTCTCTGTTTTGTTGATCAGGTGGCACTGAAATATGCCAGGAAAATTGAAGCATGGAATATATCAACATTGTAAGACAGCAAACCTCCATCTAACTACATAAAAAATGTCCTTCTTCTAGCCTGATCATCCCAAACCCGTTCCACTGGAAATCGGCCTGATAGTCCTCGCCAATAAGGACCCCAGCTCACTTCAAATCATTGTGCTGCTGGACTGGCAAGACCTCTCTAAAAATTATATTATGGTCTTGCAGCACCCATTGCCCTGCAAGAATCAACTTTTTGGAGAGGTTTGGGGACATCTTCACTGAAGAGATCGCAAGACATGTGATGCGGCAGGTCGTTGAGGCTGCTAACAAATGCTGTAGCTGTGGAGTTCTCCATAGAGATATCAAAACAGGAGATCTTATTAGTGAACACGGACACCCTGGATGTGACACTAATCGAATTTGGATGCGGCAACCTGCTGTATGAAACCTTTAGTGGAATGTATTATAGCTGTAGTTTGGGACTTAACTCTAGTGACAAGTTACACCATTGCATATCCTAACCGGGCTAAAATAAATTAACCTGACATGGCATGATACTAACTAAATTTAGAGAAAAAAAATTGATTAAAACAAAAAACTGTAGAACTTAAAGGTGCAATATGTAAGAATTTTGCATTAAAATATACAAAAACCACTAGGCCAGTGTTATATATTTTGTTCACTTGAGTACTTACAATATCCCAAATGTTTGCAACTATTTGTAAATCGTGAGAAAATTGCAATTTTAACCAAGGCTCCGGGAGGAGTCACCTGTCAATTGTGTCATACCCCCTCGGTTTTGTAGAAACCATTGAAACACCAAAGATGCTTTAATATTTACATGTTTTAATAGACAAGGGAACAACTGTTTTGATATGTTTATAGACAGAAAACTAATTATTGTTATATAGCTCAAAAAGTTCAGTCTTCATTTATTTTTTATTTATTGATTTATTTATTTTTTGCGAGTACCAAGCCTCAGAGGAAAAACACTATTTTGTCAAGTAGCTAACATAGCATAATCAGATGCAGCTTTATTTTTAGTAACAGTAATACAGCATTTTCTCCATTATACGTTTTAAAATTAATTGCATGCCATATATCAACACAAGCCATCCAGCATTTATTAATGCATTTTCTAAAATCGATCTAGCTTACTGCAGTGTGCAACAAGTGTCTCACAGCAGCCGCCGAGCGAACGCACAGAGTAACGTTATAACATCATTTTCAGCACACTCAAATGTATCTAATATGATAAACAGAGCTGTGTTACCTCATACTCATGACCGGAAAAGCGGAAGAGGCGCCGGCGACTGTGGCATAATAAAAGTTCCGCTGCTCGTGAGGCGTATGTTGCGCAATCACTCCAGCGGCCTCGTTCAGCTCCCGCAACACTCGGTCCTGCTCTGCTTCATATTAAAATAACGTTAATAAACACATCCATGAACATGATTTGTTCCAGAGTCATATCTCAATTCTTTTCCACAGACTGTTGAGATGAAGACCACGTGTCCCAAGATTCCGCGCTTAAACTTGTCGTCATCAAGCTACGCCTTTGTTTTGAATAGAGCTCTAACAAACAGAAAATATTACATAGTGCACCTTTAACACTGGTAACCTACTTAACATTATATATTAAATGTACAAACAGATACTGTATGTATTAAACAAAAATGTTCTGATTGGCTGAAATTATGTGCAGCATTTTTCCCTTCTTAAAGGATTAGTTCACTTTCAAATGAAAATTAGCCCAAGCTTTACTCACCCTCAAGCCAAAATAAATGTTTGTTTTTTCCCCTCAAAAGTAAAGTTAAATCTTCCCTTTGCCTTAAAGTGTCTCTCTCTTTCTTTCTTTCTTTCTTTCTTTCTTTCTTTCTTTCTTTCTTTCTTTCTTTCCTTCTTTCTTTCTTTCTTTCTTTCTTTCTCAGATCTACAGAGGATGCTATCTGACTATTCTGTCCTGACATGCAATTCTCTTAACAATTAATGTTGTTAGACATTGCTTTATATTTTTTATAATGGTGTATACTGGGTATATTGCTGTTAATTAATTTAATCCTTTCCACATTGGACTAATTACATTCATTTAAATTGTTGTTTATATTTATTCTATTATTATTTTATTAAAATGTATTGTAGTATAATTCTTAACATTATTCTTATTATTGTATTACTGCATCTAGTAAAGGACCTGCAAGTGTAATTTCGATGGACGGGTACAATGAGAGTTGTATGCATACAATGACAATAAAAAAAATTTAATTCAGTGAGGTAAGCTCTTTTTGAATTATCAACAAAATTAATTTTAATAGACATTTTGTCTAAGAACAAGGTTGAAATAACTTCACTGTAACTTTAAAACCTTGTTCACTGCTTAAAATGCACATTAGTCCACATAATTAACAATATTTATTTAGGCTAAACAAACTTAACATTAAATTCTTACTAAAGAATCAAAGTTAGAAAATACATTAAAAATAATTGTAAAAAAACAACAACATTTAATCAGTATCACAAGTTTTCATTCACATATTCTTTCACAAACAGTGTGCAGTGCAGCTTGCACTTTTAGGGTTTGTTGGTAGGCCTAAAATGCTATGTGCAGACACAGTGAAGCGGATTTAATAGTTTTTCATTCACTTCATTTTAGCCCTATATTGCACACATCTCCCAGCACCAGAGTTAAACTATATTAAAGTGATGCACAACACCGCCATCTAGTATAGCACAAGCACTTTTCTTTTTTAATGAAATATTTTAATTCATATAACTTAGTTTTTAAATGTTGTATTGTACTAATTTTGAAATAAACAACTATTAAATGCTTTCCTGATATTATCAGTGATCTTTTTTTCTTCTTTACCTGCTGTGTTTTGACCCGGAAGGTTTCGTATCTCGTGTTTGAGGCTGGCTTCACAGATAGTGTGCGTCATAGCTGGCAGGGCGCATGGTTATTTTAGGCATTTAATGAACGTACAGGTGACCAAGCTACAGGTATTTTCGGTGGAACGGGTATCGCACATCCAGAAATGAAAATAACTTATTTCCTTATGAACTTTCTCATCACTTCCTTGAGCGTTATGGTTGGTTTGTCATTCTCTAAACTCGCCAGGCCAACGATACCGGCTATAGCGCATTACTTTGGGACAAAAGGCAGGTACGAGGAAGTGAACCCACATCTATTAGATGACATTTTGTTTGTAAACAGATCGCTGCTGGCTCCCCCCTCTCCAGATTGCCGTGCCATTCATATGGTGTCGGTGATACGTCACGGGACGCGCTATCCAACCACCAAAAATGTGAAAAAGATCGCACGACTGTTTGATTTGGTCGTGTCTGATGCGTCAGGTTCAGCCTCGATGCTCAATGACATTAAAACATGGAAGATGTGGTACACTGAAGACATGGACGGGAGACTGGTGGAGAAAGGGCGAGATGATCACAGGCATTTGGCTATGAGACTGGCACGGTCATTTCCCACCTTGATTTCTGAGGATCACCTCCGTGCCAACCGCATTGAATTCATCACCAGCTCCAAGCACCGCTGTGTTGATAGTGTTAAAGCTTTCCAAGAGGGTCTTCACAGACTCTGGGATGTTCAGGGTAGGCTCAATGTCCATTCTTTTACCAGCTTTGTTGGCTTCTTAAACATTTTACATGAGTAGTTCCTCCAGAAATGAAAATTCTCTTTGTCATTTACTCACCCTCATATCATTCTAAACCTATGACTTTCATTCTTCTGTGGAACACACAAGATTTTCTAAGATGTTACATTGACTTCAATTGTATGGACTGAAACATTTCTCAAAATATCTTCTTTTGTTCCAGAAGAATACAGGTTTGTAATGACATGATGGTGAGTAACTGATGACAGAAGAACTATCATTACTCATTACTCCTAAAAAATAATATTTATTTCAACATGTAGGCTACTTAATATTTTAAGTTAACATGATAACTTTGACAAACATAAAAATACATTTAGTAAAACACTCTCAGTTGTTTCACTAACCCCTAGCAGTTTGACATCACACATGCAATACTATTCCAAACCTGAAGCTCAGATTACAGCAAACATTTGCAGTGGGGACATTTTAAATTTACACAGTGTTTAATTGTATTAGGCCAAACAGCTGGCATTTAAAGGCACTGAAACACAATGAGGGACTTCTTTTCTCAGCACATCTGCCATAAAGTGTCTTGTTATCTGTGCAGACTATGTAAACAACTCTACACCAGGCGTGGGTTATCTATAATCCAGCAAGATTTATAGTTGAAGTAATGGCCCTTGGTTATTCAACTAACCATACTTTTTTTTGTTTTATAGATATGGATTACAAACACTACGTGGATGATTCACTCATGAGATTCTTTGATCATTGTGAGAGATTTGTTGAAAGTGTTGAGAACAATAAAACAGCTTTGAAGGAGGTAGAACGCTTTAAATCTTCAGCAGAAATGGATGCATTACGGAGGAAATTATCCAATCGCCTTAAGATTCCATACAATCAAATCACCCCAGGCAATTTTGCTTTTTATATTACAGTGTATCATTTTATCTTACTGTTCACTGAAGTTGCTAAATGTTAATCTGTCTACTGAAATAGTCAATAACAAAGATCTTCCTGATGTTGATTTAAATTTTGTTCCAAGAAATGGCAGAGGCAGTTTTCTTTTTGTGCTCCTATGAATTTGCCATCAAGTCAGAGAACTCTCCGTGGTGTGATCTGCTGGATGAGTCTGATGCTCAAGTACGTATATGCTGGTTGGAAATTCAAAACATCCATTTTCAGTGGATTTGATGAGTGTTATTAAGATTCAAAGTGTAATTCCATGTCAGCTCCTGCAGTGATGACACAGCTATATCCTTTTCAGTTTAGGGAATACACTGGAATTAAGATTATTTTTAATTTTAGATTTACACTCATAAGGCCAATACACACCGCACCGACAAACGCAGAACCAACGGCAACAGACGCTTTGTCGGATCAGTGTGTTACCTCTGTTGGCGTTGGGTGGCGCTTGTTTTCACTGATTGAACATGTTCAATCTGCGTTTGCTGGATCGTGGAATGAGTAATCTGTAATCTGGTGATTGTCCCCATTGGCCTATAAATTGTGCATGATAGGTTTCTCCTGCGTTTTATAATTGGATTTACCTTGGCAACCAAATGCATGTTCTCTTTTTCAGTAACATGTTTTTGGCCTGTTGTTAGGTCCTGGAGTATAAAAATGACTTGAAGCAGTACTGGAAGAGGGGATACGGACATGACATCAACCGTAAATCCAGCTGCCCTCTCTTTCATGATATTTTCAAGCGTCTTGGTAAGGTTGCTAATGACTACAGGTAAGGAGATTGAGATGTGGACTGGTTCTTAGTCAGTAATGGTGTATTTGTCCTCTTAGAACACTCCATAGAAACATATTAAAGATGTTTATGTGTTCACTTGTGGTTTTAAAATGTTTTCTGTCATCTGACAGATTTGGGGAGGTAAAAAAGACTGCCACCATCCTGGTTGGTCATGCTGAGACCCTGCTGCCTCTGCTGTCTCTGATGGCCTTCTTCAAGGATGAAAAACCTCTAACTGCAAAGAATTTTTCATCGCAGCACAACCGCACATTCCGCTCTGGTCAGATTGTACCTTATGCTGCAAACTTAGTCTTTGTCCTGTATGAATGTAGTGATGGACTTAGAGTACAATTGTTTCTCAACGAGAAGCCCATGACTTTTCCCAGCATTAATCATTCGGCTCCACTGTATGAAACGGTCAGAAAGCATTACTTAAAGCTCCTTCATGGCTGTGATTTTAATAAGGAATGTGATGTGCCTCAACCTAGCCTCAGGAACACCGAACTGTGAGTCAGGTTATTAAATAGTGGATTACAGGGATCAATTACTGTGCTCTTGCATTGACTGTATCTTCACTTTTGATTCTGTTATTATTTTCATACTGTGGTTTGAGTTCCAGAATATTGTTTTATTTATTTTACAGGCTACCAAATTGCCAAGTGGTGGACATTTGTGCTTTAAGAATGATTTCTGTGTGTGTTTTGTTTTATTTGCCAAAGTACTAAAGAAATATGGGTGTACAGTGCCAAATATATTTTTAATGAATGCAATTTAACAGAAAACTTGAAGTTTTTATATTTTATAACTGTGCATTTTATAGTATATAACCTTTTAAACAACCAAGTGTTTTTATAAAAGTCAGAGTCCACATTGAAATTCTGGGCCCAGTTGTAAAAAAAGAAAAGACAAAATCTAATTGGATTTTGGCCATTGGATTGTATGAAATCTGGAAAATGGGTTGTTCAAAAGGAAAAAAAAAAAGGATTCTGAAATCAGATTAGATCACATAATCCTTGGTCTAACCTTCAAACCTGCTTTTTAGTAAAATCAGGATTATCCTGATTCCAGAAGGGTGGAACTAGGAACAAAATGATACATAAATGGTCAATGATTATAAATGATATAAATACTCAAAAGATAAATTACTTAAATTATTAATGATTATAAATGAGAACACGAAATGAAACAATTAAGAAAATGAAGAAAACAATTGTTTTATTTTCTTAATTTTGTATGGTTGCTTTCTTGAAGATATACACACACAGGTTGCTACTGAAACAAATCCTTAGATTCTTCAGCTATTTATATAGCCTTTCAATACATTAAAGTGAAACATTTTTTTGTCCTCATAAAGTAATCCCCCAAACAGCTGTCAGTGTCAAACTAAAATATTTTAATTTTAACTGTCAATAATCACTGTATCTTAATTATGATGACAATCATCAAAGATAAATCATCCCTTATAGCATGTATATTTGTTTTATTTGTTGTGGGTCAGATGAGGGATCTGACTGTTTAAAAGAAATTGAAAAAGGAAGGGGACGTTTGAACTCTTTTATTGTGCAGTTTTCTGTCTCTTCAAATCAAAACACATAAAGTGACCCAAGCACTGACTATTCTTTCGGTAGTTCTGCATAGTTAGTTGTAGCTATGTAATCCCATTTAGAGCTAATTCAGATTTGGTGATCTGAAATAGTCTGAATCTGAATCAGAATGATCCAATTCAATCTTGCATTTGGAAAAAACAGCACAAAAGTAAGATTGATTATCTGAACCCGGGATTTCCAAATCTGGATCAGTCTGATCCAGGTTAAACTTTTTGAACAACTGGGCCCTAGGATTCAAAACAAAGTTTTTATATAAACAGATAATATAATTTGTAAATAATAACTTAGTATGAAATCACAAATATGCAAAACAGAAGCATTTGCATTAGTCAACTCTTAGTGAATTAGTGAACTTTGTACCCACACTGCATAGCAAAGTTTTTTTTCTCTGTATATTTTTTTTTCTTCTTTTTTTCTGTTTCATCATGCTGAGGGTCCATGAAGTCTACAAGGGATCGGCTGGGCTGATATGTAAAAGAAATATCTTTTTAGTGGTTCCATGAGACCGAAGTTGTCGGCCACATATCAGAGCAGCAATAATAATTTAATAATGTTTTTTTCTTCATGATTGTGTCTTAATGTATCTGTGTTGTATTATTCCGTGTGCTGTGAGAGAGATGTTGAGTTATAGTTACTGAGAATCAGTAGAGTCAGTGTGGAGTCGCGATGGTGACGTGAGCAGTGCACGCTGATCTGAGGGTGGGAGGATTTCAGGAAGAGCGCTGAGTGCTACGTGTCCAGTCTATCCTGACTTCCACTAACTTTTCTTTACTCCGTGTTAGAGAGCTTCGACCAGCGTGTTCGCGTTGTGACATCATGTCTGGTTTGAAAAAACAGAGAACGGTAGGCTACGTTTGCTGAAGTTTAGCTTTTTCTTTCTTCTGTTTATTTCTCGCTAAACTTGTAAAAGTTGCATCGATACGAAATATGAAATTTCAACAGACTTTACAACATATAAGTATTTTGTGTTAATAGTAATGGTTTAAGAGCATGTATTTCTCATTAAAAACAGTTTATTTTGAAAGACTTTACATTTACACAAAGAGTTGCTCGAGCTAACTGATCCGTGTGTAACTTGGGGAACTGCTGGATAAATATGGAGTGACAGCCACTTAAAATAACACAAGTGTTTGCTTACGGCTGAACGAATATTGAAAATGTAAATCTGTGATGATGTGGCAGGATGTTGTGATTCAGGTTCATCCTTTTGCATCACCTTGTCTAGATTTGGCATATGACTTAAATTATTTTGTATGGCTGATGTTGTGTTTAGGAGTTTTGTTTAGTGTATAACTGTCTCTATTTTACATGCCAGAACTCATTTGCATGTCACAATGCTGCACAAAGTGTTTTCTGGGTATCTGCAATATAACCACACAAATCCCATGTAAGATTAAAAAAATGAACATTCTGTCATTTACTCACCCTTTTGTTGTTCTAAACCTGTATGAGTTTCTTTCTTCTGTTCATGGAAGAAATAAACTCGATCAGCAGTTGACGGTAGCCACTGACTTCCAAAGTAAGACAAAAGAAAATAAAAAAATAAATACTATGGAAGTCATTGGCTACCATCAACTGTCTGGTTACCAAAATTCTTCAAAATAACTTATTTTGTGTTCAGTAAAAAAAAGAAAAAGAAACTCATACAGGTTTGGAAAAACTTGAGGCTGAGTAAATGATGACAGAATTTTCATTTTTGGGTGAACTATCCCTTTAATGTTATTTGTAACTCGGTTCTGTATGAAGCCAGATTTTGCATATCCTCAGTCAAAAGGACGCTGTGTACCAATGGGAATTAACAAACCCCAGGGTTACTTGCATCAAGCTGGGATTTCCTGTGTATCCAAGGAGGCTGGGTGGAGAGAGAAAGAGAGAGAGAGAAAGATGGCTCTGATCCAACTGGCCACCTCTCCACGGTCCTGTGTGAATGGCCTTTTTTGTTTCTTCACTTCTCTTTCCGAAGGCGCTCCCTTCTCAATCCTGATGATGGAATCTGATACACAGAAATATAATCCACAAGAACACAATTGTGCAAATTAAACTGTTCCAAGGAAAAATATGTGTATTTGTGTTTTTTTGTAACATGCCATTTTTACTTATCAGTCAAATAGCTCTGGGAAGCTATGTTTTTCATTAAATTAAAATTAAAGGGACAGTTCATTCAAAAATGAACATTTTATCATAATTTATTTACCCTCATGTTGTTCCATACTTGTATAACTGGTATGTTTTTCTTCTGTGGAACAAACAAAATATTTTAAAGAATGTTAAATAAACTGTTTAGGTGAACATTGACTTCCATTGTTTGAATGGAAAAAAAAACAAAAACTGATATATTTTTCAAGGTATCACTTTTGTGAATCTGACCCATTGTCCCTATAGAGTTGTATCGGTAAAGATGGAAATAATGCTTTAGGGTCAGATTTGCAAATTGTTTTCAAGCTTACTTTTCACATCATGTATATCCACTTTTCATTTTGTATATAGGACATTCAGAGAGCAACCAATGTTGTGTACCAGGCTCACCATGTGAGTAGAAGCAAGCGTGGCCAAGTGGTTGGGACCAGAAGTGGATTTCGTGGATGTACCGTTTGGCTGACAGGTGGGAAATTCTCCTGTGAAACTTTCAGGAGAAAATTAAATAGATCAAATTAAAAGGATAGTTTACTCAAACTGATGAAAATTCATCACTTAGTCACCCTCATGTTCAGACCTCTTCTGCGGAACAGAGATGTTAGGCTGAATGATAGTCTCAGTCACTATTCACATTAAATATTGCATCATTTTCCATACAATAAAAGTATTTATGTGAATTTAGAGTAGCTTAGTTCTATATTTTTCCCTACAGGGTTGTCTGGTGCTGGAAAGACTACAATTGGATTTGCTCTGGAGGAATATCTCGTTTCCCATGCCATTCCTTGCTACTCGCTCGATGGTGATAATATTCGTCATGGCTTAAATAAGAACTTGGGCTTCACAGCCACAGACAGAGAAGAGAACATCCGACGTATTGCTGAGGTGGCCAAACTGTTTGCGGATGCCGGACTGGTTTGCATCACTAGTTTCATTTCTCCATTTACAAAGGTGTGGTGATATTTAATGACATCAGAGGATTCTAAATTATGAAATTTTTTTAAGAAAAAGGAAACAGGATGGATTGAGAGGATGATTTTATGCGTGTCACAACAGGATCGAAACGATGCCAGGAAGATTCATGAGAATGCAGGCCTGCCATTCTTTGAGGTGTTTGTAAATGCCCCACTGGAGGTGTGTGAGAGCAGAGATGTCAAAGGACTTTACAAAAAGGCCCGTGCTGGAGAAATCAAAGGTATTTTTAAGGTTTTTCGGGAAAATCTGTAAATGATCATATTTACCTTGGATAGAAGAGAATGTTTTAACATTGAAAAGATTACACAGTAACATTTTTTTGGACTTTCCAAACCTGTATGAATTTCTCTTTTCTGCTGAACACAAAAGAAGAACTTTTGAAGAATGTCGGTAACCAAACAGTTGGGCCCTACTGACTTCCATTTCCCCATACTATGGAAATCAGTGGGGCCCATCAACTGTTTGGTTACCCATATTCTTCAAAATATATATATTTTTTTTCAAAATTCATACAGGTTTGGAACAACTTTAGGTGCTTTATCTTTTTTGGGTGAACTATCCCTTTAATAATTCGGAGCAATCATTTGGCAATAATGAGAGTATCTAGAAAACGTTTCATCTATATATATTTTTCATGTAGGATTTACGGGAATAGACTCTGACTATGAGAAACCTGAAGCCCCTGAACTTGTGTTGAAGACTGGAGAGCTCACTGTCAATGACTGCATTCACCAGCTAGTGGATCTCTTAAAGGAACAGGTGGATCAGTCTTTCATTTCTGGTCATCAAATAGATAATGTGTTTTGTCAGATGTCCCTCTCTTTGTGCCAGCTGACAGACTGTTAGTATTCTGTTGAGCGACGTTAAAACGTCATTGACCAGATGATTCGCTATCACAGGATATTGTGCCCACTGGTGTGACAGAGGAAGTGAATGAGCTCTTTGTTCCTGAAAACAAGTTGGACATGGTGCTGAGTGATGCCAATATACTCCCTACTGTAACCATCACAGAGGTAATGCAACCCTTCATGAACACACACATGCTGTGGGATTCAACTGCCCTGCATGTTACACCACAGGCATTTCCTCATAGTTCAGTTAACTGAGAGCTTTTCACTGTAACCTGGTGTTTGGAAACGGAAATCTACTGCATAATTTACATTCTGCAACAGCAATTGAAAGAATTACTGTAGAAAAAAGTGAAATGTCCTAAGTCATAGTTGTTATTTTGTGGAAAACTTTTTCTTTTTGTGAAATAAAATGAAAGTTCTGTTTTTGTGTTTCTCTTTGGCCTTGTAGCTGGATTTGCAGTGGGTGCAGGTTCTGGCTGAGGGGTGGGCGACTCCACTGAGGGGATTCATGAGAGAGAGAGAATTTCTGCAAGTCTTGCACTTTGGAACTTTGCTTGATGGTAAAGACGTTTTCAAACTGATAGAGACATCACCCTCAATAATGTATAGTTTTTATAGTGTCTCTGCTGTATTTTACAGTTGGCAGAATGCCAATAAAAAACACACTACCGTTCAAAAGTTTGGATTCAGTATGAATTACTGAAAGAAAGACTTCCAAGGACTCATTAAATTTATCAAAAGTACAGTAAAGACATTTATAATATTACAAAGGATTTATTTTTCGAATAAATGCTTTGTTTATCAAAGAATCCTGAGAAAAATATCTCACGGTTTGCATAAAAATATTAAGCAGCACAACTTTTAAACCTTGATAATAATAAGACATGTTTCTTGAGCACCAAATCAGCATATTAGAATGATTTCTGAAGGATCATGTGACGCTGGAAATTGGAGTAATGACTGCTGAAATTTCAGCTTTACATTTAAAAAAAAAAAAAAAAAAAAAAAAAAAAAAAAAAATATATATATATATATATATATATAATTCACAATATTACTGTTTTTACAGCCTCAGTGACCATGAGAGACTACTTTAAAACAAAAAAAATCTTTTCAAACTTTTGAACGGTAGTGTATTTAACATGTAATATTAATTTAATAATAATATAGCTATAATCAGTAATATTTAATACCTTTAATTTACATTTACCTAGTTAAATGTATTCAGTTAGCAGATTTAGTTAATAATATCCAATGTAACATGAAATATTATTATTATTATTATTATTAATCATAATAAAAATAGTAATATTAATAATCTTTTGTGTTTAGGTGGGATCATCAACATGTCTGTTCCTATTGTGCTGCCCGTATCCAAGGACGACAAGAAGAGGCTGGACGGTTGTACTGCTTTTGCCCTGGAGTTCAAAGGTCAAAAAGTGGCAATCATGCGCAACCCTGAGTTTTATGAGCATCGTAAAGAAGAGAGATGTGCAAGGCAGTGGGGGACAACATGCCCACAACATCCGTACATTAAGGTGAGAAGGCACGTCTCTGTGTCATTGCTTTTATAACAATTCTATGTTATAGCCTACTTCTTAATACAATTAGATAATGAAATGACACCTTTTATGCTTTGTACAGATGGTAATGGAGAGTGGTGATTGGCTGGCTGGTGGAGACCTGGAGGTGTTTGAAAGACTTAGGTGGAATGATGGTCTTGACCAGTACCGTCTCACTCCACAGGAACTAAGACAGAAATTTAAAGAAATGAGAGCAGGTAAAAGCGAAACATGGAGTACTACAAGATACTACAAAATAAAAAAAAAACATGCTCTTATTACGATGAAACACCCTATAATGAAGCTGTAACAAATTTTAACACTACCCCTAATCTTCCTAAACATTTTTTTTCTGTGTTGTTGTTTTGCATATTTCGAGGCCATGTTATTAATTTTTTTTTAAGGACGAAAAAAAAAAAAAATCCTTCTAAATATTTTTACTAGTGCAACAAAACTCACTGCAATTGTGTCTTCCCGGCAGATGCCATTTTTGCATTCCAGTTGCGTAATCCTGTGCACAATGGCCATGCGCTTCTAATGCAGGACACTAAGCGTCGCCTGCTAGAGCGAGGCTACAAGAAGCCTGTGCTGCTTCTGCACCCTCTGGGTGGCTGGACAAAAGAGGATGATGTACCGCTGGATTGGCGCATGAAACAGCATGCTGCTGTGCTAGAGGAAGGAGTGCTGGATCCAGAAAACACCATTGTGGCCATTTTCCCCTCACCCATGATGTATGCTGGGCCTACAGAGGTCAGACTCTTGCTGAACATTTTACTCTGAAACAAATAAGAGGCAGCTTAATAAGACCTTTTTTATTACAAATAATCGAATTTGTGAGTCAAAACAATTCTGAACAGGGCAAAAATTCTCAACGTCCTTATAGGTACAGTGGCATTGTCGTGCCAGGATGATCGCGGGGGCCAACTTTTACATTGTAGGACGAGATCCAGCAGGTATACCCCACCCGGAGACAAAGAAGGACCTGTATGAGCCCACACATGGTGGAAAAGTGCTGACCATGGCACCAGGCCTCACCTCTCTAGAGATTATTCCCTTCAGAGTTGCTGCATACAACAGAGTTAAGAAGGCCATGGACTTCTATGACAAGGAAAGGTGCGTACATATTCCATTTCAGCCCTCTAAACTGCACTGAAATGTTTGTTATTATATATTAAGGCTGTGAATTGTTTAAATTTGCAATAATAAATATATTTACACATTGAACCCCCAAGTTAATGTAGAATCAAGATGAAGTATATTTTACATAATATTTAATGCACATCTTTTTATCTTTAAATATATTGAATTTGAAAGCCATCATTTTTAATTTAATTCTGTCTGTTTTGTACTTACTATAGGGTAAGGGTTAGGATTAGGTTTTGGTTTAGGGTTAGTTACATGTAATTATGCATAATATACTATTATTACTATAGCAAGTACATGTAACAAAGAATAGTGTCACCCAATCGTCACATAAGCCCATTATAATGAATGTCGCATTTAGCTTTGTTTATTTAGAGTGAAATAACATCTAATAATATTAATAATAATATTCCTGTCACAGCTCTCCATTTCATTCATTTTAAACTTTATTTGTACATTATTGATAATCAGAATAAGTATTTAAATCACTATGCTATCGATATTTATAGACATTTGTATATACTTGTATATACAGTATATTTGTATTTACTGCAGCTCAAGTCAACTGCATTTCTGCTTTTCAGACATGGTGAATTTGAGTTCATCTCGGGGACCAAAATGAGAAGCCTTGCCCGCAGTGGAGAGAACCCCCCCGATGGTTTCATGGCACCCAAAGCGTGGAAAGTCCTAGCTGAATACTATAGTTCTCTGCAGAAGGACCAGTGAATACAAGACACTGGACGGTATGCAGATATACAGTGAAGGTTTAAGAAAGATGCATTATTAACTACAATCCTACATTGTAGTAAGATTTTTTACAAATAAATCTTTAAATCTAGACTCATATGTTCCACATTTTTAGATAAATGCTATCTATATTTATTCCTTACAAATTACTTTAAAATACCATATATTTTGTTTCCACCCAGTATAAAAGCATAGATGGATCAAATCTTACAGCTACTGCTGTTTCAGATGTGTTATAAGTTATAAGTATGTCTGACAGTAATAGGACCAATATCTTGCCTACCTCAACTGGAGTTTTATTCGGATAAGTGCTTGTCTTGGAAGTTTTTCCACCAGTGGAGAATGCTTTGTTCTCATTGTATACACAGATAATTCTATAACATTCTTTATAAGAATTTAAAAACATTCAGTACTGGCAGCAGAGTATAACCACAGTATTGTCTTGCACTTCCATGTCATTGTACTTCCATGTGCCTTAATGTATATGTGGCATTACTGTTACATTCCCAAATGAACGAGTTACTATAAAGAGTGATGTATGAATCAGGGTTCCCACTCGTCCTGGAAAACCTTGAAAACCTGGAAAATTGATGACAAACTTTCCAGTTCTGGAAAACACATGGAAAATGAGAGAAAATGTGTCCTGGAAAATCTTGTTGTTGTCCTTGAAAATCATTTTTTAAAAAGTTCTTCGTTTTTTCTTTAGCCGAGAAAAAAAAAAGTTCATCACTGGCCAAAAACAATTACCGCTGCAGAAAGTGCGATGTTCAGGATTGCTGAGTTTTGTCGTAGTATTTTCAATGATGATGTTTAGTCTTGTTGCCACTAGCAGCAGTTAGCTAATGCTATTAACTGCTTAAATGTATGCAGCAAATGTTAATTGGTAGCAGTTGCCTAATTCAGTAACTTGCTAACTAATAACTTTGATGCGATATAAGGTCAATAAGAGATTCATTGTGCAGCGTAGCCAGCTTCATTGATTATAACAGGAGTTCTCACAACAGTGCAGAACTTTTTGAGTTTGCGCTAAAGTGATTGACAGCTACAGTGATTAAAAAGGGAAAATCTGTATATAACCCATTCACAATTTGAAAAAAGTTTTTCATGCTGCTAAGTATACAAACTGCAAAGTTTTGGAAATTACTAACTTATTTAAATGTGAGATTAAATCCAAAATTGTATTGATTGACATGGTGATAACCAGCATTGGACGGAACAGAAAATTCTAATGTCAAAATAGATGTGTGCATTATGTAAATACAGACTAATAGACCTGCCACATATTCTTTTACGTGTTATGGGTTTCTTTGTTGTTCATCGACTTTGTCTTTGACTAATATTTTTATTTTCAAATAGTTAAACAAAACATTAAAATAGTTATGGACACTGGTAACGAGAACAATTTGTCATAATGTATGATTAAGAGCTATTATTAAAAACTGATTTTATAGTTAAGTCATGGCAATAAACTATGGAAGCTTGTTTCCGCCACTGAATAAAAAAAAGGTAATTGCAACTTTTTATCTCAAAATGTAAAAAAATTCTTGCAATTGCGAGCTTACATTGCTTGATATAAAGTCAGAATTGTGTGATATTAAGTCGCAATTGTGTTATAAAGTCAGAATTATAAATTGCATAATTGTGATATAAACTCGCAATTGCAAGGAAAAAAAGTAAGAATAGTGAGATACAAAAAAGGTAATTGCGACTTTTTTATTATTCATTCTGTGGTGGAAACAAGCTTCCATAGTCATAATGTATGATTAAGAGCTCATATTAAGAACTGATTTTATGGTTAAGTCATGGCAATAAACTGTACACCTTTTAAAGACTTAGAGAGCAATATATTACTTTAGGGCGTGATCCTTGTCTTTTATTCCTGCCATAGTAAAATTGAAAATGTCCTGGAAAAGTATTGCTGAAAAAGAGTGGGAACCCTGATGAATGTGAAAGATTTGTGCTGAATGCATAAACATGAAACTCTTGAGGAATCCAATGTGAAGGAACAAGAGCATATTTATTGTCTTGCCATTTTCTTATTGGACTAACCTAAACATATTTATTCTCTCACAGGAAATGTATGTACTTCATTCTACTTTTTGTGCAAATTTGAGATTTACACTTTGTAATTTCTTACAATATTTGATATGTGCATTGGGCAGTAATTCCAATAAACTTAATTAAGAGAATGCAATGGTTATCCAACTCTTGTACAGTGTAAACAAAACATTTTAAATATATTCTGACTTATAAACACATTTAAACCAAAGAGAACAATGGACTACTGCGGATTAGGAAACCTAATAACGGAAAAAGACTTTCAGCATTCTAAAATGGTGCATCAATCCATAAACATTTCTTCAGAAGAATATTGTTTCTTTCCACTTATTCAATACTCCTTTGCCTATTCAAACCCCAGAAATAACACCTGACTGATGAGCACATACGTAACAGCAGTGGCTTGGCACTGGCCCCAAATATTTTGTGCAAGTATATGTTTCGCAAATAAATATTTATACAACAGGCCATTACACTCCCTCTAATCTAGGCTAAATTCAACACTTAAAACATTTTATTCAATGTAAAAAGCCAAAAAAATCTATACTCGTCGTTCAAATCATTCACTCACTGCGGCAAAACAGTTGAAAGTTGTTAAAAGTGTTACTGATCACACTTCGTTCTTACAGATCAGCTGAAATGTTACATGGTTAGTGATGTAAAAAATAATTCTTGCAGGGGAAATTAGTTACATAACTACAAGTTTATGAAGATGTTGCCCATCTTCTTGAACATCGCACAGGGTTTTATTAAACAAACACAACCCAAACCAAACCTATAAAGACAAACACAATGGACCTCATTCTTGGAACACAAGCAGAAGGAGTTTTATGTAAATCGTTCATTCTTTCATAAACAGTCCCATTGACTCAAATGTGACTATTTACTTAAGAATGGGTTACTCAGTTTTAACTCTTTTTCTTTGAATAAGGCTCATTGCTTGAATGGCAAAAACAGAGTATGGAAATTACAGTGCAAAAAAAGATGATTAGAGAAAAAAACCTCTATTCCACCATTTGTAAATCCTGAGTCCCCCCTTTTATAAAACATGACATGATATGCCACCAAAAAAAAAAGACCAAATTTAGTTTTTTTTTTTTTTTGTTTTTTTTTTAAATAGCAGCATCACATTCAGTCCAGTGGTACGTGCATAAACGCCTCTTGCACTCCTGCAGTTTTAGACTTCTTCATCTTCTCGATTGCCTTTTTCAAGTCTTCCTGCCCGATGGGACGGATGAAGTCTTCCACTGGACTGTCATGGGATGGAGGAAGATTAACAAGTTAGCAGCGCAGATCAATTTCACATTGAATCAAATGTAAAATATTTATTCTCTAGACATTATGTAATGCATTATTAATTTAATATTAATAATACAAGCCTCAAATTTCAGATAAAGATGAAAAAAAAAAAAAAAAAAAAAGAGCCTGTTGTGTTCTGTGCTATTTCTATATATAGAGTCTGAGGCTATGTCTATATTTAAAGGGATAGTTCACCCAAAAATGAAAATTATCCTGTAATTTACTCACCCTCAAGCCATCCTAGATGTATATGACTTTCTTATTTTAGCCAAACACAATAAGTTATATTAAAAAATATTCTGGCTCTTTCAATCTTTATAATGGGAGTGGAGTAGTATCCACGATTTTAAAGCCCAAAAAAGCGCATCCATCCATCATAAAAGTAATCCATACAGCTCCAGGGGGTTAATAAAGGCCTTCTGAAGTGCAGTTATTCGTTTTTGAAGAAAAATATCCATATTTATAACTTTATAAACACAATGGACCTCATTCTTGGAACACAAGCAGAAGGAGTTTTATGTAAATCGTTCATTCTTTCATAAACTATCCCATTGACTCATTTCTTTATTTAAGAATGATTGACTCATGATTTACTTAAGAATGGTTTACTCAGATTTCGCAATTGTCATGTTTTGCCGCAGGACCGCAATTGTGAGTAATTCACCTTCTTCACCAACACTATGAAAGTGAATAGCAGGCACAACCATAGATCTCTAAGGGTCCAATATGCGTCACGACTAAAGACGTGTCATCTTTTTTAAATACCTCCACGTTTACAGTCTACAGTTCAACGTGAAAACAGCATTTTTCAAATTTACCCACTTGGGTGAGCACTTTCAAAAACTTCACTTGACGAAAACACAGTCTTAGTGTGGACAGAAGGCCCAAATAAAAAAAGATGCGTTTTCAAACGAAAACGTATTAGTGTGGACAATGCCTGAAGACCTAAGTCTAAGTCTATAAGTGTTTACCTTTCTTGGTGCACAAAGTCACGCACACAAAGCAGAGCAGCATCTCGGCACATCTCTCTGAGGTCGCTTCCTGAGAAGCCATCAGTCTGTTTTGCAATTTCACCAAAGTCCACAGCAGACTCCACCTTCAGAAAATGAAAAAAATAGTCTTTCAGCATTTGCAACATTCAATAGCAACAACAATCCAATTAACTGAATACTTACATTTTCATTCTCCAGGATCAGTTTCAATATGTCTTTCCTCTGCTTGACATTCTAAATACACACATGACAAATGATCGTTTATAAGAAACGCTACAGAGTTTATTGATTCAACTGTAAAACTGAACATTTCTTTAAAACCATCAAACAAATTTTGAGCTAAAATCAGTGGACTTACCGGCTGATTGATGTGAAATCTTGTAGGCATCCTTCGGAGTATAGCAGAGTCAAGATCTTGTGGCCGATTTGTGGCTCCCATTATTATGACCTTTGAGAACACAATCACAACACATCAGTGGGAAAAGGAAACTGACTTGGATCTTGGGTCACTAATCAAACCAGTAAACCTAACAAGAATTGTACAGATGCGGAATTGTACCTGGCAGTTGAAGTCAGTTTCCAGCCCGTCCCATAAGCTCATGAACTGAGCCTTCATCATGGCAGTGGCCTCATGATCTGAACTTGAGCGATTCCTCAAAAAGGAATCTAAGACATGATGATAAATATAAGTTAATTTTAAAAAATGACAAATATACAGAATCTTCCACTTATTGCCATATTATGTGATTGTAAAGGAGCAAAAGGAACCAAGTTTAAAAGTAGATTTCATCCATAAATGTGCCATGAAGCTAAACTGCTGTAGCTTTAAAAGCAAAGCGTAAAATTGTTTACTACTGAGATGTCAATATTAGGGGTGGATGAAGGAAACGCAAAGCATAAAAATCAACATAAGCATTTACCAATCTCATCAATGAAGATAACAGAGGGCTGTAGTTTGATTGCCAGAGAAAACACAGCTGCGGCTAGTTTCTGGGACTCTCCGTACCATTTGTCAGTGAGAGTGGAAGGCTGCAGGTTGATAAAGCGGAATCCAGCCTCTTTGGCGGTAGCTTTAGCGATAAGAGTTTTCCCACAGCCTGGAGGCCCATACAGCAACACACCTGAGAAGATGACAAGCAAACCACCTCAGAATAAAGTGTGGAGTTGAGTTGAGTTGAGTGAAATATTTCCATCCTAGTGCCTACCTTTGGGTGGCTGAAGAAGCCTAGATCCTTCAAACAGATGCCTCTTCTGGATCGGAAGTATAACAGTGTCTTTCAGTTCAGTTATAACTTCATCCAGACCTGCAATGTCATGCCATGTAATCTGTGGGCACACATAAATGATTTGTATAACTTGCATTCTCTTAAAATACAAAACCAGACTGTGATAGAGAAAATTAACTACTGGTAAATAAAGTCAGACGGTGACATCATTCCTAACCTGCATAGTCAACGGATCCACAAGATGAGCTGCGATACTCATCTCATATTCAGAAAGCTTCACATTCTGCACTCCAATCTGCCGCATAAGTTTCTCTGCCTGTCAGGGAGCAACAAAACTTCACATTATTAAACTCCAGCCTTTGGTGATGCTAAGGTTTGTCAAAAGTTATACTTAAAACTTGCAACATAATCCATTAAGTATGGCTGTAAAAAAATACAAGGCTTCCAAACTTGTATTATATTAAATAAACCTGTGGCAAATAATGGAATGACTTACAATATAATGACTTTAGACTGTTCTGTCTACAAGAAAAGGAGATCTGACTCTGTATGATAAAGGAAAAGAATAAAATAAAAAGGGGCTACATTTAACTTAAGGATCCCACTTTTTTGAGTAATTAATCCCATGTTTTTTTTTTTTAATCATTAATGGATACGTATTTTGAAAAATAATTTTATAAAGCACAATTTCTACATATGTTCTACAATATTTCAGAGCTGAGCAGGACAACAAATATTTGTATTTATCACAGTAGAAATCTTGTACTTATACAAACTGACAGAACTCATCAAACCCTCCATTAAGAAACTATCCATAATAACTGGAGTCTTGGACCCTCACCTAACAGTTATATTACATTGCTTTTCCATGCTTGGAAATCACAAAAACTCCCTGATATTTCCAAAAAATTACATTTCCCTGAAATTAAACTGCATACCTGTTTTTGTGCCTCAACTTTCTGTTTTCTTGTTGGATCAATAGCATCAACCATCCACTTTATTGTAAAATAAGTGACAGCACCAAATATTGTGAGGCGGAAGAGTAAACCTATGACCTCATTCCTGCCCAAAGGACGAGTGATATTGTCTGTAGGAATCTCTTTTAATACCATCTTCTCACATTTACCTGCAAAAGAAACACAATACAAATAGTATTATTAAAAATCTAGCGGGTTCTAAGAACTGATTTATTTTACTTTTTACTTTCATCTACAAAAAAATAATAATAAATAAATAAAAATAATTCATCTACAATAAATGAAGCTGTTAGGGTTAGGATTAGAGTATGGGCCTGTCCAAGTACTCAAGACTGTCCCAGGTCTGAAAAATGCCAACGCTCAGTGGCCTTAAATCCACACTATCTCAAATACTTAATCACAGCAGTATTTAGGCTAAGCATATCCCATCATGCATCATGTTTCGGAACTCACGTGGCACAAAATTGTGAGATGTCAAGAAAAGGCTTGTTGTTAAATTAATTACATATTGCAAAAAATTTAGTAGTAAAATGTAGTTGCACATTGTATTAGTGCAGAACGGCTTTTTATCTATTAGAAACACTTCAATTAATAAATTGTCTTCTGTTACATAGGGACTTCTAAACAGACATTTTGCTGACAAGTGCAAAGTATAGAAAATCAAAATGTGTAAATAAAGCAGAGAAAAAACGCTAAGAAGTAGTGTTGTCCCATTGGGTAATCAAAAAAGTTCTACACACACGAGGGGTCTTTCACGCCCACTCGAACACTTACAGGGCCAAATACAGGAAATACATAATTTAAGTAGACAAGTGGCCAAGTGCAAACACAGCAAAGTGACGGTATAAGGACAGGCTCTTTGTGATGGCAGAGGCAACAATTTCATCTCCGTGTTTAAAGCATTCAATAAAGTGTTCACACCATGGCACACTATAAATTACCGCTCCATTATTAAAAAGACGTTATGTTTTGAAATGGCACGAAGCATTTATTAAATGAAAATAGACACACAGTACAGACGATCTCTACAAACGAACCAGGCAAATTTCAGTTAAAGCTCACTTGTTGTAATAATCAGATGATGTGTCAGCGCAGTTTGCTTTCATTTTCACTGAAGAGCCGATGTTACTGAAATGAGGATCTTGTGACCTTCCAGTATCTCAAACAGATCACTTACCAGAAGCGTCTTTATTATTGGGTCTTGGAAATATTGTTTAAAAATGTAGCTTCCTTTTAATCAAACGAATCATTTGCTTCCAAAAATTCCTAAAATTTTTTTATTTTTTTACCACATATTATACTATTATTCCTCCACCTTCTTCGTCGTCGTAGCCTTCTGCCTTCTTCTTCTTTTGTGTTTAATGGCGGTTGCCACACCAGATTAAGGTGCATTTCTGCCACCTACTGGGATGGAGCGATTGTTCTAAACGCCCCACTGAGATTGAATACCACTTACTTTCTTTAACAGAGATACTGATGCCTAACTATATACTATGCTGCCATAATCAATCATAGGTCTAATCATTGCACAATATACCCATTTCAATGCCTGTCGGGTTGCAAACCAATCTAGCCCTGCCAAGCATCTTAAAATATTTATTCCCTTTTTACATGTATCTGTTACTTTTATATGTGATGCAAAAGTTAGTTTTGAGTCCATCCATACTCCAAGTAATCTAATTTCTGTTACCTGCTCTAATATTTGACCATAAATCTTGAGTTTAATATTTGGTGATTTCTTCTTTTTTGAGAAACTTTACACTTTAGTTTTTTCTACTGACAGTCTAAAACTCCACTTAGGCTATTTACCAATTTCCCCACTTCATTAACTGCTTTCTGCATAATACTTTCCACATATACTACATTTCTTCCCCTTTTCCACAAGGCACCATCATCCGCATATAAAAAAAAAATCCTTGTCCAATCATTGAAAATATGTCATTTATCATTATACTGAATAAAACTGGGCTACACACACTTCCTTGTGGGGTCCTATATTGTAAAATCTGTATCCAATGTACATCCAGATGGCACTTTTCGAACCAACACATTAGGATTCTCTTTCTCTTTCCCTTTGTACTTTCATACTTTCTGATATATTATTATTACTATGAACTTTAACGAAAGCTTTACTAATTCCTCTGCCTTTTCTTCATTAGTCATTATATATCTACCCTTTTATTAAAACTGGAATACTTTTATACATTTGTTTCCCACCCATCTTCCTAATCATATTCCTAATCATATTCCACATATCACTTATATCTATATTTACACCAGTTTCATCACAGAATTGTCTGCAATAATTTCTTATAGTTATCCTTATTACTTTTTTTTTTTTTTTTTTTTTACCTCTGCCTGAGTTCTCTTATAATTTATTCAATCATCAAAAGAATGATTTGTTTTTTTGCGCAAACAAAGCAATCAAGTTGCTTCATAGAACTGAATTAAAGCCAATGGGGTCACATGGAGTACTTTAATGATGTCTTTTTCGTACCTTACTGGACCTTGGAGTGGTAGTTGCGTTGGATTTCTATGGAGAGACAGAAACCTGTCAGACTTAATCAAAAATATCTTAATTTGTGTTCTGAAGATGAACAACATGAGGGTGAGTAATTAATCAACTAACCCTTTAATGACATTTATCCATGTAACGAATTTCTAAGAGTAAGTTTTAATTTGGATAGTAGCCTACATTCTGTCAAAAAAACTCAGGAAAAGGTTTTTATTTGTTTTTTTTTTTTTTTTTTTTTTTTGAACAATTGTACCATTGTTAGGGTAGGGTGGGGGGGAAATGATTATGATTTACAAAATTATAATATCTTATTTGAAAAATATTGTTAGCTGATGCTAACTGTCTAGCTAATTAGCGACCTGATGCTAACTTGAGGTAATTTTTAAATATAAAGTCCAAATATTTATTCAACCACCTAGGTTACATTTGACTGAAAAACAAAGGATTTGATTTTCAGAACAGAGTAACTACAGTATATGATAGTGGAAAGGGGACGTTTTACCCCACAGACTATGTTTGGAAAAAAAAAATTGTCATTCTGAAAATATAATTATATTTTCCTTAAATAACACGTACTCCCTATCTACAGGCC
Source organism: Elopichthys bambusa (assembly GCA_037101425.1). Lineage (NCBI taxonomy): Eukaryota > Metazoa > Chordata > Actinopteri > Cypriniformes > Xenocyprididae > Elopichthys > Elopichthys bambusa. The sequence continues at coordinate 17,830,787 of CM074449.1, forward strand.
TTACAATTCTCATATCAAAATTTAATTGTGATGTTCTACGAAACATCAAGCTTTAAAACACTTTTTTTCTTACTGCTGAAAATGAGATAATTTACAGTGAAATACGTTTTCTTTTAGGTACGTCACCAGTGTAAGCTTCACTGTAAATACTTCTGCATCACTCTTGTTAATGTAGTCCATAGCAACAAAAATGTATCCTGATGTTATCTAGTGGTTATTTGGGGAAAAACAGTAGAGGGCGTTTTACCCCAAGGGGGCGTTTTACCCCACTCTACCCCTAAGTCCTTTTGTGACAGATTGTATGAGTGGTTCAAGGCAAAAAACGTAATACCAGCCTTTGACTGTCACATTGTTAAATTTGGTGTTAAATATTGAATTTCTGTGTATCATGTTTATCTACACAAATGCAAGTTTTATCTACACAAAAAAATAAAAAAAAATAAAAAAAATAATATATATATATATATATATATATATATATATATATATATATATTGTTAATCATTGTTAATGTGTTTAATGCCTGTTTGTTATTTAAAAATATTTAATAAAGTTTTAAAAAACAGCCTACTTTCAATAACCATCGTCACATGTGACAATCCGATCTCTGCACACCAACACTACCCTCTACTGGCAGAGAAGAGACAACAAAGAATGCAGGAAGATATTACACAATGACAAATGGCATAGGAATAAAAAATATGGATAGGCCTACCATATGTGAGGATTGAGATAAAGAAAAATCAAACATATCCAGCATACAAATAAAACATAAATAAATTAGATACAGCACCAAATATACTACAAATATAAAACTGCAACTGTAACATCTTTTTAAAAATAAGAAAAAAGATGTTTACATTGTAAGATTTATTGCATCCATAGATAAAATACGGAAGCAAATTATTTATTTAAAATATCTCTCTTTTTTTTTTATTAAAAAGGGAAAATAGATTTTTTTATGTTACTTAACATTTCTTTAACAATGTTCATTTGAAACCATTTAGAAAAGGCTGTACTGGAAAAGCATATAGGGAAATGTGACATTGTAATATCCACGAACTTTCATTCTAGATTTTTCTGACAGATGGCGCTGTACAATAACGATTTGTGAAACGCAGCTAGAACTCTCCGTTCCGTCCTTGGGGGCAAAATGCACATTCGAGCAAATGGAACAGAACACGCTTGTAACATTGATACATGGTTACATTAAATTTACATCATACGTTGGCGCAATTAATTTCTATCATTTCATTTATAATTGCCAAATGATGTGCTTGTGCCTTTATGCAGTAACTTACTTTTCTGCTTGCGTAAGCATTTCAGTAATTTCCTGCCTTCTATTGCAGGGTAGTAGACATTGGTGAGGGGGGTAACTAGACGCGTTCTGATATTTTCCCCGTATACAGTATTAAAAAAAAAAAAAAAAAAATACAGCTACAGGTTGTTCTTTTCAGTCATGGTGTGCAAAACCAATAAATAATTCTTTCAAAGTAAAGGAGAATGCTGGTGCGTAATAACTACATTACTGTATTGAAATTTGATATAAAATATTGGAAACTTCCCTCATTTCTGTACACACGTGACCCTGGAACAAAAAGTAGTGCGCTGTCTGTATTCTTCCGCTTGCTGTTACCATAAAAAAATAGTTGGTGTATTTATTAATTTAACGTCATAACAGTTCAGCATGTGTACCTAATAATTTGTGTATTTATATTCTGAAATACAGAAAAAAAACATTGGCGTAATTATAAAATGCTGCATTCATGGGACTATTTGGCACAGCGGATGAATATGTTGTCCGAACGTCACCTTTTTTCAATGGGAAGCCATGATGGAAGTTTGAGAGTTTAACAGGGGAGAAGTGAAGGAAAGGAACCGGATTAGAGACCGCTCCTACGCGACATTTAAATATCGAGTTTTTAATTTCTTGGTGGAGGCTGTCACCTTTCATTTCATGTGTTGGAACCTGGGCATCGTGGATTGTTGTATGTTCGATGGCTTTTATTTTTTAAGGATGTGTAGACGAGCTAGCGCGCTAGCCGTTGAAGCTAGCGGCTAGACGGAGCGCGAGCTGAGTGCGAGCGGGGCTCTGACAACCGTGGAAGCGCCCGGAGAGGATCCTCTCTCCGCCTTTGCGCTCAATCACGGCGGCTACGGTGCGACCAGAGACTTGTCGTGCTCTAGAAATTCTGCCATTCGAGACGTGGGAAGTTGCTTATCGTTTTACCCGAGGCTCGTCTGAGCCGAGGAGGGCATTTTGGAAGCCGGGCCTGTGGTGGTTTGGAGCGAGGCCCTTGATGAGAGAGGCACAGCAGACTCCATTCTAGCTAGTAGGGGGACTGCGAAACCAGCAGAGCATAAAGACGACGTATCGTCGGAAAGCAACAATACTCCCTCTCACACTAAAAACCCTACAGACTCCTTTCACAGCAATGGCTGCGATCATAAAGGAATTTGTCAGTCGAAACAAAAGGAGATACCAGGAAGATGGGTTCGACTTGGACTTGACCTGTATCCTCTTTGATCAATCAAATGTCCCTGTTCTGTCTATTGTGTAGAAACCAGTGTCTGCAATGAAGGTAATGGCTTGCATCTTGTTCCAAATCGAGAAATCTCAGACGTTTCATCTGAAGATACAGGGGGAAATGAGCGTTTGCTTATTTTAAATGATTTTAATTTTTTTTTTTTTTTGCTGCTTTGCAAAAACTATTGGCACTGGCACCTAGTCGGCGACTGAAGCTTGACATGATCTAGATCTATTGGTTTTTGTAACTGGATCAAGTCTAAGTCGGTGCCGTTTAGATTCATGTCAGTTGTCAATTTAACCAAGTTATCGAGTAACGTTAGATAGAACCAACAGACTGCACGCACACTTATTTGTACAGTTGTCATTTGTACAGTTTTCCTGGGCTTGTCCGCAAGTTGTATGTGTAAACTGCGATAAAAGCAACGCCAGCGAGGTTGTAAGATGTCATTTTCCCCTTCTTACGTAATCTGATATATCGATTGACGGCGAAACGCGTTCATTTCAACTCAAGTCTTCTGGCACGAAAACTGCAGTTTGGGGGTTTAAAACAAAAGATGCGTCGCATAGAGGTCTTGCTGGTTTATATAATGCGATGGATTAGATGAAATACACAAGCAGTGTCACACAAAGAGCCATTGCATCAGCTGCTCGCAGAAAATAGATCTCGCGCTCAACTTGGGTTTAGTTTTGATTGAGCAAAAATGAGTCCGTTCACACGCTTGCGAACAAAAGGAAACGCTTTTGTACGTGTGAAGTATGTCTTTTTTGTAATAGCAGGAAGGGATTCGAGCAGTCTTGTTAAAGAAGACTCCCTCTGTTGCGCTTTTAGAAACGTCATTGATGCCTGCTCACTGTTATGTGCCATATGTCAATGTCATTTGTGACTTAAGCACAGCTACATTGTTGGTTTTGTGATGACTGTTATTTGGTGCTTTATATTCTTGAAGACGAAGTGCAAAGCATGGGTGGTTTGATAGCTTGTTTTATTTCAGCTGGATTCAGTGTTATTGAAGATGCTTGTTGAGGTTCAGTCATAGTCCTGTTCACCTTCCTGTCCTAATCATTGTTGTCCTGTCAGGTGTAAAACATCAAGAAATAGGGCTGGAAGGACAGTTAGAGGGCAAAAAAAAAAAAAAAGAAAAAATATTCCAGAGGTGCAATTATTTCTGTTACACTATAACAGTAGCAATAGGAATCTAACATGCTTTGGTGTATGTTTTGTCAGGAATTTTGAAATGTTAAGTGTATTTAAACAAAGATGCTATTTTGCTTTAGCTTAAGTGTATTACATGAGTAACCTGTGAATGAATTGATTGAATGAACATCGATTTGCCCCTCTGTTTAGATGGTGTGTGGGTCCACTATATTGACACATTGTGTTGCATCATGCTATGCACTCATTCTGTTTAAAACACAAACACACACTGTCAGTAGAAATGGAATGCAGGCCTCTAAATTCTCAGAAGTTTTCAAAGAAATATGATGAATGACTTCATTCTTTTAGGCCCTTTTTATGATACTGATAAAGCAACACCGTACACGACACTTGATAAAATAAAACTTGAATTACCGCAAGTCGTTAAATATGTTTACCAGGCTTTAACTTACCTTTTTTTTTTTTCTATAACTTGTGTAAATTTATCTTAGATTTGATTCAAATTGGCACATATCTATGGATGGAGAAACTGGCCTCATGAATGCTGTACAGCTATTGTTCTTAAATGTACAGAGCTATAATAATAATATCAATAATAATTTATATTGCCCTGCCAGAATTTTCACTGACTCCACTGCAAAAACTGACCCATTTATTCATTATTAATGGATTTATCATTTTCATTAAATGAATAATTATTTAGATTTCTAATTTTAAATAAAAGTTTTACATTATATTATATGATATGCTATAGACTCAATCATGGCATACGTTGTCATAATTTGTTAATATCCATTGAATCTTACAGGACTTTCACAAATTATTATTGATAGCTGGGGGAAAAAAAACAGCATTCAGGTCATAGATAATGTTAATTTGGTAACTCGCAACAAATATCAGAGAACCGCATATTAATGTTTGTCAGAACTTTTTTTAAAAACATTTTTATTTAATTGAGCCTTTTATGGTTGTGACCAATTGGTGCCATGATTCAGTGTATTATGTTTGTAGCTCGTTTACAGTTATGCATGCCATGTATCTTAAGAGATATGGTTAGATTCATTGTGATAAAAAGTCATGCTGATTTGAATTTGGATAGTATTGTGCACACATCTTTGTAAGCTAAATGTCTTTGGTATGCATGTTTCTGCATATTTTGGTCTGACAATTTATATAGGGAACTTTTTAAGAGAAGGCAACACATTTGTGTTACTGATTAATATCCTTATTGCTTGAATTTTACAAGATCGGGTGTTTACTAAACACGTGCGTTTCTGTTTAGTGTGTTTTAGACTTTAGTTTAAAGAATCCTTTTGTCTTCTGGGCCATTTAAATGCAGACCCATAGCATGTTTTACAAGATAACATGCATATTGTGTCATGGGTATATGACTCTCTTAGCATCCTAACCTTTTAATGTTTTTTTTAACCTGATTTTTTGGGTTTATATATGTTAAAAAGATCTCTCTATGGCTTATAGGAATCACACCCTCTCTGAGTTCATATCCAGATAGGTGTCATATATATATGTTTTTTTCCTGAAATGTCAAGTTTGCCAGATCAGGAGTGAGAACCACATGCTACACCATCTGAGAACACAGGAAGACATTTCTTACCGTCATCTAGTCCAGACCAGATGTGTTTTTTTTCAAGAGCCTTCTGTCAGAAATCATCAAATTATTTTATTGTTGGAGAGAAGTTGTAAAAAAGGATACAAATTTGCAGTCAAATTAAAGTGATTGTGATTGATCTAACCACAATATATATATATTTTGTACTTCCAAAGTTACATTTTGAAGTAGATATAAATAGTCATGAGTCTCTTTTTGGTAGAATTCTTCTGCTACTATCAGGTCTGTAATTCATCTGCTGTATCAGGGTCTGATTAATAATAATTTAATAAAGATCTGCACGTGTATGTCAGGCTCAAGGAGTGATGCACTCGTTATGGAAAGGTGAGGAAGGAAAGTGATTCCAGGCTGGGTTGAGGCGCAGTGTGATTTATTTAGTGCCCCTGTGTGGCCCTCTGGGTTAGAGGTCTATGCATTGGTCTCTTACAGCGAGAGCCATCTGTTCTATATTACCCAGAATTCTGTTATCTGAGCTCTCATTGCACAACTAAAAAGTAAAGCACTGCTTTAGTGGAAATGCTGAAGTTCTCTGCTGAAATGCTGTGCTGCTCTGCATCATTCACTAACATTGTAATAATTGTGTAAGACAAGCAGCCAGTAGACTTGATAAATGGGTTTATGTTTAATCAGATGATTGTAGTTTTTTTTTTTTTTTTCTTGTCCATATCAGTTTCCCTAGGAAAAACGTCTGTAGATTTCCTTAACGCTGCTTCCCAGATATATATCCTAATATTATTGCCATGGGCTTTCCTGCTGAAAGACTTGAGGGTGTCTACAGAAACAACATAGACGATGTTGTTCGGTAAGTATTCACTTTGTATTGTCTTGGGAGATTTGGTCAGTATAACCTTTCCATGTCTGTGAGTCACTTAACATTTACAACCCATGTTGTAGCAAAAAAAGCTAATGCTGCTGTGGTCTTTACAGCTGTGTTGGACTAGGCCTGTCCTAAACCTCTGAAATTACCTCTTGCACTGCTTTATGAGTTTGCATTGTGGTGGTCACATTCATTGATGTTTTAAGAAATGTGTAACTAATGGTAGACACAGCAGTGTCATTCCACAGTCATGTGAATAAATGTATTTGTGATGTAAATAGGTTGAGAGTAGGGATGCACCGATGTATCGGCCGCCGATTTTTGCTCAATTTATAACCATCGGCATATCGGCTGTAGCAGGAAAAAGGCCGATATAACAAACCGATGGTTTATTAAATAACTGCGTGAAGGCACTGAGCTTTATAATGACTGTTGCGTAATCCTAGCGCTGCTGTCTACGCTTAAATGTTAATCAAATAACCAAAGATCGCACACTATTCTTGACTAAATAACTTAAGTAACTTTAAAATAAGTAACTTTCATAAGTGTGGCGGACCCCATCGGAATGATGAATAAAACTTTAATGATGTTTTAAGTTTCTTGCGTCCGTTTTCACTCCAAAAAAATCGCCACAAAAGCTAAACAATACAGAGCACAAGAAGTGCGCATTAAATTCTCTCTCTCCATTGCATTATCATCAACATACACCAAATTACTCAAAACCCTTATTACAACTAACAGTAAACAAATACATACAGATCTTATGCCTTTTCGGGGGTGCTTAATAAACGGACAAACTTTAAATCTGCAAAATATCTCAGAACTGCGTGCTCTCCATTACCCTTATAGCTCCGTAGATGAGAGAACCTGTCAAAATAAGAGTCCCACCTTAGTAAAGGAGATGGTGCAGATCTCATACATATTTAAACTTACAAAAAAAATTAAAATGTATACAAAAACAAATTAGAAGATTAATAACAATAAAGTCTGTTACAATAAATAAGGATTAATATGTATATAATTTATACAGTGAAGAATATGCAGTGTTATTTTACATTTGTTTACTTTATTTCTGTACCTGAAAACTATTAAACCTACCTAAAAAGCACTGTTTATTTCATATGTATCTTTGTTCTGGTGTCTTTATGTAGGCCTGCTGAATGTAAAATGGATCCAATCCATGTTCATTAAAATTATTTGATGATGCAGCAATAAACCTGCTAGTTTATTTTAATGCAGGTGTTTTTGAACTTTGCTGATTTAAAACATGATAAATTATCTATTTTAATGACAGTTTCAAATAACAGAGGAAGTGATAAATATCGGTATCGGGCAATAATTGTTTGTTAAATATTAACCTTGTCTGTGCAGAAAAAGAAGTCTTCAGTTTAAAATAATGGTTTTACTTACTTTATTAAGTTCATTAGACATTTATTTTCTAGTCATCCATTGTTTCTGTGACTTATGTCTGATGCCCAAAGTATACTTCGGTTTTTACACTTACGCGAGGGTCTGCGTACAATGCATGTGACGGAAAGTTCGTCATCAGAATAGTATGTTTGCTGCCCTATTATTATTATTATTATTATTATTATTATTTATTTTATTTTTTTTTAACCGCCCAATGAATTTGTTTTGCACTAATCAGTTGTTCCACAAGGTGACAACACTGGCCTGGGCTGTTGTTTCACAGTAGAAAACGAAAAACTAAATAGACAAAACAACAACAAAATACCAGGGACCGCAACAACAGCAGACACCCGCATTGTGTGCTTGTGATATCAGTAAAAATGGCTTTATATTCTGTCATAACTTCTGGAGAAAAATAGCGCAGACACTGGACAGAGATGAAACTGGTTGAAAATGATTAAAATGTGGCGATTCAAGTCGGCTGAGATGATGAATGAATCGCGATACATTTGGGTGCGGGGGTTTATATGAATGCATAGCTCGGAGACTGTTCAGAAAAGTTTAGATGGTATTTTCTTTTCATGTTACTTAAGTACAATGCATTTTAAAGTAGTTTTAGTGCACAACGCTGCTTTGTTTATAGCGGTAACCATGGAAGCGCTGTATAGAGGGTATGCACGTGATGTCACCGTCGACCGTTATGACTGCGCCCACTGAGTGGCAAAAAGACTGAACAAGACAAAAAGAGTGGCAGCATTGGTTTTGAGCGTGAATGTTGCGAAGAACACACAAAACGCATCCAAAACGGGAAAGAGCTTTACGATTGACTACAAATAGCTTTGACACAAAATCTGAGGTATATTTTTACAGACTGCGAAAGCTACAGAAAAAAGAAGCAAATGGGTCGCTGCAATTCACAGAAACAGCTGGACTCCAGGCAAAAAAACATGTTTTGCAGTTATCCTTTTGTGTCAAAATGTTGGATTTTGGGGTAAAATCATACCCTATATATTGTATTGTTATATATCGTGTTGACTACTCATAAATTAAATATTTACCATCTTATATTCTGCATAATTGGGTGCTTTTAAATAAACACTGACAACAACTATACAAGTTTTAGGGCTGAACTAATATATATATATATATATATATATATATTGATATAAATGATCACTCCGATTTAGACCTACCTATAAGTGTTCACTGGCAGATTTACTTTATGTATTTCCCCGGCGTCGAAATCAGGCACATAAAAATGTCTGAAAACACAATTCCTGGCTGCATGCCAATATCCATGGATTAGGTTTCTTTGACATGTCATAAGGAACACTTTCAAGCCCAACCTTTAGTGTAATCGTTTGTCTTACTCGCGTTTTCGCAGTTTCCCCAATTAAATCCAGTCATGCAGCAGGTTCTTTTGCCACTCAGTCTAGCTGAGGGAGCGCATTCCGGCGGGAATGCGACATCTATGCATACCCTCTATTGCCGCTGTTCCATAAGCGCCACCTGCTGTTAAGTACTACTATTTTATTAGTAGTACTTATTGCAATTTAGTTTAGTTTTGTTATAAAGATATTTCAATTTCACAAAAATATGCAGCATTTTGTCTGAGAAATAATAAAAAGAAATCATGAAACCAGTATCGTGAATCGTATCCAGTCGTGAGTTGAGTGAATCGTTACATCCCTAGTAGGAGGACACCATCATGTTGTCCCAAACCCATAAGTGTTCTGTCCATCTTTGAAACACATGATGATATTTTTTGTGAAACCTAAAAGATTTTATTCCCAACATTTAAAGTCTATTCCACCAAAACATTGATGGTTCAAAATGTTCATAAAGAGATAAGTAAAAGAAATCCATATGAATCGAGTGCTTTAATCCAAATCTTCTGAAGTGACACGATCGCTTTATATGATAAACAGAGTTTATTCAAACTTTTATTCGCATATAAACATTGATCAATGCACATACATAAAGGACATCAAATATGGTAAATCTAGTGGTCAGTCGTACCATGCTTGATGTCGAGAACCAATGAGGTTTGTTTTCTGTCATGCACGCATGTTTGAGCTTGGATTTATTAATCTTTTGAAGCATCAGTTTTGGTGGAGGGACAAATCTATCAGATTCCATTAAATAATAAAGGATTTAAAACCACATGAAGGAGAGTAATTGAGTTTTTGTTCAAGGGTGAACTATTCCTTTAACAAAAAATAAATGTTTTTCTCCTCTTTCTGCAGATTCTTGGATTCGAAGCATAAAAATCATTACAAGATATATAATCTGTAAGTCTAAAAAAACTTCTGTAATATCAGTTTTGTAAATAGGTTTTCATTTAACTGCTTTTACTGTTAGAACATTTCCAGTTTGATGTTATAAAAGCAAAAAAGCTGAAATGTTCAATTGAAGGTTAAAGAAAACAAGCTGTTTGATCATTGTGAATGGAGGGCATTGTCATTGCACATAGTTCTGTTATTTAGCTGAGAATGTTCTGTTGGTTTTGGCATTGATGCAGAATTCTTAGCAGAAAAGTGTTACATTGAACTTTTGTACTTATCTGTTTTTCTTTGTATTGTTTAGATGTGCAGAAAGACATTATGATACTGCCAAATTTAACTGCAGAGGTAAGATGCTCAGATCAGTAAGATGCTGCAGAAATCAGCTCTTTACAGATGGCTCTGAAATGTGATATCTTTTTTTGTGTTGTAATGATGGTCTCTCAATTAACTCATTATTTCTCTCTTGCAGTTGCACAGTATCCGTTTGAAGACCACAATCCTCCTCAGCTAGAGCTTATTAAGCCTTTCTGTGAAGATTTGGATAAGTGGCTCAGTGAAAATGACAATCATGTGGCTGCCATTCACTGCAAAGCTGGAAAGGGACGTACGGGTGTCATGATTTGTGCGTACTTATTACACCGAGGCAAATTCAAAAAAGCACAAGAGGCTCTGGACTTCTATGGTGAAGTTAGAACCAGAGACAAGAAGGTAAAGTATATATTTTTGCTTTGTTTCTTTTTCCAAAAAACTGTTCTCACTGAAGTTCTGAATTGTTTTTGTATAGATATGTAAATCACAACAGCAAACGTTTTGATACATTTGATCTTTTTAAAGAATTAGTTGTAATAGTCCAATGCCTGTTGGAACCTGTTTTGATTATCTAAAATGACACCACAAGCTTTGTGATATCATTAAAGACAACATGAAATCACATTCCACCCTAATCACTTATGTTCCTAGTCTTACTGTGAGAGAAGAAATATGTTTTCAGCCTCATCAAATTGTAATGTTTTTGTATACTGATGAAGTTACACCAAGACTGTTCTATAAGTATTATCATCATCTTCATGCCTTTAAAATAGCTTGAATTTAACTCTACACCCTTGCTTTTAGTATACACAAATTTTTTCAAAAATATTGATATTAAATATCGATACTGAGATATCTGAAACGCTTACAATACTCCTTTTCTGCAGTATTGATACACCGATACCAGCTGCGAGTTCTTACTCGCTCTCCTCTTCGGCACACACGCCTATCTCCTCTCACTAACACTGTCTACAACAGACGCGATCATTGCCGCGTTGCATCATGCTGCGCTGCAACAGCTAAATGCTGTCTGACACTAAACGTGACAAACCGTTTTTTTTGTTTTTTTTTGTGGCTTGTTGCGCTTAAACGGTAAATTATGTCAAAATGCCTGTCTTGGCAAGTATTCAGGTAAACGCAGTCAGTTTTGAAATATAGACTATCAGTGTTATTTTTTTTTTACATCTGATTACTTTGATTTCTGTAAATTCAGCTTTTATTTCTTAGCTGAATGTTGCTGTTAGACCCACCTGAAAAACTTTTCATTTGTCTTTTTATTCTATTGTATTTATTTGCTATCATTTGCCATTTGTATTTGTACTTATTTTATTACTGACTGTTTTGTCTTTTTATTTGTAAATTTAGTTCAGAATTTCAAATAAAGCAACAAAATTACCCAAATTATTAAAAAACATGAGCTAATAATAAAAATACGTATATGTATTTTCCCCATAGTATCGAAAATGGCATGAAATAGTGATTTTTCAAGGTGTCGTATCGAAGTTAGAAATTCCATTATTGTGACATTAGTATATGCGGATACATTAAAAAGTGCAAATAGTCCTCGCCTCCTCACAATTACACTTGCTCGGACTACCTGATCTACTCTGTCAACTGTAGTAGACGCTACACAATGGCAAGTGGAAATACTGGTTTAATTCAGCCATATGTTTGAAACAGAAACTGATTCAGAAGAAGAGGAAGAACTAATTATACAGGCAAGCCTGGTTCTACGGGCGTGCTTGAGGGTGCTAAGCACAATCAAACAAAAGAAGAGCACCCTCATTTGATACTGTAATAATATCATGTTGCCGAAACAGATTTGGTAAATGCTCCGGTGCGTATTTGTTTCTCTGGAGAACATAGTGTTTCTATTTATAATGTGTTTTTGCAGCTATGAGCAATGTAGCCAATCACAGACATGTTTGTTGATCTCTTGAATGCAGTGGCCAATCAGGGGTGTTAATTTAGTCAGAATCTACTCACCGCTCAAAACGCCTGAAAAGTTTTTGTTCAGCATTGAGTTCTGCATGATCGTAAATCCTCTTATCATAAAGTGTAGACATGAAGTAAATAAGAGGTTTATTATGCAGTATAGACAACTACATTGATTATAACACTTGGTGAGATTGCGAACTGAGATAAGTAATTGTAGGAATTTGCTCAAGGTTTGTCTTAACACATAATAAACACACCACATAGACATTTAAACAACATTTAAAAACTTTTTCATAAACTTCTCATAATAACAGATCTCTAACTTTGAATTTTGTGCTATTGCTTTGGCAAAGTATCTGTCAAATGAACAAAAATTGAAAGCACAATATAACGTTAGTGCCCTGAAGTGCAGCAGACTCCATCTCTGCACGTGATGTGAGTTTAACGTCCATTTGGGAACTCAACGAGCACCATTTATGCATTTTCACAGTTGCATATTTTCTAGCATTTTTTTGTGGCTAGATGATTACAGCATTTCGCTAGATTTGTAATGAGATGTGTTTGTAAACATGTTTGTTCACAAAAATTGCCAAAATAAAAGCTCAACAGCAGTTTTCCAGCAAAATAAAAGCTGAAGTCTTTATCTCTTGCAAACGAGAAATTAGAAAAAAGAAATTAAGACAAAAGTATTGTAATTTTCTAAATATGATTAAATATTTATCTTTCTTTACAGTGCATTTTTACATTATACGTTAATATATTAAAATGGGTTAATAATGTAAAATTATTATTTTTAATAATTGTTTATAAAAATAGTTTGGCTTCCTAAAACACCAGGATGAATGTAATGTTGACTGAGACTATATCACAACTATATCATGTTCAAAAAATTTCATTAGAGGGACCAAGGTTCCTGCTCCATAGTCTTACAAAGTCCTGTGTGATCAAATCCATTCCCCTATGGAGAAAATGAATGGGATTTTTAATCTTGGAACCCAAACTGTTGCATCCTATAGACCTTATGTAGCCCCGCCCCTTTTAAGCGCTGCGTTCGTTGTCTTTTAACTTCCGGTTTGTATTTCCACAGCGATCTTATTTATGAATGAACTGCTCGTTTTAAAATCTTTCCAGTCTACTGACATTTGTTAAGACATCTGCTTTAAACATTACAATGCTCACGATAGCTTTCATTAACCCTACAACAAGTAAATCCACTTCACCAGCTAGTTATTCTTTGACAGGGATGCCATAGAAATATACAGAGCTACTGCAAAAACGGAAGTTCTAAGACAGTATTATAAAGATGGCGGCGCACTTGTTTATCTGGTCTATACTCTTAGAAAACACAGGTTCTTTATTGGCATCAGTGATTCCATAAAAAGAGAATCTTTAACATCCATAGAACCTTTTCATTGCACAAAAGATTCTTTAGATTAAAATGTTCTTTAAACTAAAAAATTGGTTCTTTTAAGAACTGCTCACTAAAATGTTTTTTGGGGAACCAAAATTATTGTTCTATGGCATTGCTTTAAAAAAAAAAAAAAAAAAAAAAAAAAAAACTTTTTGGAACTCTTATTTTTAAGAATGCATTATGGAAGTATGTTGCAAATGTGTCATGTTGCCTTTAATGACTCAAATCTGGTTGTTGAGATCACGGAGATGTTTGCATTAACACTGGGTTTGCTTTTTCACAGGGAGTGACTATTCCCAGTCAGAGGCGATATGTGTACTACTATAGCTACCTTCTGAAGAATAAGCTGGAGTACAAACCTGTGGCCTTGCTCTTTCACAAGATGGTGTTTGAGACAGTGCCTATGTTCAGTGGAGGTACCTGCAGTAAGTGCTCTTTCTCATTTTGTCTCTCCGGCACTGTTGTTTATATTTTGTATTATACATCTCTGGTGATTAGATCACAAGTGTTCAGGTGAGATGTATTGCTGTATACACCTGGTATTAATTTGCACTTCACATGTGTCTTGACTTTGTTGATCAGGTATTTTCTTTTAAATGTACATGTACTAGGGCTGCTTGATTATGGCAGAAATTATAATCATGATTATTTTGGTCAATATTGAAATCACTATTATTTAACATGATTATTGGTGAGAGATATGATCAGTCTTATTTCATGATGAGTAATTTTAGATAATACAATTTCACAATTATCGATAGCCTGCTTCAAAAACTAATAGGTTAACTATAAAGTAAAATATAAGGTCCTCAAAACCGTTATAAAAGACAAGCAAACTGTCAGCAATACAATAAGAGCAAAGAAACTAATTGCAAACAAAATGGACAAATAAATAACAGAAAAAAAATACAAATTAAATAAACAGTGCTTTAAGTTTTTAAGGAAGATGCACTAACAATTGTATTCAGATAATAGCCTACAACAGAAACTGAATAAAGTAATCAAATGTAAAATAACACTGCATAGTCTTCATTGTATACATTAAAGGGATAGTTCACCCTAAAATGAAAATTGTCATAAATTACTCACCCTCATGTCGTTCCAAACTCGTAAGACTTTCGTTCATCTTCAGAACACAAATGAAGATCTTTTTAATGAAATCTGAGAGATGTCTGTATCTCCATTGACTGCCTTTGCAACGAACACTTTGACGCTTCAGAAAGATCATAGAGATTGGTTATCTTGTTTTCATAGTCGTTGGAAGCCGAAATTGAATATCATTTAAGGTTCATCGCACAGCCCTAACACGTACCCTGAAAGTTTAAATCTCTTGTTTTAGTTTAGTGGATGATTAATAGGTTAGTTGGAGGCCCTTTGTTTTCCAGGAAGCATTAACTTTTACAGTACAAATGCGATGTTGGCACATGCGATTCTAAGTACAGGCCATTTCACAAGGGATGCGCAATTCGCATTTTTGTTTCGATGAGATGCACATAGTAAATCACAGGCAGTTTGCTGGCAGCGCACAAGCAGTGCACAAGCAGTGCTCGTACACATTTTTCCGTGCTCTAGAGAACATTTCTGAGTTGTTCAGAAAACATGGAGACAATAATACTGGATTGTATTAGTTACATACAAGCTTCATCTTATTTATAACAGAACTGTCTCTGAAAAGTGCCATACAGAGACATGCATATTAAAAATCTGTGGCATGGGAGTGAATAAATTAGTTTACCAGATACCAAAGTATAAAATAAAGTGTAAGATTCCAAATTTCAGCCAAATTCAACAATTTACATGGTTTAATCTTAAACATTTTTCATCAACACATGACCCATTAATACTATCACTTACTGTTCTATATATCTATTTAAAAAACCCACCTTGCTATGTGTGTGCTAGACTAACTGGGACTAGCACTTACATATTGTTGCCCTATTGTTGGTTTGATTGCTTCTATTCTCATTTTTAAGTTGCTTTGGATAACAGTGTCTGCTAAATGACTAAATGTACTATAAATGTATAATTCATATATTAGGGCTTTTTAGTAACAATATTTTGTGATTTTGTTACTTTTGATATGAATCAGTCTCAGTTTTTAAATTCTGTCAATTTCATAATGAAATTCAAACCATACCGTTTTGACGCACTTCAGTATAGCATGCCGGATTGCTTTAGCGCCTGAATTCGCATGAACTGATCTTCTCTTCGGCTTTACTACTAGTTATAGCATAAACATGAAAAACACAAAATAAACATGAATGAACATCAGACATTGTGAATTTGTGTTGGTACCCAGTCCTAGTGTGTTGTTAAATTGAAAATATGCAACAGGCTCAGGCAGATCAGATTGCCTGGATGTTGAAAAGGTAAGGTCAGTAAAACCATTTTTTTTTTTTTTTTTTTTTTGTAATGTTTTTGGAAGAAGTCAATTTATTTAATAAATAATGAGAATAGACAATACAATTAAAAATGTAATAAAATAAAGTAATAAAAATATAGATGAAAAATATACCAATAAATATATTGTTCTGTTTTGAAAGTCTATTGCAGCCCATAGAACTGCTTGCAGGAAAGTTACAAAATTTAGCACACAGTTAGAGGACAGTCTGAACATTAACCACAGCAATTTTGTAGTTTCTAACTCAATCACTCTAGTGCCACCAACTGTACAAATTTGTACTCGGGTTTGTTAATAACTTTTAAACCGAAAGGGCTAGAAACAAAATTCTTTTCCCCTCTGATTCTTTGGCCCAAGATGATTTGATTTAATTCAGTTTTATTCCATTATGAAAAATTTCATGAACCAGGTCACCTTCAGACCATGACAACAAAAAGTTTTAGAATGGAATATGGAGTTGTTTCGTCAAACTGTTCGAATAACACGCAAATGAATTTGATAAAGTGCAAACCAAAATGGACGTGATGCTATATCTCCACAATGCTTTAGCGTATTCTGACCAAATTTGGTCTGCATTATGACTAACTTGACCTGAGGGTACCTGCTCAGTTTTTGCACCGTGCCACCTAGTGGTCAGGAGATATGAAAAATGGCTATTTTTGCTTATAACTTATGAATTTGTGAAAAATTACAAAAGTATGCCGAGTTGAACGATACCCAATTTTTCCATATCAGCCATTTTGTATTTGCTATATTTTACCAATGCATTGATGTATTGTTACGAAACTGTATGTGCCATCGGCACCATGCGCTGAAGGTACTCAAATTGAGACAGCGCCACTTTTTGTGGTCAAATTATAATGAAATTTCAAAAGCTAAAAGCTTTTTATTAGTTTGGCCTATTGTAATGAAATTGGTCTTATTAGATTCCTTGGGGTCATGCCAAAAACATAGGGTGCGTCTCAGTCAGCTCCCTAGTTCAGTAGGCAGGGCACTGATCAGGGAGTCAGCCATTTTAAGGGCTGTCTCAATCACAGAATCCTTCCAGGGCACTGAAACTTTCGCTCCCTAAAATGTCCCATAATGCACCATGAAAACCAGGGAGCATCAGTGCTCACTATGTTCCTTTAACGGAGGTTCTGAAGCGCTGAGCCAACTCACTACACATAACGACACGCGATAGATGTTTTTAAAAATACAAACCATTTATTATTTCAGCATAAACGTACATCACTAGACAGGTAGTGAACATTAGCTAACATAGGCATGTGCAGGGCATGGCCGTCATGGAGATCATGAAAATATCTGAATATCTGACTGTTAAGAAAATGAATGTTAAAAATAAAAATATGACATAACCTGTCTATGAAAACATGAACACGTTATTGGAACACTGTTAGATTATGATGCAGCAATGTTATTAAGAAGCATCTAAAAGGAATAGCGGGAAAGGAATCGTAACTTTATGGCAATAAACTGAAGCCCGTTCTATAATACATCCCATGATATTAATCAGATAACTCAGATACATAACATAGTTGTAACATTACAACTTGTATCTGCAAAAAAAAGATGCAAATGCCAGTGAACTTTGTTACGCACTATAGTGAGAGAGAGAGTGAGAGCGAGCTCCCGCCATGATGGCTTTAATGACAGCGCGCTGAAACACGGGCAAGGACAGAATTTACTATAGCTTTCTATAAAGTTCTCATTATAATGCTATGTTTATGGCGGATTTGTGCTTTATTTTCATCTACATAATAATAATAATAATAATAATTAAAATATTTAATATAATAATAATTAAAATATTTGTGAATGCAAACGTAACCTTGACTGAAAGTGTAACTCCTGTTGCGCTTTAAAACGAAAGCCAATGAAACGAAAGCACAACAAATTCACATTCTATTAGGCTACATTAGTGTCACTATTGTCATTTTTATTTTTTTTATTCTAATATTTCAGCAATATTTTGGATTCAATTTGCGCTTTCTGATCAACCAAAATGTTATTTTACAGTATTAAAATCACTGATCATGAGCAGATTTGTTTCTGCCGGTGGGTGCCCTCTCTCCATGAGAAAAAGCACGTTGAGATTCGCGACAGGACAAAGTTTGAGCGCGTCCAAAAAGAATTCCGCATCCAAGCAGAGTTTCGTGCTCGTGAATTACATCGATACGCTCTCGCGTGCGTTACAAATGCGCTCTCGACATTAAAAACGAAAAGAAAGCAGTTTCTATTTCGTTATAGTCTATTTGAGGCAGTGTCTGAAGGCTTCAATCGATTTTTATTGGTTGAAATGAAATGAGAATATCTTGTTTTTCCGTGGGTGGTCGGCGCCTATGCTGATGATTATTGTTAAATTAATTATGAATATTTTTAAAGGATATTTTCAGCACAAGATAAAAGCTTGGTGCTGCACCGCTTGCATTGAACTGTATTTTCATCTGGCTTCACTTTGACAAGATAGACATTCTCTCTCTCACGTCTTTAGATGAATGCTGTGGCAAGCTAAACAATCAGGACTCAGGGCGCTGCCCAAAGTGCTGCTATAACCAATCAGGAGAAGGAAAAAAAAAAAAAAAAAAAAAACCATTTCGATCATCGTTTACATGATCGATCGTCGCTGTCACGGTCGAGTACTCGAGTACTCGATCGCTGTTGCACATCCCTAATAGGATATCAAATGATCCTATCGGCCACCTCTAAATTGCTAAATGTGGGCTATTAGGCATAACGGTATTACAAATAATATCATGATATACCTTCATTTTAGCGCCGTCCACTTGTGGTCAGATCATTTCAGACATTAATACCAGGTGTACACAGGGTTTCTGGAACTTGAGATCAAATCTCTCTCCTCCCAACCCCACCCCCAGATGCACGCACATGCACACACACACACTCTTCTCCAGCGTTCACAGCTGCTTGCGGCTTACCTTTTTGCTTCAACTGCTGTAAATTCTACTTTACAAATTCAAACTTCTGTCTTTTTCTGTGCACCTAGACATTTAACCTTTATCCAGATAGACCTAATGTGCTTCCTGGACTATTATATGTACTTTAGGCGTATAGCTCTGTCGTATTCAAAGAAAAGTGGCAAGAATGTATAAAGATTTTCCAGGCTGCTCTACTTCAAGAGAGCCAACTCTTTACTTGGAGTGCAAGTTTGTCCAGTGGCGCTGTAGCACTGCATCCATGTCTCTCTGTCTCTGACTGTACCTCCTCCGGGCCCTATTCTGAACACGTTCTTGGTGACACTGACCAAGCCTGCCGTACTTGCTACAGACAGAAATGTGCACAGCTCCAGGCTGGATCGTTCATGATGCTTTAGACAACCTACTGTGTGAAATCTGAACTTTATCCTCCATTATATTTTTATTTAACAACTTATGTGTAAATATATTATTTTTAAAGAGCGTACCTCATGGCTAAATGATGTTGCACTTACTGTTTCCTCCATAGAGTCTTTTATGGCCATTAATATTTCAGTCCAGCTCTGTTAAAATTCTGCATACGTGTGTGTTGTGTGTTAGCTCTGTTTAAACGTTTCTTCACCTCATAGTGCCCACTCTCTTGCTCTGGCCAGGCCACTGGACAGTCTTTAATCTCCTTCTTTTTTTCCAAGGGGATTCTGCTGTAAAAAGCAAGAGTGAGCAGATTCCACATGGGTTCAGAAAAACCAATTGGCATTGGGGTAACATCAACTTATTAATTTTTATTTTTATTTTTTTTTAAATAAAATGTTTCTCATTTTCTGCTGTTAGTTTAGCCAGTGTTGCTTTTGTAGAATGTGTTTGCCATGTACAAGTAAAAGCCCCTAATGCCACTTTTGGGTAGTTGTTTGTGATGTCTTATCCGAGGCAGATGGGAATCGTGGTCCTGGGTCAGCTGTTCTCAGAATAGGGCCCTCAGCATGCCACTGTTATTTTGTCTTTTCTGTATCAATTTTTCTGCTGTTTCTGTTGTTTTCCTCTATGCTTCTCTTCTGTTTCATGTTAACAGATATGCATAAGCTCACATTTTTTGTCGCAAAGAGCTGGAATGGCAATTATACATTGTTTTATTTCACAGATCCTCAGTTTGTGGTGTACCAGCTGAAGGTGAAAATCCACACCTCCAACCCAGCAAATACAAGGCGAGAGGAGAAATACATGTACTTTGAGTTTCCACAGCCGCTACCTGTATGTGGAGACATCAAGGTGGAGTTCTTCCACAAGCAGAACAAGATGATGAAAAAGGTATGTGTCAATTTCCTAACAGCCCAGAGCACTCTCACAGATCTTTATCGCTTTTCTTTTTTTGGAAATTCAACATAACTTATATTTTATCACTTTTATTTATATTGCGCTTTATACAATACAGATTATTCCAATGCAGCTTTACAGTGAAACAGGAAATAATAATCATTGATGCAGAATTCAAACAATTATGTAGAAAATATTGCTATATATTATACAGAATAAATAGAATTATGGTAACATGGTGGTACAATAAGGTCTCTTTTTAATTTTTTTAATATTAATGTATTAACTAACATGAACTAACACTTATGAACTAACTTTTACACTTATTAATCTTTGCTAATGTTAATAAAGCTACAGCTGTTTAGAATAAACATTTTTGGTAAAGTGATCAAAAATACTACAGTACTAATGGAATGAAATGCAAAATGAATGAATACAATGAGGTACTTGATCTCAATTTATTAAAATACATTATTTTTTTAACTTGATTGAAGAAATTAGTAACTCTGGCATCAGCAGCAGAACAGATTCTTATATGGTTGGGCGGTATAAAAACAATCATGTATGAGTAATTGGATATCACAGTAATATCATTTTGTAGTTTTTTTTTTTTTTTTTTTTTTGAACTTGAACTTCATGTGTTATGTATTACAAAACCATTAATTATATATTGAGTTAAATACTTTATCTCAGATACAGCTGGTTCACGCCCTTTCATTTGTTTTAAGTCTGGCATTAGAAACAACTGTTGTGGTACAGCAGAATCTCCACCACACATTCACAGAATGTATTTAAATAACTCCAATTTACAACTACTATACGTATATCCAACTTCACCCACATACATGGAGTACACATAAAGCAACGTATAACATGAGAAATCTCCAGTTTGATTGTTTATATTGTTGCCAAATACAAACTGTCATAATGCCCTGTTCTAAACTGCTAGTGTGGACTATAAGGCGTTAGGTATTCTAAACATTAATATTATGAATTTCTTTAAATATGCTTTGAAATAATCATTTTTACAATTTTGTGTATTGTAAAAAGCACTATACAAATAAAACTTGAGTTGTAATTGAAGACTTATTTTATAAGATTTTTTGCATTTTCTTTTGTTATTACACTACTTAATTGTAGCTTTTATTTATTTTTGTTAAATAGGACAAGATGTTTCACTTCTGGGTGAACACCTTCTTCATCCCTGGACCAGAAGAGAGCTCAGAGAAGGTTGAAAACGGAGGTTTAGTGAAGGAACTGGATGGAATCCAAACCCCAGAACGGGTAGAGAATGACAAGGATTATCTAATCCTGACTTTAACCAAGAATGACTTGGATAAAGCCAATAAGGATAAAGCCAACCGATACTTCTCTCCAAACTTCAAGGTGAGTTAAGCACTGGTGCTATTCAAATGCTATTCATTCAGGTGTTAAACTGGTTGAAGGCTCATCCAAAGTTCCAACGTAACAATATTCAATTGACTAAAATGTTCTTTTTTCCCCCTCATTAGGTGAAGCTGTACTTCACAAAAACAGTGGAAGAACCATCCAACTCGGAGGCCAGCACTTCTACATCTGTTACCCCGGATGTTAGCGATAATGAACCGGACCATTACCGGTATTCGGACACAACAGACTCGGACCCTGAAAATGAACAGTATGATGAAGAACAGATTACTAAAGTTTGAAATATTTTTATGGGAAGAAAAAAAGAAACCATACGTAATAGAGTTGTATAAAGGAGAAAACTTGAATATGAACTGAAAGCAAGTACTTTTTTTTTTTTTTTTTTTTTTTTTTTTTTTTTCCCCCCCCAACCCGTTTTTTTTTTTTTTTTTAATATATATAAATCTTTTTCCTCAAGCAGCAGTAGGACACACGTCACACAAAACGGCACCAGTTTTAGGGACAAAAATGCTGACCAATTTTTCTTTTGTTCATTTGCCCCTCTCCATGAAGTATCAACACTGATGTTCTGTGGAAAACAGCATCAGTAGCTATTATGTAAATACATGTTCATGCCGTAACACATGAAAGGAAACCCAGTCAGGATGGGAGATCGTTTATGGGAGAAATCCAGTGGAGATCGAAATTTGCTGCTCCATCAACCTGTTGACACCAAGGCCAGTGCTTTAATCAGCATTCATGCCCCCATGTCTGTCTTTCTTTAGTCTGTCCTACCTACTGTGAAACTCTTCTCATGCTGCTGGAAGGCCGCCATGTGTCAGTCGGGCTCTGTTGTGCAGTGGAATTTTTCAGTCTGCTTTCATCATTATTACCACTACTAAAGTGGAGGTGGTAATGATTCTTTTAAACTACATGACACCTTGGCAGTAAACACAACAAATAGCTCCATGTATTATTATTATTATTATTATTATTATATTTTTTTCCTCTCTTTTTTTTTTAAATGCAAAAACACAACACAACAGGGAAACCAGTGTTGCAATAATGTTGATCGAAGGTGTGCATGTTATTGGAATCAGTTTCCATGTTGTAAAATAAATAGTATACAATGTTTTTCTAAAAGAGGTTTCTAAAGTCATTTACAATTTGATTGTATTTGGGAGGAAATCATTGCCATTACTCTTTCTTCTGCAGATGGGATTTTAATCTATAAACAGTCCCTCAGTGGCATTTCATTTTTATAATTCACAAGTTTCCCCTTTAAAATTGGCACTTGTTTAAATCAGCTCTCACATGATGGTTTAGTTTTCTGTTTCACTTCTTAAAGGTTCATGGTTTGAGCTCACTTTAGCTTTAGTCATAAAACTGTTGTGGGATATGGATCAATCTTGCGTGAGGGCTCCGCGTGGCCGCGGTTCATTACAGCGATCACAGGTCAGATCGGGTTGATGGGGTACAGCATCTCATGTAATGCATGTCAACATGGAGGATGCCCTTTTCTGAATGTATCAACCTTGGATGCAAGTTTCGATTTGAATTCAACAGCATTCCCATTGTTTTTCTTTCTTTCTGGCTGTGTCAGACATCAGATCTTTGGCTCCCTATGAACATGTTTGTAGCCTTATCGTGCATGATCTAATGAAATCTGTATCATTTATCCAGCAATGGTGCTTGCTAAACTGCAAACTTACAATGCACAGTACAGCCGTTTCAGAGCGAAGAACCTCATGGTGCAAGCATTCATATGCACTGCGGTGCGTGTCGTAACTGTTAGTTGCACTTTGATGTGCGTAACCAATTAGTCTCCAACAGTTTGGTGTCCCTCACTAGCTAGAATTCATTTAGATAATTTTTTTTTTTTTTTTCTTCTTTTTTTTTTTTTTTTTTTGTTCTTGAACAGGCCTCATTCCCTTTGGAATGAGCATAGTGCAGCTACGGATTTTACACAAAGTCTTGTGCTTGCTTCAGAAATATTAAAGCCCTATATATGAGAATATTTAAATGTATAATTTTCTTTTAAGCATGCCAAATCCTTTTTTATTTTATTTTTTTTTTTAACACCTGGCTGATGTGGCCAGACCAAAAAAAATAAATAAAAAATACACACACACAAAAAAAACCTTTTCTCAGTCTCTTGGGCAAGAATCTTCACTAAGGGTAGTGAGTAAGCTGCCTTTCTCGTACTGTTAACGTTCAGGCTTCACTCTTCTCACCAGCCCTCTGCACACACCGTACATCTCGCCTTCCTTTAGAGAAAGATTACGTTTCCCTCATACGAGGAGGAGACCTGGCCTTCCTTCATGAGATTGTACACTAACCAATCCAGGAATTAAAGCAAGCCTATCAAGGATTCTCATTTTGTTTACATTTTATCACATCACTGAAAACCTGCCAAAATTAAGCTTGATCATTTTTGTTTTATAATTTTCTTTGTGTTCAGAAGAGGAGGCGGGGCCCACGGGAGGTATTCTTTGCCTTACTTGAAGTTGACAATGCTTACTCTTCTACTGCTTTGATACCTACCATTCTGCCCAAGCACTGACTTATTTAAAGCTACTATAATAGAGCAACATATTGTACTAGACATTTGCACTGTTACAGGTCTTTGCAGGGTTTCAGTCAGCGGTCCACAGTATTTGTTTTTTTTTTTTTGTTTTTTTTTTGTTCTCTGGAAATGCTTTACAGCAATCAAAAGTAGGAGAATAGAGGTGAAAAGACGTAAATATTGTCTCTGTGCATCCCAATAGAATCAAATGTTTTTATTGACTGAAAATATTTTGTTTTTGTTTTTTTTTAAGAAAGCATAAAATAGAAAAAAAATGAATAAAGCGACTATTTATGAAAGTATTCGTTAACATTCTGGCAAAGACCCTCTGCAGGTAGTCCCTCTAAATGTACGCTGATGTCTTTTGGATGTTTAGCGGTTTGTGTGACTCTACCGAAGAGTATCACATGATGAGCTTTGATTTGAAGGGATGGTTCCCCCCAAAAATTCTGTCCTTTCGTTGCCCTCGTGTCATTCCAAACATGTATGAACACACAAGAAGATATTTTGAAGAACTGTTTTTGTCCATACAATGAAGCGCAGTGTTGTTCTGGACCCCACTGACTTTCTTTTACTTCTGTTGTCCATATAATAAGTCATACAGGTTTGGAACAACTTGAGGATGAGTAAATGATGACAGAATGTTTATTTTTAGGTGAATTATCCTTTTAAGCCTCAGCCCATCTCTGTGAAATGTGACGCATCACCTGCCATTTTGACAATTTAGCCACAGTACCTTTATACACAGACCCTCAGACATCCTGTACGTGGCACGGGTGTGTGGAGCTCACAGGCAGCATGAAATTAATTTTCAGCTTTAATAAAAAAAATAAAAAAAAGTCTTCAAAGGTGCCAGTGTATATGTTTCACTTCACTCTTTCTTAGCTGATTGTGCAATATGTTGTTATGATGCCTGTGGTTGCCACAAAGTGCCTCTTGTTTACAGTTGAAGAAAAGTACTCGCTTTAAAAACTGTCATATAGGACATCATGTCATGCGTGCGGATGGATGGGGTGGTACTGTGCACTAAATCGTCCAGCTAGACTTGCAGCAGGGGGCCCTTTGGACTTCGGCCATGCTCCATTAGAAACCATTCTCCTCCTCAGAGGGTTTTTACAGTCACGTAATGTAAACGCGGTATATTTTCAGTCTCTTAAGCAAACAGCCTTACTCCGTTTCAGCCTGTTCAGATACTATTGTGCTGTGCAACAGTTGCTCTGTGTGTAATGCCTATGCACTGAGAATACACAAACCAACCATGTATGAAATATTGTACAGGTAATCATGTTGCTCATACAAATCACATGTTTGTTTGTAATTGTATGTGTAAACTGCCCTTTATCTTAGTGTTATAAACTCCACATAAATCCAATAAAGTCTCATTCTTGTCAGTTTGTTGTTTTTGACAGCATTTGGTATTTGTGCACTGAAGTTGCATGGCATTGATTAGGGATGAATTAGGATTTTTTTTTTTTTTTTTTTTTTGTATTTAAGGATAAATTTCAGCTTTATTAACTTTATTTTAGTGCACACTAAAAATGCTGGGTTGTTTCAACCCATGTTTTGGTCAAATATGGACAAACCCAACTGTTGGGTTTAAAATTTAATTTAAAAAAAATGTAAACCAATAGTTGGGTTTGTCCATATTTGACCCAAACGTAGGTTGAAAGAACCCAGCGATTTTTATTTTTTTGAGTGTGTCCTTGTTACTCGTTACATGGAGTTAATATAGGAATGACTATTAATAATTACATGAAACTAACCTAATGCAAACCCTAAGCCTAACTCTAGTAAGTACTGGTGTTGTAGTCAAGGCCAAGATAAGACCGGCACATTCATCTAAAAGATTCATATTTACTTACTTTATCGATAATTACAATTAGAGTAAGACGTATTTTTACCAATCAAATAAAATCATTAACAACTTCATCTTTGCACTGCAGAGGTGGCACAGAAGATGCATCTGAATTGGTGCAATTACAACTGCATAAATAATGTTGATATTTGTTTTAAATATAACATTTTGTTTATTGAATCTTTGTGAAAACGACCTTGCTTATGTGATATTGCTTAATTATGTTATATACACTGATCAACACTGATACACTGAACATTATGACCACCTTCCTAATACTGTGTTGGTTCCCCTTTTGCTGCCAAAACAGCCCGATCTGTCGAGGCATGGACTTCACTAGATCCCTGAAGGTGTGCTGTGGTATCTGGCACCAAGATGTTAGCAGCAGATCCTTTAAGTCCTGTAAGTTGCGAGGTGGGGCCTCCACGGATCGGACTTGTTTGTTCAGCACATCCCACAGATGCTCGACTGGATTGAGATCTGGGGAATTTGGAGGCCAAGTCACCTCAAACTCGTGCTCCTCAAACCATTCCTGAACCATTTTTGCTTTGTGGCAGGGTGTGTTATCCTGCTGAAAGAGGCCACAGCCACCAGGGAATACCACTTCCATGAAAGGTTGTACATGGTATGCAACAATGTTAAAGTAACATCCACAGGGATGGCACGACCCAAGGTTTCCCATGCAGCAGAACATTGACCAAAGCATCACACTGCCTCCGCCGGCTTGCCTTCTTCCCACAGTGCATCCTGGTGCCATGTGTTCTCCAGGTAAGCGACGCAGACGCACCTGGCCATCCATGTGATATAAAAGAGAGCGTGATTCATCAGACCAGGCCACCTTTTTCCATTGCTCTGTGGTCCAGTTCTGATGCTCACGTGCCCACTGTTGGTGCTTTCGGTGGTGGACAGGGGTCATCATGGGCACCCTGACTGGTCAGCCCCATACGCAACAAACTGTGATGCAATGTGTATTCTAACACCTTTCTATCAGAACCAGCATTAACTTCTTGAGCAGTTTGAGCTATAGCTCATCTGTTGGATCAAATAGACCACTGCAGACCGGGAACACCCCACAAGAGCTGCAGTTTTGGAGATGCTCTGACCCAGTCATTTAGCCATCACAATTTGGCCCTTGTCAAACTTAGTCAAATCCTTACACTTGCCCATTTTTCCTGCTTCGAACACATCAGCTTTGAGGACAAAATGTTCAATTGCTGACTAATATATCCCACCCACTAACAGGTGCCGTGATGAAGAGATAATCAGTGTTATTCACTTCACCTGTCAGTGGCCATAATGTTATGCTTGATCAGTGTGTGTGTGTGTGTGTGTGTGTGTATATAGGGCATTTGTCTTAATTTTGGTGACATTTTTCATACAATCCTTTGTTGATTTCTGACCCAGCACAACATCTATTTCTGACTCACAGTTTGACTGTATCACAGTCAGTAACATTTCTAATTCAGTTTCTTTTGTTACTGTTGTGTTAGAAGTAAGTTATGAATAAGTTATAAATAAGTTATTGATTGCACTTAAAGCAGGATGTTTTACATCCAATCACATTAATGATGTTAACAAATAAATCAGACAATGCACAGTGCAATTTAGTGATATGCCTGCATGCAGTTGTGGTCTTGATTGGTCTTGAAATAAAATCTAGAGTACTCTTAATGTACACTGATGTCTTTTGGATGTTTAGCGGTTTAATGTGTCTCTACTGAAGAGTATCACATGATGAACTTATTTCACACAATCGAAATGAGACCAAATGAGACTAGTCTTGAGTACTACAAGTACTTAAGTAATTACTTAGTACTTATATGTATATTAAACTGTAACAAGGACACCTTAAAATAAAGTGTAACCTCAGGTTCAATACAATTTAAGAGTATTTCAAAAGTATTTGTGGCATAATGTTGATTACCACAAAAATGTCAACTCGTACCTTGTTGTTTTTGTTTAAAAAACAAAAAAATCAAGGTTGCGGTGAGGCACTTATATAGAAGTGAATGGGGCCTTTTTTGGAGGCTTTTACAGCAGAAATTTGAAACTTATAGTTTTATAATAGAACCTGCTTTAATTCTTCTGTTAAAGTTGTGTATTATTTGAACTGTGCAGCTGTTTAAATCCTTTAAAAAAAGATATGGTTTGTAAAAAAAAAATCCACACTAAAATCATGTTAAATTGTTTTGTTTTTGTTTTAGTGAGACATACTTTTATGTTTATAAATTTCATTGTGTCTCAGTGAAACAGATTTTTTCTTTTTTCCTAAGAAAATAAGGTGAAATCAAAATGAATTATGGTGATCCAAAGAATTATTCTTGTATTGAACCTAGAGTATTCCTATAAGGAGCCCTAAATGAAAACTGTAATGTGAATATTCATAAAAACAAATCAGCAGTGTTCATTCAAATAATGAAATGATTGTCTCACTCATGAAAATACTATTGGGGAGTCTTGCTTTTCCTGGCCTTATGCATTAGCATGATGACTGTTTTACTTGAGTAGGCCTCACTTTTTGTTGCCAGCTGCCAATTACAGCTCTGGTAACTGGCTGAACTCATGACTTCAGTCTCATGCTGAAGGTTCTTTTCATGTCAGCCGAAGAAAAATTTAGTAAAATGAATGTAGTTCTGTTTTTTTCTTCTTCTTTAACTTCTCTAAAACTACTCTTGGGGACTATTTAGATTTTCTCAACAGCACGAAGAAATATTTATTACCTACTGTAAATAAACTGCCTTATGGGATACATCTTTGTGCCCAGAAAATAAACTTAGATTTTAAATATATCTCTATTAGGTTTAAAAAGAGGTCCAAGTGAAAACCCCAAACCACACTTTGTGTCTGGAGCCTGACTGAAGATCTGTTAATGTTAATGACCTCAGATTTACCCTTCTGCCCGGTTATCTATAAATAAAGGCCTCACTGTCGGACCTACAGGAGCCGTAGAGACGCTGCTTACATAAACTGCATGCATGAATCCCACTAATATCCAAGAGAAATTGGTTTAATGTACAGACTAATGAGCTCAGTCATCTGTGGCATGACAAACCCTTTTAAGAGGAAATAATTAGAATTTTGTATTTTATTATTCAAGGTCAAGGTCTGTTTTTGTCAGTTCATATTTGTCTGATCTTTGGGCTGAGATTAAGTGCTACGTTAAATAGATAATTTAATAGAGAATCCCCTTTAAAATTGTCTAATGAGAGATCTACACACTGTCTAGACACAGATAACTCAAATAAGTTGCTACTCTGAAATGTATTACATTACATTATTACATTACACTAACTTTATTTGTCTTGCCTCATTAGCAAGTAGTTTATTTGTTTGTTTTGTTAGTTTTAAGCACAATAATAATACAAAAACAAATACAGTGAGTTGAATAAAACAGATAGCAAATGTATGACATTGTTTTGTGATTTTATTGATTACAGTTTTTTATGATTACATGTTGCCACTGTTTTAATACACAACAATCCCATTATGAATATACCAATACACTGCAGATATTTTTTTTATATCAATATTTGCATCTTGTTTTCCCATAAAACACTGAAATAACCCTAAAACAAGTTTCATTTATTTTTGCATAAAATATACTTGCTTTCAGAGAATTTATCCTGATCACTCTGAATGTTGGGTTGTTTTAA
Organism: Elopichthys bambusa; assembly: GCA_037101425.1. Taxonomy (NCBI): domain Eukaryota; kingdom Metazoa; phylum Chordata; class Actinopteri; order Cypriniformes; family Xenocyprididae; genus Elopichthys; species Elopichthys bambusa. The sequence continues at coordinate 17,860,381 of CM074449.1, forward strand.
TGCATGTTTGGTCAAATATGGATAAACCCAACTGTTGGGTTTAAACATTTAATTTAAAAATTTAAACAAATGGTTGGGTTTGTCTGTATTTGACCCAAACATGGGTTGAAACAAACTATGTTGTCAGTGCACTACAAATAAACTGGTTCTATTTATTTATTTTGTTATTAAAACTGATAGAAACAGATCCTAAGTCAGGGATAGGCAATGCTGGTCTTGGAGTTCCGCTGCCCTGCAGAGTTTAACTCCAACCCTAATCAAACACAACTGAACAAGCTAATCAATGTCTTCAGGATTAGAGGCAGGCAAGTTATTTTTTCAGGGTTGGAGCTAAATTCTGCAGGACAGCGGCACTCCAGGACTGACATTGCCTATCCCTGTCCTAAGAGATTTCTTGCAACGCAGGAAAAACCACACAGCAATGAAAGGGTTAAACTCTAAACCATCAAGAATGTAAAAATAGACTTCTCTCTCTCTCTCTCTCTCTCTCTCTCTCTCTCTCTCTCTCACACACACACACAGAAGCAGAGTGAGATCAATGGATTAGGATACAGTTTCCCGTTAGTTGAGCCAGGAGATTCAACATTATATATATATATATAGAATATAAACTGTGACAGAAGGTAGATTTTAATAACGACTAATATATATCCAAATGCAATACCTAATAAAAGCAAGTCATTGTGTCTGAAAACATTGTTCTCATTAACATAGGTCAATTTCAAATAAGCGTGGAAGTTATCATTTGCAGCTCAAAATTTTGTAAGTCAAGTTTTTATCTAACCTATTTAACCTGATTATTAAACTAATTATATAAAACTATGTTGTCAATGCACTACAAATGAACTAGATCTATGCCTTTGGTGCTATGACTTTGAATCACAATAGTCACATCCATGTGATTGGCCTCCTACAATGAACACACAGCTGAAGTTTCATCAAAATCAGTAAATGTATGCAGACGTTATAACACACTTCCTGTTTCCCTTTTCTCACCATAAATTTGTTGCTTCGCCATGGCCAAACCATTCAAGATATAAAAAATCGGCTCGGAATTTAGCATCCTCAATGTCTTGACTTCATGCTGACCGAGTTTGGTGGCGATGTCAACTTGTGACCGGCCCTTATGGCCGACGATTCCAATGTGTGTGCCAAGTTTCAAGAGTTTTTGAGCATGTTAAGGCCCCCAAAATGCCCGAAAGTGGAATCCACACTTTAAGAGGGGATACAAGTTTAAAATAAATTACTTTTAATGATAAGTTAGGGATAACAGATTTTGTTCAACATATCTAATAATCACAACAAAATAACATTTGTGCCTCTAATGCTTTAATTGTGCCTGCGTCATTTAATATACAGTGCAAACTGTCCTGTTTGCTGATGAAGGAAGAGCCAGCAGTGACCCAGGACAAACTCAGCTCAGGACCGGAATCAAAAGCAGAAGTAAAGGTTTCAACACTGCCTCCCCTTTCCACATTCACACTGTGACCATGTCATGATGGACATCCTCTACCAGGCTTGATCTCACAACCTCGTGATGAATCACAGTGTCGCTCTTTCCTTTCTATTTCTCTCTTTCTCTGACATATATTTGCACTATTTTGCATCTTTACACATTCATTCATGCTGTTTAATTTTCAACAGTTGCCCTGAACATGTGTTTGAACCCTCATCAAACCAAAAAAATGCATAAACATTTTATAACCGATACGTTATAACCAGTGGTTAAGACACATTTTGAAAACTGATACATAATCAAGATTTCAAGGAAAGTTTATTGCAATTCCAAAACTAAGTACTGAGTGTCATTGCTATAATCAGTGTCAATGCTGTGGTCTTGAAGGCTAAACAATCAGACCTGATGGCAGGCCTGGTTCTGCGGTATGTTTTCCACTTGTGGCCCTGATCATCAGATGTAATGGATAGATTTGAAGTTTTACTTTTCTTTTCAGTGAAGTTGACTGAAGCTCAGGGCTGTGCCGCAGTTACCTAACAACAGCAGCAGCATAGTAACTCCCCAAGAGGAGCATGACATAACCGCCTCCCACACGCTCTTGCCTTAGTAGCTACAGAGAGGGAAAGAGCTGTTCTTTGGGAGCTGGGGAAATTTTGCTTAAAAAGAAAGTTACATTCTGTGAAAGTAATTTTGTGTGAAAAATCATGCCTTTTCTTGGTGTTTGGGAAAATGGCAATAAGAGACTTTGCTGCTTTACATTTTTCCCCCCACATTAGACTCTCACAAGAGAAGCAAATAAGAGGATGAAACAGCTTGTATGTTTCCAGCCTGTCACAAGCGTCTCATTGTGAGACGTGCTGTTGGACAGTCTTGCATAAGTCGTATTTACTTCAGTGTCTTCCAGCACGAAGACCAGCATTAGACTGTGTTTGTACTTAAAGCATGTGTAGGAGCTGTGGTCGGTTCTCGCATACATGATAAAACTGTGACATACCAATTCACAAGTCTTCAATTCTAAATACTCTCTTTCATCTTCTCTTTTTTTTTTATTCATCATTATTTCTTATCATTATTTTTGTCGTTTTCTATTAATTACAATAATTTAATATTAATTTTTTTTTTGAATAAAATATTTGCATTTGACATATACTTGTTTTCAGAGAATTTACACTATATTACCAAAAGTATTGGGACACCCCTCCAAATCACTGAATTCAGGTGTTCCAATCACTTCCATGGCCACAGGTGTATAAAATCAAGCACCTAGGTATGCAGACTGCTTCTACAAACATTTGTGAAAGAATGGGTCGCTCTCAGGAGCTCTGTGAGTTCAAGCGTGGTACCGTGATAGATGGCACCTGTGCAATAAGTCCATTCATGAAATTTCCTCACTACTAAATACTCCATGGTGTTAGTAGTATTATAACAAAGTGGAAGCAATTGGGAACAACAGAAACTCAGCCACAAAGTGGTAGGCCACGTAACATCACAGAGCGGGGTCAGCGCATGCTGAGGTGCACAGTGCGCACAAGTCGCCAACTTTCTGCAGAGTCAATAGCTACAGACCTCCAAACTTCGTGTTGTCTTCAGATTAGCTCAAGAACAGTGCGAAGAGAGCTTCATGGAATGGGTTTCCATGGCCGAGCAGCTGCATCCAAGCCTTACATCACCAAGTGCAATGCAAAGTGTTGGATGCAGTGGTGTAAAGTACACTGCCAATGGACTCTAGAGCAGTGGAGACGTATTCTCTGGAGTGACGAATCACACTTATCTGTCTGGCAATCCAATGGACGAGTCTGAGTTTGGTGGTTGCTAGGAAAACGGTACTTGCCTGACTGCATTGTGCCAAGTGTTAAGTTTGGTGGAGGGGGGATTATGGTGTAGGGTTGTTTTTCAGGGGTTGGGCTTGGGCCCTTAGTTCAAGTAAAAGGAATGCTTCAGTATACCAAGACATTTTGAAAAATTTTGGAACATTTCCTTGTGGAAAGCCATCCCAGAAGAGTTGAAGCTATTATAGCTGCAAAGAGTGGGCCAACTCCATATTACACCCTACAGATTAAGAATAGGATGTCATTAAAGTTCATGTGCATGTAAAGGCAGGCGTCCCAAAACTTTTGGCAATATAGTGTATCTTAAACTAATGCTGCCTTCATGTGCTCTCGGAATTATCGGAAATACAAGTTTCCTAGGTAAAAAATTGCACATGAACGCCCTCTCATGTCGAAACTTGAATGTGATAAGCTCGTAATCATGACTTCAGAAGTGGGAATGATCAAATTATCAAAAAACATGAAGGCAACATAAGGGGCCATTTACACGACACCATTTTCAACTAAAAACAGAAAACCTTTTATGTGTTTTGGCCGTTCATTTACACGACAATGGCACTTTGGTGGCCTGAAAACGCAAACTTTTGAAAACGGGTTTCAAAGTGCAAGTGTTTGAAAATGGTCTCCGTGTAAACAACAAAAACGCAAATCTGTGAAAACGATGACGTCATGCACATGCGTGTTACATGTTCAGTCTATGTATTTCATTGCCATATAATGGCCTGCCAGCAGAATACAGCGTTTTTAGTCATTTTCACTGATTTGTATGAATGGGGATCGTTTTGACAATGGTGTTGTCTGTACGCCGATAACTCAAAGGAAAAACTTTTAACCATATCGTTGTCATGTAAACGTACCCTCAGTTTACATGTTAAACTGAGGGTACTTAATCTTGTCTTACCCTGTTGGCAAATTGTTTTAGTCTTGTTTTAAGCATAATAATAATAATAATAATAATAAAACTACTATATCATAATTAAAACAATCATAATAATAATCTTAATTCATGAAGAAGGAGTAGAGAAACAAAAAGAGTCTTTTTTTTAAACCAACAATGGAACACTCAGGAGATCGCAGGACAGAAAGAACTCAAAGCTTAAATACACAGGGAAAATAATCAAGGAGAGCAGAAACAGGTGTGTGGAAACTAATTAACAGCCAGGGAACTTAAACAGGAACAGAGCAAACACAGTGAAAACAAAACCAAAACAGAACATAACCAAATATACATTGTACAAAATATTGCTGATTGGTAAAAATCCTTACAAAATATACATTTTGTAAACTACTCATTTATCATGTGTTGCCTGTGTAACGCAATTATGAGTAGGAAATCTGGAAAAAGAGGGCAATAAAAGATATGATTTGGTCTCTGATCCACAGCTCTGTATACAGACATGAGACAGAGAGGCCAGGTAGAGGTCGTGTGTCTTGGCTGGCTGGAGGGTCTGCTGACAGACAGACAGGTAGGCCTTGTTCCTCTCCATCTCCAGCCAAGACATTACACAGTCATCAGCACTTCCACTGCCAACATGGCTGAGTGCAGACCAGGGCTTAAAAACGGAAAAGAAAAAAAGAAAATTAAATCCTTTCACTCCGAGCAGAATTGGTATTTTAACGTTTCTGTTCCAGCATTCCTTCTGTATTATTAACGTTCCGAAACCGGTTTAGAAAAAAATAACGGTTAATAACGTTATTTTTTTACTTTTTTTTTGTTTTGTTTGCATGTAGCCTACTTAATAATAATAATACGTACAGCATTTATTAAAAATCAAAGAGAGTATTTGCCGTCTTAGCTAATAGACCTACGATATCTTTTATAACAAGATTCTGTCCAAATGTAAACCTATTAAACGAAAGGAATAACTATCAACGGTTTATAAAATATTTTTTCAAGATATTTTAAAATGTTTGCTGCATGGTTAAAAATACAGACGCTATTCCTGAGAGGAAAAAAGATACGTCGCGTATAAGCCACGTGCAGGCTTTATTAAACAAGAGCGTAGTCGTACAGGCAGTAGGTCAAACATCAGCAAACAGAAACAGGAAGGCAAGGCAAAAGAGTAATCCAAAAACAGGCAATGGTCAAGGCAGGCAGCAAACGATCATCAAACAAGGAAACATTCCAGGGTCAAAACACAGGCAAGGCTAGGCAAAGACAAGGAACAAGGTAGAACAAAGGCTAAACAATACTCAGCAATGTATGTGTGTTTGAGTGCAGCTTATAAAGGGTCACTGATGGGAAACAGGTGTGAGTGCATGATTGGTTCCTAAATGAGGAATTGTGGGAAATGGAGTCCATATAATGAAAATAGAGCATGGACCCAGGCACATGTAACAAAACCTCTAACATTAACAGTCTATTCAGGCTATATAGGCTACGTCAAGCCAAAACGAATAAAAATTTAAGCATTTAAGCTTCTATTGCTATATTCAAGGCGAGAAACGAATTCATTTAAAGTAAATCTGAAGCATACCTTTCTCATTCGGCACTGTTTCCATTTTCGAGACGAATGCTAAACTATTATTTATTATGTAAGCTTTGTATAGGCTTCACTCGCATTATCGACATCATCCTTCACATACCAGCACAGTCAGGCGGTGGTCACGGGTGGTAAACGGCAGATTGTATTACAGATTTGATGAATGGAGCAGTGTAACGTTTTATATGTTTGGTTGATTGTATTTTATTTTAATTATTTAACAGGCTGCGATATTAAGTAAGCAATGCAAGAATTTGTGTGTGTGTGCCAGAGGCACTGGCGCAACCACTGGAATTTTCCCCCCTTCTAAGACAGTAAACTGTACTCCGTAATTTATGGTCATACAGGTAAAAGCAAGACATAATTCATACATTTACAAAAGACACTTATATAACGAAAACAAGCAGAATGTCTGTTTCCTTTCCTAGATCTTTGGACTGCGCCACAATGAACCACTTTCGTTTTGTTAATCTGTAGACCTAATTATTTAACTGAAATATTTCGCCTAGCATATAGGCCTAAATATTCCCTTTTATTTTAATATGTGTTATGTAGGCCATATAGTTTTATTCAGTTTTCTCCGTTCACAGAAGTGCTGCATGTGCGTGATGAGACGTTGTGTGAACTCATATTCTACATATCCTGCCATTTTCGCTGGTTTAAATACGCACAACAAGCTGCATATTACTTGCCATTCATTTTCACTTAAATGTAGGCCTAATGCTTGATGGTTGGTGACATATATCATCGGAAAAACTAATGCCAGGGCATTGCCAATGTGACTTAGGCTTACCTAACCTTTAAAGACTTGACAGCTGAGCCTGAGTGCGTCATCACGGCATTTCAGTCACTGTAGAGCCTGAGCGTGGGCATCACACACAAATCAAAATATTAAACAGAACGATAAAATAACATTATTAACCGGTTAATGGCCATTTCAAATTAGCATTTCTTCTGTTCAGAACGATTAAATTTGATTACGTTTCCGTTTCTGGTTAAGTTCCGGTCAAAATTTAGTTTGTTTCCGGTTTTCTTTTTCGTTCCTTGAACCGGTTCAGAGCCCAGACAGACAGAAAAATTGAGACCTCTCAGTCTGTCTGGCACCTCTGTCATTACAAAGGGTTATGGGTAATGAGAAGTAATCTCAGTTTTATCTATGGATAGCCTAATCTAAAGAGTTGTAAGGGTAAACAAACTTACACATGCTGATAATCATGATGTATAACAGTGCATGAAAGCAATAAGTGAGTATACCAGACTGAGCCTAAAGTCAAACACTGCTCGACAGCAACAGGACACCATACTTCTGAATGTATTTCATTTGGCTGTGGTGAGGAGCTTACTCATCTCTAGCAGAGGGCAAGTGTGATTCACCACAGTGCAGGAATAATCGTAATAGGCCTACTATTTGGTTTTTGCTAATTAGAATTAGAAAATGTTCCTAAAACTTTAAAATTGTGCCTCAAAATCTTTGACATGTTGGCTGTTTTGGTGTTTGTTTTTTGGACAGGATAGTGAGTTGTTGTTTGTTTAGCTGAATTAGAAGAATAGAGGGAAAGCGTAGGTAAGTAATCTGTCCCGGATGATTCTTTTGTTTTTCTCAGTAAGTTGTTAGGAAACTTTTAACCCTGTGGGAGTTGTAGTTTAGACTAGTTAGCTCACTAGTCTATATTTAAGTCTTTTATAGGTTTATATATTCTTTGTTTGTTTGTTTTGTTCCTTTTTTTTTTTTGCCAGTTAATTTTCTTTTTGCCCTGTCCCTCAGTTGTCCTCAGTGTGAAGATGGATCTCAAAATCAAAGTCACGGCTGGAAAGAGTTCAGATATACAAAAGATGCTGGAAAAACATCATCCAGGTGGATCATCCAGGTAATGACAGTATTAAGAATAAGTGTATGTAAACTTTTAACATTTTTATAAATTTAACTTTTATTTTGTCTAGTGGACTATATGTAAACATCTTTTATGTTAAATATCTTTTTCAGGACAGTACTAAAAAATAACATGCATGATACCTCTTATTTTGACCACAACTGCATATATACACATATATGCACACACACACACACACAGGTTTGTTTTTGTGAATTGTGGGACATTCCATAGGCGTAATGGTTTTTATACTGTACAAACTGTATTTTCTATCGCCCTACACCAACCCTACACCTAAACCTACCCATCACAGGAAACTGTGCACATTTTTACTTTCTCAAAAAAACTAATTCTGTATGATTTATAAGCCTTTTGAAAAATGGGGACATGGGGTAATGTCCTTGTAATACCTGTCATACCCATGTCATTATACAAATTTGTGTCCTGATATGTCACAAACACACACACACACACACACACACACACAAACACACAAACAGACACACACACACACACACACACACACACACAAACACACACACACACACACACACATACATAGTGTTCAAAAGTTTGGGCTCAGTGTTTTTTTGTTTTTTGCATTTTCGATATGGCATTAACATGCCAGATAGTATATCAGACTAACTTCAGCAGGTTTAGTGTTCACATTGTGTCAGGTGCTCCTGTGCCACCACTGTTGGTCTGACTTGGTGACACTTGCCCTTAAACATTATTGTGGCCATCTGTAATGAATCAAGTCCTTCCCTTCAAAAGTGCTGAGTACAAACTGAACATAACATTCAGACTACATTGTTTTGGTTTAATCTATCCAATAAACAGCTAGTCTAGGGTTATTGACAAAAATTATAGTCATTGTTTGCTGAAGGCTAGGTTGTGTGTGGTCTGAAAGCTGACAAAAAGCATTTTCTCTTGTACTTCATTAAATTGGTTTGATTGCTACATCTGTTATATAATCACACTTATAGCAGTACTTTGCCTTGCTCTTCTCAATTCATACCGCAAAAATACAGCTGTAGATCAAATTTCCTCATCTGTGTAAAGCAGTGATCTCTCTGAGAGGTTTGAGTTTGTCCTTGAAATATGTTAGAAGTTAATCTGAGGAGATATTTGATCTTTTTGCTGTCTTTGTGGTGTATCTAATATGATACATTTCAGTCATTTTAAAATAGAGAATCATGAATGTCCTTACTAATATCAACCAAAACCCCTCAAGGACTCAGTCTGAGATAAATAAGAGTTTTTTCAAAAGGGATAGTTCAACCAAAAATGAAAATTATGTCATAATTTACTCACCCTCATGCTGTTCTACAGCTGTATGACTTCCTCTGTTCTGTGGAACAGAAGGTGAATTTTTAATAATGTGCTGGTTGCTGCAATTACAAAGAAAGTTTTCAAGGTTCAAAAAGGATACAAAAGCACCATTTAAAGTATCATAAAAGTAGTCCATATGACTTGTGCAAGTCATCTGAAGTCAGATGATAGAAACAGCTGTCATAACTCATTTTAATTTTCTCCTCTAATGGCAACGGATCATAAAGTGAGTCAGTTGAACTTGAGACCTGGATTGAAAAGATACATGAACAAATCATTCACACTAGGGCTGCAATCGAAATCGCATACTTTCTGAGCAAGTTCTTCTTTTGAATAAGAAATTACTCTGCGATATGTATAGTATGAATGTGTGTATGTCTTGTGACCTACCAGTGTCAGTTGTGTCACTTCACTGCCATCCATACACCCTCTTCCATGGCCTCATGGGATAGTACAGTGTCCATTGGATGCAGACGTCAGAATCTCGCTGGAAGTAGGAAGTACTTTTCGCCTACATTTTATGAATACTGTGAATTTTGATATACTACTCTTTTCACATATTGTTATTCACCTACTATGGAAGTATACATATTTGGATACAGCCTAGTCTTGTCCTCACTTACATTACTATTACAGTATATTGAAAAGAGATATTGAAAAATTCACTGTTTGTGCTCCACAGAAGAAAGTAAGGCATACAGGTTTGAAACAACATGAGGATGATAACAATAGTAGGTGAAGTATCCCTTTAAGGAAAAGCCACTCATTGGACACATAGACCAAAATGTCCACATGCTGTATTGTAACATCTGCTATGGGAATGGATTCTTCTGAAACCCATCTGGGAGAAGGTCCCTACGGTCTCCAGAGCCTTGCTGGGAGAGATAGATGTCCTGTCTGGGCCGGCCAGTTTAGGGCTCAACCTGTGCCCTTAACCCAATGACCCTGGGGAGGTGAGGGGACACACAGTCGTCTCCACCCCCACCCCCCTCGTCATCCGCCTACCCCCTCTTAAGAAGCCAGAACAAGGCCCGAGGAGAGCAGACACAGGCACGAAGCTTTCCCTGGGGAGCCCTACTGAAGCCTTTCAAGTTCTCCACAAGACTGCACTATGGATAACATGAACTGAGGATGTATAAAAATCTTTTTTTTTTTCTTCTTTTTTTTTTTTTTTATGAAGGAATGACCTTGCAGGAGCATTTGATCAAAAACTCGGTATGTGGATGGAAAAAACAAAGAAAGGGAAGATGAAAAAGACAAAGGATCCATATTTAAATGTGAAGTTCATTGAACCCTCAATGATTCAACTGTTTTCTCTTCCTCACCCCAAAGTCTTTATAAAATCACTTCTTCCCACTGCTTGTGTGCTAAATTTATAATTTACTCAAGCTACTTTTTTCAGGTCCAGGTTTAAAGTTCTTTTTATTTTAAAAGAGCGGTAAACAAATAGCAACACTTCTGCCATATGGGTTTACTGAAAAATGTATTGATTAGATAAACATTACCATTAAAGACATACAAATAAACAAATAAATAAAACATGTTGTACATGCAGTGGTTATATTTTTTTAGTATAACGCTTTTCACAATACACATTGTTTCAAAGCAGCTTTACAGAAAATCTTGATGTTAATGTTTATAAAATCTGCATGCCTTATTGTCACATTTAGCAGATTAGAGCTAGATGATACCATACGTACAGGCCAAAATTTTGGAATAAGACTTTTTAATAATATGTGAATAATATTGAACACCAAATTAGCAAATTTGCATGATTTCTGAAAACAGTGATTTTAAATTGTATTCGTATTTCACAATATTAAATTTTCACTGTATTTTTGTTCAAATAAATGCAGCCTTGGTGAACATGTGACTTCTTTCAGATACACTAAAAAAATATTAATTATTCCAAACTTTTGTAGTGTTAGTTTATATTTTGCAATGATACAAACAATCAAGCAGTTGACATTTTGCTATATGTATATATTGCTTTATATATATATTCAGCTTTATATGGGGATAATATAGTTTACAATTTGAGATTATATAAACAATCAAGCAGTTCAGATTTTTCTATGTAGTGTATATAACTTTACCTGAGTATACTGTATGTACAGATATACTATATTTTTACCTATACCTTTATTTATCTTTTATATAGATAGTTGTGCAATGATATAGTTAACATTTTGCAATGATATAAACTGAAATCACACACAGAAGGCTGGAAACACGGTTTCTCTGCTGCTCTGCCATGCATCAATAGTGCTACACACACCAGCGCACACTCTGGTTCCCACAATCTGTTAAAACAGTTGAAGAGGTCACTTTCTCTCATATAACCCGCCCCCTCGCTCCGCCGCACAGCTGTCTTTCGTTTGGATTAAGCCAAGAATAAAGCAGGAAGTGGAAATTAAACAAGGGCAGAGTCATGTAAGTTGGAGGATGGAGATGAACAAGGATGGAGAAACCTGTACAACAACCCATGGAGTGGGTGGGACATCAAAGTTTGCTCAGCAACGGAAATTATAGCAGAAAGCAGAGAAATGATGGCTGTATCATCTTTCATTAGGCTACACTCTGCTGCTTTCATTCTTTAGCTTTGTATCCAGTCAAAGTATGTTTCTTCAACTATGGGCATTTTTTGATATCATTTTGTTGTGAAAATGACATTTTAAAATAATGTATGTATGTATCGTATGTATGACTTTATGTATCATAAATACACACAAAAATAATATTTGAAGAGTTCATTTGCAAAAACCAATAAACGCCACTTTTAAAAAAGTGAACTGACTGCTGTGCGTTGTTCTCCAGATACAGGTGCTGGTCATATAATTAGAATATCATCAAAAAGTTGATTTATTTCACTAATTCCATTCAAGAAGTGAAACTTGTATATTATATTCATTCATTACACACAGACTGATATATTTCAAATGTTTATATCTTTTAATTTTGATGATTATAACTGACAACTAAGGAAAATCCCAAATTCAGTATCTCAGAAAATTAGAATATTGTGAAAAGGTTCAATATTGAAGACACCTGGTGCCACACTCTAATCAGCTAATTAACTCAAAACACCTGCAAAGGCCTTTAAATGGTCTCTCAGTCTAGTTCTGTAGGCTACACAATCATGGGGAAGACTGCTGACTTGACAGTTGTCCAAAAGACGACAATTGACACCTTGCACAAGGAGGGCAAGACACAAAAGGTCATTGCAAAAGAGGCTGGCTGTTCACAGAGCTCTGTGTCCGAGCACATTAATAGAGAGGCGAAAGGAAGGAAAAGATGTGGTAGAAAAAAGTGTACAAGCAATAGGGATAACGGCACCCTGGAGAGGATTGTGAAACAAAACCCATTCAAAAATGTGGGGGAGATTCACAAAGAGTGGACTGCAGCTGGAGTCAGTGCTTCAAGAACCACTACGCACAGACGTATGCAAGACATGGGTTTCAGCTGTCGCATTCCTTGTGTCAAGCCACTCTGACAGCGTCAGAAGCGTCTTGCCTGGGCTAAAGACAAAAAGGACTAGACTGCTGCTGAGTGGTCCAAAGTTATGTTCTCTGATGAAAGTAAATTTTGCATTTCCTTTGGAAATCAGGGTCCCAGAGTCTGGAGGAAGAGAGGAGAGGCACACAATTCATGTTCCTTGAGGATCAGTGTAAAGTTTCTACAGTCAGTGATGGTTTGGGGTGCCATGTCATCTGCTGGTGATGCAGATTTCATTTTCCAACAGGACTTGGCACCTGCACACAGTGCCAAAGCTACCAGTACCTGGTTTAAGGACCATGGTATCCCTGTTCTTAATTGGCCAGCAAACTCGCCTGACCTTAACCCCATAGAAAATCTATGGGGTATTGTGAAGAGGAAGATGCGATATGCCAGACCCAACAGTGCAGAAGAGCTGAAGGCCACTATCAGAGCAACCTGGGCTCTTATAACACCTGAGCAGTGCCACAGACTGATCGACTCCATGTTACGCTGCATTGCTGCAGTAATTCAGGCAAAAGGAGCCCCAACCAAGTATTGAGTGCTGTACATGCTCATACTTTTCATGTTCATACTTTTCAGGTGGCCAAGATTTCTAAAATCCTTTCTTTGTATTGGTCTTAAGTAATATTCTAATTTTCTGAGATACTGAATTTGGGATTTTCCTTAGTTGTCACTTATAATCATTAAAATTAAAAGAAATAAACATTTGAAATATATCAGTCTGCGTGTAATGAATGAATATAATATACAAGTTTCACTTTTTGAATGGAATCAGTGAAATAAATCAACTTTTTGATGATATTCTAATTATATGACCAGCACCTGTATAACACGTTCTGAACCCTGAATACGTTTTGTCAGAAAAGCCGGTATTGTCCACTGTCAAGGCATCGCGAGTTCACGTTTTACCACAGAAACCAACAAACGCCCTTATTGTTTGTGTACAGAAAACGTTAAGTCTGTTTCAGCGAATCAGCGCGCAGTATTCAGGTCAGGTGACAAAGCTTCAAGTCACTTCAAAAAGACTAGCTGAGGGAAGTTTCGTCAAAGCTGACTAAAAGTGATCGAGGATGTATAATTTCGCCTCCTGCAAGTCCTTGTACACCATACACGTCTTACGTGCGGATCCCTTGTTTGTCCTTTTGCGTTTGTGTGCGTGTGTGTGCGCCGATCTGTTAGTGTGTCGTGTTTGTGTGTTTGTGTGCACACGTGTGTGTAAATGCAACAAAGATATTACTTGGTTTGGTTTAACATGAAATGTGGAGTTATCTGCTTTGCTAAAAAACAAACTTTCAATAGGCTATATATATATACATACTTTCAATGAACTTTAATTTTGTAAGTAAGGATACCTGTATTTTTTGTTGTTATTATTATTTAATCAACCCATCTGCAGTTTGATTGATATTACTCGAGAGAAAAAAAAAACATGATTTGTGAGAATGAATAAAAACGAGTTATCTGTTTTTGCTAAAGAACTCTTCATTTGTTGAACTTTTTGACAACTACAGTTTTTTTTGTACGTATGCACAATAAAAGTATTCTGTTGTAAAAGTGACATTCATTTGTCTACACATCACATATTTCATCTCAAGTTATCCATTGATACTGTTGAACTTAAAAAAAATAAATAAATAAAAAAAACCCTATTGGGACAACATGTTTGTTGTGGTGGTAATGCTATCAGTCAACTGAACTGAACTGTTTTGGATAGAAGCTCCTGCTATCCCATTTTCCCACACTGCTGCTTGACATGCAGGGAAACATTTTGTACCACTTAAGTAAAGCCGTGATTGTATGTAGATTCCAGTAATACAGACAGGATCTCTTCATTTTGATCCTGCCTCCAGTAATAGAAGAGTTCAGACCTCTGGAAATGACTGAAAAAAGGACTTACATAAAAAGAATTCATGAATCAAAACTGTAGCATGTAGCTCAGCTGCTGGATGACTATTTCATCAGATGCAAAAATGAGGCATTTTATGATTAGAGACATCATTATTAACAAGATAATTTTACATCCTCTAGTTGGACCTAAGAATGTGTGTTCAGTGTGTTCCTCCTTTTCTATTCATTTGCTCTGTTTGCTTTGGCTGGCTATCACTGAAGGAAAAGGATCTTTTTTCCCCCCGCAAGGCCGGAGGAGGCCTGTATACTCGTGTGCTCTCTGCTCAGACCAGTGAGATGTTGGCCAACACTGCCTCTCTTGTTCTGCTTGTCTCTGTGTTACCAGAGGTCATGGGATGAGTCACACATGAAGGCAATGCATAGAAGCAACGCGGCAGACCTTTACAGCCTCTGCAGGTGGATAAATATCACACAAAAGTAATGACGTAAAGATGTGTGTGTTTGTATTGTAGTCTGCTTCGGACCATAGAGCACCATCAGAAACAGGAAGGGTCAACTGTTACAGACGGTAATGTGCTGGAACTTGTGCTGTTTATCTTCAAACTCCTAAATAGTGATGACATTGTAAATAGCCTTTTCCTACAGCACTTTTTAGCTGGGCCGATGAGCTTTCAAACACATTCTTTTGCAATTACTTTTAACCATTTGGTCTCAAGGTGTTTTTAGTGGATGTTCACACAGGTTCAGCACATAATCATCTGACATCTGATATTTTTTCAGTTAATTTTGAACAGTATATGTTATCATTTCAGCAAAATTTGTTGTGCTTGGAAAGTGTGCTGTCCTTTTATGAATGCTACTTGGTATGATATTTTGTATCTCATGCAAAGATGTTAATGAATTTTTAAGTATCCATATTTTTTAATGTCACTGTACTTTTATTAAGGGTTTTTTTTTGATCAAGTTCTGTTTATTCAAGAATTTCATAGTATTCAAAATATAGAACAGCATACTACATACAGTAGGTCACAATGATTTTGCTTAGATTTGTTCAACATCAACATCATTTGTTGATCCTGGAACAACATTTCTGTCAAAAAATGTAGTCCTAACCCTATCCCTACCCCTGAACCAAACCCTGTCTATAACTTATCCCTAAAATCGGAGTGAAATGATAGGCAAATAACACTGATGTAGGAGCACCTAACCCTGGTTGTAAGCCTAAACTGTACATAAACTGTAAACTTGCCCCTTAAATCTGATTGGTTGATTGGATTGTTGCTCAAAGAACATGTTGAACTTGATGAAATCACGTTCACTGCAGTGCATCCATCCAGCACTTAAGTAGTTTTCTAGAGATGAACAGAGCCGGATCTGTGCCTGACTCAGTGCTCTTAAATCCATGATGAACCAAAAGAACTCAGGTCCCGGTGAACTCCAGCACTCCCCAGGCAGTTCATACAGCCTCCCTGCTCCATGTGTGTCTCAAAGTTCACTGCAAGTGCACCAAAAATAGAAACAGTATGTATGTCTTACATGTGTTTTTGGATTTAAAAAGCACATCAACCACATGTAAACAAGATAAACTGGTGTTAAAAGGTGTTTTTCATACAAATGCTGTGTTCATAATTTAAAATGCCTCTATTATGCTATTTTAAAGGTTCCTAATTTTGTTTTGGAGGTCTAAAATAGATTTACATGCATCAAAGGTCAAAAAAACACTTTAATTTTCTCATAATATACATTGCACATCAACTCATTTCTCAAAGAGTCTAAAAACGGTTTGTTTCGAAGATTCAGTCTCTCTAAACCCTTCCCTTCCGAGAGCCTGCTCTGCTCTGATTGGTCAGATGGCCCAGTGTGTTCTGATTGGTCTGATGGTTACAGCACATGTTGGAAGATTTGATCAGATTTGATCTTAGAGTGTGCATATGCTTAAATCCACGTTGATATTTATAAAAACGGTCTTTGACGTGCCACGTCTGAGCAGATGTACACACTTTTCCTGGTCAGATTACTGCAGGTTTTTGGAAATCTAAGCTATTCTTGCAGATTGCCAAGGATTTGGACGATGACTGGTGATCTTTTATATGTAAATGACATTAAATAGGTGTCACTTAAAATGTGGAGAACTGAAACCATTCAGCTGCGTGCAAGTTCAAGATCATTTGCGATTTATAGATTTCACATCTGAAAGAGAGGCGTACGCTCGTTTTCTGTGTGTATGTTCATTCTATGAATCACACGTACGCACATTGGTGAAATTATCGTAAGATCAAATTTAGGACGGTTTCTGCGCAACATTTTATAAATGAGGCCCATTATCCTTTTCAAGTACATGCAAAGTGGATTCACAGCACTGAAAACAGCATCTTCTTGACATGTCAACAACTCGAATCAAACACTTCCAGGCCTCAACAATAACAGTGTTAGAGGGCGGGTCAAAGTAGACGTTCATGGGCAGCAAAGACCATATATGCTGGCATTATGTTACATTGTTACGTAGGTATGCAACAGGAAGTGAGACTGGAATGGCTGACAACTTGTTTCGGCAGTTTACAATTTATTCTTTCTTTTAGTAAACTAACTTTGGACTACCTAACTTTAGAATAACTTTATTTGTCGTGCACTTTGATCTTTGAAACTTTGAGGACCTTTTACATTCACAAATGGCTATATTACACACTGCATGGAAGGTATACGAAAAGCATAATAGGGGCACTTTAAATGATGTTAACATGTTATTACATATTTATGTTCTTTTGCCTCACTTTGCATCTCTGGTGTCCACATATTTAGAATAAGAAGGACTAACCAAAATAATACAAAAACAAGTAATGAAAGTAAATGTTTCTTCAGTACATTAAGAGGATAACAACTGCTAAACATTACAGACCTCCAGTGGTTTTCTTTTCTTTCTTTTTTTTGTGAGAAATATGAGAGTGGCTCTGAAGGTCAAGTGTGCAGTGGGGGTGGAGGTTGGTGGCAGGGGTTAATGAGGATGTCAGAGGGGGTCTTAAGCATATACACAAGTGTGTGAAAGGGTTAAAAAGGTTTTAGTCAGGGAGCGCAACCCCAGATTAAATGGCCAGTAGAACAATACCACGGATTTACTTCAGATAACCCACATTACCAACCAGCGAGATGGAACCTTTTAGCCCCGAAACAAAATAATAAGTATCTTTACAACCAGCCTATTAACTACCATCTGCTGGGCCGCTGACCAGACCCTCTGGCTGCAGAGAGTGTGTCATTTAGCGTGGGAGCGAGAGGTGGCTGGAGGGGGAGGAAAGAAAAAGAGAGATTAAGAGAAAGAGTCAATCTGTTTCACAAAAGCGATTTATTTATAATGTAATTTATTAAAAAAAAAAAAAAAAAAAGCTAAAGCATACCACCAATAATTGAGGCAACAGATGGCAATGGCATTATGAAAAAAAATAAAAAATAGCAATGTTCAATAAATAGTTACAATTATTCTTATTAATATTGACATTAAACATTTTTTTCACCAAATAATTTAGTTTATTAGCCTAAGATTGTTAATCAGATGCGTAAAGCAGTATCAAATAAATCTGAGTTTTTAATCCTAACTAGCCACGGCCATGGCAACTGATACAAAAATGGTCTAAATTACCAATCCATGTGTATTGAACATCAAATATGTTCTGATAATAGCAATTGCGATACATCACATTTTACTTCATTTTGACTGTGGACAGACACGCTGTACATTCAGGCTGCTTACAACTGTCAAGCAACATAACAACTTGGCACATAAACATAACCATCTGCATTTTGCAACGGCTTCAAACGTGGCTCATCCAATTAGAATTTAGAGTCAAAACTATTTGTGTAACACCACTGTGTCCCAATTCACCTACTTAGACTATGCAGTAAAACTATATTGTGTTTTTGGGATAGGAAAGTACATTGAAGACCTGCCAATCGCGGTCTTTTCATGCATTTTTCAAGTTCTGCTGATGCTTTTGAATAATGATGCATTTAATAATGCGCAGTTAATGCAAGCCAAACATCCCTCTTTTGAAATTTTACAATCCGCATCTTTATTAAATGTGTGTTCACAATGTGTTTCAGATGAAATATAACATGGATAACAGCAAATAAATCATTTTGAAGAAGTTAAAATTTGATTCACATTATCATTTTAAGTAAAAATTTAGTATTATGCATTTACAATGACACAACACATGACGCTATACTGGAGCTCTTTATTGATTTCTGGTTTGGTAGTGTCACATCTATCAAATCAATATAACAGTCCTCATCTGACCCCCACCACATTTGAGTGATACAATAAATGGCAAAATAAATATGGCTATTATTTATTAAATCCATGAGGCTGACAATTTTCCTTTAAGATTATATTATAAAAAGACACACATTTATTTAGGCATTAAAGCACAGTATAGATTCGCATAAAATCACCCAGTTTGACTTACAGCCTTTAAGAGCAGCATTTAAGTTCCCTGGAGCAGCTGATCGTTCATTTAATGAATCAAGTAAAGGCGAATTAGTATTAACCATTATGCACAATTATGCACAATATATTTGCATCTTATCGGTTGTCAGCCAGTATTAGATATTTTTTAATTAAGTAGTATTGACACATGTAAAAGAAAAAATATTGAATATTTAATTGTACTGCTTGTTTTCTCTCTGTTCAATTTATATTACCATTGCTGTCATCTATTGCTCAAAGTTAATCTAATAACTAATAATTCAATTCAACACTGTAAAATATAATCTTTAAATAAAATTGAAAAAAAAAAAATGATTTGGGCAAAATAGTGAAATTAATAGCATTTTAAATTAAATAAATATAAAATAAATATTTAAATTAAAAATATTTAATTAATTATATCAATGAAATGTTTAGTTTAATAAAAGTACATACATTTATTAACTGTCATTAAAAATAATTGTCTCCTTATTGGTACTGGACAAAACAAAAAAGAAAACTTCCAAAAAGTAATGACACATAGTTGGTCTCACACGCCACCATGTTTGTCGTTCTTTTTTTATTAAAGGGTTAGTTCACCCAAAAATGAAAATTCTGTCATTAATTACTCACCCTCATGCCGTTCCACACCCGTAAGATCTTCGTTCATCTTCAGAACACAAATGAAGATATTTTTGATAAAATCCGATGGCTCAGTGAGGCCTCCATTGACAGCAAGACAATTAACACTTTCAGATGCCCAGAAAGCTACTAAAGACATATTTAGAACAGTTCATGTGACTACAGTGGTTCAACCTTAATGTTATAAAGTGATGAGAATACTTTTTGTGAACAAAAATAACGATTTTATTCAACAATATCTAGTGATATCTAGCAATATCTTCATGAAGCTTCAAAGCTTTACGGATCTTTTGTGTCGAATCAGTGGTTTGGAGCGTAAATCAAACAGCCAAAGTTACGTGATTTCAGTAAACAAGGCTTCATTACATCATAAGTGTTTTGAAATTTCAATGGTTCACCACTGGGGGATTTGTAAATCTTCGAAGCTTCACGAAGCAGTGTTTTGAAATCAGTCATCACTAGATATTGTTGAAGATATTGTTTTTTGGTGCACTGTTTTAAATATGTCTTTAGTAGCTTTCTGGGCATCTGAATGTGTTAATTATCTTGCTGGCAATGGAGGCCTCACTGAGCCATTGGATTTTATCAAAAATATCTTAATTTGTGTTCCGAAGATGAACAAAGGTCTTACAGGTGTGGAACGACATGAAGGTGAGTAATTAATGACAGAATTTTCATTTTTGGGTGAACTAACCCTTTAACGCTTGTAGTTCTCAAGTGAACCGTCATACTCTTTTCAACATATGATTCGGGACATGCTAATTCCGATATCGCAAACACTGTTTAGGATGCAAATAAGGATGCAGCCTTCTTTTAGAACAGCCTGATTATAAGTAACAAAACAGCACATTAGTGTATGTTTATAAGTTTTTGCATGTATCTGATTGTGAAGGTCTGTGTGGTTTTTCCCAGCAGAGGCAGTGGGGCCAGATACGGGTTAACCCACTTTTCCAGACGCCCTGTGGCTGTTCTCCCCCATGTTGCCATCAGTCACAGCTCGATGGCCAGTCCTGTCCTCTGTCTTTTATTCTTACACATGAACACACTTGCTCTCAGGTGCAAGAGCCTGTGAGAGCTGCAGGGGCAGAGGTGGGAAAGCCTCCACTCTTTAGGGATGACAAACATCTGCGTAAGCCATCAAAACAGCCGCTGAGCTTCTCGCTCTCTTTCCAAGCACAGTGCCTCCATTACCCCCACCACAGCTCGAACCGCTGTTTGTCTAACGCCCCCCAAAGACTTCCATCCAGGCCTTGACGCGGGACAAGAGCAAACGAGAGATTCATCATTGCAGGAAGTCGGGACTGATCAAAGCACTACACGGTTCTTCCAAGTATAATCAGTGCCTGGGTCGCAGGGTCCTCCTCACTGCCACTCTTCACATGAGCAGAGAAAGTCGAGATTGCAGTTTGTCGTAAGGATTATTACTTCACCGATCATTAATGCCGCTTCTCGGAGAACGAGATTGTTTTAATATTAATGTCCATAGGGGATGTGGAATCAGAAAGCTGGGCTTTGGCGCTCTAAACAGAGGGTCTGGCGTGTGGAGTGAGAAGAATCTCTTTGATTCTCTCCTGACTTTTACAGTCCAGTGACCACATTGTTATTCCTGAGTTGTTTGCTAATGAGATTTCCAGTCAAGTTGAAGCCATGTCCCATCTTATGAAACTTAAGATCACCACCTCTTCCCTTTTCCCAAAAAAGGCAGCAGGACGCAAGTCCCATCATTACACCAGAGAGGAGGGATTCTACCAAGTTGGACACTTTTGCTATTAGATTCCCAATCTCTCAAATCCATTTTGATTCCAATATGTTTTGATTTGATTCTGACTCATTTGGGCTGCTATATTCTTGTATCCATTTAGCTCAATCAGCAGAGCATTACGCTTGCAATGCCAATTAGGTACAATTAAATTGCAATGTAAGTCGCTTTGGATAAAAGCGCCTGCCAGATGCGTTAATGTAATGCTATAAAATAGGGGCACTGTTAAATCCTTTTTACTAAGACACAAGCCACAGTGAAATACCACTGTGCCATAGTAAAGTATTACTGATAAATCAAAATATTCTGTTTTAAAATATTCTACCACATTTTTGATGACCCAGTAGTGATTAAAAGGCTAGAAACATCCCTGCTGTAAATTATACAGGGTGGTATTTTAGTGTGATTCAAACCGGTAACGTCTTTTTGAATGATTCATTAAAAAAACATCTCATATTAGTATCACAAATCTGTCTACAGTGGTTCCAAAGTATGTTTTTGATTCATTAAAAGGAACTGGTTAATAAGAGTCATTTGTTAGTGAGCCGGACTACACTGGTCACGCTGCAAGTTTTTGATTCACTAAAAAGAACAGACTCATTAAGAGATATGTGTTTGTGAATCGGACTACACTGATTATATGTTTTTGATTCACTAAAAATAATTGGCTTTGAGTCTATATTGATACAGGCATAAAGTATAAAAGACTGCTCTTGGGATATTAAAGGCCCACTGAATTGCCTTTGCAGCATTAATCAATGTATTGACGTAATTTCAACTGAAACTGAAGCTCCTTTTTTAAAAATAGCCAATAGCGTTTCGTTTATACCACAGCTCGGCCAGAGCCATTAAACTTGGTAAAACCTCAGTTTCCTTCTAATCTCTAACCGTTTCTCCTCTATATCACTTTAAAATACAGCATTGCAGAATTCAAATGGGTCTGATACCTTTTGTGGTCTGAGCCAAATTGCGGTCTGTGGATATGATCCGCTCTGTGCTCTCGTGTCTCTGGACCAGAGCAGACTGTGCTCACGCTGCGGCGGTTCACGTGACACTGACGCGAAAACGGACTTCATTCGCGTCAATAGTAAGCATATTTACACGGTCTGAATTGTTTCCTATCCTCTATATAGTGCACTATGTGCCATTCACCATGTACAAACTAGTAAATGTGTTAACAAATGACTGATTTCAGCCATAGCCACAGCTTCAGTGTCTGTTTGTAGTATAGGAGGGGGTGGGACTTAAGATTCTAGAGAGCATTTGATTGGACAGAAGATTTGATGAGAAGCTGAAGTTCATGGTGATGTAATGAAAATCCGTGATCTATTTTAGCAAAAGTGAGAGACTGCGAGTTTTGAATGCTTATATCTCCTAAATGTGAATTTTGTCATTGTTTTGGAACACACCAGCTTATTCATAACCTTAAGGCTAACATATTCATACTAAAAGCTAAAAAACCTAAATTTTAATTACAGGGAACTTTAAGTATCAATATTACAATCGTTCAAATGAATATTGTGATTCATCTAAAAATCAGTATTTGGGTTCACACATCACAGGCTGAACTGAACTCACTCTCAATTCAGTTTTAAGTTCATTTACAGAATATCATTCTTAACCGCACTATACGTGAACATAAATGTATTTGTCATTCTAATAAAGAACCGTCAACTATATTCTGTGTGAATGTAGCCTCTGAAGCACCGTGCTTATGGATTTCGTCCCACTCAAGCCAAAGGCGAAGGCAGGGAAGGGGTGTATAAACGCAGAGTGCATATTCCCCAGACTGCAGTGGAGCCACACAGTGGGAAGTGGATGAAAGTAAACACGGCATGTGGAGGGAAAAAATATGCTGAAATCGCTTTCTCTAAAAAAAAATGATGTCTGACGAAATTTGGGTGACCTCCTGGCCTTTCCCACAGCCATAAAAGCCCCAGAGTCTGCAGGCCACAGCCTGCCACTGCAGCGGGTAAACCATGATACAGTCCCTCTCTCTGTCTCTCTCCCTCTCATGCTGTTGCATTCTTTCCTTTTCTATCCCCCACTCTCCTTACATGTCCTAATTACTTTACTTCCATGACGATAATGTGTCTTTCTTAACAGCATGGGTTTCAGAACAAATCCCTAACCATAATGTTTGAGGAGTATCTAAACTGTGCTGCTTTGCAAGCTCTGTACTGGATTATGCCAATAATTACTGTAACTCTGAGATTCTTTGTCCTAATATTGCCATCTAGTTCACATAATTTGAATGTTTTCACCTCTTTTTAACACAGTTCACCAGCTTTAAATGCATTATGTAGAGTTTTCCTCTAAATGTGTGCAGAAAAAATGAAATATAAAATAAAATAAAACATCATCACACTCTCTTTTTGCTGACCTATAACCCAAAAAGCAGTATAGCTACAGTAGAGGTGTACTGTGAAATCCCCTTGGTTCAATGTCCACAAAGTCAAAAAAAAAAAAAAAACACACACACACACACAAAACACAAAGTCCATGACCAAAAATCCATGATGAGTTGTGCATTAGCTGACAAATCCAAAACATCCGTATCTATGACAACATTACTGTTGCAAGGGAAAGAAAACAAACAAAGTTTGAGCAAATTGCCATTTTTTATGTTTATCCAACAGTGGCCTAAATGTGCCTGTTTTGATTTGGTTAATTAAATCTAGTGTAAAACAGTTCCTTTACTCTTTGTGTTCATATTGGTTTTATATGATTTTGAAAAACTTTTATACCATTTTCTAGAAAAGGTTAAAATGTTGTGTGGTGTGGTAAACGCATATAACAATATTTATTCTTGCACCTTGATAACGTATTTTGAGCGTATCATAATTATTTAAAAAATATATATTCATATATTTTGAAAAACAAGTATTTTTATAAATATCATGAATCATTAACTTCTTTCTTAATTATATATTTTTTACTTTATGCGCCCCCTCCTCCTCCAAAAAAAAAAAAAAAATAAAGATAAAAAAATTAAAACATGCTCATCATGAGGTTATTGTATAAAGTCACTGTAATCACATTTTTAATGTATTCTTGAATAAACGGAGAGATCCTGACCAATAAATAAATAAATAAATCATGTCATTGACCCACTTAATATTTCCTATTACTGCATCATCTAAAAGGAAAAGAGAGATGGAAAGAGAATTCTGGACTTTTATGATACAACTTGTGCTGTATAATTCTCCAAATTTTAGTTTAAGAAATCTTTTTTTTTTTTTGTAAAAAAGAGTTTACATTGCCCTCAAGTTAATTACCAAAACAACAACAACAAAAACATGATCCATATCATCATATAGTGAATTTCTGATACACATAATCAAATGTATTCAAAGAATGTGTTTAACGTTCAGACTGAAGTTAATATTCTCATCAAAGACTCAAACACAAACAAGTACATCAGAATTCTAGTGGGGTTCAGATCAGTTCAGACAGTGTCAGAAAACTTTATAAGACTGAACAGAAGCGATTGAATTCTTCTCTATAGAGACTCCGTCTGACTGTTTAATATACTCAAGGCTGTCTGAAATGCAATATACATGCTCCATTCTATTGAAAGCAATATACCTTTGAACATCTAAATGAATAATACACTGCATATGAGACCAGGCTGAGAATATTGAATGTTTCTGTGGCATTGAGGAGAGGAAAATGATGGGAAATGTATGTGACCAGTCAAAACAAAGCAACAGACGTGTCCTTACATCTGATTGGCTGTGCCTCCCAGGCTCTCGCTCGCTCTCCCTTCCCCCACTCAGCCCCAAAATGAGCAGAAGTGCTCGGCGCCAGCTCTCCCAGATTTCTGCCCTCTTTTCTGCAGTCTAAAGTCCAAAGCTGTAACAGATTTACAACTAGGGGAGGGCTATTGTGTATAATACAGAGCGCTGGTCTAATCTGAGCTGAAAAGGCTTTAGCCAAGCGTTAGATTATGGTTCTGGCCAAATAATGCACTCTTCCTTCTATACACAGACCCTTTATAAAGCTGATTAATGAAAGAAAGACTGTAAAATGTCTATAGCGCTGAGAAGATAGCACTCAGGCCGCACTGACAGACCAAATTCTTTTTTTTTTCTCAGGAAGTTGAAGTAGGTCCAGACCAGGGTCAGAAATTCACGTGGGTGATCCTTAAAAAAAAACAAAAAAACGAAACTATTTTATATAATTCTATTCTATGTCTAATAAAGGCAAAATGCATCTGAAAGTTGGTTTAATTTAGTTTAGAACAACATTTATACTATTTTCAATTTAATGACTCTTAATGACTTAAATGTGGTGTAACTATCAAAATAAAACCAAAACATATTTCTTTACTCCCTTATTTGTTTTCATTTCATTTCGTTAGTGTATACATACTAACATTTTAAGTTTTTAAATATATTTTAAGGTATTTTGATTAATAATGAATTATTTTTTCATAAATGTTATGTTTTGGAAAGTTGCACCAAATGACTACAACATTTTATAACATAAACTAATATTCTTCATTTTGATATCAGGACAGTTGAATTACCCTGACATGTTTTACTTTAAGTTAACATAATATAAAATTAATACATTTCTGAGCTGGGGCTGGTAAAAATAGAACTATAATTTTAGATTGCCCTGAAAATAAACTATATGGGGGAGAAAAAACCCCCAAACAAAACAACTTTAATGTGTAAAACTGTCTGGCTGCAGTCAGTAAGAGAGGCATGTGGCGTTTCAAGCTTACAGACATTAAGTGGTGTGTGTGTGTGACGACTCCACTCCCCTGAGAGTGTGAGTGTGCACACTTCCCCTAGAAGTTAAGGGTTAGGGTGTGCCACTGCCGCAGTACATGTACAACCAGTCTTCTCAGTACTCTTCTCCTCTCCTGAGAGGTTAGGCAATTTCACATACACTTAGCTCATACCAGACACATATGATCTTCTTAGTTCTTACATACATCTTACATCTGAGTCCAATTCATATGCATGGATACTCATTAAGCGCATACCATGCATGTACCCTCCAACGCAGCCTCCAGCACAAACTATTTTAACTGCAAAATCCTTTTCAAGGTTTCATACAAACCACTGATTCAGCATCTGTTCAAAAGGTAGCACTGTGTGCTCTTGATCTGCTCATCTTTACAAAGGTTCCTGTACAGCTTAGGCTGTACGTCAGCACTGAACAGAGGGCTATGAGCCATCACTTCCTGTGGGGCAGTGGTCAGTGTCCGTCCATCCTCGGCATGCTGGAGCTCCGAGCCCATCTGTTGTCCGTGCTTTCTGATCTGAGAATGCTTTTCTTATGACAACACAACCAGACCTCTGAAGCTACAGTAAAATGTTTACCATTTCAAGTATGCATTTTGGGATCTGATGCACAGGATTTGAGGGTGATGCAAAGAAGCACCCCTGTAGGAAAAAAAAAGACCCAGAGGAAAATTGTGTGCTTATGTAATGGAGGCCAGCTAGTGAGAGCTGTGTAGGTAAACCTCACTCCCCTGATTGCAAAAAGGGCAAAATAGATATTTTGACTTCCATAGTATGAAAATAAATAAATAAAATAAAAAAAATACTATGGAAGTCATTGAGGCCCATCAACTGTGTGGTTCCCCATATTCTTCAAAACATCTTCTTTTGTGTTCAGCAGAAAAAAAAAAATTCATACAGGTTTGGAACAACTTGAGGGTGAGTAAATGATGACAGAATTTTCATTTTTGTGTGAACTATCCCTTTAAGAGGTGGGTCCAGAATTAAAGGTGTGGTTGATTATGATTTCACTTTTTTAAACATTAGTTAGTGTGTAATGTTGCTATTAGAGCATAAACAAAGTTCAAAGCCAAGGGAGATATTTTCGATAAAAGAAATCGATTTTTAACAACAAATGGCTGGTAGGGACTACAACGAACTTCTTCCCGCTTCTTCCCGTGTTAGTGACATCACTAACCTTAAAATTTACATAAACCCTGCCCTGGAACAAGCAACAAAGGGGGTGAGGCCATGTTTTTGCAATACGGTACATAACACAATAGCATGTCATAAAAGCAAGATGACAACATGACAAGTTATAACCGTAATTAAACTAAACTATACCTGCATCTTACAACAGTTACAACGATTTATAGATTATCATGACAGAATATGCTAATCAATGACTTTAAGATAGTTAACTCCACATCAGCTAAATAAATTCATCAACTAACCATTCAGAAACATCCTGTTGCATTCTACATGAGGTAATCAGAGCTGCTAACATGAGCTCTTGAAACTCTGCCCTCTTCCTCTGGAGCAGCAGCTCATTTGCATTTAAAGGGACACACACAAAAATTTAGCATTTTTGCTCACCCTCAAAAAGTGACAAATTTAACATGCTTTAAAAAATTATCTGTTGGGTATTTTGAGCTAAAACTTTACATACACACTCTGGGGACATTAGAGACTTATTTTACATCTTGTAAAAGTGGCATTATATGACCCCTTTAAAACTTGTCAAGTGCTAAAAGAGAGTTAAAACTGGCTTTGGCATGTGAATAAAACACAGGCTTGTCGATAACTTTACTGCAACATAATATTGAATATTTTTAAGAATATTATACAGTATAAAAAGTATTTTTTCCCTCCAAGAACTTCATGTGCAATATATATATACAGAATATAGCCACCAAAACAAAAACATGAGGAAGAAAAGCGCAATAAAAAGTTAATTTTAGACACTGATTAGGAGAAATAAAAATGTTAACAATGAAAAGAAAATTGTAAGAGCATAAAGCAATAAAATGAATGTGAATTGCACTGTTGAAATAATTGAGATATAAAAGAGATCTCATTTGTGATTTTTACATCCTATGGGGACACACATTTCCCTGACAAGGCCTACTTTGTGGTGTGGCACCATTTCACAAGCTACAGATGGCGCGGATCCTGCTAGCGTTGCGCAAAGCATAAGGGTTGTTAATGACTCTCTGCACTCTCAAAACAATTCCTGAGAAGAGCCCAGGCAGGAGGCTTGCACTAGTTGGACGGGTTGTACTCAAGTCACCTTGATGTCTAGCTTTTTGCCAGTCTGTGGGCAGGACAGAGGACATGACAGTTTAATGTGCAGCTGCTGATGACAGATTGACAGCTGACATGCTGCTATCAGTCCTGAGAAGTTGTGAAGCTACTAACTTAACCACATTTTTCAACAGAGTGAAAGAAACCTGGCTTTTTAAAAAATGAGTAGCCTTTGCAGTATTAAGCTAGTTGTTTTGATTAATTAATTGCTAAATGGCTATTTATTGTCATGTGACTTACAGTGTCCTTTGTGTTGCTTTACAGCCATTCACAACTCATCTCCCATGGCCTCATGGGATAGTAAAGTATCCATCATATTCACTCTTCAGAATCTCGGCGGAAGTAATATGTCATTCGGTTACTTCTCGCCTGCTCTTTTCATATACTGTTTTGTCCACTTCATAGTAAGGAAGAAGGAACATTCAGATACAGGGTCTGTTTACAAGATAAATAAATAAATAAATAGATACTATGATAGTTATACACAATAGCTTTGGTAATGCCAAAATAGCTTCAATGTAGTTTGCTACTTTTTTATTAGGTTGTAAGGTAGCTAACTAACTACTGTAGCATTGAAAAGGTGCTGTTTTAAGTAACACTAGGTTTTGTTAGGTTTAGGGCAGGGTATAGTGTACGTTACAACAACCAACGTAACAAAACATTGCCAGATTCACATTAATCTGTTTTTGGATAAAACACGTTGTTAGTGTGACTCATTTCCACTTAGAAAGTGTCATCATTTTGCAGAAATGTCACAACAGGCACACATTTCAAATGAGCCTGGGTTGGTTGCTTTTAGGCTGGAATACACTACACAACTTTTAAGATCTGAACAGATTGAAAACACTAGGCATTATACACTTGCCGAAACTGTAAAAGGTTAGAGAAAAACAGAACACCGTACACTAAACTATTGAATGTGCCATCACATTTACTGTTGCTCAGCGAAATTTAGCGGGAGAAATTGAGTCCTTCCATTATGAATCCGTGTGATGATCGGGAGTTTCACATAAGGGCGAAAATTCACCACTCTGACCAACAGAAAGCTGCTTGGTTTGAAATGAGTCCTGTGTGAGCTGTGCTTTATAGATTGCTACTCTATTGACAAGAGACAATGGACCCGTGAAATTTCGCTAATGCGACCACACCTTCCATCTTCTAGATCACACGCAACCAGACTTTCAAGTCATTCAAAAGATTCATTCAAACTCACGCTGGAATATGTGCCTTGTTACCAGGAGACTCAGGACAAATGAAAACAATATGTGTTCTATAATTGGCTCAAAGTATCAAACATCATCTAACTGTATGAAATCAGTCTGAAGCTAAAAATCTCAGCCTGTGCCCATCATTCACTATGTGATTTTCTGTGAAAACTGTCAGACCAAAATCTGCAGACTGGCTCTGGTTTGGACTCCTCCAGACTGTAAATCAGGGGAACAAATCTGTGCAAAAGTCATCTAGCGTGTTCCAGCCTTTAGCTAAGGGTAGTTTGCTGCCATGTGACTGAAGCCGTCCCTCCCAGATCAATAGAGAGCTTTTGGGTATATTGACTGCTGAGAAAGCTATGCTGTTGGGCCTGTGAGGAGAAGCGGGAGAGCGAGAAGAAGGGGTCGATGACGTCAGCGCCCATTACCCGTGGCACCACCCCTCTAATTAAACAAGCCTGAGCTCCCTAGAGATGTGAGAGAGGGAGAGGAGTCTAAACATCCCAATCTCCTGTCTGCTGCTTACACACACAACCACACAGGATCCTCATATCCCTAAACCCAGGCACTATCTCCTTTCATTTCCTCCCAGAAAACATCTCTCCCTCTAACCAAATATGAAGGGGGAAAAAAAAATCTTATTAGTGATGCCCTTGAATCCAGCTACAAATGTCTTCCCATTCTCAATGTGAGTGATGGCCTAAGCACTTCTGATATGATGCCAGCGCTTTTTAGCCAGCTCTAGGGGGGTCTACCTAAAGAGGACACACATGACTGCCATTCATCTGCCTCAGAGTGGGGGATGGGATTGTGTATGATGCCGAGAAGGATTGTATGTGTGTGTCTGTGTCAATTGGGTAGGGATTAGCCTACCGCTGTCTCGTCAAGCTCTGGTGCCATCTGCCAGTGACTTTGCAAAAATGCAAATCAGATACCCAGAATGCACAGCAGCCATGCTCCGTCGGGATAGCCTATAAAAATAGGTCAGTGGAGCTATGATCCTTGTGTCTGCGGCAATGCACTCTGTGGCTTTACAGCTAGAAAAGGGGGGAATGAACAGTAAGGGGGAAGAGAAAGAGTCTAGAAGGACCCTCGTGAACATGGGAAATGTCACCAGGGATGAAGAGAGAGGATAAAAGAAAATGAGAGCAAGAAGATTTCAGAGAGGGATGAAAGTAAGAGGCGAAAGGAGTCAGGGGAACATTTGAAATGAGTCTTGGCAGCAAAACAAAGGCTTTGCCTGACTGTGTCATCTACCAGGCACACAAGCAGTAGGCGAGAGTGGCACAACGTTCGCCGGCTCATGATCACCCGCGAAGCCTGTCCATCAGTCTGTTAGGACAACCATCCTCAACCCAAATCAAATCACTAACAATGTCAACCCTGCAATGGAGTGTTCTACCATAGCCCATTCTTTTTTATCGACTGCTAAAAAAAGATCAAAGAGCCCTAGACGGTAATGTGCGTATTAATGAAAGCGAGGTGGCTGATGCAACATTGTGGCAAGGCTTTTGCAACCCAGGCAGCTGAGCTCTATTCCTTGCAGGATGACTTGTATGAATAATGTATCCATTAGAGTAATGCCTCGCTCTTTCTCTCTCCCGCTCTCTGTTTCTTTCTAGCAGATCAGACCAGCACAGCTAGAGAAAGAGGGACACATACAAAAGGCTGTTATTCATATATAATAAAGTGGAAAGGATTATTTTTATCTGTGTAACCTTTGCTTTTTAGTTCCTTTAAAATCAGAACATGCTGGTGATGACTTGCCTTTCCAACATGTTGCTCTAAGCTTCGTTCCTGAAAGTAGCTACCACATGAAATTCTTGCTGAAGCCCGGCTTTACTATTTGTTTAACATGGCAGGCATGGATGATTAGTTTATATTGGAAAATCACAGTGGCACATGGTCAAACTCTTCAAAGCAGGGCACAAATAAAAGATATTCAGAAAATATACCAATCTATACAGTGGAATCTAAATATATGAGACTGGATTGAAAATCTGGGACTTAAAACCAAATTTAAACATGGAAATAAACAGAACGTTTTAGGATATTGAAACATTTATAAAGTTTATTATAAAAATGTAATATTCTGCACTATTTTTAAGTCAAAAAGTACATTAGTGAAATTGATTACAAATGTTCTTTCATTGAAGCTTAAAGGGATAGTTCATCCAAAAATTAAAGAAAAAAATTATCCCATGATTTACTCATCCTCAAGCCATCCTAGGTGTATATGACTATCTTCTTTCAGACGAACACAATCAGAGATGTATTTAAAAATATCCTTAGTCCTCCAAGGTTTGTAATGGTTGTGAATGGTGGGCCGTGTTTTTGAAGCCAAAAATAATGCATCCATCCATTAAAAAAAAAAACAGTAATCCATATGACTCTGGGGGGTTAATAAAGACCTTCTGAAGCTAAGTAATGCATTTTTGTAAGAAAAATATCCATATTTACAACTTTATAAATTCAAATAACTAAGTACTCACCCTCATGTCGTCCCAAACCCGTAAGACCTTCTTTTGTCTTCGGAACACAAATTAAGATATTTTTGATGAAATCCGAGGGTATCTAATCCACACATAGGCAGCAACGACATTGCACCTTTTGAGGTCCAGAAAGGTACTTAAGACATTGTTAAAACGCGACACTGTACTAAAAAGATAATTTAAGGTACTTAAGACATTGTTAAAATGCACCGCCGTTCGGATGTAAACACGGAAGCTCTGCAACAAAAATAGCGTTGCAGTATGAATTTGTTGAATAAAGTCCTTATTTTGTTATGTATTTGTGCACAAAAAATATTCTTCATAATATTAAGGTTGAACCTCTGTAGTCATGTTGCCGGTTTTAACAATGTCTTTAGTACCTTTCTGGACGTCAAAAGGTGCAATGTCTATGTGTGGATCGGATACCCTCGGATTTCATCAAAAATATCTGTCAAAAATGAGTGTTCTGAAGACAAACGAAGGTCTTATGGGTTTGGGATGACATGAGGGTGAGTACTTAATGACAGAAATTTCATTTTTGGTTGAACTAACCCTTTAAGATGCTCTTTGGATCATGCTGGAGAACATGACTATTAGGTTTGACTCAAGCTCATGAACTTCATACAGCTCGAGTGCTGCTGTCATTTAAACGAAAGTGATTAAAATGAATCAGGTTAAAAACTATCAATTATCAACTTAGAAAACAGAAAAACATGACAAGTCATTGGATGCAAGATAAACACAAGTCTAACCCATCCATCTTGAGATTTTTTTTTTGACTCTGTATTGATGATAATGTGGTGTATCTCAGGAGGGAAGTAATATAACCCTGGTAAGGGCACAGAGGCTAATATTAGTAGTGAGAACAGAAGTTTGAAGTGGGGGAGTAACTGATAAAGAAAGAGAGAAAGGGAGAGATCAAGAAAGAGAATGAGGTAGGCCCAGCTGTGCAGTGGGCCCCGGGCCCACCCGGCCGTAATTATGGCTGGATTATGACTGACTCTCTCTCCAGACTGGCTGCCAAACATTTTGTCCCAGATTATGGCCCAGATGCAGCAGCACTAAGCTGCACAAGTCGGTCAATGGCTGCTCTCGCTTCTCTAAGCAGAATTACAGTACACAGAGCAGTAGGGGGTGGCAGCCGAGCTGGGCCAACTTTCCCCCCACTCCTGCACTCAACAACCAAAAGCAAGATGGGTCTGATTTGCACAAATTATCTCTGAGCTCTTCTGGGCTATGCAATCAAAAACCCAGAGCAAACACACATTTAAACAAGAGTGCTTGATGCATAACAATTTTTTTTTTTTTTTTTTTTTAACCCCCACTGTTCGATTTCTGGTTACTGCCTGTATGGTCTGGGTCAAATTGACCCCAATTGGATTCAATACAGTTCCCCAAAAATCACACTATGGAGGAAAATAAATAAATAAATAAATAAATAATACAAATAATAAATATCTGAATTTATGATTTATAAAAAGATGTTTTAACTATTATTTTTAAGACTGCCCCTCCCCGACACCTTATAACAATAATATCTTAGTCTAAACCTAAAGTAATCTTGACAAACTACATAGCATTTGAAAGCTTTCAGACTCTGATTTTCATATTTAGTGACTGACTTTCAAAAGAAATGACAGAGCAATAGATAAATAGCGATAGATTCTTCATTTGTGATGTGGTGCCAAACTATAACACATGCTCTGATTCTTTCCGTATGTTTTTATATGTGTTTTAGGGATTGAATTCAAATAAAATATTAACATTACTGCACAAACTTCTTCTGAATAGGATGTCTACTTCATATATATTTTTGAAAAGTATGGAAAAATATGGTTCAGATCACTCAAACCATATATGGAAATCGAAGAGTCCTTGTATGGTCACTGAAAAAGTTTGGTACTCTGCACAAAAAATCTTACTGAAAGTTTGTTCTTGAGATAATCAACCAAAAATTTGGCACAGAACTTGTTCAGATATTTAGCTTTTATTTTTATAAGTTTTGTTTTGTAAAATATGTATTTTAAATGTTCATAAACAAGTTTTTTAAACTTTACTTTAACAACTTTTTTTTTTTACTTCTACAATAATCTGTGAAGTGTTCCCTTTAAAAAGATACCAAACATAAATCTGTGCTCTGAAGTATTTAAGATTTTTAACAATTTAAGTTGGAAAACTCATTTTCATGTCTATACTCAAAAAGTGTGATAGACAATTAACAGGTAAAACAACTTTATACTTTCACAAACTTTGAAAAAAAAAAAAAAAAGTTGTTAAACTCAGCAAGACACTGGCACTTCAGTACTAGAGTTGAAGAGCTCTGACATACAACACAGAAGTGTTTTGTATTTTGGGTCTGTACAGTTGTTTTTGAATTGCAGCCTATATGGGTCAAATTGACCCATGAACAGTAAGATTGTATAAAATTTCTGTATGCACATTTCATAACACATCAGTGTGTTGACACTTTGCTTTCTTTTACCTAAGAAAATACTGGGTAATATAAGGTAACTACACGGGTTTACGTTAGGTTTAGAGGTAGGTTCACATTTTTACTCTGAGCTATACATATATAATAATTACTGTAATAAAATATTTTAAATGGAGTATAGTGTGTCACATCGCAAAACGACAACTACCCACGTACAGAGACACGATCAAGCATGTTTTAATTATTTTATTAATCTGAGACTAATCACAGGAGAAGGTTGAGAATACCTGAACGCATACACAATGTTTGCTACACATCATACCATAATTCAAGACATTGTGTCAAATCCAGTATGAGGCATCAGCCTCCATTACAACTGAACTGTGCAGCAGTGCTCTGTTGTCCTCTAATCCTCAGCATCCGGCACAGACGGTATAATTGGTTTTTGTAACAAAATGCATGTCTGCAGACACAGGCGAGACAGTTCTACTGTGCTTTGTGCAGTATATCCATCGTCCTGTGGGGAGGGCTTAAATCTAAATCAATGTGCCATCCTCCATAACAAAAACCAAAAATAAAGGCATACTTTCCCACCCCCCTTTTAGAGAGAAGACTTCAGAACCTCAAAGACCTTCAGGGCAGACTCGATGCAGCCGTCGAAATTGGAGTGTGTGAAGCCATCCCCCCCACACACCAGCAAAGGCTGCGAGAGCAGTGTCATCTGCCCTGGGCAATCAGCCACCGATCTGGTCACCTAATTAGAGAACAACAAAATTGAGTGATTGGACGTCCAATAACTGATGCAACCTCATTTTTACTCTGATATTGAGCCTTTAACCTTTAGTGTCCTAAAAAAACGTGAGTGTATGTGTGTGTGTGTATGCAAATAAATGCACACTGAAAGTATTGTGCTCATAACCCTATGTGGAACATTTTTGTGGGTGATGCATATATAACACTGGATATGTTTATTGGACTGTTTATTTCATATCATTGATACTCAGGGAGGCAAAACACAAGAACCAAGCACCAAAGCAGCTTTATACATACATACATAATATGTAAATATATTCCTTAAGACTTAAGATAATTTAAATAAATGCTAAACTAAGCATCTTATAATCTCTGTAAACAATTGTAATTAAATGAATCTATTGAAGCCAATAAGTATTGAAAATATGTATAGTCATTTCTTAAGAACTCAGTCAGCACAGTGTTTACAGGAAGGCTTCTCTCTCTTATCTCTTTCTCATTTACAACAGAAATATTACTATATATCTGGATGGTGACTGAGGGTGGAGTCAATTGTAATGTTCTGAATAACCTCAACAGATCACAGATATCAACGGCTGGATTGCGAGCGTGGAGTCTGTCTGAGTGTATGACAGTACTAAAATACAGAGCGTTTCTGAATGCTGCCTAACAGACCCGTTTGACAACTGAATGTGGCACATGGAAAATGTAAAACTGCTTATAGTTTAGTTTAGTTGGACAAAGTCTTCATTTATAGGTTGCTTATTCAATATCAGGAAAACCACATTGTGGTTTATGGTGTCCAGGCTTCAAAGACAGTGGAAAGTATTGCCTCTGGCATGCTTGCTAGTTGGGGACACTTAATATTCAGCAATATTACGGATTTGACTGTACTGACACTAGTGGATGAGAGCTCAACTTAGCTGGATGATGACATCACTTTTCTGCAGAGCTGCTTTATAGCTGAATTGAACTCATTTCATTATTGATGTACTTTACACAGTTTTTGAACCGAAATGAATCAACACTGAACTGATTTAAACTAAATAATGACTGTTTACTATTGTCTTTTTTAGAGCTGCTTTAGAGCAGAACTGAATTCTGTTTGCATCATTGAATCATTATTTTCCTGTTAACACTGTAAAGCTGCTTTGAAACAATCTGTATTATATGAAGCGCTATATGAATAAAGGTGATTTGACCTGAATTATTGTGGAGATACTTTTTTGCCTGAAGTGGAAATAAAGTTTCACTTACTTTATTTATAAGACACAATAAGAGAGGATGGTGGACAGACTGTACATCCATATTTGATGCAGACAGTAAATGCATCTAAAGAAAGTTGCGCCAGAGATACCCCCCTCAGGTCTTTTGAGCCAAATTATATTTTTTACATTTTAAAATTACTTTCAACAATTATTGTACTGTGCAAAATTAACAGTTATCACCTTTTGGTAAATTTTACGTTTTGAAGTCCAAATATGTAATTTAGCTCATGTGATTTAATTAGAACCAAGGAGTTTTTGCATGTGGGTGTTAGGGTGAATCGTCCAAAATTTTAATTTGTCAACATAACACAACCAAGTTTTAGAAACTAATTACAACCCGAATTCCGGAAATGTTGGGATGTTTTTTTAAATTTGAATAAAATAAAAACTAAAAGACTGTTAAATCACATGAGCCAATATTTTATTTAAAATAGAATACAGATAACAAATGTTTAAATGGAGAAATTTTACACTTTTATCCACTAAATGAGCTCATTATAAATTTGATGCCTCCTACAGGTCTCAAAAAAGTTGGCATGGGGGCAACAAATGGCTGAAAAAGCAAGACATTTTTAAAAGTTTCAGCTGGGAGAACATCTAGCAACTAATTAAGTTAATTGATATCAGGTCTGTAACACGATTAGCTATAAAATGGATGTCTTGGAGAGGCAGAGTCTCTCAGAAGTAAAGATGGGTAGAGCTGTGAAAGTGTTTTTTAAGTATTCCACAATCGTTTTACGTACAATGTTGTTCAACGTCAAATTGCAAAGGTTTTGCAAATCTCATCATCTACAGTGCATAACATCATCAAAAGATTCAGAGAAACTGGAGAAATCTCTGTGCGTAAGGGACAAGACCAAAGACCTTTATTTGGATGCCCGTGGTCTTCGGGCCCTCAGACGACACTGCATCACTCATCGGCATGATTGTGTCAATGACATTACTAAATGGGCCCAGGAATACTTCCAGAAACCACTGTCGGTAAACACAATCCGCCGTGCCATCTGCAGAAGCCAACTAAAGCTCTATCATGCAAAAAGGAAGCCATATGTGAACATGATCTAGAAGCGCCGTTGTGTCCTGTGGGCCAAGGCTCATTTAAAATGGACTGTTTCAAAGTGGAAAAGTGTTCTATGGTCAGACAAGTCCAAATTTGACATTCTTGTTAGAAATCATGGACGCTGTGTCCTCTGGGCTAAAGAGGAGGGAGACCTTCCAACATGTTATCAGCGTTCAGTTCAAAAGTCAGCATCTCTGATGGTATGGGGGTGCATACGGTATGGGCAGCTTGCATGTTTTGGAAGGCACTATGAATGCTGAAAGGTATATAAAGGTTTTAGAGCAACATATGCTCCCCTCCACACAACGTCTATTTCAGGGAAGGCCTTGTGTATTTCAGCAGGACAAAGCAAAACCACATACTGCAGCTATTACAACAGCATGGCTTCGTCGTAGAAGAATCCAGGTGCTGAATTGGCCTGCCTGCAGTCCAGATCTTTTACCTATAGAGAAAAATATGTCAAAGACGACCACAAACTCTTCAGCAGCTGGAAACCTATATCAGGCAAGAATGGAACCAAATTCCAACACCAAAACTCCAGAAACTCATAACCTCGATGCCCTGACTTCTTCAAACTGTTTTGAAAAGAAGAGGAGATGCTACGCCATGATAAACATGCCCCCATCCCAACTATTTTGCGAACTGTAGCAGGCATCAAATTTGAAATGAGCTCATTTTGTGCATAAAATTGTAAAATTTCTCAGTTTAAACATTTGTTATGTTATCTATGTTCTATTGTGAATAAAATATTGGCTCATGTGATTTGAAAGTCTTTTTAGTTTTCATTTTATTCAAATTTAAAAAACGTCCCAACATTTTCGGAATTCGGGTTGTAGATATGTATTACATATCCATTTAAATGTCAGGTTCTAGTGAAAATGGCTTTTGCCGATTGGCCAAACTTAGCATTCGTTAAGGAATCTATGACACA
The DNA here is from genome assembly GCA_037101425.1 of Elopichthys bambusa. NCBI lineage: Eukaryota > Metazoa > Chordata > Actinopteri > Cypriniformes > Xenocyprididae > Elopichthys > Elopichthys bambusa. The sequence continues at coordinate 17,898,741 of CM074449.1, forward strand.
AGGGCTGCACTTTTCTTTGAAGGACTACAGAGAAAGCAGTTTGATCCATGGCAGTTGACTACAGTTGCAATTTTCATTTCACTTCAGTTGCTTGGTTCATTATAAAAATTATTATTCTATATTACAAAACTAGTTATTGGTGATTCTGAATAGTGTGGTACTCGCTACCGAATAAGAGGACTGGAGTAGAAGACTGAATAAAACTCATTTACACAGTAACTGGAATTTAAAACTCTGATGAAATAGGCTGAGTAAACTGTTGGACAGATGCAACACTCTCAGTGTTGTGCACCATAATATAGTATACAAATTCTCTTTGTTCTCTAACTGTTATGAACTTTTCATTGTGGAGCAAGGCTTGCCTGTTACTCCATGTTGCTTTTCATTAAAGGTCTTATTTATATATTTATTTATTTTTAGATTTAAAAAAAAAAATAAAAAAAAATTGCGGTATTGGTTTTGGACATGAAAAAGTGGTATCAAGCCATCCCTACTGGTTGTGCTGCAGATTTGTTTCCTCATAATGAAGATTCTTACAAGAGATGGGGGAGGGAAAAGGCTGTTAATATATTTGGTTAAATATAGAGCTTTTAATAGCAGTGGAGGCGCCTTCATTGGGTCAACCAGAGTCAAGAATAGACTTAATGGTAAAATGAGGAGAATTTGGATGATACTCGCTGTCTCTGTGGCTTGTGGGTTCTAAAGAGCAAATGGTATGTGTGACCTGCGCATAACCCAGGTTATAACTAGAAAAACAACGTTTTTCAAAGCCCTACTTTAAAATAATAATAATAAAAAAAAAAGGTTAAAAAGCTTTACAAAGTTTTTGAACGTTAAGCCTTTGAAATTTAGTTTTAGAAAGTTAAGTTTCTAAATACATTATAGAAATTATCTAAATTATAGATAGATGGATGGATAGATAGATTAGATAGAAAATGATTTGGACAACTGTCTCAGGACAATATTCAAAACTCTAAACTGACTATAGGAAAATGGTTTGTGGCTGCTTTGTATACGTTGGGTGTGCTGTAACTGTATAGTTTTTACATATTAATATTTACAGAGGATAGACATGTTACACTGCAAACTAAATATCTGCGTTGAACTTCTTTATAAACTGCTTCTGTGGTTCATTAAAATGATGTATGTATTCTACAGTCAGCAGTAAATGATACAGGTCCTCACTGTAAATCTGACCCACGTTTGCAGTTAACTCCAAGAGCCACAGCGAGAATGGCGTCTCTGCACAATGTTTAAATGTAGAAATGCAGCACGTAAATGACTACTGAGAGTAAACACATTCCCTGTACGGCCCATTACAAAGGCTTCAGCAGGCCCCAACCCTCCGCCAGATAAACATCAAGGTGCAACGCACTAGAGCCAAGGAAATAGTGTCCATTTCCTGGGGCTTTCACTAGGCATCTTACATAGCGAGTGCTATCATCATTCTGTCCAAACTCCCCCTCCCCTCTTTAATCTTTAAATGGTAATCTGTGTGTAAATCAATTGATAAACGTTTGGCCTGAAACATGGCCAAGAACAAATTGTTTGGTTTATTTCAGAGGTACGCTGATGTAAGTAGGGCTGAACTCCTTAACCTCCTTAATTCTGCTTCACCCCATGTTCCTGTACATTCAGACATTGAAGTTCCAGCATGTTGGAACTTTGGTACATCAAAAATTGCAACAATCTCCTTTAGTGATAGTTTACCTAAAAATAAAAATATACAAAAAATTAATAAAATAAAAAGATAAACTCTTACTTAGGATGCCGATTTTTCATACAGAGATAGGTCGTTCTGCGTTTTCTAATTATGCTCCATATGTATGGAATGAACTTTAAGGTACATTACGTATGGAATCTGTACCATCTCTTGCTATGTTTAAAAATATTTTAAAGTCTTTTTATATAGAAAAGTGTACATGTTTTAATATCTAACTAGGATTTGTATTGTTGTTAGAAAATTGTGTTTTACGTTTGTTCATTGTGTGGTGATATGTATTTCTTCGTAAATTTGTCCTCTGCTACCTATCTTGACCAGGACTCCCTGGTAGAAGAGATAATGTATCTTAATGGAACCTTCCTGGTTAAATAAATAAATAAATAAAAATACAGTTTTGGTACACCATGAAGGACAGAAAATGGTGACAGAGAATGGTGACATTTCTTCACCCCAAAATGAAAATTCTGTCATTAATTACTCACCCTCATGTCGTTTCAAACCCCTAAGACATTTGTTTATCTTCGGAACACCTTCTTTGGCTTGAAAATGGTAGTTGTGTAGGCTGTTAATGGAGGGACAGAAAGCTCCCAGATTTCATTAAAAAGATCTTTATTTGTGTTCCAAAGATGAATGAATTTTCTTACGGATTTGGAACGGCATGGTGAGTAATTAATGGCAGACTTTTCATTTTTGGATGAACTAACCCTTTAAGAAAACCACTATTAGTTACTATTACAACAGAATATTATAATTATAAGAGAATTACAAGTATTTTCTCAAGTTTTCTCAAACTTTAACCAGCATTTGTCACATACTGTATACCATTAAGTTTTGTAACAGTCATGCAAACTTTTTTATAGCAGTGACCTAAAAATGGGTTGTACATCTGTTCTGAATGCTAAATGCAAACATATGCTAAATGTATAATCATCCATTTATGACAGAAAAATAAATAAGCTTATCAAATTTAAAAGGGAGAAGAAAAGGTTTGACAGCCCTAAATCCTACACGTCATTTTATTAATTTAAATGGAATAAAATGGTACACCTATACCCAACAGATGGTTTAATGACTGAGGTGGTGTGCACATTATACACCATGCCTTTTAATTATGAATTGAAGTTATGCATTATTAAGCACAACAAAAGAAATGCATATGTTCTACACGCACAAACAATGTAGTGCCTGTTGCAAAAAGCAGTCTACATTTACAGTAGATTGAAAGTCATGACTCTTGAAGAGTCTTTCCAGCCATTAGAGTCTGGAGGAGTCAATGACTTTGACATGTGGTGAGTGCGAATGTGTGCTGCTGGTTTATGCTCAGCAAACTGTGATGTGGCAAATGACTGTAAGACCGACTCCTGCTCCATGCCCTCTGTGTGTTTGACCGGGAACTGGCACGTGCACAGGTGTGTGTATGTGTGTGCGTATGTGTGTGAGTAAGTGTTGTGTTCCCGGCCGTGCAGTCTAAACGGGCCTTGGCCCACTCTCTGGCACTCAGCGAGCTCAGCGCTCCCACACAGATGTTCTATGTCCTCTGACCTCAAACTGAGGCCCAACGCTGCGTGTCACAGAGGAGCTGAGAGTGTGGGGGCTTCGACAGAGAATGTCTGTGTGTGTGTGTGTGTGTGTGTGTGTGTGTGTGTGAGAGAGAATGCAACTGTGCGAGAAAGGGCGCAGTCCCACACAGTGTGTGAATGCATAAAGTACTACTGTAAGATTGTGCGTGTGTGTGTTCCAAGTGAGTAGGGGGAAAGTATGGATTTCTATGTGTGTGAATCTACCAAGACTCTTCTGAAAAAGTTACACTAGTTTTTTCTTAAACTTTATTTTGTCCGTTTTCCAGTAAAAATATATATTTTTTATTCATCATCCATTTCTAATTTATTAGAGAAGCAAAATTGCAACAGATAATAAAACAGAGAATGGGTCTTAAATTTAAGTTAATTTTTTAAGTATCTCTGATCAAAATTTAGTGAGATTCATGCTTAAAGAACTATTTCTTTCTAAGTCTTAATATCTGAAAATAAGTTTTAATATCTTATGCATTTTTGCTTCTCAAGTTAATCTTGTTTTAAGGATATTTAGATATTTTTACTAGAAAAAAGACAAAAATAACTATAAAGAAGATTTTTTTGCAGTGCAGAACATTCTCTTCATTCAATAGTGTGGTTTGAAGAAGCTATCAGCCTGGCTTTATTAAAAATGAATGTCTTTTTCTGTATAGCAGGAAGGCTTTTATTAGTAGCACTTGCCTGGATAAGTCGAAACATCTCCGTTTCACTCTTGCTATATATGATTACACAGATTATAGTGGAACCTTACTAAAGAAAAACTTTTTCTCCAGAAAATTCAAAATGTAGGGGATTATAAAATAATAATAACAATAATAATAATAAATGAGATAAAATAAAAATGAAATCTAAAAATAATGAACTATATATGAATTATAAAGGACTGGCCCATGATGGGATGGAATGATAAAAATGACTAAATAATGTTTTGTTATGGCACTGCCTTCAGTGCCCTAGTTTAGGATTCTATCAAACTATCTGATGTCAAAGTTCACAGTGAATTCTGTTTCAGAACAAATAATTGTCAAGTATGAACACAGTCTAAGCGCTACCATTCAAAAGTTTTTAAAAGAACAGTTGTGAAATATTAGAATTTACTTTATTATATTTTAAATATATATTAATATATTTAGTGCTCAAGAAACATTTCTTATTAATTATTATCAATATATAAAAACAGATTCTTAATATTTTTGTGAAAACATTTATATATATATATTTTTTCAGGATTCTTTAATGAATAGAAAGTTCAAAACAACAGCATTTATTTGTATCATTAAAAATACCTGTCACTGCCTGCTGAATAAAAGTAATTATTTAATTTAATTTAATAATTATTTTAATAATATTTAATATTAATAATAAACAATTAATATATATATATGGGTCATTGACAAATAAGGTTTTTAAAAGTGGGGAAAAAAAAAAAAAAAACATAATGGAGATATAATTGATTTCGAAGTTTTATTAAGTGTTAACAATGAGATTATGTGGTTTTTATAATCAATTAACACTACTTTTGTCATTTTTTACAAAATTTTCTATTTTACCGAATTACACTTTTGGTTATACTGAATGACAATATTTTCAAACGATGCTAACAGGCTGATATCTAGCTATCTAGACATGCATAGGAACAAGTGAAAACATTAATTTTTCAAATTGTTAAAAGAGAGTTAGCTACTTTGCTCCATGACCATGTAGTCTTTTGCAGGTGTCTGAATGATGTCACATCCTGTCACATGATATTGACTGCATGACTTGATCCAAAACGGTCCCTTTATATTGGTTACTCCGAATGACATCAATGCAATTCATTTCTCCGGACATTCTCTCTCATAACAAAGCAACAACCGCTACAAATAATTTTAATACCATTTTGCACTATGTTGATATATGATGTTATAAAATCATGCCAGAATAAAAAATAAATACATTGATTACATTTTAAGATATTTTAATCACAAATGAATGGCTGTATTGGCCTTTTGATGGTAAAACCGAATGACCTTTTGACACTTCAAAATCTTTAAAATACCTTTATATGTAGCAAAATATAATTAAAACCTTTTGGATTCAATAAAAGAGATCTAGTTGTACTACCTTACATACTTTGGATGTCATATATTTGTTTTTATTATTATTAAGGTTTTTGGACAAGTTTTCACACACAGACTAATGTCGTCTCACCTGTGAGTACCTCCACTTCTGACACTTGATGCTGTCTGATTCAGGAAGCTCTGGCATCACCTTTTTCAACTCTTCAAGGATGATGGGCTGTACCGCATTCTTTTCCTCCTCCAGGTGCTGGATGCCAAAGGGCACACTGGTGTGGACCACCACAGAAGGTCCGCAGTCCTTCAATGCTGCCAATGATACACAGGTAATCAGGCTCACATGTGGCTGCTTATGAAGTCATGAAGTACCTAATTCACAGATCCTACATTAGGTGCTACAGAGAGAGGAGGACTGAGAAAAGTTAAATAATGAATTTTTAAACAGAGGAAGAAATTATGGTGAGATAAACAAGAAAGACGATAAGCGAAAGCAGAAAAGCGACGATATACATTGTCAGAAAAAATGTGCAAAATTTGTACCTTTAGGGGTCCAACAGCTTGTCACTGGGGCAGTACCCTCAAGGGTACACCTGTTGTACCCTTTATAATGGGTACATTTTGGTACCCTTACAGTTTGTAACTTTTAAAGGCAAATTATGTACCTTTGGTGACCAAATTGTACCTTGTAGTGCTATGGTACCATAATGTACCCCTAAAAATGGTACAAATTTGTCCTTTTAGGGGTACTGCCCCAGTGACAAGCCCTTTGTACCTCATGATGGCACATTTGTACCCCACACAACATATTAAAAAGGCCATGATGCTGTTTTACCACATTTATTAAATAACATTAAAAATATTACAATCTCACAATTTCATGCACAGATTTCAAAGAAAAACATTTTAAAAATTGTATCACAATGCGTCATTAATATTGCTGTATGCATGTACATATTGATCAATTTCACATTTCCAAAAACAGTACTACACATTTCATTTTAACTGTACATTTTAAACATTCTTGTAAATCACAATTTATCATAGACTTAGTATGTTTCAAGGGTCCGAAATGTATGCATGGAAGTGTGAAGCATAAGACATTGGGTTTAAAAGCTCACCACACTGAAGCAAAATAAGTTTAAAAACCAAGGTGTTTGCATCTTATGAATATCCATTCACATGACCTTCAATTGAGGATGCATCCTGACCAACGACTGCAAACTCCTGTTGGAGACAAATTAAAAATTAGTACAACCTCAAATGGACAATTACATTTTTTTAACCTTCCATTTTTGTAACCACAATAGAATAAAAATTTAAATCAAGGCTGACTCACACCAAGGACAATAACTACAACCGTAAAATTATATAACATAATTCTCACTTTCATTCTTAGACAATAGTGATAACTGTACCATAACTGTAACAGTAATGACACAAGAGGAATGATATCATTGGAATCACTTTTGGGGGAACGTTTTTTCCCAAATGATGAACAAAAACATTGGAAGCCAATCAGAAATAACGAGCTCAAGCATTTAAAGCAACAGATGATTTAGCTGCAGCACTTGCTTAAAACAGAGAACATTATCTTCCCCTTCCTGCAAATGCTAAAATAGTTATTACTAGGGGTGGTGGGTCAGGGTTGGTCAGAACAGTTTGTAGCAACACAGTGCTGAAGGGTTAGTTCACCCAAAAATGAAAATTCTGTCATTTACTCACAGTCATGTTGTTCCAAATATTTAAAAAATATTTAAAATATTTAAATGAAATCTAAGCAGTTTCTGTCCCTCCATAGAGATTGTAAATCTATTCCATATTAATTGAGCAGTTTAGTCCAAATTTACTGAAGAGACTCAACTGATATGAAGTACAGATTTTATTTAGGCTTTTAATTATATAAACATCGATCAGCAAACATAAACAACCTCAAACGAACCTGCTTGAAGCACGAGAACAAACATCTTGCTGAAGCTTAAACTTGATGTGTAACACAAATGAGAATGAACCTCATTGGTTCTCGCACATCAAACAAACATGCTTGAGCTTCCGTTTAACACAACTGATGTGTGTGTTGATGAGTGTTTATATGAGAATAAAAGCCTAAATTAAATCTATTCATCATATAAAGTGATCAAGTCTCTTCAGAAAATTTGGACTAAACTGCTAGATTATTTTTGGATTATTTTTACGATCCCTTTATGAACATTTTGTAGCATCAAAGTGGTAGTTGCATAGCTGTTAACGGAGGGACATAGGATCCATCAACTTCTGTTTCTATACACTGGTCTGGACTTTTCACATAATATAAAGTCTGAAAGCAGCCAAGGACAGATTAGTGTGCGTTCGAGGCTAGATCTAATCAACACTAAAATGACGTTGTATCTATCATTTAATAAAAATACAAATAAAAAAATCAGTTTCAAACAGACTGTGAGACGCGTTAAAAGTAAAAAGTGTTCGTGAAATGTATGCGCGACGCGGCTCTCGCGTACCGCATGACACGGTAAGATTAACGTTAGTTGAAACGTCTGATTTTATAAGTCTGTTTCACAATCGAGACTCAAGTTTCGTTAATATAAGGGCCGGTTCGCACAAAATGCGCTGGTTTTTACCCTTTTTTGTCCTGTGTAACGTTAAATATATTATAGATGAACACCTTTCGTTCAGTCGAGTCTGACTGCCTTACGACGAAAGTATAGCTAGAGTTAGGCCTATAGGTTAAAACTATAAGCTAACCTTAAACAATTCTGCTGTAATAACATCAATAATCTTAAATAGGCAAACAATATGTTGGTTTTATTACCAAGTCCCGTATTTTTTGGCGGGAGGACACGACAAAGTTGGGCAAATACACAAAATATATCGCGGGGTGTTTCATACAAATATAAATAACAACTGATTTAACAAGAAATACAATTCTCAAATACCTCTCAATTTCTGTGATTCTTCATCTCCGGTGAATTATATCCCAGCTTCTCTCATCTTTAGGAGAAGCTCCTCTTCCGTCGTTAGTGTCTGATCTGAGAAACCATCGGGCCGTCCAACCGTCGTCTGCGCTGCTCGCGCGGGCTACATTTGAATTTGAGAGGCTGACACCGTGTAAAAAAAAAAAAAAAAAAAAAAAAGTATAATATATTATATATATATATATATATATATATATATATATATATATATATATATATAATTTTATTTTTTTTTTAAATCGCCCACGTTGTTTCTTGCTTAAAAAGATGAGTATATAAACATTTGTCTAGCTTGAAATAATGCTCGAATAATGCGCGAATTTAATGCACTTGCATGGTTTGGCAGTCTTGAAACACCCACCTCCTGTCAACCTTTCAGTCACACAAGTGATTGTACCTTTGTTTGTTGATTAAATGGTACAAACATGGACCCTTTGACAGTTAGAAACAAATGTTCGATACGTGTTCTATCGCAGTTCGATACGTGTACCTTATTTTACCCAAAATGGTATATATTAGTTCCTTAAGGTGTAAATACGACCCATTGAGGGTACAACCAAAGCATTTGTACCCAGAGTGCTCACAATTGTACCCCAACAGTACCCTTTTTTTCTGACAGTGCAAGCTGAAAATGCCACAAATGAGGAACAGAAAATTAATTAATAATTTATTTTGCATGTCATAGAAAACATATCAACTGGAATGTGTCTGACATAATGTGATGCAAGTTTTAAAGAGACAGTACACCAAAAAACTGAGCATTCTGTCACTATTAAAGTGTTAGTTCACCCAAAAATAAAAATTCTGTCATTCATTAATTAGTCACGTGATTTCAGTAAACAAGGCTTTGTTACGTCATAAGTGTTTTGAAATTTCAATGACTTTGGCAGTTTGATACGTGCTCAGAACCACTGATTCAAAACAAAAGATTCGTAAAGCTTTGAAGCTTCAAGAAGCAGTGTTTTGAAATCGCCCATCACTAGATATTGTTGAACAAAGTAATTATTTTTGGTTTTTTTGACGCACAAAAAGTATTCTCGTCGCTTCATAACATTAAGGTTGAACCACTGTAGTCACATGAACTGTTTTAAATATGTCTTTAGTACCTTTATGGGCATCTGAAAGTGTAAATTAACTTGCTGTCAATGCAGGCCTCACTGAGCCATTAGATTTGATCAAAAATATCTTAATTTGTGTTCTGAAGATGAACTTTATTTGTTAGTCATAACAGGTTAGCGTGAGTAGTGTTAAGTAAGAGTATCCAGCCTTCTCTTTTCCAGATGATGGTTTCCCAGTGATATCATCTATGGGCACACCAAACCCCATGATCTAATGCTTTACAGGCCAAACTCATAGGCAGAGATGCGACCCATGACTGAGAACAGGCCTGATATATCAGCCTTGCACATAGTGTAGTCATTTCTCTAATGACACTGTTTTAAATCACATGTTTAATATGATTGGAGGAAATCATGCTTTATTGGGCTCCATAAACATGGGGCTGTGTTTGAGCAGCTGGAGTGATTTGGCCCAATGATGAAGATGCTGAAAGCCACTGTTGATCAATGCTTGAGGAACGAGGGCTAGGTCTGAATAAGACCGCAGAGACTAGCTAAAGCTTAATATTAAAGCCTCTGGCAGATTCACACGGTAACAGATAGATTTTATGATCACCTGTGAGGAGGGGCTTTATACTTCAGTAAGATCTATTCCGTTCAGTAAAGTTTTATGGACCAACAGAGAATGATGAGCCAATTAAATTATGACCACTGGCATAATATGTTGGCGTAAATGAGGAAAAGGTCAAGCAAAATCACATCCACATGCTATACCCATGCCTGGTCCTTAAATAATATTGTGCTAATAAATAAATCAAGTATGCCTCAAAATATAGTTGTGGATAAAATGTCTTGAGGAATAACAAATGAAGATTAGTTTATGATTAATAGCATCCAAACAAAGTACAGGGCTTTTTACACTGCATTTAGTTCTATTCTGTCATCATTTTCTCACCCTCAAGTTGTTCCAAACCTGTATAAAATGATGACAGAATTTTTCTTTTTGGGTGAACTATCCCTTTAACAAAGAGTTTTTAAAATGCAGACAAAGGCTAGTTTTTGATGGGTTTCAGAAGACGTCAGATAACCTGAGCAAAATTACATGGCAACATTTCCACAGATGGACAAGCGGTTATTAAGACAAAGTCATGGCATATTGTATTTGCATAATCAATATGGTTATCCTCATAAATATGCAATAAATACCCCAGTTTCCAGTTTGAAATCTTGAAACTAGACAACCCAGGATAAAGAAAAAGTACAGGAGAATAAAGTTTGAGATAAAGTTAAGAATGACCCAGGGTTCAATTTCACATTTTTCAATTGTGAAAAGCCCATAGAAAAAGCTGGTTTAAGTCAATACTGCCACAGGTAACAGACTGTGTCAATATGGAGGTACATGTGAGGAATCAAGAACCTCTGTTGGATGAATAATAGAAAAAAAAAAAATGGAAAGATATACATTCTTGCCCTCATAGTTACTGTATATTACCTGCATGTTTGCACTACCATTCAAAAATTAAGGCTCGGTAAGATTTTTTTTCTCTGTTTTTGAAAGAAGTTTCTTATGCTCACAGAAGCTCCATTTACTTGATCAAAAGTACAGTAAATATATAATATAAAATATATTTTAAAATTACATTTATTCCTGTGATGGTAAAGCTGAATTCTCAACAGCCATTATTCTTATATAACTACCATTATTCTCAAACTTTTGAACAGTTTTTACAGACTTAATTATTTAAATTTAATTTAATTTAATTTAATTACATGCACAGAATATTTATCATTTTATTATACAGTGCTCAGCGTAAATGAGTACACCCCCTTTGAAAAGTAACATTTTAAACAATATCTCAATGAACACAAAAACAATTTCCAAAATGCTGACAAGACTAAGTTTAATATAACATATGTTTAACTTATAACATGAAAGTAAGGTTAATAATGTAACTTCGATTACACGACATTTTGCAACATCTATCTTTTTCCATTCTTCAAGAATGACCTCTTTTAGAGACTGGATGCTGGATGAAGAGTGATGCTCAACTTGTCTCTTCAGAATTCCCCAAAGGTGTTCGATTGGGTTCAGATCAGGAGCCACTGAATCACTTTCACCCTGTTCTTCTTCAGAAATCCAACAGCCATCAATGAAATGCAGCTTTTTGTACCACTTTTGCCACAGTATTCTGACTGAGAAGTAAAGCTTTGCTGATCTTCTTGTAGCCTTTACCTTTCTGGTTTAAAGAAATTATTTTCTTTCTCAGGTCTTGTGACATTTCTCTTCTATGTGGTGCCATTGCTGACAGCATGAAATGGGAAGGGGTTTTAACACCCCCCTTTTTTTTTTAGTCAACTGTCTGCTAGACACCTGTGTAATGAATAATTAGACTCACATGTGGTTGAATTCTTCTTAAATTAGACATTTGTAGTCTAAAATTTAGCTTTGCTCCAGAGACTTTCAGTGAGGTGTTCTCATTTTTGCATCACCCTAATTTGAGTAAAACTGAACATTTTGTTCTCCAAATTATATCATTAACCCTACTTTCATGTTATAAGTTAAACAGATGTTATATAAAACTTGTCAACATTTTGGCAATTGTTTTTGTGTTCATTAAGATATTGTGTTCATTAAGATATTGTTTAAAATGTTACTTTTCAAAGGGGGTGTACTCATTTACAGCACTGTATGTCAATACCAATTTATTCATAACTCATTTATTTTTGTTACAGTATGTTTACTTAATTAGGCTTTTGATTGTGATTAAATGGCTAAATAGTTTAATTTTGTTAATGTTCTTATTTCTTAAGCCATTTAAATACAAATATGAAAAAAGCAATAATTTAGAGAACAAAAAACCATGAGAACAAGCTGTTTGAGGATGTAGGAAAAGGTTTCAGATATTAGCTGCAACGCTGGCATGGTTCAAGCGAGGGAAAGAGGAAGTCATTTTTTTCAGTGGTATTCACTTGCTTATGTAAGAGTTTACAAGCATTTTAGCTAAACCTAAAATAGATCACCACATAACTTTCTCATTTCACTTCAAATCAGTCAAATTTATGGATGGAAGGATTAATTTCACAATTATGGAGAATTGTTTTTGTAAAAAGAACTTAGTATCTGAAGTGATAATAGCTGAAATTATTGTCCTAACCAGTCAAGGTTGACTTTGGCTGACCAGCATGAATATCAGAACAGGACTGAAACACAGAGGCATGGTCATTTTCTGTTTGCAGAGCAGTCAGACTATATACGTGTTTGGCGCAGTGCCAGGCAGAGAGGAGGGGAAAAGGAGAAGCAGAGGGTGAGAGAGAGAGACCTTCCTTTACAAAAAATAGTTTGAGTGTTTATTTGTAAGTGTGCATGTGCCAGAATGTGACTGTGCACGAGAGAGAGAGAGAGAGGTCATAAAGCGTGGGTAGAGGGCTGGCATTGTGCCCGCTGGTTGAGTCACTTATTTCTTGGTGGGGGCAGAGCTTGTCACAAAGTTCACAGAGTGAATAGGAAACTGCATGTACTGCCTGAGAGAAAGTAACTTATATGAATTAAATGTAGTCATTTTTTCTCCCTCATTAAAAAAAAAAAAAAAAAAAAAAAAAATTCTACATACTTTTGATAAATACAGTATTGTTTACAGTCCATGAGATGAACATTCCTCAGCCATTTCAGTAGACTAATAAAAGCATATTTTACACAGAGTGGGTCACCTCCATGTCGAGAGCATCAGCTGAACACAACTAACTTCATCTTGGTAACCCCTTCGCTTGTGGAATGAATGAATCATGTCTGACTGCGATTATTTCTATTAAGTGTGTCATTTTTCATGCCAAAATATTCCCTGACACAACAACACTGGCTTAATTAACCTAGTAATTCACGCATCTTTATGTCATTCTTAACCTGTATGACATTTTTTCTTACACTGAATGTTGTAGGATAAAAACTCTTTTCCCTCAGTTATATGGATTTGGGACTTTCTTTTCTGTTCTTTTTTGAAGCATGAAATGTATCTTAAAAGTAGGTCATATGATTAGTCCTAGTTGTTCTTGAGAGTTCATGAGAGAAGTGGTGATATTTGATTCATGAACAAATCTGATGGGTCAAATCTTTTCAATGAATACAATTCATAAAACCAACAAATCTGACTGATCTGGTTCTCGAGTTAAACTCAATGACTTGCAGCAGCTCACTAGAGGGAAATATGCATTTGGTCTGTTCTTCACAATACAATTTGATTTCGAAAGACTACCTTTTTGGTGCTTTAGCATCCTTTTCGAAGCTTGAAAGCCTCAGTTCCATGCACTAAATCACAATGAAAAGAGAAACAGGCAAAATCCTCCTTTTGTCTTCCACAGATGAAAGAAAGTCAAAGTGGTTTGGAGCGACATGAGAGTGAGTAAAAATAACACAATTTTCATTATTGATTGGACTATTCCTACAATTTCCTCCCTTAATTACATGCATAATGTTTTAATTAGATAATTAATCACATCCAAAGAGCATTAACTTCCATAATGCCCACATCCAGACACATTAGTAATAACTACTCCCAATCCCATCTGAATCAGTACATGAAATGATAGACATCCCATAATTATAACTTAAATGTCCTTTAGAAAATGAATCCTGTCGGAACAGTCCTTTTCCTTTGGCATTCTGGTAGCAAGTTTCATACTTCATATGTAATCAAATTCATATCAATTATGAACCACTTCTGTTTTTGGGAAACCATCATCCAGCCCTGATTTACCTCATTCCACATTTACTGAACGGCATAAATGGGTTTCTCGCCAGACGCTCAGGAACACAGTAATAGCTTATCATTAGCAGCCTGCCAAAAAGTTTTCAAAGAGAGCTTGGGGTGCTCTGTGAGATCAGACTCAGACCTACTTTACTGGAACTACAAGCAAAACACATTACAGAAATGAAAATGAAGATTAAAGCATGGCCGCGTGAAGGCTGAGGAGGCTGGAAGGAGCGCGCCGGCCTAAAAGAACAGCGCAGCAGAATGTAAAATTTAACAGCTCCCCTAATTATGATGTTGCCCTCGGAAACACTGGAGTGGATGAAAGGTGACAGGTGTAGAGGCTGTTTTCACAAGACTATTTTCACTGGGCTACTGCAGATACACGCTCATGAACTTACAGGCTTTGTGAGGAAAAACTCACAAACACAATCACATGCAAATTCTTCACAAACAAAAGCTTTTTTAGTCATGCGCACTCAAAAAACATATAGAAGACACACACACAGACACATCTAAAATATGAGCTCTGTTCCAAAGCCTAGTGAGATGCCTCGCTTCGTGTTTGTGGTCCACACTGACAAAACAAAAAACAAAACCAACTATTAAAATTCACTGCTTTAAAACAGTCTTATACCAGTAACACAAGCAGTGACAAAACTGAGTTTTTCATTCCATTTCGCCTCTGGCTCATCATCTGTTGACTTTTTCAGCAGCTCCCTGTTTTAATTACTTAAAGGGATAGTTCACCCAAAAATGAAAATTCTGTCATTAATTACTCACCCTCATGTCGTTCCACACCCATAAGACCTTCGTTCATCTTCGGAAAACACAAATTAAGATATTTTTAATAAAATCCGATGGCTCAGTGAGGCCTGCATTGAGAGCAAGATAATTAACACTTTCAAATGGCCAGAAAGGTACTAAAGACATATTTAAAACAGTTCATGTGACTACAGTGGTTCAACCTTAATGTTATGAAGCGACGAGAATACTTTTTGTGCACCAAAAAAACAAAATAATGGCTTTATTCAACAATATCTAGAATAATAACAATAACAATATCTGATGGGCGATTTCAAAACACTGCTTCATGAAGCTTCAAAGCTTTACAAATTTTTTGTTTCGAATCAGTGGTTCGGAGCGTGTATCAAACTGCCAAAGTCACGTGAACCATTGAAATTTTGAAACGTTTCGAAACACTTTCTCGTTTACTGAAATCATGTGACTTTGGCAGTTTGTTTTTTTGGCGCACAAAAAGTATTCTCGTTGCTTTATAACATTAAGGTTGAACCAGTGTAGTCACATGAACTGTTTTAAAGATGTCTTTAGTACCTTTCTGGGCATTTGAATGTGTTCATTATCTTGCTGTCAATGGAGGCCTCACTGAGCCATTGGATTTTAACAAAAATATCTTAATTTGTGTTCCAAGATGAACAAAGGTCTTACGGGTGTGGAACGACATGAGGGTGAGTAATAAATGACAGAATTTTCAATTTTGGGTGAACTAACCCTTTAAAAGGTGTGATATGACTAAATCCTTACCATGACACAAGTCATTTTTAACCAAAAACTTTACCACGATAGAAGTAATTTTCAGCCACAATAAACGTTTTTTCAATCTAAGGATCAATATTCTTTGACATTCGGCTATTTTTTCATTTAAAGGGATAGTTCACCCAAAAATGAAAATTTTGTCATCACTTACTTACCCTAAAGTTATTCCAAACCTGTATGAGTTTTTTTTCTTCTTCTTCTTCTGCTGAACACAAAAGATTTTTTTTTTTTTAAAGAATGTTGGTAATAAAACAGTTGACTATAGCCATTGACTTCCATAGGAGAAAAAAATACTATGGAAGTCAATGGCTACCGTCAACTGTCTAGTTACCAACATTCTTCAAAATATCTTCTTTTATGTTCAGCAGAAGAAAGAAACTCATACAGGTTTGGAACAACATAAGGGTGAGTAAATAATGACAACATTTTCATTTCAGCATTTTCATTGATGCTTTCTGATAACTCTTACTTATAACAAAACCAACCATTGTATAAATCCCCTAATTACTTTCTCCTGCAGCACTTATATATATATGCTAGACAACATTACAAATACAATATAGCTAAATCTAAAAAACGTATCATCGTTTTATATTGTAATATATAGTAAAGCACTAAGGCCTAATAGACATAACAGTAGGACTTTCTGTAAAGCTGCTTTGAAACAATGTGTATGTTATTAAATTTGACCTGCTAATAAATTTGACTTGACTTGATAAGTTTTCAACGCAGACAAACTCAGTGATGTAATTTGAAGAAAACACAGAAAAGGACAGACATTGACAGGAACAGGGTGGAATGGAAGGGAAGGGTATTAGAAATGTCTTTAGGGCTGTCAACCAAAAAATGAAAATAAAAACACAAACATGTCACCACTGAAACAGCGTCGTTTTTGTTACTGTCTGAAACTGATTATGACCATGACCATGTGTGAAAGTCAATGGGCATCAGTTTGGATTTCAAAAAATAAATCGGATTTCAAAACCAAATCAGATTTGTGTGCAGTATGAACAAAGATTTTGTGTGAAACACAGTGAGAGAAAGAAACAGAAAATGCAGAGAAACAGAACGAAACGTCAGAGCGGGAGTTGGAGATGAGAGGAGGAAAATATGAAGGCACTGACCTAAATTGCGCTTTTTATCATCTATGGCGATGAAGCGAATGCAGGGATTATTGGAGACGTACTTGGCCGCCCAAGGGACGTCGATTCGTGCGTCGGCTTTGTAGAAGAGTCCAAGTGCGTAGCGGGAAGAGTAGCTGACAGCCTCCAGCTTCTTCCTCTGATTCTCCCCCATCACTGCACAGACACACACAAACACAACAGCACAGGATGAAGCCTCTGGGCCTCAGTTAGTTCATCTCTCTGTTCACTTCAGACAGACGCCAGAGTTGGTGCCTGTGAAGAACGGGCCTGTAGCATTCATAAAGCACAGATCAAATAAGAGAAACACTGTGCTGTCAACTCACAGAGCTTCAGTAGCACCAAGTCTGATAACACACCTGGGTTAGTGTGACAAGAGCTTGGAGATAGATGTGTGGTTGATGTGTAGGGCCTAAAAACACAACCAACAAACCCCTTTTTGCAGATGAGATGAGCCGTGTGGAGGTTGAAATGGACGGTGAGTGACACTTTAATGAGAATGCGGTGCATGGACTGATTCGATTGTGCATGTGGGGCTCTTTTTTAGAAAAATGCTGTCCTTGTTTCCTGTCTGGAACATCTGTTATTTATTGGAAACAAGCAGTCACACTAAGGCCTGCTTTAGTTATTTAGGGCCCACAGGTACTGAGTGTAGTGGAGGTCAAAGGTTAGCCCTTGTGGAATCAAATGCATATTTCTACTCAAAGACACCCCTGTTTCCAGTAAGGAAGAAAGCATTTCATGGACATCCGACATAAAGACCTGATCAACATTAGTCTGTCTGAGCAGTATCTTTCCCTCCTGAAGCAACAAACAGATGTTTTGGTGAAAAGTGATGAACAGAATGCTAACACATCATTTTCACTTCGCACATGTGTGATTCAGTTCCAAAGGGCAGTGTCAGTGTCAACAAGCTCGAACACCCCTCTGTGGCCCTAGTAAATCCGTATACTGTTTAAAGACCTAATGAAATCAGTTTCCTTTCCTGTGTTGATGTAATTCCTATTGAAACAGGAAGTTTAGGTGGGTCATATCGAGTAGGCTGTCCTTTAAAGAAAAGAAAAAAGACGAGTCAAAATGACTGCACTTCCCTAACGGTTCATTTAACAAATTTATATTCATTAAAGAGCACATTATTTTACATATATTTAATTAATATTACATCAAGATTAATTAATTGATTAATTAATTGATTAATTTAGCTGTAAACTGTATGTTTTTCTTCTGTATGTTTATAACTGAAAGAACAGATGCGAGAACCAATTTGAACTTTATTTGATTCCAGTATTTTTTTTCCACTATTTAAATGGTTCTTAATTCAGACAAAAATCTGTGCACAACAGGATGATTCAGGAATTTTGTGCTCTTATTTCCAAGAAGAGAAAGGGAATATAGTAGACCTCAAAATATTAAAGTTGACCAATTATACCCAATATCAAAGTCTTGATTTTGTTTTTGGGGTCTACTAGAATAGGTTTTCATGCTTGATTTTTCAAAAAACATTTTTTTCACATATTTTACATTGTTGCAGCACCTCTCTTCCCAGTCTGCCAGTAACGCTCTGTTTACCCTTACGAAAAACTAGTATACTTGATCAAGTATACTAAATTAATGTTCAAGTATATTTTTAAGTATACTTTATGTAGTAAGTATACTAGTATCAATGTACTAGTAGTAAACTTGTAGGTGTACTATTTTAATACCGCTTGGGACTAAATTGGTCCAAATGAAGTATACGTTTAAGTGTAC
Source organism: Elopichthys bambusa (assembly GCA_037101425.1). Taxonomy (NCBI): domain Eukaryota; kingdom Metazoa; phylum Chordata; class Actinopteri; order Cypriniformes; family Xenocyprididae; genus Elopichthys; species Elopichthys bambusa. The sequence goes on from CM074449.1 coordinate 17,917,315, forward strand.
TATAAGTGTAACAGTAGTAAACTTTCAGTACACAACTAGTTCACAGCTACATTTCTCATTTGTACTGCATCTGTACTACAAGTGAACTTATAAGTATACTAGTATTTTACCATTTTAATACTAGTACATTTTTAGTATAAGAAAGTACACTTTGAAATATACTCTCAGTAAACTACTAGTTTAATGCAAGTATACTTGTAAGTTTTCTTTAAGTGAATATGACATCATATTATAGTTTACTTTTTAGATGTTATTTTTGCACTTTAATTATACTTCTATATTCCTATTTAGTAGGGATGCAATATATAATTGTTGTAATATAAAACAAAATTTACAAACAAATTAAGCACAATACAACAAATACTACAGAGATACAAATTAAATATTTTTCAGATACAGTAGGTTAATTTACCATGTATACATTTATTTAATATCTTTTGTTGTTTTATTAACATTAATGACAAATATAGGTTACGGTCCGTTTAAGACCGAATCCATGGATACAGACACATATCCTGTTTTCACCCAAATGTTTACGTCGACTTAAGCCATAACCGACTGTATTTACGTGAGATACTCCACACGATGGACATTTTGACAACCATGTGTGCATTTGACCAATCAGGCGCGAGGGGAACTGATCGCGCGCTGTCTGAGAGAACTGGGCCCGATTCCTACTATTTAGGTATTATTTTTTATACTTGAAATACCTTTAACTGTACTTTAACTCTTTCCATTTTAAAAACATTTTATTCTAGCTCCATGAATCCTTTTTATCAACACTTAAATGTGGGTAAGTTTCATTTTTTTTTATTTTTTAAATGAAACATTTTAAACAAAAAGCTGAGAAAGTTGCATTTTTGTCAAAGACTATGTCCGGATGGGATTCAGAACAATGATCAAAAACAGGTGGAGTAGATCGAATCCATAAACACCTCCAAAGCTTCATAGTCCTCATTCAGTAACGTTAGGCAGTTTTCATTTATATGCTATTCAATGTTTGATGATCGCTTTATTTTACATTTGCGTGAGTAATCTACTATTGCTTGTTTCAGCTTCTTCTTCTCCTGCATTTTGATCCGGAGATCCTGTACTCTTTCAGAAGATGCGTGACAGCGCCCCCTATCGTATTGCCTGAACATTTTGTCAAGTTCAGCGAGAAAAGAGTGAAGTAGATTTGAAGTAGGCCTAAATTCCTATGTACACTACCAGTGGACTAGCCTATACACAAATTCAGATACTCAGAATTAGGAATATATCTGTTTTCTTTATAAATCAATATTTTCAAACAATGTACTTTTATACTATACTTTTATAAATATACTTTTAAATATATCTCGATCAAAAGACTGAGTCCAAGTATAGGCCAAATATACTTAGACTTTTCTGTCAAGTATTTTTTACGGATTAGTCCACTTTCAAATAAAAATTTCCTGATAATTTACTTACCTCTATGTCATCCAAGATGTCCAAGGTTTTTGATGAAAACATTTCAGGATTATTCTCCTTATAGTGGACTTCAACTGGCCAGACCGCCTTCCGTATTCTTCAAAAAGCTTACGCTGTATGTCCTACACATTCCCTATTCAACTTATGGAACAAATTCAGTTCAGTTCAGTTTTTTCCGTGAGTTGAATAGGGAAGGTGTAGGACAAACAGCGTAAGCTTTTTGAAGAATACGGAAGGCGGTCTGGCGGAAGCCCTTGCGAGGCGATCATTTGTATTTATAAAGCATATACATTTAATTTTTTTTTGCTAGATAAGACCTTTATTCCTCGTCTGGTATCGTTTTAAGCCCTTTCAAGCTGCAATGAAACTGTAATTTTGACCTTCAACCGTTTGGGGCCAACAGAAGTTCACTATAAGGAGAATAATCTTGGAATGTTTTCATTAAAAACCTTAATTTTTTTTTCAACTGAAGAAAGAAGGACATGAACATCTTGGATGACATGGGGGTGAAATTTTTATTTGAAAGTGGACTAATCCTTTTTAAGTGCAATTTTAAGTATATTTCTGAGAAGTATATTAAAGTAGACAAAGTATACTTTCTTATTTTTAGTTTAAAAGAAGTATACTAATAGAACACTTGAATAAACTTAGTTTTTGTAAGGGTACTTCTGGTCTCTATGAAGCACCTCCTTCCGAAAAGTGCAATGTGCTCTGACTGGTCACCTGGAACAGTATTGTGATTAATCAAACACTTCGAGCATGCTTGGCAAATGCCTTTTTTCCGTATGCTTTGGGTGGGAATTATTTAAATAAGGTATATTGTGACATGTACATTCCCAGAAGAAAACACAAGGCTACAATTGAGGCGATTCAAGGAGTTCAACTGCCTTTGAAGTGGAATTTGTGCTTTGTAACTTTGCAGACCTTTTTTAAGCTCAAACAGCAACGTTGCACACTAAAGAAAGATAAAAATGTAAAAAAGCATAATAGGACCCCTTTAAAAGATTTAAAAGAACATCCATTCCCAAAGTTAAAATGGAACAGGCACTGGTGTCATCCCAAAATTCAGTCTGCTCTTGTTTTTGTGATGGGGTCAACAGATGAAAATACTTGCTTTCTTTCTGGTTTCACGGATCGCCGAAAGACAGTGATGCCAAGCAAACCCCTCCAAACACCATCAACCACTGTTGTAATTTTGTTGTCACAAGAAACGCTTCACCAACTGTTAGTTTGATTAGGAAGCAACCAACTGATGATGATGGAATATGACAATAGAGGTGAAGCAGTCACGTGACTGTCCCCGGACATGTCCCTTTTATCACTGTCTATGTCATTGCGGAACATCTGGGGAAGATTAGGAGCATGTAAATGTGCCCCTTGGTACAGAGACAATCTTCTGCAGCATCTGAGCATGGAAAGCCCAGGGATAATGCAAACCTTGTCAGCTGAATCCATAAAGAGGCTTTCTTTTTCTCATGGTAATGGAATCTGGTTACAGAACACACTATTGTTAATCGGCATAAAAGATCTCGACGCGGGGTTATCTAATACAGATATGAGAACACTTTTTACCACATTAACCCATTTAAGTTGTCAGAAAACACTTTCCCTAGAGCTGGACAATGAGTGCAGATGCACATTAATGAATCATCTCCTTTCAAAAGGCTATGACTTCCATTTCAAGTAAAACGAGACCACCTATTTGGTGGTCTGAATGACTTCAGCTTAGCCACAACTATAGAGATGTTTTTAGAGCTGGGCATTGAAAAAAGAAAAGCGCAGGTTATGTATTTTCTGGCTGCTATGGTAAGTAAAGCTCTGAGTCATGGTGTAAAGTGTATACTGCCCTACATTACCCCCAATCCCTTCCTGCCCGCTCAGGTTGGCAGCGCAATTACCTCTGACAGGTTTGGACTGTGACTTCTAGATTTCAGCATAATCACTTGCACAGAGTTCACAAACCAGCTGAACTAAAAGAAAGATAGAAGGAATAAATCTACATACTGCTTTCTACTTAGGTTAAACTCATGATATTTTATAGACACAGTATTTATATTTTTCATTACAAATGATATTGTCAACATAACAATTACAATAAAAAAAATTGGGCAACCAGGGTGAGACCGAGAGCCATGGGAACGGAGCGAGGCCGGTGGCGCGGGTGTTAATGAGAGTCACCTGCACGCCACACCGGTTTCGTGTCCCACAGAGGAGCTCCCAAAGGATAAAAGGAGTGACGACAGTGAAGGATGAGAGAGGACCAGGCCTGGGCTTTATGTTGTTGTTTTATTACATTTATATAAGGCAGTTGTCTATGAGGGCCTGCAGCTTTACTTTCGTTTTGTATTGTTTGACTGATTATTTTGTGATTAAAGATATATAGTATTAAAGATATGTCACAAATTTATATCCACTTGAGAATTATATATCCACCTGCACAAATGTTCACCTGCTGGAATATTATATATATAATATTATTACTCTTTTTCCTCTCCCAGTTGCCCTCAACCTATTGAGAGACAATGTATGCTTTTTTTACTTAAGTAATAAATTATTCACTAAAATGTGCAGTTTTACGGTTTCCACTTCTTTATTAAAGATGAATATCCTTTGTCCGCTCACTCTGATGGTTTGCTTTCTTAATGATAAATAATGGCACTAATGTGCAATGAGAGTACTAGTGAGCACTTCAGTAAAAATTTCCTCTTAGTTTAGACCAGAGGGATTTGATTTCATTACACACATCTGTGATCTTTAGCCTCCTTCCCTGACACATCCTCCAGTCGAAAGACTAACAAATCCACATGAGCACAAATCTACACGAACAGTCAAGCTCTTTCAATATCCTGAAGGAAAAAAAACAGTTGCTCTGTAAGTAAGCCCTGCATAGCCTCAATATGAGACATACCTTACACGAAACCACATTAACTTACTGGGCCAAACACACACACACGCACCTGATGTCCTCTTCCTCTTCAGACACTTGTCACCACTTTAGTGTCTGCTTTACGTCTGTCTGGACCTTATAAATCTCCAATCTGTGTGAGCAGGGCAGAGCGGAGGGGCTTCTGACAGCTGTGCTGTATGTGCAGGACCAGCCTCACACAGGCTACATTCACAAAGTCAGTGTTTGGCAACTGTATTTACTGACACGTGAATCTGAAACTGTCCTGTTCATACAACAGCTTACAAGAGCAGCTCAAATACTGTCTAAATGAATGAATAACCTAGTCAAGCTGCATTTATACTCCTGTGCAACTATACTGATATATGTAGAGATGTACTTACATTAAAATTCTTGTTGATTCAGTATTTTTTTTCATAAATTGATAAATGGTTGATTATTTTAATATAAATGGACGAATAACCATATTTATATGTCACTTTAGCTATAGAAAATAGATAATAGTTGTCATGTTCATTAACCAAAGCTGTGTTGAACAAATACATTTGGCACTCCAAATGCCGAATTCTGAAACTAGACTCGAAAGTTTGGAGTGGTAAGATTTTTTATGTTTTTGAAAGACCAAGGCTGCATTTATTCGATCATATACAAAATTAATTATATATACGGATATTGCGACATATTACAATTTAAAATATTGATTTTGAATTTTAATATATTTTAAAATGTAATTTATTTCTGTAATGACAAAGCTGAATTTTCAGCAGCCATTATTCCAGTCTTCAGGGTCACATGATCCTTCAGAATCTTTCTAATATGCTGATTTGAACAGAAAGTTCAAAAGAACAGCATTTTTTTTATTATTATATCAATTTAATGCATCCTTGCTGAATAAAAATAATATTTTTTTAAAGAAAGTCCAACTGACCCCAAAGTTTTAAGTTTATTTTTTGCTAATTTAAATAAAAGTAGTGTATACAAAATGAAGAAAGAAAAATAGGGCAATGCTAACCACCACCTTTCTGTCACACATATGCAGCACTTTTGACTGCACACTTAAGAGACAAAAGCCTGGATTTCAAGCTACTACCAGCACATACCAAAGCATTATAAGCTGACTGCAAATTAGCCGTCACCTGACTGTGAGTGTTTCCCTCGTCTAACCTGAAAAAGCAAACTGTATGGAGCTCTATGGCAGGAACCCGAGGCTAGTCATTGACACGTGTTTAGCTGTGAGAGTGACTACATTAGTATCTATGAGCGTGTGAGTGTGCAGCTCTGGGACGAGAAGGTTAACATTTTCCAGTTGGCCGCTCGGAGGCATGTGTTGAACCCTGCACTTGCGGCCCATGGATCTTTGATGTGGGAGTGGGTGAAACGTTCATGAAACACAGCATGTTGACAGAGCGATGCTTAATCAATACAGTGAGTCCTACAATATGTGTCTGCAAAGTTACTGCACTTACATATAGTCACCAACTAACTTTTAACTAAAAAATGACAACATATCATGTCATGAGCAGGTTAAGACATCTAACATTTCCTTTAATCTAGAACTTAAATGCAGAAGTTGTGTAATACCAAAGGTCTGGTGGTCTCATGCTAAAGCATGAGATATGAGGCTTCCTTCTAAAGCTTCCTCTCGTAAGCACATGCATGTGTGTGTGTAAGTGTGTAAGTGTGTGTGTTCAGATAAGGGGGTGGAGAATTACTGAGCTACAGGGTGATTAGAAAAGTAAGGACCCAAGGGAACCTGTAGGAGTGAATCTGGCTCAAGCCCAGGTAGCTATGCACATCTGCATTACATCTACACAAACACAAACACACACACACGTTTGTTTTTGTGAATTGTGGGACATTCCATAGGCGTAATGGTTTTTATACTGTACAAACTATATTTTCTATCGCCCTACACCAACCCTACAGCGAAACCTACCCATCACAGGAAACTGTGCACATTTTTATTCTCAAAAAAACTCATTCTGTATGATTTATAAGCCTTTTGAAAAATGGGGACATGGGGTAATGTCCTCATAAGTCACCCTCTCCTTGTAATACCCATGTCATACCCATGTCATTATACAAATTTGTGTCCTGCTATGTCACAAAAACGCGTATACACACACACACACACACACACAATAAATCTCAAATTACTCAATTACTCACGCGCAGTAATGCTGTGGATCCAGAGAGGAATATCTTAACTTGAATAGGTGTTTAGCCTTATAATTTAGCCTTAAATACAGAATGAGAATATTCAGAAACATATTTTAAATAAATACATGAATTCATTCCTATTGACGCACAAACAGTCTATAAATTAAAACCTAGTGAGCTTTCTAAAGATGCAGCATTTTAAAGCATTTAAGGTGCACTACCAATTCGTGGACTGTTCCAAAAGCTAGGCAGCAATACGACCTTCTAAGATACCTTATTTTTGCCAAATTCTAAAGCAGCGCTGAATGCATTTTACACAGAGAAGGCAATCCCAAAATTCTCAGTAAAAAAGCGATCCAAGATGGTGGACAATGCAAAACAAATATAGTTACAAAATCAAAATATAAATTAAATATACATTTTCATCAGTAATATTCAGTTAGCAATGATTAAATAATTCTAAAGAATTTATTAATCATAGTTAATATTAATTTCAACATTTACTAATACATTATTAAAATCTAAAATTCTGTTAGTATTATTTAATAGATCATTAACTAACAATAAACTTATAAACATAATAAATATATTTTTCTTAAATGGTTACTTCACTGCTGGAAAAATGGGCTTTCAATAAAACTTGTCTGCCTATACAGTAGAAAGGCAATAAATAAATAAATAATTCAGTGCTACCTGACAAGAGAATACTTCATCTTCCCTTTTGCCAAATTGTTAGGAAAACTTGAACACCCATAATGCCATCCAAGACCACACCCACCAGTCTGGTATGTTATACGCTTTCCACAGTCAAATACCACCTTGCTTAGGTAGGAAATACTTCTTAACAAACTTTTAGTCATGTGTCGAATTGTATTATTCCCAGGTGCAAGAATTCAAAGATTAAACATTTAGAGGGAGTGAGTTGCTTTTGGTTTCCAGTGAAGGATCCAGAGCGTTGTAGACAGTGGCTAGACAGGCTGCAATGAATCGTAAATAAGGAGAGAATGCGAAAAACCTCCATGTTTGTAGTTAACATTTCAAAGTGGATGACTACGAACATCATGTTTTAGGCTAAACAGAGGAGAAAAACTGAAAGGATCGGCCGTTCTGTCAGTTCCACCCAACCCCCCAAAGCAAAACGCTGTTGTGTACTGGTAAGAAAGCTGTTGCCAGTGTGTTCCATTATTACCATAATGTTGTTTGAGAAGTAGACATATACAATACCATTTTTAGTGATAAACCTACCCTTAGGTTTATCACTGAAATTGTTCTGTTAATAACCCTCTGTCGATCTGATTGTATGTGGGCGGGGATACAAAAATGCAAAAGTACATGAAAGCCCTGGAGCTGTCATAAATCTTTTGCTGACAAATAAATGTGAATTTTCCTGGTCGAGGTAACACAGAGAATGAATAAACTTTGTGCATTTACATATACTATTGACACTGTAACAATACAAATAAACAATAATGTTACACTTTAACTAAAAAGAAAGATAAATACATATTGTAACACATTCATTGCTCATGAGAATGACAGATTTTTTAATGACACAGAGTTGCTACCTATGTAGAAAGTTTCAAATCAGTCACTTATGAGATTCCATTTCAGAATGCTCCCTTAGATGGCTGCCTCTGCAGGCTGTAGACAGCAAGACTGCTCACTGAGTTTTGGAACAGAGCCATATTTTTTTTAAATCCCACTTATATCAAGAAGCCTCTGTTTTAGAACAAGAAAATATGCCATTTTCAAATCAGTTTGTGTGGATATAATTAGCAATAGCTAACATAACAATGAGGCTCATTTGGGATGTGATTTCATGCAGCGCTGCGTGTCATTTGCTGGGCTGGTTACACATCATAAATGCTGCTTAACTTGAAAATATAAATCCAGTGTTATTTTGCGACAAGCTCTCTGGTTCACAGGCAATCAATGAGGGGTAAAAGGCAGAAGGTGATGAATTATTATACAAGGGCATTTTCTCACGAAACAAAGTGCATATTTTGGCTACTAATGTGTCATTTCCAAGCACACAAAGTCAGCTAGGACAGTTCCAGCAGTGGTCATGAAATACGTGTGAATATTCCCTGAAGGAATGCGTCTTGGGGATCAAGTTTTTTTCTTCTCAATGATTGGCCTAATTGGAGACATCAGTGCAGGGTGTCAGGGGATGTGATATAAACCTCTTTTAGGAGGTGTGACTGTCCTATGTTCAAGTAGACTTATTAGGACATGGTGTTCAGTGCAGGGGAAGTGATTCCAAAAGGGACCTTTGTGAAAAAAAAGGGGTCTACTCTGCAACGGTTTTAAAGGTGCAGTTTGCACCAAAACTCATATTGTGTATGGGAACTTCAAAGTTAACGCTTCAAAAACCACACAAAGAGAGCATGATGGTAAGCCATACAAACACAGTTGTTTAACATTACCGTTGTGTACGCTTTGTGTGGTTTCTGAAGCATCAACTTTGGAGGTCCTTTACACTTGCATTATATGGACTCACACAAATTGATTAGAAAGAAAGAAAGAAAGTCATATACATCTGGAACGGCATGAGGGTGAGTAAATGATGAGAGAATTTCCATTTTGGGGAGGAATATACCTTTAACTCACCCTCATGTTGTTCCAAACCTGTATGAATTTTTTCCCTATGTAGAGCAGTAAAAGAGGAAAATTTGGAAGAATTAAAAATCTCATGCACATAACAATAATAATAATAATAATAATAAACAAATAAAAAAAGGTTTTAATGATGTTGCATTATTGTGAACTGTTTTTAGCAAAATAAAACAAAAAGCCCAAAATAAAAAGCCAAACATTAAACTTAAATTCTTTAATTAGTATCATTCAGTAGAAACAGCATTTCCAAAATGGCCATCTTCGACAACACAGCAATGTGGACTATGTACAGATTTGGCCAAATGATAAATGACATACTGGGTTTATTCAAACTTAAATACTGAATGAAATAAAACGCCACATCCAGCATGCAGAGAAATTCAAAACAAGTTTATTTTTGAATTTGGGTGGTCATTTTTTTCACGTTGGCATTGTTTGATTGTTTGAGGCAACATTGTTGCAAGCGCACCAACTCCCAAGCATTCATCATTGTTCCCTGGAAGGGCTGGCCTTTGCTGCTTCCCTCTGGGACGCCACACAGCAGCATAGCATACTGGAAGGCTACACAAAGTGCACAAGAGACCTGAACCATTTCCCAATTTATGATCTCTCAGCCCTTTAAAGGTTGATTTAATATTTGCCTGAGAGGTTCTGGAAAGCTTCCCAAAAATAAAAAGGACGAGAGAGAAAAAAACAAAACAAAACAAAAAAAGGGAGTCGAGTGTTGTTTATCTAACATTTAATGCACTTGTTGGTGAACTGTGTCCAAAAATAAGAAGTATTTATTAGTCTGGGTGAAGCAGAGGGGGCCTGACACCATTCAGCTTTAAAGGGGCTTTGAACAGGAGCGAGAGGTCCATCATTAGCCGTAACGCCTAATGGACCACGTTTCAACACGCATTTGCTCAAATGTCATGTGATTGGGATGATGTACAGCACATTGGGAGGGAAGAGACCCGAATTGCTTTTCCAACTGCTCACCGAGAGCCAGGCTACATAGCCAGGTTATATTTGAGTCACTTGAAAAAACAAAGCCAATGAGATGTGCGCCTTGTGCCAAAGCAGGCTGAAGTTAGCGCTGCCAAACCACCTGAATGTGAAAGCACTTTATCTCATGTACGCAATTAAAGAAGTGAAGGCCAGCGGCATTATAGATGCCTCCAAGTTGTCTGAAAACATTTAGTATCCAAACACTGATAAATCACCACTCTTATTTGCCATGTGATTTCATTAAAGGTGACTCATAAATAGGCCTCCATGTAGGCTGGATTCACTTAAATGCTAATTCTATGAATGCCCTTCAAGTCTTAGCCTGAAAAGAACTTCAAATGATGGCATTTTTGGTTTTGAATGCAGCAAAGTCTTTAACACATGCTCAATCTTTTCATATGTCTGCCAAATGTGATTAAACGTGCAAAGAACTGTAGTGTGCGCTGTAATTCATCCACAACAAGATGTTCTTGAGAATGTTCTCCATGTATTAAAGAAGCTTAGATACACATTAGAGATAATGGCCCTTACTATAAAACATATCCAGGTTTTCTCCTACAGCACTGGCCCAGAACTCCGAGGAATCTGTGGGCCAACTACAGATCATCCATAAACCGCAGGCTTTGGCCGATGCTATAAATGAAAACTTCTCAGCTCTTTATATCCGGAGTTTGAGCCCTGGCCGCTAGAGAGACGGATGTGCCTCCACAGCTGCAGGCCACTTTAAAGCGGCACAGGTTTTCAGGGATGTTTATTAATGTTTTTTGCCGGAGGGACTTTTTTCGGTTTCTCTGCAAACAGGGCAATAACGGACACTTTTGTGTAGCCAGGTAGATGAAGACGAAACCTCTCTGATGTCAGCTGAAATATCTGCTAGATAAACAAGGCGACTGCCAACACGACCGAGCGGTTTGTTTCATAGATAGCTCGAGTGTAATTTGGGACCAAACAGAGACATTTAGGGCAGCTACCTGAGGGCTTCGGCACTGACGTCAAGCCACATGTTATTTTAAGCAGTGGGTCAAAGGTGACCTATTTCTTTTACTGAATATTTTGCCCCAACATGGCGAGCCGAAATCCATGTTATAGTTTAAAAGTCTGTTTTTATCTAATGGACAATGCTAAAAGCCTTTATCATAAATGTGTATAGAGTGTCTGGCGCTGCAGTGGACTTTCAGTGATGTGGTATAGGAAATCAATATGTCCCATTTCTAACTCCAGACTCATTCAGGGAGCAAATAAAAGCTGCTTTAGTGTGGCAACGCAATCAATTTGGTTATCTAAATTATAGTAAATTACTTCAAGAGTGCTACATCGCTTTACGGATGTAATGCAACATTTTTAAAACTATCTAAAATCCATCCCAGGCTCATTGGAAAAACATGCCTGTGGCGACATTTCTGCAAAATTATATTACGTTGCTTCTTGCATGTTTTGCGACACTTTCAATGTGAAATATATAGTGAGTGGATCTGCATACATTTTATTAATCACCCTCATGTCATTTTAAACCCATAAGACCTTTGTTCATCTTCAGAACACAAATTAAGGTATTTTTAATGAAATCCAAGAGTTTTTTTTACATTTTTTTTATCTCACATAGAAAGCAGCGAAATTACCACATTTAAGGTCCAGAAAAGTAGTAAAGACATAGTTAAAATAGTCATCATGACTACAGTGGTTTAACCTTAATGTTATGAAGTGACAAGAATACTTTTTGTGCGCAAAAACAAAACAAAAATAATGACTTTATTCAACAGTTTCTTCTCTACCCTGTCATTCTCCTATGCAGTTTACGTTGAAGACATATTGCAGAGCTTCCATGTTCTATGTCTGAATTAGCTTCCGCCAGACCGCCTTCCATAATCAACTTGCGAAGAATGTGTAAACTGGCATTGCATCAATTAAGCTTTTTCCTTAAGTTAAACTGGGAAGGCGTAAGACGTAGTGTAAGCTTTTTGAACTGCAAGAGTTTTACACTTTCTTCGTAAGTTGAATATGGAAGGCAGTCTGGTGAAAGCTAGATATTTTACTTCATTACTTGTTACATTATATATATATATATATATATATATATATATATATATATATATATATATATATATATATATATATATATATATATATATATATATATATTATATATATATATATATATATATATATATATATATATATATATTTTTACACAGTGTAAAAAACAACAACAGTGTCATAACATAGTATTCTGCATAGTATACATAATAACATAATATGGGAATTGTGTGAAAATAAGTATTTATTAAATCAATGATCTACCTCTGTAATCATAAGGAATAAAAGGTATTGGTGTTTTACTGTCACAAGTGTTCATTTCACCTAGAAACTGCAGTGAATTTTATGTACAGATAAGTTTTTAAAGAATTGCAGAAATGTAGGAAGAGGCACATTTTTCACAAGATTGCTAAAGTGGCCTATTAACAGATCTGATGACAAAATGACCCTCCTCCCTTTCCATAGAATTAAAAGAAACAAAAAAAGTAACACTTGCTTAAGTGTCCTTGCAACACCATATTTTTGGATCATTTATGTAAAACAGTGTTAAACTATCCAAACACAGATCCAACACAGACTTATATTACAGAACAAAAGCTGACAAACAACAGTTGTTAAGGTAGGACTGGTCAGCAAGTAACCTTTTAAGGTGGGTCTGGGAGAAGGGTGTACAAAGAGCTTTGCAAAAACATCATAACAATGTGGTACTATGAGCTTCCTCAAATGTATGACTAACCAGTGTAAAACACACATTCTTCCTGTATTTAAAAGAAGAAAAAAAAAACCTTTGGTATCACACAGAACAAGCTCTATTTTAAAAGGGCAGACGGTTCTTTTTTTTTTTTTTGTGCAGTATAGCTGTTAAATCGGGAGCGCATGATGAAACAGATGAAGCAGAGAACTGACATGCAAATGTGCAAGAGCCGCCATTACTCATAAAAGATCATTTCAGTTTTAAGATGGCTTGGCAAGAGAACTGCTATTAGAAGCACGACTTAGCCAGAGCCGTTCCCGGCCTTGTCAAAAGAAGCTCTTTCTCTGCATCACAAATTCCTCTTAATTTAGAGGGCAATTCACTGCTCATTCATCTTCTGTTCTAATCCAAATACAGATCATGGCACTACCCAAAAATGGCATTCGCTCTTGGCACACCAGGGGTGAGATTATCTCAAGCCTCTGAAGTCACAATGAGGCTCTTCAGGCAACGGAGGATTTTACACTCACAACTCTAAGGTTTGGCCTCAATTTCTCACATGCTTGACTATGGTATCATCTTTTCTGGGTGTGCCTCTAATTTTAGTTTTGTGCACCTTACATCTTCCTCTTTTTATGCAGTTTCCTGAATGAGGTTTGTATGAAGAGAATGTATGCAAAAAATGTGTTTCTGCAACAAACATGTATGAGGCATGTTATGGTTGATATCCTTAAACAAGACATGTTCTCTGTTGGATATTCACTTAAAAAAAGAAATATCAGTGTATTAATTAAAATGGTAAAAAAAAAATAAAATAAAAAAAAAATAGGTAAAACTAACAAATAAATAGTATATTTAAAATGATTTAATTAATTAAAGGGATAGTTCACCCAAAAATGCAAATGTCATTCCAAAACTCTGTGATTTTCTTTCTTTTGTGGTACATTAAAGAAGATATTTTGAAGAATGTTGATAACCAAACATCCACTGTGTGGATGAATTTTTTTTTTAACATGTTAAACATTTATTATATTTATGTTTAACATTTTAATTAAATATAACAAATTAAAAATTGAAAATTATAATCCAATTAATAACATTGGCCTGTTTTTCTCTTAATTTATGTGAAATTATTTTTTTTTAAATTAAAAAAAAACAACAACAGCACAAAATCTCTCTTTTTTAAAAATCAATTTGTTAAACAATCAAGACACGTCCCTTTAATGCATGATGGCCACCACATTACCGTAAAAGTAAATGGATTAAGAAAATCGATTTGTAAATACTTTATAAAAATGCATTGTAAATATTTTTTTAAATGCAGATTTATAGATAAATTATTTATCACAATTAATAATTTAACAATTACTTTTAAATATGAATTAAATAATTAATATGTCAATTTATGTCATTTATTTCTTTTTCAATTTTTATTTCTTTTTAATACATTGATTTCTTCATTTTATTTTTAAGTGGCACTCCTATTCTGAATTCTGAATAAAAGACATATTAATCTAAATTAACTACTTATTCACCAAAGGTAAATACTTTAATACAGCATTGAATTCATTCAAAATTGACATGATCTGTCAAATCAGTTTGATGTGTCACAAGGTGACTCAGAACAAAGGTACTACACCAAGTGTCAACAACAAACCGCAAGATCCTTTGACAGGGTTAAGCGACCCAATTATAAAGAGAGAGAGTGACGAGAAAAAAAAACCCTATGCCTCCTTTGTTTGGTCTCCTGAGTGCCTTTGAGAGAGCTGTGGAGAGAGGAGGACTAAGTATCCATTTAGCGCACAACACCCAGACCCACCCAGTGCAGGGGAAATAAGCATGCCTTTCTGTCAGCAGTCAGAACAAGGGATTACATCATACCAGACTTGAAAGCAGCAGACCCAGACAGCCACTCGATGAGAGACAAAAAGAGAATCTCTAACCAAGAGGAGGATGATGTAACTTGACACATTTATTGTACTCCGAGCACGGGACGGAGCTCGAGGTAATTGCTAGCCAAACAAAAAGCCCAGATATTTATGTTTGGTGGAGGGGAACAAAAGAAGCACCATTTTAAGTTTAATGATGCATCCTGTCATGCCTTTTATCATATCTGCTGATTAACAATCGCTCTTTAAATTCAGCTCTAAAACAGGGAAATAATCAGCATGCTACCTATCTCGCACAGCCAGGCCCCAAATCAAATAACGCAGCCAGGGAGACTGATTACCACATGAGAGAGCGAGCCTGCCAAAAATAGAGCTTTAATTTCATTAGAAATGAAGAATCATGTTTCTCAACATCAGCAGAGTTTCAAGGCCGTCGGGGGATCCAGGCTGTGTGTTTCTGTCGGCCACATAGAGGTTAGCTGCAAAAATGCCCTATTTCAGCACAATGACGTAATCACTTATAGCACAAAGGCTTGCTAAGTTTGGGGCACCCTGACAGACCTGCACGCGGGCCGGACAGGAAGTAAAAGCACATAATAGGAAAGGGTGTGGGGACGCCATCACTCATTGAGAGTAATGGAACGGGCAATTGAGTCAATGGCTTCTATATGCAGACATCAATATTGCCTTTGTCATCCTTAAATATCAAGCTGCAGTTTGCATAAATGCATCTGTAAGTGGTCCATGAACTGCCATTGAGTGAATCAGGAGTTATGATCCACAGCTTTAGCCTAATATAAAGAGGTTAGAAGTGGTCATTCAGCACTTGGAAGGGGAACGTAAATTTAGCACTTCCTAGATTAGAGGAAGTGTGACTTTAAAATTAAACAGCTGCTTGGAATCACAAAGCAAATCCTGAAGTATGAGCATGTGGCGTTAAAAAATAAATACTTTCACAGCAGGGAATGTACACATGGAATACATTACCATTCAAAAGTTTGCAGTATGTGAGATTTGTTTTTGAAAGAAACAATGTGTTGAGGTAATTTCTGCTGAAACAGGAAGGCAGGGTGGGAAATATCAAACAGCTCCTCCCCTTTTTGAAAATAGCCAATAGCGTTTTCTGGTCTGCACCGACTCGTGCATTTGATCTTGTCTGTGCTATAGTGTCACTGTACCGGAGCAGACTGTGTGCATGCTGTGGTGGTTTGCATGACACTAAGGGAGGACTCACACTAGACGCTCTGAACCGTGCATGCCTGAGCACGTTTGACCCCCAAAGCCTGGTTCATTTGACTAGTGTCATTGCTCCATACTGTGCCTGGTTGGAAAAGGTGGGCCAGAGCACGGTTCAGTTGGGCTTGGGCATGGAACGCATGTAGTGTGAGCCCTAACCGCGCTGGTGCACAGAACATACTTTTGTGTGTGCTACTGTCATCATTACGACAGCAATTTATTACTACTTGAATAGTACACTTTTCAATTAATGTAATTGATTTGAGTGTATTTGGGTTTATAATGGGTCTAGTTCTCACCTACTGATGAACAAGAATTGTAGTTTGCGAGTAAAGCTGCTAATTCCTCCATTAACATCATCTGCCTTCGTAATAATCCTCTGATACGCGCAAGTTAAAATCACTGCGCAACATAAATGATAACTAAATTAGGCAGCATCTTAGCGAAAGCGCTTTTCTTCCTGTTTTCTTAGCAGCCACATCACCCTGTAGCCCAAGACCGGTTGCCCACTGAAGCTAAGCAGGGCTGAGCCTGGTTAGTACCTGGATGGGAGACCTCCTGGGAAAACTAGGTTGCTGCTGGAAGAGGTGTTAGTGAGGCCAGCAGGGGGTGCTCACCCTGTGGTCTGTGTGGGTCCTAACACCCCAGTATAGGGACACTATACTGTCAAAAAGCACCGTCCTTCGGATGAGACGTTAAACTGAGGTCCTGACTCTCTGTGGTCGTTAAAAATCCCAGGATGTCCTTCGAAAAGAGTAGGGGTGTTACCCTGACATCCTGGCCAAATTTGCCCATTGGCCTCTGTCCATCATGGCCTCCTAATCATCCCCATATACTGATTGGTCTCCTCTCCACCAATAAGCTGGTGTGTGGTGGGCGTTCTGGTGCAATATGGCTGCCGTCGCATCATCCAGGTGGATGCTGCACATTGCTGGTGGTTGAGGAGATTCCCCCTTCCGTATGTAAAGCACTTTGTGTACCCAGAAAAGTGCTATATAAATGTAAGGAATTATTATTATTATCTTCCACACAAAAAGTTGCATCGTATATGATGTAAGTGTGCTCCGGCCCAGAATGTTAAGTGCAATATGAGTGCAGGGGGGTGGAGAGTGGGGACAATCGCGCTCGGGCTTGGTTCGAGGCAACCGTGCCAAGTGTGAATACACCCTAACTCAAAACCAGACTTTATTCGCTGCAATGGAAAGCATATTTAAACTGTCTGAATCGTTCTCTATCCCCTATACAGTGTACTATGTGCCATTCACTATGTAGAAAATAGTAAATGTGTGAACAAGTGACCGATTTTAGCCACAGATTCAGCATCTATTTATAATGTAGGGGGTAGGACGCTTCAGATTGTAGAGAGCATTTGATTGGACAGAAAATCTGACGAGAAGCTGAAGTACAGAGTGATGTCATCAAAATCATTGATCCATATTGGCGGAAGTGGCTTGACATTAACACTCACCAACCTGCCAAATGCGGGTAGATATCAGCTGTGGCTGGTAAGACTACACTATACACTTTGGCGGGTTGAATATAATTTCAGCCTACAGCCAAATGAAAGGTAAAGGTAGCCAAGCTCATCATATCACAAAATTACATTTCAATCACAATTCTTTATCGATTAACTTGCTGTCAGTGAAGGCGGGATAGGCAGAATCGCGCTGAATGACACACAACAGAAGCGCTCTCTTGCGTTCTCTCTCTCGCGATCAGTTCTGCTTGCGCCTGAATAGTCAAATACACGCACACACAGATTTCAAAATGCCATCAAAATGTCAATCATGTGGAGTATCTTGCGTAAATACAGTCGGTTATGGCTTAAGTGGACGTAAACAGGTGGGTAAAAACTGGACATGTGTCAGTATATTAGGTCCATGCATTCAGCAGCCCAATTAAATACCTGTCTGTCATTAATATTAATCAAACAACAAAAGATGGTAAATAAATGTATACATGTTAAACAAACATATGTATCTATAAAAATAAAAAAAAAATTACTATTTGTAATTTGCTTCTTTGTTCGTTTTATATAGCCTAATAAAAATAACTTTCTCATATTATGCTTATACTGCCCATCTACCAGCTGATATACAATGTAGTCTTGATTTAGGTGGTCAATCTTCATTTGAAAGTTTGAAAGGGTTTTAATTCTTGTAAATCAGGTCAAATTACTCAAAATCAAGCATGTCAAAGTCAACTTTAATCATATAAAATGTAATTTCCCAAAAGCAAAATTGTGGCCAGTGAAAATGCTGAATGGCTAGTGACTTTGGAAAACCACTAGCCACAGTGGCTGGTGAGCAAAAAAGTTAATGTCAAGCCCTGGTGAGAGACTATAAGTTTTGAACGCTTTAAATCTTCTAATGCGAATTTTGTAATTGTTTTGGAGCACACTGGTTTATAGATAATAGTAAAATATGCTAAAATATGTCTTATATTCAAAACTAAAAGCCAAAAAACTAATTTTAAAATGTAATTTATTTCTGTGAATAAAGCAAAGTTGAATTTTCTGCAGCCATCTTTAGTGTCACATGACTTCAGAAATCATTCTAATATGCAGATTTATTATTGAAAACAGTTGTGCTGATTAATATTTTTGTGAAAACGGTAATACATGTTTTCAGGATTTTTGATGAATAGAAAGAACAGCATTTACTTGAAATAGAAATCTTTTGTAACATTATAAATGTCTTTACTGTCGATCAATTTAATGCATCCTTGATGAATAAAAGTATTCATTTCTTTCAAAAAAAAAAAAAAATTATATATATATATATCTTACTGACGTCAGACTTTTGAACAATAGTGTAAAGAATAAAAAACAATACGGTTCGGGAAGCATTTACTCAATGTTTTAGACCGGTAAAAGAGCAGAACATGAAAACCGTTTTTGTATGGCACTGGGTCAACTTCCTCTTCAGGGCCTTCTCTGTCTTTAACCACAAAAGCAGAAATGGTTCTGCATATGCTTAAGCAAGCTTGCCAAAGTGGAAGTGATTTCTGATCAGATTCTAATTTTGAAATGTACTTATTCAGCCTCTTACTGTGTCACTGGAGAACAGGCCCGACCACCTGTTATAGATTACATCCTCTGATGCACAGGAAGAGCCAGACCCAGTGTTTTATGTTCAGAAATGCACTCTCTACAGTTTGCGTCAGGGTGTGTGTATGCGTGTGGCATGTGTCCTAGGCTAAAAAACTTCCCTAAAGTGACTGTGGAGTTACTATGGAGGAAATCAGAAGTCTGAGAGCACTCAAACATGTTATGTCACTCCAATTCAGCGCTTGCAAAAGCTGCATTCCACTCTCTCATCTTAATTTCTGACAGCTGGTGGAGCATGTCAGTGACAGCGGAAAGCTAGAATGAAAGAATTAAGGAAGAAAGTGTTGCAGAACACAATGAAAAACATCCAAAATTTAAGGAGGGGTATTTCTGGCCAAGAAGCGAGCAGAAACTGTCAGGAAGCCGGGTGCAACAGAACGCACTAGAGTTGGCAAAGCACCTCTGGCCCAAACGTATGTTCCATAACTCCAGTCAAACCACTAACCCGAAATGTTCAGTAATATATTAGAGGAAACAAATCAGAGTCAAGTCCAGAGAGGGCTCTGATCCACATCAGGCACGCCACAGCCCAGCAGCACGCATAGGGTTCATTCATCTTTTGCAAATGATACACGCTCATATTTCCTCCTCATTTCCCCAGCACATGGAAAGCCACTGGAAAAGCTAAAGTCCATTGAATGGAAGGGCAGGGCTGTAAGGACGTGACTGTCACTGCATTTAGGTTAAAAGAAATATGGCTGCTCTGGATTTCATTGGTTTCTAAACTATTCTGTTTTAATATAACCACATACAAACTACGAGCGGATGTAAAGAACTTCAAGATGTAGGTCATCTTAAATTGTGCTCGTTTTGCACTTTACAAACATGAAAGAATCAACTTCTGCAAATCCTATATGTAAAAAATGTTTCAGGTCTGCATTATACCGCAAAACATATAACCTCGCTGAGAGCCGAGAATACACATTAATGTGGAATATGAACCATGTGAATCATTATACATGTTGCAAATTTAATTTTTACTTCATAATCAGACCTTGATATAAAACAATATGAAACTTACAATGAGAACTTGCAATAAATATCTGCAAGTCAATGATAAAAATAACAGTATGTCTAAAAGTAAAGCCTAGTGTTTTTTTGTTTTTTTTCCCCCCTGAATGTCATTTTATTTTATCAACTGCAGATCCTTTTTTAGGCATTTTGGCTTTTCTTGTTGGATTCTTTTTTTTTGTGAGATGTCCAATAAATAGAATCGGACAAAGGAGGATAGAAATTCACACATTTTGGAGTAAACAATGAAAGTATGAAAGTAAAATAAAAAACATATTCTTAGAGTTATGGTTGCTTACAACAACCTTTCAGCGTCCAAAAACAAAAAACAAAAAAAACATTAAAACAATTCCAATCATTTTGCTTTTGCATTGATAAAATCTTTTCACATAAATTAGACCTAAAAACCTAAAAAATTGAGGTCAGACACTTCTGTGGAATCATGCTGTGATAAAGCAGGAAGTGAGAGGCATTCATTTTTTTTTTTTTTTTTTTTTTTACTGTGCAGCTCGAATCTGTGAAAATTATTTCCAGATTGCATCTCTGCAAGTGCCAGTGGCTCATACCTGCCTGCTGCCCCCAACTGTCCAGCAGACGCCACTACAAATAGAACCACTAACACGGTGACATCATGGCACAGGACAATGAAGACAAAAACATATTTTATCTGTGTTAGTACCATCATTTTTGAGAATATCAAGACTTGTCCCAAACCATTCTAGTTGTACATACATTGCTGTTTAAAAGTTTGGGGTTGGTACGATTTATTTTTTTATGTTTTTAAAAGTCTTTTATGCTCACTAAGGCTCAAAGGATTAAGAATACAGTAAAATAATAATATTACAATATTATTGCAATTTAAATTTTTTCTGGTTTAACATATTTTAAAATGTACTTTATTCCTGTGATGGCAAAGCTGAATTTTCAGCAGCAATTACTCTTCACACCTCCAGAATTCATTTTAATGTTAATTTAGCGCCTAAGAAACATTTCTTATTATCAATTGTTAAAAACTGTTGTGCTACTTAATATTTTCATGGAAACTGTGATACATTTTTCAGGATTATTCGAAGTATAGAAAGTTAAATAGAAGTAGAACAGCATCTATTTGAAACATAATTATTTTGTAACATTTTAAATGTCTTTATTGTCACTTTAAATCAATTTAAAGGGATAGTTCACCCAAAAATGAAAATTCTGTCATTATTTATACACACTCAAGTTGTTCCAAACGGTATGAATTTCTTTCTTCTGCTGAACACAAAAGAAGATATTATGAAAAAAACTTGAAACAACCAGGTTTGGAACGACTTGAGGGTGAGTAAGTGATAACTGACTTTTCATTTTTGGGTCAACTATCCCTTTAACATTCCTTGCTGAATAAAAGGATTAAATTCTTTAAAAAAGAAAAAACAAACAAACAAACAAAAAAAACAAAACAAAAAAAAAAAAAACAAACTTGCTGACCCCAAAATTTTGAACAATAGTGTAGGCCTATATGATGTGGCATATGTTTAAACATAAGCACCACAATTATGTGGACAATTTAAACGAATTGCCCTTGACAATCAGCCCAGTCATAATTCAGTCTCAAAGGCACAATAACTTCATTTAAAATTATGAAGAAACCAAATATAAGAACTGCACCTATGCTAGATGACTCATTTATTTTAAAATTATGAATACAAACCAAAAAATACAGATTTAGCCGGGTCACAAAACGTTACAAAATCTCCAACTGAATATGATAATATGTTCTAGGAAAACAAAGATGTATACAGAAGAGGAAAAAAAATTAAAATGAAAAACATAGCCTACTAAAAATGAAAGATCAGAAGGGTTTAAGGAATTTCAAGAAATGGCTGTAATGTGTCTCCCAGGAGCAGTGTTTTTCTGAACACATGGGTTTTCTCACAGTAAAACCAGTCCTGACACAAAACAGAATAACACTTAAAAGAGTACAAAAAGCCATGTCTTGTTGAAGTGGCTTTAAAATAACTATGATTTGACAGAGAAGCAGTTAAATTAGAGCCTACATTGACTGGAGCCTGCCAGAGAATAAATCAACTCAATCTCTGTGGAAAAAATTCTCACCTCCCAAACTAAATGGGTATTTAAGAAGAAAACTAGCCAATTATTTGTGCATGATTTTTTTTCTTCTTTTTTGCTTTTTGCATGATCTTAACGGCCTCTTACAGTTTCGACACTCTTCTAAATTGCATTTGGTTATGTGGAGTCCTGTGCAACTGCACTGTGACATTGATCACATGGCCTCCATCTCCATCCAGACCACTTCAGATTAATTTTTCAGCTGCTCCAGTGCAGCCGTTTCATAGCGTATCAACAGCGTAGAGACCCATCCGCCTCTGCCCTACTTCTGCCGCTCTGTGCGTGACACCACAACCATTTAAAGTGCTGTTTTTCGCTAGTGACTCCTCCACCATTTTCAGCTGTCCCATTCCATTTTTCATTCATCCCTTAATTTGCGATGCAGCTCTTTTTTCTGAGCCTGTGACTTTCTCCTCGCACTCTGCATTATTCACAGTTTCTCAGAAGCTCCAACACCCAGAAGACCTAGACCTGACTCTTCCATTTCCATATTTTTACTTAAGGACTTATGTTTTACCATTTCAAACACGTCATACTGAGAATACCAATTTGGATATTGATGCAAGACCTGCAGTCATGAGGCAGCTGGAAAACAGTTTAAGATGGAGATGTGGGGTCTCTGAAGCCCACCAGCCCAGGGCAAGACTGAATGGATGTAAAGGAGAGGTGGACCTGCGAATCTGAAAGCAGATCTGAGAATACTGAACATACAATCTGGCTATTGTTTATTTAAACCCTTTGACTACAGTGGAAAGATGTTTAAAGTGCTCCTATTATGGTATTTTAAAGGTTCCTAATTTTTTTTAGAGGTCTCCTACAATAGGATTACATGCATTTAAGGTAAAAAACAAAAAACCTTTGAATTTCTCATAATATACATTGCACATCACCTCATTTCTTAAAGAGTCTGAAAACGGTTTTGTTCTAAGATTCAGTCTCTCTAAACCCCTCCTTTCTGAGAGCCTGCTCTGCTCTGATTGGTCAAATGGCCCAGTTTGTTGTGATTGGTCTACTGTTTACAGCGCATGTTGGAAATGAAACTTCTATTACCATGTCCGAATTTCAGCTCCAGAGGATTCCTCAGCACTTGAGGCACAGTGATACGAAACGATATGTAAGTGACAAAAAAATGCTGATGATGGCAGTTCAGAATCGATTCTTTTTTTTTTAGGAGACAATAACTTTATTTGTTGTGCACTTTGATCTTTAAAACTTTGCAGACCTTTTACATTCACAAACAGCTATATTACACACTACATAAAAAGTTAATATTAGAAAAAGCAAAATAGGGGCACTTTAAAAAACATTTTTGATGGGACAATCTACCAAAAATGAAAATTCTGTCATTTACTCACCATCATGTCATTCCAAACCTGTGACATTTTTTCTGCAGAACACAGAGATACACAGAAATATTTTGAAGAATGTTGGTAACTAAACAGTTTAGTTTCACATTGACTTCCATCTTCCATTTTTTGTCCACATAATGGAAGTCAATTTGAATCACAACTGTTTGGTCACCAACATTCTTCAAAATATCTTCTTCCACAGAAGAAATAAAAGTCAGGTTTGGAACAACATGAGGGCAAGTAAATAAAGACGGGTTTTTTTTTTTTTTTTTTGGGGTAGACCAACACTTTTAAACAGTCAGGATGTAAAGATACATGTAAACAAAGACTTTATATTACAAAGACGGTGCACTCGTATTACTACGAATGGGAGAATGTGCAACGTGCAATATTGCGAAATTGGAAAGTCATCGCATCATTGCAGCTGCCGTTAGAATCTTCAGTTCCTATAGAAACAGTCAGACACGCACTTCCTATAGAGGCGCGTGCTTAGGACTGCACATGCTCATTAGCTTGATCCAGCCTGAAAAATGCTGTTTTTTGTCATGATTCGAGAGTTTAGAAACAAAATTTATGAGACAATTATTGTCAGATTTCACTGGTGATTTCAAATATGAAAATTAATCGAAAGCTTGGTGAACAGCTTTGGAGAATTTCCCCATTCAAAGACATAGGAGCTGCACTTGCATGCCCAAGAAGTGTTTCAAAGATGGCCGCCGAGTGAAATGACTTGTCTTAAAGGGACGTAAACCACCATAGGAGATAACCTTTGACCCTAATATAGTTGTTTGTGTGTGTATGTGTTTTTTTTATTATTATTATAATTTGTGACAAGACATGAAAAAATGTCTTTTGGGGTACCTCTACCTTTATATTTTATTCCAGATCTATGCAGTAAAAAAATATTTTTCCTTAGAATACAATGTGAGAAATAGTTTTATTATTATTGATTTTTTTATTTATTCATTTTTTTTATTTAGTTTCTATAACTAAAAATACATCTGTTCACTGCAGTTCTCAGCATGCATTAAATGGAATATTTGTTTATTAGGAATTTCCATTGAGCTCTACTGTCACTATTTCTAAAATTAAATAAAATAATAAAATGATGCAGACAGCAAAACCGAAAGTCATATTTCAATTTTAAGGCCAAAGTGTGTGTGTATGTGTGTTTGCAGTGGTGTTGTAATGTACTCACAAGATTTCACGTCTCCTTGCAGCTGAAGTATCTGGGGTACCGGCATGGTTAAAACCACAATGTCAAACTGCTGTGATGCTCCCCCTTTGCGACACACTTCCCAGCCAGCGTCTTTCCGGTAAATGTGAGTGACGTGTCGGTCATAGAGCACCTCTGCTCCTGCTTGAGTGCGGAGGGGCACAGTTGGCAATGTTGCACATAGCAAAAGAAGTGAAAAGGAGAAAAAAGGAAGGAAAGTATTCCAAAGAAAGTCATGCAGAAGATTATGTATTATAGAGAAGTCAAAATTTGGTTTATAGCACATGCAAATAGTTCTACATGATGCCTCATCCAGAGGTGTAAAGAGTAAC
Organism: Elopichthys bambusa; assembly: GCA_037101425.1. Taxonomy (NCBI): domain Eukaryota; kingdom Metazoa; phylum Chordata; class Actinopteri; order Cypriniformes; family Xenocyprididae; genus Elopichthys; species Elopichthys bambusa. The sequence continues at coordinate 17,942,414 of CM074449.1, forward strand.
TGAAAACCATACTTAAGTAAAAGTACAGGTTACAAGTTACAAGTTACCAATTCCGGTATGACTTGAGTAAAAGTCTCTGATTTTAACACTTAAGTATTTTACTCGTACTGAATGTTGGCTCAAAGATGCACTAGTCCTTGACACCTGAGAGACATGCCAGTGAAAATAAGAAACAGTTGATTTGTGAGATGAGAAATCATGTTTAATCACTCAAAATAAAACTGAAAACCTCAATATTGCAATAAATCAAGGTCGACACAACAGCCTCTTAAGCGTCTACAATCTCTCAAGTCTCAGTTAAGCTCAAGTGCACAAAAAGGCCATAAGTAAACAAATATCCTTCAAAAAGGTCTTGTCAATATAGAGGATAAATAAAATAATGTTAAGTAAAATTAATTAGTTAAAGCCTTCTTGCACTGGATATGCTGGTTTCAGCCTCTTCACCCACTGCAGTCATGACCTCATCTCCTAAATCAAACACCTTTGATTCAGCAACTATCTGCTAATGAACTCGCATTCACATAAAGTATCATAGTTGACAAGTTTCGGGGAGTAAGGGTAAAACGCACAAGATATAGTAATCGAAAAATATATCGATATAACAGAAACAAACTGCTGCAGAAAAAGTTAGGTGCCATGCAAAATGTAATGTGTAATTGCATTACTCATCACAAATGTATTGGAGTAAAAAGTACATTTACTTGTTCAAAAATGTAGTCAAGTAGAGAGTAAAAGTTGCTAATATCTTTGATACTCAGTACAATTACAAAGTAGCCAAAAAGATACAGTACAGTAACTAATTACATTTACTCAAATACTTTATACCTCTGGCCTCATCTTAGAAACAAGAGCAATGGTGGAAAGAAACTAGGGGTGTAACGATACACTCATGTCACAATTTGACACAATTCCCGATACTGAACTCACAGTACGATATTATTGCAATACTGTAAGCCAAAAAAAAAAAGTTTTTTTTATTTTTCCTTCTAAGACATATGGTAAAAAGTTAACAAAAATTTACTGTTGATTAAAATGCTAAATTTGGTATTACATCAGGGGTGGACTTGGTCCTGGTCCCGAATGCACAGGGCAATGGTGACACCAGAATAAAATAATTACTGATTCTGAAGCTTAAAATACAGAATTATGTTAGACACATATGCTTGCACTCTGTAACTCACTACAAATATTTAAGGCCCCTTTTTGCTGGTAAAATCAGACATTTGGCATTATCAGGACCCACAAATAGTCCCCCATTGCATTATTATATTATTACTGTCACTGAAACTCTGTACACTACAATTTTTTGTCATGCAGTACACTCACGCTTTGATTGCATGCATCCGTTGGATCAATAAGGATATATCGTTATACCCCTAAAAGAAACCCAACTCCAGTTACATGGAAAATACATCTTAAGTGAAGTAGCACACAGTTTTCCCCAAAGGGCTCAAGGTCACAGAAAAAGTGGACAACAGTATATAAAATCAACATCAGGAAAATGTTGATAAATAGTATGCACATACGCACAATTCACTTTTAATGTAAATCCCTTACTGTTTTGCTGATCTTTGAATAACTGTGTTGTTTCTCAATGTTGCTACACTAAAGCAGTTCCATCTGACTGCTGCTTTTTGTTCACATGCAAAATATCAAAACATCCTGAACTGTTTCTAAAGACTCTTGAAGAGCCTTGATCTTTGAGTTCATAAATCAGCTTGCATGGTCTGGCCAAATTCTTCGGCGCTCTCTCTCTAGGAAATCAGACATTTTTTCTAGAAAGGTAACATTTAGATGGACCAACAGCTGGATGACTCGGGTCTTGCTGACCCAAAAATAAATTTCTGGCAGCACATTTCTGTCATTAAACAGCTGATGAAAAACAGCTGCTTTATGAACAGCGATAAAATCGGTTATTAAATCTGTCTTGCTTCTCTGACTGTGTAAATACATAAAAAGCATTTCTGTGTGAAATTGCCCTGATGGAAAAAAACTTTTACGCTACAGCGAATGTTATTTTTGCTATTTTAATACATGTTTTAAATGAAATGTAGATATTTACATTATAATCACTCAAACATTTTTGACGAAAAAAAGTTTGCAGGCTTAGTTTGCGAGTCTCTTATGCTCGCCATGGCTGCATTTATTTTATTAAAAACACAGTAAAAACAGTAATACTGTGAATTATTGTTACAATTTATAATAATTGTTTTCTATTTTAATATATTTTAAAATCTATTTTATTCTTGTGATGGCAAAGCTGAATTTACAGCCATTACTTCAGTCTTCAGTGTCACATGGTCCTTCAGAAATTATTCTGACATGCTGATTTAGTGCTCAAGAAACATTTCTTATTATTATTAGTGTTGAAAACAATTGTGATGCTTAATATCTTTGTAGAAACTGATATATTTTTTACCAGGATTCTTTGATGAATAAAGTTCAAAAGAACACCATTTTGTTTAAAATAGAAATATGTTGTAACATTATAAATATCTTTACTGTCACTTTTAATCAATTGAATGCGTCCTTGCTGAATAAATGTATAATAAAAAAAAAATAAAAATTAAAAAAAGACCCTAAAACAAATGGTAGTGAAAATCATCCAGAAGTCAAGTCAAGTCACCTTTATTTATATAGCACTTTTTACAATGCAGATTGTGTCAAAGCAGCTTTACAGTGATAACTGGTATATATTTTTAGCTGCACAGCAGTGGTGTCATTGGCCATCTTAAGTAAATTCAGTATTGATTCATTCCGTTGTAAGAATCAATAGTTATTAATTTAGTTAATTTATCTATATCAGCACTGGAGTAAACAGTGATGTCATCATCCAGCTCAGTTCAGTTCGCATACAATGGTGTCAATGCAGGCAGATCAAAACATTGATGAATATCAAACATCAAGTAGAAGAAGATATTAGAAATGAAATGATAGGAAATAAGTTGAACCTGAATTCAAATGACCTACCTGACTCTTTGAGGTAGTGTTTGACAATGGATGAGACCCCATGGGGCGTAACATAGTTCACAATTCCTTCTTCCTTAGACATCATGCCTTCAACAGGAGCAACAAGAGGTTTTAAAATGTCTTGTGCTAAGAGTTCTTCATAAAAACTAAAAATACAAGAAAATGCATTAGTCACAAGTGGCAAATATTTATTTTAACATAAAGAAAAAAAATCATTTTATTTTATTTTTTAAAATTATACCTACACCATACAGATCAGATATAGTACTGAGAAGTAGCACACCTGCTGTGAATACGAGTGTAGTATTTTGTGGCACTTATGTATTGAGCACCAAGATCAACCGTGCATGAAGGATTGTTTGGACTCCTGCTTGTGGACATTCTCCCCCCTATAAAATTAAATAGCATCAGGTCCAATGTGAAACACAAAATGCTGTTTTTTAAGCTTTAGAGCTAAAAAATAACAACAACAAAATAAAACATTTGAATTCAACTAGTGATGATTCGGCATTTATATTAAAAAAAAAGAAAAAGAAAAGAAATCAGACATCAAACTTTTACAATTATTGTAATGTAAAAGTATAATATTATAATATTATCACTTTTTAATCACTAAATATGTTGGGATATAACCCTATAAACCCTATGAATTTCTAAGGCCTCTAAATTATCAACATGATCAAAACTGCTGAAAAGCCTGTTGCACACAATCTTCTACAAGCCTACTACGGAGCCCCTAAAGGGACATGGAGATGGAAAATATATCAGTATTTCAGTATTTTACTTTGTCTGTCATCGGTTATTCAATTGTTTAAATAATTGTCACAAAACAATTTTAAATAGAATAGTTGAATTAGTATTTTACATGAATGACATTTAAAAACATATATAAATATTAATAAGAATAATATCAAAAGTAATTTAAACATTCTGTAAACGTTTACCCAGAGGAGTATAATTTTTGTATAATTTCACATTTTGTGCAATGGCAACTAAGCTAGAAAATTTTAACACACTGGCAGATGCATAATCATTATGTACATGCTAAACTTAGGCTTATAACTAAATTTAAAAGTAAATGCACATTGTTAAGAGGGGCTTCTTTTATTATTTAATTGTTTTATACAACTTTTGCAATTTAACTATTCTGTTCCATTAATATCTTAATCAATCACATTCTAATCATTGTTATTTGACGATATTTGAAGTGGGAGTGTCCTGTCAATCAAATAACTAAGTTTGGTGGTCATCGACGAGCGCTGAAGTACATTACTGAGCACTTGCTCAATCAGCAAGTAGTCCTGTCAGGCGAAGAGTCAGTAGGCATCTGACGTCCAAAACTTTCGTATAATAAAGTTGAAGTTATTTTATATCTGCTCATTTTCTGCTCACCTTCCTCCCTTATAGAGCAGCAGGTCACCTAGAGCAGCTTTTTGATTTATGTTTAACCCATAATGAGTGATATTTGCTGCACATACCACCAATTCAATGATTTAAACACACGAGACTTTCACCACTCGATCAAGTGTTTCATATTAGTATATAAAATAAGCATTCTCTATGTAAAAACAGAAAAAAAGATGCTAACCTGCACCCCGAGATTTGTCCCACACGACAATATTAACCTTGTTTGGCAGCTCCCTCCGCAGCAGACAGGCACATATACTACCTGTAAGTCCAGCACCAACTATTAGAACTCGAGACATATTTTAGAAAATGCAAATTAAGCAGCTACTCAAGGTAAACTAGCAAAGCGATCTTGCTAGTTTCAAGAGCTCACACGATTTGGCATACTGTCCCTTTAAAAATTATGAAAGGCTGAAGTGTTTTTTGTTGGCCAACTAAAACATTCCCTTTGTTTGTTTAATGTTTGACTGATAAGCACAACATATCCAAACTTATTAAATTATAATAAAAAAGTTATATGTCATTTTTGCAGGTACGTTTTAGAGTACGCACTCAAATGTAGTTTTGATGTCTTAATTGGATTTAGAGTAATTTTTTTTAAACAATTATCGTAGTCGAGAACACTTGGCTTAACTGACCACTGTAAAGCACAATTTATTAATTTTTAGTCTCATTATCTAAAAAGAAACTTTTAAAAGTGTCTAATGACGACGTCAGTTTGACACATTTACACAGTACTTTAATCAAGGAGAAAGCAGCTAGTAGGAAGCTTCTTCAGGAAGGGGACTGATTGATTAAAGGCGTTCAAGAACAGTGATCAGGTCATGATGTCATTGTCAGCTGATGTTAAAGCATTTTCATCGCTATCAGTATGGTTAGTTCTGACGCTCCACACGTTTGATTTCAGTGCGCTTCTCTATGGAGAGCTCAACCGAAGTTGGGTGAGTTTCTTTTCGTTATTCAGTGCTTAGGACCATTTTATAAACACTGCTCATGAGATCACTAGTCTTGATCAGCTTAAAACTAACATATTTATTTATGTTCTGCAAAGAATTAAGTGAAAAAAAGTGCAGGTTACTCAATGAGTTAGCAGTGAACGAAAATACTGTACGATGAAGTGTGTGAAGCTACTATGTAATTACAACGATTTAAACGTTTTGTTTGCACTGACTGACTTCTCATATATTTGTAACACAATAAGGCCCGGTTTCACGGTTCCACTTAAATTAAGCCATGATTAGGTCTTAGGTCAATTAGAACATTTAAGTACCTTTTATAAACGTGCCTTAGAAAATCAAAAACAAAACAAAAACAACAACAACATTATTGATGTGCATCTTGAGACATATTTATGACACATTGCTTTCAATTCAGACAGCTCAAATATGCATTTTAGTCTGGGACTTGGCTTAAGCCTTGTCTGTGAAACCGTGTAAAAGTTTTGTTATTTAAGAAGAATTGGCTTGGCTACTTGTCACTAAAACCACTCAGATGTGCTAACTGAACTGCTTTCACTTTGTGGAAATTCAGAATTGTAAAATTAAATTTTGCTTAAACTATAATATGTGTAATTAAAATGGGTAATTAAAATTATATTTAAAACCTTATAGCCCATACAATATTTTTGTGGCAGAAATGTGTAAATAATTTAAAAAAACAAAAACAAAAAAAACCCCCATAATTTTCCAAACAATTTTTTTTATTTGTTTTTCAGTCAAATTGTTCTTATATAATAAAGTACAGTGATGTTCAGCAATGCTTGCTTCGGCAGCTTGTATAGTCTGAGCAAACTAGGATTTAGCTACATTGACTTTTTTATGTATTGCTTACCTTTCAGTCACGTGACACATGTTGTGTAACACTAAACAATGTATTGATGGCTGCTGAAGAAAAGCATAGCTTTTTAACATTGGTTTAGATTTGTGTGTCTTGTAAGACCCTGTATGTTAATTCACTGTTTGTGAATGTTCAACAGAAAGAAGATGTCATGGCTGATCTTGTCTCTGGTATTGCTTACACTTGGGCTGGTTCAGTGCAGGCCGCCTTTTCAGGACGTGGCAGGACTGGACCCTGAAGTCAATATGAACATCGTAAGTGACCAATATAACATACATGTAATAAGACAAGCTGCAATGAGTGCTCTTCATTACTTATAAGCAAACATCGTGAATATGGAATAAATTCAGGTAAATTGGGTCACTTTTGTCCCTCATTTCAGTGACAAAAAGTGTATCCCATAAAGTTATTCAACAGTATTCTGATCAACTTTATGGATAATACTGTTTACTTTGTGAAATGCAGAGTTAATGAAGTAAAAAAAAAAAAACTCTTTAGACCTTGCATAAACCTTAAATGGGTGGTTCATTGCGATTTCACTTTTTTAACTTTAGTTAGTGTGTAATGTTGCTGCTTAAGCATAAACAGTATCGGCAAAGTTACAGCGCTGAAAGTTCACTGCAAACGGAGATATTGTCTTTTAAAGTTATGGCAGTTTAATGCCTACAATTACGACCGGTTTGGACTACAATGAGCTTCTTCCCGGGTTGGTGATATCGTAAACCCTGCAATTAACATAAACCCTGCTCACGGGAACACGCAACAAAGTGGGCGAGGCCATGTCGTGCGGCATTATGGAAGCAGAAGAGTTGTCTACACCGGACTCGAGTGGCGCGACGCATCAAAAGATAATAGAACCCATTAATCAGTGATACTGTCTACACTGGATGCGGCACAAAGGCTATTACTGAAAGATGAAGCAGAAAAAAAAAGCAGAAGCTGCTGTTTATGGGCCCCAAACTGTAAGTATGTTTTATTGTTTGTACATGTCTTTTAAATGTAGAGTTCTGTTGCTATTTTTTGTTTTTTTTGGTAAACAAAGACCAACGCGGTTTGGCTTCGCTAGCCAGTTCTATTGCATACTTCTCCAGCAAACACCAACAATCGCCAACAAACTATGTTCTCAGACAAACAGTTGTTCATGCTATAAATTAAACGATACCTTTATAAAAAGGCTACTACTCAGTCATGTATTCGGCTACAGTAAAGCTTTATTCGGGATAAAACCGTATATTGAAAGCTAACAAACAGCAGTAACATTTACAAGTGACAGCATATCTAAACACACAAATACAAACAGAAATACTTACCATTTAGAAAGGTCCTTTAAAAACTGTGCTTGCAGAGGTTCTGCTTGACCCTCTTCATCATTACTGCTATCTGGGTCTGATTCTGGCTCAGTTTGATACAGCAATATAGATGCCATTATTTACATTTCCACTGAAGCACATGTAGCAACTAATGGTAAGGGGCGTGGCTTTTCCGTAAGCTTCAACGAATCACAATACACTTGGCCAGCTAACCAATCTGAGCCATTGCTATTTCAGTGGGAGTGGTATCATAGAACCAGGAAGTCAAACCAGCTGTTAAAATGACAATGGAAACAGCGGTGTAGAATATAAAAATATGGCGTTTTAAAAAAAAAACAAAACTAAGCATTAAGACATGTTAAACTGCGCCCTATAAACACAATCAAGCCTAGAAAAAAAAAACAAGCCTGACACAAGCCTTTAATCTTCAAGCCTGACATGTGAAATAATAGTCTGAAAATTTTAATTTTAATTTATGTATATATATATATATATATATATATATATATATATATATACACACACACAGTGCCCTCCATAAGCATTGGGACAGTAAAGACAAAATTGCTCTGTTAGCTGTGGTATCAGGACATCTATAAATATGATTAAAAGATTAATATGAGGCAGAAGTACAGAATGTCACATTTTATTATTGGCTGTTTCAACACAAAATGTTTTACCAACTAAGAAGTACAGCACTTTTAGAGTTTCATTCCTCTGCCTAGTATAAGCATAAGTATTGGGACGGTTTAACTTAAAGCAAATGTAAATGTGTAAAAGCTAATATTTAATTGTAAACCCCCTGCAAACAATCACAGGAGCGAGTCTGTGACCCATAGACATCACCAGACTCTTGGTTTCACACTTTGAAATGCTTCTCCCGGCCTTTAATGCAGCCATTTTGAACGGTTGCAACATCTGATCAGAACCAAAAATAGGAAAGCCAATTTGAATTTGCAAATACACACAGAGGTGAGCCAGTAGAGTTTTAGAACAGAGTGTTATGGACAGATGAGACAAAGATTAACCTTTATCAAAGTGGGAAAGCAAAAAGTGTGGAGAAAAAAAGAAACTGCAAAAGATCTAAGGCATACAACCTCATCTGGAAAGCATGGTGGAGGTAGTGTCATGTCATGAGCATGCATGTGTGCCTCTGGAACAGGCTCACTCATCTTTATTGATGACTTATTCAATGATGGCAGCAGAAGAATGAATTGTGTACAAAAGTGTACAAAAGAATCTTGCCTACCAGTTTTCAAGAAAATGCCACCAGACTCACTGGGAAGTGCTTCATATGGCAACAGGACAATGACCAAAAACACTAGTACTGCCAACTCAATCAAGGACATTATCATGATAAAGAAATTTTTTAGATTGGCCAAGTCAGTCTCCAGATTTAAATCCTATTTAACAAGCATTTCACCAGCTAAAGAGAAGACTAAAGACAGAAACTCACTAAAACAAGCAACTGTTAAAAATGGCTGCATTAAAGGCCGGGAGAAGCATTTCAAAGTGTGAAACCAAGAGTCTGGTGATGTCTATGGGTCACAGACTCATTCCTGTGATTGCTTGCAAAACATTTTGTATTGAAACAGTCAATAATAAAATGTGACATTCTGTACTTCTTTCTCACATTAATCTTTTAATCATATTTATAGATCTCTTGACACCACAGCTAACAGAGCAATTTTGTCTTCACTGTCCCAATACTTACGGAGGGCACTGTATGTCTGTCTGTGTGTATTTGTGTGTGTGTGTGCATACATAATACATTAGGTTTTTATGGCCCATATAGTATGATGTAGTATGGAGCCTTGCACATGACATGCAGACAAAATCATATATCGTTTTAGTAAATTGTTGTTACGAATTAAGAATTCGTTCTTGTGATTTAATAAATCGTGACCACGTTGATTTAACTAAAACAAGGGAACAAATTAGTATCTTCATAACAGTATAACAAACGTACAAAAAATGCATAGAAATATCCGTTGTCACTACAGCCCAATAATACTCCCAATAGTCTTAGTAAGATGGTATTTAAATGATTTTTCTAAAAAAATATGAATGGATAAGGAAGTAAACCTACACTACATAAGGATATGTGGCAAACTGGTCTTGTAGGACAGAGTTTACGGTGCTTCTCAGCACACATCTGTTTTCCTAGCTTTAACTCAGCTGACCTTATGAATGTCATGTCATATACGCCTGTTGTGAACTTTGCAATAGATTTATAATATTTTTCCAGTTCTCTGTTTTGACACATGCTCTAAAGAGAAGTGGATTCATTGGTTGACCATTTCTAAAATATATGCTTATATAGAGTAAAAACATTTGTACATATATGCACAGCTATATGTGAAACCTATTAGAAATTGGAACACTTTCATATATTGACATACAAATGTATCAAATATAAATATATATGTTATGTATGTTTAATACATATTTTGACATGTATGTCTTATGAATGTCGCAACGCCGAAACTAAACACTGAACCGAAACCGCACTAGACCGAAGTGCCGGGATCCGCACACCATGGGCCGTTCACAAAGCAAGTCACGCTGATGGAAGAACACACAGTTCAAGCAAACTCGAAACTGCACACTCGCACAAAGACAAGACAATAGGGCCTTGTTTCATAGACAGTGCTTAGATTGAGCCTGGATTAGGCCTTAGTTCAATTAGGACATTTAAGTAGTTTTTTTATGTGGCTTAGAAAAAAAAACAGGGTAACACTTTAGTTTATGATCCAATTCTCACTATTATAGTTGCTTATTAGCATGTGTATTACTAGGATATTGGCTGGTTATTAGTACTTAAAAAGCAGTGACAGAACCCTGACAACTTACAGTATATGTAAAATACATGTTCATATGTCTGTCTCATAAATGTTCTTTTATATTATGTATATTGCATATTATGCAAAATTATACAAATATCTTAAACATATGGTTTTATATATTTATTACATATCTTTTAATACAAGTTATGTATACCTACAGTGTTGCAGTGCAATGCACATGGCTAGGGATTAGACGGGGCCAAAGTTCCCCCATGATTATTTTGCTGGGCCTTAAATTGGAATAAATTAATTAATTAATTAAATGGGACAGAAACAAATAATAATAGATGTTATTGAATTTACCGTAAATGTAGTTAACAAACTTAATATTGCTGTTTTATCACATAGAAATGTAGTAAAGCACTGATTTTAAGCTGTCCACCTTATTCCTGACGAGCCTACAGCATTTTGAATTATGGGTGGCAGTTCCGGTTTGGGGAACTTCTGTTCAAAAAGACTGAAACGAATAATTTCAAATCATAAGGTTACCCTACAAATAAAGCTTATCTGTCTTTATTTTCAGACATCACGAGAATATCGTAATGCTTGGTTTTTTATCGCTACGTGACATCTTATAACAAGAATATCTATGGCAAGAGCTCTTTTCAGTTGCTGCATTCTTTTCCTCATGATTATTTTCTTTTTTCCCTTTGCATTCCGTTGTAATAGTATAAAACAGGACAACATATACTGCACATTTGTGATCTGTTCTCAGGTAAATACAATTCATTATCTGTCAAGATGACAGAAAACACTTTGAAATGGTATCACGCAAAACACTGAAGTTAATGAACATTTTTTATTAAGGCAACGTATGTTACATACAGATTTATACTGCTACATTGATATTTAACCCGCCCGTTATTGCTGTGGAAAGAATCGTGCTTTTGGGGTTATTCATGGTCTGCTGAGCGACAGTACCTTGTTGATGCTTTTGCACTTTTAAATGTCCTTTGAATGTTCGGTGGTTGAAGGGTGAATAAAATAATGTCATCTCATTGTACCCAGTTTTTAAAAAAAATGTATTAATGCGTTCATAGAGCAAGCCTTTCACTGACTGAATTTACACTCACATTTGTGCAAAACGTCATGGGGCGTAGGAATAAGGTGGATAGGATACCGTAAAGTAAATTTACTGCTATTAAATTGTCATTTACTCACTACGAAAACATATAAAAGTTTTCTCTATAAAGGTTATATTCCCTAATATTTAATGTAAGTAATATATTAGCCACAATTTTAATAAATATATTTCTGCCAAAACACCATATTTCTGCAGTGTAAGTAGCTGCAAGGTAATCCCTTTACAGAAAAATGTGATAGTTCAGAAAAAGAATATAAGTTAAAATTAAATGTGGACAGTGTAGACTCCAGTGTAAAATCAAGACAAGTCTCTAGTGTGCCCAGAATGTGTCTGTGAAGTTTTAGCTCAAAATACCTCACAGATCATTTATCAAAGCTTGTCAAATTTGCCCCTATTTGGGTGTGAGCAAAACACGCTGTTTTTGTGTGTGTCCCTTTAAATGCAAATGAGCTGCTGCTCTCGGCCCCCTCTCCAGAAGAGGGTGGAGCTTTAACAGCTCATATCTCTCACACAGCCAAAATGACGATTGTCAGTAATGGTGTTCAGCCTTACATTGTTTAAACCAGAGTTAGACACTGATGGAGAGACTCAGGAAGAAGTTACCACTTATAGAATGCATCTGGATGTTTCTGAAATTTATGTAGTTGCTGTGGAGTTGATTCAACTCATCGACTAGCATGTGTCATCATGTTAATCTTTTGTGCAAATCCTGCATTGAATTGACCCTCGTTTGTAAGTCAGTCCAGTGTAAGCATTGAACTTTGAGTGTCGTAACTTTGCAGACGTTGTTTATGCTCTAACAGCAACATTACACACTAACTAAAGTTAAAAAAGTGAAATCATAATCAACCACCCCTTTAAATAAACTTGCATACATAAATTAGACTTATATTGTATATGGCCCTAACATACAGTACCATATAAAATTAATGTAGGATGTACAGTGCTCAGCGTAAATGAGTACACCCCCTTTGAAAAGTAACATTTTAAACAATATCTCAATGAACACAAAAACAATTTCCAAAATGTTGACAAGACAAGTTTTATATAACATCAGTTTTACTCAAATTAGGGTGATGCAAAAATAAGTACACCCCACTGAAAGTCTCTGGAGCAAAGCTAAATTTTAGACTACAAATGTCTAATTTAACAAGAATTCAACCACAGGTGAGTCTAATTATTCATTACACAGGTGTCCAGCAGACAGTTGACTATAAAAGGGTGTTAAAACCCCTTCCCATTTCATGCTGTCAGAAATGACAACATATGGAAGAGAAATGTCACAAGACCTGAGAAAGAAAATAATTTCTTTACACCAGAAAGGTGAAGGCTACAAGATCAGCGACGCTTTACTTATCAGTCAGAATACTGTAGCAAAAGTGGTCCAAAAATTTAAAAAAGATGGAACTGAAAATCAGCATGCAAGTTCACTGCAGTTACCTAAAGAAGTAGAAAGCCAAACTGGGGTGACTATTTCCTGTGACACAATACGGCGTACACTGCAGAGGAATGGCATGCATGGGTGCCGTCCATGAAAGAAGCTGCTCCTAAAGCACAGGCACAAAAAAGTCTACTGGGACTCTATACTCAGGAGTGATGAGACCAAGATAAATGTTTTTGGAATTGATGGCTTCAAAACTGTATGGCGTCGCAAAGGTGAGGAATACAAAGAAAAATGCATGGTGCCTACAGTGAAACATGGTGGTGGCAGTGTCCTTATGTGGGGCTGCATGAGTGCTGCATTTCATTGATGGCATCATGAATTCACAGATGTACTGCTCTATACTGAAAGAGAAGATGCTACCATCACTCCGTGCCCTTGGTTGTTGTGCACTTTTCCAACATGACAATGATCCTAAACACACATCTAAGGCCACTGTTGGAAGGGTGAAAGTGATTCAGTGGCTCCTGATCTGAACCCAATTGAACACCTATGGGGAATTCTGAAGAGACAAGTTGAGCATCACTCTTCATCCAGCATCCAGTCTCTAAAAGAGGTCATTCTTGAAGAATGGAAAAAGATAGATGTTGCAAAATGTCGCCAACTTGTTCATTCCATGCCTAGATGTAGTGGTTTTTGTTGTGGGGTGTACTCATTTTTGCATCACCCTAATTTGAGTAAAACTAAAAAAAAAGTGTAATCTAAGTTATATTATTAACATTACTTTCATGTTATAAGTTGAAGAGATGTTATATTAAACTTAGTCTTGTCAACATTTTGGAAATTGTTTTTGTGTTCATTGAGATATTGTTTAAAATGTTACTTTTCAAAGGGGGTGTGCTCATTTACGCTGAGCACTGTATATATGTGGTAATAATACATTGCCTTATATGACAACATGACAACAGCATTCGCGATATAGGGTCATATACAGTATGTCATATATTACGTTTCTGTATGGGTCTTGGAGCTGAAGGCAGAGCACAATGTCATGTTATCACATATGTAAAAGTGTATATTTTGGTTCATAAGTGTGTGAAAATGGGAAGTAAAACATTATTCACCAATTAAACAATTTTTTTTTCTTTTCACATATGAGATTAGACAGCTTTATGTAATATCTTTTCCCACAGACTCTGAAAGGAAGTTATATCTCAGTGACATGTATGCACTTTCATGTGTGGTTAGATATGAAACAAGACTTCTTGGTTTAAATAATGGTATCTCATAATCATTGTTGATTGTTTGATTGATTGTTAATTTGCACAGGCCAGAAATCCATTTGCTGATAAGACAGTCATTTGTTGGTTTTAATACAATAACTGGGTTTTATACTCTGCGTTTCACACTTGCTTTCACAAGGAGATAATTGAGCCTTAAAAATGTGTCACTTGGGCTACTTAAAGGAATAGTTTAAAAGATGAAAATTCTGGCAATTATTTTTAATTCAAAGATGATAGTCGAATTTAAATACTCTTAATGCAGTTCTTTTCAGTTTGTAGTAGCCATGTCTGTCAAGATCTATAAAGGACAAAAACACAATTCATAACTTGTACACCATATGTCATCTAAAGCCATACAATAGCCATACAAATATCCATTTGTGTTCCAAGGAAAACAAAAGCATTAGGAAAACATCGGGTAACATTCTATCCATCGATTAATTTAATAAATTTAATTTATAAAATAATTTTAAAAAAGATGTTAATGTGTAATAAAAAATAATTACACACTAATATCAGTGGTGTAAAGTTTTGAGTAAATGTAATTTGTTACTCTACTTAAGTAAAGGTGCATTGTGAAAATTTGGGAGGATCTATTGACAGAAATGCAGTATAATATACATTTTTTCAGTGCTCTTACATAATGAACAGTTATGTTTTTGTTACCTTAGAATGAGCCATTTCTATCTACATACACCGCGGGTCCCTACAGCAGCCCTAAATGGACAAACACTCTACAGAGAGTGCAACTACTTGTTCTTCTAAATCACTTGTGTTTTTAGAGGTAGCTTACATCATCACTACGTTGAATACGCACAAAGTAGTAGTAGTAGTAGTAGTAGTCGTCTGGTTTATTAGAAGCAGAGACTGTTCTTTGTTAGAAGTAAGAAGAAACCTCATTACTTGACTGGCTAACGTACTCTCTGCTGTCTCAGACGACGACATCTTTGTCTTGTGTCTGCCAGACGGCCACTGTAGCTTCTCTGTTCTGCTTTAAAAGGGAGGGGTGAGTTGCCGTTGCCGTTGCCGTTGGTTGCAGTCCACAACCTCGCCGCTAGATGCCGCTAAAATTTACACACTGCACCTTTAAGTAACTTTTTGGCTACTTTGTAGTTTTACTGAGTTTCAAAGATATGAGCAACTTTTAGTCTCTACTTGACTACATTTTTGTATATTTGTTTATATTTTGTATGTACTCTTTACCCCAATACATTTTTGATGATTAATGCACTTACTCAGTTACATTTTTCATGGCACCTAACTTGTTCTGCAGCAGTTTATTTCTGCTACAGAAGAAGTTATATCGCCATCTACAGGACACTGAAGGTACAATGTCTTGTTTGTTTTGCTCTTACCCAAACTTGTCAACATGGCTTCTCTACTTGAATGCAACTGTATTAGCAGGTAGTTGCTAAATCACAGGTGTTTTATATTTGAGATGAGGATGCAGCTGAAACCAGTACGTCGAGTGCTAGTAGGCTTTGACTATTTAATTTTATTTAACTCTATTTTTATCTATATTTATCTATTATATTGAAGACACCTTTTGAAGGATATTGGTTTACTTATGCCCTTTTTGAGCACTTGAGCATAACTTGAGCATTTGTAGATGTTTAATAGGCTGTTTTGTTGACTTTGATTTATTGCAATTTTTTTCTAGGTGTTCAGTTTTATTTTGATTTTAGAAAACAAACATGTCACTCTCCTCACAAGTCAACTGTTTCTTGTTTTTCACTGGCATGTCTCTTAGGTGTTGAGGACTAGTGCATTTTTGAGTCTACATTCAGTATGAGTAAAATACTTAATTACTGTTAAAAGTTGATACTCTAACACTTTTACTCAAGTCATATTGGAATTGGTGACTTGTAACTTGTAATGGAGTAATTTTCGCTGTAAGGTATGTGTACTTTTACTCAAGTATGGTTTTTAGGTACTCTTTACACACTAATATACTAAAGATATACTTCAAATGATTTTGAGCTCAGTTAAATTTGCTCTTGATTTCAAGTAAAAATGACATTCTTTATAATGACTTTTTCATTCTGCAGAAGTACGCTAAATATTTCTTGTTTCCAACACTCATGAAAAGAGGACAAACACCCCATCACAGACAGAGAGTGAGAGAAAGAAGCACAACCCCCAGTGCTTACCCTCCCCTTAATGTGTGTTGAGCCAGCAGTGGATTTATCCTTAAGTGGCCTAAAGTAGAATGAGCAGACAGAAGACCCAGGGGGAGTGGGAAATTGCAGAGCCTTTAATTATGCATGGGGAGATTGCATGGCAGGCCTGGAACCAACAAGCTCACACAGTTTCTTTTGAAGTCTCTGATTATAATTTATCTCATATCTGGAGGAGGAGGAGGAGCAGTTTGACTCCATACAGCTGAAATAATTGTGCTCTTGAAAAGACAAATGGCTAAACTAAGAATTTAAGCTGAACTGGTGTTTTCTTATTTCATTACATTTAAAAATACTGTCACGCTCATGACATTTATTGTAGATCTTGGCAAAGAAGAAATGTAGCTATTCTTAAAAAACACTTAGGTTTATATTTCTTCTTCAAATGGATGATATTATACTGCTTTCATCAGAACAGAACAATGCTTGTGCTATTTTGAAGTGTTGTATTATCTAAAGAAAGAATGACTCACTGAAAATGTTTGCTGTTCTATATAATTTCCTTTATCTTATAGGTGTGTTTCCATGGATTTCTCCATGCTGTCATGATTCTCATGGACTTTGCCCATGTTTACAACTGTGTTTTTCTCTTATAGAGTGAGATCATCAGACACTGGGGCTACCCAGCTGAAGAATTTGAAGTGGTCACCGAGGATGGGTACATACTGAGCGTCAACCGAATCCCACATGGGGTCAAAAACAAGGATGGACAAGGTAAAGGTTTAAGTTGGGTATAGCCAAAATATTTCAATGAGCCCATTCATGCTTTTGTTTGGCCTGTGTTAGCGTGAATTATTAAAGATGGGAGCTTGCTGTCTTCACTGACATGGCCATCTGAAAGAGGAATCTCTGTAAGATGATACCTGAATTCTCACCATTCACAGATTCACTATGCAGCCATTATTCAATTCAAGTTTATTTGTATAGCGCTTTTCACAATGCATATTGTTTCAAAGCAGCTTAACAGCAAATGCTTTTTTAATGTTACAATTTAGGAAGTATTCTGTTATCAGCCAGAGATGAATATCAAAGTAATGTCCATATGGCAAGCTAAAGCAACAAATGTGTTGGGCTGCAATTGGTGCAAATTAACTGGATCCAAAAATACACACTGAAATATATAAAATACACACTATTACATGAACACACTGGGTGAGATGTTCACATCTGAACCTTAACATCTTAACATCCCGTGGTCTTTATAGTAACGTAGCAATTTAAAGAGGGAAAATAAGTGGTTTTAGATGAGTCAGGCTCATATGGAGGAGGACCTCCTGTAACACGCTCATATAACGCAACCCACACATGATGTCTTCATAGGGTTTTCTTCTCATGAATATCCAGATCTCATGACCTCTCGTGATGCTGTGGGTCCTGTTTCACAAATTTAACATTTACCAGTGTTATTTATTAAGTGATTTTTAAAAAAACTGAATATATATATATATATATATATATATATATATATATATATATATATATATATATATATATATGTATATATATATATATATATATATATATATATATGTATATATATATATATATATATATATATATATATATATATATATATATATATGTTTATATACAGTCAAACCAAAAATTATTCAGACATTTTTTATATATTTGATACATTTTTACTAGTGTGTGCAGGACACTATAGTTCATTTATGTAAGTGAGGATAGCAAAATAAAGTAAACTGTGACATATTATACCCAAACATTCTTAATACAGTGGACTATCAGTAAAACTAATAAAAATTTGGAACCAAAATTATTCAGACACTTTGACCTGACCATGTTTTGCTTAAGTGTTATCTGACATAATTGAGATTAATTTTTAAACACAGTTTAATTCTGAGATCTTGTCATATTTTATTACCAGTTTTTAAAACTAGAATAAACTGAATCAATTAATGAAATGTTCAAGGTGTCTGAATAAATTTTGGTTTGATTGTGTATATATATATGCAGATAAGCTGAAAATTATTGTCATGTTATGGCCAAAAATTATAAAAAATGTAGAAAAATAAATAAATAAAATAAAACACAAAACCATAATATATAAAAATAGTAACTAAAACTGTTAAAAAAATAAATTAATAAAACTATTAATAAAAATAAAAACATTCCATTTTTTAAAATGTATATACAGTATATAATTATATATGTGTGTGTGTTTAAAAATATGAATATATGTGTATATATATATATATATATATATATAATACGTATATACAGTATATATATATACAGTGTGTGTGTTTTTAAAGATTTACTTTAAGTGATTTTATATTTATATATATATATATATATATATATATATATACAGTATCTCACAAAAGTGAGTACACCCTTCACATTTCAGCAACCATTTTATTATATGTTCTCAAGGGACAATTCTATAGAAATGAAAATTGGATATACTTTAGAGTAGACAATGTGCAGCTTGTATAGCAGTACAGATTTACTGTCATCTGAAAATAACTCAACATACAGCCATTATTGTCTAAATAACTGGCAACAAAATGATTACACCCTAAGTGAACATGTCAAAACTGTGTCCAAAGTGTCAATATTTTGTGTGAGCACCACTGTTATCTAGCACTGCCTTAATCCTCCTGGGCATGGAATTCACCAGAGCTGCACAGGTTGTTGCTGGGATCCTCTTCCACTCCTCCATAATGACATCAAGGAGCTGCTGGATGTTAGACACATCAGTTGTCATCTTGGCGGTGTGTTTGGGATCGTTTGGCCCAGTTTCTGAAGAGAGGGCATCATGTTCTGCTTCAGAATGTCACAGTACATGTTGGAATCCATGTTTCCCTCACTGAAGCAGAGCCCTCCAGTCCCAGCAGCAGTCATGCTGCCCTAGACCATGATGCTACCACCACCACCATGCTTGACTGTAGCCAAGACAGTCTTTCTTGGTACTCCTCACCAGGGCGTCGCCACACATGCTGGACACCATCTGAGCCAAACAAGTTTATCTTAGTCTCATCAGACCACAGGACATGGTTCCAGTAATTCATGCTCTTGGTCTTCAGCAAACTGTTTGTGGGCTTTCTTGTGAGCCAGCTTCAGAAGAGGCTTCCTTCTGGGACGACGGCCATGCAAACCGACTTGTTGCAGTGTGCGGCGTATGGTCTGAGCACTGACAAGCTGACCTTCCGCTTCTGCAACCTCTAAAGCAATGCTGGTAGCACTCATGCATCTGTTTTTTGAAGCCAGCTTCTGCATCTGACGCACGGCACAAGGTCTCAACTTCTTTGATTCAACTTCTTTGGCCTGTTCCAAGTGGAACCCGTCTTGAAAAACCTCTCTCTATGACCCTGGCCACTGTGCTATAACTCAGTTTCATGGTGTTACCAATTTTCTTATAGCCTAGGCTATCGTTGTGGAGAGCAACAATTCAAATTCTCAAATCCTCAGAGAGTTCTTTGCCATGAGGTACCATGTTGAACATCCAGTGATCAGTATGAGAGAATTGTACTCAAAGCACCAAATTTGACCTGCTCTAATACAAGATACACACATTTGTATGTGTACAAACATGATGAATAGGACATGTGGCTTTGAATGGTTAAATGACATATAGCTGTTATCACTTAGGATGTACTCACTTTTGTTGCCAGCTATTTTGACAATAATGGCTGTATGTTAAGTTATTTTAAGACGATAGTAAATCTATACTGATATACAAGCAGCACATTGACTACTCTAAAAAATATTCAAGTTTAATTTCTATAGTATTGTCCCTTGAGAAGATATACTAAAATGGTTGCTGAAATGTGAGGGGTGTACTCACTTTTGTGAGATACTATATATATATATATATATATATATATATATATATAGTGTGTGTGTATAAATATATTCATTTGCATATATTTTAAAGCTCATTTACAGTTAATTTTAATAAACACTAATAACAATTATAATGTTGTAATGCTTAAATTCACCTGTAGAATATAATACATATTATTATAATTTTAGTTGTTGTTGTTATATATTACAGTTTTTAGTGTTTTATTTTATTTTATTTTATTTAACTTATCATTATCATATTGTCTTAACATGACAATAAGCTTATCTCTATCAGCAAGTATTGTAAGTATTGTAATAGGTGCATCACTAGAATAAATCAATGCCAGGTATGATGTCATCAGCTATAAAACAAAGGAATCTCTGTGAAGATACAGCAGGCTGAAATCAGTTAATGTTCTATTCGCTATTCAATAGTTCTACTGGAATCAGTATTCAGTTTGATATTTAGCGCTCCCCATATTTCATTAATGAGCAGAGAGATCTCTAAAGCTCATGCTCTCACACTAATCTCGCCAGGGACGCCACTGGAGCGGAAAACCAATTCAACAGCCATACATCAGCTTCCACTCTCCCTCGCTGTGCTAACACAATGTCTCATGTTATTCTAAATGAGAATACATTTCCCCGACACAAATCCCTCTGCTGGAGGATTTGAGGGCCTTTGAGAAAGAGGCCTTGTGCATCTTTGCTTTTCACTCATTGTATTAGATTAAGGGTGTTGTTGGCTATGTTCTCGTGTTTGACCTTCAGAATAAAATTGGCTTATGCAAATGAATGTGTGGAAATGCGTTCGGTATGTTTATAACCATACTTAATCAGGAAGCCTGGGAATTATGACGACCAAGACAAACCCTGTGTGCCGTTTTTGTTTTATGGTGATTTTAAGGCTGTGTGTGTTTATGTGCGCTGGGAGCTAGTAAATGTTAATAATGAATTCTGATATGTGATAAATAAGTAAAGAGCCATCAAGCTGTTTGTTTCAGTGGATGACTGGTGCTGAGTGCTGTGACGTTGGATGTGATAAGCACAGAAATTCTGAGGTGGCACACGGGAGATGCAACTCATTTCCTGCTGTCCCAATTCTCCATGTCACACGGGACATTAGCGGCTCGAAAGAAAAACACCAGGGAATGACAATAATTTTTAGCCCCAAGTGAGGTTTCACAAAGACAGTCTTACCTGAGAAAGTGCACACACATTTTTTCTCAGGATCTATTAATCAGTTCAATAATACATTAAAAATACAATTCATGCACACAATGACTTCTGTGAATGGAATATTTTTAATTTCTGAATGAAAATTTTTACATTTTTTTTTTTACAGTCAATGAAAAAATTGTCCTAATATAATAATGGTG
Organism: Elopichthys bambusa; assembly: GCA_037101425.1. Lineage (NCBI taxonomy): Eukaryota > Metazoa > Chordata > Actinopteri > Cypriniformes > Xenocyprididae > Elopichthys > Elopichthys bambusa. The sequence continues at coordinate 17,963,897 of CM074449.1, forward strand.
AACTTTGTGAAATGAAAAACTTAAAGGGTTAGTTCACCCAAAAATGAAAATTCTGTCATCAATTATGAACAGTAAACAGTGTTCAGAACACAAATGAAGATATTTTTGATGAAATCCAAGAGGTTTTTTCATCCCAGATAGAAAGCAACATAATTACCATCATTCAGGGTTTAGAAAAGTAGTAAAGTCATCATTAAAATAGTCAACGTGACTATAATGATTTAAAAATACTTTTTGTGTACAAAAATAACTTTATTCAACAATCTCTTCTCCTCCCTGTCAGACATGAGGGTGAGTACTTAAAGGTGGGATCAGTAGATTTTGAAAAACGCTGTTGGACAGTGTTGATATTTGAAATCAACCTAAACAAACGCACCCCTTTCTCGGCGAATGCACTACCAATGACGCTAAACACCGCATTTTCTAGTGGTCATTAGTGTGCAGTGGTTTAACAGAAAAACTCTCATTATCTGGCCACTGTTACACATGCAATGTGAGTGGATACAGCTGACACGCAACAAAATGCTTCATGAAAAATAAAACGCAGTTGATGAACGAACGACAAGGAAGCACAAAAAATGAACGTACAGTTCACAAGAGTAAATACAAAGTGTTCGTCGTTAGTCGCAAACAGCACAGCAGCTCCAGACAATCAAAACTGTGTTACTCAAATGAGAAGCGGGATCAAAGCAGCCTCCGCGTCTGTTTACAGGCCATCTCTCGTTCTGCAGTTTTTTTTTTTATTATTATTTTCAAATCTCCCACTTGCTCGTTCTCTCTCCTTGACCGTCATATGTCCCCTAATGCTGATTGGTTAGACGTTTGTTGTTGGTGTCGGCCGACTAACTTCCAAACAGTGTTTTTGAAATTCTACTGAGCACCCCTTTAATGACAGAAATTTCATTTTTGGGTATAATATTTTATAATAATTTCTTAGAGAGAAAAAAATATTTTAACAAAACTGTCTCACTGAAAATATTTGGAAAAACTTTTGTCTGCCAAATCAAATCAAGTGGTTCAACCAACAATTAGAAATATCTGGGAGAAAAAATAAAATAAAACAGGAAATATCATAAAGAGGACCTCATGACTGTTTCAGTAAGTTTATCAGACAATTTTACTTTTTTTATGTCAAGGCAAGACTAGTTTAGGTTGTAAAATGTTATGCATTAATAATGAATGATATTTGTAAAAAAAATAAAATAAAAATTAAAAAGTAGAATAATGATATGTGTACACTCATGTATTCAAATTGTAAGGAAAATATGTAATTATTTTTTACTCGAGTCACTGAAATTAAACTTTTTTCAAAATTGTATTAAAACTATATGAAACAACATTAAAAGATTAATATATGAGGTTTAAAGCACTGATTTCCTTCCTTTGAACTTCATTTCCCATAAACCATATCGTGACTCAGTGTGCAATAGCTCATCTGGGATTATTCTGCAGTTATGTAAAATGTAAAGTCTCTGCACTATTGCTCAAGACTTGCACTGTGAGTTGCAGGGTTTAAGGGGGTTGAAGGAATGACTGGTATGAAGTCAAACAATGCTATCAGCCCAAGGTCTGTTTGTGCTACTAAGAGGACCAGCTCACTTCCTGTTTCTGACAGATATTCAAGATAAAGGTCCCAAAAAAAAAGAAAGGATGGCATTATCAGTATACGGCTAATGCACATACTCCCTCTGCTGGCTAAACATGTAATCTCTAAATAATGTGTATGTGTATATTTGATTATATTTACATCAACTGAAAGGTTCTGTGACCCATTTTGGACTCTCGATTCATGTTTATGACAGAAGCCAAGCCAGTAGTGTTCCTCCAACACGGTCTCCTCGCTGCTGGAAGTAACTGGGTTACAAACCTGCCCAACAACAGCCTGGGTTTCCTCCTAGCCGATGCTGGATTTGACGTGTGGATAGGCAACAGTCGTGGGAACACCTGGTCCAGAAAACATGTCAGCCTTGACCCTAAACAGAAAGAATACTGGCAGTTCAGGTACAAGAGTAACATTTTTATGAAAGTGGTGTGTAATATTCTACATGTTTACTCGGTTCACACTTCCCCAACGAATGACACTTTTTAAGACATTTTAAATAAACATTTGAAAATTCACTTTTATTGTTCAAATGTTCAGAAGTCAAACCGTAACCATGTCATGATAATATTTCTAGATTTAATTGTAATTGGTCATATATTACACATACACTACTATTCAAAGGTTTGAGGTCAGTACATTTTTTTATGTTTTTGAAAGAAGTCTCCTATGCTCATCAAAGCTTTATTTGATCAAAAATACTATAAAAACATTAATATTCTGAAATATTATTACAATTTAAAATATTTTTTTATATACATATTATATATTTTTAATATATTAAGCTGAATTTTCTGCAGCCATTACTCTTCAGTGTCACATGATCCTTCATAAGTCCTTTCAATATTCTGAGTTCAAGAATCAAGAATCATTTCTTATTATCATCATTGTTGAAAACCGTTGTGCTGCCTAATAATTTTGTGGAAAGTATCATCATACTTTTCTTTAGGATTCTTTGATGAATAGAAAGTTCAAATGAACAGCATTGAAATCTTTTGTAACATTATACATTCTTTATTGTCGCTTTTGAACAGTAGTGTATATTTGCATATTTTTTCAAATATTTAAGCATTTATTACCACTTTTAAACTCTTGATTCTTGTGTGCAAAGAATAAAATCTGGTCTTAAATTGGAACATTATTTTTTTCTTGCCTCACAACCTTTGGTATTTCCTTCAGGAAATGCAAATCTAGTTCTTATTTTGGGAATTCTCAGTTGGATTAATAATGTATCATTCAGAATCCCAAACTCAAAATATGTTTTTCTCTGTGTTGTTTGTTTGTGTGTGTGTGTGTGTGTGTGTGTGTGTGTGAGGCAGTCATGATGAATTGGCTAAGAAGGATCTTCCAGCAGTGATAAACTTCATTACAAAAGCCACTGGCCAGGAGCAAATCTTTTATGTGGGCCATTCCCAGGGAACCACTATAGGTATCACCTATTCTCTAAGCATTCCAGAGTGATTCATTATTTTGAAATGTGGAAATGTGACCCAGGGTTGCTATTCATCAAATCACTGGTCTACAAAATAAGATGCTGTGAAATTATGCATCCTCTTGCAATGACAGTAAGCAAATGCTGAATGTGTTATCAAATGGAAACATCTCACAGGTCACAGCTGCTACAGTACTTCACACTTTTTGCTATGCATGACATGTGATTCTATGCCTTTTATATTTTATTTATTTCTTCTTTCACTGTTGCTAAATAATTTCCTTTTCTTCACTCTCTTTCTTCTCAGCATTCATGGCTTTCTCTACGTTGCCGGAGCTGGCCAGCAAAATCAAGATGTTCTTTGCCCTGGCTCCTGTCGCCACAGTGGGGCTGACTAAAAGCCCCATGACCAAATTGTCTGTTATTCCAGAGTTTCTCATTTGGGTGAGCAGTTTATTTAAAACATTATATTGTAGCTCTGTAGCAAACAACCCTATTGCTCAACTTTCTAAGGCAGCCTTATAACTACCATGAAGCTTCATAAGTCACTGATTTGGTCTACATAGGTAGCATGTCAAATTCCTCTGTCAAATATTAGATAAAATGGTGAATTTTTTTTAAATTATTGATAATTTTCAGTATTATATGAACTATAAGTTTGTTTATAATCAACATTTTTTCTTTTTGTCCCTTTTTTTTTTTGCATATTTGATGCCTTAAATGCAGCTCACTAGGTTTGGAGAGCATATAACTCAAAAAATTATACTTCAAAAATTTTATTGTACGTAAAATAAATATTAAGTATTTGTTTCAGCTTTTTCTTGCTCCTGATAATAAAGTAAATATAAAATTACAGAAATCAGTAGTCATTCAAAGTGTTTTCCTTACAATTAAGGACCTTAAGTATATGAGGGTTAAAGTGAGTATACCTATTTTTTGTTTATCAATAGTATTTGTACAGACAAAAAAAGTAATTTAAAACCTTTTTACTCCTCCTTTATAGTTAAACATATACAAAGGAAATGCTAGAATCAGCTCATAAGGCATATACAGGCATGATGATGATTTATCAGCTCATATTATCATATTCATTTTGTGTATGTTTTGTTTTTTTACATTTGCAGGATCTCTTCGGAAGAAAAGACTTCCTGCCTCAGAATGACTTGATTAAGTTTTTTGCCACTGAATTCTGCAGCAAAAAGCCTTTGAGTGTGCTGTGTGGAAACATCTTCTTTCTCCTCTGTGGTTTTGATGAGAAGAACCTGAACATGGTATAACGCTCTTAAGCGTTAATTAAATTATGCTCTTTTATCTCTGTGGATTTTGGAATGTTCCTTAATGTGTTTGTCTCTATCTTTCAGACTAGAACACCTGTGTACACGACACACTGCCCAGCAGGAACCTCAGTCCAGAACATGGTTCATTGGGCTCAGGTAAAAAAACAACAACTCTGTGACATGTTCATGTGACTTACTAAAAATCCCTTTCCATTTGCAATACATTTTAATACATCCCCACATTATTTCCTCAAAATGAGTGAAAATACAAACACCAGAGGTTGTGATAGTTCCTTCATCATTCTCAGTGTACAATATTAGTGTGTAATAGTGTAATAGAGTAGAGAGGCACTGAGGTGTCGCAATAGTTGCTTTTGGATAAGTCCCAATTGACATTTTTCTGGTCCTGCTGGATCACATTGCCCCGCATGTGTTCTCAGATGCAATCATATTTTTTATTTTTTTTGCTTTTTATTTCCTCCAAGTTAAGTCGGCGCGTTGTTCATCTTACCTTTCTCGTAAGGGCTTGAGCGCTCAGCGCATTGTTCGGCGCTCTAGATGTGTGGTCGAGAATCAAATGAGGTGGAGTCCCCTCACCTATTCCCAGATCTAGTTTCTTTTTCTGAATCAGAAAAGTGCTACTTTGGTGAATAAGCCAGGGTGACTCAAGGAACCTCTATGCGTTGAAGTGGAACCTGTTCATCGAATGGTGTTACTCTCACTGAGAGGACCCCCGATCATGTTCAATCAGGTCTGTGCTTTCCTTCCTGCAAGAAGGCTTGGAGCGCAGGCTGTCTCCCTCCACCCTCAAGGTGTATGTTGCCGCTATTGGCGCACATCACGATGTAGTTGAAGGTAAGTCGTTGGGGAAGCACGACCTGATCGTCAGGTTCCTGAGGGGGGCGAGGAGACTAAATCCACCTCGCCCTTCCTCTGTACCCTCTTGGGATCTCTCCCTGGTACTTACATCTCTCCGGAGTTAAAAGTACTGTCACTTAAGACCGTCCTCCTGGTTGCATTGGCCTCGGTGAAGAGGGTAGGGGACATGCACGCATTTTCAGTCGACGAATCTTACCTGGAATTCGGGCCCGGTGACTCTCATGTTATCCTGAGACCCCGGCCTGGATATGCGCCCAAGGTTCCTACCACTCCCTTCAGAGATCAGGTAGTGAACCTGCAAGCACTGCCTTCAGAGGAGGCAGACCCAGCCCTGGCTTTCCTCTGTCCCGTCCGCGCTCTGCGCTTGTACGTGGATAGAACGCAAAGCTTTAGGACCTCAGATCAGCTCTTTGTCTGTTACGGAGGCCAGCAGAAGGGAAAGGCTGTCTCCAAGCAGAGGATGGCCCACTGGATAGTGGATGCTATCGCCTTGGCTTATCAGTCCCAAGGTGTGCCTTGCCCGCTCGGGTTAAAAGCTCACTCCACTAGAGGAGTTGCCTCTTCCTGCTGACAGATATCTGTAGAGCCGCGGACTGGGCGACACCCAACACGTTTGCTAGATTCTATAGCCTTCGTGTGGAACCGGTATCTTCCCGTGTACTCGCTTCCAGTAGCCGGTAAACGCGAAGAACCCGTTCTAGTGTTGGCTTGCAATGCCATTCCTGCCCCCTAGGCTGGATACGTGCATCCATTTACTCCAGTAGAGTTCCCCGCTTGGCGAACCCTGTCGAGTTCCTCCGCCTTCCCTTGCGGCTCGGACATTGCGGAGTGTCTGATGCCAGGCCAAAACTCTGTATCTGACGTTGGGTGCTATATGTTGTGACCCCTCCACGTGAGTGGGCCGATATGTGTATTGTCCACGGTCAAACTCCCACCCAGCCAGCTCTGCTGTCACCTGTTTGCTGTTTGGGAAGCTTTAAGTGGATAGATAGGACTCCAGCATGAACACATCAATGCCTTTCTAAATATTGCAAAAGTCTGAGTGATAAAAACTGGATAAAAGTGTCTGCTATATGTGTATAACCATACACATACACATTCACACCTACGGACAATTTAGCATCTCCAGTTCACCTATACTGCATGTTTTTGGATTGTGGGAGAAACCACAACCCACACAGACACAGGGAGAACATGCAAATTCTGATTCATAGTAGCAATTACTTAAGATAATAAAGATGCATACACACCTTTCTCTGTATGTTTTAGGGCTGGTTCACACTGCCCCAATAAACACCCACATCTTAAAAAATGTAAAGATGTCTGTTGGATTTATAACAACGGTCATGTTCACACTAACCTGAAGAGAAAAAAAAAAACACTGAAATTTGGTGTTGTGTATTTGTGATAATGAAGACACTCTCAAACATATGTACCTTCTACTTCCTTTGTAGTTTTACCTGATTTTTTACACATTTCTTGTGTTCTTTGTACAGGCTGTGAAATCCAGTAGGCTTATGGCATATGATTATGGAAAAGCTGGAAATATGGCACATTATAATCAGGTAATGGTGAAGACTTTATTTCTCCCCTTAAAGGAACAGCCCACCCAAAAATGAAAATTATTAATTACCCTCATGTTTTTACATTTCTTTTTTCTGTTGAACACACACAAAAAAATACTTTTTGAAGAATGTTGGTAACCAAACAGTTTTGGATTTGTAACCAATTTGTGGGTAATACATTTAGCACACCTATTTGGGGCATTTTAAAAATACTTTAGACTCTTATGAGGGCAAATGTGTCTCGTTTTCTCTGTCACTCAGAGGACTAGAGTACTAAGTCAGTATGAAAACTGACCAGTGTCTGAAGTATAAAGGTTTCTTCCTGCTTTCCCCCCTCCCCAGTCAACCCCTCCTCTGTACAATGTGAAGGACATGACTGTACCTACAGCTTTGTGGTCTGGTGGACAGGACACTCTGGCAGATCCTCAGGATGTGGCTCTACTGCTCACACAGATACCTAAATTGAAATACCACCGCAACATCGAGCACTGGGAACACCTGGATTTCATCTGGGGCTTGGACGCCCCACAAGAGATGTACAGCAAAATGATAGAAATTATGAGGGAGTATGTGTGAAGAGACATCTTGATTGAGCAGCAGGTTTTATCAGCAATTTGTTTGTACCATGCTTTGAGCATAAAGCGATAGTTCACATCAGTAACCAAACAATTGATGCGACCCCATTGACTTTGTATTTTTTTCCATACTATGAAAGTCAATGGGGTCCACCAATTGTTTGCTTACCAAAGTTCTTCAAGATATCATCTTTTGTGTTCAGCAGAAGAAATTCATACAGGTTTTAAACAACTTGAGGTTGAGTAAATGATGGCAGAATTTATTTTTGGGTGAACTATCTCTTTAAGCTCATGCTTTTCTACCTCTGTTTATTCATGCTTTAAGCAGATGAGCCATTTGTTTGAGGTGCTGGCAACCCAATCTGCAATCACCAATGTATATCTGAAATTACAAACTGATTAATGCCTTTAGCATCACTTAAAGATTGAGTTTTACACTCATAATCAGGTGTTGCCTTTTAATGCATTTTAAAGGACATGTACTTGTTTAATGTGTTTTTCACTTTTTAATTTAATTTTTCGCTTTTACTAACTACTACAACTTATCATACTGTAGAATTATGTAATGGATTTTGTAAATCATGACTTGAAACCCAATAAACATACATTGATGCAGAAGATGTGTGTATACAGAACAAAAAAAAAAAATCCTTTAGTTGTAAGTTTTATTTTTTAAACCAACAAACATGGCACAAACCAAATCCATATTATAACTTACAATGAAAAAAAAACTTTAACACATTAAAATAACCTGAATATACAGTACATTAAATTATCAATATACAATATATAAGAAACTTTTACTCATTACTTAACAAAACAGGAAATCCAATATGTTTAAATCATAACATCTTTCTGAGAAACTTATTTTTATAACAAAGTGTAACAATGTGTGATGCAAAAAGTATAAAAATTGTGATTGGTGCAAACCCAATCTAAACTCAGCTGGTGAACTGTAAAGGACCCCACTGCTGTCGCACATGAAACAAGTCTCTGTTCTCTAATGTCCTCCATTAATGCTCAATTTGATTTCGTTAACATTGTAACAACTTTGTGGAATTTTAGTCTCTTTGCAATATCAAGAGGAGTTTCATGATTCTGTGAGGGAGACAGAAACAAAATGTTAAATTATTAATAGAGTCAAACAATGTGTACAGGTGCTGGTCATATAATTAGAATATCATCAAAAAGTTGATTTATTTCACTAATTCCATTCAAAAAGTGAAACTTGTATATTATATTCATTCATTACACACAGACTGATATTTCAAATTTTGATGATTATAACTGACAACTAAGGAAAAAAAAAAATCACAAATTCAGCATCTCAGAAAATTAGAATATTGTGAAAAGGTTCAATATTGAAGACACCTGGTGCCACACTCTAAGTAGCTAATTAACTCAAAACACCTGCAAAGGCCTTTAAATGGTCTCTCAGTCTAGTTCTGTAGGCTACACAATCATGGGGAAGACTGCTGACTTGACAGTTGTCCAAAAGACGACCATTGACACCTTGCACAAGGAGGGCAAGACACAAAAGGTCATTGCAAAAGAGGCTGGCTGTTCACAGAGCTCTGTGTCCAAGCACATTAATAGAGAGGTGAAGGGAAGGAAAGGAAAAGATGTGGTAGAAAAAAAAAGTGTACAAGCAATAGGGATAACCGCACCCTGGAGAGGATTGTGAAACAAAACCCATTCAAAAAATGTGGGGGAGATTCACAAAGAGTGGACTGCAGCTGGAATCAGTGCTTCAAGAACCACTACGCATAGACGTATGCAAGCCATGGGTTTCAGCTGTCGCGTTCCTTGTGTCAAGCCACTCTGACAGCGTCAGAAGCATCTTGCCTGGGTTGAAGACAAAAAGGACTGGACTGCTGCTGAGTGGTCCAAAGTTATGTTCTCTGATGAAAGTAAATTTTGCATTTCCTTTGGAAATCAGGGTCCCAGAGTCTGGAGGAAGAGAGGAGAGGCACACAATCCACATTGCTTGAGGTCCAGTGTAAAGTTTCCACTGACAGTGATGGTTTGGGGTGCCATGTCATCTGCTGGTGTTGGTCCACTGTGTTTTCTGAGGTCCAAGGTCAACGCAGCCGTATACCAGGAAGTTTTAGAGCACTTCATGCTTCCTGCTGCTGACCAACTTTATGGAGATGCAGATTTCATTTTCCAAAGGACTTGGCACCTGCACACAGTGCCAAAGCTACCAGTACCTGGCTTAAGGACCATGGTATCCCTGTTCTTAATTGGCCAGCAAACTCGCCTGACCTTAACCCCATAGAAAATCTATGGGGTATTGTGAAGAGGAAGATGTAATATGCCAGACCCAACAATGCAGAAGAGCTGAACTCTTCACTTTTTGAATAGAATTAGTTAAATAAATAAACTTTTTGATGATATTCTAATTATATGACCAGCAACTGTATATACAAGTATATAATCAACACATAATTTTAACCACTTTAGACTAAAGCCAGTGAGATAGAAAAGTGAATACAATTCACATCACAGAACAAATTTCAGATCCTGTCAGTCTCAGCAAATTTAATTTCTCGAGAACACTTTAGTAGTTCCATCTGGTAACATTTAACACTGACTTACCAAGTTCTTGACATTAAACTATTTAAGAGAATGTTTTTGCTGCTAAACACAGTACAAAACCACTATGGCACCTGTCACTATATTTATTTAGTTACAGTTCCAGCATATTAAAAAAAAAAATTATTGTAATAAGACAATATAATTACAGTCTATTACAGTCCATGTTCAAATAACTGCCAAAACTAATTAACTTACTTTGTTCTGTATAGAAACATCTGCATTTTTCTGCAGTAACAATGGAACAATCCTTTGACTTTTTCTTTGGCATGCATAGTGAAGTCCAGTGTTCCCCTTCTAAAAAGATGCAAAGATACACAGATTATACAATGAACATCCTTTTTTCATGGGTTATGTCTACACAAATTGCCCAATTTCTCACTTAACATTCTTGCCTGAAAAATAAAAATGAAAAGTGTTATACTTACATAGTCTACAGCATTTACATCCACCTTAGTGGCCAAAAGAAACTCCATCAATTTCAAATTTTTTCTTTGCTTCTCTTCCTTTTGAGAGAGAACAGGTGCAATGTCAAGTCAAGTCAAGTCACCTTTATATAGCGCTTTTTACAATGCAGATTGTGTCAAAGCAGCTTTACAGTGATAACTGGTATATAATTTTGGCTGCTCAGCAGCTCTTAAAGAAAATGGTGTCAATGCAGGCAGATGCAAAGCACTGTTGAATATCAAATGTCAAGTGTCCCCAACTAAGCAAGCCAATGCTTTAATATGGTACAATTACACATATTTAGGTCAGTCACAATTAAAGTCAAATTGCATGTGTGATGGGCAAGGACATTATAAAACACCACAAAATACTTTCTAACCCCATACATGAATTTCAAGGAAATACTTGATCTCACTCAGCATGCTAAGATTAATTTTCAATTACAAATTTAGCTACTACAGCAATTTTCTTTTTCTTTTCCAGACAGCAACTAGTCTCTTCTAGAAATACCATGACTGAGGAATAACTTACCATTATAAGATAACCAATTAACAAGATAGGCATTAAGATGGCAATCATCAGGTAGTCCAGGAAGGAGAATGTTCTCCTCGTAGCATAGTGCAAACAAGTTCTTTCTTTCTAAAGGATGAATACACACATAGATATGTTTAAACAAAACATGCAAGCTGACCACACAAACAATCAATAAAATATACCACAAGTAGAGTCTGAGAAACAGCATGCATTAAAGTGAATCAAGTGCACAAGGGACTCATTCTTAACAATTCTTCTCAGTCTCCTTGCTAATGCAATACCTTATTCCTAATGGACACATTTGCATTGTAATCTAGAAGATATTTGACACTCCTGAGGTTTCCCTGTCTACAGGCGGCTATAATCGGTGTGTCTCCCGTTCCTTCATCTTGAACATTTACATTTCTGGCATCGGCTGAGATCAGTTCTTTCAACTTGTGGACGTCATCATCATAAGCTGCCTGACACATGGGCTGTGGAAAGAAAGCAGCATAAAATATGATTACAAATGTACATTAATCAGTTAGTTATCTTATATCTAGTACATTTAATGAGTGTAAGATGACTAAAGAATAAATCACATGTGCATGTTAAGTTAGAACCATGACTTGATACCAGATATGGAAGAGCAAAACAGGTCTGGTGACATCCCAATCATGACAGATAAACTTAACACAAACACACACCCTTTCCAAACACAAAATGACAGATAAAATAACAAATGTTAGGTTTTTATTTACATAAACACTGCACACAAAGGTCTTAGAGCAGTACTGTATTGGGGTCATTCTACAGAAACGTCCACTTTTCTGTCCCTAGACTTTAGTTGTGTCACTGATGTTACCTTTAACAAAAATCTCTTATTTTGGGGAAAAAAAACAAAACAAAAACAAATCACACTGATGACATCACTTGACTTCCTTCTTTCCATTTCCTGAAGATCAACGAAGAAAGGCCAATGGAAAGTCCACTCTCTCTTTTCAGTTATCAGAAATTTTAATTAGAAAATCATATGAAGCTTTTAGTTGAAGTCACTGGTATGACCTACTTTATTGTTAGGGAATTTAAAAGAACTAAAATACAAATGGATTAAACTACTTAATTTAGTGAGTATACCATGATTGACAACATGTGGGTTGATACCTTGCAGCAGCCATTTTGTCACTGGTGTTACCTTTTTATGAAAATTGTCACTGCTGTTACTGTCACTGGTGTTTATAGATAAACTTTATTCAAAGCTATTCATTTAGTTCTTTTCCATAAAATAGCACTAAGATTGCATTATTATAACTTTTCTTTCACATTGTTAATCCTACTTTGGGCAGGTATGGCTAAATTGAGGGTATATGGCTAAATTCAGTGCAGCTGAGAAGCAGCGACTTTACAGACATTTTTAAATTGTTGTTTATGATATTTTACTGACTGCTTTCGTGAAGTGTCAATGATAGTCTTTGATTGTATACCAAATGTAAACATTTAGTCCCATCTACTTAATTATGGTTGAAGAATAAGGATATTTGGTCTTATGTATACGTCACTGGTGATTTATCGTGTCACTGGTGTTACTGTTTTTTGTCTGTCACATTAAATAAAATGTGTCATGTGTGACATAATTTTACATTCATTGAATTCTGCTACACTCAAGAATTAAGATTTAAAGGATTGCTTCATTACTTGTTTATAACTGTTTTTCAAATATTTTCATTGTTATAGCAAATGCATGCTTGTGTAAACGAACTAACATCATTCAATAAAATACAAAAACACAATCTCCTTATTTTTTGCATTATCATTTTTTTTCTGTAACTCTGACTGCATGTTCTGAAAAAATTTCATAAAAACGTTTAAAATTGCCAGAGAAGTAAGGTAACACCAGTGACCAAAAATTGGTACATACGATCTTTAAATAAATGCACAAAAAAAAAAAAAAATAAAATTAAAAAAAATCATTAAGTTGTCATTTATGTGTATTCATAAAGTCAAAGTGTAATATAATAATGTGGTCTAAGTTTAAATGTTAGAAAAAGAAATACATTTTAAGACATCTTGCTATACCAAAAGTGGACGTTTCTGTAGAATGACCCATTGTCCTTTTATGCTTAAGTAAACTACTGTATTTTATGTCTTTTAAGGTGTAAAAGGAGATGTAGTAGTTTAAGCAACACTAATGAAAATGTCAACTGAAGTGCCAAAGCACGACATTGATTTTTAACATAGACATCTCTTAAAAACAAAACCGTTAAGTCAAAACAAATTAAGAAAAGATAATAAGTATGACTCAATTTTTACTCAGTAGAAAAACATTAGGTTGACACGGAATTGAGGTATGAAGAATAAAACTCATTAAGTTGTTAGACATTAAATCGCCTTAATTTAGAATAACGACCAGTCGCTTACCATAATCAACAGTTACATGAGCCAAGCCAGTTAATTTCTAAAGACATGAAGACCAAGACAATTTTCAAAGAGGCGGTAAAATTGCCTCACCTCTGAGTACAAGATCCCCATTTGGTTTCCTCTTGTCACTAAAAGGAAGCGAAACTTGTAAATCCTTAATCCGAACTCTGAAGTTATAAAACTAACAGCCCTTTGCTAACTTGTTTGCTTTCTACCTGTGGGGACAGTGTAAAACAGCGCTTCAGATAAGGGTGTGGTCGATTAACAATGACGCATACGTAATGACGCAATCAGTGTCGTTCAGGTATTGAGGTGTGTAGCCCAAATAGCGGTGGATTCATCCCGTTCATTGCGATACACTCATTTCCTCTCAAAAACATCCACAATAGACTGACTGACTGGCCAGTTTAATAAAACAGGTATAATAAAGCTGCTTCCTACGTAAGTGGTTTAAATAAATGTAAGCAAAAAAAAAAAAAAAAAATTATATGTATATATATAATGGCCTTGTCATTTCAATAAAATTTTTTAAAATGCAGCTTACAAATTCACAGTTTCTCTCCTGTTTTTAGCGTACTCGTCATAATGCATCTATATAGTTTCCAATTTCTTTGCGAGAACCACAATTTATCAAAGGAATCTGATTAGTAAATTTTAAGGTCAAATTTTAATATTACTACGAGTCAGAGACGTTCTCTTAAGGTTGGAGGGCTAAGGACATTGCTGTCATAACAGATAAGAACTTATTGGTTTCTGACAGATCCCTTTTGAATTCACAGATGTTATTGTATATTATAGGCCTACATGAGATCTGTTTCTATATGATACACACAACTTTAGATAGATAGATAGATAGATAGATAGATAGATAGATAGATAGATAGATAGATAGATGATTTTAAAACAATATTACTTTCTGCCCATCAACACCAACAGTAATAGGGCTCATTTAAACTGATAGAGCAGTGCTTAACCCCCGAAACAACTGTTATTACACGGTTTTTTGTTTGTTTGTTGTTGTTGTTGTTGTTTTTCAATCAAAATGGGCTTTGATAGTTTAGAGGTATAATGTTTATTATTTTAACAGTGATTTACTTTGTCTAATGCATTTCGGATCCTGAGCAGAATTTGGTGATTTAAAGGAGTTGTGCCCCATCTGGTGGATAAAAACACAATACATGTCACAATTTATTTTTGTGGCGTAACATTCAACAAAATAAATGTAAACCATTCGAGAAGAGCATGTCCCAACATTGATCACACTCTCTTTAGAATGTAAATAAATGATCATGGACTTCAGTGGGTCAATGCTTGAAAATAATAATAATAATAATAATGTCTAATGCATCTGTCTTACTCTGTTTACATAAGCGTGTAAATGTCGTGATATGCATAGATTACCTTTACATTCGTCCAGTCATTCCCACCCCCTAGCTGTCACATTGGTTGCTGCTCAAAGTGAACTATACATCCTATACATCCATCATAGAAGAATCTCGAGAATCCGGATGTTGTCTAGATAGGCGGCTCGTGAGGTTTTGAAACACAGCCAGTGAAGCACAGCTGCTACAGCGGCATTCATCTGACTCGCAGAGCTCCGGGCGAACCATCTGACATCGCAGGGTTATTCGCTTTGAAAGACAGCAATCAGCCATTTTAGCCCTGCGCGTATATCCATGCCAAAAGAACAAAGCTTCCACGAGGCACAAAGGCAAAAGACCTAGAGTTTTAGACAATAATAAAAACCTGCTCTTTTATTTACGTGAGTTGCCTGTTTTCGCGCTGAATTCTAGCATGTGCCACATGTGACGATTATAGGAATGTGGAGCATGGGATCACAACAGCCATTCACCTACAGGTGAGGATTTTATTGTATTTATACATACATTTTTGGTGCTACTAAATTAGACCTATGATTGCTGGTTTTTTTATTAAATGAAGTTGCTGCAATCTTGTCAGGTGGGAAATATATCACTGACAAAATCAATGTCATTGGTATATTTGATATTATGATTATAATGATTATATATAGGCTATGCTGTGGTTTGTCATCTTAACATTATTGATTTTGTCTTGGAGGAGCTCCAGGTTTGAGCACATTAGATTTTGATCATATAAAATGCATTTGTATCATAACTTTTTAGTGATGGAGAAAAGCGGAAGTTACTTGGTGAAAACAAGTTGTGATTTAGAGGATATTCGAAAGTAGAAATAAAGTTACGTTAGTGTAATATTACTTTCACCTACTGTTTAAATGATGTATTTAATACCAAATAAACAATATATTATATAACAGCCCGACTTATTCAGGTGCTAGTCAGGGATGACTTTGACATCATACATTTCATAAATATTATAGCAACTGATAGCTTAACAAACCTAGAACATAGTCATCATGTTTATAATCGAATTGGTAAGTATTGTGTGTGTTTCTGTGAGACAAAGTCATAGGGATTGTATTTTAATACCTAATACAAACATGTTTGCAGATGTAGACTGTGGTTTTGATTTACTTTGCTCTTAAAATATGTTGAAAAACTGCTCATCCCTCCTTGAACATGTTTGTGTTTTAACTGTACAATCTCTGTTTAGACTTCAACTGAAGACAATAATAAACTAGCATTTTGAAGGTTTATTATTTGAAGGGCTATTATTTCAATCAATTCAATATATAAATTGTTTTGACTCTTAAAATCTCTTTGCTTGGATTGTTAAAGAAGTAAGTGTCCAGACAGGTGCTGATTCATTACATAATACTGAATCATCATTTGCTTTTTTTGATGAGTAAATGTGAAATTGCTCTTTAATAAGTTAAAAAAATGTTGAACATTAATAAACACCCCATATATTACTTTCATATGATCTAGCTAATCAAATGCAAATTTACATTATGCAAGGCCCTGATTATCGGAGATTGCTCAGTGTTAAATCTGTCACATCTCCTGCACTCTTATTTTAACAGTGCATCTAGTTTAAGTTGCCATGGTAGCATCAATCCTAATATTTTCTTCTATGGTGGTGATACTTTTTTCATTTGTTAATTTGCAAAAGGATGGCACTGTGACTGCACTCTCAGCTTTCAAAGAGTATAGGAGAGAGAAGCAGTCCAATATCTACCTATCTTTGTGCTAAGTGAAAAAGCACACTGAGGATTTTTTTCACAGCTGAAGATATCCATGAGTCACCATATTTTGCTGCATGGTAACAAGCTGTCATAGCAACTGTAGCACAGATTCTGGAACGAATAACCATGTTATTTGGACAGAGATGCTGAATTATATTCGATAATCTCCATGGAAATGCACAGGGCACAGTAACCGTGTTAATAGATTAGGAAGAATATGTTAGGGATTCTAAGGCAAGGAGTTGTAGCCAAAGTCAGTGTTGAGTAACTGAAAACAAAAAGACTCTGTATTGACCCAATGTCCCCTGAATCTGTGATGCCAGATATGATGTTTCTTGCTCCTCAGCTTGGAATCATCTTGGGAGATGACAGATGGATGCATAGGGAGGATCGAAGCCTGCAAAGCAACGTCGTAAACTCACCATGGACCAGGGCTTCAGTTTCAGCACACTGGTGAGTGGTGTTAAGGGAGGAGGAGGAGGGTGGTGGGGGACAGCTGATATTACTCGGAGGTGGGTCGCAGGGACAGAATGGCTTCCTCTGACTCACTCCCATTAGTATTCCCATTGCAGCTGCTCCGTCATTCAGATCCCTCCATCCTGGAGTGGGCGAGATGGAAGAACGGATGTAGCCCCCTTCACACTTTGCTTCCCCTCTTCATGAATGCATTATCAAAATAGTCTTCTTATTCTGGCTACCCAGAATCCTCTTCTTCAACAATAGTGCAGAGACTTTTAATTTGGCTCTCCACCAGCATTCGCAGATTTTTGTGTGCGTATCACATACTGTTCAAAAGTCAAGCAAGCTGTCATGTCCAACAAGTCTAACAGCTCGGCAGGCCCTTATTGGTGTCCATCGGTGTCCTGCTGCATGTTGATTAGACGCCCACTCTTTTCAGTCACCCTAAAACAGAGGCTCTGTTTAGTCATTAGCATGGGAGCTGGAAGCGAACTCAGCGTGGGTGTTGCCGTGTGTTCCGGTTTGCGCAAGCTGGGTGATGAACAGAGCTTATGTTGTGTGTATTGGAGGCCTGTGATGTCTTTGGGACTAAATTCCCTGTGCCGCTGGCGTACTGGGACCGATGCTACTGTAGTTCAGTTTGTCTATCTAGAGCAATGTTACTTGGCAGAGCTTTAAAGTGGCTCACCAGACACTTTCTAAATGTCAGAAATATAGAAAGATGAGCAGGGGGAAAATTCAGCATACAAAATAAGCTAAAAAAGAGTATTGAAAATGGAGGGCTAATTTGTCCAAAATGACATCACTATATGTCTCCATCAGTATTTAGTAGCTGATAAAACGCTTGTCCGTTACGTCACCATGGTCTCACGGTTCGCTTGTCCTCTTCGTTTGCAGAAGAAGTTAGCAGCCGAGCCGGATCACACTGACGTCACTCTGCCGGCGGTGGAACGTGTACGGGCCCTCAGCAAAATGGGCTATAACATAGAAATAAATGAAGACATCGCACCGAGACGCTACTTCCGCTCTGGTGTGGAGATGGAGCGTATGGCAGCTGTTTATCTGGAGGAGGGCAGTCTGGAGAATGCCTTTGTCCTCTACAATAAGTTCATCACGTATGTTTTCATTTATTTTATTTTGTTTCCATCAATGCATTTTCCAAACCGATTGTCCTATGTAGGGTCACAGCAGGGATGCTGGAACCTAACCCACCGTCTCTGGCCTTTTTGTTTTGTTTTTTTGTTTTCTCCGCTGTGTCTGTAATTTCATTGTTCCTCATATCTTCTGCCATAATATGCATTGTGTAATTCATGGCCATCAATCCTCAGCTCTATTTTCCTATTTCACTCCTGCGCAGTTTATTTGTTGAGAAACTCCCCAGTCACAGGGATTATCAGCAGTGCAACGTCCCTGAGAAGCAAGTGATAATGAAGGTAAGCCCCTGGCATGTTACTCACAGGAACTGATGGAGCCC
Organism: Elopichthys bambusa; assembly: GCA_037101425.1. Lineage (NCBI taxonomy): Eukaryota > Metazoa > Chordata > Actinopteri > Cypriniformes > Xenocyprididae > Elopichthys > Elopichthys bambusa. Next base: position 17,982,255 of record CM074449.1, read on the forward strand.
TGTGGCGCTCAGCCCACTGTAAATCTGATTAGCATCATGCTCAATTACCTTGGCCTAGTCAGGCTCCCAGCTGCTCACATGGTGGGTTTGCCTTGTGTAGGCACACGTTCTGCTTTCATTTCAACATGGTGACATGAAAATGACTTCCGTCAAAAGGTTGCTCCTAGTCCCCTGATGTTTCGAACAGTGTTTAAAAGTCAAATTTTTGATTTTTTTAAAAAATATTTTTATGGATGGGATGTTTAAATGCATTTTGTCTCTCTTGTTTTGTGCCTGATGGACCCCTTATGTTCACTTGTCAGTTCACTAGGATATTTAAAAAGTATAAAATTGCTTGATGAATGGGTTTCTTGTTTGACAATGTATTTCCTAATGAAAAAGAATGTTAAGATGGGACATAGCTACAAACTTGTTTCAAACCAATACCCTGAAGTTTACTTCAAAACCATTAACCACGATTTGCTACTTTCTATAGTCTGTTGCAAGTGGTATTGCTAAAGAGGCATTCATGCTCTAGAGGTTTTTATTGAACCAAAATGTTTAGTGCAGCATGAGTCATCAATGTATTTGGTGTGTTTTTGGAGGAAAATAGTCTAACTTTTGCTAAATATCTGCAAAAAAGGTGTTTGCGTCCACTAGCATATATATAGCTGTAGCAGACAGTCGAGCCACAAAAATGTTCATTTCTTTAAACGAATGATCTTAATGTTTCGTAATGGTCCTTAAATCCAAAAAAAGATGAGTAGTTAAAGCGTCTCTATTCCCAGCTTTAGAAAAATCATTAGGTCCCTGAAAGCTTTAGCTAGCACATATTGATCTGGTACTCGCTGTCTGTAACATAACCCCTAATGTTTGTTCCATTATCTGTTCATTATGTTCAGAAATTACAGGAGGTTGCTTTTCCACGAAAGGACCAATTGAAGAGACTTCTCCATGAGAAATATAGCAAAGAACACAGTGAATATCTGAAGAGTCAGGTACATTAGACTGAGCACTTTTATCACTGCTTATTAAATGCCTGTTAATCACATTTTAGATTCACTTCGTTATCTTGGATAATGATTCAGATTCACTTCATTATTGTGCAGACTCAAGCCATGGCTGTTGACATGTGTGGTGAACGGCTGCAGAAGATGTCTTTGTTGGAGGAAGAACGGCAACGTGTGGCACAGCTCAGGAGGATGCAAATCGAGTCCGAACAGTTCCGCTACTTCGAGGACCAACTGCGTAGACAGGAGCTGGCCAGTCGCAGGGATGAGGCTGTCCCCAAAGTGCCTGAACAAACTGACGGGTCCTGCTTATCCCAGACCCCGAGAAACCATGTACGCCTTGACCCCAATCGTAACAAACCAGCGACCCCCATCCCCAAACCGGCAGCCACTTTAGCAGCTGTACAGAGTGAGTGCTCTCATTTAGCTCATATTTACTTGATATTTGTTTTAGTGATTTATTACACTGCTCTCTCATTAGTCAGCTGTGGGATTTTTTTTTTATGTATTGACTGTTAAACTGCATATTTGACCACTGCTCCGTTTATGTTCTCATATAATCAGAGAATTCATTTATTTACACTACTGTTTGGGGTCAGTGTGATTTATTTTTTTTTGTTGTTGTTGAAAGAACTCCCACAACAACCATTTATTTGATCGAAAATACAGCAAACGCTATAATATTGTGAAACAATATTGCAATTAAAAAAATTTCTATTTGAATATGATTAATTTATTCTTGTGATGCAAAACTGAATTTTCAGAAGCCAATACGCTACTCTTCAGTGTCACATGATCCTTCAAAAAATGTTCTAATATGCTGATTTGGTTCTTAATATTTTTGCGAATACCGTGATCTCCAAGACCGTAACCTTTTTAAATCTATAAATAATGTTTAAATATATAAATAGAAAATTTAAAGAACATAATTTATTTGAAATAGAAATATTTTGTATAAATACCATTTTATGCATCCTTTCTTAATAAAACTATTAAATTCTTTAAAAAAAAAAAAACCTTATTGAGCCCAAAATTTTAAACGGTGTATTCATTCATCAATAAACAGGATATTGTGCAGTCAGACAGTCATTAATGCAAAATAAACCCCTTCAGGATGATACAAAGTTTATTTTGCAATAATGGCTCTCACTGAACATGATCAATTACTTGTGTTATTAGCAGTACTACAGTGTGTTCCTGTGTGTTTCTAGATCAGCGTGTGGAAGGCCTGAGGCGGGTTTTAATCCCACGAGACCTGACTTACAGGTTCCTTTTGCTGGCTGACAGTAACACAGCGAGAGGAATTGAGACATGTGGCGTTCTCTGTGGAAAACTGGTAAGACCTAAGCTGGAGCAAACCTTCTCTGTAGGTGTGAGATTCTTTTGTTTCAGCCCTTTCTTCCAGCTGTGACTAAAGCTAAATTTCCTGAATCATGATGATCCTTGGAAGTGAGCGTGAATATGGTTTGGAGAATGTTAAAGGGATAGCTCACTCAAAAATGAAAATTCTGTCATTTACTCAGCCTCAAGTTCTTCCTGTATACATTTCTTCCTTCTGCTGAACACAAGAGAAGATATTATGAAGAATATGGGTAAACCAAACAGTTGATGGGCCTTGTTGACTTCCATAGTATGAAAAAAAAAAAAAAATTGCAAATCATTTTCATCAAAATATCTTCTTTTGTGTTCAGCAAAAGAAAGAAATTCATACAGGTTTGAAACAACTTCAGGGTAAGTAAATGATGATAGAATTTTCATTTTGAGCTATCCCTTTAATGGTCAATTGTGGACCTCTTTGGCTGTGAAAATAGGAGCTTAGGTGTTGCACAATCTGTGTAAATACTAGGTGTGGATGTGGACTTCCTCATACTTTCACCACACATGCAATAGTGTCCTTATTTATGGCCATTACAGTATTTCAGCATCTTATTTACCAACCACCTGCAATCCATCTATATATTGCAGTGACTGGCTTCGGCCCAGCATTTTATTTTTTTTTTATCCCTGATTTGTCTTAATTTGAGCGTTCCTCCCCTTTTTCACACTCTTATCACTTGCTTCACCTCTCTGTCAATCCAAAAATCTTCTATGGGAACCTGCTGCTCAGCTCCCATAGAGAATGAATGGGTCATCTCATTTAACTTCTGTCAGAGGGCACATACCATAATTGTGGGATGCTGTGTCGGCCTGATATGCAGTGTGTTAATAGAAATGCTGGAATCTGTGTTTTGTTGTCCTGCAGACGCACAATGAGTTTGTGCTGACCCATGTGATCGTCCCTAAGCAGTCTGCCGGTCCTGACTACTGTGACATGGAGAATGTGGAAGAGCTGTTCAGTTACCAGGACCATCATAACCTACTGACCCTGGGCTGGATCCATGTGAGTGTCTCTCTTTTTCTGGCGCTCACATATTGTCATGCAGGTGAAAAGCTTGCTGTCAGACCCACACAGAATCTGAGCCTGCAGAAAGCGCCACAGATTTCCACAGAATTTGAGTAGCCATCGTTTACATGCCTTGCCCTTTGTGTGTTTATTTAGTAAATATTTTGGCTAATTTTATTATAGCAATAAGAGCATACCCTCCATTTATCTATTTATTTTTTAAGACTTATTTTTTGTTTGTTTAAACCAATTCTACAGATTTCTTCAACAGGGAAAATTGGAAAATAATCTGCAGATTTTGTATGGGCCTGGTCATTTCTAATAAAACATTACAGGGTTATACGCTTTTTAGGCTGTTTAGCACCAAGTCTTTGGTAGTACGGAGTTTGAAACTTGACTGTGTTATGTACGTGTTTTTTTTACGTACGTCACAGTGTGCGCTTCACCAGAGTCAAAGAGGCATGCGCGCACTGATGTAAACAGCTCCAACACGCATGAGCGGCATGATGGCAGCATGAACGAGTGAAGGAGATGCGCTGAATGAAAATGCACATTCACTCTCTAACAGTAGATGGCGCTTATGGAACAGCAGAAATGCAGCTGTTACCCTGGTAACCTCGTAAATATAGCAGGCTGTGCTACTTTCTGTTTCTCAACAGTATTTAAATGTTTCAAACAGCCTTTCAGTCATTTGACATGTCATTTGATCAGTCACATTACATCCAGTTATGCATGTTGGATTCAAACTTTTACTAAGCACTGTTACATGTTTTAAGATGTTACATGTTGTCCAATGTTTACTATTTGTATATTTTTTCGTATGGAGAAGGAGTTGAGTTGAGTACTGTTTACATATAATACAAATACATATAATATAGTGTATTTTGAATGGGCAAATTTGTTCTTTATGTGTGCACTGTATTAATTTTCATTTATTCTGGTCTTAAAAAGGTCTTAAAGTCTTAAATTTGATTTAAATGTGCAGCAACCCTGCATTAGGCAAGTGTTATATATGCAGTACCATTCAAAAGTTTGGGGTCAGTAAGATTTTGTTTTAAAGAAGAAATTAATACTTTTATTCATTGAGAATGCATTAAATTGATCAAACATGATAGTAAAGACATTTTTAATGTTACAAAACATTTCTATTTCAAATAAATGCTGTTTTTAAAAAAAAAAAAAATTTATTAAAATAATTAGAAATGTTTACTGAGCACACAATCAGCACATTAGAATGATTGATGAAGGATCTGAAGAATCATGTGACATTAAAGACTGGAGCAATAGCTGCTAAAAATTCAGTTCTGCCATTATGGGAATAAATTGATTTTAAAATACAGTATATTCAAATAGAAAACACTTAACTCAAATAGATAACATTTAACACTTTTAAATTGTAATGTTTTTACTGCATTTGTGGTCAAATAAATGTAGCCTTGGTGAGCATAAGATACGTCTTTCAAAAACATTTAAAAAAAATCTTTACTGAGCCCACATTTTTGAACGTTAGTGTATATAAGTAGGCTACTTAGTGGTGGGCCACATACTTAACTGATTCTGCAACCCAGTTGTATTCATTCATTATTTGCATAATCAAATATGATTGAGCATCAGTTTTAAGGATCACCATGGAAACTCTGTTTAACAATATACTGAGCTTTTATTCTTAGGGCCAGATTTACTAACAGCTTGCACCAGTGCAAACCCTCTTGGCCTTAAAAAACTACTGTCAGGAAGGATTTACTAAAGACACGCACTGAAAAATTAGTGATGAAAAGGCATGGACACGGTTGTTTTCGCGGCTGATGTTATTGCATATGCATTTGTAGGAGTTTCCCTTTCAGATGCAGAATTTATGGGAGCAACGTATTTAAATAAATCATGCAAGGTGATTTACTAAGGTTTGTGGTAGTCAATTTACTGGTATTTGTTTCACTATTTAACGCCGGAAAAAAGCATGTCTTAATTTTGTGTTTGACATGTCTGCATCTGTTCTTTACAGGTACACTATGTACCTCTAGCGGTTAAAAAAATAAAACTGCATGCATTTTGTGTAAGAACATTGTTTTGGTTGTGCTTCGGCTCTGCATGACTGTGCAGATGAATATGGTTATTCTACTACTCATAAAAAATTCACTGCTAGGTTTAAGAGATATAACCAGTTAAGATGGAGAGGATCTCAAGCCAACTAGCTGAAGACATAACTGTAGCTATACCCATTGATAGACATGGTACTTCCCTCAAATCCCTCAATGTTCGCCATCTCCAAAAAGCCAAGCTAATGTTGATTCTCATTTTATTACGAGCTCTGTCGCGTTTTCTTTTTGCAAGCAGAAGCTCCTCTATTCAGCGTTTTTATTTTAAAACGGGTGATTCCAAAACAGGTTGGAGATTTAGCGTGCTCCATGTCAACCTTTCTTGCTCGTTGTGACAAATAACCTATGCCACTCCCACACCGTACATGCGTGATAAGAAGCCAGAGCAACTTTTCTCTATTTAAAGATATGACAAGGCATACACAGGCGAGTGTATGGATGCAATTTCCAAAGAAAACAGTCCTGCCCAGCCTAAAATATAAACGCTTGTAGGCTTACCATAGTCAGTCAGGATAAGCAAAAAACATGTTTTGGAAGAAGGATGGATGACCTGTTAATTTTGAACAAAGAAAGTTACATAGTGTACATTTAATTTGTGCATTATCAGTAGATCGCCCACAGAACTTTGCAGTCCCATTGGTGCTTTTATGGGATTACAGTCTCACGCTAATTTGCCCTGTTTAGTAAATCTGCCCATAGTCTCTAAGTCACCTGCTGTTTATTTTGCATGGAGAATTATTTCATGGTTGCATGTGAATAAGGGGCTACTAAATGGTGTTAATATGAATATTTTCATGTTTGACTCACAGACGCACCCGACACAGACGGCCTTCCTCTCCAGCGTGGATCTACACACACACAGCTCTTATCAGCTCATGCTACCTGAGGCCATCGCTATTGTTTGCGCACCGAAACATAATGAGTGAGTATAACACTCACAAAACTCCCACACCCTTCATTGTTTTCACACAACCTCAAGGCTTTTTCCATCCAAAGCCTATAAAGCTGCACTGCAAATCAATGCAGATTATTGTTTTTTTGTTTTTTTTTACAATAGATTTTTGATTGCTTAAAAAGTGATGCATTTGAACAATTAATGAATCATTTCCGTACTCTTGTCATTAAAGACCAACATTTATTCAAGGCAAATAATTTCAATAAAATGTCTTCGTTAGACTATGATTAAACTACACCATGCAAATATATTCTATATTTTGTTTTTCATCTTCTGCAGTAACATTGGATGTTTTGTAATGTTCAGATAGCTGCAATATAAAGAAATGTTAGATAGATAGATAGATAGATAGATGGATTCATTGATTGATTGATTATAAAATGTTTTATATATATTAAAATAAATATATAATATATAAAAATATTAAAGGGATAGTTAACCCAAAAATGAAAATTCAGTCTAGCCATTGACCTCTATAGTATTTTTTATTTATTTTTTTTTCCAAAGAAAAGAAACTTATACTGATTTGGAACAACCTGAGGGTAAGTAAATTAATAATGACAAAATGTTTATTTTTGGATGAACTATCCCTTTAATTTTAATAAATAATATAAAAATGATTTAGCTTTTTATTCTTATATATATATATATATAATGTATAGTGTATAATGTATATATACACACACACACACACACACACACACACACACACACACACACACACACATACAGTCAAACCAAAAATTATTCAGACATTTTTTTTTTTTTTTAATATTTTTACTAGTGGGTGCAGGACACTATAGTTCATTTATGTAGGTGAGGATAGCAAAATAAAGTAGCTGTGATTTGCTTGTTATCTGACATAATTAATTTTTCTGACACAGTTTAATTCTGAGATTGTCATATTTTATTACCATTTTTTTTTAAACTATAGTGAATAAACTATAATGAATAAAATGTTCAGGGTGTCTGAATAAATTTTGGTTTGACTGTGTCTGTGTGTGTGTGTATATATATATATATATATATATATATATATATATATATATATATATATATATATATATATATATAACAGATCATTGAGATATCTCATTTTGCTGCTCTAGCACGGGAGTGTTCCGACTCACCAGCGCTGGAATGGGAGAAGTGGCCGGATGCAGATTGAAAGGCTTTCACCCCCACTCTAAAGACCCCCCTCTGTTCACTGTAAGAACCATTTGTTTCAGCTGTGAATATGAAAATCGGTTTCTGTACTGTACATGCCTTCTGTTATGAATGTTGACATTAAAAGTGAAACACCATTAGAGAAGTGAAAAATTGCCTTTTCTATTTGCAGATTTGCAAGCACATTGTGGTGAAGGACTCGAAAACGACAGTTCTGGACCTCAGGTGACAGAGGAAGAGGGGAAATACTTCAGTATCAGCAAACCATTGAGAATATCTATTTATATCTTTTATTTACTTGAAGGCTTTTTTGTATTTATTTATTTTACAAAAAGGTACTGTGAAACTGAATCCCTCAGCTGCACAGTTTGCTGTGAGCAGGTTTACTGACGCTACTGAGATGTTCCAATGGTGTTTTGTGTTTTTTAGATCATCATGCGCTTTTTGTTTGTGGCCAGGTCTTTTTCAAAAATGTTGTGGTCAGATTGTACTGTGTAGTATGATCTGAACTGCTGTTTGGTTCTTTGTCCTCAAGGTGGCGTCATTTATCAAGGCATACTATGAGGCTGCTACAATGTGAATTGTTTTCAGGAATTTTCAAAAGGAAGTTGTGCTTGTGTGTGATTTGCCACTGATATCCATTGATATCACTTGCAGTTCTCACTGTAACAATCTACACAGAATAAGTGATATTTCTTTTTAAAACTAACTGAATTTTCTAGTACAAAAATATAATGAATTGCTATGAGTCATTTCTAGGCCTTACTATGTATTGTATCATTTTTAGTGATTAAATAGTTAATAATTATGCTTTGTAAGGCAGTAAATCTACCTTATAATAATGCAACACATACTTCACTTCAGGCTTTCAGTTCAGAGACAATTTCAGGAAAGAAGAAAAAAGTCTTTCATATTGCGCCCAATGACGCAATATGAAGTTGGCCAGTGAGCTGACTGTTTTATTTTCCAAGTTCGGCATCTATTTCCAATATGGATCAAATTACAAGGGAAAGGACTTTTGAAAAGCATAAACAAGATTGGGATCTCTTAGCCCACACCAAAGCTCCTATTACAGAATAAGCAAAGATTCCTAAGGGCCTTGACTGCACTAATCTCAGGGTACCATTCCCTCATTTTAACAACCTGATTTTTGTCTCCACTACTTTTATGGACATTTTTTTTTATCAGCAGAAGATGAAACTTCATGTATGATGACAAGTTATGAACTTATCTGTGCAGTTCAGAGAGTATATCATGTATTTGTGGTACAGTGTGGCATTGGATTGTTTCTCCAGTGTGTGGCTGTGTGCCAGTGGCTTTGTGCACAGGGCAGTACATAGAGGCTTATCTGTCTGTACATGCACTGTTTCTTTCCACAGCTCATTTGTTAATAAAAGGGGAAAAAAAACCTCTGCTATGAAATGCCATAACTTTTTTTTTGTTTTGTTTTTTGTGTGTAATCTGTAAATGATTTGGACTGAAGTGAAAAACTTCCCTAGCCAATTGACGCACGAAGAATGATGAAATGAGGAGCAATCATTTAGCAGGATTCATCACAGGTAAAAGATTGCTTACACATGCTTCAACATATCCAGTGTTCTTTGAATCTGCTGTTTTTTAGGCTTGAAACCCACTGTTTTAAAGGTTCCAAGGTTTACATGATGGTAGGAGCCCTGTATGTACAGTAATTATAACTAATTCACAGCAAATGACTGTATAGAGAAACGTTTACACTTATTAAAATGATTAATTTAAAGAATATAATTTAGATAGTTTTATTTTTTTTATTTGCGCAAACATTAAGTGTAATTTGTTGCAGAAACAAAAGAAGTGAAATACAGTTTATTATTGCAGAGCTTTATTCCTTCATGTAGATATGATATCCATACAGACTGCCTGAAAGCCGACATGCAGTTGTGTTACCTCGTAGCGTTTTAACACAAAAGGGAGAATGAGCCCTGTTCCTCGATGCCCTCTCCTCATCCCTGGAGTCTCGCCACCCCAAAGAATCTCCCAAATCTTTCATATTGGCAGCACATTCAAGCTTTTTAACCCATTGAAAACAACACTATATCGTCATGACATAATTAAATCAAAACATCCAAACAGATGTGGGCAGTGCAAAGACAAAACAGGGAAGTAAAGGGTACGTTCACAGTTTACAGGCTATGAAGCAATAGCAGAATTAGGGGACCAGGAGGGGGGTTGAAGGTGCCATTTAGAAGCACTTGCGATGCACAATGGATGGTCCGGCCTCGTCGTACTCCTGCTTGCTTATCCACATCTGCTGGAAGGTGGAGAGAGAGGCCAGGATGGAGCCGCCAATCCATACTGAATACTTGCGCTCAGGTGGGGCGATGATCTGTGTACATACAAGGTAGAAACAGTGTTGTATTTTGTTAAAGCTACACCATTTCACTTTTTTGTTCACAATTAACAAAATTTAAATGATGAGCAAGTACGCTACATAAAACCATCTTCCAAATCGCATTTTTGCCCTAAATCACTATGGTAAGCCTATAATAATTATTTATTATATGGGGATGGATTTCCCAGGAAACTGCATACTTTCTTCATTCGTCCGTCATATCCGCAAATATAGGTAAGAACGTTCCTCCGCAAGTAACTTTTTTGCTTCAACCACTAGTAGGCTAAAAGTTACATAGTGTAGCTTTAAAGTTTTAGCAAACTCTTAGTAGTGTGTTTTTACCATTTTTATTATTATTTTTAAAATTCTATATAGTTTAGTTTTAGTTATTGTAGTACTTCAAGTTAAAGAGTTAGTTCACCCAAAAATTAAAATTCTGTTATTAATTACTCAACCTCATGTCGTTCCACACCCGTAAGACCTTTGTTCATCTTCGGAACACAAATTAATATATTTTTTGATAAAATCCAATGGCTCAGTGAGGCCTCTATTGCCAATGCCAGCAAGATAATTAACACTTTCAAATGCCCAGAAAGCTACTAAAGACATTTAAAACAGTTCATTCGACTACAGTGGTTTAACCTTAATGTTATAAAGCGAGTTTGATACACGCTTCGAACCATTGATTCGGAACAAAAGATTTGTATAGCTTTGAAGCTTCATGAAGCAGTATTTTGAAATCACCTATCACTAGATATTGTTGAATAAACTTTTTTTGTTTTTTTGGCTCACAAAAAGTGTTCTCGCCGCTTCATAACATTAAGGTTGAACCACTGTAGTCACATGAACTGTTTTAAATATGTATTTAGTAGCTTTCTGGGCATCTGAAAGTGTTAATTATCTTGCTGGCATTGGCAATGCAGGCCTTACTGAGCCATCAGATTTTATCAAAAATATCTTAATTTGTGTTCCAAAGATGAACGAAGATTTTACGGGTGTGGAACGACATAAGGGTGAGTAATTAATGACAGAATTTTCATTTTTGAGTGAACTAACTCTTTAAACTAGATGAAATGGTAACTTAACATTTATTTTAAAGTAACACATTTTATTTATATATATTTCAGTTTTAGTTTTACGATAATAACCCTGGCTAGAAGAGAAATATTTTATAAGATAAAATACTTTATTAATGATTTGAATCATATTCATAATCAGCCTGTGCTGACCTTGATCTTCATGGTGCTGGGGGCCAAAGCCGTGATCTCCTTCTGCATCCTGTCTGCTATACCAGGGTACATGGTGGTACCACCAGACAGCACATTGTTAGCGTACAGGTCCTTACGGATGTCAATGTCGCATTTCATGATGCTGTTGTAAGTGGTTTCATGGATGCCAGCCGATTCCATTCCTAACAAAAAGTGCAATGCATTTAAAGCATTTATATCAAAGTGCTCTGAATTCATAATTTGAAAGGAGATGGGAAGAAGGAGAAATGAAAGATCACCGATGAATGATGGCTGGAAGAGCGTCTCAGGGCAGCGGAACCTCTCATTGCCAATGGTGATGACCTGTCCATCAGGAAGCTCATAGCTTTTCTCCAGGGAGGAGGAAGAGGCTGCTGTGGCCATCTCATTCTCAAAGTCCAGCGCAACATAGCACAACTTCTCCTTGATGTCACGGACAATTTCTCTTTCAGCTATAGAAAGCAGATGAGAGAGACTCTTTTAGCAAATCAGCTGAACTTTTTTTATTACTTTTTTATTAATTTAATCATAATGTAAGTTAAATTCTCTTATGCCACTGGAAACTGTTTCTTGATTTAGACACAAACATACATATATACATTATGCTGGTACTGTAAGTGTCCAGACCCACCAGTTGTGACAAATGAATAGCCTCTTTCAGTTAGGATCTTCATGAGGTAGTCAGTGAGATCACGGCCGGCCAAATCCAAACGCATAATGGCATGTGGAAGAGCGTAGCCCTCGTAAATGGGCACATTATGGGTGACACCATCACCAGAGTCAAGGACAATGCCTGGTCAGTAAGAAGAAAGTGCTTGTTAATGCACACTTACAGTATTTTAATATGGGCTGTGACCTGTTTGACAGATGAACTGACCTGTTGTACGCCCAGAAGCATAGAGGGACAGCACAGCTTGGATAGCTACATACATGGCTGGAACATTGAAGGTCTCAAACATGATCTGCAAAGTGAAAACCAACAATCAACCAAGTGCTTTCAGTTTTACTAAGGCTCAGTAAAAATACAGATTTTCTAATTACCCAGAACTGATCTATTGGGATTCTTTTTGACAATCCCAATAGATCAATTCTTAAAATCTGAAGATCAGTCATTCTATGCTGCATCAATGCATAATTCTATCAAACTGTCATCTCTGGCTGAATAAACATGCAATGTGATCAGTCTAATCTGATAAACTGGTTCGTTTCAGTAACCCCCCCCCCCACACACACACAAAAACCATCCCGACCAGTATTTCCTGACTCTTATGAGCCAGTTCTTATAATGAATAGTTAAAAAAGACACGTTGATATTTTGAAGCAATCTGAAACACATAACTTCTGCTTTCTGCTAATTCATAATAATTTACAGAATTTCTTTCATATTTACATTACTGATCAAAAGTTTGGGGTCAGTATGTTTTTTTTTTAATTTTTTTTTAAAGAAATTAATATTACAAGAATAAGAAAATCAATACAACAAGAAAAAAAACTGATCTGTTTTTAAAATTTATGATAATAAAAGATGTTTCTTGAGCACTAAATCAGCATTTTAAAATGATTTCTGAAGAATCGTGTGACACTGAAGATGAGCAATATTGCTAAAAAATCAGCTTTGCCGTCACAGGAATTAATTTACTTTTTAAAAGATCTTCAAATAGAAACAGTTATTTTAAATAGTAATAATATTCACTATATTACCATTTTTACTGTATTTTTAACCGAATAATTGCAGCCTTGGTGAGTATAAAAGACTTCTTTGAAAAACATTAAAAATTCTTACCGAGCCCAAACCTTATGTGAGGTTATATAAGCAAAATGGACATTATAACTGATATACATTTGGAACCAGATTGAGACGTTGATGGAACTGGAAGAGAATTAGCATTTTTGAGTTGTTGGGGATTTATGAATATCAATTTTTCATTTAAAATGAAATAAGGTCTGTGGTTAACTTTCATATTTTGTTCTACAACATAAATTACACATAGGCATACCTCAAACATTGTGTGTTTTATACTACTGACAATCATAGCAGATAAATTATCATTTAGCCCTACATATAAATTAGTAGGGCTGTATTTTACTTACAAACTCATGTCATGTCTAAACAACTCTACAGTTTATTTTACAGTTATTATAAAGGCTTTTGTTGAAATACAGCACACTAAAGTGCTGCAGGTGTTAAGTCAATTCAAAACATCTTGATACCCTAAGGGCTTAAAGGAGGTATAATGGAGTTAGAGCAAATGCTTGTCTATACTACAGATCAGTTTTCTCATTCAATTCAGCTCTAACCTGGGTCATCTTCTCCCTGTTGGCTTTGGGATTGAGGGGGGCTTCTGTCAGCAGAGTGGGGTGCTCCTCTGGAGCCACACGGAGCTCATTGTAGAAAGAGTGATGCCATATCTGGTAAATATAAACAATAAACAAACTGCTGTCACATCAACTGCGCTATTAGGATAATAGATGGGCATATGAATTGCTTTTATGCACAAGTGTGGAGAGTGAAAGCTGATTCTCATAGTTTAACAAACAGATTGCATAGACGGAGATAGATTAGCATCTGTTGTGTACATGTGTTGGATGGTGACACCATGTGGCGTGAAACATGAGGGAGTTTTTCGGAAAAGTGCTTTTGATTGATTGAGGTATAAACAATGTATGTGTTAAGACTAGATGATGTAGGTGTTTCTGATGAAATCTCAGACCCTGAGTGCCGTTAGAGCAAATAAGAAACTGTAGCAGAGAATTATGGAAAGATAAGCCATGTTTACCAAAAGAAAGATATTTTTAGTAGACTGTTTAGGTTTGGACTGTAGACGTAGTTTTTTTTTTTTTATCTGTTGGCTCGTTTGATAGGATCTACTTACTTTTTCCATGTCGTCCCAGTTTGTGATGATGCCGTGCTCGATGGGGTACTTGAGGGTCAGGATTCCTCTTTTGCTTTGTGCCTCATCACCAACGTAACTATCTTTCTGCCCCATTCCCACCATCACACCCTGAGGAAAAAGTGAAACCGGTCAGCACAGTCATACTAGATAATTGTATCTCCATCTCTTCTATGCTTCAATGCTGACACTCTGGGATGTAGTCCAAGTTTCCACAAAGCATTTGGAATCAGATCAAGGTAAATACGTAAAAAGTGCAGAAGACAACATGAACTTGTGAAAGGTTATGTAAGCAAAATGCACAAATTATAACTGAAATATACTAGAACCCAAATTGAGATATGAAGTTAGTTGTCACCATTTTTAATTGCAAGTGCACTTTTAACTATTGCTAACCTCAAATACAAGCTAAAACAAAGCATTTTATCCGTATCGATGTCGGCTGCAGTGCTTATCGCCCCATAGTGGTGTGCTGAGGGATGCTCACCTGATGTCTGGGACGACCCACTATGGAGGGGAACACTGCTCTGGGAGCATCATCCCCGGCGAAGCCTGCCTTACACAGTCCTGATCCATTGTCGCACACAAGGGCAGTACTTTCTTCGTCGTCACACATTTTCAGCTCGGATTTCCTTCCTTACTCCAACAGGAGACAATCACTGCAAGAAAGTTCATCAATAATGTTATATACATACTTTTGAGCAGTTTTTCTTGGGCTGTAAGAGCCTGTGTCAAGCATGTGTAGTTTAGCTATAGTTTGGGGGACAAATTTGCTCCTAGAAGTGAGGTAAATCCCATTTTGGGCTTGTCCTGAATTGGAAAAATGATTGATAAATGAAATAATAATATTTATAATACATCTAAAAATGCAAAGGTTTTCTTTTTAAAAACATTAAAAGCTTATAAAAACATTAAAAGTAATGGTATGTGCTCATTCGGACAGGGGAAATAACCGTGTATGTGTGTGTATTCACCACACCCATTGAACCATGAACAGGAATACTACAAAGAGTGTAAGGTGTGCCTGGTAAGTCCATTCATAAAAAATTCATGCTCATTTGTTTTCTCCTGGTATGCATAAAGGGAACAGAATTTGTTTAAAATGTTGTTTTAAACTTTGCTTTGGCAACATTTTCTATAGCTAACTCTAACTTTGATGTAATGCAAGCAATTATACAAAAATTAATTTATAATTTGGATAATATTTGCATATATATATATATATATATATATATATATATATATATGTATATATACAAACACACACACACACACACACACACACACACACACATTTTCTAAACGTCCGTCCTGCAAGCCCTTACTGAGTGCACTATGGGAAAACTTCCTAATTTGGAAATGATGGCGAAGCATGTCTGTCTTTGGACTCTCCCTCCCTTTGTATCTGCCTCTCTACAATATTTCATGAAAAAAAGAGAGGGGATGGGTCAGTGGTCCAGAAGAACCATATTTAGTCATAAACCTCACAAATCAAATGGGCATCCACAGCGTCCAGATTTTGAAACCTTCGCCTTAATTTAAAAACACACACGCACCTTCAGAGCTCTTAACATTCAGCATCACCAAGAAAATCCCATTACAAACACTAAAATAAAGATGCAGTCTCAGGCAAGTACACATGTAATAGCTTTTAGAAGTATCATTTGATTGATCTGCAAAAGAAAAATGTATCTACTGTACTTTCAGAAGGCTAATCTGTAGAAACACTTGATTTTATTATCAGTGTAAAAACATTACACAATAATGAAGATTAATCTTTTCTCACAAAACACCAACAAAACCAAACAAAACATTTTGAAACCAGCTTACACCTGTAGAGAAACCATTTATCTATACAATTAGTATCATCAGATAAAGCTTGCAAAGTACAAAGCCGGGTGGACAGAAGGAGAGGGAGATAGAGAGGGAGAGGATGTGAGGTGAACTAAATTACACTTACCCTGACAGTGCTGGGCCGGGGAGGGGTATTTAGCCACTTGGTGATGGTGTGCTACTCACTGGTTTGTGGTGTACTTATGTAGTTCTCATCCCTGCTCACCGCACCCTCCCACATCCCAAACAAGGAGCCTGGGCTGCACTCACTATTCGCCTCACTCCACTAAAGCCTTATAGGGATGACTGGGAGAAAACACTCCAATCCGGGCGGCAGCCCTCCTGCTTCATCACTCAAGGCATTCCAATGGCCCTTTTTGTTTTTTCTCCTCTGAATTTCTGGGGACCTCACAATGCAGGAGCATAAACAGAGAGCTGGGCCCTGCTCTACTATAAGGACACACATCAAGGTCCGCACCTGAGACAGAAAATGAACAGCACAATGAATTTGGATCACATCATTACAGAGTTAGGTCACACACTAAAAGCACCTGGGAGTGTAAAAGATTAAACTATGTCTGTATATATTTACTGAGAGAAACTCTGTAAAAAGTGGTAACCTGTAAAAAGCGGTAACTTATATAAACTTAAAACTTATATATATATATGGCATGGACTTCACTAGACCCCTGAAGGTGTGCTGTGGTATCTGGCACCAAGATGTTAGCAGCATATCCTTTAAGTCCTGTAAGTTGCGAGGTGGGGCCTCCATGGATCAGACTTGTTTATTCAGCACATCCCACAGATGCTCAACTGGATTGAGATCTGGGGAATTTGGAGGCCAAGTCACCTCAAACTCGTTGTTGTGCTCCTCTGAACCATTTTAGCTTTGTGGCAGGGCGCATTATCCTGCTGAAAGAGGCCACAGCCACCAGGGAATACTGTTTCCATGAAAGGGTGTACATAGTCTGCAACAATGCTTAGATACTGTAGGTGGTACGTGTCAAAGTAACATCCACATGGATGGCAGGACCCAAGGTTTCTCAGCAGAACATTGACCAAAGCATCACACTGCCTCTGCCGGCTTGCCTTCTTCCCATAGTGCATCCTGGTGCCATGTGTTCCCCAGGTAAGCACATTTTTTCCTGCCTCTAACACATGAACTTTGAGGACAAAATGTTCACTTGCTGCCTAATATATCCCACCAACTAACAGGTGCCGTGATGAAGAGATAATCAGTGTTATTCATTTCACCTGTCAGTGGTCAAATGTTATGACTGATCAGTGTATAGTGTGTGTATTTATATATATATATATATATATATATATATATATATATATATATATATATTAGGGGTACAAATCTTTATGCACCTTATAATATGATCCAATTCTGGGAGTCACAATCCGATTCCAAAACGATTCTTGATCTACTTGTTTTCTAATTAATTAATTCGTTTCGTAATCTTTTTTTTTATTTTTTATTTTTTTATGTAATTACGTAGCCTATTGTCATGATCTCAGTCACCATGCCTGTCACCTTCTGCACTGCATCTCCCAGAATCCTTCCTGATCCACCATTTGCACACGTTCTACAATCATCACCAGCTGTCTTCAATCACCTCATCACCCCAGCACCATATATAAGGACACAATCCACACCCACACATAGACTGTCTGGCCTTGTTGTATGCTATGGCTGCTACTGTTTGGATTGTGACTTACCTGAAGTATACTTATATCTGTCCTGCTCTTTGTTCCTGGCTAAGATGTTTTTGTCCTGTCTGTTTAATTAATCCCTTATGACATAACTGACTGAGTTTACATAAATTTTCGCATCATAAAAGCATTTTGAGATGCAAGTAGGCTACATTTAACCACTTAAACAGTCGCAAACAGCCACATGCGCGAGCACTCTTCACAAAGCGCACATGGACATTTGAAATTGAAAGCAGGCTTCTCTCAGTGAGTTTCATAATTTGAATATATTTGGAATGCTGTGGGCTTATATATTAAAAATATGAAACTCATATTTTTAATATTTAAGCCCACAGCATTCCAAACGACAAAAAGTATGCCTTCACAGAGCATTTGTAAGGAAAATAGGCCTTAAGAAATAGACCGCAAACTGCAAACATCTATCTATCCATCCATCCATCAATTCATGGGTTTTTTCCATTGTAGGGTTGAGCCAGAATATCACGTGATCCAAGAAAAGATACTAGAAACTCGGAAAGAATTGAAACACATGAAACTGTAGTTGTAATTAGTATCTTTGGACTGAAACTCCTTTGAATCCCTAATGATATATTACTTCATGTGTATATTTTTTTTAACATTTCAGAAGTAAACAGGCAAGGCAACCGTTGTTTGATTATGCAAGATTTCATTCTGCATACATCAGCTTAGATTTATGTCTTTGTTGATCTACTTCCTTCTATGACTATATATATATGACTATATACTGTCTGACTATACAGGTGCTAGTCATATAATTAGAATTTTATCAAAAAGTTGATTTATTTCACTAATTCCATTCAAAAAGTGAAACTTGTATATTATATTCATTCATTACACACAGACTGATATATTTCAAATGTTTATTTCTTTTAATTTTGATGATTATAACTGACAACTAAGGGAAATCCCAAATTCAGTATCTCAGAAAATTAGAATATTGTGAAAAGGTTCAATATTGAAGACACCTGGTGCCACACTCTAATCAGCTAAATAACTCAAAACACCTGCAAAAGCCTTTAAATGGTCTCTCAGTCTAGTTCTGTAGGCTACACAATCATAGGGAAGACTGCTGACTTGACAGTTGTCCAAAAGACGACCATTGACACCTTGCACAAGGAGGGCAAGACACAAAAGGTCACTGCAAAAGAGGCTGGCTGTTCACAGAGCTCTGTGTCCCAGAGTCTGGAGGAAGAGAGGAGAGGCACACAGTCCACGTTGTTTGAGGTCCAGTGTAAAGTTTCCACAGTCAGTGATGGTTTGGGGTGCCATGTCATCTGCTGGTGTTGGTCCACTGTGTTTTCTGAGGTCTAAGGTCAACGCAGCCGTATACCAGGAAGTTTTGGAGCACTTCATGCTTCCTGCTGCTGACCAACTTTATGGAGATGCAGATTTCATTTTCCAACAGGACTTGGCACCTGCACACAGTGCCAAAGCTACCAGTACCTGGTTTAAGGACCATGGTATCCCTGTTCTTAATTGGCCAGCAAACTCGCCTGACCTTAACCCCATAGATTTTCTATGTGTTCTATGTGTTCTATATTTCTATTTTCTATTGTGAAGAGGAAGATGCGATATGCCAGACCCAACAATGCAGAAGAGCTGAAGGCCACTATCAGAGCAACCTGGGCTCTTATAACACCTGAGCAGTGCCACAGACTGATCGACTCCATGCCACGCCGCATTGCTGCAGTAATTCAGGCAAAAGGAGCCCCAACCAAGTATTGAGTGCTGTACATGCTCATACTTTTCAGGTTCATACTTTTCACTTGGCCAAGATTTCTAAAAATCCTTTCTTTGTATTGGTCTTAAGTAATATTCTAATTTTCTGAGATACTGAATTTGGGATTTTCCTTAGTTGTCAGTTATAATCATCAAAATGAAAAGAAATAAACATTTGAAATATATCAGTCTGTGTGTAATGAATAAATATAATATACAAGTTTCACTTTTTGAATGGAATTAGTGAAATAAATCAACTTTTTGATGATGTTCTAATTATATGACCAGCACCTATAATATATATATATATTTGGGGCAGTTGTGGCCTAATGGTTAGAGAGTCATAACCCGAAAGTCGTGGGTTCTAGTCTCAGTACCGGCAGGAAATGTAGGTGGGGGGAGTGAATGTACAGCACTCTATTCCACTCTCATTACCCACAATTGCTCCTGGGCGCCACAGCAAAAAAGGCTGCCCACTGCTCCGGGTGTGTGTTCATGGTGTGTTACTGCTGTGTGTGTGCGCTTGGATGGGTGAAATGCAGAGCACAAATTCGACTATACAAATATACAATACAAATTTGAGTATAGGACACCATACTTGGCTACACACATCACGTCACTTTTATTCACTTATTTTATTTTTATTTTCTTGTCACTGTCATTCTTTCTGTGCACTGAAAGCTTCTGTCACTAAGACAAATTCCTTGTATGTGTGGATTCTGATATTGTGAAATAGTATTACAATTTAAAATAACTGTTTTCTATTTTACAACCCGAATTCTGGAAAAGTTTTTTAAATTTGAATAAAATGAAAACTAAAAGACTTTCAAATCACATGAGCCAATATTTTATTTACAATAGAACATAGATAATATAACAAATATTTAAACTGAGAAATTTTACACTTTTATCCACTAAATGAGCTCATTTCAAATTTGATGCCTGCTACAGGTCTCAAAAAAGTTGGCACGGGGGGCAACAATAGCTGAAAAAGCAAGAAATTTTGAAAAGATTCAGCTGGGAGAACACAAAATTCGGGAGGAGCACTTTCAAATGATCCTTCCAATCATCATGTCATTCCAACCAGCTGTCAGCAATCAGTAATCAACATGTCTACCCAATCAGCATAAGTGAAGAACACTTTAAATATGCAGTCGACTCCCCCATGTTCCTCGACAATTTTTCAGCATTTGGTTACACCCAATTTGTTACAATGGCCGAGATTGACATCTTCCCGTCTGACGACGAATCCCTCGTTGCCCAGGATCCTTCGCCGCATCTTACCAATGTAAGGAGCACCTGCGCTCCACCACAGGACACCTGTGTTCCACCACAGGACACCGCAACCGAGCCTCCAGTATCACCGAGCGGTCGTCGGCCCAGCCGCGCTGCTTCTCGTACCCCAAGACACCGTGGCTTGCCCTCACCTCCACCTTCAAGACATGCACCATCATCTTCAGCATCCTCCTACACTTCAGCACACCCCACAATCCCTGCAATAGAAAAATAGACAGTGTTGGGGTTAAGACAAGCGCTAATAAACGCTGATGTCCACTTTTCCAGAAGGATGAACAAAGCAGAGCTGTATAACCTGTATGTTTCACTTCAGTCGGCATTCCCATCTACAAAATCCACTCCACATTCCAAAGCAGCTAACAACATGAGTAAAAATCACAGGGGCCCGAACCAACGGTCTCAAAAAAACACCATCTCCTTCCCTCGCGAGAAAGGGCCTTCGAGCTTCAGGCCGGGGCAGCCGGCCCTCTGCAAGCCTGTGCCACGCCCCGGTTTCCGCCGCTGCCAGTCCTCACTCTCATTTTCGCTCTGCCGATCTACAGACAGCCTCACGTCACAATACCAGCCTCCATCGACACGAACCACCCTAGTAACGTGAGTGTCAACCTCAACCTCAGCCTTTTCCAGTCTCTTTCTTCAATCCTCTCCCGTGTTAGTGGCCTGCAGCCCCACTATCAGTTTCTAGTGTGAGGCTGCCCCCCGCTAGCAGTGGCTGGCCAAAGTCAACATCACTTCTGCTTTCAAATTGATGCCCATCCACTCAGATTCTTGGCATTTATTCGGCATACGCTGGCACGGAAAATTTTATTTTTCTGCCCGTCTAACTTTTGGATGCAAAAGCAGCCCTAAGATTTTCAACATGCTCTCAGAAGCTATTTGCTGGATTCTCTCTAACAACCACGCAATTCCTTATGTTATTCACCTTTTAGATGATTTCTTGATCATCTTGCCTCCTGACTCCATCCCAGCCGCTCATCTTCTCACAGTCCAAAAGGTTTTCTCCAAGCTCGGGATTCCAATCGCCCAGTTAATTTCCAGGCCTCACTACCCAAGGAAAAAATCGACAGGATTATTCTGGTCGCATCCACCCTCCTAGACAATCCAAACTGTTCTAAACGCGAGCTACTATCTTTGCTCGGCCACTTAAACTTCGCGATGCGCATCATCCCGCAAGGCCGCCCCTTTCATCTCACATCTCCTCACCCTTTGCGTCTTCAGTTCACGCGCTAGAGGGCCAAATCTCCCTAACTAATTCATGTTGCAACGAGCTCAGTTTATGGATACATTTCCTTAAACAATGGAACGGTCTGTCCTTTTTCTATAACACTCTCGTTTCTCTCCCCATGGATATTCAACTGTTTACTGACGCAGCTCCCTCCGTCGGTTTTGGGGGATTCTACCAAGGCCTTTGGTTCGCATCTACGTGGCCCCCCCAGCTATTAGACTCACCGCAGTCATTAACATCCTCAGCTCTGTTCAAATTGTATCCACTAGTCGTAGCAGCCTTCCTGTGTGGGAAAGAATGGTCCACTAACAGCATCTTAGTGCACTGTGACAACGAAGCAACCGTGCAATGCATTAACAAAGGCCGTTCTCACTCCCCCGCACTAATGCCTCTCCTAAGACGCCTCGTTTGGATTTCAGCTTGTGACCAATTCATCATAACTGCAAAACATGTTTCTGGGTCAAAAAATCAAATAGCTGACGTTCTCTCCTGTTTTGCTTTCCAGAAATTCAGACTGCTGGCACCAGAGGCGGACCCATTCCCAACCCCAGTACCTCACTATTTAGAGCTGATATTCCCATAAACCACCCATTAAAACCCCTACTGGACGCCTCTCTTAATTTTATTCTTCAAGCCGTTTCCCCCAGAACCCTCCAATCCTACCTAACCGCATGGAAATGTTTTAAGTCTTTCCACTCCACATACAACCTGCCATTTCCTGATTTTTCACTGCTCACCATCACTTCATTCATATCCTATCTCAGCAGGATTAAGAACCTCCAAGCCAGCTCCATAAAGGGTTATCTAAGTGGAATTCAGTTTTTTCACAAACTCATTTTTGGTTCATCCTCATCAGAAATAGCCAATTCACAGACCAAATGTATCACCATTCTCCGCCGAGGCTACCACTCTATCAATACTGCCCGCACACTGGATGCAATGTTCATTTTGGCTTTCTTTGGGTTTCTCAGATGCTCAGAGCTCACTATCACATCCAACTTCAATCCAAAGGTCCACCCGACAATTTCAGATTTATCAGTGCTAGATGACGACACCATTTCTTATTTCATTAAAAAAAAGTAAGACAGATCAAACAAGGAAAGGCCATTTTATCTACATTTTCAACCTCTCATCACCAATCCAGCCATACCAATCCCTTTTAGCTTACCTCCATTTCAGGAGCTCGCAGGCCAAATTCCCATCTGACCCACTCTTCACAGACGACCCCAACCACCCCATCACACGTTTCTGGTTCCAGAAACACCTCAAATCCATATTGATTCAATCTGGCATCCCGGCAGACAACTATTCTAGCCATTCGTTTCGCATAGGTGCAGCAACCACAGCTGCTCAAAAAGGCCTCTCCCAACACCAGATTCAAGCACTAGGTTGCTGGTCATCAGAAGCCTTCAAGAGCTACATCCGTTCCAATCGCTTCCACATCAAAGAAGCTCAACAAACCCTCATCAGCTAAAACCCAAACCTACAGGCTCACCGCATCCTCTCCAATTAACATCACCAATCCACCTAAACAACGAAAGCAATTCTACCTCCTCTGCCACATCAGCATCTCCCCAGTAGCCAACCTCATTCTTTCACCGCAGCAGTGCTATTCTCTTCTGCTCCCGCAGGAGCTCAGTTCCCCGTCCAAACTTACCCTAAGGACAGTTGAAAGCAAGTTGAAAAGCAAGTTTGCTCCACTGCCGCAGAAGTGTCTTTTACTCCGCTCCCGCAGGAGCTCGGTTCTCTGTCCAAACTCACCCATTGGACAGTTGGAAAGAAAGTTTGGGCCACAGCAGTCATCTACTCCACTCCCACAGATAGCTCTCAGGGGGGGGTGGGGGGGTACTCTGGGTTCAGGCCAAATACCGAGCTCGGAGCCCTCTCCTCGGACAGCACGCCAAATATGCATACTATTTATTTATCTGACTTATTTGCAAGTGTGAACTTGTGAAATTAAATTAATTGATATCAGGTCTGTAACATGATTAGCTATAAAAGGGATGTCTTAGAGATAAAGAGTCTATCAGAAGTAAAGATGGGCATAGGCTTTCCAATCTGTGAAAGACAGCGTAAAAAGATTGTGGAAAACAATGTTCCTCAATTTCAAGTTGCAAAAGCTTTGCAAATTTCATCATCTACAGTGCATAACATCATCAAAAGATTCAGAGAAACTGGAGAAATCGTAAGGGACAGGGCCAAAGACCTTTATTGGATGCCTGTGGTCTTCGGGCCCTCAGACGAGACTGCATCACTCATCGGCATGATTGTGTCCATGACATTACTAAATGGGCCCAGAAATACTTCCAGAAACCACTGTCGGTAAACACAATCCATCTGCAGATGCCATGGTGGATCATGCTCTATCATGCAAAAAGGAAGCCATATATGAATAAGAGTCCATTTAAAATGGACTGTTTCAAAGTGGAAAAGTATTCTATGGTCAGACGAGTCCAAATTTGACATTCTTTTTGGAAATCATGGATGCCGTGTCCTCCGGGCTAAAGAGGAGGGAAACCTTCCGGCGTGTTATCAGCATTCAGTTCAAAAGCCAGCATCTCTGGTGGTATGGGGGTGCATAAGTGCATACAGTATGGAAGGCACTATGTTTTGGAAAGCACTATGAATGCTGAAAGGTATATAAAGGTTTCCAGACGACGTCTATTTCAGGGAAGTGTATTTCAGCAGGACAATGCAAAACCACATACTGCAGCTATTACAACAGCATGGTTTCATCGTAGAAGAATCCGGGTGCTGAATTGGCCTGCCTGCAGGCCAGATCTTTCACTTATAGAGAACATTTGGCGCATCATTAAACAAAAAATATGTCAAAGATGACCACAAACTCTTCAGCAGCTGGAAACCTATATCAGGCAAGAATGGGACCAAATTCCAACACCAAAACTCCAGAAACTCATTACCTCAATCCCCAGACGTCTTCAAACTGTTTTGAAAAGAAGAGGAGATGCTACGCCATGGTAACGCCACTTCTGTTGTAAAAATTGTTAATTATTACTTTAGGGGCCACTTAAATGACACCTTTCCTACTGAAAAAGAAAAGAATATCTTTAATGCATTCTTGCCGTTCATTTACGTGTTTAGTCTATAGGTTTGCGTTTTTGAGTGTGTATGTGTGCAGAAGCTTGGTCTTTTTTTAAAAAAGTGATATTTGCCAAATTACTTGTCTGGTCCGCATAATACAGAAAAATTGTGTCCGTGAAGCTATGTGAACTGGAATAATTTTGATAACGTTTTATCTGTACATAGGGAAAGGAAAGGGAAGGAGGCCTTCGCAGGGGATAATTTAGTTGAAACGTCAGGGTTATCGTCATGTCTAGGCGCAGGTCTGAATACGGCCTGGATCTGGCAGGCTGCGGCAAACCTCGGGATAGACAGATAGAGACTAATATTAGCATAGACGCCATTCTTCTTATGATGTAGCAAGAACATCAGGTGTTTTGGGAAGTGTCCCCGGTTCTGGCTAACCTAATCTATGCAGCCGAACAATTTACATGATTTGAATTATAGAAGTAGATAATGTGTTATGTGTATGCAAGTTTAAACAGATGTGTTTTTAGTCTAGATTTAAACTGAGTGTGTCAGGGAAAAATTTAATTTTATGTATTTTACAAAAGTAATTTATTTGTGTGATAGTAAAGCTGAATTTTTCAGCAGCCATTAGTCCAGTCTTCAGTGTCACATGATCTTCCAGAAATTATTATAATGTTTTGATTTGATGCTCAAGAAACAGTTGTGCTGCTTAATATTTTTGTTGAAAACTGTGATACATTTTTTGGGGGGATTCTTTGAAAATACAGCATTTGTTTGAAATTGATCTTTTATCTTTTATAACATGTATGCCTTTACTGTCACTTTTGATCAATTCAATTTAACGAATCCTCCCTGAATAAAGGTATTAATTTCATTAAAAAGAAATCTTACTGATCCTGAACTTTATAAATGGATATTGTATGTATATATATATATATATATATATATATATATATATATATATATATATATATATATATACAATGTGTGTGTGTGTGTGTGTGTGTGTGTAAAACACTATGTAAGACTAGATTAGCTAGATTTAAAAAACATAACATGAATTTCCTATGTAGCATCTGACAAGCCTCAGCTGTGATAAGAGGTAGGGGGGTTGTGTAAAAGTCCATTTTGAAAACAACAGTAAACTGAATGCAGAAAATTAAAGGATTAGTTCACTTTCAAATGAAAATTACTATGCTTCAGAAGGACTGAAGCATGGTATCGCTCACTGCCATTATAAAGCTCGGATGCGTCAGGATATTTATTAATATATCTCTGTGTTCATCAGAAGGAAGAAAGTCATATACACCTAGGATGGATTAAGGGTGAGTAAAGCTTGGGCTAATTTTCATTTGAAAGTGAACTAATCCTTTAAAGTGTTTCATTCAGTACCACAAATTTCTACAGTAGTATGTAGTGGAAATTTGAAATTTGCTTAACAAAAATCTTAGTCTAATGCCAGAAGACATTACATGGAATAATTTAATGAAGCTGCACAATTTTCTGCCTGAGAAGGCCTGTTTGGACCTACAGTATTTGCTTAACCAATACTGAAGCCAATTTTAAGGTGGTAAGAAAAGAAAAATCAAAATAAGATCTAGTCATAGAAGGAAGTAGATCAACAAAGACATTATAAATCTAAGCTGATGTATGGAGAATGAAATCTTGCATAATCAACCAACGGTTGCCTTGCCTGTTTACTTATAAAATGCTAAAAATACACCCATGAAGTAATATATCATTTGGAATTCAAAGGAGTTTCAGTCCAAAGACAGTAATTACAACCACAGTTTCATGTGTTTCATTTCTTTTCGAGTTTCTAGTATCTGCCCTTGGATCATTCTATTCTGGCTCAAGCCTACAATGGAAAAAACCCATGGAATGCTTCTGATTAACCAACAGTCAGCAAACGTGCCATAGGTAAATAGAAAAAACACATATGCATGGAATATAATCATAATAGCTTAGAGAAAGGGAAGCATGCAGCCTGTGACGCAACACACACCCAACTAGTCACACCAGTTCACCTTAGGCACAGTTAGCCCCTGTTTTTTTTTTTTCGGATACATTCCATTTGGTTCGGGATTATTCTCAAGTAAACAAACTTGCTGAATGTGTCTGTCTCATTTTAGGCCATTTTCTGCTCAGCTGTCCTCATTCAAGGCAAGAGCTTGCATTTCATTTCCCCTTTAGCAGTGAGCGCAGCCTTGTCGCACCAAAAAAGGAACTGTTCTGTAAATAAGAAGAGTCTTGGCAGTCCGCTGCACTCAGAGGCATGTAAGGGAAGAAATTACCCCTCTGAAGGTGTGGTCTTGGAAATCACACAAACACAGTCTGCTGCAGAGAAATACAGTGTTGTATATAAATGTCTCTGTCCTTGCGTGTATAGTGGAAGACCCCTCGATTGGGGGAAAGGCCAGAGGAAGAGAATTGTTCTCTCAACCTGAAATGAGATCTGTAGATATCACTAATGCGCCTATGCAGCTTCATTGCCATGTTTCATGTCTTCCATTCCACTGCCTTGTATTCTGGAAGTACAGTATGACTTAGACTCATAGTATAAGGGATAGTATGTGAATGTAGTAACATTGGCCGGCACATGATCTTATAAGACACATATTTCTTCCTGCAATACATTTGCATCATACAATTTTACCAACATTTTCTGACTAATAATATTTTTTTTTTTTCTTTTTTTTCTTTCTTACATTTTATCTCAATGTACACTGTGTAACGTACGGGACGGGGCAACGGAGTTGGAGATCCACATGTAGGCTTTAATTACAGGAGCGCATATTCGTACAGGCAGTAGGTCATACACCAGCAAACAGATACAGGAAAGGCAATGCAAAAGAGTAATCCAAACACAGACTATGGTCAAGGCAGGCAGCAAAAGATCATCAAACAAGGAAACATTCCAGGGTCAAAACACAGGCAAGGCACACAGAGACAAGGTAGAACAAAGGCTAAACAATACTCAGCAATGTATGTGTGTTTGAGTGCAGCTTATAAAGGGTCACTGATGGGAAACAGGTGTGAGTGCATGATTGGTTCCTAAATGAGGAATTGTGGGAAATGGAGTCCATATAATGAAAATAGAGCACGGACCCAGGGCACATGTAACACACTGGGCCAAGTTTCCTAACTGCTTTTGCTATTTCTTTTTCCCCTTTATCAGTGAGCCAACCACACCTTGTCAGTACAAAATAACCAGTATTTCAAGCCAATAAATCAGGGCATTAAATATGTTCCAAATCTGTATAATGTTCTTTATTCTGTGGAACATAAAAGCAGTTATTTTGAAAAATATCTCTATTCTTTTGCCAGTACAATGAAAGTCAATGGAGTTCAGTGTTGTTTAGGAGCTCTTTTACTTTGATTGTATAAACAAAAACAGTGGAAACTTTCTTTTAAATAACTTCTTTTATGTTCCACAGAATAACAAATATGACACAGATTTGGAACAACATGAGTGTGAGTAAATAATGATCAAAGTTTTGTTTTTGGGTGAGCTGAACTTGACATTGATGGAGCCTATCAGTAGCAGCATGTAGAAGAGTTTGCTACTGGGTGGTGGACAAAACCTCTGCTCGTTTGGAATGTGCTTTGACCGAAAATGGCAAAGCAGCTGTGCTCTTAATGGAGTCCAGCCTGCGTCTTATTGGACACCTAGCATCAACAAGCATCTACTCACAAGCAGCTCTGGAATGTCTTATGACAGTAGCATGCAATGCTGTGCATTATCACTGTTTCTCAATCTCACAGTCCTCTGTGCACTGTTTTTTACTTAGAAACTCCCCATTGATGATTCAACTCTTTAAAACTTGAAAGTGCATGAGAGATGAAAATAGAGACAAAAAAGGGAAGGATGCAAAGACAGAGGGGAGATTTTTTTTTCTTTTGTCTGTATGTCTTGCAAGCAATACATTTCATTTAGCTTACCAAATGGCAAAATGCCTGCCTCTCTGTTTTCTGTCTCCTAATACATTTTGTTTTAACCAAAGTTCAATTACTCATAAGCTGCCAAATACTCATGTCCACTCACTGGATTCATTCTTGTTTTGCCCCCTTGTGGCTATTATTTTTAGGAGAAATCAATAGGATAGTGAGGATACTTAAGCAACTTCTTACTGATGGAATCTATAAAGAAATATAGAAAAATCACACACACACACACACACACACACACACACACACACACACACACACACAGGTTTGTTTTGCTATCTTAGTGAGGACATTCCATAGACGTAATGGTTTTTAAACTGTACATTCTATCCCCCTACACTACCCCTACCCCTAAACCTCCCATCACAGAAAACATTCTGTATTTTTACATTTTTTAAAAAACATTGTTTAGTATGTTTAGTATGTAAAGCTATTTTAAATATGAGGACTCATGAAATGTCCTCATATTTCATGTTTATGTCATAATACCGGTGTAATACCCATGTCATTATACAAATTTGTGTCCTCATAAATCACAAAAACGTGCACACATTTTTTATACTATATATTTAAGGTGATTTTAATAGCTCAAATGTGTTTTCAGTGATCTTTTTTTTGTGGATATTTTGTTACACTTTTGCAGTAGGACCTACACATATAGTGTCACACTTATCTCCCAGATTTATTTTTGAATATTTCTATAGCCATGTACCTTAAAACTTTAGCTACAAAAAGCTATTTCAAGTGTTACTGTCTAAGAAAAAAAAAAAAAAGAAAAAAGAAAAAGAAAAAGAGAGATAAAGTTCATTGAACATAAATTTACCTTTTTTTTTTTTTGTAAATCTTGCCCTGGCCAGACATTGAAATGCTAATGTTAACAACATGTATTAACATAATGTTAATAAGTGTCCACTTTTTACCCAACAACTAGGTCTATAGCAAAAATACGATGATATTTAAGTTTAAGTTTGAAAAATTAAATGTTCACTTTTGACTCAATGCCTGAATTGCCAAATTACTGATATATATCAACTAGCCCCGGTCTCCCCGAACCAATTATTCAAACTATTCATAAATCAATAAAATCGCATTTAATGTTTTTTTTTAGTGCAGATGTTTGACTTGACATCACATGTTTCCGCGTATTTCATCACGATGTGAAAAGAAAACCGTGAATAGAAAGCGGACACGTCATGGATTTTCCCCTCAAGGTTATGATGAAAGGCGATATGCTTATAGAGATAAAAGAACAGTTTCACTTTATCACGTTTTTCACATGCTGCAGCTAAACCAAATATCCGCAAGGGGCGCACATCATTCATTATTCACTGTGACAGGGATTGTGAGAATTTCCAGATTTTCGTAAATCTGGGCGATTTTCTGTACACAGTTTTATTTAAATACTTAACATTTATTCTGAATTCATTGTATGTGCACCATTTGCCATTTAATTTGATGGACGTTTGTTTTTCAGAAAAGGTTTTATGTATATAGTGAAAATCTGATAATCATATAGGCTAATCCACCACTCTACTTTGCAGTCTTATTTTTTTCATTCCAAATTTTAATTTTTAATGTTTAAAATATTTGTAAATATTACAAATTTGTCAATTGTAATAATCATTTGACCTAGATGGTCTGTGGTCTAAACAAGCAGGAAACTCAGGAATGTGGTCGTGACACGTTTAAAGACACCACAAACTAGGCTACCCATGAAAAATATGCCAGAGCAAGTCATAACAAGAAATCCGACATAACGCACTCATTGAATACACACATAAACAGTCCCTAAAAACCAATATATTATGCTTCAGGGCATATGTTAGCTATTCTTACATCTTATTCTCTTTAAAGTTTGCATACAAAATTAACTGAGCTCTTACCTCACACAGGAAAAAATTAGAGACAGGACGGAAGTGTATTCACCCTGTTCTGTGGTCATTATGTACATGCTTGATTTCCTCTCTGTTTCTGCCTTACATTGCGGCTCCCTTTATGTATAAAAAAAGTCTTGATGGGTATTTCAAATGTATTGAAATTTAGACCATTACGATAATGCCAAATGTATGTCCACTGGTACATTATTTGATTACGTTTTAGCAAACCACATGCCACAGTTTCAACTGTAAAGTCCCTCTACCGTTTTTTTCTTTTTCTGAGGGAATAATTTCATTAATGGTTTACTATTAGTTTTTCTACATATTGAGCTGAGATAGGAGAAATTATTTTAATTATAAAGAACAGTATATTTTCCCCCGATACCAATTAGATTATAATAATTTTCATGTTATGGCAGATATTGTCAGCCATTTTAAATTCTACAAAGCATCACAACATTATAATTTACTGTATGAGAAATGAATATACATTATGAATTATATTTAACAGTGTGATTAAATTATTTGTGTTTTTAAAGATTAACTGTAAGTGAGTATTATGGCAAAGGAAATCTATTAATTAAAAAAAAAAAAAACACCTAAGTGTCCACCAAAGTCGGTACAGATTTATTGTGCATCCCTAATCAACAATAAATGCACACTTCACCTTTAAAAAGAAGCTACGAAAGATTTCGTAAAGATTTCATGTCCATAAATAAGACCATATTCGTGATAATCCTTGGATGTGTTGCATACCTTAGAAATGAATGTTGTTTAACCACTTTTGATATTTTAGCTGGAACTCTTTTGTGTACTGTTATCACCATTCGACTTACCATAATGGTAATACCATGTCCAGCTCCAGTTAATCACACTAGAGGGCCTTTGTCTGACGCAAGCAAGCAGTGTGAATCACAATATGTTATCATCTTTATGCCTCCTATCAGGATGCAACTCTCAAGACGAACAAGTTTGTACAAGGAAGCCTTGCTTCATATTGATATAATTTACACTCTATCAACCATTCAAAAATAAATTATGTTTGATCCGACTCGACTCATCCGCTCTTGCTCACGACATGAAATTTCTGTGTACTGTAGGCTAAAAGTCCATCCGGATCAGATTCTGGGTCAAACTAAAAAACGCTGCGTGTCTACGAGCCATTGCGATACATTCACTGTCAGCATTATGACATGGAGGTGCCGGCACGATCACTTGCACATGAACTGGAGCGCGTCTTTAAAGGAACCGAAACTCAGCGTATAGGCTGCTTGCCTCACAGACATGAGAAATATATCTATAGAAAGCTTGAAATGTCTACTTTTAAACAAAATAATTCAAAACGAAAAGAAATAGGCTACTCTCCGATTATGTAATCCGAATGTGCATTCTCTCTCTAGGTGCGTCCACATGCGGAGATGATGAGAGTCTGCAATGTCAACTTCATCTTTGCATCTGACATTAGTTTATTAATAAACAATTAAAATGTCTTCTTGCTGTTTTTTTTATCACATTCATAATCAATACTTTTGCCAGTTCTTTATGGCAAGCTTTATGCATGCGCTTGAGTGCTATAAACGCTCATTATTATGGTTTATTCTCTCCAGTATTTAAGAAATTAAATAGTCGTAAAACAAATAGTCGTCTAGAAAAAACTTATTTCACATATTTTCGATCCAGCATGTCACAAAGGGTATTCTGGTTTGAGCTCGCATGCTCTGACACACACACGCACACACACAGACAGAGAGAGCATCATACATTAGGCCTATTATCAGTTTAAAATTATATTTGTGTATGGCTAACCTGTACTATTTCTTTACAACAAAAGGCTTTGCAGGTCTATTATCTTTAGTCACACACCAATCATTATCAGTTAGCCTATGTGTCCCACCCCAACACACACACCAGAGAAAAAACTTTGCAGGTCCTATGACAGAGAGAGACTACTTGGATGAAAACCGCTTCAGTGAGCTCAATTATAGTAAAGACGCATTTTATTGTCAGTAGCCTAACGTAACTTTGATGGTGAACTTCCTGCTTCTCAGCCGGCCAGTCAATGTTTAACCTGGCTAAGGCATGAGTCACAACCTCTAATAGCTGGGTGTAAGGTGGTGAAACCTCAACATCACCAGGATCGATACTAACAATATAGACTTTAGCTTTTTACTTCTGCCAAAATTCAGAAAAGGTGTTTTCATTTGTGAAGACTGGCTTAGTGAACTACAGCCCCCGGTTTCAAAGACAAAGCTTAAGCCCAGTCCCAGACTAAAATGCGTCTTTGAGGTTTTTAACTTGTACTGATATATCTTAAAATATGTCAGTGCCATTGTCTTGTCTCAAGATGCACACCAGCAATGTTTTTTTATTTATTTTTAATTTTTTTTTAAGGCACATTTATAAAAGCTACTTAAATGTCCTAATTGAAGTAAGGTGAAACCAGGCCAGGTCATAAACGTTTGTTGTTGACAGAGCTTATTCAAAAGTCAATGGAAAAATCCTATTGGCTTTTTGTAAAGGGAATCAAGGTGATACAAATTTTCAGCTTAGCCTACAAAATTACATCATCCCTACATCACGCTATAAAAAGGACTTAAACTATCTTTACAAGATAAGGTGAGTGTTAAATTGAAAAACACACTGATGATAAGGACCATATCAAAGAGTCTGACTAGCATTATTTAGTAAAAATATTTAGTTAGTAGTTCAATAGAAGCACTCACATTTTAGTTTCTCTCTCATTCACAGTTTCTTCATGTGACCACATTTTATCTTAATTTAGCTGAAGAATGTGAACTTATTTTAAACAAGTTTGAATAATTTCTATGGAGTCTCTTTCACAGGCTGCTTATCAAGGACAGATTCAGTTCCTCATACCTGAGACAACGTTCAATTACAGGTCATTTAATTCTAAGGATACGTTTACAAGTCAACAATGTACTAAAAACGGAAAAGTAAATGCAGTAGTTTGCGATGTCACTTTGTAAAGAAACAATACTTGCCTATCGACTGAACACTGTTGAACGACTGAATGCTGTTACAAAGGAAAAAGGACCCAAGAGCAAAAGCAGATTTCAGAGATTTATTTAACAGCAGCAGCAAACGTCAAATAAGGCAGGTGTTGTGTAAATGGCCCCTAAAATCAGTTTGAGTTATTTTACACAGATGTACATTAATAATACAAGGTGTGTTGTGTGATAACATAAACAACAGGGGAAAACCAGAAATAAATATAAATAAATGAGTACATGAGGTTTTATAGTGACACAGCTGTATTCTGATGATATTCAAATAAGCATTTTTAAAATACAAGATCTGGTGAGTGGTTAGAGATGTATATAAATTCAGGAACATGGTTTTTCCTATCACTGTTATGCTGATGACACACAACTCTACCTCTCATTCCAACCAGATGATTCGACGGTTGCTGGTCGCATCGCAGCCTGCCTGACAGCCGTTTCTGCCTGGATGAAGGACCACCACCTTCAACTTAACCTTGCAAAAACAGAACTGCTTGTGGTCGATGCCAACCCAACACTTCCTCATAACCTTTCCATTCAACTTGGGTCGTCAACCATAACTCCTTCCAGGACGGCCAGGAACCTTGGAGTGGTGCCATCCCAAAGGGGCACAAAATCACGCGCACGGACCTTCTCCTGGTCTGTTCCTGGTTGGTGGAATGACCTACCACGCTCTATCCGAGAAGCTGAATCTTTAGCCATTGTCAAAAAAACTGACATATCTTTTTCGTCAACACTTGACCCAGTAATATAGCACTTTTTATTTATATTTTACTCTTTCTTTTTTCAATTTTCTATTCTTTCTCCATCTATTTGCGTATATATTAAAAAAAAAAACTCAAGTTGATTTGACTGCTTCTACTATTCTCATTTGTAAGTCGCTTTGGAGAAAAGTGTCGGCTAAATGACTAAATGTAAATGTAAATGTAAAATTAAACATAACTAGGTAGACAGTCAGAGTTAGATGATGGTGAGAGCATGGTTTGGAGTAGCAGTGGGTTGCTGGTTAGCGGGTTTTCCACATCTTGTCTGGAAATCTGTAGTCTAATATAGTATTGGAAAGTCTGATTCATTTGAGCCATTCATTTCAATTCATCAATTTTAATCACTTAAATGAATCATGAAAGATTCAAAGTGTTCACTTAGAAAAAAAGGTGAAGCCGTCACTGGGGTAGTATCAAAAGGCACACTTTTGTACTTAAAGATTGCATATTGCTACTGTAAAGGTTCACATTACTACCTAAAGTGTACGTAAAGTGAACCTTTTGAAAAGGTACCACCCCAGTGACAGCTTTTGTTCCTTTTTTCTGAGAGTGTTGAAGTCTCCATAATGAAAAATATAGTCTTTTAGGTCAGTTTTCTGCTCTCACCTTAATTAACCCCATAATTGTGTTTGTCACATGAGTGATGGAATATTTCTTACTGGTAATTAGAAACATGACAAATAAGTTGCTTGTTTAGATGATTGATGGCTTTCACAACCATGCAAATATGTGTTCTCATAAGGCCCCAACTGATTCAGTTTTTCCACAGTTGCCCTAAAGGATGGAAAAAGCAGAAATAAAGCTTTTAATGGAAGTATTTGGCCTGGGTGATGTTACATGAACCCTGTCACACCACTCATTCACCAGCAGTTTATCTGACGGTTTATTGTGAAATTATTTTTGTTGGATCACACCTCAGTTTAAGCGGTTATGTGATTTCCCCCTGAGGTCTTTAGGATATGTGTCAATAAATAAATAAATAAATAAATAAATAGGGCCGGTTTCACAGACAGGGCTTAGGCTAAACCAGGATTAGGCTTTATTTCAATTAGGGTATTTAAGTAGCTTTTATAAACATACCTATTGAAAAAAAAAAAACATTTCTGGTGTGCATCTTGAGACAAAACAATGGCTCTGACATATTTTAGGATATGTCAGTGCAAGTTGCTTTCAGTTAAAACTGCTCAAACATGCATTTTAGTCTAGGGCTAGCTTAAGCCCTGTTTGTGAAACCGGGGGTAAATGTACTAACATTTGTGACAGGTCACATAACTAGTTACAGGGGATTATCATGGGTTTTTACAATTACACATCAATCTCATATATGTCAATCAATGTCTTGTAGAGAAAAGATCCCTTAGAGCCGTGAAATGGTTTCAATGATTTTAACAATCCTTGCACCATTACAGCACTTGAAGTGAGAAGTTACACTAGTGGCCGGCTGCATAAACTCTATATAACCAATACAGTGATTACTCTCTGTGAGAGTAAAAATTGCCTATTAGTGCTGACTAAGGTAACACTCAATATGTCAGTTAAGGAGTGTTTCACTTATTTTGGGTTAGTGTTTTATTATAATTAAACTGGGTGTAATCTCTTGGTGTTTTCGAGTCACCCACGTTATATTTATAGATTCCATTGCGGTTAAGAGCTTAAGGCTGTTCCACCTCACACTCAATTGTTTTCCATTTTCATTTAGGGTTTTCTAGTCATTAGGTTCCCCAATTTGAATTTCCTACTTCACTCAACTTGCCATTTCTGTTATATGTGCCCCTAATCCACTTAACAAACAAGTTTATGATTTATTATGTTAAAGATGTAAGAAAAGGCATTACTGACTGCAGAAGACATTTACCTCAGGAGTGCATTAGATCACCTCTATACTTATATTAAAATATAAAGTCATTTATTTAAAGTTTAAAAACTTTCTTTTATTCCAGTTTAAAACGCAGAGACAAATATAATAGGCTGCCAGGATGACTACTCCGCTGATCTGAAGCCCCTATATTTTACCTGTAAAACTGTTTGCCATTTTTATTTTCCATTATTGTAGGTATAGGTCCTATTAGTAGCCAATGCGGGGTAGATTACTAACAAATTGTAGCCAGTTATTCCAAATTACATGACAGAAATTGTAGTTAGTAACATAATAATTACACATTTAATGTAATATAATCTGACTAATTTTTGATTACTTTTAGATTACTTTTGACTTAATTTATTACTTTTGACCTAGTTTATCACATTGATTTGAGTAGGATAATCTTGTACCTTATTGATATAAAAATACAAAGAAAAAGAAAAACAACACAAAGTGCATTAAATATTATGTCAGGACTTCCCAAACTGGGGTTTGTGATGGCACTACAGGGGGTTTGTAAAAAAAAAAGCTATATTAAATCAAAATAACACACTAAAAAATTTATATTTTATTTGTTTACCTGTGCATGTCATGTGCTGATATCAGAGAATCATGAACTTTATTTTTATTCTTTATTATTGTTATTGACTTAAGTATTTTATTGACCTAACTTATTAACTTATTCTCAGGGGGTACTTCAAGTAAATATATTAGGTCAAAGAGGTCCAGCTGACAAAAAAGTTGGGGAATCCCTGCATTGCATGTAAATATATGACATGAATTTTAATGTGTTTGAAAGACAAAAACCTTCAAAAGACTGTAATACATGGTTAAATGAGCAATAATTCAAATAATAATGTGTCAGGACTTGATTAAATGTGCAATGTTGAGAAAACACTTCTTAAAAGTAAAATGATTTCTTTAAATCCAGTGATTAAATGAAGTGTGGGTCTCAGTTTTCAGTGATAGCCACATGACTTGTGTGGCTAGCCTGTGTGTGCAATTCCACAAACCTTCTGAATGTATATAAATAGGTTCCCTTTCAAGGGAACTCACGCTGTGTCAAAGCGCTGTGGGACTGCTTCTGCGTGACTGCTTCTGCGTGACTGCATCATGAAGCAAATGTGAAATCAGTCCAATGGCGTGACAGATTGTCATGGGCGGGTGACGTCATGACCAGGAAACTATAAAGCACATCTAAACCAAACAGTGTCAGCTTCTGCGTCTTCAGCAAGCGCTCTCTTTGAAACTGTGTCACTAGCTCAGTCCAGTGCATCACAGTGGTTGGAAGCACTGGAAGCACGCCCCTATTGATGCACCGGTACAACAATTATCCAACTCTGAGGAGTTGGATGTTGTTAGTATCCATCCTGGTGATGTTGAGGTTTCACCACCTCACACACAGGTGTTTGAGGAGTTATTAGAGGTTGTAAACCATTGACTGTCTGGCTGAGAAGCAGGAAGTTCACTATCAAAGTTTATTAGATTATTCGCAATAACAACCTCCTCGCCGGGTCTTGCCTTTCTTCCCCAATCTCCATACTGAGGTATTGAGATCGTGGAGAAAGCCAGTGTCATATCGTGTGTTCAGTCCCCAAACATCAAATTATTCCAACATCGCGGGTCTGAAACACTACGGTTATGGGGCGATGCCGCGGGCAGGAGAGACTTTTGCGAGCTATCTCTCGCCCTAATCAGCATCATCCCTGAAAGCCCCGAAGCTTCCCACTAAGCCAATCAGAACAACATCGGCTTTAGTGGGCAAAGCTTACTTGGCACCAGGTCAGGCAGCTGTGTGCTTGCATACTATGTCAATATTGCGAGCATATCAAACTGACCTGCTGAAGGATCTTGATGAAGGCAAGAAAGTCAGTTGCGAGGTGTTCATTGAGCTTAGAAGGGCAACAGATCTATCTCTCCGTGCCACTAACGGACAAATCAATCGGCTGCTCTATGGCAGCCTTGGTGGCCACGGAGAGGCACCTTTGGCTCAATCTGTCCAACATAAAAGAACGCGACAAGAGCTTTCTTCTGGACACCCCGCTCTCTTTCTCTGGCCTTTTCGGCGATGCAGTAAGCCTTCTCGGGGTAGGCCGGATCTGAGGACCGTCCTTATCGCAAAGAAGGCTTCGGTGAAGAAGCCCTGACACCAGATATGCTGGGCTTCTGAGAGCATTCCCCTCCGGGTTGAGACGGATTACAACTCATTATACGGTGCCCGTCTCATCTCGGTGCCTTCAGGGGTCTGTTCTGCCAACCCTGCCACCTCGTGTGCTTCAGGGCGCGGCGGTTCTCAGCAAACATATGTCTTAGTGTACATAGCGGCACTTGGGCATTCACTCCATTTGATGAGGGTCCCAGAGGGGCCAGTTCGGTTGTTCCCTGCCAGTTTGCCGCTTCAGGGCACCGAGTTAGCCACTCATGTTACACCAGAGGCCAGTCTCAAGAGACTTGTTCCCTTAGTAGATTTTTTGGCAGCGTGGAAACTTCTACCAAATATATCTCAATGGGTCCTGCAGACAGTAGAAAAAGGGTACAGAACTCAGTTCGGGTTTTGCCCGCCCAGGTTCAAAGGGATTTTGTCCACAGTGGTAAACCCCGAGCAGGCTCTGGTCATGGAACAGGAGGTACAGGCTGCAAAAGGAGGCAATAGAACGGATTCCTCCACCCAGCAGGGAGTTGGGTTTTTACAGCCGGTATTTCATAGTTCCAAAGAAGGATGGAGTGTTGCATCCCATTTTAGATGTAAGGCAGCTAAATTGCTCTGTCAAGAAGCTCAAGTTCAAAATGCACACTCTGAGACAGATTGTGTCACAAATCAGGTCTAAGTACTGGTTTGTCACGATAGATCTAAAGGACGCATATTTCCATATTCCCATCCTTCCAACACAGGAAGTTCCTGAGGTTTGATTTTGGGGGGCGAAACGTACCAATACCGGGTTCTTTCATTCAGCCTAGCTTTATCTCCCCGCACCTTCATAAAATTCGTGGATGAAGCTCTGGCTCCACTGTGACTCCAGGGCATTCGCATATTAAACTACATAGACGACTGGTTGATTCTGGCTCAGTCAAGAGAGTTGATGGTTCAGCATCAAGATGCTGTTCTCGCCCTCATGAGGATGTTGGGGTTGAGGCTAAATGTAAAAAAGAGTGTTCTATCTCCAGCTCAGAAAACCACTTTTCTGGGTGTAATTTGGGATTCGTCTACGATGCAAGTACGTCTGTCTCCTGCTTGCATAGAGGCGATTCTCATAGCCGTAAACAAGTTAAAGCTAGGCCAGTCACTCATTGTAAAACAGTTTCAAAGACTGTTGGGTCTGATGGCAGCTGAGACCTTACAGTTGTGTCTCAAAACCAAGGGGTTCTCCCAGAGGGGAAACCCACGCTGTGTCAAAGGTCAAGGTCACGCAGCAAAGCCTTTGCGCCTGTGTCATGTGGAAAAAACCTTGGTTTCTTTCCCAAGGTCCAGTGTTGAGAGCTCCTTGTCGTCGCGTAATGCTTACAATGGATGCGTCTCTCACTGGTTGGGGGGCGATCATGAGGGGTTGCTCAGCTCAGTGTCTGTGGTGGGGCCATCATCTTTAGTGGCATATAAACCAGATGGAGATGATGGCTGTGTTCCTGGCACTCAAACACTTCATCCCAGACCTGAGGGGCCATTATGTGTTGGTCCAGCTGGTTTATATGCCACGAAAGATGATGGCCCCGCCACAGACCCTAAGTTTTGCAGATGAAGGCATCGTTGCGTGACCTTGATCATGCGAAACGGGTTTCCCTACGGGGAGAACCCCTTGGTTTTGAGCCACCACTGTAAGGGTCTCATGTACACCTCAAGGTAGTGGAGCTCCTGTGGGAGCGCTTTGGGAAAGCGGAAGTGGATCTGTTTGTCTTGAGAGTTGACGCACTGTCCACTGTTTTGCTCCCTTAAACATCTAGCACCTCTGGCCGAGGCTGTGTCTGTATGCATTCCCCCTCTGCTCCTGGGAGTTCTGGAAAGAGTGCGCTGGGACGGGGTTTGTCTCATGTTGGTAGCCCCATTCTGGCCGGGCCGAGTTTGGTTCTCGGATCTGGTTTCTCTCCTCGATGGCTCTCCCTAGGAGATTCCGGTCAGAAGGCACCTTCTCTCTTAGGCGGGGAGTTATGGAAACTGTGGCCTCTGAGGGGGCTCAGCTCATAAGTTTGGGTCTCCCAACTAAGGTTGTGGAGACTATACTGCATTCCAGAGCTCCTTCCATGAGGAGACTGTATGCACTAAAGTGGAGAGTTTTCACCTCTTGATGTGGGGATCGTTCTTTGGACCCAGTAAACTGCCCAGTTGGTACAGTTCTGGAGTTTCTGCAAGAGAAATTTGATGCAGATTTATCCCCATCTACCCTAAAGGTTTATGCGGCTGCCATTTCTGCTTACCACATTCCAGTTGATGGTGTCTCTTTGGGAAGACATCCATGGGTTACACGTTTCCTTTGTGGCACTTTGAGGCTTAGGCCTGCAGCACGTTCTAGGGTGCCGATTTGGGATTTGGCCATCGTGCTTGAGGGCCTTTCTATGGCTCCTTTTGAACCTATTGAGGAGGTTCCGGAGAAATTTCTAACGCTTAAGACAGTGTTCCTCCTCACTATTTCGTCTCTTAAAAGAATTGGAGACTTACAGGCCCTGTCAGTATCCCCTTCCTGCCTGGACTTCGCTCCGGGCATGGTCAAAGCCTTCCTTTTCCCTAGGCAAGGTTATGTTCTTAAGGTTCCCACTAATGTGATGGGACCTATTGTGTTGCAGGCCATTTGTCCTCCTCCAATCAGTAGTGCAGACCAGGAGAAATTAAATCTGCTTTACCCGATTAGGGCTTTGGATGTGTATGTCCACAGAGCTGCCCTGTGGCATGAGTCTGAACAGTTGTTTGTGTGTTTCGGGTCACTCAAGAAAGGGTGTCCTGCATTTAAGCAGACTATGTTGGAGTTTGGGTTCCTTGCCGCTGTCGCCTTTGGCTTGCTTAGTTGGGAACAACTGACATTTGATATTCAACAGTGTTTTGATCTGCCTGCATTTACACCATTGTATGCAAACTGAACTGAGCTGGATGATGACATCACTGTTTACTCCAGTGCTGATAGATAAATTAACTAAATTAATAACTATTGATTCTTACATCGGAATCAATACTGAATTTACTTAAGATGGATAATGACACCATTTTCTTTAAGAGCTGCTGTGCAGCCAAAATTATATACCAGTTATCACTGTGAAGCTGCTTTGACACAATCTGCATTGTTAAAAGCGCTATATAAATAAAGGTGACTTGACTATGAGCAAATGGATAGTTGAGGCTATATCACTTGCTTATGAGTCGGTCGGCCAGCCTTCACCTCTTATGGTCCGAGCCCACTCAACTTGGAGTATGGCCGCTTCTAAAGCACTGCTTTCTGGAGTTTCCCGACAAGAAGTGTGTGATTCGGCTCTAGGTTTTATAACCTGGATTAGGTCTCGACCCCGGGGTCACGGGGGCTCTCATCTTAATGTGCGCTTGGAATTCACACAGACAGTCACTTGGTTTTATGGTGGCATGGGTATTGAGTTCCCACAGTGCTCTGACGCAGCGCAAGTTCCCTTGAGAGGGAATGTCCCAGGTTACGTATGTAACCATGGTTCCCTAAGAGGGAACTAGACGCTGCATCGCTTTGCCATACTCCCTGCATGCCTGTGACCGACTTGCTGTAGCTGTAGCATCAGAAGCTGACACTGTTTGTTTCAGGTGTGCTTTATAGTTTCCTGGTCATGACGTCACCCGCCTAAGTCGTTCCGTCACGCCATTGGACTGATTTCACGTGCTTCACGACGCAATCACACAGATGTGTTCCCACAGCGCTTTGACGCAGCGTCTCATGTTTACATACGTTTTTAGTCAGGAAATTTTTAAAAGATATAAAAGAAGTAGTAAGGAGAATCAATGAATTTTTCAGTAATTTTCATTGTGAGAATCATAATCATGGAAGAAATTGTAGTATGATTACGAGTAGGCTATTTTAAAACATAATGGCCCGGTTTCACAGACAGGGCTTAGCCTAAGCCAGGATTAGGCCTTAGATCAATTAGGTCATTTAAGTAGCTTTTATAAACGTTCACTAGAAAAAAGATTACTGCTGTGCATCTTGAGACAAAACACTGGCACTGACATATTTTAAGATCTGTCAGTACAAGTTACTTCCAGTTACAACAGCTCAAACATGCATTTAGTCTAGGACTAGCTTAAGCCTTGTCTGTGAAACTGGAGGAATATAATTTAATTACAAGTACTAACAAGTTTTTGGAATCCATGAAACCGCCAGAATCTTAAAAAAAAAAAACGTGATAGAGGTTTTTTGTCAAACTGCTCAGCACTAATCAGGACATAATAAAAAATCATCTGGTCCTTGACAGGCCTTAAAATTTGGAAAATAAAACCTCAGATGAATAACAACACATATCACACTCTGTCATTATTTATTTTACAAAAATAAAGCCAATATGGAAAAGCCATGGGTGAAAAACGTCTCAGGTTACTAATGTAACCAGGGTTCCCTGAGAACAGGGAACGAGACTCTGCGTTTGCAACGCTATGGGGAAACGTCACGTGACTCGGTGTTCGAAAGCCAACTATCCAATAACTCCAAATCCTATTGGCCGGCGACAGCCTATGACGTCATACAGGCGCGACCCGGAAGTATAAAAGGGGCGCCTGGGGAAGCAGTCATTATCCATCGTCTTGAGGGACTGTTCAGCAGGCAGCCCGATGTATGGCAAGGAAACGCAGAGTCTCGTTCCCTGTTCTCAGGGAACCCTGGTTACATTAGTAACCTGAGACGTTCCCTTTCGAAAGGGAACTTCTACTCTGCGTTTGCAACGCTATGGGGAACGATATACCCACGCTGCCATGCTTGAGGAGAATGCCTGCCAAGAAAAATGGCTGAGACAAAGGCTCCAGAGCAGTAGGAACTGCTTGGCAACTCTCCCTCGGGTCACACCAGGCTGTCAGTGACAGCATTCCCTTCGGCCAACAGCCCAAGCTAAACTCCATGAAGGACCTCCTCAAAGGCCCTACAGAAGGTGCTAAAGTGTCTGGAACCCACTTTTCCATAAGAAACAGTGGTCCCTTCAAGGGAATGTGGCCAGGGAACCGAAGGGAACCCCGGCCAGCCACTAGAGGGGAACGAAGTCACCCTCAATGCCACCAGGGAGGCCGACCTTGTCTGACCTGAGACAAACTTAGTCTGGGCCAACCCTGTCTGAATACAGAGCCT
Organism: Elopichthys bambusa; assembly: GCA_037101425.1. Classification (NCBI taxonomy): domain Eukaryota; kingdom Metazoa; phylum Chordata; class Actinopteri; order Cypriniformes; family Xenocyprididae; genus Elopichthys; species Elopichthys bambusa. The sequence goes on from CM074449.1 coordinate 18,025,956, forward strand.
CCTAACACGCATTCTTCACAGAAGATAGTAAGTAAGAGTGACTGCAAAGAGGCAGAAACAAACTCAAACCCACGCGTAGAGACGGGCATCCTGGAGAGCAGAACTCAGCTAAGTGCTATGAACCCTCGTATTGAGGGGAGTATAATCCACTCATCCTAGGATCTACCCAGTGCTTAATTAACGCACTGAGGAGGCCGTGCGCTACAGAACCCTGATGCAGGGGAGCACAAACCAGCCTGATGCTGGATCCTTAAGAGGAGGCCTGATTAAGGCCTACCCCATGACCAGCTTAGGGAGCTAAGCACTATTACAAACATAACCCTAAAAGGGAAGTACGAAACTCACCTAACAGGTAGACCATGCGATGGGCACATACTCATGGAGGCCGAAAGAGGCCTACAGCATGATAGAGTTAAGTGAATAACAGAAGTCAAACAGAAAGTGGCCCGGCTTTCTTTCCGGGGTAGAAAGATGACTTCAATGGCAGCCTAAGAGGCTGCAAAGTGCCCACATGACAATCCACCCAACACGATCCACCGAGCAGTGTACTCAGTAAAAACACCTTTTACTCTCTAAAGCAAGAGGAGTACAGCGTACGCCAGCACGCATTAAGGAAGGCCTGGAGGGGCCTATAACCTCAACAGACACGTGGCATCAGCTCGTGGCAGTGTTTAGGCCCAAAGGACGATAAACAACCAGACAGAAGGAGGTTGGTTTATCACTTAGGCCTCTGGCCAACAGAAGTGTATAAAGATAAATCTCAAAGAGAAATACACGCAAACATACTCCAGTGTGTTAAAACTAGGCGGCCCGTAGGCCTAGCAACCTCTAATACACACGGCGTAGTCTTGTGGCCGTTTCTAGGAGCACAAAAGATCCACCCTAGGCGCTAGGTGGCCCTTAGCTCAACTAGAATAGGACTCAGGGAGGCAGATCTAGGTAAAAAACAACCTTCAGTAAGGTTTTGCTGCCAAACCAACCTGAGGGGCTAGCCACTCGAAATACTCGGTAAAAAGCACCTTGTCACCCTCACAGCGAGAGGAGTATAACTCCACATATTACACCGGAGGCCGAAGTAGGCCTGCCTTAGTAAACACGTGGCATCAGCAAGTGGCTACCGTAACCATAACCATACCACCCAGAGGCCACGTATTAACAGTGTCATGATTAACACATGAAAAACACTGCCAAACACAGAGAACAGGCCTGTTAGGGCCTCTCCGTCAGTGATGGGGTGTGGCCGACGGTGGCATGGTTTCCCAGGCATCCTGCCGACCAGTCGACTAGAAAAAGGAGGCCTAAAGGGGCCTCCATTCCAGTAACAGGTGGCGATCAGCCTACTCACAGGTTAAAACACAAATTGTGCCAAACGTAAACTAAAAAGGAGGCCTGAAGGGGCCTGCCAATTCAATAACACGTGGCTACAGCTCGTGAATTAAAGTGAACCAAGCTACAGGGAACCAGCTGTAACCCAAAAAGCTATGGGAAGCTAACTGCGACCTGCGCTAGGCTACACATTCCAACAGGCAATGTACCAAACAAAGCCAACATGGTCTAAGGAAGGCTAATATAAGCCTACTACCTCAGACAGACACGCGGCATGGCCTGTGGCAGCGTAAACCTGTGAAAATATGTGAGCACATTATGATCAGTTAAACAGTATAGTAGAACAACCGCTAACTAGAAGGAGGCCGAATATCATAAGGCCTACAATCCGAGTTATAAGCAGTATAACCGTTAACCAGACCACTAAAAAAGGGAGCCAGTAGATACCAGTTTTCTTCAACAAAGTGGCACTAACTACCCTGAATATGCAATCCAACAGGTGATGCACCCAGTGACAAGGACCTCAGACTGGAGAGTACAAGTCACCAAATACTCAAAACAAAGGCCTACTTTCACAGCAAAGGGCCTACTGTTATGAGAGCAGGTGCCAACCTGTGGCAGCATAGGCTCACATACAGTGTAGGGCAAAAGTCTAGAACCCAAAGTAACAGAAACTTTGATCTACATGCTTTTATTTTTAAAAAGAAAAACACTTCCCACACAGATCCTCAAATCTGATCTAAACCCCAGAGGACAGGAGCTAAAAACTAGCAACGTCAACTCAAACTTGATAAAACAAATTTATCAAGTGGCTCAGGAGAAAGTTATTCCTTTTAGCATGAAAGTTCTAGAAAGTGGGGCCAAGCACACACCTGCATAACTTATCTACGCAAAGATAAGGGCCTACCACCTGAGGAACAGCATAAGGGAGTCATGGAAACAGTCTACAACCTAGCTGTAAAACTCAAATTGCACCTACACCAGCAAGGGGATAATTGGGCGTACAGCCTAACAACTCCCTTGGGAGGAAAACCAGAACTAGGAAACAAATCCTGAAAGGATAGTGAATACATATGGGGTTAATTCATATATCACATCACCTAGCTCTAGCTTGGCTGCCAAGTTATAGGCCTATCTTCTTTATTATATACAACAGGCACCATAACAAACAGTCTGATCTCCACTTCTAAATCTCATGATGAGAAAAATAAAGTGAAGCTCAAAGCTGAAAAGTCAGGCGGCCGGTTAGGGCCGCCGTAGACATACAAACTGAAGCAATGAGTGCCAACTCAAACTATACTGAAAATAGCCGAGAGGCTACTCAACATAGAGAGAAAACTAAGCAGCAGCCATTCTGTGACCTGCTTAGTCAGTCTCAACATTCCAGTTTTGCCCAAAAAACCCCTATAAATACTATTTCTCAATGTTACATTCACTATGCCATGTTCAGGAATTATACAGGTAACAACACACAGTCAATATTTAGAGATTTAAATTTGACGTTGTCTTACCTTCTCGAGGCTCGAAGACCCAAGACTGCTCCTTCACAAACATGGGAAGGCAAAACATCCATGGTACTAGAAGCCCAAAGAACCCTTTCACTATCAAGCCAGAAGGCGGGCCTTCAGAAAAGAATTCATCATGGGCCCGGCCGTCAGCCTGACTGTTCAAAGGTGTTACCTGAACCTACACAGTGATTAAAAAACGCCCTGGGAGGCCAAGGAAGAGGGGCGAAGGCAACTTTTATCTTCGCCAGGAGAGGGGATCGATCAGCGGCGTTGCTGGCGCCGTTGATCAATCACCTCTCTTACACCATCTTTCCTCTTCCTCGTGTCTCGCTGCTTCTGCGACTTGCTCCGAGATGGAGGAGGCGCTCGAGCGGCGACGCTAAACCTCTGGCCCTGCCTCAGAGCCTCGACTCGAGACGGGCCAGCGCCTCCCGGCTGTCTGGGCCCAGGATCGGACCTGAGCGGAATGCAGTTTTTATATGCTGCTGAGCGCACCTTCGCCTCCCTGAACTTTCCAACCACCGTCTCAACGGAGCCGCCAAAAAGTTCAGTTGGCGAAACCGGGGCATCGAGAAGAGAGCCCTTCTCTTTCTCCCCGATGTCCGCCATGTTCAGCCACAGATGCCTCTCCGTGGCCACCATGGCCGCCATCGATCTCCCAATCGAGGCGGCCGTCTGTTTGGTGGCCCGGAGAGCGAGATCTGTGGTGCGGCGTAGCTCAGCCACCGCATCAGGGGACAAACCTTGCCCCTGATCCAGGTCCTTCAACAGATCAGCCTGGTACGCCTGTAACACTGCCATCGTGTGTAAAGCCGCACCAGCCTGACCCGCAGCAGCATATGCTCTGCCGTTCAGACGGGATGTTTGCTTAAGGGGTCTGGACGGCAAAACCGGAGCTTTTAGAGTCAGTGCTCTGCCCGTGACGAGATAGTTGGCAAACGTCTCGTCAATGGGCGGCAGCGACACATACCCATGCTGGCCCAATCCCTCCACATCAGCGAAATTTCCTCGCTGATGTGGATGAATTCTGGCCGAGTATGGGTTCTTCCATGCCTTCTTGATCTCAACGTGGAGATCCGGAAGGAATGGAAGGCTCACTGGAGTCACAGGGTTGTGGTCGGAAAGAAAGCGTTCGTCCAGTCTGCCGCGAACGGGCTCTTTCCTATCGCGCCCCCACGGCAGCTGCAGTCTGCCAGCAGCGCGTTCCACAACCTCCAGCAACTCGGCATATGCTGGGCCAGGCGGTTTGGAGAAAGAAGAAGAAGAAGCCACTTCTTCCTCCTCCATTACCACCTCCTGGCCACGGGGGCTATCGGCCAGAAGAACACTCGCTCCTGGGTCGGATGATGTCAGAGACAGAACATCGTCGTCCTCCAGGAGCTCATCCTCGCCAGCCGCCGCCGAAGGCTGAGAGACCACAACACCTCTCTCAAACTAGGCAGCGAGCTCCATCTGCGAGCCCCATGAGTGCAGCCGCCGCTCTGCCTCAGCACGAGCAGGGCCGGATCCACCAGGCGCAGATGTTGACGCTTCATCCCTCGAGAAGAAGGCCAAGCGAGAACGGAGCGTCCTCATCGGAAGACGCTCACAATTCACACAGACAGCGCCCTCAAGCACCATCCGTGCGTGTTCTTCTCCCAGGCAATAGACGCATAAGGTGTGTGAATCTTCCGGAGTCAGAAATCTCGGGCATGGATCCACACACTTCCTGAAACGCTTCTCCTTGTCCTCAGACATAATAGAGAAATTTCTCGTTATTTGACGATCGGCAATGAACACAAACAGTCCCGAAAGACGATGAGATAATGACTGCTTCCCCAGGCGCCCCTTTTATACTTCCGGGTCGCGCCTGTATGACGTCATAGGCTGTCGCCGGCCAATAGGATTTGGAGTTATTGGATAGTTGGCTTTCGAACACCGAGTCACGTGACGTTTCCCCATAGCGTTGCAAACGCAGAGTAGAAGTTCCCTTTCGAAAGGGAACTAAGGACACCCTTACCTCTTCCATAGGAATTAAGAGAAGTACTAGGAGCTGCTAATCAAATGCCTTTGATTAATTGATCATCAGCAAGTGTGACCACCTCTATACTTCCTTGTGACGATGGACAGAGGCGGAGCTGATGGATCCCAGGGTGCAGAGAGCTGATGGATTTGAGCGACACCGCTGGCTCGGGAGACCAAGGCGATGGCGACAAACGGTGAAGGCGGAGCCAGAGTACCGGAGGGCTGAGGTGGAGCCGGTGTGATGGAGGACACAGGCATTGCCGAGGGAAAGGAGGAACCCGCTGCAGCCATAGGGGTGAAGGGGCAGAGTGCAGCGGATGGCCCGCAAGTCCGTGGCAGAAATGGTGCGACAACTGACCAAGGAGGAGCACGGCAGGACAAGAGCTGCAAGTCCAAGTGTCTCCGGTGGAAGGAGCCAAGACAGGGTCGACAGGCTGAGATGGAGCGAAGAGATCTGAGGCTAGAAGCAGAGCTGCAGGATCCTCTTGCACTGAATCTGCTGGTGGTAACATGACCTGCGGCTCGACGTCATAGCAGGGCTTTCATGGTGATGGCACAGGGCTGTAAACATCCGGCAGCGGTGGGGCTGGAGGACTGGCCGAGCTTCGCGGTGATGGTGGCAATAGAAATCTTGACAGATTAACGGTAAATATTACACAGTCCATGCAGGTAGATGAAAATAAGTCAGAGTTCATGGTGCTGTCTAGAAACAGTGATGATGAAGGTCCTCACTGAAGTTTATCAGCCAGTCCTCCATACTCACTACTCCCTCGTCCCCTGGTCAGACTCAAGATGGAGCTCCACTTCCAGGGTGAGGGTCAGCTCTGTCCTCTTCGTCTCAGGCTCCGGCTGATGCGTCGTGACGGGTGGTAGCTCTCTGTCTGCGGGAAACTCACACAAATTCTCTGTGGTTGAAGGTGGTGTGTTGGGCTCAGGGTCTGGCTGTGTACCGGATCAGGGAACGGAGCTCTCCAGACATCGGATGATGGCCTCCCTCCAGTCCAGTCCTGAGATGTCTGGGAGCCCCTTAGAATGTATAAAGTTTACCCTGATCCGGTACAATGATTTGATGATGTGTTTATCAGGGGGAGGTGATAGCGAGAAGATGATTTTGAACAGATCCCGGCTATTTTTAGCTACCGCCGCGATTGTGATGTCCTGTGAGTTCAAAACTTTTTTTCTTTTGGTTCGGTCTTCTGTCAGCAAGGTACGATGAAGAAGAAGTTTAATAACGACCCAACATGAAACACAAACAAGTGCTAACTTATACAAGACTGGACAAACACTGAGTGATGGTAAGGAACTAATATACACATGGTAATTAACTAAAAGATGAACAGCTGTAATGATTAGGCCTAGTTTCCATTGGAACTGATGAGTGGCGGGAAAACTCAAACAAAGGAACACATGTAATGAATGAAGAAAAACTAAAAGTCGAAACTAACAAACACAACTGACATATGCACTATGAACTTGCATATGTTTTTTATGTTTTGTATTATATATGACACATCAGACTTTTATGACTCATATAGTATAATACTGTAGTGAGACTATGGAGCTCACGCTTGAGGAGGCAAAAAACACTTCTGTTTTATTTAGAGGTCCAAACTGAGCAAAAACATGCAATTTGGTGCAGTTGCTGTTATTTATATTGTCAAAAAGTAAGATGAACATCAGTATACATCAGTAATGACATCTTTATCTAACAGTGTAACAAACTACTTGCATAAAAAGCATAGAAATATCAGTTATCACTCTATATTTCCCATTAAATGTCTTAAGATTAAATTTAAATGGTTAGTTTTATGATCAATGCTCTTTATTTTTCATTGCGGGGAGCAAAACATACAGTATAATGCAATGCAATACAATGATGACAGAAAGATGTACAAATAAACCTTCCTGTTGTATCATATTTGATACTTACGGTTTACGGAGCTTACAGCTATGACGCATTTATTATGATGTTGCCATTCCTGAGAAACCCAAATCCTTCACAATGAGCAGCTGTTGTATGGAGTTCATTAAAGATTTGTCATGGCTCATATCCTGTAATTATATATCTTTTTAGTATAGATCACACTTACGAAAGATGTGACAGCTTACTAAGCATGAAGAATACACATAGTGGGCTCAAATATTTGCATCTTAGGATCAGCCTGCATTCTTCCAGTGCATCTGCATGTGCATGTTTCAGACTTGCTGTCTGTTTAGATATGGCTCAAAGAATCCTTTTACAACACTCATGAATGTTTAAAGGGTCAAATGATTCTCAAGAATGTTTCCAGTAAAAGTGTTTTTCATTACACAGAATTTGAATAATCGAACAATGAAACATGTTCAAACATTTTAAAATTGATACCTCTGTAGACTATATCAATCAGTCCACAAATGACTTTTTTTGATGATTAAACTGCCTGTAGAAACTTGATTTGCTGTTCCTGATATGCTGCCAATAGAGAAAGTGAAATGTCCTCGGGCCTGTAAAATTATTAAATATTTTTTTACGTGCTGGACCACAGCGTCTCGTTAACTGCAATGAAACTTTCTGGCAGATTCACTTTTTTTGTACAGAAGCATGATGATTCACCTTGCTCACGTCACAAGTTCCTCATTTCAAAAAAAGGAAGTGATGTCAGTCAGTCAGGTGGTAATAATTATCTCCTCACTAAACTTGAACATTCCCTGGCTGAAGGATTAAACTCAGTTCAGTCTATTCACCTAATTTTTAAAATAAGAGCAGATGTGGCCATTTTTAACTATATGCAAGACTTCTAGTGCAGCTACTTCCAGTTATTTTAGCTGTACAAAACCAGTTTTTTTAACTAATGAATCATAGGCAAGTTGGTCTTGACTCTGGAAACCCCCTTGCACATGGACATTACACAGGTGTTACACATTTTCTATTTTATTGTCTGAGCACAAATGCCTCATTTTTATTATAAAATTACCCTCACTGCACAATCTGAAAACTGCTGTTTTTTCTTCATTTCCCTAAAGTATTTAATGTAGAACATTTTTGGTTTGTGTTTTTTTGTCAAATCACACCAAAGTTTAGCTAGACTTTGGTTGAGCCACCAGTGTTTTCCCCTGAGGCCTTTAAGTTATGTTTCCTGCCCACAAAAAAAACCCCAATACTCTGTAATAATTCTGCTCTGACAAGTCACATAACCAGATATAGGGGACTAACTACCCATTACCCATCGATCCCTATCTTGCAGTGGAAAATGTGAGAGATGTTTGCTCTTTCAGCATCACTGTACACATCAGATTAGGGGTCACCAACCTTTATCAAGCCAAATACCTCTTGGATGGAACAGATTAAACCTGGCCTACATTTGTCAGGATGCTTACATTGCAACGTCATTCATTATAATAAAATATTTTAATTGGGATACATCAACTTGGGTTAAACCTAATAATTGTCTGACTGATCTTGGTTAATATTAACATTGCTTATACATGTACTAGGAAACACAATGCAATTGTAATCAAAGTATGTGTCTGGCTATGTCTAAATGTTAAAATCTAAAAATCTTTATAATCCATCTCTTTGTGTCCACAGCTTGGAACCAAGAAAATCGAGTAGGAGCCAGATCTCCTTTTACAAAACTCTGTCTATACTTGTACAGGAAGTTGCACAATATGTAGTTTTGATTCAGTATTCCCTAAGGCAAGATCAAAGTCCAACCTTTTGTTCTATGAGTATTATGCAAGCATATTTTAGAAGGATGTGTGTTTTGTGCTCAGAGGAAACTGAATTTTTAGCATACTCTCACTTTTGCTGTTTCTTCTCATTCTATTTCCTCTTTCACTTTTTATCATCTTTTGAACATTTAAGATAAGAATAGTAATCTATGTCTCCTGTAGCAGACAAAGCGATTGTTGGTGCTAAAAACATCAAACTTTTCACACACATTTGGTGTATCAATTTTACAGTTTCATATTCTCTGATAAGGCACTATCATTATCAGAACGGATTTTATCATTTATTTTTTGACAAAACTCTGGGTTTTGTCTACTAAAAAGATTGTGACCTCACGTCGGAGTACCCTATACGTCAGGAAACCACATACCTGGGTATATACAGATACAGACAGCAGACAAGACAATAATCTCTTCTCTTTTAAATTGTAAACTATTTTAATGGGTATTCATAATTTATTGCAGTACACCCATATAAAAATACTATTTCAAACCATGTATTAAATTGTACATGTTTTACTGGAATGTTGTTGTATAAACTACACTTTAAGTGCTTTTAAATGAAATAGAATGTAAAAAGTTACCTTATCAAATACACTATGGTTAAAGCAATATAATATTTTATAAGATAATACACATAATTTTACTGTAAAATGTTTGTTAGCACTAAAAAAAGTATGCATTTGTATTATACTGAAGAAGACAACACATTTACAGTAAAATATTGTTAAAATGAAAGTAAAAAGCATGAATGCCCCTAATTCATGGGGAAAAGGGCATTCCCAGAATTCCCTGCATGAAACGTCACATTTATTTAGAATTAAAAAAGCTATATTTCTTATTTTTGTTATCATTTATCTGGGTGTTTTCAGTTTTATTATGTTATTCACTTAATGTTTATTACATTAATTTACTTTTATGTGTGTTATTACAGTAATTGTGTTTTGTCTTTGTGCTCTGTCTCTGTTTTTATTGGCCACCAATGCTGGAGTGGTTGATCTGATTAATTTTTGTCCTCCCTTTAAGTTATTAATAGAACATTTTACGGCAAAAACAGATGTGAACAGTTCAAATATGTTAGCTTAACTATCATCGACATATACAGGTCCACCAAAATTCTGTCCAATAATTATTTTATTTTTAGAGCAAAGTTTTGTTGCATCATTTGTGTGATATAAACAAAAATATGTACACGTGAGATCTGTTTCAGGATGATAAAGCAGAAGTATACAGTGATGACAATCTTGACAGATGTACATTTAAATCTATTATTTTCTCTGAATTCTTGGTGAGTGACAAACTGTCATTACTGTCAAGCATTCTTCTTCCCACACATGAAACTCATAGTTAGGAGTGTATTAAGGTAGCCAATTTGTTAAGGTAATTTCACAGGCCGCTAGAAGTATAGGGCAGAAAAGCATGTATGAAGATGAAAAGGTTCTACGAGGATGACTGGAAATTCTGCTGCTTTTCATTAGTGTAAAAATATGACTGCTTACATGTGCCAATTAAAAAAAAAAGTAAAAAAAAAAAAAAAAAAAGTGCGAGAACATTAAAGTGGGGCTGTATGGAAAACAGATGGATTAAAAGCAAGTTCAAAATAATAGTGTGTCTATATACAGTGGCCCCAGATAAAGTATTTGCACACTTTAATCTATGAATATATGGGTTAAGTGTGTAAAAGTACCATCCATTGAATGTCAGATCAAATGCTAAATATTAACTCCATCTACCTAATAATCAAAGGCGCAAAAAAAAAAAAAAAAAAAAAACATGCTTGGAACTATAATAATAGGAATTACAGGAATTCTCACTTTGCTTGGGAAATTCTCCATTGTCTTTTTCAGGATGTCTGCTCACTCTCTAGGGATGTAAGCGGGAACTGGAGATAGTTTGATTTTAGCTTTTTAAGATATGCATCTTTGCATCACTGGGGAAATTTTGTAGCAAAATTAAAATGTATGGAATCTGATAAAATATTTCTTATTTTTCATTTGTTATTTATTTATTCTTTCACGTCTCTTCTCTTTTTTATCTATATTATCACTTTATTCTGACTTTATTCATAGAATTGTACTATAAACATCATTTTTATTAAAGTATTCTTATTATGCAAAATGAAAGTAAACATAAACACTGTATTTATAGTATTTACTACATAGCTTTATTGCCGTTAGTTTTGTTGCATATGTTCTTCATGATCCACAAATATTTCATGATCCAAAACATTTAGTATCAAAACTTTATTTTTTTCTTATTTCTGGTAATAGAAACAGTTCCAGGGCCACAATTGCCAGGACTATGATGCCATAATTGAAGTTATTAATATTAAGTTATTTTAATATTTAACTATTTTAGGTAACTTGTTTTTATTCTCTATTCATTCTCTAACGTATCTTTTCTTTTTTTTTTTATCTATATTATCACTTTATTCAGACTTTATTCATAGAATTGTACTATAAACATATTTTTTTATTGAAGTATTCTTATTATGCAAAATGAAAGTAAACACAAACACTGTATTTATAGTATTTACTTCATAGCTTTATTGCCGTTTTGTTGCATCTGTTCTTCATGTTTCACACACATTTCATGATCCAAAACAGTTCGTATCAAAACATGTTTATAAATAATAATAATAATAAAAACAGGTTAAAGTTAAGAAATGTGCTTCATATAGTCCTTACACATAGCATATTCATATCTCTTATTTTTCTTACAGTCACACTTAAATACAGATGTTCAATAAATAGAGAATTGCATTACCACATAAACTATAAAGTTTTAGAGTCAAGGGTATTCATTCACAGAATGATAATGCACTTTTTACAAAAAAGACAAATGAAATCAGTTCGTGTAGCTTGTTCCAGTTGTTCAGTTCATTCAGAGTGCAGTGTCCCAAAGAGCTTGTCCCAGTGAGTGAAGTACGGAGCGTAGTTGGACTTGAACTTCTGATGGTGGACATCATGGTGTGGAGCTCCTCCATACAGTCCAAAAGGCACCAGTCTGTGTGTCGCCCATGGCAGGTCATAGCCACAGTGGTCCTCAACTGACAACCACATGTTCAACATATGGAAAAGCATCTCTGTCATAGGATGAACCCCCAGTAACATGGGATTCACTGCAGCGAAGAAACCCAGAGACAGAGTCTCCCAAGCCCCTGAGTACTCAGTGGCCAAGGCGAAGGTGGCTGTGTACTTGTGATGCACCTTATGAAAAGTGCGGTAGAGCCAGGGTACTTTGTGATGCAGAAGATGCCATACAAAGTACTGGAAGTCAAAGAGAAGCAGGCAGGCTGCAAGGTCCCAGACGACTCGCAGGACCCCAGGTGCCATCGCTGGGTAGTTGACCGGTCTCCAGTACCAGTGCAGGACACTCAGCGGGAAGATGTACACAGCATGGTTGTAGAGTGAGAGCGCGAGGCAGCTCCAAATCATTGTCCAAGACACGTTGGTTTTCTGTTGAAGCTTGTATCTCCTTATCAGTGGTATCCTAGGAGACAGGGCATCCAGAACGACAAAAGGCAGACAGAAGCTTAGGTAGACTGTAATAGAGAAGAGCACTGGGAAATATGGAGACCTTAGCATGGCCTCGTACTGCATAATGCAGTCCCAGATGTGCTGTAGTCCAAACATTTCCATTTCTTTTGCAGTTCTGTTGTGAATGGCAGCACATGGCTTCTGTGGAGAGTTTTATAGAACAAGACCCGCCCCTTTCTAACTTGCTCTGCTCTCTCTCTGCCCTAAACTGTTCTTCCTTTTTGGAATTTCCAGGATTTTTTTTGTGGTAACAGAGTGTGTTTGAAGATCTAAGAGAGGGTATCTGCTTAGTTTATATATTAGTCGGATAGGTAATTATAAACCTTAATCTATAAATACAAAAATCCTGAGATGCAGTAATGACTGAAAACTTGTTTACTACAAAAAAAAAAAAAGTATAATTAAAAACGATGATGGAAAGACAGTGTAATCTATTTAAATCACATGCAGACAGAATAACAAAACAAAACAAAACAAACAAACAAACAAACAAACAAAAAAACAGCGAGGTAAGATTCAGAACTTGTAAACGAACTTACCATTAGTCAAAGACACTGTAGCTACCAGTTATTCTGTTTAGATAGCAGCTCAAGGAGTAAATCTCACCCAGTCCCACTTCATATTTATATTCCACACTTTGGTACTGTAAACTTGACAAAATATTCATGAATCCTAGAAAAATATTAAGTTTAAGATCAAATTTCCGTGCGTCATACTAACGGCTGTAGCCTACCTCAAGGAAAAGCAATGAGACTGGCAGTGGGACAGTTAATTCAGTTTTTACCAGGTAACACCGCCGCCTGCTGTTTATAACAAGGAAGTGCTACTGCAGACACTGATACGTGCTAGACAAATGTGTAATAGAAAGACAAACAAACAAACAAATAAATAATATAATTAACTAAAACTACACATTCAAAAAATGCCTAATAAAAATTCCCGTTATTTTTCACCTTACAGGGAAAATTCTGCAGTGTAATATATGAAAAATAAAAATGTATGAAGTCTTAATGGGGATTTCAATTTTAAATTTATCTGTTTAAATGCTGTTTATATTATAGTACTTTAATTCATTAATTCAGATAACCGACATCCGGACAATAAACAGACAGTATAGCCTACTGTCATACATTATGCGTATGGAGGACCAAACCTGCAGAAATTAAAAATGAATAAATAAATGAATGAATGAATAAATATATAAATGAATAAATAGATAAATAGGTAAATAAATGTGATAATAGGAAAATTAATTAATAAACGACTTGATAAAATAAATGATTCATTTTTAATAAAATTCCCCCAATTTATTTTATTTTCTGCTTTTATTTTTTAATTCTTATTTTATTTATTTATTCTTTTATTTATTTCTCCATTTATTTTATATTTACTTATTTATGCATTCATTTATTTTTTATATTTATTTATTCCAATATGTATTTATTTCCAGATTTATTTATTTTAACATTTTTTAAATTTATTTTCATATTTATTCTTACATTTCTTTGTCATGTATGATAATTAGGTGGGTTGGTCTTGCGGGGGCGGGACTCGGCAGATGGGGGTTGGGTTTGGGATGGGTCAGAGGCAAGTTAAATACACATAAGTAAATACATAATACATAATTATTAATAAGAATTATTGTTATAATGAGACTTATTCATGTTTCTTTTTTTTATTTATCTTTATTATAACAATAATAATTACATGAAAGGAAACACTGTGGTGCTTTTCGTCGTTTTTCCCACAACTCAATCTGAAGCCACCTACATCTGATACGAGAACACATTGTGTTGAGCCCGGCGCCTTTGTACACAACTCTGCTGGGAAACAACCACCTCTGTCAGCTCACAAGGTTGACATTGGATGCATTTCATTCAGTCGCCGAGCACCTTACCAATACATACACCAACAGCTTCCAGCTACACACTTAGGATCAGCTCCTGATGACTCTGATGAATCTGCGTCTTAATTTATTACAGGGTGATCTTGCTGAAAGGTCTGGTGTTCCAAATCCTGACGTTGTGATAAATTCATAACTGCAAATTCAGGATTTCTGGAATACCTCCAGGTGATGAAGTAATTGCAGACAGAGGATTCACCATTACCGATCTCCTCTATGAAAGGAAGGTGAAACCAGCATTGACCAAGAGAGGCATGCAACTCTCTGAAGAAGACACCACCAATACCAGGCGCATCGCCAAGCAGTCATATGACTGAAAAACTTCAAAATCCTTTCTTACAACAGTTCCAATTAACTTTACCCCTAAAACTGATAAAATCGAGAATTTGCCCTGTGTAACCTTCTAAGCAACATAATTTCTGTTGTAGAGGATGAATAAGTGTTGATTTGTTAGTCCGTTCCACGTCTGTCTGTGCTGTGGTTTTGCTTTAACTACTCAGTGTAAATAGTGTATGTAGTTATTTCTATAAACCTTTACAATATGATTATCTTTTGTGAATTTTTTTTTTATCTTTACAATGTGGCCAGATGTTAGCTGTCAGTAATTTTTATAAAACCATATATTTTTAGCTCTGTAGATTTCCCTTAAAACTTAAAGGAACTAAGTCTTCTGATTTAAATGGAATAAGTCATATAAAGTTTGCAAATGAATTCCATCTTGGTTTATTACATATGAAAATTAAATGGTGAAATATTACCTCTACATGAAGGTCAGTAAAAGGTGTCTCTAGCTTCCTGATAACAACAAACACTCTTACAACTGGTTTTATAAAACTTGTATTAAATCATACATTTTCTAAAACAAATCACAAAGTTATCTCTTGTTTAACAAAACTGATTTAAAATAATTCCAGTCTTATTCATCTAAACCCTCTACATGCTGCTCCATCAACTCCTGACAGTCCTCCTAGGTTACCTCTGGGCTCTGGCCACTTCTTCATATCGTCTACCCACGTTAACAATGACGATGGATGGGACAATATGAGACCATCTGATCGTCGTATAAAGTTTTCTCCGTGCTCCCTATTTAAAACATTTACGGTATTAACGTTATTTGTCATTTTGCTAAAGTTATAGCTAGCTAACAACAACCCACCATCCACTGGGTGTCTGTCTCTAGGCGTCATCACCCTAGCGTCTGACGTCGACGGTTCCAGACTCGATGACGATGATGCTGTGGGGATCACATAAGTAGCTTCAGCTTCGTGTTTTTATTTCTGGAAAATAGTTTTAAATATTTCGGGATAATGCGAATAACATTATGTGAAAATAACTTACAACTCTCCAGCTGATCTGCCACATCCCGTAGCAAACTAGACAACGAATTACTACTTGCCGCCATTTTCTTTGAAAACTCTCATCATTATCGCTTAGCTGGCCTGACGATTCTACGCGTGAGCTCTTAACCAATGATGCACTGAACCTACAGAAGGACCGCTTTCCTCATTCCCATGTTACACATGGAAAAGTAAAAATAAATGAATGAATTAATAAATAAATAAATCTAAAAATAAATACATGTGGGAATAAATGAATCTAAAAATAAATGAATGCATACATACATACATAAATGTAAAAATAATATATAAATATAAAAATAAAAATAATTAACTAAAAATAAAAGTAAAAAAAAATGTTTAAAAATGTATAAACGCAGAAAATAATAAACTAAGGGGGGGGGGATAAAATAAATAATTTTATTAAAAATGAATCATTTATTTTCCTATTATCACATTTATTGACCTATTTATCTATTTATTCATTTATATATTTATTAATTCATTCATTTATTCGTTTATTCATTTTTTATTTCTGCAGGTTTGGTCCTCCATACGTCATACATTATGCGTTTATGACAAATTAAAAATCAGAAGTGATTTAGAACAACACGTCTTCTTTTACAGCGTATCACGAAAGCGAAACTTGACTCTGCTTTTTACTTTCGTTTTCTTGATATCGAATCTTTCAGTATACGCGCGGTTTCAACGGAAGTTTATAACAAACAAGTGAACAAATGAGGTAGGACAAGCACTCAATAGCACCTATTGCAACACATTTACGTGTAGGCTAGTTAAAATGTAGTCTAGGCCTATTGCCTACGCATGTGCTAAATAATCTTAAGCAAACCTGTCTAAAGACCGCATAGCAGAATGTCAAGGTCATTTGTATGTTATTTATTTGATATAGGCTATATCTTGTAGTTAGCCTACTATATTTTCAGCATATCTAAATTAGGTTCGGAGCTCAGGCAGCTGGAGTGTCTTTTTACATGGGATGTAGAAAAATCAGACATAAGGGATTTGAGCAGCTTACCAGAAAAACTCCATGATAGGATAAAATTTTGTCCACAGAAGTATCATGGCACGTATTTCAACCTTCTGGCTTTTATTAGCCACTTGGAGGGCAAAACCAACCAGCGCACTGCTGGACTACCTTCAAAAGGCTGAATTGGCATTAAAGGAAGACAAACGAAAGAAAGCTGAGTTCTTGGTGACATTCTCCAGCTTTGCATGGGTGCACTATCACTTACAGAGGCTAAATGATGCGGAAGATTACTTGAACAAAGTGAAAAGTATATGCAAAGATATAACAGGTTCATCACATTACTCCTGCAGCTTGCCCGTAGTACATGGTGAGAAAGCATGGAGCTTTCTGAGACTTGGAGGAACATTCTATGAGCAAGCAAAAGAGAGTTTCTCTAAGGCTCTTGAGGCAGAACCAGACAACATTTTGTTTAATGTGGGCTACGCAATAGTGCTTTACAGGATAGATGGCATGAACAAAGGAGTAGACACTGGAAGAGTCACCGAACAGCTTAGAAAAGCTCTCAGCCTAGAGCCCACAAACACTGAGATCATGGTACTTTTGGCTCTGAAACTCCAGAGGTCAAGGAGACAGGAAGCCCAGAACCTTATAAAAGAGGCCCTCAGGTTGTCTCCTGATGTTCCACAAGTAACCAGATATGTGGCAAAATACTTCAGAGCAGAGGGCTCCATTAAAGATTCACTGTCTGTCCTCAAGAGGGCAGTAGAGTTAGCGCCAAACTCCTCCTTTCTGCACCATCAAATTGGCCTTTGCCATAAACAACAGCTTATTCAGATGTTTGAGGAGAGGAGGCCCAGGAGGCACATTCCTGCTGCTCAGAAAGCCTCTAAAGTGGCTGAATGTATCCAGCACTTCTCAAAGGCTGTAGAGCTGAAGCCTAACAACATTTATGCCAAAGTGAATTTAGCTGAGGCCTACGGGGAGAACCGGCAACTTGGCGAGGCAGAGAAGATCTTTAGCAGCCTGATAGATGACAAAGCTCTCAGTGAGTCTGATAAGCAGCACTGCCACACATGCTATGGTTTGTTCTTGCTTTACAAGAAAAAGGATGAAGACAAAGCAGTCAGTCAGTTCAAGGCAGCATATATGATTCCAATCAACACCTATAGGAAACAAGCTGGCAAGAAGCTCAGACTGATTGCGGAGAGGAATCTTAACACTAAGAAGAAAGTCAGAGAAGCATTTGAGATTTTGGCCTTCATATCTTCTGAAGACAAGCAGGAGACTCAAGCGAAGGAGTATCTTCATAGAGCCCAGAAGCAATCCTCTGAGGAGCTGTCAAAAAACTTTGCTAAGGGACTGCAATTTTAATACATTTTTTTGCTTGTACATTATATATATATATATATATATATTGTATATCATATGAAGTGCTTTTGTTTATGGTATGGTTTAGTTAAGCTATAGAGTTAAAATGTTTATATTTAAGGATCATGAAATTTCTTTGGTATTAGTACGAATACTGATTTTTTAGTAGCATGACAACACTAGATCAAACTCATGGAAATTAATGGATTAAATAAAGAGAATCAAACCCAGTTGATCAAACATCACCACTTTCAGTCACATCTGTTACAAAATGTGATTTAAGTGATTTAAGTTCACATGCTTTTCTGTGAGGCTAAACAGATATCAGAAAGTAACAGATAAAAGATGATACCAGACACCAGATAGCTGGGAATAGACCCTCCTTTATTTGACTAGCAAATATCACAGAACAATTGAGGCAGCCTTTAGCTCTCTCTTTCCATCTTTCTTCAGCCAAGGTTTCAGTTTCCATTCTGAGTTTGACCCTCCCATTTCTAGGAGAGGACAATAAAGCCTGCAGCACCTTCCTCGTGATACTTCTAAAACATTTATCGTACAGACGTGACATCCAACATGAGGTAAGTACATGCCTACAATTACAAGGTTTTGCAGTTGGTCTACAATATTCTTTTAGCAAAATTATTTATATATGCTACATATCTTTAATTATGTTTTTATATTTTTATATCTTTATATATTTAAAATCTGTGATACATATTTGTAGTAAACAGCACAGCATACAGAAATATATATTTTTCAAATTGAAAATATATTTTGCTAAGCCTTCAAATGCCAAAGTATATTATAAAATACAATTTAGATAAATGTACTTTTTAATCTACTTTGGTCTGTAAAATGTTAATTATTTTATTTGTTATTTTTTATTTAGTACTGTCCTGAATAAGATATTTTACATAAAAGATGTTTACATAATATAGTCCAAAAGATTACATAACCTTACATACCCTTGATTTTTAATGCTGTGTGTCTTTACCTTGATGATCTGTTTTTTTGTTTTGTGATGGTTGGTCATGAGTCCATTGTTTGTCCTGAGCAGTTAAACTGCCCAACATTCTTCAGAAAAATTCTCCAGGTCCTGCAAATTCTTTGATTTTCCAGCATCTTTTGCATATTTGAACCCTTTCCAGCAGTGACTGTATGATTTTGAGATCCATCTTTTCACACTGAGGACAACTGAGGGACTCAAACAACTATTAAAAAAGGTTCAAACACTCACTGATGCTCCAGAAGGAAACACAACGCATTAAGAGTCAGGGGTGAAACTTGAACAGGATGAAGATGTCCAAATTTTTCTTATTTTGTTTAAATATCATATTTTTTTCATTTAGTACAGAATATACTTACATATTTACTGGAAGACAAATTAAGTATAATTTATTTTGAATTTCAAATTCAAGAAGGCTACACCCCCTGTTTCTTAATATATCATGTTTCCTTCTGGAGCATCAGTGAATGTTTGAACCTTTTGTAACACTTGCGTATGAGTCCCTCAATTGTCCTCAGTGTGAAAAGATGGATCTCAAAATAGTCATTGCTGTAAAGGGTTCAAATATGCAGAAGATGCTGGAAAACCATATATATATACACAATATATACAGTATATATATATATATATATATATATATATATATATATATATATTTATTCCCATATGGGAATTAGTTATCTTTTCAATTTTTTTTCTTCAGTATGGAACCTGACAGAACTTTGAGAACAAAACTTCACCAGCTGGAATGCCACTTCACCTGGGCTCTATTAAAAGATGATATAGATCTAAATGATGTTGTCAATAGGCTGGAAGAACAGATTAAATTGGATCTTAGAAAGAAAGAAGCACTTGCCCGAACTTACAGTGCTTTGGCATATATCCAGTTCCTTCTGGGGTTTCACGAGGAGGCACATAACAACCTCATGATATCTGTGGAGCTCCACATGGAATGCCATAGGGATGAATTTCATAAGACTCTTATTGTCACTTATGGAAACCTTGCCTGGTTAAACTACCACATGAAAAACTACACGGAGTGTGAAATTTACCTGAAGAAGCTCCAGAAGATGAACGAAACATTTCCAAAAGAGTTTTCATCTGTTCCAGAGGTGCTTGGTGAGAAGGGATGGACTTTTCTTAAATTCTCATGCAAATATTACAACAGAGCCAAAGAATGTTTCAGGAAGGCTTTAGAACTGGAACCAGATGAAGGTGAATGGAATACTGGTTATGCCATTGCTCTGTATCGTACTGAATACGAGAGTGTTGAGTACACTTCGGAAAATTCGCCTACAATCAAGCAACTGAGAAAGGCCATTGACAAGAATCCAGATGATGACGTTCTCAAAGTCCTCTTAAGTTTGCGACTGGTTGTTTACAAGAGGTACAAAGAAGCTGAAAGCTTGGTAGAGAAGGCTTTAGAAAGATCTCCAGATCACCCACATGTCATGCGATATGTTGGGAAATTCTTCAGGAATCAAGGGTCTGTGGACAGGTCAATCACTCTGTTGAAGCGAGCTCTTGAACACTCACCCAATTCAAGTTTCATACATCACCAGTTGGCTCTCTGCTATAAGCAGAAGAAAATCCAAATTCTGAAAGAACAAAGTCACCATTCCAGGGGGTCAAGAGTTCAACAGATTCGTGATCAGTGCATCTACCATTTAGAAAAGGCTACCAGCCTGATGACCTCCTTTATTTCTGCAATGAGCGATCTAGCACTGACGTATGGAGAGAACCACGATACGTCTCGGGCTGAGGAGCTGTTTCGGGTCACTTTCAAAACAGCTAAAGAGAAAAATGACAATTTACATGTGGTCAGTTTTTATTACGCTGAATTCCAGCTATACTGCCACAAATGTGAGTCATTAGCTATCAAACACTACACGGAATGTCTTAAGATGAGCCCGAAATCAGTTGAAGGGAAGAGAAGTGCCAACAGTTTGAGGAAGATAGCTGAGAAACGGATTCGGAGAAACTCGCAGGAAGGGGAGGCTTATGGGATACTAGGGTTCCTTCATAAGGAAAAAGGAGAGAAACATCAAGCCATTGAGTGCTATGAGAAAGCTCTGAGTTATGAAGACAATGATGAGTTCCTCAGTAACCTTTGTGCACTCAGGCTGTCCTTAAAGTAAAGTCATCACAAATTATATGATTACACAATTATGCAATATGCATTTGAGTGTGCTTCATGTATTGACAGTATTTATGACTGTATAATGGAGAATTTTTTTGTCAGAATATATATAATATATTGTATCTTTATGCTTTAAGTTTAAACTAACATAGACCTAACATCTAGTTGTAAAATATTTAACAGCATGTCAAACTGTGATACTTTATCCAAAACACACTTTACAAGAGTTTGAAAGTTGAAATAAAATTCATAATGTATATAATGCTTGTTTGATTGTCAGTTTTTTTCTTTTCTTGTCTGTACAGATAATGTGAGCTGTTACAAAGATGAATAGTTTCCTTTCAAATCCCTAAGATAGTGTAATCTAATGCTTGCATTTCAATGTGGAATGAATTTTCTTGCTCTGTCTTTATCACACTTCCGCTACAGCTATATATAAACATTCAGACATATGTTTTTGTCAGAGGTATTATTATTATTAACAATATTGTTTAAACAAACAATACATTTTTGTTATTATATATTATTTAAAGGGTTAGTTCACCCAAAAATAAAAATTCTGTCGTCATTTACTCATCCTCATGTCGTTCCAAAACCGTAAGACTTCCGTTCATCTTCGGAACACAAATGAAGATATTTTTAACCCTTTAAGACCTAAAGGCATTTGTAGAATTGTTTAGAGTTGTTTTTTTGTAAATGATATACACAAAAGTAAAGACTCCTAATTCCAAAACTAAAGCAAGGAGAGTCAAAAGGTAGGTATCATTTCATAGAACACTTTCTAAATTTTTAGAAAATATAAATTTGAATTGAATTCAGTTGAACATTCTCTTGCTGAGAAACTGCTGATAAAAGACAAACAAATATATATATATATATTTTTATAATTTTACATATCTTTCTTATTTGACATGCAGGAATTAAGGAAGCTATGGAGCCCCGCACATGACATGCAAGAAAAAAAAATTAAATTGTGCGCACGATTTACTAATTTGTTCCCTTGATTCATGCGCATGATTTATAAATTGAGGGAACGAAATAGTAAATTGTGCGCACGTTTTAGTAAATCAAGGGAACAAATTAATAAATTGTGAACACAATTTAGCCAACTATTTTTGTCTTGCATGTCATCAGCATAGTAAAAATCGTTCTTCCATGAGGAATATCTCGTGATCGACACAAGGGATTATGTTGATTTAGGCTCATTTTAATTGCGAGAATCTGCTTTAAATAATGCATTTTCTGCAATCTGTACATGTTTCATGAAGTTATAAAATGTAGTAAAAATGTCACTTGAAATCTACATATTTGTTTTTAGTTACATAAATTATGAAAACATTTTTTTCTATTTATCAGCAAATAACTCAGCACTACTTAGGAGTTAATCAAATTGGCTACATGCATTGTAAAGTTCAGACTTGATTATTAATTAATATGATTATTAATCTTTCGTTGCTAGGTGGCACCAGCGGGTGGTTTACTCGGATTTATAGGGACTACTCAGCACTCCTTAAGAGTTTATCAAAATGGTTAGATCTATTAAAAATCTGAGTTTCCAAGCTTTAAAATGATACCTATGTTGTGTTATTCCACTTTGTGCATGGACAGTTCCGGTAACATTGGATAACACATTGCATCCCGGAAAGATGAGAGACATGTTTTTAGCCAAATATGTTACATCACTCTGTGAGTAATATCTCATGATCGACGCAATGGATTATGTTGTTTTGGGGCTCATTTTAAGAATCTGCTGTAAATAGTGATGTGCCATCTATGATCTGTGCATTTTTCATTAAGTTATGAGTAAAAACGCCACGTGAAATCTACACATTTGTTTTGAATTAGCACCTGTTTTTGTTGTAAACTCAGTTTGTGCAGACTGATTAGAGGGTGAAAACAATGCAACATGAGCATGTTAGAGGCATGATCTGAATGTGTAAAGTCTCTGATTTTGTATGCAAAAAGAATTATTGTGCTAGTACCTACTTGGTTTCAGTTTTTATTGGCTCTTAAAGAGAGACACACAAATAAAGGGTTAATAAAATCTGAGCAATTTCTTTCCTTCCATTGACAGCTATGCAACTTCCACTTTGATGCTTCAAAAAGTTCATAAAGAGATAAAAAAAAGAATCCATATGAATTAAATGGTTTAGTCCAAATTTTCTGAAGAGACAACCTCTTATACGCTGAAGATTTAATTTAGGCTTTTATTCACACAAACATTTTTAAGCATGTTCGCTCATCGTGTGAGAAACATTGAGGTTCATTCTAATGTGTGCAGCACATTTGTGCTTCCGCAAGAGGTTTGCTTGAGTTTCTGTTTATGTTCACTGATCAATGTTTATATGTGAATAAAAGCCTAAATTCAATCTGT
This sequence comes from Elopichthys bambusa, assembly GCA_037101425.1. Taxonomy (NCBI): domain Eukaryota; kingdom Metazoa; phylum Chordata; class Actinopteri; order Cypriniformes; family Xenocyprididae; genus Elopichthys; species Elopichthys bambusa. The sequence goes on from CM074449.1 coordinate 18,049,157, forward strand.
TCATTGTGTCTCTTCAGAAAATTTGGACTAAACCGCTCAATCATTATGGATTAGTTTTACAATCTCTTTATGGACTTTTTGAGGTGTCAAAGTGGTAGTTGCGCAGCTGTCAATGGAGGGACAGAAATCGCTCAGATTTCATTAAAAATATTTTAATTGGTCCTCTGAAGATGAACGAAAGTCTTACTGGTTTGGAAGAACATTGAGGGTGAGTAAATGATGAAAGAATTTTTGATTTTTGGGTGAACTATCTCTTTAAAACTAAATGGATAATGGTTATGGGTGGGTGTTCACACTTGCATAACAATTTTAAAAAACTAAAATAAATTCAGAAGCACTCTCTGCTCTCCCCTACTTAATATTAAGGCATTTTATTACAATGCGTAATGGTCTTCTAATGAGTTGTTTTTATTCTTTTAATAAATTCATTTGTTTTCTTGTCCGTTCAATCCAGGACAGTTTACAACCAAAACTGGGTCAGCTGGAGTGTCACTTTACTTGGGACATTAAAAAAGATGATCTAGTCTTAACAGATGTCCTCAAGAGGCTCGAGGAACAGGTCAAGGTGGGTCTAGGTGGGGAGCAAGGAGTTGCACGAACTCACTGCTCTTTAGGATATGTGAAATTCCTTCTTGAGCACAAAGGAGAGGCCCTCACCCACCTGTTGAAATCTGAGACACTTATTAAAGAAAACCTCGGTGACAACTGTGACAAGACTCTAATTGTCACCTATGGAAATTTTGCCTGGATAAACTACCACATGAAGAACTACTCAGAGTGTGAAAGTTACCTGATGAAGCTTCAGAAGATAAAGGAAACATTTCCAACTGAGTTTTCATCTGTTCCAGAGGTCCTTGGTGAGAAAGGATGGGCCTATCCTAAATTCTCTTGCAAATATTATGACAGAGCCGTAGAAGTTTTCTAGAAGGCTGTGGAATTGGATCCAGAAAATAGCGAGTGGAACGCTGGTTATGCCACAGCTCTGTATCGCATTGAAACTGGTACTCGCACTGAGTCTTGCACTGTGGATTCACCTGCGATCAAACAGCTGAGACAGGCCCTTCACATCAACCCAGACGATGATAACTTGAGAGTTCTTCTAGGACTTAAACTTTCGTTATGTTCCAAAAAGTTGATGAATGAGTCTGAGAAACTAATGGAGACAGCTCTGAATGGCTCTCCAGAAGATCCACATGTCAATTTTTCAATTAAAAGGGGAAAAGTATAGGGACACCAAGAGCTATGCAGCCACTTCAGACAATGAAGAGGATGATGAATACGATAGTAATCTTAGTGAGTGCCTTAAAGGATGCCCAATTAATGGTTAAAAAAAAACAACAATGGGCCTTAATTGTTCACAGAACAAATGTCCGTAGACATAAATTTGTTCTTACCCTTGTTCTTATTAAATCCTGGTGAATCCTCATGATGAATCCAAGTGATTCCAACTGAGGATGTGCCCGCAGCTAGTAATTGGAATAAAACATGCCCAAAGTTTCTGTACAGTCTCACATCTCTCTTTTTCTTGCTAGCTTGCTCCCTCTCTAATGCATGTTCACTTTCGCTTAAGAGAAAGATCATTGAGTAAAGCATTGCATTTTCAAAACCAGATGAAGACATACAGTGAATTTAGGTTAAGTGTGCCAAATAACCTTGATTGTGCTGTGCTCAATTGGTATGCACTGTCAGAGCATATAAATGGACTTGAATTAAAGGAACACACGAATGATAAAGTCATATGGCTAATGCAGTATTGACATTAGATTTTCATTTTTACATTGTAAGGTTGTTCTCTAAATGTAAACCAATATCGTTGTAAAAATGTGTTTGTTTTTCTTGAAAGTGTTTAGACATTGAATGTGCTATATAAAGTGGGCCACCTTTAACCTTCATTAATTGAACACAAATTAATTATTAGTGACATTCACTGATTATTTTATGATTGATAATGTAGGCTATAATTGATTTAAAAAAAAAGAAAAAAGAAAAAAAAAGCAATAAATGTCCAGTCAGAAATTTTAAAGTCATAGATGATACTGTAAACTGTTTTAAGAAAATATATAGAGAAAATAAAAAAACCCTTTAAAATATGGTTAAATTTAAAGTTCAGTTCCACTTATTATTATTTTTTAGCCTATTTGTTGCATTGTAGTGTTCATTTTAATCAGTATTCTATTACACTTGTGCAAATTTGATGTCAACATGTTCTATCAGCTACATTTATGCATTTCACAGATGCTTTTATTGAAAGCAACTTACATTGCATTCAAGGTATTCTCCTGTATTTCCATTAGGACAAAACCCATGACCCTGGCATTGTTAACACCATGCATTTGAGATACAGGAACACTGTACACAAAACACTGCCCACCTTAACTGAATTCACCCAAAACTGTTTTTATATACAGTAGTCCTAGAATTAGGTCTAAATTTGATCATATATTTAAAATGTATTTTTGCACCTTTATTGATGAATCATGAATTTTGTGTGAAGCTGTTTGTACAGATTGTACACAACTAGTCCAGTTAGTAAACAAGACTCAGTGTGACACAAGAGTTATACCTCTGAAATTTTTCAATTATAGTATATTGTGCTTCTGTAAGGCAAAAAAAAAAAAAAAAAAATCCCAAAATTAAAAAGTTAAAATACTGTCTTTCAATATATCAAAATCTAAAACTGTTTGTGCTGCCAAATTCTGTGCATTTCTCCATTAAACTGAAATTAAAATAAAGTGATCTGGGGTCCAGAGAGGAATTCTTCTTATAATGAAAACAACTATAAAAAAATTAAAACTAATCCAGCCCTGTGGGCCTTAAACATGATTTATATTGATTTTTGTAGTTGTACTTAATTTTTAGGAGAACTGTATGTGAGGCCTTCTAATGTATATTTTTATGTTTCATTTGATTGTCATTTTAGTGCATGTTGTTTAGTAATGGGTAGTTTAATGTGCCATTGTATACGGAACACATTGTAGGAATGTTGGATGTTTTAAGTGCAGTTATAATTTGTGTTAGTATGTGGGCTATAATTTGTATACATTAATCCTGTATTGCTTTTACAAATAAAAAAAAGAAATAAAAAATCTGGTGGCAAGAAATGCTTACAGAAAACGTGATGTGCTTTTTGGGTTGTGAAACCTGCCTGTATTGATTTTACCAATAAATATTGTCACTTAATGTCAAATCTGCTTCTGTAAGTTTATTTGAGCAAAAATTTTCTCACATAATGAACTATTCACAATCATGTTGGTTGTCAGACTGATGTTGATATTGAATTTAAATGCATTTTGTTTAAATTAAAAAAAAAAAAAAAAATTAAAAAAAAAAATTAAAAATCACAATCCGACATGACTATCCATCAGATATGACAGAAAAAAGTACAGAAAATTAATTCTTTATCATTATGATGGAACATGATACATGTTGTCTCTGGTACTACCAGTATCACTGAAGAACTGTTAAAGTCTAGCAAACTCATGATCATAACAAAAGGCATTACTGAGCAAAAATACCATACTATTACAAACCATTTGCAGAACAGGAGCAAATGTACAACCTAGGGGTGCTTCTCATATAGAGGGCTGCATCCGAGTGAGGTTATGTACTTCCTAGTCCAGTCCTTCGAAGACTTGTAGTCCTCCTCAGTATTAAACGCTAGAATGAGATGGTCTAGTAAGAGCGCATGGCTACATCATAAATCCTTCTGCTCCCATGTTCACAGCATGAAAATAAAATTATAATTTGAAAAGTACTTTATATTAAAAAACCCTAATATTAACTGCAGGTATTTGACAACCATCTGTGTGGTTCCCCAGTGGTTTACAATACACACAGTTTAGCATTATGTGATTAATTTACAATAAAACAAAGGAAAACATAATGCCTTTATCTCAGTGTTGATTCATTTTCTGCTAATGCATTTTTGTGAATTGAAATGTATGCAAAGAATTGTGGGTGATTGGAGGATGTGAAGGATACACATGCATCCTACAAAAAAACTGCATGAAAGATGCAAAAAGAAGGCTGCCTTCAAAGGATCCTTTAAAATGAGATGTCCTTTGACGGAGCTTGATGTCGTTGCAGCTGAGATATGCAAACTTACTAGTATGATGTTATCTTTTGTTTTGTTGTAAATGAATCACTTTGTCATTCACTGAATTGCATTAAAGGATTATTTCACTTCAGAATTAAAATTTTCTGATAATTTACTCCCATGTCAAAGATGTTTATGTCTTTTTACCTTCAGTCAAAAAGAAATGAAGGAAAACATGTTTGAGAAAAACATTCCAGGATTTTTCTCCATATAGTGGACTTCACCAGGGTACAATGGGTTGAAAGTCCAAAATGCAGTTTCAGTGCAGCTTCAAATGGCTCTACAAGGTAAGGAATAAGGGTCTTGTCTAGCGAAACGATTGGTCATTTTCTAAAAAAAAGAAAAGAAAAAAGATATACTTTTTAACCACAATGCACGCATTATGTAATCACGTTGGAAAGGTCACGTGTGTCAGCAATTAATATAAAGTTTTTTAATACAAAGTATTAAAACATTTTTAATTACAAAGTACAGTGAATGTAATTACGACAGGCAAACGTATACTTTCGCACTCAGCAAGCCCACACTACACGACTGTCGCAGACAGATTTCCAAGGTACCGTATGTGACAAAACCCCCGGATCATGGCCAAATATAGATGTTAACCGCACTACATGTTATAGACAACAAATCAGTTTTCTTGCTGCTACAAACAAATATTTTGGGAGAAAAAGACTAAATAAAAATGGAATCAGTACATTACATGCTTAATATTAAATATCGCTCAGAGATCTCATGGTCACAAACTCATCAGTCTTGGTCATTCAACAAAGGTAATTTACAAATACAATTTAGTTGGCCGCCCTGCTTGCTCATTTCTAAAAATACCTTATTTTGTCCTCATAGACCTGCAAACACTTAATAAGAAAAAGACTATATCTAACCAGAGGTCATGACAAGAGTCAACCATACTTTCTCTAATGGTAACTTTATATAATCATGCCATGGTTTCCCATGTACATTTAGCTAGAATAATATTTCAATAATCAGAGGTTGAGGCTCACCCTATTTAGATTGGTCTGACAAAACTTTGTTGTTCTAAACGGAAATTCCAAAATTTTCGATCAGGTTAGTAATGGGCTAAAATCCAGCTTAGGTGGAGCATTGGAGCATAACAAACTGAGGTACTTATAAAACGGCAAGTTCCTGTCCTTGATTCTGATTGGTCAATAGCTGTTGACCAATTTGAAAGGTTGACTGTAGTTGAAAGGTTCAGAGAGGTGATGGTTCAGTATATTCCCTGCCATGGCCCTGGTCCTTTGGCTCCAAAAGAGCCTTCTGTCAACCAAGCACCAGAGGTTGGAAAGAAGATTCGAAGGCTAGCGTGTCTGCGTATCCATGGCCGTAGCAAGCTATGAGTTCACTGTAGCCAGCTATGAGGTCACTGAGAGAATGGCTCAGCCCGGCTGAAACGTGATGAGAGCAATGAAAAGGTCTGAACCTGTTCTGCATGTTCATAGACAGGCTAATATCATGCGATATAAATTGAGGAGAAAAAAACTATGGGACTCTGTCAGTATAGGGTCTAATATACCCCGGTAGCCACCAAAATTGGGCCAGTTGTGGCTGAGTGTCAGCTCACTCGACCGTGTTCTGGCAGCGGCTCACCAAAAGTGCTCTGGCCCAGTAATAGTTGCCAGATTTGGCTAGGCTTTGGATGTATGGATTTGGCTCGATTTGCACTGAAGCAAGGCACATTTAGCCACATTCAGCCCAATTATGGAACATAAGGGCTGGTCTGATTTTGGGTGAGATACAGCCACACAGACCCGGACCAGTTTAGGTTGAATGCTGGGGGTGGGTCTCTTTGTACAATGTGATAAATTGTATGCAGCAGTGATACACTTAAACGTAATATCCTTTCCGTCAACGTTATTTGTGTATTTTTTTATTTTGATTCATATTTATATAAAATAAATTCCTTATTTCCCCACATTCTTTTTTCTTAACTAACTAAATTTGGAAATTAATTATTTAATTCATATAATGAACCAAACAAGTGGTTAAAGGGAACTTTAACATCGGCTACGTCCGAAAAATGGAAAATGCTGCCTTCAGAGGACACATTTCCATTCTGTGACAGTTGAGCTAGAAAAATAAAAATGGTGTCCGAAAGTTGCGTTTGCCGGTCAGTTTGTGTGTAAATATACGTGTTTGACCAACATTTTCCACTTTTGATGTCATTTCTAGCGAGAAATTAAATATTCGTTTAGTTCTCACCAAAAGATCGCGCTATTTTGCTGTAGATCATTAAACTGTTACGCTGCCTCAGAAGTCTGTGCGAAATCAGTTTCGTGAGGTGCCTTCATGCACAGAAGCTGCCTTACAAGTCATTGCCTGATAGGGCAGCGAGGCAACAAGTCAACTACCTAGGTTTTCAGATGTAGCCATTATTTCTGCTATATGAGTTTCACGACATGTGCTCTACCTAAGAAGATTATATATGTACAATGATGATTATATATGTAGATTATATCTCATTGGATACGGGACTGTCATATGATCCAGGCTTACTGTTCCAGAGTTGTGGATCAATTAAAAAAAATCTTGGGTTTGGCTTTGGGGTTGGATCCTTTGTCACTTCTTCTAGGTTTTCCCTATATGCTCATTTCTAGCAAATATAAAACACGGCATTTTAGCTTGTTAACTTTTGCTGCCAGAAAGAATCTACTGATGTTATGGATCAGCGATAAGCCTCCGTCCATTAAAGGTTGGCATTCAATTATTAGAGAGACTATTCCTCTAGAACTTTTGACATGCATTATCCACTCCACAACTGACACTTTTAACCGCATATGGACACCATACTTTGATAGCATCAATGTCTCTATCAGTGATATTCTGTGGTATGGTATGACAAAGTTCCAGAAGTGTCTAAATATCATGTGTATTCACCTCGGTTTTTCTGGTCCAATTGTACATTTCGATTTGTAGTACAATGCTCTGTTGTTGTCATCTTATGTACATTTCTGTTTGTGTATCCCTTTTGTTGTGTCAGGCAATTTGTGTTTTTATTATTTTGTAATTTGTTAAAGTTAATAAAAAAAGAAAAAAAAAAAATAAATATTTGGGGGAATTGACACATGATGATATTTAGGTGAAAGAGTTGTGGCTTGAGACGGCTAGCAGACAGTCGGTTTAGGCAGTCTGTATGCTTACTTTAAGACTATATTCATTCCCTGTGTGACTTGCAAAGGCATGTCCACACACCTCTTGTATTTTGTTTGGTCACACCACAAGATGTCACTGTGGCCTCAAAGCTTTGCCATTGCTTATGCCAGCACTCTGAGCTCAATTGCTACGTAAAACATGCCAAAAAAAAAAAAAAAAAAAAGAAGAGGTAAAACATGCCCCCCTCATTACCATACACACAAAGAAATATGGAAATAAATAAATGTAAAAATAAATAATTGTAGACATAAATTAATGTGGAAATAAGTAAATGTAGACATAAATACATATCTAAATAAATAAATGTGGAAATAAATAAATGTATAAATGAATAAATGAAAAAATAAATGTGGAAAAACTTCTTGGCTTACAAATGTAACCATGGTTCCCTCAAAAGAGGAACAAGACTCTGCATCTGACAAGACGTTATGGAGAACGCCTCCAGCGTAATCAGTGTCTGATGTGTCTAAACATGACAATTGCATTGCCCAGCGACAGCCTATGATGTCACTACTGGTGCGACCGTGAGTGTAAAAGAGTGCCTGAGGAACACGTCATTAACTTCTTTCATTAACTTTGCATACATGTTCATGACCCTAAATGAGAAAAAAATCACAACATTTCAAGAAAAACAACATAGTTTTAAACTAGTATGCCTTTTTTAAGGTTCCTAATATTGTTTTGGGAGTCTCCTACAACAGGTTTACATGCATGCAAGGTCAAAAAACACTTTCGTTTTCTCATAATATACATTTAATTTCACCTAAGTTTTTGATCTTTTTAAAACAATTCGTTTGATGCAGTTCAGAGAATCAGTCTCTCTAAACCCCTACTTTCCGTGAGCCTACACTGCTCTGACTGGTCAGGTGGCCCAATCCTTTGTGATTGGTCTACTGCGCGCACTGTGTGCCCATTGCTATAACTGAATTACAGCTATCAATTTGCAAGACATTGTATACAATGTATGGACAGAAAAGATTCCATTTTACCGTATCAATTCAAGCCAGAGTCCGATAATGAAACGTCTGAAGTAGTCGATCAACCAGAAACTGATTCGCAGTCACGACTGAAGTACGACGTTTGTCTATGGTAAGTGTCACTTTAGTTATTTATAAGACGTGATAGCAGCATCACTGTTATACTTTATGTAGGTGCACCTGTAGGAACTGTATCAGTATGTCAAGCGAAGCTGAAAACCTCTAACATAAGATAAACATTTAGGCCAGATGTGTACACAGACTTCGTCATAACTATTAACAAAGAAAAATGGCTATATCATTGTTTGACATTACAAGGAGTGTTTACTGTTTACAGAGAGAATACTTCAACTAGTTAGCACAGACTAGCATATTAACAGCCTATTCCAATACAGATACACTCTACTGTAATAATAAAAACACAGAGGAAAAAAAAAAAAAAAAGTTTGTTTTGTATGTTGTAAACTCCCACATTAGCCGAGCACAAACATGAATAGATCAATGCATTAGACCAGTGGTTCCCAAACTGGGGTACGTGAGGTGACAAAAGGGGTACGCGATCAAAATGCTAAGTAGTTAATTTAATTCTACCTTAAAATAATAATTAAAACCGGCCTGCAGGGAGTATGGCTAGGCAACGCAGCGTCTCGTTCCCTATTCAGGGAACCAGGGTTACAGACATAACCCAAGACGTTCCCTTTCATGTGAACATCGACGCTGCATTGAGCGCTTTGGGAACCCTATCCCAACTATGCCATAATTCCAAGTGCCTGTCTGTTATCCTTAAGACGAGAGCACCGAGGACCCCGGAGTGGAGCCCAAATCAAGGTTGTAAAACCTAATAAAGGTATGCTGAGAGGACCACCCAGCCGCATCACATATCTCATGGAGGGGGACCCCCGAGATCAAAGCCTTTGAAGCAGCCATCAGGGGACACATGCAGTTATACTGCAACAAAAGTTGTTACCCATTTGCCGCTTCTCTGCCGTTTTAATTTGTAAGCTTCTCTGACAACGTACATGACAAGCTGCTTCTTCTTCGGCTTTTGCCTTGATACTCAACATGACCGCGGAACTGCCTTCTAGTGGTCTGCATGCACGTCGACACGGATAACGGCGCAGAAGTATAAATGAAAACAGACGCATAGCCTACGGTGCAGAGGCTCCAGCGTAGGTCCGACGCAGAAGTATAAATCAGCCTTAACTGGGCAAAGCAGATTAAGCTTTTCCTGATCCGGATTAGAAAAGGGGGGAAGACAGAAGGCCTGCAGTACAATCGGCCCTGGGACGTTGGTGGGGACCTTGGGTATATACCCAGGTTTAGGATGAAGGAATGCCTTGACCATACCAAGCGCAAATTCCAAACATGAGAGAGCAACCAAAAGTGCTTGAAGATCTCCAATTTTTTTGGGAGATGAGATTGCCAACAAGAAAATAGTTTTAAGATAAAAATAGTTTTAATCTCTCAGACACCTCCTCTAAGGGTTCGAAGGGAGCCTCAGCTAGCCCTTCCAACACAATACCCAGGTCCCAGGCCGGAGTTATTGTACGCACAGCAGGCCTCAGCCTCTGGGTACCATGGAGAAAGCGTTTAACTAGGGGGTCTCTTCCCACAGAAGAGTCCCCTACAGGAGCATGGTAAGCGGAAATAGCCGCCATATAGACCTTCAAGGTAGAAGGAGATAAACCATCCAACTTTCTTGGAGAAATTGCAGCACAAGACTGATAAAAGAGTGCAACGGGTCCAACTGACGTTGTCTACACCAGGTAGAAAACAACTTCCATTTGTATGCATATAGCTTTCTCGTGGAGGGAGCTCTGGAGTGGAGTATGGTCTCCACAACCTCGATTGGACCCACAGTTTCCACAACTCTGGGAGAGTATGAATTATCAGTAAAAAATATTGGGATGTTTTTTTTTAACCCAACCGTTGGGTTACACATATTGGGTCACTGTGTTGGATTATCTTAAAATTTGTTGGGTTAAATATGATTCCCGCTCCACTCCAGTTAAAATTCTAACGGTCCAGTCAGCGACTCAGCGGACATCAGCGGCAGCCTGATTGATTGCTAGCATTAATAAATTAAAACATTAGCTGAAAGACTAGCAAAACTGTTTAGAGAAGTATTACTTAATGTTAATAAAAATGATGGCTGATGGATGAGCCTGGCGGGTCTGTGACAACATACATACAGTTGTTTTAATATAGCCATGTATGTTGTATTAAATCTATTGCAGGAATAATGGGATAGCCTGTAATTATAGTCATTTTTTCTTATGAAGCTATAACAATTTTGCATTTATATTAAATGTGTTATACTAACCACGTTTATACTTATGATTTAGATAAATGGATTCCTTTGTAAAGGAAAGATTACAACGGTGGAACCTCTGTGATTTAATAGAAACATTTCAAGGTAAGTAATTATTTAATTTAGTGATGTATAAGAGTTTTTTTTTTTTTTGTTAATGGTAATGAACCGCCTCCTCTGGTGTTCTCCCAAGACTTTTTTCGCCCTCTACCACCAAAAAGGAGTTATTTGCCACAGTTGTCTTTGACTTGCTTATCAAAGGATCAAAGCATTAAAGGATTAGTTCATTTTTAAATGAAAATTTCCTGATAATTTACTCACCCCCATGTCATCCAAGATGTTCATGTCTTTCTTTCTTCAGTCGAAAAGAAATTAAGGTTTTTGATGAAAACATTCCAGGATTTTTCTCCATATAGTGGACTTCAATGGCCTCCAAACAGTTGAAGGTCAAAATTACAGTTTCATTGCAGCTTCAAAGAGCTCTACACGATTGATCTAGCATACTGCAGTGTGCAGCAAGTGTCTCACAGCAGCCACCAAGTGAACACACGGAGTAATGTTATAACATCATTTTCAACACACTCAAATGTATGTAATATGATAAACAGAGCTGCGCTTGACCGGAAAAGCGGAAGTGGCGCCGGCGACTGTGGCATAATTAAAGTTCCACTGCTCGCGAGGCATGTGTTGTGTTCATCTCTTATTAACAATCGCTCCAACGGCGTCCTATATCAATTCTTTTCCACCGGCTGTCCCAAGATTCTGTGCTCAAACTTGGCATCATCAAGCTACACCTTTGTTTTGAATAGGTGTCCTCTAGTGGACGAAAAACTACATACTACACCTTTAATGTTATGAAGCGATGAGAATACTTTTTCTGTGCAAAAACAAAAATAACCACTTTATTCAACAAATTCTTCTGTCCCCTGTCATACTGCTACGCTATTTTCGTTGCAGAGCTTCAGTGTTTACATCAGAACTCGGGCTCATTATTGGCCGATGCATGCATGTGATGCTGATGGAGGAGCCAGCCAATAATGAGACAGCGTTCGGATATAAGTACACGGAAGCTCTGAACTGCATTCACTACGTCAACTGCATATGTCAACAGTTCAAACTGTTAAATAAAGTTGTTATTTTTTGTTTTGTTATTTTTGTGCTCATCGCTTCATAATATTAAGATTGAACCGCTGTAGTCGTGTTGACTATTTCATCGATGTCTTTAATACCTTTCTGGACCTTGAAAGGTACAATGACGTTGCTGCCTATGTGTGGTTCAGAAACCTCTCGGATTTCATCAGAAATATCTTAATTTGTGTTCTGAAGATGAACGAAGGTCTTACGGGTTTGGGACAACATGAGGGTGAGAAATTTCATTTTTGGGTGAACTATCTCTTTAATCTAACTTAGAACACCAACCAATATGTAAATCTTATTTATTTCTAACTTAATTGCCTTTTGATATATATTTTAGACAACACTAACAATATAGCTAGATCTAAATCCAGAGGATATTGTCATATCGTTAACCTAATTTGACTATTTTAGTGATCTTTAAATAAGAGTAGTTTACTTTATTATGGTGTAAATGTTTCTTTTTCTGCTTCGTCTTATCACATAGGAAGGAGTGGATGAGGAAAGCTTTATGCTATTGGATGAAGCCAGCATTGCTGCTTTAATTCCAAGAATTGGTCTCAGGGTTAAATTCAGGAAATTTCATTCAGAACTTTTGGGAGTAAGTTTGCACTAGCTTAAACGATGATTACATTTTTTCAAGTGCAGTCAGGAAATTTCAGGGGAAACAAAACAACTTTTTGCACATCTAAATTTGATTTATGGCATTAACAGTGCTAGCACTTACTTCAGATGTTGTGAAAAAGGCTGTAACAGAACATTCAATTACTTACGGTCATATAAGAGACACATATTAAAAGAACACATTTGTCAAACAGTATCATCCACAACAGATACAGATTTGCACAACCAACATATTCCAACACAGTCACCATCAGAAAACATGACAATATTGACAACACTTACAGATGACTCTGGGGGTGATGAAGAATCCGAGGATTGGGATGATTTAGCAGAGGAAGATATAACATACAGAGTGGCATGCTTCCTTGCAAAGCTTAAAGCCCAATCGAATCAAACCTATTCTGCAATTAATTACATGGTCAAGCAAACATCCTCTTTGATCACTGATATTGTAGGTAACTTGCAGACTAAGACAATAGCTCTGTTGCATCAGCTTGGTCACTCAGATCACCCTGATGTCAGTACCTTAAAGAATCACTTTAACAGAGCAACTGTTAATGAACTTGGATTCTGACTAAAAAACAGATGAAGTATTTTTCTGAAACAGAGTTTTACATTAAGCCAGAGACTAAGTAGTTTCCAGGCACATATGTTCAGCATTTGGATGCACTGACTGGCAGCGTGAGGCAGGTAGCAGTCCAGGACACTTTTCAATGTTCCTTTACACCCTGTCCTTAAAAAATACTAGAAAGTCCAGGTACCATTGAAAAAAATTCTCTCTCAGAAGCAAAATAAAGATAGTGCCCTCATTGATTATACTGATGGTGAGCAGTACAAAAACAGCCACCTGTTTTCCAAAGAAATCTCTGTTCCGCTGACGCTCTATAATGATGATTGTGAAATTGTAAATTCCATCGGTTCCAAGACTTCAATCCACAAACTGGGGGTAATTTACTTTCAAATTAAATGTTTACCACCTGAGATGCTGTCTTCATTGTCAGCATGCTTTTTGTTGGCTCTGTACAAGTCAGACGACATCAAGACTTACGGCATGGACTCGGTTCTAGAATGTATAGTTCATGATTTGAGGGATTTGGAAAATAATGGCATTCAAATTGAGACTGAACAATTCAATGGTACCATTAAGGTTGGAGTTGCACAGGTGTGTGGGGACAATCTTGCCCTGAATTCTCTTCTTGGTTTTTCAGAGAGTTTTTCAGCAAATAGTGTCTGTCACTTGTGCAAAATTAACAAACCAATGCACTGAATTATAGTCAGGATTTACAGACTAACAATCCTACAGAAATGGGCATAAAACGGAGATGTGTCCTGGACGAGCTTGCATTCTTCAGTGTTGCTGACAATGTTACACCTGATATCATGCATGTTATTTTAGAGGGTGTTGGCCCTCTGGAGGTGAAACTAGTGCTGTCTGAACTTATAGCTGAAGGTCATATTAGCATGGATACTCTAAACTACAGGATAACAAGCTTTGATTATGGTTCCCTTTCAGTCGGTCACGTTCGACGTACGTCAGTTTTGACCGACGAATTGGGATATCGCCAGAGAGCCCTATCAGCTTCGAATAACTAAAAACAAGCCAATGGAATTGCTGTGTGATATTTGCATAATGCGCACCGCCTCTGCCAGGTGGTATAAATAGGAAGCAGATGCAATCGCACTCTGTCTTTCGCTTCGGAGCCAACCTGTGTGTTCCTGCTATTAGACTGAGAGTGACTTCTCAAGCCTTTGAAGAGCTTTGTTCTACAGACTGGCGTTATGGCACCGTACAGCGAGGCCGCGAGCTTGTGACTGTGTTTGTGGGTGGTTTATGTTTAGTAATAACATGGCCACATCAGTGCTCAGCGTGCCGTGTGTCGTCCAGTTAGACGGCCACGTTCACTGTCCCACATGGCTGGTAGCTTCTGGGTGGATTGCTGGTCCTTCTCATGGGGCTCCTAGCATCTTAGTCAGGGCTTCAGCAGAGGATCAGATGTTGAATTCTACATTGAAGAGAAGGTTGTTGGGTTCTGGACATGAAGATGAGGCTGAGCGTCCCACGGTTGTGATGTGCTCATGCTGAATCAGATTCAGAGTTAACGACCATGCTTTCCCGGGCCCCTGGGGGCATCGTGCGATGCATTCTCGCCTTGCCCCGCCCCCTGTCTTTTTTTTTGCATGAAAAACTTAGCAGTTTGGAAGCCTTTTTTGGTGCCAAATATGGAATGCCAAAAGGGCCATAATCTGCATTAAAAGTTTTTTTCTCTCTCATTACCCTCTATGGTGGGGTGGCAGTGCTACAGTGTCTTGGCCCCCGGCAAGTCTGTGCAAGGCCAAAGCACTCATTGCATATGGGTAGTTCTGAGTCGGGGTTGAGCTACGCATGATGCAAGTCATAGCGCAGGCCCCTGGCCAGACAATGTCCACCATGGTGGTCTGGAAACACCTGTGGCTAGCCTTGCAGAGGTGTGTTGTCGTCAAAGTACGCTTTCTCGATGCTCTCATCTCACATGCTGGCCTAAAACCCAGCCCGCTCAGCCCGCAGCCAAGCTAGTTGGCTTGCGAGTAGCGGTTCTGGAGAAACGGGCGACCTGGAGCTGAGGTAAACAGTTCTTTGGGGGACGATGCCCGCATCACTCCCTTCCCAGAGGAGGGCCCGGTGGAGAATTTTGGTCTGTTCCACCGCTGGCTCTCCGGAGTCCAGCGGTACCCACGAAGTAGAACTGTTTTCTAATTTTCAGTGGAGAGGCAGTTGAAAAGGAGACCTTACTTCAAGCAGTGGATGTATGCTTCAAAATGTTCTACATCTATGACATAAACTACCCAAAGCCCTCTGCTCCCATTTGGGAGTTCTTGCAGCATGCAGTCTATAATATTCCTGGAGGAGCTCCTTCTACACATTGTCACCTCCTAAAAAACTTTGTATTCATTGTTACTGATCATCAGTAGATCCAGTAGCCAAAACACACATCAAGGTGTTTATAACACAATGCATATGGTATACACTGTAGACTTGTTATTAAGGATATGTTTATTTCTTGAAGTATTATAAAGGTATGTCCTTGGTGTACACATTTGTGATTTTAATTTGTATACCGTATGTGCAAAAATGTTTAGATTGTATATTTCTGTACTGTATGTGTACATCTGTGTTTTAAATGTGTATTATATATGCACCTGTGTAGGTTTTGAATCGGTAAACTGTATTTTGTAATAAATAATAATAGTAAATAAATCATTTGTTATGAATTAGAATACTGTATGTGCACATTTGTTTGAATTTGTATACCGTATGTGTTTTTTTTTGTTTTTTTTTTGTGATATACCATATGTGCACATTTGTTTTGGATTTGTATACCGTATGTGCACATTTGTTATGAATTAGAATACTGTATGTGTGTTACGGTGTGGTGCTGTAGAGACGAGGCGTATTCGGAAAACCACAAAATAAGGGCTTTTTTTTTTTTTTACACGAGGGAGCGTTACATCAACACACACATCTTAAACAAACAATACAACAGACAAGGAGTGCAGGAGGTGAGTCCATTATAAAGGGAGTGCAGATGATCAGAAGCAGGTGCAGGTAATCCATGATGATGGGGAGATGACGAGGAAGTGAGTGCAGGTGTGGAAACAGGAGGATTATGGGAAATGGAGTCCGGGAACAGAGGGAACTGTGACAATGTGCACATTTGTTTTGAATTTGTATACCGTATATGCATTTTTTTAGTATACCATATGTGCACATTTGTTATGAATATTTGTACTGTATGTGGATATTTGTGTTTACATGTATGTGATACATGTATTTTAATTTATGTATATTGTATGTGTACATTTGTTTTGGATTTAATGTGTATTTTGAATATTTGTACTTCGACATTTATTTGTCATGTGTTCTACAAGTTTACGCTTTAGTATTTAGTAATATTGTCATATGGAATTGATATTGATGCCGTTGAAATTCTGCAGCAGAGTGACGACATCTCAGATCATTACCTAGTCTTGTGTATACTACATTTAGTCAAAACAGCTAAACTGCCTCCCTGCCATAAATTTGGTAGAACCATCACTTCTACCACTAAAGAACGCTTTATAAATAATCTTCCTGATCAGTTTCATCGCCTTAGCATGCCAGACAGCTTAGAAGACCTCGATGTTGCAACGGAAACTATTGCCTCTGTCTTTTCAAGCACATTAGACTCAGTTGCTCCTTTGCGTTTAAAAAAGATTAAGGAAATTAATCCAACGCCGTGGTACAATGAGCACACTCAGGCCCTAAAGGTAGCAGCCAGAAAAATGGAACGCAGCTGGAAGAAAACAAAACTAGAAGTATTTTGCATTTTGTGGAGGGAGAGAATGGTTGAGTACAGAAAGGCCTTAAAATCTGCTAGATATGCCTATTTTTCAAAACTTTTAGAAGAAAATAAACAAAACCCTAGGTATTTATTTGATACAGTGGCTAAATTAACAAGAAATAAAGCTTCAACTTCTGATGTTTCCAAAGAGCACAGCAGTGATGACTTCATGAACTTCTTTACTTGCAAGATTGATAATATTAGAAAAAAAATTATAACCACGCAACCGTCTACTACAGTATTGCGTCAGACGGTGCATTGTAGTATCCCTGAGGAAAAATTCAATTTATTTACTCCTTTAAGAGAGGAAGAATTGTCTAAACTTGTTAAATCGTCAAAATCGACAACATGTATGTTAGACCCTATACCAACTAAGCTATTGAAAGAGATGCTTCCAGAGGTCATAGATCCTCTTCTTAATATCGTTAATTCATCTTTATCACTAGGATACGTACCAAAAACTTTTAAGTTGGCTATTATTAAACCTCTTATTAAAAAACCACAACTTGATCCTAGAGAATTAGTCAATTACAGGCCAATCTCAAATCTCACTTTTCTGTCAAAAATACTAGAAAAGGCTGTATCATCACAACTATGTTCCTTTTTTAGAAAGAAATAGTATCTATGAGGATTTCCAGTCAGGATTTAGACCATACCATAGTACTGAAACTGCTCTCATTAGAGTTACTAATGATTTGCTCTTATCATCAGATCGTGGTTGTATCTCTCTATTAGTGTTACTGGATCTTAGTGCTGCATTTGACACTATTGATCACAATATTCTTTTAAATAGACTCGAAAATTATGTTGGCATTAGTGGAATTGCATTGTCATGGTTCAAATCATACTTATCTGACCGTTATCAGTTTGTAGAAGTAAATGAAGAGAGGTCATATCGATCACAAGTTGAATATGGAGTACCGCAAGGCTCAGTACTAGGACCATTGCTTTTCACTCTGTACATGCTACCCTTAGGAGATATCATCAGGAAGCATGGTGTTAGTTTTCACTGTTACGCTGATGATACTCAGCTCTATATTTCTTCGCGCCCTGACGAAACTTACCAATTCACAAAATTAACGGAATGCATAGCTGATATAAAAAATTGGATGACCAGTAATTTCCTACTACTAAATTCAGAAAAAACAGATATTCTAATTTTTGGACCAAAAACTTCCTCACGTAATAACCTAGAATACTGTCTAACACTTGATGGCTGCTCTGTTAAGTCTTCGTCGTCAGTTAGGAACCTGGGTGTGCTCTTTGATACCAATCTTTCATTTGAAGGCCATGTTTCTAGCATCTGTAAAACCGCATTCTTCCATCTTAAAAATATATCTAAATTACGACATATGCTCTCGATGACAAATGCGGAACAGTTAGTTCATGCGTTCATGACCTCAAGGCTAGATTACTGTAACGCTCTACTAGGTGGTTGTTCTGCTCGCCTGATAAATAAACTACAGCTCGTACAAAATGCAGCAGCTAGAGTTCTTACTAGAACTAGGAAATATGACCATATCAGCCCGGTTCTGTCAACACTGCATTGGCTTCCTGTTAAACATCGTATAGATTTTAAAATCTTGCTAATTACCTACAAAGCACTAAATGGTTTAGCTCCCCAGTACCTGAGCGAGCTCTTAATGCATTATAGTCCTTCGTGTCTATTACGATCTCAGAATTCAGGCCAGCTAATAATACCTAGAATATCAAAATCAACTGCAGGTGGTAGATCCTTCTCCTATTTGGCACCTAAACTCTGGAACAATCTTCCTAGCATTGTTCGGGAAGCAGACACACTCTGTCAGTTTAAATCTAAACTAAAAACACATCTCTTTAACCTGGCATACACATAACACATTATCAATTTATTTTTTCAAATCCGTTAAAGGATTATTAGGCTGCATAAATTAGGTCAGCCGGAACCGGGAACACTTCCAATAACACCAGATGTACTCGTTACATCAGAAGAAGAATGGCATCTACGCTAATATTAGTCTTTCTGTTTATCCCGAGGTTTACCGTAGTCAGCCGGATCCGGGCCGTATCCGGGTGAGATTGAGGACCTGCGCCATGACACAACCACAACACAGCCCTGAAGTATCAGCAGAGATTGAGTCAACTAGATCATCCACTATGAAGGCCTCATCAACATGACAACCAGTGGCAAATCTCCTCAACAACCGTCCATACCGGTGTGATGAATACGATCCTCAACTGGATGGAACTGAATTAAACACTTTGAATGTTGCGATCATATCTGACTTATGATAGCAGCCTGAGTCGTAACAAAGCACTGTTCGCCAGAGGAGAACTGGCCCCCCGACTAAGCCTGGTTTCTCCCAAGGTTTTTTCTCCATTTTAACAACTGTTTGCCACCTGATGTCACCTGTTGGAGTTTGGGTTCCTTGCCGCTGTCGCCTTTGGCTTGCTTAGTTGGGGACACTTGACAATTCAAGTCAAGTCAAGTCACCATTATTTATATAGCGCTTTTTACAATGTAGATTGTGTCAAAGCAGCTTTACAGTGATAACTGGTACATTATTTTGGCTGCACAGCAGCTCGTAAGGAATAGTGTCAATGCAGGCAGATCAAAGCACTGTTGAATATCAAATGTCAATTGTCAAGTGTCCCCAACTAAGCAAGCCAAAGGCGACAGCGGCAAGGAACCCAAACTCCAACAGGTGACATCAGGTGGCAAACAGGTGTTAAAATGGAGAAAAAACCTTGGGAGAAACCAGGCTTAGTCGGGGGGCCAGTTCTCCTCTGGCGAACAGTGCTTTGTTACGACTCAGGTTGCTATCATAAGTCAGATATGATCGCAACATTCAAAGTGTTTAATTCAGTTCCATCCATTTGAGGATCGTATTCATCACACCGGTATGGACGGTTGTTGAGGAGATGCGCCACTGGTTGTCATGTTGATGAGGCCTTCACAGTGGATGATCTAGTTGACTCAATCTCTGCTGATACTTCAGGGCTGTGTTGTGGTTGTGTCATGGTGCAGGTCCTCGATCTCACCCGGATACGGCCCGGATCCGGCTGACTACAGTAAACCTCGGGATAAACAGAAAGACTAATATTAGCGTAGATGCCATTCTTCTTCTGATGTAACGAGTACATCTGGTGTTATTGGAAGTGTTCCCGGTTCCGGCTGACCTAATTTATGCAGCCTAATAATCCTTTAACGGATTTGAAAAAATAAATTGATAATGTGTTATGTGTATGCCAGGTTAAAGAGATGTGTTTTTAGTTTAGATTTAAACTGACAGAGTGTGTCTGCTTCCCGAACAATGCTAGGAAGATTGTTCCAGAGTTTAGGTGCCAAATAGGAGAAGGATCTACCACCTGCAGTTGATTTTGATATTCTAGGTATTATTAGCTGGCCTGAATTCTGAGATCGTAATAGACGCGAAGGACTATAATGCATTAAGAGCTCGCTCAGGTACTGGGGAGCTAAACCATTTAGTGCTTTGTAGGTAATTAGCAAGATTTTAAAATCTATACGATGTTTAACAGGAAGCCAATGCAGTGTTGACAGAACCGGGCTGATATGGTCATATTTCCTAGTTCTAGTAAGAACTCTAGCTGCTGCATTTTGTACGAGCTGTAGTTTATTTATCAGGCGAGCAGAACAACCACCTAGTAGAGCGTTACAGTAATCTAGCCTTGAGGTCATGAACGCATGAACTAACTGTTCTGCATTTGTCATCGAGAGCATATGTTGTAATTTAGATATATTTTTAAGATGGAAGAATGCGGTTTTACAGATGCTAGAAACATGGCCTTCAAATGAAAGATTGGTATCAAAGAGCACACCCAGGTTCCTAACTGACGACGAAGACTTAACAGAGCAGCCATCAAGTGTTAGACAGTATTCTAGGTTATTACGTGAGGAAGTTTTTGGTCCAAAAATTAGAATATCTGTTTTTTCTGAATTTAGTAGTAGGAAATTACTGGTCATCCAATTTTTTATATCAGCTATGCATTCCGTTAATTTTGTGAATTGGTAAGTTTCGTCAGGGCGCGAAGAAATATAGAGCTGAGTATCATCAGCGTAACAGTGAAAACTAACACCATGCTTCCTGATGATATCTCCTAAGGGTAGCATGTACAGAATGAAAAGCAATGGTCCTAGTGCCGAGCCTTGCGGACAATTGACATTTGATATTCAACAGTGCTTTGATCTGCCTGCATTGACACTATTCCTTACGAGCTGCTGTGCAGCCAAAATAATGTACCAGTTATCACTGTAAAGCTGCTTTGACACAATCTACATTGTAAAAAGCGCTATATAAATAATGGTGACTTGACTATTTATATTAAATACTAGGCTCACCAATATTGAGTACATTTGTCATTTATAACTTAAAACCTGTTTTTAAAACAGATTTATTGTTTTTCTACTTGAATAAATAGTCTGTATTTGAAAACTGTATTTTATTCATTAAAATAATCTCATGAATAAAAGTAAATAGTTAACCCAACTGGTTTTTAACCCAATATTTTTTAGTGATACGCTTACCACACACACATGTTGGGTTTCCATGTTTTATGGGGACATTAAATAAACAAAATAATATTTGTACTGTACAAACTGTATGTTCTATCCCCTAACCCTAACTCGATTTTGGGAAGATGATTTGCGCAAGTTGCGTTCCCAAATGCAAATTATAAGCGACTCAGACACACAGCACTTGCAGTGTAGCCTTTTCTGAGAAATGAAACTGAAAATGAACAGTGCTGAAACATGCAGCGCGTCAGACTATATTTATTTAGTTTCAACAGCGATTTGATGATCGCACCAACTAAGCCATATCACATTCTCACAATGCATTGTCAAAATTGCTTGCATTTGTTAACAGCGCAGTCTTGCCCCGCACATTATGGCTGACTCGTTGACGCTGCAACAGTCCAAAGAGGCCAATAGGGGGTCTAGTGTTCATTATAATGTCTATGACAGAACGGGCATGACGCATCTATCAGGAAACGAAACTGTTACGCTGCCTACTGAGCTTGTGCCACAGAGTTATCCGTATAATTTTCCTCAAGCAACAAGAAAAAGGATGTCAGAGATGAGGTGAATACCGTTTTAATATTAACTAAAGATTTGTCTTGATTATGAAGCTAAATTACAAAGGTTAATGCTAACAGCCTGGAAAGTTTTGAAATCAGGTCGAGGAGACCTGAGGAGAGACATAATGTTACAATAAGTGCATAGCTAATGTATTTGCAGTCGAGTTTCACGTGAAATTGTTGTTTAAATAACGATATTCTGTTCAGATTACACTTCAAACTCCGTTATAGCATAACAACAGTACCGTGGTAGGAAAAAATGAGCACATTTTCTATTGCATGAAAATGCTTAATAATGTTTTTTAATAATTTCAATTTGCATGGCTAATTTAATATCAACAATGTTTTTAATCGAGAAATGAATTATTGATTATTCAGAGTAAATTTGATAATATAGGCCTACTAACTACATGTTTATTTCAATATATAAAATGTAGATTAGATTTAGGAGAGACCGGAGTGAAATTAAACAGATAAGAGAAACTAGTCGTTAAAATCACTACATCATATAGATGATCATCAGCCTCTTAAGGCGATAGTAAATTTGTAAGTGTCCATGTAAAAATACAGTTTAAAGGACAAAAAAAAAAAAAACACGTCAAGTTTAAAATTATGTTGGTTTAATGAAAGAATGGCATCATCTGAATCTGAATCTTAATTTGAGAGGCTATAACAACCACACAAACTTTTCATTTAGGCTCTGTGTAAAAAAAAAAAAAAAAAAAAAAAAAAAAAAAGGAAGATATTTAATGGCTAATTAGACAGACCCTTCCTCATAACCACCTCATAACCACAGTCATTGCTTTCATGCAGCTTTCTCCTGGTTTATTTATACTGAAACTAAGCAGGGCTGGGTTTGGTAAATCCCTGGAGGATAAATGTTCTGAAAAACTTTATCCGAATTCATAAGTATAGTGGTGGGATATACACTGATGAGCCAAAACATTATGACCAGTCATAGATGAAGCAAATATCGACGATAATCTCATAACAAGGCCACATATTAAAGGTCTGGCTAGATTAGATGGTAAGCAAACCATCAGTTCTCGTAATCAACATGTTGGATGCAGGAGAAATGGGCATGAATTAAGATCTGAACAATGTTGACACAGGCCAAACTGCTATGGCTAGGCAACTGGGTCAGAGTATCTCTGAAACGGCAAATCTTGTGGGTTGCTCCCGGTCAGCTGTGGTGAGAATTTACCAACAGTGGTCCAAGGAGGGACAAACCACAAACCGGTGACAGGGTGTTGGGCGCCCAAGGCTCATCGATGCACTTCTAGTTCTAGCTATTCCTATCACAACCAGAGGGAGTTCTCTGGGTTCAGGCCAAATTCCCTCCACCCGGACAGCACACCAAATACGCATAACCTTTACTTTATCTAATTGTATGTATGTCTGAACTTGTGAACTTGGTGTCAGATACCACAGGACACCTTCAGGATTCATTGGTGGGTCGGCGCTGTTTTGGCAGCACACGGAGGACCATCAGCATATTAGGCAGGTGGTCATAGTGTTTTGGCTCATCTGTGTATAGCCTACTATAAAAGGCACTGTCGTTTGAATGATCATTTAAAGCATGATCATTGATCATCCAAACTCAGTCTTGGAGGACTACTGTCCTGCAGAGTTTAGCTCCAACTTGCCTCAACACACCTGCCTGGAAGCTTCTAGTATGCTTAATTAGACCTTGATTAGCTGTTTCAGGTGTGTTTAATTGGGGTTGGAGCTAAACTCTGCAGGACAGTGGGATCGAGTGGGATCGACTCTAGGATCGAGTTTGGAGATCCCTGATTTAGTCCTGACTCCATGTGGTTATTTAAAATCCACTAAAAAAGTGTTTCACTAAAAAAGTAGGGGTTACTCTGTGTCCTCGTGGAGTTCAGGAGATTCCCCTCTTACTCTAATGCACTTTGAGTGTGGGAAAAGTGTATTTAAATGTAATTCATTATTGTGGAATGCTCGGTCTTTATCACACTTCCGCTACAGCTATATATAAACATTCAGACATATGTTTTTGTCAGAGGTATTATTATTATTAACAATATTGTTTAAACAAACAATACATTTTTGTTATTATATATTATTTAAAGGGTTAGTTCACCTAAAAATAAAAATTCTGTCGTCATTTACTCATCCTCATGTCTTTCCAAAACCGTAAGACTTCCGTTCATCTTCGGAACACAAATGAAGATATTTTTAACCCTTTAAGACCTAAAGGCATTTGTAGAATTGTTTAGAGTTGTTTTTTTGTGAATGATATACACAAAAGTAAAGACTCGTAATTCCAAAACTAAAGCAAGGAGAGTCAAAAGGTAGATATCATTTCATAGAACACTTTCTAAATTTTTAGAAAATATAAATTTGAATTGAATTCAGTTGAACATTCTCTTGCTGAGAAACTGCTGATAAAAGACAAACAAATATATATAATTTTTTTTATAATTTTACATATCTTTCTTATTTGACATGCAGGAATTAAGGAAGCTATGGAGCCCCGCACATGACATGCAAGAAAAAAAAATTAAATTGTGCGCACGATTTACTAATTCGTTCCCTCGATTTACTAAATCGTGCACACGACTTACTAATTTGTTCCCTTGATTCATGCGCATGATTTATAAATTGAGGGAACGAAATAGTAAATTGTGCGCACGTTTTAGTAAATCGAGGGAACAAAATAGTAAATTGTGCACACGTTTTAGTAAATCAAGGAAACAAATTAATAAATTGTGAACACAATTTAGCCAACTATTTTTGTCTTGCATGTCATCAGCATAGTAAAAATCGTTCTTCCATGAGGAATATCTCGTGATCGACACAAGGGATTATGCTGATTTAGGCTCATTTTAATTGCGAGAATCTGCTTTAAATAATGCATTTTCTACAATCTGTGCATGTTTCATGAAGTTATAAAAATGTAGTAAAAATGTCACTTGAAATCTACATATTTGTTTTTAGTTACATAAATTATGAAAACATTTTTTTCTATTTATCAGCAAATAACTCAGCACTACTTAGGAGTTAATCAAATTGGCTACATGCATTGTAAAGTTCACACTTGATTATTAATTTATATGATTATTAATCTTTCATTGCTAGGTGGCACCAGCGGGTGGTTTACTCGGATTTATAGGGACTACTCAGCACTCCTTAAGAGTTTATCAAAATGGTTAGATCTATTAAAAATCTGAGTTTCCAAGCTTTAAAATGATACCTATGTTGTGTTA
Source organism: Elopichthys bambusa (assembly GCA_037101425.1). Classification (NCBI taxonomy): domain Eukaryota; kingdom Metazoa; phylum Chordata; class Actinopteri; order Cypriniformes; family Xenocyprididae; genus Elopichthys; species Elopichthys bambusa. The sequence continues at coordinate 18,074,134 of CM074449.1, forward strand.
TTCTACTTTGTGCATGGACAGTTCCGGTAACATTGGATAACACATTGCATCCCGGAAAGATGAGAGACATGTTTTTAGCCAAATATGTTACATCACTCTGTGAGTAATATCTCATGATCGACGCAATGGATTATGTTGTTTTGGGGCTCATTTTAAGAATCTGCTGTAAATAGTGATGTGCCATCTATGATCTGTGCATTTTTCATTAAGTTATGAGTAAAAACGCCACGTGAAATCTACACATTTGTTTTGAGTTAGCACCTGTTTTTGTTGTAAACTCAGTTTGTGCAGACTGATTAGAGGGTGAAAACAATGCAACAGGAGCATGTTAGAGGCATGATCTGAATGTGTAAAGTCTCTGATTTTGTATGCAAAAAGAATTATTGTGCTAGTACCTACTTGGTTTCAGTTTTTATTGGCTCTTAAAGACAGACACGCAAATAAAGGGTTAATAAAATCTGAGCAATTTCTTTCCTTCCATTGACAGCTACGCAACTTTCACTTTGATGCTTCAAAAAGTTCATAAAGAGATAAAAAAACTAATCCATATGAACTAAGTGGTTTAGTCCAAATTTTCTGAATAGACAACCTCTTATACGCTGAAGATTTAATTTAGGCTTTTATTCACATATAAACATTCAGCAACACACACATCAAATATAAACAGAAGTTTAAGCATGTTCGCTTGTCGTGTGAGAAACATTGAGGTTCATTCTAATGTGTGCAGCACATTTGTGCTTCCGCAAGAGGTTTGCTTGAGCTTCTGTTTTTGTTCACTGATCAATGTTTATATGTGAATAAAAGCCTAAATTCAATCTGTTCATTGTGTCTCTTCAGAAAATTTGGACTAAACCGCTCAATCATTATGGATTAGTTTTACAATCTCTTTATGGACTTTTTGAGGTGTCAAAGTGGTAGTTGCGCAGCTGTCAATGGAGGGACAGAAATCGCTCAGATTTCATTAAAAATATTTTAATTTGTCCTCTGAAGATGAACGAAAGTCTTACGGGTTTGGAACAACATTGAGGGTGAGTAAATGATGAAAGAATTTTTGATTTTTGGGTGAACTATCTCTTTAAAACTAAATGGATAATGGTTATGGGTGGGTCTTCACACTTGCATAACAATTTTAAAAAACTAAAATAAATTCAGAAGCACTCTCTGCTCTCCCTACTTAATATTAAGGTATTTTATTACAATGCGTAATGGTCTTCTAATGAGTTGTTTTTATTCTTTTAATAAATTTATTTGTTTTCTTGTCAGTTCAATCCAGGACAGTTTACAACCAAAACTGGATCAGCTGGAGTGTCACTTTACTTGGGACATTAAAAAAGATGATCTAGTCTTAACAGATGTCCTCAAGAGGCTCGAGGAACAGGTCAAGGTGGGTCTAGGTGGGGAGCAAGGAGTTGCACGAACTCACTGCTCTTTAGGATATGTGAAATTCCTTCTTGAGCACAAAGGAGAGGCCCTCACCCACCTGTTGAAATCTGAGACACTTATTAAAGAAAACCTCGGTAACAACTGTGACAAGACTCTAATTGTCACCTATGGAAATTTTGCCTGGATAAACTACCACATGAAGAACTACTCAGAGTGTGAAAGTTACCTGATGAAGCTTCAGAAGATAAAGGAAACATTTCCAACTGAGTTTTCATCTGTTCCAGAGGTCCTTGGTGAGAAAGGATGGGCCTATCTTAAATTCTCTTGCAAATATTATGACAGAGCCGTAGAAGTTTTCCAGAAGGCTGTGGAATTGGATCCAGAAAATAACGAGTGGAACGCTGGTTATGCCAAAGCTCTGTATCGCATTGAAACTGGCACTCACACTGAGTCTTTCACTGTGGATTCACCTGCGATCAAACAGCTGAGACAGGCCCTTCACATCAACCCAGACGATGATAACTTGAGAGTTCTTCTAGGACTTAAACTTTCGTTATGTTCCAAAAAGTTGATGAATGAGTCTGAGAAACTAATGGAGACAGCTCTGAATGGCTCTCCAGAAGATCCACATGTCATAAGGTATGTTGGGAAATTCTTCAGGAATCAAGGATCTGTTGACAGGTCCATTGCACTGCTGATGAAAGCACTTGAAAGATCACCAAACTCAGGTTTCATACATCATCAGTTGGCAATGTGCTACAAGACCAAGAAAATAAATTTACAGAAAGAAAAACGACAAGACAGAGATAACAGAACTCAGGTAAACAATGCACGAAATCAGTGCATCTACTACTTAGAAAAGGCAACTTCTCTGAAAGCTTCCTTTATCATTGCCATGTGTGAGCTTGCACTTCAATACGGCGAGAGAGGTGAACTGTCCAAGGCAGAGAAACTGTTTAGCAGAACATTTGAGACAGCTGAAGAGAAAAATGATAGTGTGCATGTAGTACATTATTACTATGCTGAGTTCCAGCAGTACAGTAAGAGGTGTGTGGACTTTGCAATCGATCGCTACAAAAAGTGTTTCACAATGGATCCACATTCTAGTTTGGGGGAAAAAAGTGCAAAGAAACTGATGACCATTGCCCAGAGATGGCTCAAGGTTAACCCAGATGATTGTAAGGCCAATGAAATACTGGGATTAATTTATCAATTGAAAGGGGAAAAGTATGGGGACACCAAGAGCTATGCAGCCACTTCAGACAATGAAGAGGATGATGAATACGATAGTAATCTTAGTGAGTGCCTTAAAGGATGCAAAATTAATGGTTAAAAAAAAACAACAATGGGCCTTAATTGTTCACAGAAATAATGTCCGTAGACATAAATTTGTTCTTATCCTTGTTCTTATTAAATCCTGGTGAATCCTCATGATGAATCCAAGTGATTCCAACTGAGGATGTGCCCGCAGCTAGTAATTGGAATAAAACATGCCCAAAGTTTCTGTACAGTCTCACATCTCTCTTTTTCTTGCTAGCTTGCTCCCTCTCTAATGCATGTTCACTTTCGCTTAAGAGAAAGATCTTTGAGTAAAGCATTGCATTTTTAAAACCAGATGAAGACATACGGTGAATTTAGGTTGTGCGCCAATTAACCTTGATTGTGCTGTGCTCAATTGGTATGCACTGTCAGAGCATATAAATGGACTTGAATTAAAGGAACACATGAATGATAAAGTCATATGGCTAATGCAGTATTGACATTTTTACATTTTAAGGTTGTTCTCTAAATGTAAACAAATATCGTTGTAAAAATGTGTTTGTTTTTCTTGAAAGTGTTTAGACATTGAATGTGCTATATAAAGTGGGCCACCTTTAACCTTCATTAATTGAACACAAATTAATTATTAAAGTGACATTCACTGATTATTTTATGATTGATAATGTAGGCTATAATTGATTTAAAAAAAAAAAAAAAAGAAAACAGCAATAAGTCTCCAGTCAGAAATTTTAAAGTCATAGATGATGACTACTACTGTAAACTGTTTTAAGAAAATATAGAGAAAAAAAAAAAACCCTTTAAAATATGGTTAAATTTAAAGTTCAGTTCCACTTATTATTTTTTAGCCTATTTGTTGCATATTGTAGAGTTCATTTTAATCAGTATTCTATTACACTTGTGCAAATTTGACAAAAACAACATGTCCTATCAGCTACATTTACACATTTCACAGATGCTTTTATTGAAAGCAACTTACATTGCATTCAAGGTATTCTCCTGTATTTCCATTAGGACAAAACCCATGACCCTGGCATTGTTAACACCATGCATTTGAGATACAGGAACACTGTCATTGTTTCACAACAGCCAAATATATATAAATTTTACTCATAGCCTATATGTCGTTGGTTTTGTTGAATATGAATTTATATGTGTTAATAATTTTTAAATAAATGCAATATCATTTTATGATAAATCAGGGAGGGCCCACTATACCTGAAAAGACCATTTGTCTGGAGTGCATGACCTCAAAATGTTTATACCTTCCAAATAACAAACTATATGAACTAAATACATTTTTTTTCTTTTTTTTAAATCTCTAGTTATCTAAATTATACATTCAACAAAACACTGCCCACCTTAACTGAATTCACCCAAAACTGTTTTTATATACAGTAGTCCTAGAATTAGGTCTAAATTTGATCATATATTTAAAATGTATTTTTGCACCTTTATTGATGAATCATGAATTTTGTGTGAAGCTGTTTGTACAGATTGTACACAACTAGTCCAGTTAGTAAACAAGACTCAATGTGACACAAGAGTTATACCTCTGAAATTTTTCAATTATAGTATATTGTGCTTCTGTAAGGCAAAAAACAACAACAAATAATCCCAAAATTAAAAACTTAAAATAAAACATTAAAATACTGTCTTTCAATATATCAAAATCTAAAACCGTTTGTGCTGCCAAATTCTATGCAGTTCTCCATTAAACTGAAATTAAAATAAGGTGATCTGGGGTCCAGAGAGGAATTCTTCTTATAATGAAAACATCTATAAAAAAAATTAAAACTAATCCAGCCCTGTGGGCCTTAAACATGATTTATATTGATTTTTGTAGCTGTACTTAATTTTTAGGAGAACTGTATGTGAGGCCTTCTAATGTATATTTTTATGTTTCATTTGATTGTCATTTTAGTGCATATGTTGTTTAGTAATGGGTAGTTTAATGTGCCATTGTATACGGAACACATTGTAGGAATGTTGGATGTTTTAAGTGCAGTTATAATTTGTGTTAGTATGTGGGCTATAATTTGTATACATTAATCCTGTATTGCTTTTACAAATAAAAAAAAAAGAAATAAAAAAATCTGGTGGCAAGAAATGCTTACAGAAAACGTAATGTGCTTTTTGGGTTGTGAAACCTGCCTGTATTGATTTTACCAATAAATATTGTCACTTAATGTCAAATCTGCTTCTGTAAGTTTATTTGAGCAAAAGGGTTTGTTTCACATAATGAACTATTCACAATCATGTTGGTTGTCAGACTGATGTTGATATTGAATTTAAATGCATTTTGTTTAAATTAACAAAATAAAAAATAAATTAAAAAAAATCACAGTCCGACATGACTATCCATTAGATATGACAGAAAAAAGTACAGAAAATTAATTCTTTATCATTATGATGGAACATGATACATGTTGTCTCTGGTACTACCAGTATCACTGAAGAACTGTTAAAGTCTAGCAAACTCATGATCATAACAAAAGGCATTACTGAGCAAAAATACCATACTATTACAAACCATTTGCAGAACAGGAGCAAATGTACAACCTAGGGGTGCTTCTCATATAGAGGGCTGCATCCGAGTGAGGTTATGTACTTCCTAGTCCAGTCCTTTGAAGATTTGTAGTCCTCCTCAGTATTAAACGCTAGAATGAGATGGTCTAGTAAGAGCGCATGGCTACATCATAAATCCTTCTGCTCCCATGTTCACAGCATGAAAATAATATTATAATTTGAAAAGTACTTTATATTAAAAAACCCTAATATTAACTGCAGGTATTTGACAACCATCTGTGTGGTTCCCCAGTGGTTTACAATACACACAGTTTAGCATTATGTGATTAATTTACAATAAAACAAAGGAAAACATAATGCCTTTATCTCAGTGTTGATTCATTTTCTGCTAATGCATTTTTGTGAATTGAAATGTATGCAAAGAATTGTGGGTGATTGGAGGATGTGAAGGATACACATGCATCCTACAAAAAAACTGCATGAAAGATGCAAAAAGAAGGCTGCCTTCGAAGGATCCTTTAAAATGAGATGTCCTTTGACGGAGCTTGATGTCGTTGCAGCTGAGATATGCAAACTTACTAGTATGATGTTATCTTTTGTTTTGTTGTAAATGAATCACTTTGTCATTCACTGAATTGCATTAAAGGATTATTTCACTTCAGAATTAAAATTTTCTGATAATTTACTCCCATGCCATCCAAGATGTTTATGTCTTTTTTCCTTCAGTCAAAAAGAAATGAAGGAAAACATGTTTGAGAAAAACATTCCAGGATAGTGGACTTCACCAGGGTACAATGGGTTGAAAGTCCAAAATGCAGTTTCAGTGCAGCTTCAAATGGCTCTACATGATCCCAGCCAAGGAATAAGGGTCTTGTCTAATGAAACGATTGGTCATTTTCTAAAAAAAAGAAAAAAAGATATACTTTTTAACCACAATGCACGCATTATGTAATCACGTTGGAAAGGTCACGTGTGTCACCAATTAATATAAAGTTTTTTAATACAAAGTATTAAAACATTTTTAATTACAAAGTACAGTGAATGTAATCACGACAGGCAAACGTATACTTTCGCACTCAGCAAGCCCACACTACACGACTTTTGGCTTGATTTTGCTGTCGCAGACAGATTTTCAAGGTACCGTATGTGACAAAACCCCCGGATCATGGCCAAATATAGATGTTAACCGCACTACATGTTATAGACAACAAATCAGTTTTCTTGCTGCTACAAACAAATATTTAGGGAGAAAAAGGCTAAATAAAAATGGAATCAGTACATTACATGCTTAATATTAAATATAGCTCAGAGATCTCATGGTCACAAACTCATCAGTCTTGGTCATTCAACAAAGGTAATTTACAAATACAATTTAGTTGGCCGCCCTGCTTGCTCATTTCTAAAAATACCTTATTTTGTCCTCATAGACCTGCAAACACTTAATAAGAAAAAGACTATATCTAACCAGAGGTCATGACAAGAGTCAACCATACTTTCTCTAATGGTAACTTTATATAATCATGCCATGGTTTCCCATGTACATTTAGCTAGAATAATATTACAATAATCAGAGGTTGAGGCTCACCCTATTTAGATTGGTCTGACAAAACTTTGTTGTTCTAAACGGAAACTCCATTATTAGCCTATGTATAATAATGTACGAGAGGCTGTTTCATGAATACGTTTTTCTATGGGACATTGAATTACAAACGTAGGTTCCCTTTCAAGGGAACTCGCGTTGCGTCGAGAAATTGACGCTTTGGGAACGCAACGCGTGATGTCGTCATGAAGCACGTGTGAAATCAGTCCAATGGTGTGTCGAGACGTCAGAAACGGGTGACGTCACGGCCAGGAAGCTATAAAGCACGCTCAAACAAAGCAACGCTAGCTTCTGTGTCTTCAGTCGCGCTCTGTGTATCTCGTATGTCTTATTTGGTGTTGTCTGTCACTTATATATATCTATATTATGGCTGAAAAGCAGTTTAGATCTTGTGTTCATCCCTGCCCACGTTACATCTCGGGTGGGGATACACATGATCTTTGTGTTGCCTGCTTGGGAGCGGAGCATGCCCGGTCAGCACTCGAGGGTGCTGGCTGTGAGCATTGCATTCATCTTCCATTGCGGACGCTCCGCTCCCGCCTGGCGCTGTTTGATGAGAGCGCTCAGGCTCGCGTTCCCCAGGGTTCGGATCCCGCTGCTGCCGAGGCACGGCGTCGATCCAGATCTTGGGGATCGCAAATGGATCTGTCAGAGGTGTTTGAGACGGGCCCCGCCCTATCTCAGCCCTCACCTGACAGGTCCAGTGCTTTTTCTCAGTGTTTGGAAGCACGCCTTGCGGTTCCTTCCACACCGGGTGAAGCACCGGTACTCAACGTATCCAGCTCCGAGGAGTTGGATATGGGGAGCACCGATCTTGCAGAAAGTGAGGACTCGCCATCCCACTCTCCTGCTTATGAGGAGCTGGTGGACGTTTTAACTCGCGCCGTGGCCAAGTTAAATATAGATTGGCCAGCGGAAAAGCAGTACGTTCGTCCTAAAAGCAAGCTCGATGAACGCTTCCTGCCCTCGCGAGCACAGCCTCCTCGTCGGGGTCTCCCGTTTTTTCCCGACCTCCACACTGAGGTGTCGAGGTCCTGGAAGAAACCGGCCTCCTATCGTGTGCATAGTGCTCAAACCACGTACTATGCATCGATAGTGGGGCTCAAAGAGCACGGTTATGGGACGATGCCAAAAGTGGAGGAGACGCTTGCTAGCTATCTCTCTCCACAATCGGCATCGCCCCTAAAGGCCCCGACACCGCCCACCAAGCCCGTCAGGATTACATCTAGCTTTGTGGGCAAAGCTTATCAGGCCTCGGGCCAGGCTGCGGCATGCCTCCACACCTTGGGCGTGCTGCAGGCCTACCAGGCAGAGCTTTTGGGGGACATCGATGAGGGAGGGGGAATTACCCCCGACGTAGTCGACGAGCTACGTCGGGCAGCCGATTTATCTCTCCGGGCCACTAAAGAAACGGCCAAGTCTGTCGGTCGTGCCATGGCAGCCCTGGTGGCCACGGAGAGGCATTTATGGCTTAATCTCAGTACCATCAAAGATAAAGATAAGCACCTCCTTTTGGACGCCCCGCTTACACCTCCTGGCCTCTTTGGCGACGCAGTCATTACTGTCGTCGAGAGGTTCCAGGAGGCCAGTAAACAAGCGGCGGCGTTCCAGAAGCTCCTCCCTCGTCGCTCTCATACCACCGGGGCTGCTCAACAACTCCAGCAGCCCCATACATCTAAAGCCAGCTCCTCCCAACAACACCGTGCCGCCCAGAAACAGAGCGTCACCACCCGTACTCCCCCTCAGCGACACGGGGGGCCGGGTGGCCGTTCTCAACCGCAGCCTTCAAGGGGTAGGATGGATCTTCGATCCGTCCTTATCGCCAAGAAGGCTGCGGGGAAAAAGGGCAGCCCCCTCCGAAGAGAAGTGTTTTACACCTCAGCATTTAGCGCTCACTTCTCTTCGGTGCCCTCAGGGGACCGCTCTGCCAACCCTGCCATCTCGGGTGTTCCAGGGCGCAGCGGCCCCCAGCGAACATTCACTCAAGCATCCGCCCGTAAGCGTAGCGGTGCTGGGGTGTTCGCTCCCTCCGAGGAGGGTCTCAGAGCGATCAGTTCGGTTGCCCCCTGCCGGTGCGCCGCATCGGGGCACCGAGCTGGTTATTCAAAATATACCAGAGGCCAGTCTCGAGAGACTGGTTCCCTTAGTAGAATATCTGACAGCGTGGAAGCTACTGCCAAATATTTCTCAATGGGTCCTGCGTACAATCGGAAAAGGTTATGCCATTCAGTTCGGGTCTCTCGGTTTTTGGGGGTCCTACCCACCGTGGTGGGCCCCGAGCAGGCTCTGGTTCTGGAACAGGAAGTGAAAACTTTATTGGAGAAGGGAGCCATAGATTATGTACTTCCCTCCGACGCAGAGAACGGTTTTTACAGCCGTTACTTTATTGTTCCAAAGAAGGATGGCGGGTTGCGTCCCATTCTAGATCTGCGTCAACTGAACCAGTCCGTTATGAAACTCAAGTTCAAGATGTTGACACTGAGGCAGATCGTTTCTCAGATCAGGTCCGAGGACTGGTTTGTTACGATCGACCTCAAGGACGCATACTTCCATATCTCCATCCTTCTACATCACAGGAAGTTCCTGAGGTTTGCTTTCGGGGGCAAAGCTTACCAATATCGGGTTCTTCCTTTCGGCCTAGCGTTATCACCCCGCACATTCACCATATGTATGGACGCAGCCCTGGCACCTCTACGTCTTCAGGGCATTCGCGTCCTCAATTACATAGACGATTGGTTGATGCTGGCTCATTCACAACAGTTAGCGGCTCGGCATTGAGATGTCGTCCTCGCTCACATGAAGAGCCTGGGGTTGAGGCTCAACGCCAAGAAGAGTATGCTTTCTCCAGTTCAGAGAACCACTTTTCTGGGCATGGTTTGGGACTCTGTTGCGATGCAGGCGCGTCTTTCTCCTGCTCGCATCGAATCAATCCTTTCTACCGTAAGCCGGTTAAAGCTAGGCCAGTCACTCACTGTAAAACAGTTTCAGAGGCTGTTGGGGCTGATGGCAGCGACATCCAACGTGGTACCTTTTGGTCTGTTGCACATGAGACCCCTGCAGTGGTGGCTCAGAACCAGGGGATTCTCCCCGAGGGGAAATCCTTTTCGAGGGGGTCTGCGGTCACGCCCACTCTCCAAATTGGCGCGCCAAACCCTCCTGTGGTCCCAAGGGAAATTTCTGTCACTCAGGGCAGCTTATATCCCCGGGGTCCAGAATGTCGGAGCAGACGTCCTGTCGAGGCAGGGGCTGAGGCCCGGGGAATGGAGGCTCCACCCCGATGCGGTGAAGCAAATTTGGGAAAGGTTCGGCCAGGCTCAGGTGGATCTGTTTGCGTCTCGAGAGACTTCTCACTGTCCACTCTGGTTCTCCCTCACGCATCCAGCTCCTCTCGGACTGGATGCTATGGTACAGACGTGGCCGAGGCTTCGTCTGTACGTATTTTCCCCGATCGCTCTGCTCCCGGGAGTTCTAGAAAGAGTTCGCCGGGACCACGTCCGGCTCACCTTGATAGCCCCGCGCTGGCCGGGCAGAGTGTGGTTCTTGGACCTAGTATCTCTCCTGGATGGCTCTCCCTGGGAGATTCCCGTCAGGAGGGACCTTCTGTCCCAGGCAGGGGGCACGATTTTCCACCCCCGTCCAGAGCTCTGGAGCCTGTGGGCTTGGCCTCTGAGGGGGCCCAGCTCATAAATTCCGGTCTCTCAACCGAGGTTGTAGGGACCATTCTCCAATCTAGAGCTCCCTCCACGAGGAAGCTTTACGCCCTGAAGTGGAAACTTTTCACTTCTTGGTGCAGTAGTCGTCAGTTTGATCCAGTTTCCTGTCCCGTTGATACGGTTTTGGAATTTCTGCAGGAACGGTTCACTGCAGGGTTATCTCCCTCCACGCTAAAGGTTTATGTGGCGGCCATTGCGGCTTACCACATACCCTTGGCTGGTTCTTCTCTTGGTAGAGACCCACTTATTACTCGCTTCCTCCGTGGCACCTTGAGGCTGAGGCCCGCGGTACGCATGAGGGTTCCGGCATGGGATTTGGCCGTGGTGCTCCAAGGCCTATCCCTAGCCCCCTTTGAACCGATTGAGGAGGTTCCAGTTAAGTTTTTGACCCTAAAAAAAACAGTGTTCCTCCTTGCCATTTCTTCCTTGAAAAGAATAGGAGATCTACAGGCCCTTTCGGTTGCCCCCTCGTGCCTGGAATTTGCACCTGGTATGGTGAAAGCCTTTCTTCATCCCAGACCTGGTTACATTCCTAAAGTTCCCACTAATGTGGCTAGGCCCATTGTACTGCAGGCCTTCTGTCCTCCTCCCTTCAGGACGTCAGACCAGGAACGCCTTAATTTGCTTTGCCCTGTTCGGGCCCTAGATGCTTACGTCCACAGAGCTGCCCTGTGGCGTAAGACTGAGCAATTGTTTATCCTCTTCGGGTCCCCCAATAAAGGGGCCCCGGCGTCTAAGCAGAGGATGAGTAAGTGGTTAGTTGAGGCTATCTCACTTGCTTACGAGTCGGCCGGACTGCCGTCACCTCTAGCAGTCCGAGCCCACTCTACCAGAAGTATGGCGGCCTCCAAAGCCCTTCTTTCGGGAGCCTCTTTATACGACGTCTGTGATGCGGCAGGCTGGTCCTCACCGCACACATTCGTCAGGTTTTATCAACTTGACCTTAGCTCCCCCGGGGCCCGGGTTCTCTCTGGCGACTGACGAGCCACACCAGACAGGCCCTTGTAACTATGGCGGCGTGGGTATTAACGTTCCCAAAGCGTCAATTTCTCGACGCAACGCGAGTTCCCTTGAAAGGGAACGTCTCGGTTACGACTGTAACCTTAGTTCCCTGAAGAGGGAACAAGACGTTGCGTCGCCCTGCCATACTTCCGGCACGCCTGTCAGCGCTTACCTCAGACACTTTAAGCTAGCGTTGCTTTGTTTGAGCGTGCTTTATAGCTTCCTGGCCGTGACGTCACCCGTTTCTGACGTCTCGACACACCATTGGACTGATTTCACACGTGCTTCATGACGACATCACGCGTTGCGTTCCCAAAGCGTCAATTTCTCGACGCAACGTCTCGTTCCCTCTTCAGGGAACTAAGGTTACAGTCGTAACCGAGACGTTATTATACCTGAAGCTCCAGTTGTAGTATGCTATTTAAGTCAGTAGAGGGCAGTGCTCATCAGTAGATATATGGACGCATGAGCTGCTGCATAATTCAGATATATGGTGCTTCTCAAATGCAAGGCTCCTAGTAAAACTGCATTCACACTACCAGCAACACAGAGTGAAAAAGCATCAAGATCCCATTCATTTCAATAGACAAGCTGGCGATTTCCGGCGACATCTTTATTTCTGAGTGTTTGATATTTTGTATTGATTACCTTCAATTTGATTATGTAACTGGCATGATACATTTACCTGACTAATAATAAATTGTTACATTTGAATTCATTATGACTTACTCTGAAATTATTAACTCTAGTAGATTAAGTCCATGTTACCGCAAAATTTTCGATCAGGTTAGTAATGGGCTAAAATCCAGCTTAGGTGGAGCATTGGAGCATAACAAACTGAGGTTTTAGTTAAGTGTACTTATAAAACGGCAAGTTCCTGTCCTTGATTCTGATTGGTCAATAGCTGTTGACCAATTTGAAAGGTTGACTGTAGTTGAAAGGTTCAGAGAGGTGATGGTTCAGTATATTCCCTGCCATGGCCCTGGTCCTTTGGCTCCAAAAGAGCCTTCTGTCAACCAAGCACCAGAGGTTGGAAAGAAGATTCGAAGGCTAGCGTGTCTGCGTATCCATGGCCATAGCATGCTATGAGTTCACTGTAGCCAGCTATGAGGTCACTGAGAGAATGGCTCAGCCCGGCTGAAACGTGATGAGAGCAATGAAACGGGTCTGAACCCATTCTGCATGTTCATAGACAGGCCAATATCATGCGATATAAATTGATGATAAAAAAACTGTAATATGGGACTCTGTCGGTATAGGGTCTAATATACCCCGGTAGCCACCAAAATTGGGCCAGTTGCGGCTGAGTGTCAGCTCACTCGACCGTGTTCTGGCAGCGGCTCACCAAAAGTGCTCTGGCCCAGTAATGGTTGCCAGATTTGACTAGGCTTTGGATGTATGGATTTGGCTCGATTTGCACTGAAGCACGGCACATTTAGCCACATTCAGCCCAATTATGGACCATAAGGGCTGGTCTGATTTTGGGTGAGATATAGCCACACAGACCCAGACCAGTTTAGGTTGAATGCTGGGGGTGGGTCTCTTTGTACAATGTGATAAATTGTATGCAGCAGTGATACACTTAAACGCAATATCCTTTCTGTTAATTCATATAATGAACCAAACAAGTGGTTAAAGGAAACTTTAACATCGGCTAGAAAAATAAAAATGGTGTCTGAAAGTTGCGTTTGCCGGTCAGTTTGTGTGTAAATGTACGTGTTTGACCAACATTTTCCACTTTTGATGTCATTTCTAGCGAGAAATTAAATATTCGTTTAGTTCAGAAGTCTGTGCGAAATCAGTTTCGTGAGGTGCCTTCATGCACAGAAGCTGCCTTACAAGTCATTGCCTGATAGGGCAGCGAGGCAACAAGTCAACTACCTAGGTTTTCAGATGTAGCCATTATTTCTGCTATATGAGTTTCACGACGTGCTCTACCTAAGAAGATTATATATGTACAATGATGATTATATATGTAGATTATATCTCATTGGATACGGGACTGTCATATGATCCAGGCTTACTGTTCCAGAGTTGTGGATCAATTAAAAAAAATCTTGGGTTTGGTTTTGGGGTTGGATCCTTTGTCACTTCTTCTAGGTTTTCCCTATATGCTCATTTCTAGCAAATATAAAACACGGCATTTTAGCTTGTTAACTTTTGCTGCCAGAAAGAATCTACTGATGTTATGGATCAGCGATAAGCCTCCGTCCATTAAAGGTTGGCATTCAATTATTAGAGAGACTATTCCTCTAGAACTTTTGACATGCATTATCCACTCCACAACTGACACTTTTAACCGCATATGGACACCATACTTTGATAGCATCAATGTCTCTATCAGTGATATTCTGTGGTATGGTATGACAAAGTTCCAGAAGTGTCTAAATATCATGTGTATTCACCTCGGTTTTTCTGGTCCAATTGTACATTTCGATTTGTAGTACAATGCTCTGTTGTTGTCATCTTATGTACATTTCTGTTTGTGTATCCCTTTTGTTGTGTCAGGCAATTTGTGTTTTTATTATTTTGTAATTTGTTAAAGATAATAAAAAAAGTAAAAAAAAAAAAAAATATTTGGGGGAATTGACACATGATGATATCTAGGTGAAAGAGTTGTGGCTTGAGACGGCTAGCAGACAGTCGGTTTAGGCAGTCTGTATGCTTACTTTAAGACTATATTCATTCCCTGTGTGACTTGCAAAGGCATGTCCACACACCTCTTGTATTTTGTTTGGTCACACCACAAGATGTCACTGTGGCCTCAAAGCTTTGCCATTGCTTATGCCAGCACTCTGAGCTCAATTGCTAAGTCTGAGGTAAAACATGCCCAAAAAAAAAAAAAAAAAGAAGAGGTAAAACATGCCCCCCTCATTACCATACACACAAAGAAATATGGAAATAAATAAATGTAAAAATAAATAATTGTAGACATAAATTAATGTGGAAATAAGTAAATGTAGACATAAATACATATCTAAATAAATAAATGTGGAAATAAATAAATGTATAAATGAATAAATGAAAAAATAAATGTGGAAAAACTTCTTGGCTTACAAATGTAACCATGGTTCCCTCAAAAGAGGAACAAGACTCTGCATCTGACAAGACGTTATGGAGAACGCCTCCAGCGTAATCGGTGTCTGATGTGTCTAAACATGACAATTGCATTGCCCAGCGACAGCCTATGATGTCACTACTGGTGCGACTGTGAGTGTAAAAGAGTGCCTGAGGAACACGTCATTAACTTCTTTCATTAACTTTGCATACATGTTCATGACCCCAAATGAGAAAAAGTCACAACATTTTAACAAACAACAACATAGTTTTAAACTAGTATGCCTTTTTTAAGGTTCCTAATATTGTTTTGGGAGTCTCCTACAACAGGTTTACATGCATGCAAGGTCAAAAAACACTTTCGTTTTCTCATAATATACATTTAATTTCACCTAAGTTTTTGATCTTTTTAAAACAATTCGTTTAATGCAGTTCAGAGAATCAGTCTCTCTAAACCCCTACTTTCCGTGAGCCTACACTGCTCTGACTGGTCAGGTGGCCCAATCCTTTGTGATTGGTCTACTGCACGCACTGTGTGCCCATTGCTATAACTGAATTACAGCTATCAATTTGCAAGACATGATGAAACGTCTGAAGTAGTCGATTAACCAGAAACTGATTCGCAGTCACGACTGAAGTACGACGTTTGTCAAGTCAAGTCACCATTATTTATATAGCGCTTTTAACAATGTAGATTGTGTCAAAGCAGCTTTACAGTGATAACTGGTACATTATTTTGGCTGCACAGCAGCTCGTAAGGAATAGTGTCAATGCAGACAGATCAAAGCACTGTTGAAAATCAAATGTCAATTGTCAAGTGTCCCCAACTAAGCAAGCCAAAGGCGACAGCGGCAAGGAACCCAAACTCCAACAGGTGACATCAGGTGGCAAACAGGTGTTAAAATGGAGAAAAAACCTTGGGAGAAACCAGGCCCAGTCGGGGGGCCAGTTCTCCTCTGGCGAACAGTGCTTTGTTACGACTCAGGCTGCTATCATAAGTCAGATAGGATCGCAACATTCAAAGTGTTTAATTCAGTTCCATCCAGTTGAGGATCGTATTCATCACACCGGTATGGACGGTTGTTGAGGAGATGTGCCACTGGTTGTCATGTTGATGAGGCCTTCATAGTGGATGATCTAGTTGACTCAATCTCTGCTGATACTTCAGGGCTGTGTTGTGGTTGTGTCATGGCGCAGGTCCTCAATCTCACCCGGATACGGCCCGGATCCGGCTGACTACGGTAAACCTCGGGATAAACAGAAAGACTAATATTAGCGTAGATGCCATTCTTCTTCTGATGTAACGAGTACATCTGGTGTTATTGGAAGTGTTCCCGGTTCCGGCTGACCTAATTTATGCAGCCTAATAATCCTTTGAAAAAATAAATTGATAATGTGTTATGTGTATGCCAGGTTAAAGAGATGTGTTTTTAGTTTAGATTTAAACTGACAGAGTGTGTCTGCTTCCCGAACAATGCTAGGAAGATTGTTCCAGAGTTTAGGTGCCAAATAGGAGAAGGATCTACCACCTGCAGTTGATTTTGATATTCTAGGTATTATTAGCTGGCCTGAATTCTGAGATCGTAATAGACGCGAAGGACTATAATGCATTAAGAGCTCGCTCAGGTACTGGGGAGCTAAACCATTTAGTGCTTTGTAGGTAATTAGCAAGATTTTAAAATCTATACGATGTTTAACAGGAAGCCAATGCAGTGTTGACAGAACCGGGCTGATATGGTCATATTTCCTAGTTCTAGTAAGAACTCTAGCTGCTGCATTTTGTACGAGCTGTAGTTTATTTATCAGGCGAGCAGAACAACCATCTAGTAGAGCGTTACAGTAATCTAGCCTTGAGGTCATGAACGCATGAACTAACTGTTCTGCATTTGTCATCGAGAGCATATGTCGTAATTTAGATATATTTTTAAGATGGAAGAATGCGGTTTTACAGATGCTAGAAACATGGCCTTCAAATGAAAGATTGGTATCAAAGAGCACACCCAGGTTCCTAACTGACGACGAAGACTTAACAGAGCAGCCATCAAGTGTTAGACAGTATTCTAGGTTATTATGTGAGGAAGTTTTTGGTCCAAAAATTAGAATATCTGTTTTTTCTGAATTTAGTAGTAGGAAATTACTGGTCATCCAATTTTTTATATCAGCTATGCATTCCGTTAATTTTGTGAATTGGTAAGTTTCGTCAGGGCGCGAAGAAATATAGAGCTGAGCATCATCAGCGTAACAGTGAAAACTAACACTGTGCTTCCTGATGATATCTCCTAAGGGTAGCATGTACAGAGTGAAAAGCAATGGTCCTAGTACCGAGCCTTGCGGTACTCCATATTCAACTTGTGATCGATATGACCTCTCTTCATTTACTTCTACAAACTGATAACGGTCAGATAAGTATGATTTGAACCATGACAATGCAATTCCACTAATGCCAACATAATTTGAGTCTATTTAAAAGAATATTGTGATCAATAGTGTCAAATGCAGCACTAAGATCCAGTAACACTAATAGAGAGATACAACCACGATCTGATGATAAGAGCAAATCATTAGTAACTCTAATGAGAGCAGTTTCAGTACTATGGTATGGTCTAAATCCTGACTGGAAATCCTCATAGATACTATTTCTTTCTAAAAAGGAACATAGTTGTGATGATACAGCCTTTTCTAGTATTTTTGACAGAAAAGTGAGATTTGAGATTGGCCTGTAATTGACTAATTCTCTAGGATCAAGTTGTGGTTTTTTAATAAGAGGTTTAATAATAGCCAACTTAAAAGTTTTTGGTACGTATCCTAGTGATAAAGATGAATTAACGATATTAAGAAGAGGATCTATGACCTCTGGAAGAATCTCTTTCAATAGCTTAGTCGGTATAGGGTCTAACATACATGTTGTCGATTTTGACGATTTAACAAGTTTAGACAATTCTTCCTCTCTTAAAGGAGTAAATGAATTGAATTTTTCGTCAGGGATACTACAATGCACCGTCTGACGCAATACTGTAGTAGACGGTTGCGTGGTTATAATTTTTTTTCTAATATTATCAATCTTGCAAGTAAAGAAGTTCATGAAGTCATTACTGCTGTGCTCTTTGGAAACATCAGAAGTTGAAGCTTTATTTCATGTTAATTTAGCCACTGTATCAAATAAATACCTAGGGTTTTGTTTATTTTCTTCTAAAAGTTTTGAAAAATAGGCAGATCTAGCAGATTTTAAGGCCTTTCTGTACTCAACCATTCTCTCCCTCCACAAAATGCGAAATACTTCTAGTTTTGTTTTCTTCCAGCTGCGTTCCATTTTTCTGGCTGCTACCTTTAGGGCCTGAGTGTGCTCATTGTACCATGGCGTTGGATTAATTTCCTTAATCTTTTTTAAACACAAAGGAGCAACTGAGTCTAATGTGCTTGAAAAGACAGAGGCAATAGTTTCCGTTGCAACATCGAGGTCTTCTAAGCTGTCTGGCATGCTAAGGCGATGAAACTGATCAGGAAGATTATTTATAAAGCGTTCTTTAGTGGTAGAAGTGATGGTTCTACCAAATTTATGGCAGGGAGGCAGTTTAGCTGTTTTGACTAAACACGTGACTAGTATACACGAGACTAGGTAATGATCTGAGATGTCGTCACTCTGCTGCAGAATTTCAACGGCATCAATATCAATTCCATATGACAATATTAGATCTAAGGTATGGTTACGACAATGAGTGGGTCCTGACACGTGTTGTCTAACACCAATAGAGTTTAGAATATCTGCAAATGCCAATCCCAATGAGTCTTTTTCATTATCTACATGGATATTAAAGTCACCAACAACAAGTACTTTATCTGCTGCTAGTACTAACTCCGATAGAAAATCAGCAAATTCTTTGATAAAGTCTGTATGGTGTCCTGGTGGCCTGTATACAGTAGCCAACACAAATGTCAACTTACATAATGTTACGTAAAGTACCATCACTTCGAAGGAATTAAATTTGAGAGACTTTTGACTAATACTATAAATATTACTAAAAATTACAGCAACACCTCCTCCTTTGCCTTTCTGACGAGGATTGTGTCGATAATCATAACCTTGAGGGCTAGACTCATTTAAAGTAATGTAATCGTCCGGTTTTAGCCAAGTTTCTGTCAGACACAGCATATCTAGATTATTGTCTGTGATAATATCATTTACAATAAGTGATTTTGATGAAAGGGATCTAATATTTAACAACCCAAGCTTTATCATTTGTTTATCATTACTATCTCTATTTTTTATTTGTTGAACATCAGTTAAATTTTTACCATTAAATGGGTTTGGAAGTTTTTTGTTTTTACTAATTCGGGGTACAGACACAGTCTCTATGTGATAATATCTAGGTGTAAGAGTTTCTATGTGCTGGGAATTATTTGACTTCTGTAACGTGAGGCAGCTAGCAGACGGTCGGTTTAGCCAGTATGTCTGCTTCCTGACCTGGGCCACAGTTTGTCATGTTTCAGCTCTAAGACTATGTGCCATATTACTAGAGAGAAGAGCAGCACCATCCCGAGAGGGATGAATACCATCTCTTTTCAACAGGTCAGGTCTGCCCCAAAAACTTTTCCAATTGTCTATAAAACCTATATTATGTTGCGGACACCACTTAGACAGCCAGCCATTGAGTGATGACAATCTGCTAACTATCTCATCACTCCGACGAACAGGAAGGGGACCAGAGCAAATTACTTCCCCTGACATTGTATTTGCGAGTTCACACACCTCTTTAATGTTAATTTTAGTGATCTCCGACTGGCGAAGTCTAACATCATTAGTGCCGACGTGAATAATAATTTTAGAGTATTTACGATTAGCATTAGCCAGCACTTTTAAATTTGCTTTGATGTCAGGTGCTCTGGCTCCCGGCAAACATGTGACTATGGTGGCTGGTGTCTCTATTTTCACGTTCCGTGTAATAGAATCGCCAATAACTAGGGCACTTTCAACAGGATTCTCAGTGGGTGCATCACTGAGTGGGGAGAACCTGTTTGATGTTATTATTGGAACGGAAAAGTGGTGTTTTCCGCGGCTAGGCCGCCTCACCGTTACCCAAGTGCCCTGCTGCACGGGCTCTACAGCCGGAACCGAACAATGTACAGAGTTAACTAAGCTAATCGCATCCAAAACAATATCTGAAGCCCTTGCGTTCTTACTATCCTCGATTAAAGTTTGGATGCGTGTCTCTAATTCTGAGATTCTCTCTGTCAGCCTGACTATATCCCTACATTTATGACATGTAAATCCCTCGTCGCTGACAGAGAGCGCTATACTGAACATGTGGCAAATGGAACAGGTGACAATGCTAGGAGAGGATGACATGACTCACCGTGTTTGTAGACTGATCCGAGTTACCACAGCTGTTTGATGAGCGCGTTGAAAAGGAGCGCGCGAGAGACTGATGACAAGATGACAAGTTAACAAGCTAGCGAGATGCAAACGCGTTGTAACAGCGATTTAGATTCAAAGATCTCAAGCTAGCGACGTCAGATTAATGTAGTAGGCAATATTAAATATAAGGTACTGATAATATAAGCAACAATGAACAAAAGTAAGAGATTCAAATCGAAGCTATACGGAGTTACAGACGCAAACCACTCTGAGCAGCGAGGCAGACAGGAGCAATCGACGGGTTTGTCTATGGTAAGTGTCACTTTAGTTATTTATAAGACGTGATAGCAGCGTCACTGTTATACTTTATGTAGGTGCACCTGTAGGAACTGTATCAGTATGTCAAGCGAAGCTGAAAACCTCTAACATAAGATAAACATTTAGGCCAGATGTGTACACAGACTTCGTCATAACTATTAACAAAGAAAAATGGCTATATCATTGTTTGACATTACAAGGAGTGTTTACTGTTTACAGAGAGAATACTTCAACTAGTTAGCACAGACTAGCATATTAACAGCCTATTCCAATACAGATGCACTCTACTGTAATAATAAAAACGCAGAGGAAAAAAAAAAAAAAAAACAGTTTGTTTTGTATGTTGTAAACTCCCACATTAGCTGAGCACAAACATGAATAGATCAATGCATTAGACCAGTGGTTCCCAAACTGGGGTACGTGAGGTGACAAAAGGGGTACGCGATCAAAATGCTAAGTAGTTAATTTAATTCTACCTTAAAATAATAATTAAAACCGAGCATGTATTTCTAACTGGAAAATTACCTCATCATTTGCAGTCAAAAATGATTGCATCCACAGTAGCAGTGTGCATATGATAGATTGCGCAGATTCTGCTGCCTTAAATCACGCTAAATTACTGCCGTTCTCGACAGTGCACCTTTGTAAAAGTGGGGATTTAGCACTTACTCGCATGAAGCACAAATATAGACACAGACAGTGGATTGAGATCGATTTAAAACTCACTTTCTTTGATCCAAAAACATACCTCGTGTGAGTTCTTGTATTTAGCCTAATATTGATAACGAGCAAGAATTGTTCCTAAATATCCACATGACTGCAAACGTGACATTATACAACAGGTCAAAAAACAAAACGTACATTTTAAACACAGTACTGTCAGTATTTACTCTATTTTGCAACGAAAAAAATAGTTCTAACGAAAATCACAGCAGAATGTCTCGGGTTACGTCTGTAACCCTGGTTCCCTGAATAGGGGAAGAGATGCTGCGTTGAGCGCTTTGGGAACGCCTCTGCGTGATTGTGTCGTGAAATCAAACCAATAAGGTGACGGGACGTCAGAGCGGGTGACGTCACGGACCAGGAAACTATAAAGCACAACTGAGAGCAAAGAACGCCAGCTTCTGATTGGCTGAAGCAAGACGCTTACAGGCGTGCAGGGAGTATGGCTAGGCAATGCAGCGTCTCGTTCCCTATTCAGGGAACCAGGGTTACAGACATAACCCAAGACGTTCCCTTTCATGTGAACATCGACGCTGCATTGAGCGCTTTGGAAACCCTATCCCAACTATGCCATAATTCCAAGTGCCTGTCTGTTATCCTTAAGACGAGAGCACCGAGGACCCCGGAGTGGAGCCCAAATCAAGGTTGTAAAACCTAATAAAGGTATGCTGAGAGGACCACCCAGCCGCATCACATATCTCATGGAGGGGGACCCCCGAGATCAAAGCCTTTGAGGCAGCCATCAGGGGACACATGCAGTTATACTGCAACAAAAGTTGTTACCTATTTGCCGCTTCTCTGCCGTTTTAATTTGTAAGCTTCTCTGACAACGTACATGACAAGCTGCTTCTTCTTCGGCTTTTGCCTTGATACTCAACATGACCGCGGAACTGCCTTCTAGTGGTCTGCGTGCACGTCGACACGGATAACGACGCAGAAGTATAAATGAAAACAGATGCATAGCCTACGGTGCAGAGGCTCCAGCTTAGGTCCGACGCAGAAGTATAAATCAGCCTTAACTGGGCAAAGCAGATTAAGCTTTTCCTGATCCGGATTAGAAAAGGGGGGAGGACAGAAGGCCTGCAGTACAATCGGCCCTGGGACGTTGGTGGGGACCTTGGGTATATACCCAGTATATATATTGTACGCACAGCAGGCCTCAGCCTCTGGGTACCACGGAGAAAGCGTTTAACTAGGGGTCTCTTCCCACAGAAGAGTCCCCTAAAGGAGCATGGTAAGCGGAAATAGCCGCCATATAGACCTTCAAGGTAGAAGGAGATAAACCATCCAACTTTCTTGGAGAAATTGCAGCACAAGACTGATAAAAGAGTGCAACGGGTCCAACTGACATTGTCTACACCAGGTAGAAACAACTTCCATTTGTATGCATATAGCTTTCTCGTGGAGGGAGCTCTGGAGTGGAGTATGGTCTCCACAACCTCGATTGGACCCACAGTTTCCACAACTCCGGGAGAGTATGAATTATCAGTAAAAAACATTGGGATGTTTTTTTTTAACCCAACCGTTGGGTTACACATATTGGGTCACTGTGTTGGATTATCTTAAAATTTGTTGGGTTAAATATGATTCCCGCTCCACTCCAGTTCAAATTCTAACGGTCCAGTCAGCGACTCAGCGGACATCAGCGGCAGCCTGCTTGATTATGAAAGGGAAGTAAATGTTAATATAATTTTATGTATATAACTATTATAACATTATGTAATATGTACCGAAATGTTAATTAAATCCTAAAACTATTTTAAAAATGAGGTTGTGATTCCCTTAGTCAGTTTTTTCTTCTTCTCTTGATAATCAGATCGATTGTAAATGAATATGCTATTCCCGTTTGCTCGCTAGCATTAATAAATTAAAACATTAGCTGAAAGACTAGCAAAACTGTTTAGAGAAGTATTACTTAATGTTAATAAAAATGTCTGGTGAAATGTGAAAGGTCGCCAAAATCATTAGTATTAGGCTAGAAAAGCCGCACAGACTATTTATCGGGTCGGACCAGTGAATGAAGCAGCTTGAGCGACCGACACCAGATTCAGTGATTCAGTCATACGACAGACACCAGATTCAGTGAGAAGCGTTTGAATTCGCTGAATTTTCTGTTATAAATGTTCAAAACCCAGACGAAAGAGTGCAGTCGTAAGGCAATCCGCTCTTTCAGCGGAAATTCGTACCAGCACCCTACGCCTACAACAGACGTTTAAGAGGGGAGCGTAAAACAGAAGCCATTCGTCTTATTAGAAGTCAGTCTATCAGAATGATTTGAAAGTGTTATTTTAAGGTAAAAAAAGAAAGGAAAAAAAGCTTACATATATTACAGACAGAGGAGCGTGAGACAACAGGTTAGTACGATGAATGAGTTTATTTACAAAACAGCGTGGGATGAACAGATGACCAGGTAAGTAACAGTTATATAGATGATAGTGATGACTGATTGAATAGATAATACTGTCCTGTTTTCTTTGCAGGTGAATGACTTGTGGAAGATGGCAGGTACGGAGGTGGAAGGACCAGACAGGAACAGTAGGGATACACACACGCAGACTTTGCGCGAAGACCAGGAAGATCACTGAGGTTGAGTAGGTAAGTAATCTCTCGATGCAGGAGCATGCGAGTAGCAGTCCTAGTGTCAAGCGAGACTGGACAGTGAACTGAGGTGAGTACTGTGCTTAAGTGTCTGGTGGTGATTGCGTGGTGATGGGGATCAGGTGAGTGTGGTTAGAACTCAGGTGAGGGAGTGCACTGTGATTGGCTGATGGATGAGCCTGGCGGGTCTGTGACAACATACATACAGTTGTTTTAATATAGCCATGTATGTTGTATTAAATCTACTGCAGGAATAATGGGATAGCCTGTAATTATAGTCATTTTTTCTTATGAAGCTATAACAATTTTGCATTTATATTAAATGTGTTATACTAACCACGTTTATACTTATGATTTAGATAAATGGATTCCTTTGTAAAGGAAAGATTACAACGGTGGAACCTCTGTGATTTAATAGAAACATTTCAAGGTAAGTAATTATTTAATTTAGTGATGTATAAGAGTTTTTTTTTTTTGTTAATGGTAATGAACCGCCTCCTCTGGTGTTCTCCCAAGACTTTTTTCGCCCTCTACCACCAAAAAGGAGTTATTTGCCACAGTTGTCTGTGACTTGCTTATCAAAGGATCAAAGCATTAAAGGATTAGTTCATTTTTAAATGAAAATTTCCTGATAATTTACTCACCCCCAAGATGTTCATGTCTTTCTTTCTTCAGTCGAAAAGAAATTAAGGTTTTTGATGAAAACATTCCAGGATTTTTCTCCATATAGTGGACTTCAATGGCCTCCAAACAGTTGAAGGTCAAAATTACAGTTTCATTGCAGCTTCAAAGAGCTCTACACGATCGATCTAGCATACTGCAGTGTGCAGCAAGTGTCTCACAGCAGCCACCAAGTGAACACACGGAGTAATGTTATAACATCATTTTCAACACACTCAAATGTATGTAATATGATAAACAGAGCTGCGCTTGACCGGAAAAGCGGAAGTGGCGCCGGCGACTGTGGCATAATTAAAGTTCCACTGCTCGCGAGGCATGTGTTGTGTTCATCTCTTATTAACAATCGCTCCAACGGCGTCCTATATCAATTCTTTTCCACCGGCTGTCCCAAGATTCTGCTCAAACTTGGCATCATCAAGCTACACCTTTGTTTTGAATAGGTGTCCTCTAGTGGACCAAAAACTACATACTACACCTTTAATGTTATGAAGCGATGAGAATACTTTTTCTGTGCAAAAACAAAAATAACCACTTTATTCAACAAATTCTTCTGTCCCCTGTCATACTGCTACGCTATTTTCGTTGCAGAGCTTCAGTGTTTACATCAGAACTCGGGCTCATTATTGGCCGATGCATGCATGTGATGCTGATGGAGGAGCCAGCCAATAATGAGACAGCGTTCGATATAAGTACACGGAAGCTCTGAACTGCATTCACTACGTCAACTGCATATGTCAACAGTTCAAACTGTTAAATACAGTTGTTATTTTTTGTTTTGTTATTTTTGTGCTCGTCGCTTCATAATATTAAGATTGAACCGTTGTAGTCGTGTTGACTATTTCATCGATGTCTTTAATACCTTTCTGGACCTTGACAGGTACAATGACGTTGCTGCCTATGTGTGGTTCAGAAACCTCTCGGATTTCATCAGAAATATCTTAATTTGTGTTCTGAAGATGAACGAAGGTCTTACGGGTTTGGGACAACATGAGGGTGAGTACTTAATGACAGAAATTTCATTTTTGGGTGAACTATCTCTTTAATCTAACTTAGAACACCAACCAATATGTAAATCTTATTTATTTCTAACTTAATTGCCTTTTGAACGCTTAGACATGTGCCCAAGTCACTGATATATATTTTAAACAACACTAACAATATAGCTAGATCTAAATCCAGAGGATATTGTCATATCGTTAACCTAATTTTACTATTTTAATGATCTTTAAATAAGAGTAGTTTACTTTATTATGGTGTAAATGTTTCTTTTTCTGCTTCATCTTATCACATAGGAAGGAGTGGATGAGGAAAGCTTTATGCTATTGGATGAAGCCAGCATTGCTGCTTTAATTCCAAGAGTTGGTCTCAGGGTTAAATTCAGGAAATTTCATTCAGAACTTTTGGGAGTAAGTTTCCACTAGCTTAAACGATGATTACATTTTTTCAAGTGCAGTCAGGAAATTTCAGGGGAAACAAAACAACTTTTTGCACATCTAAATTTGATTCATGGCATTAACAGTGCTAGCACTTACTTCAGATGTTGTGAAAAAGGCTGTAACAGAACATTCAATTACTTACGGTCATATAAGAGACACATATTAAAAGAACACATTTGTCAAACAGTATCATCCACAACAGATACAGATTTGCACAACCAACATATTCCAACACAGTCACCATCAGAAAACATGACAATATTGACAACACTTACAGATGACTCTGGGGGCGATGAAGAATCCGAGGATTGGGATGATTTAGCAGAGGAAGATATAACATACAGAGTGGCATGCTTCCTTGCAAAGCTTAAAGCCCAATCGAATCAAACCTATTCTGCAATTAATTACATGGTCAAGCAAACATCCTCTTTGATCAATGATATTGTAGGTAACTTGCAGACTAAGACACTAGCTCTGTTGCATCAGCTTGGTCACTCAGATCACCCTGATGTCAGTACCTTAAAGAATCACTTTAACAGAGCAGCTGAACTGGTAATGAACTTGGATTCTGACTATAAACAGATGAAGTATTTTTCTGAAACAGAGTTTTACATTAAGCCAGAGACTAAGTAGTTTCCAGGCACATATGTTCAGCATTTGGATACATTTGGACTGGCAGCGTGAGGCAAGTAGCAGTCCAGGACACTTTTCAATGTTCCTTTATACCCTGTCCTTAAAAAAATACTAGAAAGTCCAGGTACCATTGAAAAAAATTCTCTCTCAGAAGCAAAATAAAGATAGTGCCCTCATTGATTATACTGATGGTGAGCAGTACAAAAACAGCCACCTGTTTTCCAAAGAAATCTCTGTTCCGCTGACGCTCTATAATGATGATTGTGAAATTGTAAATTCCATCGGTTCCAAGACTTCAATCCACAAACTGGGGGTAATTTACTTTCAAATTAAATGTTTACCACCTGAGATGCTGTCTTCTTTGTCAGCATGCTTTTTGTTGGCTCTGTACAAGTCAGACGACATCAAGACTTATGGCATGGACTCGGTTCTAGAATGTATAGTTCATGATTTGAGGGATTTGGAAAATAATGGCATTCAAATTGAGACTGAACAATTCAATGGTACCATTAAGGTTGGAGTTGCACAGGTGTGTGGGGACAATCTTGCCCTGAATTCTCTTCTTGGTTTTTCAGAGAGTTTTTCAGCAAATAGTGTCTGTCGCTTGTGCAAAATTAACAAACCAATGCACCGAATTATAGTCAGGATTTACAGACTAACAATCCTACAGAAATGGGCATAAAACGGAGATGTGTCCTGGACGAGCTTGCATTCTTCAGTGTTGTTGACAATGTTACACCTGATATCATGCATGTTATTTTAGAGGGTGTTGGCCCTCTGGAGGTGAAACTAGTGCTGTCTGAACTTATAGCTGAAGGTCATATTAGCATGGATACTCTAAACTACAGGATAACAAGCTTTGATTATGGTTCCCTTTCAGTCGGTCACGTTCGACGTACGTCAGTTTTGACCGACGAATTGGGATATCGCCAGAGATCAGCTTCGAGTAACTAAAAACAAGCCAATGGAATTGGCGTGTGATATTTGCATAATGCGCACCGCCTCTGCCAGGTGGTATAAATAGGAAGCAGATGCAATCGCACTCTGTCTTTCGCTTCGGAGCCAACCTGTGTGTTCCTGCTATTAGACTGAAAGTGACTTCTCAAGCCTTTGAAGAGCTTTGTTCTACAGTGCTGGCGTTATGGCACCGTACAGCGAGGCTGCGAGCTTGTGACTGTGTTTGTGGGTGGTTTATGTTTAGTAATAACATGGCCACATCAGCGCTCAGCGTGCCGTGTGTCGTCCAGTTAGATGGCCATGTTCACTGTGCCACATGGCTGGTAGCTTCTGGGTGGATTGCTGGTCCTTCTCATGGGGCACCTAGCATCTTAGTCAGGGCTTCAGCAGAGGATCAGATGTTGACTTCTACATTGGAGAGAAGGTTGTTGGGCTCTGGACATGAAGATGAGGCTGAGCGTCCCACGGTTGTGATGTGCTCATGCTGAATCAGATTCAGAGTTAACGACCATGCTTTCCCGGGCCCCTGGGGGCATCGTGCGACGCATTCTCGCCTTGCCCTGCCCCCTGTCTTTTTTTTTGCATGAAAAACTTAGCAGTTTGGAAGCCTTTTTTGATGGCAAATATGGAATGCCAAAAGGGCCATAATCTGCATTAAAAGTTTTTTTTCTCTCTCATTACCCTCTATGGTGGGGTGGCAGTGCTACAGTGTCTTGGCCCCCGGCAAGTCTGTGGAAGGCCAAAGCACTCATTGCATATGGGTAGTTCTGAGTCGGGGTTTAGCTACGCATGATGCAAGTCATAGCGCAGGCCCCTGGCCAGACAATGTCCACCATGGTGGTCTGGAAACACCCGTGGCTAGCCTTGCAGAGGTGTGTTGTCGTCAAAGTACGCTTTCTCGATGCTCTCATCTCACATGCTGGCCTAAAACCCAGCCCGCTCAGCCCGCAGCCAAGCTAGTTGGCTTGCGAGTAGCGGTTCTGGAGAAACGGGCAACCTGGAGCTGAGGTAAACAGTTCTTTGGGGGACGAGGCCCGCATCACTCCCTTCCCAGAGGAGGGCCCGGTGGAGAATTTTGGTCTGTTCCACCGCTGGCTCTCCGGAGTCCAGCGGTACCCACGAAGTAGAACTGTTTTCTAATTTTCAGTGGAGAGGCAGTTGAAAAGGAGACCTTACTTCAAGCAGTGGATGTATGCTTCAAAATGTTCTACATCTATGACATAAACTACCCAAAGCCCTCTGCTCCCATTTGGGAGTTCTTGCAGCATGCAGTCTATAATATTCCTGGAGGAGCTCCTTCTACACATTGTCACCTCCTAAAAAACTTTGTATTCAATGTTACTGATCATCAGTAGATCCAGTAGCCAAAACACACATCAAGGTGTTTATAACACAATGCATATGGTATACACTGTAGACTTGTTATTAAGGATATGTTTATTTCTTGAAGTATTATAAAGGTATGTCCTTGGTGTACACATTTGTGATTTTAATTTGTATACCGTATGTGCAAAAATGTTTAGATTGTATATTTCTGTACTGTATGTGTACATCTGTGTTTTAAATGTGTATTATATATGCACCTGTGTAGGTTTTGAATCAGTAAACTGTATTTTGTAATAAATAATAATAGTAAATAAATCATTTGTTATGAATTAGAATACTGTATGTGCACATTTGTTTGAATTTGTATACCGTATGTGTTTTTTTTGTTTTGTTTTTTTGTGATATACCATATGTGCACATTTGTTTTGGATTTGTATACCGTATGTGCACATTTGTTATGAATTAGAATACTGTATGTGTGTTACGGTGTGGTGCTGTAGAGACGAGGCGTATTCGGAAAACCACAAAATAAAGGCTTTTTTTTTTTTTTTTTAACACGAGGGAGCGTTACATTAACACACACATCTTAAACAAACAATACAACAGACAAGGAGTGCAGGAGGTGAGTCCATTATAAAGGGAGTGCAGATGATCAGAAGCAGGTGCAGGTAATCCATGATGATGGGGAGATGACGAAGAAGTGAGTGCAGGTGTGGAAACAGGAGGATTATGGGAAATGGAGTCCGGAAACAGGGAACTGTGACAATGTGCACATTTGTTTTGAATTTGTATACCGTATATGCATTTTTTTAGTATACCATATGTGCACATTTGTTATGAATATTTGTACTGTATGTGGATATTTGTGTTTACATGTATGTGATACATGTATTTTAATTTATGTATATTGTATGTGTACATCTGTTTTGGATTTGTGTATTTTGAATATTTGTACTTCGACATTTATTTGTCATGTATTCTACAAGTTTACTCTTTAGTATTTATATTAAATACTAGGCTCACCAATATTGAGTACATTTGTCATTTAAAACTTATAACCTGTTTTTAAAACAGATTTATTGTTTTTCTACTTGAATAAATAGTCTGTATTTGAAAACTGTATTTTATTCATTAAAATAATCTCATGAATAAAAGTAAATAGTTAACCCAACTGGTTTTTAACCCAATATTTTTTAGTGATACGCTTACCACACACACATGTTGGGTTTCCATGTTTTATGGGGACATTAAATAAACAAAATAATATTTGTACTGTACAAACTGTATGTTCTATCCCCTAACCCTAACTCGATTTTGGGAAGATGATTTGCGCAAGTTGCGTTCCCAAATGCAAATTATAAGCGACTCAGACACACAGCACTTGCAGTGTAGCCTTTTCTGAGAAATGAAACTGAAAATGAACAGTGCTGAAACATGCAGCGCGTCAGACTATATTTATTTAGTTTCAACAGCGATTTGATGATCGCACCAACTAAGCCATATCACATTCTCACAATGCATTGTCAAAATTGCTTGCATTTGTTAACAGCGCAGTCTTGCCCCGCACATTATGGCTGACTCGTTGACGCTGCAACAGTCCAAAGAGGCCAATAGGGGGTCTAGTGTTCATTATAATGTCTATGACAGAACGGGCATGACGCATCTATCAGGAAACGAAACTGTTACGCTGCCTACTGAGCTTGTGCCACAGAGTTATCCGTATAATTTTCCTCAAGCAACAAGAAAAAGGATGTCAGAGATGAGGTGAATACCGTTTTAATATTAACTAAAGATTTGTCTTGATTATGAAGCTAAATTACAAAGGTTAATGCTAACAGCCTGGAAAGTTTTGAAATCAGGTCGAGGAGACCTGAGGAGAGACATAATGTTACAATAAGTGCATAGCTAATGTATTTGCAGTCGAGTTTCACGTGAAATTGTTGTTTAAATAACGATATTCTGTTCAGATTACACTTCAAACTCCGTTATAGCATAACAACAGTACCGTGGTAGGAAAAAATGAGCACATTTTCTATTGCATGAAAATGCTTAATAATGTTTTTTAATAATTTCAATTTGCATGGCTAATTTAATATCAACAATGTTTTTAATCGAGAAATGAATTATTGATTATTCAGAGTAAATTTGATAATATAGGCCTACTAACTACATGTTTATTTCAATATATAAAATGTAGATTAGATTTAGGAGAGACCGGAGTGAAATTAAACAGATAAGAGAAACTAGTCGTTAAAATCACTACATCATATAGATGATCATCAGCCTCTTAAGGCGATAGTAAATTTGTAAGTGTCCATGTAAAAATACAGTTTAAAGGACAAAAAAAAAAAAAACACGTCAAGTTTAAAATTATGTTGGTTTAATGAAAGAATGGCATCATCTGAATCTTAATCTTAATTTGAGAGGCTATAACAACCACACAAACTTTTCATTTAGGCTCTGTGTAAAAAAAAAAAAAAAAAAAAAAAAAAAAAGGAAGATATTTAATGGCTAATTAGACAGACCCTTCCTCATAACCACCTCATAACCACAGTCATAGCTGCAGCTTTCTCATGGTTTATTTATACTGAAACTAAGCAGGGCTGGGTTTGGTAAATCCCTGGATGAGAAATGTTCTGAAAAACTGCTAGAAGAGTGAGTTTAGCAGGGGGCGCACTCCTTGCATCCAAATTCAAGTATAGTGGTGGGATATACACTGATGAGCCAAAACATTATGACCAGTCACAGATGAAGCAAATATCGACGATAATCTCCTAACAAGGCCACATATTAAAGGTCTGGCTAGATTAGATGGTAAGCAAACCATCAGTTCTCGTAATCAACATGTTGGATGCAGGAGAAATGGGCATGAATTAAGATCTGAACAACGTTGACACAGGCCAAACTGCTATGGCTAGGCAACTGGGTCAGAGTATCTCTGGAATGGCAAATCTTGTGGGTTGCTCCCGGTCAGCTGTGGTGAGAATTTACCAACAGTGGTCCAAGGAGGGACAAACCACAATCCGGTGACAGGGTGTTGGGCGCCCAAGGCTCATCGATGCACTTCTAGTTCTAGCTATTCCTATCACAACCAGAGGGAGTTCTCTGGGTTCAGGCCAAATTCCCTCCACCCGGACAGCACACCAAATACGCATAACCTTTACTTTATCTAATTGTATGTAAGTGTGAACTTGTGAACTTGGTGTCAGATACCACAGGACACCTTCAGGATTCATTGGTGGGTCGGCGCTGTTTTGGCAGCACACGGAGGACCATCAGCATATTAGGCAGGTGGTCATAGTGTTTTGGCTCATCTGTGTATAGCCTACTATAAAAGGCACTGTCGTTTGAATGATCATTTAAAGCATGATCATTGATCATCCAAACTCAGTCTTGAAGGACTACTGTCCTGCAGAGTTTAGCTCCAACTTGCCTCAACACACCTGCCTGGAAGTTTCTAGTATGCCTAATTAGACCTTGATTAGCTGTTTCAGGTGTGTTTAATTGGGGTTGGAGCTAAACTCTGCAGGACAGTGGAGCTCTAGGATCGAGTTTGGAGATCCCTGATTTAGTCCTGACTCCATGTGGTTATTTAAAATCCACTAAAAAAGTGTTTCACTAAAAAAGTAGGGGTTACTCGGTGTCCTCGTGGAGTTCAGGAGATTCCCCTCTTACTCTAACGCACTTTGAGTGTGGGAAAAGTGTATTTAAATGTAATTCATTATTGTGGAATGCTCTGTCTTTATCACACTTCCGCTACAGCTATATATAAACATTCAGACATATGTTTTTGTCAGAGGTATTATTATTATTATTAACAATATTGTTTAAACAAACAATACATTTTTGTTATTATATATTATTTAAAGGGTTAGTTCACCCAAAAATGAAAATTCTGTCGTCGTTTACTCATCCTCTTGTCGTTCCAAAACCGTAAGACCTCTGTTCATCTTCGGAACACAAATGAAGATATTTTTAACCCTTTAAGACCTAAAGGCATTTGTAGAATTGTTCAGAGTTGTTTTTTTCTGAATGATATACACAAAAGTAAAGACTCGTAATTCCAAAACTAAAGCGAGTCCAAAGGTAGGTATCATTACATTTTTAGAAAATATAAATTTGAATTTAATTCAGTTGAACATTCTCTTGCTGAGAAACTGCTGATAAAAGACAAACAAATATATATAATTTTTTTTTATAACTTTACATATCTTTCTTATTTGACATGCAATAATTAAGAAAGCTACGGAGCCCTGCACATGACATGCAAGAAAAAAAAATTAAATTGTGCGCACGATTTACTAATTCGTTCCCTCGATTTACTAAATCGTGCGCACGACTTACTAATTTGTTCCCTTGATTCATGCACATGGTTTATAAATTGAGGGAACGAAATAGTAAATCGTGCGCACATTTTAGTAAATCGAGGAAATGAAATAGTAAATCATGCACACGTTTTAGTAAATCGAGGGAACAAATTAATTAATTGTGCACACAATTTAGCCAACTATTTTTTTCCTGCATGTCATGTCCGGGGCTCTGTAGGAAGCAAATAAGATAGGAGGAAATTTTTTTGATGAAGCTCTCCTACATGTGAGCTGCATCTGGGTCAAATTTTGTGGTGATGGCATAAAGTAATCAAAAATTACAGAATTTGGAACCAAGGTAGCCTTTTTGTTTAGCCTTTGACAACCCTAATGGATATTTTTAAAATCATTCTTTCATGAGGAAACTTTCGTGATCGACACAAGGGTGATTTAGGCTCATTTTAATTGCGAGAATCTGCTTTAAATAATGCATTTTTTACGATCTGTGCATGTTTCATGAAGTTATAAAAATGTAGTAAAAATGTCACTTGAAATCTACATATTTGTTTTTAGTTACATAAATTATGAAAACATTTTTTTTCTATTTATCAGCAAATAACTCAGCACTACTTAGGAGTTAATCAAATTGGCTACATGCATTGTAAAGTTCACACTTGATTATTAATTAATATGATTATTAATCTTTCATTGCTAGGTGGCGCCAGCGGGCAGTTTCCAAGCTTTAAAATGATACCTATGTTGTGTTATTCCACGTTGTGCATGGATAGTTCCTGTAACATTGGATAACGCATTGCATCCCGGAAAGACGAGAGACATGTTTTTAGCCAAATATATTACATCACTCCGTGAGTAATATCTCGTGATCGACACAACGGATTATGTTGTTTTAGGGCTCATTTTAAGAATCTGCTGTTATTAGTGATGTGCCATCTATGATCTGTGCATTTTTCATTAAGTTATGAGTAAAAACGCCACGTGAAATCTACACATTTGTTTTGAGTTAGCACCTGTTTTTGTTGTAAACTGTGCAGACTGATTAGAGGGTGAAAACAATGCAACATGAGCATGTTAGAGGCATGATCTGAATGTGTAAAGTCTCTGATTTTGTATGCAAAAAGAATTATTGTGCTAGTACCTACTCGGTTTCAGTTTTTATTGGCTCTTAAAGAGAGACACACAAATAAAGGGTTAATAAAATCTGAGCAATTTCTTCCCTTCCATTGATACCTACGCAACTTCCACTTTGATGCTTCAAAAAGTTCATAAAGAGATAAAAAAACGAATCCATATGAATTGAGTGGTTCAGTCCAAATTTTCTGAAGAGACAATCTCTTATACGCTGAAGATTTAATTTAGGCTTTTATTCACATATAAACATTCAGCAACACAGATATAAGATATAAACAGAAGTTTGAGCATGTTCACTTGTCACATGAAACATTGAGGTTCATTCTAATGTGTGCAGCACATTTGTGCTTCCGCAAGAGGTTTGCTTGAGTTTCTGTTTATGTTCACTGATCAATGTTTATATGTGAATAAAAGCCTAAATTCAATCTGTTCATTGTGTCTCTTCAGAAAATTTGGACTAAACCGCTCAATCATTATGGATTAGTTTTACGATCTCTTTATGAACTTTTTGAAGTGTCAAAGTGGTAGTTGCGCATCTGTCAATGGAGGGACAGAAATCGCTCAGATTTCATTAAAAATATTTTAATTGGTCCTCTGAAGATGAACGAAAGTCTTACGGGTTTGGAACAACATTGAGGGTGAGTAAATGATGAAAGAATTTTTGATTTTTGGGTGAACTATCTCTTTAAAACTAAATGGGTAATGGTTATGGGTGGGTCTTCACACTTGCATAACAATTTTAATAAACTAAAATAAATTCAGAAGCACTCTCTGCTCTCCCTACTTAATATTAAGGCATTTTATTACAATGCGTAATGGTCTTCTAATGAGTTGTTTTTATTCTTTTAATAAATTAATTTGTTTTCTTGTCAGTTCGATCCAGGACAGTTTACAACCAAAACTGGATCAGCTGGAGTGTCACTTTACTTGGGACATTAAAAAAGATGATCTAGTCTTAACAGATGTCCTCAAGAGGCTTGAGGAACAGGTCAAGGGGGGTCTAGGTGGGGAGCAAGGAGTTGCACGAACTCACTGCTCTTTAGGATATGTGAAATTCCTTCTTGAGCACAAAGGAGAGGCCCTCACCCACCTGTTGAAATCTGAGACACTTATTAAAGAAATCCTCAGTGACAACTGTGACAAGACTCTAATTGTCACCTATGGAAATTTTGCCTGGATAAACTACCACATGAAGAACTACTCAGAGTGTGAAAGTTACCTGATGAAGCTTCAGAAGATAAAGGAAACATTTCCAACTGATTTTTCATCTGTTCCAGAGGTCCTTGGTGAGAAAGGATGGGCCTATCTTAAATTCTCTCGCAAATATTATGACAGAGCCGTAGAAGTTTTCCAGAAGGCTGTGGAATTGGATCCAGAAAATAGCGAGTGGAACGCTGGTTATGCCACAGCTCTGTATCGCATTGAAACTGGTACTCACACTGAGTCTTTCACTGTGGATTCACCTGCGATCAAACAGCTGAGACAGGCCCTTCACATCAACCCAGACGATGATAACTTGAGAGTTCTTCTAGGACTTAAACTTTCGTTATGTTCCAAAAAGTTGATGAATGAGTCTGAGAAACTAATGGAGACAGCTCTGAATGGCTCTCCAGAAGATCCACATGTCATAAGGTATGTTGGGAAATTCTTCAGGAACCAAGGATCTGTTGACAGGTCCATTGCACTGCTGATGAAAGCACTTGAAAGATCACCAAACTCAGGTTTCATACATCATCAGTTGGCAATGTGCTACAAGAATAAGAAAATAAATTTACAAAAAGAAAATCGACAAGACAGACATAACAGAACTCAGGTAAACGATGCACGAAATCAGTGCATCTACTACTTAGAAAAGGTGACTTCTCTGAAAGCTTCCTTTATCATTGCCATGTGTGAGCTTGCACTTCAATACGGCGAGAGAGGTGAACTGTCCAAGGCAGAGAAACTGTTTAGAAGAACATTTGAGACAGCTGAAGAGAAAAATGATAGTGTGCATGTAGTACATTATTACTATGCTGAGTTCCAGCAGTACAGTAAGAGGTGTGTGGACTTTGCAATCGATCGCTACAAAAAGTGTTTCACAATGGATCCACATTCTAGTGAGGGGGAAAGAAGTGCAAAGAAACTGATGACCATTGCCCAGAGATGGCTCAAGGTTAACCCAGATGATTGGAAGGCCAATGAAATACTGGGATTAATTTATCAATTGAAAGGGGAAAAGTATGGGGACACCAAGAGCTATGCAGCCACTTCAGACAATGAAGAGGATGATGAATACCATAGTAATCTTAGTGAGTGCCTTAAAGGATGCACAATTAATGGTTAAAAAACATCAACAATGGGCCTTAATTGTTCACAGAAATAATGTCCGTAGACATAAATTTGTTCTTATCCTTGTTCTTATTAAATCCTGGTGAATCCTCATGATGAATCCAAGTGATTCCAACTGAGGATGTGCCCGCAGCTAGTAATTGGAATAAAACATGCCCAAAGTTTCTGTACAGTCTCACATCTCTCTTTTTCTTGCTAGCTTGCTCCCTCTCTAATGCATGTTCACTTTTGCTTAAGAGAAAGATCTTTGAGTAAAGCATTGCATTTTCAAAACCAGATGAAGACATACGGTGAATTTAGGTTGTTTTGTGCTCAATTGGTATGCACTGTCAGAGCATATAAATGGACTTGAATTAAAGGAACACACGAACGATAAAGTCATATGGCTAATGCAGTATTGACATTAGATTTTCATTTCTACATTTTAAGGTTGTTCTCTAAATGTAAACAAATATGGATGTAAAATTGTGTTTGTTTTTCTTGAAAGTGTTTAGACATTGAATGTGCTATATAAAGTGGGCCACCTTTAACCTTGAACACAAATTAATTATTAAAGTGACATTCACTGATTATTTTATGATTGATAATGTAGGCTATAATAGATTTTTAAAAAAAGAAAACAGCAATAAGTGTCCAGTCAGAAATGTTAAAGTCATAGATGATGACTCCTACTGTAAACTTTTAAGAAAATATAGAGAAAAACAACATGTCCTATCAGCTACATTTACACATTTCACAGATGCTTTTATTGAAAGCAATTTACATTGCATTCAAGGTATTCTCCTGTATTTCCATTAGGACAAAACCCATGACCCTGACATTGTTAACACCATGCATTTGAGATACAGGAACACTGTCGTTGTTTCACAACAGCCAAATATATATACATTTTACTCATAGTCTATATGTCGTTGGTTTTGTTGAATATGAATTTGTGTTAATAATTTTTAAATAAATGCAGGATCATTTTATGATAAATCAGGGAGGGCCCACTGTACCTGAAAAGACCATTTGTCTGGAGTGCATGACCTCAAAATGTTTATACCTTCCAAATAACAAACTATATGAACTAAATACATTTTCTTTTTCTTTCTTTTTTTTTTTTTTTTTTTTAAATCTCTGGTTATCTAAATTATACATTCAACAAAACGCACAAAACTGTTTTTATATACAGTAGTCCTAGAATTAGGTCTAAATTTGATCATATATTTTAAATGTATTTTTGCACCTTTATTGATGAATCATGAATTTTGTGTGAAGCTGTTTGTACAGATTGTACACAACTAGTCCAGTTAGTAAACAAGACTCAATGTGACACAAGAGTTATACCTCTGAAATTTTTCAATTATAGTATATTGTGCTTCTGTAAGGCAAAAAACAACAACAAATAATCCCAAAATTAAAAACTTAAAATAAAACATTAAAATACTGTCTTTCAATATATCAAAATCTAAAACCGTTTGTGCTGCCAAATTCTATGCAGTTCTCCATTAAACTGAAATTAAAATAAGGTGATCTGGGGTCCAGAGAGGAATTCTTCTTATAATGAAAACAACTATAAAAAAATTAAAACTAATCCAGCCCTGTGGGCCTTAAACATGATTTATATTGATTTTTGTAGTTGTACTTAATTTTTAGGAGAACTGTATGTGAGGCCTTCTAATGTATATTTTTATGTTTCATTTGATTGTCATTTTAGTGCATATGTTGTTTAGTAATGGGTAGTTTAATGTGCCATTGTATACAGAACACATTGTAGGAATGTTGGATGTTTTAAGTGCAGTTATAATTTGTGTTAGTATGTGGGCTATAATTTGTATACATTAATCCTGTATTGCTTTTACAAATAAAAAAACAAAATAAAAAAATCTGGTGGCAAGAAATGCTTACAGAAAACGTGATGTGCTTTTTGGGTTGTGAAACCTGCCTGTATTGATTTTACCAATAAATATTGTCACTTAATGTCAAATCTGCTTCTGTAAGTTTATTTGAGCAAAAGGGTTTGTTTCACATAATGAACTATTCACAATCATGTTGGTTGTCAGACTGATGTTGATATTGAATTTAAATGCATTTTGTTCATTTTTTAAAATTATTTAAAAAAAAAAAAATCTGAAATCTTTTAAATCTGAAAGTGCACCGTATATAAAGTTATTGTCTCTCAAAAGTAAGAGTCGACTCAGAGTCAATTAAATGAGTCGTTTGTAAATCGAATCCTAAGCCATATTGCCCACCCACTTATTGCGCGCGCAGACAATAGTATCCAGCTGCAGACCCGCAGAACCCAGTTTCTGAACCGCAGCCAGAGAACGGAAGTGAGGGGCGGGGCTTAACAGTCATATTTGCGCTACACATATATGTCATTTTCTTTTGTTAAATATAAGTTGTTTTTACATTGATGTCTACAATATTTAACAACAATACTTTTAAATAAAGTCACTTTTCTGTTCATATAATATGCATAAGATATCATTATGTACAAAGAGCAAAATTTTAAAACAGCCTATTGGTCATGCTTAATGTCAGTGAATGGATACAAACACAGTAGTTTATACTTCGAGGATATAAGCTACAACTATACTATTTTTATTTTAAAAAAAATATTAATTAATGTGTGTTGTAAAGTGTTTCCCATTTGACTATATGTGATAGTAATATTTCCTCCACATTTCTAAATAATACTTAACGACACAGTTTGAGAAGATTTAATGTTAATGGATACAAACACTTTAGTTAACTGTTTACTTCAACGATACTACAACTATACAAGTTTTTTTGTATTAATTCAAACATATATTAATAAATGTGTAACATGTAAAGTGTTTCCCATTTGACTGTATATTTGATCGTATTATTTCCTTCATGTTCAAATTGTTACAAATAATACTTTGATTATGTAACGTAGGCTATTATGCATTGTAAAAAGCGCTATATAAATAAAGGTGACTTGACTTGATTTAAATATTTAACGTCAAATAAAAATAACCATTTAAAAAAAAGTCTTGAACAAGTGAAACGTGTGTTTCTCTGTATGAAAACAAACAGGATATTTAAAAAACATTTCTAAAATAATAGGTTTAAAACATATTTAAACTGCTCATAATAAAATAAAAACAAGCAAACAACAAATAATCATCTTAAAACACTTGAAAATTATAAGCCCATATCATGGCATTTCGGCAGAAAATTCATCCCTGAAAACTAAATGAATAAGTTTTAATAATTAATATTTATTTAATATTAACACGATAAATATCTTTGACAAATGCAAAAAAAAACAAAAACAAAACAAAAACAAAAAAATCTTTAATGATAAAATTTGAAAGACGTGAACAGATTCAATAGCCTATAGCAGATAAACACTTAATATAAATATATAAATATAAATACGTTCACCACATCATGACAGAAATATCATACACTCACTGTATACACCTTCTGTTGTTAAATGTCTCATTGGCTTAAATGCATGTTTCACTTTTTTCAAGGATTTGCAATGATTAAATACATGTAGGCCTATATTTTGACATTAAATGCCCATACCTCCGTGTCTTTATACTCCTATACATGTATTAATTTCTTTTTTCTTTTTTTTTTGGTGATGTTGCAGTTTTCCAAGCACAGTGAGACTAATGAATGTAGGACAGCTTCTTTATTATTACTCTAATGAAAAAAGTAATACATTTTTATATGCTTGTCACAAATTCAAAGAACAAAAATTTCACAGTGTCCAATAACCTTCAAAGGGCATAATTGCCAATATATATAATTGTTGTTTTATAAAAAGAAATTTACACACAAATTACAAACAATAGTTAGAGTTGAACCGGAAGTGGGACCGGAAATAGAGCTATGGGAAAAAGTCAAAGACAATCTGGAAAAGAATCATCAGTTTTCTCAGTAATAAAACACCTTTGCTGGAGGGATTAAAGGTGGTTTAAAAAATTAATACTAAATCGCTGTTTAGTGTTCAAATGTACGATACTTGCAAGATGCCTTTAGGCTGAAGAGCATCGGATCTGCAGGCTGAGGAGAAATCTTGATGATTCAGTCCAAAGTTGTAGCCAGTATCTTCTGTGTTGGATGAAGTAATTAAAGCTGTTAATTTGACTCTTAGTGGGGAAAAAGTTCTTTCTCTCTCTCATAGATGAGCACATGGCTGGATTGCAGGCCTAGGCCTACAGGCCTGCAGCAAAAGGGGGTCTCTTCAGTCATCAAAAAAAAAAAAGAGAGAGAAGGAGGGGCATTGTGCACTAGCTTTTAACCTCTGGTCAAAGTCACACCTCTTAGGGTTGACCTGACCAATGAAGATGTTGTATTTCCGGGCGACAACACGCCTCCTGTCAGGGCTTTTACGACCGAGCAAGATTAACTGGCCTCGTTTTTGAAGAAGAACTATTAAAGATTCTTGTAATACTGATGTGTTGCACAAATATCGACATATTGCATACACAAGCATTTAAATCTTCTCGATACGAACCCATAGACACTAAACATGGCATAATTGAAGTTACCTTAACTGTATCATAAACATGTGAATACAAGACTGAGTACAATACAACAAACAGTAATAATGGATACCATTTCCTGGGGATATGCATGTTAATTTATAGAACAGTCTGTCTATACATTAATGCAGGAAAGTCTGTTTTCAGTGGGAAAGATGCAGGAAAGATGCAGGTTTTCTGTGTATCTCTTTGTCTCTGCTCTTCTCTGCTCTCCCATGTGGCAACCAACATTCTTTAGCGCAATATAACTTGTAACTGAGAACTTCTCGGGGGATGGGGGACAGACCCCAGAGTGAGCTTTAAGCAATTATTGGTTAACTATAACAAATAATTGTGTCTGTTTTTTCTCGTTACATTGTTACAAGGGTACTGAGCCTGTGGTAGATCTGTAAGCAAGTGCCAATGCCTTGAACTTGATGCGAGCAGCAAGTGGTAGCCAGTGCAGAGAGATGAAGCGAGGTATGACATGGACCCTTTTGGGCTCATTAAAGACAAGACGTGCTGCAGCATTCTGAATCATGAGGCTCAAGATGGCTCATATAGAGCCTTTGTGCCACTGTCTAGAAGGAGGAGCAGTACGTAAGGGTTAAGAGAATATATCCACAAACAAAAATAGACCCTGGCCTATCACTTCAGGGGGACAATAACGTCAACCTCTAGAATCACCAGGGAGGCTGGCTTTTGCTATCCTTGCAAAAAAGCCTAAGACCTGTCTGCCTAAGCAGGATGTCTAGATTCAGCACTCTCAAAGATTTATCCAATGAGAAGGTACTGCAAACAGGCAATAACCATTTAAATCCGGTTTGAAATGGTTATTGCCTGTTTGCAGTACCTTCTCATTGGATAAATCTTTGAGAGCTCTAGAGAGAGAAGGCCTCAGCAGTATGACTTTCTAAAATGAGAGGAGGCCTAGCAACACTCTACTCTAAAGACAGCAGTCAAGAAGGCTTATAAAGAACCTTAGTGCCACTGTCTAGAAGGGAGGGTTCTAGAGAGCTGAGGCCTCAGCAGGATGACTCTCTAAAATGAGAGGAGGCCTAACTACGCCCTATGTAAAGGATAGCCCAACCAAGGAGCCTCAAAAAGAGCCACGCCACTTGACATCTCTATCCAGGCGAAGCTCTGGGAAGCTAAAGCCTCAGCAGGACAACTCTCTACAATGAGAGGAGGCCTAACTAGATGGAGGAGCTCTAAAGAACGGAGACCTCAACAGGATGACTCTCTAAAATGAGAGGCCTAATTACACCACATACTAAGGACAGCTGTATCGAAGAGGCTCACAGAGAGCCACGTCACATGACACTGCTATTCAAGCAGAGCTCAGGGGAGCTGAAGCCTTAGCAGAAAGGCTTTCAAGAATGAGAGGAGGCCTAGCAACACTCTAAAGACAGTAGTCAAGGAGGCTCACAAAAGAGCCTTACAATCAGGGCTTGACATTAACACCCGCCAACACGCCAAATGCAGGTAGATTTCAGCTGTGGCGGGTAAGACAGCTACTCCTACTAGCCACTTTGGCAGTTGAATATAATTTCAGCCTACAGTCAAACGAAAGGTAGCTAAGCTTGTCGTAGCACAAAATTACAATCCGATCACAATTCGTTATCGATTAACTAGTGAAGGCAGGATCGCCGTAATCGCACTGAATGACACACAACAGGCGTGCGCTCTCTCTCTCTCTGTCACGCGCAATCAGATCTTCTTGCGCCTGAATAGTCAAATAC
The DNA here is from genome assembly GCA_037101425.1 of Elopichthys bambusa. NCBI lineage: Eukaryota > Metazoa > Chordata > Actinopteri > Cypriniformes > Xenocyprididae > Elopichthys > Elopichthys bambusa. Next base: position 18,116,737 of record CM074449.1, read on the forward strand.
ACGCAAACAATGATATCAGAATGTCCATCTTGTGGAGTATCTTGCGTGGATACAGTCGGTGTGGCTTAAGCGGACGTAAACAGGTGGGTAAAAACTGGATGTGTGTCAGTATATTACGTACATGCATTCAGTCAAGTCAAGTCACCTTTATTTATATAGCGCTTTTTACAATGTAGATTGTGTCAAAGCAGCTTTACAGTGATAACTGGTACATTATTTTGGCTGCACAGCAGCTCTTAAGGAATAGTGTCAATGCAGGTAGATCAAAGCACTGTTGAATAAAACAGCAGCCCATTTAAATATCTGTATGTAGTTCATGTTAATCACACAACAGAGGATATTAAATAAATGTTAAATAAACCTACTGTATCTGAAAAAAGAGTTTAGGCTATTTAATTTACTACTGTATTTGTAATTTGCTAATTTGCTTCTTTGTTCTTTTTATATAGCCTAACAAAAATAACTTACAAAAATAATTATTAATTATAAAATTTATTATATCATGTTCATATTACCCCTTGCCCACCTATATATACCAGCTGATATACCATGTAGGCCTAGTCTTGATTTAGGTGGTCAATCTGCATTTGAAAGTTTAAAAAGGTTTTTAATCTAGCTAATCAAGTAAAATTACTCAAAATCAAGTAATTTTAGCATGCCAAAGTCAACTTTAATCATATAAAATGAAAAATGGAGCGCAGCTGGAAGAAAACAAAAGAGAGAGAATGACTGAGTACAGAAAGGCCTTAAAATCTGCTAGATCTGCCTATTTTTCAAAACTTTTAGAAGAAAATAAACAAAACCCTAGGTATTTATTTGATACAGTGGCTAAATTAACAAGAAATAAAGCTTCAACTTCTGATGTTTCCAAAGAGCACAGCAGTAATGACTTTATGAACTTCTTTACTTGCAAGATTGATAATATTAGAAAAAAAATTATAACCATGCAACCATCTAATACAGTATTGCGTCAGACAGTGCATTGTAGTGTCCCTGAGGAAAAATTCAATTCATTTACTGCTTTAAGAGAGGAAGAATTGTCTAAACTTGTTAAATCATCAAAATCAACAACATGTATGTTAGACCCTATACCGACTAAGCTATTGAAAGAGATGCTTCCAGAGGTCATAGATTCTCTTCTTAATATCATAAATTCATCTTTATCACTAGGATATGTACCAAAAAACTTTTAAGCTGGCTATTATTAAACCTCTTATTAAAAAGCCACAACTTGATGCTAGAGAATTAGTCAATTACAGGCCGATCTCAAATCTCACTTTTCTGTCAAAAATACTTGAAAAGGCAGTATCATCACAACTATGTTCCTTTTTAGAAAGAAATAGTATCTATGAGGATTTCCAGTCAGGATTTAGACCGTACCATAGTACTGAGACTGCTCTCATTAGAGTTACTAATGATTTGCTCTTATCATCAGATTGGGGTTGTATCTCTCTATTAGTGTTACTGGATCTTAGTGCTGCATTTGACACTATTGATCACAATATTCTTTTAAATAGACTCGAAAATTATGTTGGCATTAGTGGAATTACATTGTCATGGTTCAAATCATACTTATCTGACCGTTATCAGTTTGTAGTAGTAAATGAAAAGAGGTCATATCGATCACAAGTTGAATATGGAGTACCGCAAGGCTCAGTACTAGGACCATTGCTTTTCACTCTGTACATGCTACCACTGATCTCAGAATTCAGGCCAGTTGATAATACCTAGAATATCAAAATCAACTGCAGGTGGTAGATCCTTCTCCTATTTGGCACCTAAACTCTGGAACAATCTTCCTAGCATTGTTCGGGAAGCAGACACACTCTGTCAGTTTAAATCTAAACTAAAAATCTCTTTAACCTGGCATACACATAACACATTATCAATTTATGTTTTCAAATCCGTTAAAGGATTATTAGGCTGCATAAATTAGGTCAGCCGGAACCGGGAACACTTCCTATAACACCAGATGTACTCGTTACATCAGAAGAAGAATGGCATCTATGCTAATATTAGTCTTTCTGTTTATCCCGAGGTTTACCGTAGTCAACCGGATCCAGGCTGCATCCAGGTGAGACCAAGGACCTGCGCCTTGACACGACCACAACGCAGCCGTGAAGTATCAGTAGGAGATTGAGTCAACTAGATCATCCACTGTGAAGGCCTCATCAACATGACAACCAGTGGCGCAGCTCCTCAACAACCGTCCATACCGGTGTGATGAATACGATCCTCAGCTGGATGGAACTGAATTAAATACTTTGAATGTTGCGATCCTATCTGACTTATGATAGCAACCTAAGTCGTAATAAAGCCACCTGTTTGCCACCTGATGTCACCTGTTGGAGTTTGGGTTCCTTGCCGCTGTCGCCTTTGGCTTGCTAAGTTGGGGACACTTGACAATTGACATTTGATTTTCAACAGTGCTTTGATCTGCCTGCATTGACACTATTCTTTAAGAGCTGCTGTGCAGCCAAAATAATGTACCAGTTATCACTGTAAAGCTGCTTTGACACAATCTACATTGTAAAAAGCGCTATATAAATAAAGGTGAAAAAAAAAAAAAAAAGTAATTTCCCAACAGCAAAATTGTGGCCAGTGAAAATGCTGAGTGGCTAGTAACTTTGGAAAACAAAAAAGTTAATGTCAAGCCCTGCTTACAATCTCTCTGCACTATCTAAAAGAGGAGCTCCAAAGAACGGAGGCCTCAACAGGATGACTCTCTAAAACGAGAGGAGGCCTATTCCACACAAAAAAACTAACCAAGTGGAGCTCTGGAGAGTGGAGCCCTCAGCAGGATGACTCTCTAAAACAAATGGAGGCCTAGCAACACTCACAAAGCTTGTCAAGGAGGCTCACTAGGAGCCATACCTCTTGATACTAAGGCTAAACAGAGCTCTAAGGAGAAAAGTACTCAGCATGATGACCGTCTAAAATGAGGGGAGTACTGACAATGCTAAGCAATAATTAAGTTAGTCAAGGATGCTCAACTTGCTCAACTGTAACTAAGTTTGTCAATGGGGCTCACAGAAAGCCAATCAGCTTGACTCTAATGCTAAACAGAGCTCTTAGGGAGCCGAGTACTCAGAATGAAAGCAACTAACAACGTTCAATCGTAACAAACTTGTCAAGGTGACTTATAAAAAACATTCAACTTGACTCTTGATGCTAAATTAAGCTATGGGGAGTGGTGTACTCAGCATGACAACCCTTTAAAACGAGGGGAGCACTAAACACGCTCAACCAAATATCACCTAATTAAGGAGGTTCACCGCAAGCCATTCAACTTGACACTAATGTTAAACGTAGCTCTGTGAAGTGGAGTACTCAGCATGACGACCCTCAGAACAAGGGGAGTACACCCATCCAGAACTGCTCCTATCAAGGAGGTTCACAGAGAGCCATTCAACTTGATACTAATGTTAATTAAGTTTACTTCCATACTGCTCTCAAATACCTAGAATTAGAAGAGCCACAAATTTTGTGGACAAAACTCCACTCTGGCAATAAAGCACATTTGTCGTCATACAGGTCCCTGAAAGTAAACCCCCCACAAACCGCTAGGGAGAAAGATATCTCCTGGAAGCAAAGAATTTTTTTTCCTCCTTATTACAAATGCACCCCTGTGACTATAGCAACCATTAATGGCCAATTTCACTGGAAATTCCATGTGCTTTGTGGCAAGGATAGCTGAACCTGCCTCAGGTGATAGTTTGTAATGGAGTTTTGGAGTAGGAATTTTGTCCCACTCTTGCCTGATATACAGTGCTCAGTGTAAATAAGTCCACCCCCTTTGAAAAATAACATTTTAAACAATATCTCAATGAACGCAAAAACAATTTCCAAAATGTTGAAAAGACTAAGTTTTATATAACATCTGTTTAACTTATAACATGAAAGTAAGGTGAATAATATAACTTAGAGAACAACATTTTCAGTTTTACTCAAATTAGGGTGATGCAAAAATGAGTACACCCCACTGAAAGTCTCTGGAGCAAAGCTAAATTTTAGACTATAAATGTCTAATTTAACAAGAATTCAACCACAGGTGAGTCTAATTATTCATTACACAGGTGTCTAGCAGACAGTTGACTATGTGTTAAAACCCCTTCCTATTTCATGCTGTCAACAATGGCACCACATGGAAGAGAAAGACCTGAGAAAGAAAATAATTTCTTTACACCAGAAAGGTGAAGGCTACAAGAAGATCAGCAAAGCTTTACTTATCAGTCAGAATACTGTAGCAAAAATGGTACAAAAATTTTAAAAAGATGGAACTGCAACCATCTCACAGAGACGTCCAGGTCGTCCACGGAAGTTAACACCTTGATTGAGTAGGGTTGAAGAAAATCGGCATGCAAGTTCACTGCAGTTATCTAAAGAAGTAGAAAGCCAAACTGGGGTGACTATTTCCTGTGACACAATACGGCGTACACTGCAGAGGAATGGCATGCATGGGTGCCGTCCACGAAAGAAGCCTCTCTTAAAGCACAGGCACAGAAAAGCCTGTCTAGAGTTTGCCAGGGCCCATGCTGACAAAGATGAAGACTACTGGGACTCTATACTCAGGAGTGATGAGACCAAGATAAATGTTTTTGGAACGGATGGCTTCAAAACTGTATGGTGTCGCAAAGGTGAGGAATACAAAGAAAAATGCATGGTGCCTACAGTGAAACACGGTGGTGGCAGTGTCCTTATGTGGGTCTGCATGAGTGCTGCTGGTGTTGGGGAGCTGCATTTCATTGATGGCATCATGAATTCACAGATGTACTGCTCTATACTGAAACAGAATATGCTACCATTACTCCGTGCTCTTGGTCGTTGTGCTAAATGATCCTAAACACACATCTAAGGCCACTGTTGGATTTCTGGAGAAAAACAGGGTGAAAGTGATTCAGTGGCTCCTTATCTGAACCCAATCGAACACCTATGGGGAATTCTAAAGAGACAAGTTGAGCATCACTCTCCATCCAGCATCCAGTCTCTAAAAGAGGTCATTCTTGAAGAATGGAAAAAGATAGATGTTGCAAAATGTCGCCAACTTGTTCATTCCATGCCTAGAAGACTTGGTGCTGTCATTAAAAATCATGGAGGCCATACAAAATACTAGATGTAGTAGTTTTTGTTGTGGGGTGTACTCATTTTTGCATTACCCTAATTTGAGTAAAACTGAAAAATGTGTAATATTATATTATAAACCTTACTTTCATGTTATAGGTTAAACAGATGTTATATTAAACTTGTCAACATTTTGGAAAAAAATGTTTGTGTTCATTGAGATATTGTTTAAAATGTTACTTTTCAAAGGGGGTGTACTCATTTACACTGAGCACTGTAGGTTTCCAGCTGCTGAAGAGTTTGTGGTCATCTTTGACATATTTTTTGTTTAATGATGCGCCAAATGTTCTCTATAGGTGAAAGATCTGGACTGCAGGCAGGCCAATTCAGCACCCGGACTTTTCTATGATGAAGCCATGCTGTTGTAATAGCTGCAGTATGTGGTTTTGCATTGTCCTGCTGAAATACACAAGGCCTTCCCTGAAATAGATGTAATCTGGAAACCTTTATATAACTTTTAGCATTCATAGTGCCTTCCAAAACATACAGGCTGCCCATACCGTATGCACTTATGCACCCCCATACCATCAGAGATGCTGGCTTTTGAACTGAACACTGATAACACGCTGGAAGGTCTCCCTCCTCTTTAACCCAGAGTACATGGCGTTCGTGATTTCCAACAAGAATGTCAAATTTGGACTCGTCTGACCATAGAACACTTTTCCACTTTGAAACAGTCCATTTTAAATGAGCCTTGGCCCACAGGACATGACGGTGCTTCTGGACCATGTTCACATATGGCTTCCTTTTTGCATGATAGAGCTTTAGTTGGCATCTGCAGATGGCACGGCGGATTGTGTTTACCGACAGTGGTTTCTGGAAGTATTCCTAGGCCCATTTAGTAATGTCATTGACACAGTCATGCCAATGAGTGATGCAGTGTCGTCTGAGGGCCCAAAGACCACGAGCATCCAATAAAGGTCTTTGACCTTGTGCCTTACCCACAGAGATTTCTCCAGTTTCTCTGAATCTTTTGATGATGTTATGCACTGTAGATGATGAGATTTGCAAAGCCTTTGCAATTTGACATTGAGAAACATTGTTTTCCACAATCTTTTTACGCACTCTTTCAGATTGGAGAGCCTATGCCTATCTTTACTTCTGAAAGACTCTGCCTCTAAGACATCTCTTTTAAAGCTAATCATGTTACAGACCTGATATCAATTAACTTAATTGGTTGCTAGATGTTCTCCCAGCTGAATCTTTTAAAAATTTCTTGCTTTTTCAGCCATTTGTTGCCCCTGTGCCAACTTTTTTGAGACCTGTAACAGGCATCAAATTTGAAATGAGCTCATTTAGTGGATAGAAGTGTAAAATTTCTCAGTTTAAACATTTGTTATGTTATCTGTGTTCTATTGTGCACAAAATATTGGCTCATGTAATTTGTGGAGGCTACTTAAGTGTGCAGGAAAACAGGTCCATACGCACATAAACTTGTGCTTGCCTTCGTTCTAAATGTTAATGAATTTGGGTATTCTAAATGAGGGAGGGAGTCCCTGCAGCTGGTAATTTGCATAAACACAGCCACACTTTGTCCATTTAAGAGATCACATCCCCTTACACATCCCCTCTTTTCTGCTTGAACAAAAAATTTTGGCCTAGAACAAATTTTTTGTACATTTACAGTAGAATGAATTTTAGTGCCCAATTGATTCATGATTTTTAGAATATTGCTGTGCTTGTGGGGAAAACTGTTAAGTTGGTTGTCTTTCTAAACAGAATATTACAAAAAATGTGTCAAAAAACATGTTGCCAGATCTTTGTTCAAAATCAAGAATCTCTTTTATTGTTAAAATGGTGTCTTAATGCATTTGGTTTTCAGTATCGTCATGTGACATTCCATAGAGAAATGTCTTGAACGACTGCATAATTCTTTCAAGTTTAACAGGTTATTTCAATTTTTCTTGTGATAAAGTATGTTTACAAGTTGTTTCATTCATAAAATGTCATTAAAATAAAAAATGAATTGAAGAAATGAAATAATTAAAATTAATTTCGTAAAAGGATCCCATGATGGGAACCCATAAAAGGTTCTATATATGAAGCACCTGACAGAACCCTTTATGGTTCTATATAGAACCTTTTCTTAGAATGGAAAGAAAAAAAAAAAGAAAGAAAGAAAGAAAGAAAAAACAAAAACACCAGACATTATAGCTACATTTTTATAAACCTGTATTGCTTTGACAAATAAAAACCCTGCTTTTTGTGCATTGCTTGTTATTAAAAAAAAAAATTGTTTTTACCAATATCACTTAAACTTGCAGAATCATGAGATGAAAATATGTGGATTATTACATATATGTGGAATATTACCTATAATACTTTTTATGGTTTTATATAGTCACATTTTTTTAACCCAATGAAACTGATGAAATTCACTATACCTAAAACTATTACTAAACATTTAGTTGAACTAAATAGACTGTTGAACATCAAATTCTAAAGGTTATATATTAGTCCCATGCCCTAGTAGCCTCCACACAAACAATATATCTTCAGCCTCTTGCATAATAGTCATTTAATATATTTAATAATAAAAAAACTAATTTAAAGAATTGTTGAAGAATTGCTCATGCAACTCATGACCATAAAAAAGGCATTGTTGAATAAAAATATCCGACCTTTACAAACCATTTGCAGAGCATGAGCAAATGTATTACCTTTGATATCTGAATTATACAGCAGCTCAGACTGTCCAGATATCTAGGGATCAGCACTGTCCTCTACTGACTTAAATAATGTACTACAACTGGAGCTTCAAGTATAATAACCTAAATTTGTAATTCTGTCCACATAAAAAAAAAAAAAACTCACTGAATGCTGATACATTAAATATGAAACAAAAAGAAAATACATAAAATGTAAGTCTTGATGTGTTGTAACCCACTTTCTTTAAAGGCTGCTACTGTAGATGACAATAAAATATGTTTTAACAAAAAGTCAACAAAAGGCATGTGAAAAAATGTATACACAAACATTTCTCTCAATTAAACATTATTAATGACTATATATAATAACAATATGTCATACAATTGATTAAAAAGAACTAGACAATTTAAAAAAAGAAGAAAATTGCTATTCCAACGCTAGGAAGTGGCTGGTATAATTATTGTCAAGTCTTTATTTTTAGATGAAAAATAGTCCACTTGTTTGCCTTCACATGACACCAATTTTGGGTCTTTGCTCAGGCTGTTCTTTTGGTTTCTTCGGCAATGGCGAATGACAGCTACTGAGAACAGCAGAAAAGAGCTTGAGATCAGGGCGAATCCACTCAAAAAGAATGTTGCTGTGTAAGTCCCTGTGGTGTCAACCAACCAACCTATGAAAAAAAAAAAAAAAAAAATCTTGAGCATGTTGTTGATTTCCACAGAAAATAATTTTGACTCATCACTCAGTGTGACAAAGTTCCATTATAATGTTTATTATAATAGAACTTTGAACTAATAAAAAATAAAATAATTTATGGCTTTTACCTCCAATGGGTGGGCTGACCAGATAGGGAACAGCGTGGAGGAAGTACACAACCCCGAGAGCTGAAGAGAGGTATGTTGTCCCTACAACATCGGATGTTACCACAGGAATAAGGGCAACATAAGCTCCATCAAAGTACCCATAGAGCACAGAGAAGGGTACCAGCAAGACAAATGTGCGTAAAAGGGGGATAAAAAGACAACATAGTCCCTCCATTCCCACAGCAAACATGTAGCATATATTCCTGTACTTCTTCAGACACCTGGAAGAGATACAGAAAGGCTTAGTCAGGATGATCAGAAGCAAAAGATTGACATTCACTATATGTTTTCTTAAAAACTGAGTTTTTTTGTTTTGTTTGTTTGTTTGTTTGTTAAGCTTTTTGACTTTTTCGAATTTTAACTGACAGAAATTATTTCAGTTTAATGAATGTTTAAAAATGCCAACATATTTTCCTTACACCTTGAATACATGTATACACAGTGCCGGTGCTTGGCCGGGGCTTGCAGGGGCTATAGCCCCACCAGAAATGTTCTTAGCATTAGCACATTTATCTTAGATTAGGTGTATTAACGTCCATGTATTAAGATCTGGACAAAGAAATTGTGTCATGTCAATGACCCAGCTGTTTTTTGGGCAACACATTGCACAAAACAACATACCTTCTGTCAGTGAGCCAGCCAAATGTGATGTTTCCAACAATGTCAATGACCCCTAGTATGGACATCAGGAAGGCAGCATGCTGATGACCAACACCTACATCCAGCGCGTACGGCACTAGGTACACAAATGGCAGACTGCACCCACTGGCCAGCAGCAGGAAAGAGCCTGCCAGCACCAGGAAGTCAGGCATGAGCAGGAAGTTGTATTCTTGCATGGACTGAAGGCAGCGCTGTTTAGCATTCACTTCTAATTTATCGCCTGCAGTCTTCCCCTTATGAACGCCATTTACTGCGTGCGGCTTAATGCTATACCCACACTCTGAGTCCACTGGAAGAGGACAGGCCTCCTCTTCCTTTAGAACGATGGGCCGTAACAGAGCTCCACAAACACACAGGTTAGACACGAAGCCCCCTAAAATGAGGAGGGCCCCACGCCATGAATAGTGTTCGATTAGCAGCTGTACTACTGGGGCCAGGATGAAGGTCCCGATGCCACTGCCAGACATGGCAATGCCATAGGCCAAAGCCTTCCTCTCACAGAAATAGATTCCGACCATGGCAATAGCTGGAGTATAGCAAAGGGCGAAGCCAAGCCCTAAAAAAGAGGAATATAAAATAAAACTATGAACATGCTGAACTTGCTACATACCAAGTGCAGAATATGGGTCTGTAGGTCAGTGTTTTAGGGGTCTTACCAGTTACCACTCCCAGGGTAAGGTAAAGATATTCCAGACTTGTGGCGAAGGAGCTGAGGACTAGTCCTATTGAGGCCAGGAATCCTCCTAGTATTACAGCTACGCGGCATGACAACCGATTCCCAATCAGGCTTCCGAGTGGAGCTGCAAAAGTAAAGTGAATAAATGTTGTGCAAGTCATACTGAACAATATGTAAAAAATGATAAAGGTAATATTTAAATAACATTTAATGTAAGCCAGGTTTCCATCCATGTACACTACAGTGTGGAAATTAAGACTTTTTACTTTTAAATTAATACTTTTATTTAGCAAGGATGCATTAAATTATTTAAAGGTGACAGTAAAGTGACAGCTGTTGTTTTGATATTCTATTCATCAAAGAAATCTGGAAAGAAATATCATGGTTTCCACATAATTAGGCAGCACCACTGCATGTTTTCGACATTGCTTACAATAAGAAATGTTTCTTGAGCATTTGCTACTGAAACTTCAAAGTTTTGAACAGTAGTGTATTTTTGAACAAATTCGAAGAAATTACATAATTCTCAGATAATTGGTCACTTTTACTGCCTAGGAACTGCTTGACAAGCTCCCAAACATGCAAACATAATTTCATCAGATCTTTTCATCTGTGTGCTCTAAATCAAGTGCCTTATAGCTTGATTTGGAGCAAATTAACTATTCCCCTGGGTCATTTTCTTCAGTATGCATTTAGGTATATATTTAGACATTATAAAAAGATTTGCTAGTCAAGTTTTAGCATTTTCAGTTTTAATTTTGATCCCCTATATTATGACCCCCTATATTATGGGAATTCATGTGTGTATGCATGTGAGTGTGTTCTGCATTGTTCCATAGTCTCATGTCTTCATTTGTGTGTGTGTTAGTTCTGGATTGTGCCAGATTTTAAATATTTTTTTAACAAATAAAAAAAAAAAAATCCTCTCATTCTATTCATTCTTATGGGAGTCAAATTGACACGCAAGGGAAGGATTTGTTACTTTCTTTTTATTACAAACACGTCGAATCCACTCGATTTCAATTACAATTTTTTTTTTTTTTTTTGGTCCCTTGCGGTTTACAAAGTCTTGTACCACTCCGATGAACACGATTTAAAAAATTAAATGAAATTACTTTTAAGTTTTTACTATAATCAAATTCTTTTGCTAATAAGGGGGAAAGCTGCTCTCTTATATTACATGATAACATATTACAACATATATGATTTGCAACTATGTGCTTACAGAAACCTCTGAACAGCATGGCCCCATAAACAAATCAGCCTTGTGGTAAAAAAAGAACATGTCAGCCAAACACAATATTGGAAATCTTTTTGCAAAAACAGCATTTCTTACGTGTTTTGTTTACTAGTCAGCAGCCTAAAGATGGCCTATCCTTAGCGATGTAATTCTTAAGATTGCTGTACTGTCAACAGCAGACATCACCGGGTGTAAGGAAAGCAAACAGGCCTGTTTTTTTGGGTCAAGCTTGCGACACTGGCGTGTCCTCTCAAGATGTTCGCTGTATGTTGCTGACTTCAAGAGAACTCCCACAGACTACAGGTCTTTCTTAGTTTCTTATGCAACAGTATTGTCTCAGATAAGCAAAAAATTTGTAACTGATTTATGCAGATGGAAACCCTTTTTCAGACCAGCCAATGATGATGATTGTGATACACCAATGTGTGATGGCTTTATTGTCCAGTATAATCATTACGTACCACATAGCATGGTTGTGCAGTCCACTAATGAATGAATCCATGCTGTCCCAGAGTAATCTCTTGCAAAGTGCATCTGAAACTCAACGAAGAATATGGAGATGCATCTGGAAAAGAGAAAATTACAAAACAACTCTGATCAGACAGAACACAAACCACACATACCAAGTTTATGATCTTTAAAGGACCGTATTGTGACACTTCAGCCTAACAACATGCTTTAAAGTCCAGTGCCATTCACAGCCAGTTAAAATGAACAGATTGTGGGTGTCTGGATATGAAGGACTGAGACGAGGTAATGAGGCACAAGCCTCTGCAGTGCCTGTTCTGCACCTGAACAAACAAAACTAAATCACCAGGCAGGTCACTCGGGTCAGAGCACTCAGTGTGGGTATGACAGCCAGCAACTCACGTCTTCCGCCACTGAGACAGACGTGTCTGGCCATCAACCATTGAAGAAGGAGATGTCATTCAGTCACACATAGTGTGAAAACACTATTGGCTTGAATAACACACACATACTTGGATGATAAGAGCTTTTTAAGGGGTTAAGGGTAGAGAAGAGAATATCCATAAGATAGAGAAGAGATTAAAAAGGCACATTTTCCATCTGAAAACCACTGGCTGCACTTTAAGCTCAAAAAGAGTTTCATCATCTGGTACTCCTTGGGTTGATAATCACCACTTATCTCAGCAGGACTTAAGAAATGGTCAAAAGAGTGCTTGTTTCAGAGGTCAGGTCAAATGAACTGTTTTGTTCTCACCAGCCCGTTTGCATTTTCATCCTAATAAATGTAATTATCAGCTTTGCAGACCTGTTCATCAGGTTCTTGCATTTCACACAATGTACCTGTACATTTAGATTAAACAATGAAATAATTATAGGGCTTTACCAGCACACTCAGTTCGGCACATTCACCGCCTGAGGGGGGAGCTCAAAATATCTAAATGGAACAGCTTGTCCAAAGCAGTATAAAAGAAAGACTTTACCTGTTTAACATATTATATATTATATATAAAACAACATGACACAACAGCACAAAATAAATACACAGATGTGTTAACCAGTCAAAGCAGTAAAAACTCCTTCTAGGGGGCCAATACATGTAAAAACAACACTGTGTTATCTATATCCATTTGTGATCTCCTGAAAGTTGTTTACAAGTCTGTCAAATGTAACCTGACCACAAAGGCAGCAGCAGAAACACCAGATAGCGCTTGTCACTTTGTGAACCAATGACTCATTCTAGGTAATTCTCAGTGTGGAATGAACTAAATATAGCATTCTGTTGTGCCTCATGTACTGTACTATACAAGCGTATGTACTTTTTGACAGGTTAAACCCATTTGAGGAACAAATCAAGACATTTTTATGAGATTGTGTACAGAAAATGCATTAGACTTTTCTCCATGGATCTGACTTTTGATTTGGTATGTCTGTTGCTTCCCCCTCCTCTATTTGTTCTTATTGTATATTTCCTGTATATTTGCATTATGTGTTATGTGAAAACAAAACACCTTTCACTATATCAAACTGTTCTAGTTCCATACAGGTATGAGCAACAGCATACATGCTCCAAAAAGCTTACCTCGTAACAGCTCTTGTACAAACAGTTACCACAAAGCAGCCAGCCACGATCATCCATCCCCAGCCTCCATCCGGAGGAAGGACCCCTCCTTTCTTCCTTTCCTGTGCCATGGAGTCTGTCCTTCCCACTGCTTTTATTTCCCTCAAACTCCAAAACTCCCAGTCCCAAACACAAGTTGCACCTCTCTGCCGCCACACTCACTGGTCATGGAATTCCTTCTGCAGATGTGAGGCCTGGTCAGTGACTCCACTGAGTGAAAGATGACACACACACAGCAAAACAGGCAGGAATAAGTTACAAGCTCAGCTTAAATGATTAACAGGCACGATGGGTGATGCACGTCTTCTGTAAGTACTCAGAAAATGTGACATGTTCCAGGTTTGGGGCTCCTTTTGGGTCTTACAAATGATTACAGTGAAAAGTGAAATGATGCATGACTGCATTAATGGGAAGTGTTTGTTGAGCTCATTCTAACTGACGGGTTGCCATATTAACTTGAGACCTTGCAGTCTGCCTTCCTGACCCTTCTGACACTTTTGACCCAATTAAAAAGCTGATCTATTCTTTTAAATGATTTTTAAATACATTTTGCAATTCTTGTTTTTGATGTCCTAAAGATAGATGGAAATTAACATTGATTAATATGTTTAATAAATTAATATTTATTAATAAGTTTAATGAATAACAATTAAACAATAAACATTTATTAAATTTTAAAATCAAAGGTTCACTTTTTGATTATTATTGTTGCCTCTAGTAATTATGTGTCTGATTTTTAACTTCCAACCTATTTAACTTCCTTCTTTTTAATCCAGCCATAGAGTTATTTTAAACAATAGTTGGGTTAAATAAAACTGCCCAGATATAGGCAAACATTTAACCCAACTGCTGGGTGAAAATTATCTAATCACTGGGTTTGTCCATTTTTAACCCAACTTGGGTTGTTTTTAACCCAGCATTTTTTAGAGTGTGTAATGTGCTTTGTCGTACACAATGTACACTGTCAGGATAAGATGATTCCAGTTTTTTCCCTTATTATGCAACTGAACTTGTAGTTTATGAGTCTTCTAATCTAGATATCAGCTGACTGTGTGAACAGTTCCAATTCCACATTGTTTCACTGCAGCATGAAAAACACACATCAACTCAATAGATTTCTTTGAAATTGGGCTTGTCTAATTGTGACAACTGATGATTTCTGGGCTTATGCCCTCTTTCTCTCTCTTTATTCAAAGTATGCCTTGTCAGTATTTAGTGAATTATATGCAGATTATATGTGTCTCAATTCTGATCTTTGACATGCAAGTGCAGTCACATGCTAGGACTTGTAAAGAATTACATTGGTGGATTCACAGTGGTTCCCTTTAGAAGTTGTCTACAAGGGTGGTGTGGGGTAGGGGGGATGAGGGGGAAACAACCAATGTTGAGTCACTGGAGAGCATTTAATTTTTAATTTTTTTTTTCATTAATTTTACTATGTATGTGTATATATATATATATATATATATATATATATATATAATTTCATTTTTCAACTGCAAATTTTAAAGAATATTTGTTTTAAATTTGCCTAATTATCAAATATGTTAAACCTTAGAGTGTTTACTGTGAGGGCATTTTAGAGCGTTAACATTAAAGGCAAATACTTTATTACATCTGGCACACAACACAACATCTATTATTACAATTTTTTTTAGAGATTTATTCTTGAGGTTTGTTAACATTTAAATAAGTATTTGTTATTTATATTATAGAATTATATAATAATAATAACTAACAATAATGTAAGAAACTGAGAAAATGTTTTTTTGTTGTTGTTTTTTTCTCGCCAACGTCATTTGCTTCTAGAAACCAGATGTTTGAAAAACTTCTCAAAGAGGTAAATTGAGGCACTTACCATTTTCTAAAACAACCGCAGACACGGTCCAAACATTCCCCATTCAACACTTCTGCAATCACATGAACTGGTCCAGACGTTTGAAACTCTTCTGCGCATTAGTTTAATTGAGTTGATGCAGCATGTTCATCGTCAATCTGCGGCTTCTACAAGTGAACAAGTTTGCAGCTGCGGGAACGTCACGCCACGATAGTCTACTTGAACGTGTTTAAGCGTGCGAGCAGTGAACCCACTCCCCCTTACACGTGAAAAGAAAATTATGGAAGTATGCATGGCTGGGTATCATGAGGATTTCCTTCTCTCACTTAAAATACGGGCTGCTTGGGAGTTGCCCCCGTGGTTGTGGAAGAACAACGCCACTGTTTACAAACATGCTCAGCATCGGTTTTTACCATTTAATACCTAGGCTAATTATCTATTTTTATGTTTCTAATAGGCCAGCCAATTTTTTTTTTAAATTAGACACATGATGATGTCAGCCGTTCATCATTGCAGAATTTTTTTTTCTTCTCCATTTTTACTATGTCCATAACTGAGAGGCAAGATGATGCTATTTGCGTGTGTATAAAAACAAGGCAGAGTTAGTCCGCGGTGATAAAGATATTTAAGTCCCCATAAAATCAAAATGGACAATTATTATTTTTTTTATGAATATTGTAGCATTCATTGTAGCCTAAATGATTTATACATGCACATCATTATAATTTTTTTCTTTAATTAAAATCACTCCCCCTCCCTCTTCCAGCAACATTTCTACACTGATGACGTGTTTACTATGGCAAAGGTGGGACAACCTGTCAGTCACATATGTAGCCCCGCCCGTTTTCAGCGCTGCGCTCGTTGTGTTCTGTCTTCCGGTTTGTAATTCCAAAGCATGGAGGTAAGATCTTACGGATTTATAAATGAACTGCTCGTTTTTAAATATTACTGGGCTACAGACATTCGTTATGACATCCACTTCAAACATTACATTGCTCATTATAACTTTCATTAACTCTACAATAGGCCTAAGTAAATCCACTTCACCAGCTAATTACTCTTCGACAGTGATGCCATAGAAATATACAGAGCTACTGCAAAAACGTTAAAAAAAAAAAAAAAAAAAAAAAGTTCAAAGACAAAATTTTAAAGATGGCTGTGTACTTGTTTCTCTGGCACAAAAGATCTAGCAAATGACAACGATCTAATGATCTAATCTTTTCGCAATGAACAAAATCATTTGGTTTTATGTTGAACTTTGGTTTTATGTTGACTTTAAATTACAGTTTCAGTTTTCCGGTTTTAGTAAGCATTGCCATGGATACAGTGAATATTAGAAAATATCAGATAGCTAGATTTCCCTGGCTGACCTGGGGTTAATTCAACCAAAAATGAAAAATTCTGTCAGCATTTAATTTTCAAACTTTTGTTATTCTTTTACAGTGGGGAAAATAATTATTTAATCCCCTGCTAATTTTGTAAGTTTGCCCACTTACAAAGAAACTATAGTCTATAATTTTTTATGGAAGGTTTATTTTAATGGATAGAGACAGAATATCAACCAAAAAATCCAGAAAAAAAACACATTATATAAAGGTTATAAATTGATTAGCATTCGATCAAGTGAAATAAGTATTTGATCCCCCCTACCAACCAGCAAGAATTCTGCCTCCTACAGATTGTTTATGTGCTCATGTCGACACAGATTAGTCCTGTCACTTTAAGAAAGTACTGCTAATGTCAGCTCGTTATGTGTATAAATGACACCTGTCCAAAGAATCTGTATCTTCCATTCAAACCTCTCCACCACCATGGGCAAGACCAAAAAGCTGTCAAAGGACGTCAGATTGTAGACTTGCATAAGGCTGGAATGGGCTACAAGACCTTGAAGCTTGGTGAAATGGAGTCTGTTGGTTCGATTATTCTGAAATGGAAGAAATACAAAATAACCAAATGTGAAAACATTTGGAATTTGAAGATCAAGGTAAATTGTATTTAATTTGTCTTCTGGGAAATATGCAAGTATCTTCTGTTGCTTCCGAAGGGCAGTACTAAATGAAAAAAAAAAAAAGAAATAAGAAATAAGAAAAATGTGGACCTCTTCATCCTGTTCAAAAGTTTTCACCCCCGAATCTTAATGCATCGTGTTTCCTTCTGAAGCATCAGTAAATGTTTGAACCTTTTTCAATAGTTGTGTTTGAGTCCCTCAGTTGTCCTCCATGTGAAAAGATGGATTTCAAAATCATGCAGTCACTGTTGTAAAGTGTTCAAATATGCAAAAAACGGAGGAAAACTGAAGATTTTGTGGAACCTGGAGATTTTTTCTGAAGAACAGAGCTCAGTTTAACTGCTCAGAATAAACAAGGGACTCATAAACAACCATCATACAGCAAAAAAACGTAGATCATCTAGGTAATGACACACGGTATTAAGAATCAATGGTTCACAAACTTTTGAACTGGGTCATTTGAATAAATTCAGCTTTTTTTTTTTGTAAACATATTTTATGTAAAATATCTTACTCAGGACAGTACTAAATAAAAAAATAACATGCATTTTGTATGATCTCTCTTATTTTGTTAAAATTTTTCACAGATTCTGCAAGTGGTTCACATACTTTTTCTTGCAACTGTACATAGAGCACATCAAATATGGTCAGTGAAAGCTCATTCCCATAGTGTATGATTGCAGAAAAAAATTATTTAAACAAATACTTTAGCTAAAATAATAGGCTTTTAATAATTTAATACTTGTTCAACACAATTACTTTAGCAAATTTTGTACTATTTTCGGTTTATTTTGATAAATAAAATAATTCATTTTTGTTAAATAAATATACTGTCAATAAAACATATGTTCATTTAAAAAAGTACATCCTCCTCTGCCTCCACCCACTATCCAAGGTTGTACTGTTTCCAGCACTGATTCCTTCAAGTTCCTTGGTACTACCATAAGTGGGAGAAGAACACCATTAACATAATCAAGAAAGCTCAGCAAAGGATGTACTTTCTCCGCCAGCTAAAGAAGCACAACCTGCCCAAGAACCTGCTGTACCAGCTCTACAGAGCCATCATTGAATCCATACTGTGTTCATCAGTCACTATTTGTTCAGCTCTGCCACCCTGGACAAACACCAACTTCACAGAGTATAGTTAGGATGGCAGAGCGCATCATTGGGACCAATCTGATCTCCCTCAAGGACCTGTAAACATCCTGTGTACGTCAGGAAACAGGCTGGGAGTATCGTAAGGGACGATGTGTACTGCTTTCTATGCTTGGTCATTTAATTGTTATGTTTGCAGGGTATTGTGTTTCTGTCATTTTGTCATGTTCACTGCTCTATGTGCAGTACATAGATGTGTTTGCCCTTCTACTGTTGTGGTATCTGTAATCATGTTTTAGTTTGTATCACTTAGTCCAGCACTGCTGTGCCTGTACGTAAATGTGCATTGTTGGTTTGTTCTAAACCAGTAACAAATTCCTTGTCTGCTCAGGCATACTTAGCCAATAAAGCTGATTCATGTTTGTGAATATCCCAAAAAACTGGTGTAAGGGTTGATTTTTTTATGAAATGAAAGAAAATGAAAAAAGCCATTAGAGTAAACCATTTCCCACAAATAACACATTTATTAGATATTTACAAAATAGTTTATTGACAAATGAAGTTAGTTATAACTCAAAACCAATATAAAAATCTCTTACTGACATGAATTTCAGAGCTAGTAGTTTATCAGTTTATTACTTACGAGGCGCAAGTAAATCAGGGGTTTCTATATGATCAACATCAAATGTTATATCATAAGAAATACACTTAAAGTTTGTGGTGATTCTGTTTAAGATTTATATGTGCTGAAACTTAAGTTAAAAGAAATTCTATTATGGAATTATACTCATTCAGATCACATACATCAGACAAGTTTGTAAGGAGATTGAGGTCATTAATGAGGGTTATGAGCATGGAATATTAACATCTAATGATCTAAAATGATACGATTTCCAAAGACACAATTTAGCTCTAGAAAATGCTTATAATTCAGCTGTAATGGCGATTCAGCATTTAAAATTTAGAACATGCTTCCTGAAAACTGGGCATCAAACATGTTTGGGGCAGACAGAATACATTTATGAAAGGAGAGAAAGGTTTCGTACAATTTAACATATAGCGCAAAGAATGAACATGCGTTGACATACAATCTGGTTTACAAGAACAAAACCTGATAAAAAGGCAATTTGACTACCTTAGATGGACCGATCCATCCAAGTGCGACCCACCCCTGTTCAGAAATCGCTTACATGCTTTGCAATGACTCAGTTAAAATACAATGTACCGACACATGCATTCAGTCTGCTCTGGCATAGGAAAAAGAAATCCCCCCCCTCCCCTCAAAAGAAATTTAAAACACCTTAAATACACTGTTAAGGATTAATGTACACAGTGACATCTGGATTTAGCATTAGTGACAATACAGAGGATACAGAGATAAAGCCTTGTCTCCATCAGTAAAAGGCACCCCATAATACTTGGAAGTTACTTTTGTGGCTCAGAGAGATGTTGGGGTGCCATTGTGCATAATCCAGACATCCAAAGACAAAATGGCACCCCACTGCATAAGGCAATTCTAAGGACCGATCAGAGGAAGTAAAGCATGAATCAACAGAGATAAGGAAAAGACATAGAGGCAATGCACTTAATGTGCCGTTACAGATATTACAAGCAGCTAGAAGACACTTTAATGTCAGCACAGGTCTGTTGTTGAGCTACAGTAGCGGATGAACAAGTAGTAGGTTCAGTACACGCACAATAGGTGAATATTTTTGACAGTCAATCCTCCAATAAAAATTGCATTATGGTATTATTCTCAATGTACATTTACTTCCTCAAAGAAGTTTTGGTCTCGCTTGCATTCATGATGATCAGCTTAAAACCCTACAAATTACAAGCTCGAAAACTGCTTATTTTATCAGTGCTGTAAAAAATAAAGAATTTAATGTCTTGAGTACATATTTACATTGCTGAAGCCAAATGAGAAAATGCAATTAGTAGAAAAGTAATTGCTGTCATACTGTGGCTCAAAGGGAGGGAAAGGCAATACATTTTTTTCTTGGAAGTGCTTATGTTTCTAATCCTACATATTTAGACAGATTATAGTGACTGGAATAACTATTTTGGAATTTATGATTCCAGCTTTAGGAACACATATTTAACATACATCTGGTTCTGAACAATAACCTTCACAGTTCACAGTCAGACCCAGCTGTACAGTATTAATACATAAACAGTTAAAAGGTGTTTAGGCATAAAGTTAGAGATCCTCATGTTGATACGTGAGAAAAAAGGCAAAATTTTCACCAACAGACAATGTTTAAGCTGAAAATGTTTAAAGGATGAAGGCATTTGCAAGGAGGTTTGACAGAATATATAAGTCTTGGTTAGCAGTCTCTAAAGAAACTTGAGACATCACTGCATAATGGCATGAATATGACAAGAAATGGTTTGTGCAAATGTTAAATTAAATAATATATATATATATATATATATATATATATAAAAAAAAACATTATATACTACAGTGTATATACACAGGGTAAACTGTTAACACATTCAGATCAGAGAAATATTGGCATTAGGGACTTTAAAACCAAATAAAATTAATCACGGTAAGAAAGATCTTACTGTATGTAGAGAACTATGAGAATTTTCCATCTGATGAAGATACTGTTTTCCAGTCAATATTGACAATTTGGTCCCGACACAATCAGTCTTAGCTCAGGTGCATATGTTCACTGTTTGTTAGACAGACCAGTTAAAAGGAGGTAAAGATGATATCTTAGAAACTACAGCTACTCATGTCAACAATCTGCTAATCATACAAGGCCCGATGAAGATAAAACAGGTCTACCTGTCGATTTTTTGCTAATTCTGTAAGTAATTGAAAAAGTACTGAAAATCAGTTGCCATTTGCTGTATTAAAAAGATGTCAGAAATATGAACTTGGACTCACCAAAATGATTTTACACTTAGTAATACAAATTAGCATTTTTAATGCAATACAGATATGATGAACGCTCATACGTGAAAAGAACAGGGAGAGCAAAGTCCCGTGCAAATGACTTTTAAGGACTGCTCATCTATACGTTCAATGAATGATAAATCTGATTTGCAGTTCGAAACATGATTTGTTTAGAGGGGAAGGTTGTTTTTATACTGTCCCACTTATAAACATAATACTCACCTCCAAACCCTTTTCATATGTTTATCACAATTATTTTCATAAAGCTCACAAACAGGGTGGAGAGGGAGTATACAGGCATTATAATTAGTGTCCTAAATCATCTCCCACTCAAAATATCAATAAACAGCAAAGCCAAAGCTGTGCTGGATTTATAGAAGCAGTGATGAGGCATAGTTTACATGAGGTGCAGCTCATCACACACTGAAAGTGCGTTGTTGTTGCATCATTTCCTCTTGGTCACCTGCTTCTGTCACAAGCGTAGAAGGGCCGACATGTCGATGATTTGAGGGGAAATGGAAACTCGGTCATATTATTAAATGGCTTTTTCTTATTAGAGGATGTGGCTTTCCTGAAATCTTACAGCAGCTTCTGGTTTGCAGGTTGGGTTTTCCTCAGTGTTTCAGGAGTCTTCAGTCATCTTCAGTAGCTCTAGGAAGGCACCAACAGCTCCAAAATATCCCTGCAGTACAGAAGCATTATTATATTTCCATACATGATCATTTCATATGGTATGATGTGGCATCTGTTAAGGCCTAACAATTAATGGCTGATATTTTAATATACTGTATATAAAGTATGTTCAAACATTTGGGATCAGTAAATTTTTCTTTGGAAAGAAATTAATACTTTTATTCAGCAAGGATACAAGGAACAAAAGTGATAGTAATGTCATTTAAATTGCTACAGAAGATTTCTATTTGATCTATGCTATTCTTTTGATTTTTTTTTTTTTTTAATTCATAAAAGAATCCTAAATAAAGGTATCATCGTTTCCACAAAAATATTAAGCTGCACAACTGTTTTCAACATTGATCATAATAATAAGAAGCATTTCTTAAGCACCAAATAAGCATATTAGAAGTATTTCTGGAGGACCATGTGACACTGAAGACTGGAGTAATGGCTGTTGATTTGCCACCAACATTTTTTATTGTAATAGCATTTCACAATATTACACTTTTTACTCTACTTTTTAATCAAATAAATGCAGCCTTGGTGAACAAAAGAGAAAATATTAAAAACATTCTAAACATACATTTGAATGAGAGTGTATAAAAATATAGAATTTAATGATATATTATGAGACTTACACAACATAACTGAACCTAAATGGTTTATTTTACATAATATCTTCTCAAAGTGCACAATATTTGACAGCAGAAATCAACACTATCCACTGACAGGCGTGTGGGTAGATTTTGGAACTTTTGGACACAAGGGGGAGCTAAAAAAGTCCTGTTAATCAGCAAAGCCATCATGCAGTGAAAAGCACAGACTATTGCAGGGAAGGAAAGACAGGTAAGTTAATATATTCAAATTAAACCTAAATAAACAAACAGTACTTACACCTTGTTTGCTTCAAACATTATTTAAACATTTCTCATATATTATATACCTATATATATATATCTTATGAAGGCTACTCATCTGTTGGTGTTTTTTAATAAATCCTATAGCAACAGGTGCTCATTTACATCTTATTCCTAATATTTAAATACTCACATTCATTTTCAGTAACACAGTTTACCATCTTTTCTGGTCTCATTTCTTCACTTGTACCTTCTATATTGGGACTGAACAGGACTGAAATTCACAATGTGAAAAAACTAGAACATCTTGTTATAATCTAAGTTATAATTAAGTTATAATGAATCTGCCTACATATCTACTAAAAATGTTAAGAGTAAATACATTGAAATGAACTTCTAAGTTTTGACTAAAAGCAAAGGATGATTTTGTTTTTGGATGATTTCTGACTTTTGGGGAATATTCACTGAATTTTAATATTTCAATATTTTGTCCAGTCTTTAAAGGCTTAAAATTTTAAATGTTTTTGAAAATTAAAAAAACTCACGTGTATTAAACCATTGGTAATAATATGTGTGCTTGTTGGCTGATTCCAATAGTTATAAAATGCCAAATACTGGCTTGGCTGATACATTGACTGAACACCATGGAGAATGTTATGGTAAGTCTAAGATGGACAAACATTATTAATGAAACCGATTCTAGCACTGACAGGGAATTAAAAGTAATTTTAAAAAAGGAAAAAAATCTTACTTCATGTTCTAAGAAAAGGGCTTTCAGTTGACTGTTAGACCAGAAGTCCATGGCATAGGCTAGCAGCTTAGTTGATACAGTGTTGATCCGAAGGAAATTCCCAACAAAAACCACTTTATCGATATTCTGAAAAGAATTAAACACAAAAACAGTTAGAATAAACAGTAATACTGTTCAATTTTGAATCTGATGAAGGAAATATCCACATTACACGTGTTCTTGACATTTACACCAGAGTATTTTAAGAAAAAGAAAAAAAATATCTATCCATCTTGTGGCTGTTCAGTGTGCTGTGATAGCCCTGTACAATGCTGCTTGATCTCCATGCCACAAGACAACACTGTAAAGAAGCTCAGAGCACACAGAGTTCAGGCCCATCTTTAGTACCATGGACTTGGTCTTGATATTGTTTGTGTAACTTTTGTATTTTTAACTAAACAAAATCAATTAATGTGGCTGGAAATATGGATAGAACCTGCTAAAACAGTTCTTAAACATAATAAATAAGCTTTTGAATTAAGAGAAAATGTTTCCAAACCTCGTTCACTGCACACATACGGGCGATGGAGCCGATGTTGTTTGTGATTGTGACAAGAGTGGCCCTGGCCAGGTCCTCTTTACTTATACTATCACGTTTTTCCTTGCTCATCATATGACCAAAACTAACAAATTAAAGAAAAAAGGAAAACAAAAAAAAAAATACAGATTTTCTTTAAAATCACAAACATGATAATTTTTACATATAAATGCTGGCAAATCTGTCTGTACCTGGATGCAACAGCAGAACCCTGGAGACCAAAGCGTTCATAATCACCACCGTAAATGTCCTTCACTAGTTTGTCCACATTTGTGCTGTCCCCTTTAGTCGCCATCTCTAAGGCCTCCTCAAATGTATCACAGCCGGTCAGCAAGCAACACAGGCCTAGAAACGTACCACCTCCTAAACTGAATCACAACCAATGAAGCAAATGAATGTCAGTCTGTTTAAAGAACGTTGCATTGCTGTAGGTAGGTTCATTAGAGATCTTGTTTTTACAACAAATGTAACAATCATCATTTATAATTTATCATTAAACATTTTTACTTTACAGTTAAAGGGATAGTTCACCCAAAAATTTAAATTCTGTCATCATTTACTCACCCTTATGTTGTTCCAAACCTGTATGAATTTCTTTATTCTGCTGAACACAATAGAATATATTTTGAAGAATGTCATTATCTAAACAGTTGATGGACCCCTTTGACCCCATAGAATTTTTTTCCTTACTATGGAAGTCAATGAGGTCGATCAACTCTTTGGTTACCCATATTCTTCAAAATATCTTCTTTTAGAAATTCATACAGGTTTGGAACTACTTGAGGGTGAGTAAATGATGACAGAACTTTCATTTTTGGGTGAACTGTCTCTTTAAAGCTGCACTACAGAACTTTAGGCTTTTTATTGCCATCTGTGGTTGAAACATAAAATTGCAAGTTTGCAAGTTGATTTTTTTTTTTTTTTTTGGCATTTTATATCATGGCCACGAATTAAGAATTTGTTTTAGTTACATCGTTAAAACAATTTAAAATGATAGAAAAAATTATTACAAACATGGCCACGATTTAAAGCGTTAGCTGAAACAAAAATTTTAATTCTGTCATAATTTACTTAACCTCATGTTGTTCCAAACCCATAAGATTTCATCTTCGGAACACAAATGAAGAGGTTTGTTGCTTCAAAAAGTTCATAAAAAAATTGTAAAACTAATCCATGACTCAAGCGGTTTAGTCTACATTTTCTGAAGAGACATAATCGCTTTATATGATGATCAAATTTAATTTAGGCTTTTATTCACATATAAACATTCATCAATGCACACATCAGTTAATTGTAAACAGAAGCTCAAGCATGTTTGCTTGACGTGGGAGAACCAGCGAGTTTCATTCTCATGTGTTATGCTGCATGTTTGAACTTCCGCCAGAGGTTTGTTCTCACGTGTCAAGCAAGTACGGTTGAGCTTCTGTTTATGTATGCTGATCAATGTTTATTTGTGAATAAAAGCCTAAATTTAATCTGTTCATATAAAGTGATCAAATCTCTTCAGAAAATTTTTACTAAATTTCTCAATTAATATGAATTCATTTCATTATCTCTTTATGAACTTTCAACAAAAAGGTAGTTGCATGGACTTGGAAGGACAGAAATCTCTCAGATATCATTTAAAAGATCTTCATTTGTGTTCCGAAGATGAACAAAAGTCTTACAGGTTTGAAATAACATGAGGGTGATTAATTGATGACATTTTTTTTTTTTTTTTTCATTCTGGGTGAACTAACCCTTTAACTAAAATGACAAAAATGAAGAAATTGTTAAAATTTCTCCACACTTTGAAAATGCATTTCTGTGTGAATAAATCTGATGGTTTGAGGTATATCTATGGTTCTGTAATAACATATCTGATAAATGCCATCAGGTCAGGAAGTAAAATATCTGCCGCTGTAGTAGCCAAATCAAACTTATGCAATTCACGTATACAAGCAAGGACAAATGCCATAAACCTAATATGAACAGTGCTTAGCTACAAGAAAAAGGTGATGCAGGAATTCACCTGGTGCCTGTGACCCGCTTGTAATCATCCTTGGAGTAGACGGCCAGGATGCTAACCCCCGAGCCAATGTTTACCAGCAACATAGGGAAGGGGTTCTCCAGGCTAAATGGCCTCTTGACACAGTTTTCAGGGTCAGACGGATTTTGGAAAAAATAACACTCGGGATGACCATTGAACCCGACTGAGTCAACATACAGCAGACCATGAATAAGACAGTCCAGTTCATCCAGCTTCTGCAGCTCCAAACCAGCAATCTGTAGGAAGAAATAATACACAATCATAAATGTGAGAGGCGTTAGCAATGTTAGCAATTTCCTGTCCTGATAACAGGAATAGGATAAGTGGCAGTAAGATAACCAGTCATTATGTCAACAAAACATTAGCCTGGCAAGGATCAACTTATTTTTCACATTCAACCTTTTGCGAATTTCATAAATCCCATTATTATGTTGCCATTCCTCTGTGGGTAATGTACCGTTCTGAAGTCTTCCTCAAACTTGTATGCACCCCCACCCGTGGCGCACAGCGTGGTGTGAAGGCTGGAGAAGTTCTTGTCTCGGCCCATTTGAATGAAGCGGTGCATGTCTTGAGTGGGGAACCGAATGAAGTGCAGGTTGCCTTTGCGGCCACACATGGTGAGGTTCTTCAACTCCAGGTGAACGTCACGGATACCCGTGTTTCCATAGGCCACGTTGGAGGTCAGGTAGCGGCGGATGCTCTTCAGACTCTCCACTTCCTCTTGTTCTTCTTCAGCAGTTATGTCCTTGGGCTCAAAGTAAACCAGCTTTACCAGGGTGCCTCCAATATCCATACCAAACCATGGAAAGGCTGAAACAAAAATACAAGTTTTAGAAAGGAAAATTTCACTATTTCTTTCCCCCACCAAGCATAACCTGAATTTTCTGTGTGGTATCAATTGGTGTGAAATGGGACCCGAAAAAAGTGATGTTGCATTATTGGTAATACTTAAATGATTTTTACGATGTTTTTAATATTTTAGTTTAATATGTATATTAATGAATACTGTCTGATTGCAAATGACTATGACTGCTTTGTCAGGGGGGAAAAGAAGTATCTCGGTCAATTCACACTGTGGCTTGTGGGCCCTTTTGTTGCCATGGTAACAGCAGTTTAAAAAAGACTGCCTAGTGATTCAGAGAAACATCCTGTATTTAAAATAAAAGTTACACATCTCATATAATCTTTCTAGACTTACCTTACTACATATAATCAGTATTTCTTATAGTAACCTTAGTGAATCAGTGAAATCTCTTTGCAGTGTTTCGCTTTGCAGAGAAAGCAGTTTCTTATGTCATCGATTAGTTAAGGCAGTCTGTGTTTAGATCACTGATGATAATGTAGCTGGCAGACGTACATGTGGGTGAAAGGTGTGTGTACTCCTTGTCTCAGAGAGCAAAGTACTCCAAAGTCACCAAGAACACAGTGACATTACAGAAGTTAGTGCACAAAAAGTGAGGTTACATAAGTTTACAGTAAACATATTTAAAAACAATATTGAATATCAACAACGAATAACTATATACTTATACTAGTTATAGATACAATACTGTTACTTTACTGCAACTACTTGTTTAGCAATTGATACTAACAAAACGGAAAAATGAAACAGAATATTTTTTTATATTTTTTTTTTATTGTAGTGTACCTATTTTATTTACTGAATAATATTACGTAAGATCTTACCTGGCTTCTTCACAATTAGTTTCATATTTTCAGGTGAGACAGACAGGATTATGCAGACAGCAATGTGAAGCACACAGCGATATAATATATGTATATATCATTCAAATGCAGCTGTCAGAAGAGAATAAATGTGTTCATGTCAGCTTGCAGGTGTGCTATTGCCTTTTTATGTTAATTTTACAACAACTGTAAAGTCTGCAAGCTCATACGGAGTGTTTTCCCCACCCCGTTGTGTGATACTTCAATCTCATTGGTTGATCAAGCATGCCCTTCATATCTGGCGTGTTTTGGTCACACCCTCTAATTCTGATCTGGCCAATGAAATCTGCACAGCGAACATCACATTGATTTCACTACACTAAATAACCCGGTCTTTCAAAAACAAATAAACCTCTTAATACAGGCAAGTTTGAAGAGTGCTTAGAGTTTAAGCTATTTCTCTTTTAAATAAACCTCTTTTTTTTAAATTACGAAGAATAGTTGACTAAAACACAAAAAGAAAACAAAAGAATTGGTTCATTACTTCCGGGACTTTATGACACTGAATAGGCTATCTCATCCTTCAAGATATTGATACAAATATGAATAAAAACATAATGCGAAAAATGCTGATGCATCGTTACAAACACTTTAACCAAACAGTGAGAAAATAAAATGGAAATTTTAACGTACAGTGAGATAACCTTTATTTATCTTGACGATACGAAAAATAAATGCGTGAAATATATTAAAATAAAGAATAAAGAAAATGCACGTTTAATGCCCTGGAATCATTTTTTTTAGTTGCTTAAATTATATATATATTTTTAATAAACAATACCTCAAAATACTTATCTGTAGGCCTATGTTGTGTTAATTGTCATTGTTCCGTTTAAGTTACAATTTAATATAGGCCTATTAATAAAATGCTGAAAAACTCGACTTACGAGGTCTGTTCTTCTTTCCCGAATCCATGCGTCTTCTGAGTCTGCAGCGTTTCGCAGGCGAACCATTGTTGTGTACATCCTGATGAAGATGGTGGAAATTTTCAATACCATTATGGCCACCGCTACTGTCACTAGCAACCAGACCACCTCCGTTGGACGAAATACAGTCCCCGTTACCGGACTGAGGGGTGTGAAATCCGTTCACTAAACCGTTCGTGTAGTGTGTCGTTCCGTTTTGATCGGATGTTTCAGCATTTTCCATTATTTACGTAGCAAATGTAAACGTTCGGAAGACAGATGCGTAACGACTCGACGGTTCGAAGGCGCTTCGAAATGTACAAGTGTTTTTATCAGAATCCTACATAAATGCTGATGTGTTGTAAAGAGATGAAAACAATACGTGGGTCTTCAACATCTCATTCGAGGTCACTGTCGGTCATTTCTTCTTTACACGCTGTATGGCTGTTTCCGAGTCAAACAGCCGGTATATGCGACGTCACTAAGGAAAATGCCTCCACTCCCTCTGGTGAAACGTCATGTTTCAGAGCCGCCTACTTACATATAGCATTGGCTACTATTTGCTATTAGCCTACTGTAGGCCTATGTATCCTACACTGGTATCCTAAGCTGACGAGGCGTTCGCGTAACATAGGCTAAGTAAGTTTAATTAGCTTCATTTTAGACCACCCGGTAAGAAAGTCTTCTTCAAATGTAACTTTTTAGACTGACTGGTGTCTAAAGAGTGTAGAATGTTGTCATCTTTGAACTTAATAGCCTATTCTCCTCAATTCCAACATAAGAAAGCAAAACAAGTTTACGGTCAGTAGAAGCATGCAAAACAATTGCATTCAGATTTTTAGGTTCTCTCAACGATTGTCTTAAAATATGTAACACTACGTTTATGTCAGTTTGATTTTGTTAATTCATTACATGCAAAATGCCTAATTCAGGATATAAATTCATCAAGGCAACAGCAGACTTCTTGTTAAAAACAACAACAACAAAAACATATTGACTTGGGCTATTTTCATATACCACATAGTTTTAAAGAACAATTGATTAAAGTTAAGGTAGGCCTTTCTTTGTTTCTGAAAGCGCAATCACATTATAAAGCAAATATATTTTAGAAATAGCAAAACTATTAAAAGTTTGTACAGACCTCAACACCTGACATACAAAACGAGCAGCAACACCCCACCCCAGAGAAATCCCTTTTTCTTTTTTTTTTCTTTTTTGGTCGGTTAGTTTCACATTTCTTAATATTTAGCATGTAAATTACACTTTTTGCACACCAGCATGAAAAGTAAATCAATAGTGCTTCCATCTTAAGATTAGAGTGGCATTGCCTCAAGAGAGCGCTAGAAGTACATTTTTCACAGACACTGTCACAAGCTGTATATTGCAAACACTAACCCTACCCCTAAACACAACCCTCATAGAAAACATTCTGCATTTATTAATATATATTCTTCCTTGCAGAATTGCTCAAATTAAGTCAAATTCCGTGGTGAGCGGCAATGGACGGCTCTCTTTAAGTCTATCCGCAGATTTAAGTCAGAGCTCTGACTTGGCAACTCAAGGACATTCACCTTCCTATTCTTAAGCCATTGCATTGTTCTTTTGGCGGTATGTTTAGGATCATTGTCGGGTTGGAAGGTGAATGACCTGCCCATCTTTAGCTGTCTAGCAGAGGGATGCAGGTTTTCCTTAAGAATTTGGACGTACTTGGCAGCATCTATTTTCCCTTAAGTCCTGACAAATCACCCAGTCCCTGCTGAAGAGAAACACCCCCACATAATGCTGCCACCACTATGCTTCACAGTAGGTATGGTGTGTTTTGGGTGGTGTGCTGTCTTTGCTTTTCGCCAAACATAGCACTGAAAGAAAGAAGCCTTTTCTGAAAAAGTGCCACACTCGTTTGCACTATGCAAAAACAAAAGGTGCTATGGTCTGATGAGACCAAAATTGACCTTTATAGACTGAACTCCAAAGCACTAATATTTGGCAAAAGCAAACCCAGCTCAAAAAAGTTAGACTTTATTTTATTTTCAGGGTGTGATGTGACAAAAGGTAAAGAATTTCGTAGGGTATGATGACTTTCTATAGGCACTGTATGTATGTGTGTATATGTATATATAAAGGGCCCAGCCAAAACATTATGGTGGTCTTTTAATTGTCTTTTTAATCACAAATCACTGGTCAGGAATTGTACAAATACTGTAGATAAAGTAACTTAGAACAGAATAGTCTTCCCCTACTTGCAGACAGCTTTTTATAGGAAATCAGTGTTGTTCCATTAAATGTTAATGGCTTCAAACAGTTCATGAGTAGTTGAAAATGTCTCCCAGTTCTTTTGAGTTTAATGTGAGGCCAAATATTAACTAGGATTTAAGTCTGGACTCTGACCAGGCCAAAAGATGAGGTTCTCAAGCCACTTCTTGATTGTCTTTGTAATTTGGGCAGGAGCAAAAATAACATCTGATCATTCCTCTTTAGATAACAACTTTTCATTTGTGGGAAGCAAGCCATTCTGCAAAATTCTCCTGTACTCCAAAGCATTAAATTACTTTTCACAGTGAAGTAGCTCACCAATACCAGCAGCTTAAAAGGCTCTCCACACAATGACATGCTTCACTGTGCTAGAGATGCATTTATTATTATATTTCTCACAATATTTTCGAAGACACCACGCTGGAGCATCACCATGCAACTCGTGTGCTTCATTGCTACACACAAAACTTTGCATATTCTGCCAAAAACTTGAATCTAAGATAACAATGGCTTTTTAAGTAGTGCATTTGCTTAAATTTTGCTAATTTCCTGACCAATCATTTGTTGTTTGTAGTTAAGACAATTAAAAGCGTAGTGTGTAGCCATTTTGGGCTTGACCAATCATTCTCCCACTGTCAGCGTACGTTTACACAACAACAATGTACTAAAAATGTACTTTTTTTTTTTGTACCGATGACAACGTTATCAAAAACATCCCTGTTCACACAGATCCGCAAAAATGACTAAAAACATTGTATTTTGCATGAAAATTTTTTGTTGTCGTGTAAATGAACGGCCAAAACAGTTTTCTGTTTTCAGTTGAAAATGGTGTCGTGTAAACAGACCCTCACTCTCTGGTGTGCTGATTGGACTCACCTGAACACGATTACCTTAATCACCCTGCTCAAGCAATATAAGGACCTGCTAACTAGTTAGTGTTTGTTTGGCCTTGTATGTGGTCCTTTGTTTGGTTTGTTGTGGATCACGGTTGGACTGTTCTTTGGATGTACTTTTCTGTATTATCTCCTATGTGGATTCTGTTGTTTCTGAGTTTGTTACTGTACTTACCCATTTCTTGTTTTTTATGAAGGACTTACGTGCCTGTGTGATAAGCTGTCGGTTTGAGTTTTGGGTGTTATTGTTAAACTGTTTCTGAAGGACATCTGTATCTGTTTGCGTTATTGCTTCTGATTTCAGCACCTTCCATAGAGACATTGAGTTAATTACTGCTTTTGTTATGTGTGTGTGGTATGTTATGTATGATGAAGTACTTGAAGTGTCTTATCTGAGTGTCTTTCTGTTGAATAAACCCCCACACTGTGTCTAGAGACCGACCTAATTTCTTTTGTTACAGAAGGCCAGACCGATTTAACATGAACTCTGTGGGGGCTTTCGCTTCAAGT
The DNA here is from genome assembly GCA_037101425.1 of Elopichthys bambusa. Lineage (NCBI taxonomy): Eukaryota > Metazoa > Chordata > Actinopteri > Cypriniformes > Xenocyprididae > Elopichthys > Elopichthys bambusa. The sequence goes on from CM074449.1 coordinate 18,149,055, forward strand.
ATGGACCACCAGATGAAATCTGGGGAAGACATTCTGTGTTCCATCAATCAGAATTGGCCGCAATTACTAAGATTTGTCCAGTATTGCTATTAATTCCTTGGGATGATCAATTTCTCATGGATTTGTTCTGGATTGGATTAGACCATTGTACAACTGATACCACCAGACAATCCAACCCTTTCGCTGAGGCAATATCTGTACTGGGTGTTGTGGATTTGTGGCTCTCCCTTTGCAGTTGGTGAAGTCAGTGAGGTGAAGGACAACAATGCCACTAAGCAGCTATTCTCCGGTAGCCAATCCCTTCCTATGTGTCAATCTTCATCGTTCAGCATCAACCCAGTAACAACCATTGGTGGTGCTAATGTCATGTCATCAGGGCAAGTTGGCCAAGATTTTGGAGAAATCCGCTCCAGTGAGTATTAGGCTGGATTCTAAACTGGAGGATTTTCTCACCATGTCCATTTGAAGGGCTTGGAGATCAAGATCAGCAGTTCTAAGTCTGCCCATCAGCCCTCAGTTTCCTGCCAGTCCATGAGTCTGTTCCTGTCAAAACACAAATGCACTCAGACCCCAGAGATTTGTTACAAGTCCACTGTGATTCTGGAGCTCAGCCCAGAATCTTTTTTACAGCTGCCAGTCTGAGCACTACACGATCCCCAGTTCAAGGAGGAGGAAGAAACGGTTCTCCCTGAGTGTCCTGTGGGGATATTCAGTTCAGTGGCAGCTCCAGCCCCTGAGCACGGTTCGGTATCTACTCCAGCCCCAGAATCCATTTCAGAGTCTGTTCGGGCCCTGGTGATCAGCCAAGAGTCATTGCTTCTGTAGTCTGCTCTGCCATTATGTGTGTTTAAGCTTACCTGTTCCATATTGACCAAGGAAATTATTCCAGAGTTGACTACCTGTCCTGTATCTGTTATAACCAAGGAGTTTATTCTAGAAATTCTTACCTGAGTTATTTAACTATCCAGGGTTGGCCATAGAAGCCATGTCAAGACCCATAATGTCTGTCCTATTTCAACCAGGGAGGCTGATTATGAATGTTCTGTCCTGGAGGTCATCCCAAACCCCCTCATCTTAACTAAGGTGGCTATTCTCAGTTCCTTCATTTCAGCCATTATAGTTGCTTGGTATTTTTTTTGTATCTTGTTCTCCTGTTATGCCAGGCTTGTCCATTCCTTACATCAGAAGTTCAGCCGGCCCACCAGATATCCATCTGTCCGCAAACACCCCAGTCTTTCATTAGTCAGCCTACATGCAAGACCTCAATCAGCCGATTCTCTTGATAATATCTTTCTGCTGACACTTCAGATGGTGATCCAGAGGATCCCTGTTCCACTGGCATTCCATGAGTTCTCGAGTTGCTCAACATATTGGAACCCAAACAAATCTTCAGTCTGGTGCTCTGACTTGTACACATTTTGCAGAAGGAGTTATCAGTCACTAGTGGTTCCATTAATGAGGTCCCCAGTCTTGCCTGTTTCATTGAGTACAGGCAAGTGTTGGGGTGTTAATCTTATTCAGTAACTGACACACTGAACAAAACAGCAAATCTTTTGGTGTACTTCAACAGTGTTATTCTCCAAATATCCAAAAATGTCACTAGAGAAACATTAAATGCTTTATTAGTCATAGTGAGCTGTCTGCTGTGGTTATAGTGTTTTACTATATATATATATATATATATAATATATATATGCATGCGCAAAGAAAAAAAACACATCTGGGGTGTATTCCAGAATGGAGGTTCAACAAACTGAGTTAAAATTTTAACCCTGAGTTAACTTACCCTGAGATGGGAGTTTTCATTTTCAGAACAGCTGAATTGAGTTAATTCACCATGGCAACAGCACCCGACAAAAAGACGCCCGCATATTTCCGAGTCAATACAAGTTAAATTCTTATCACAATATATTATAATATCAGAGCTGAAAACTGGCAGAACGGTAAGTTATTGAACTAATATTCATTTTCATGGTATGCCATGGACAAAAAAACAAAAAAAAAAAACATTAATAGCAATAATAACATAGATAACTGTCAGATAATTTTACTTAAGTAAAATGCACTTAATTTAGAGTCTTGTCAAAAATTCTTCAAAATAAACTGAACTATGCAATTACTTTAATAGCTCTATAGTCTTAATGTACTGCAACAATTGTCATTTGTATCTCAAGGTAAAGGAGGAATATCTTAAATAAAACCACTGAAAGGACTCCATTAGCAATAAAATTAATAAAATGTCTTAACTGGATAGTTTATGTGTAGACTGTGTATCTGGAAATTTTTAGCAAAAGTGTCTGCTGTATGCTATAATAATTTTGAAAACAATAATTTTGATACAGAACGTCGGATCCATTGTGTCTGATATACATAAGTGTGCTGTCTTATTTTAGACCTCGTCTTGCCTCGTCCTTGTGAAACACACAGTCTGAATTCTCATGAGTCCTTCTATACAAAGACAATTATAAGAGGACAACGGAGAATGCTTGTTCTTTCCACCCTTTTTAACTTCTTCCTATACTATGGTGAAGGTTGAAGAAGATCCCTGTTCAAAACAACAATAAAAAATACCCTCATTTGTCAATGCTGCAGTCACACATATTGTATTTTAATAATTCATGCACTTCATGACTTATTAATTTGTGTTATTATAAAACATTTTCTAAAGTCATGCTTCAGAAAAGTTAATATCATTTACAGAATATAGTCAGCCCTGATAAAATAGTACATAATCAAGTGGTATTATCTACAGTACAACACAAGACATTATAAGTACTTGTAGTGCGGCAAAAATGTCTCGCAACCACTGGAAGTAATATAACTCCCCTAAACTCAGAATAACAATGAAACAAAAAGATAGATGATACTCAGACCCTGGTTTACAATATATATGATGACTGGTTTCATTACCAGACTCATGTAAGCCCTGGAGGCAATGGAATGGAAGAGGATTTTATCTGTTGAAGGCCACAATAAGCCTCTTAGGCACAATAACTGGCTCTTAATATAAGGCATTTTTTCCCTTTTAAAAATATAATGTATCCCCTTACTTTTTTAAAGGTGCTTAGCATTTTTTTAAGCATTAAAAAAAAGTTTTATAGATAAAGACATGAATAGTACTTTAAATATGTTTAAATTGATGCACAATTAGATGGCACAGACTCATATCAGTAAGGAAAGTTGTTGTAGTGTACATGGAGAGTTCTGTTTGTGTAAATATGTTAAAGGGATTGTTTGTCCAAAAATGAAAATTCTGTTATCATTTACTCACCTTCATGTCGTTTCAGTGAGGTCAGTGTAAAAAAAAGTCAGTGAGGTCAAATAATGTTTACTTTCATTGTATGAACAACCACAGTTAAAACCTTTTAAAAAAAATATCTTCTTGTGACTGTAAGCAAAGACTTGTATTGCTGTAAAACAATTGTTTTTTTTTACAGATTATTAAGCAGCCTCAAAGACCATGCAGGGCTCAATTCAGTGCCAACATTCTCACAGCTTGATTTAGCTGTAAAACATTCACAATTCCATGGCATACATTAGTGAAAATCAAACAAGAACTTATCTTGTGACTGAGCTAATGAATGGATTGTTTAAAAGAGTAGATGAATAATTCATTTCAAAGCTATAATATTTCGAAGTTTTATTCAATCAGCTGCTTTATGTGTTGCATTTTTGTCTAGAAGTCACATTTTATTCTTTGTGCAGAAACATTTAGAGAATAAGTTTCTTTCATCAATGACATTGATGAGTAAGCATTATTCTTATTTCAAATCACAACAACACAAACAATCTGGGCATCATTTGTCAAGGTAGCAAGTTTACGTAACTGATTATATAATTTATATTAACAATGTTAGATTTATACATTGTACATATTTTTTTAAAGTTGCAAAGAAACTGAAATAGTGACAGATCTTTTCATTCATATTGTAACATAAGAAAAAATGAAGAAAAATGTAGAAATGATGTTTTATTAACAAAATTCGGGAGGAGCAGGTGCAGATAATTAACCTAATTAGCACAAGTGGAAAGCATTCAGCCAATCAACCAACAACAAGAGGTATATATACAGCAGACTTACCTCTGTTCATTGACAGTTTATCAGCATTTTGGTTCGCCCTTCTGCTATTATGTCACAAATTAACCTCTCTCCGTCCGACGACGAGGCCAACTTCCCCGAGGATCCTGCACCTCAACCTGCCGGCCCCTCGACAACTCCTCCTCCGCCTGACACTGCACCCGAGACCCAGGCTTCCACGCGTGGCCGACCGCCTGCCAGTGTAGACACGCTCGCCTAGACGCCGAGGTCAGCCCTCGCCTCCACCAGCAAGACCTCAATATACCTCCCCGGCGTCCTCCAATCATTCAGCTGCCCCAATGATTCCACCTATTGGAAAGTGGACAATAGTAGGATTGAGGCAAGCGCTGGCCAATTCTGATGTGCAGTTCTCACAGAAGCTGAACAAAGCAGAACTGTACAATGTATATGTCAATTTAAAGTCTGCCTCTCTCCGAAGTCCACTCCAGCTCCCAGGATGGCCAGCAGGCAGAGCAAAGCCCGCAAAGTCCAACGTTCGCCTCGCTCAACTCCATCTTCCTCCCGCTCATGATCTGGCTTGACTCAGTTGTCGGGCCTTCGGCGAGCCTGGGCCGCGCCCCAGATTTCTCCGCCATAAGACCTATTTCGCCTACTGCTGAAATCCAGCTTTTTAACTCAGCTTCTCTCACCGCAGTACCTGATGCGGTACCCCTCAGCCTTTCAGCCTTTTCCCATCGTCCATAACCCTCCCCCTTTTCAGTGGCCTCCAGCTCCCATCACAGACAATAGTGCAAGGATGCTGGCAACTCAGGCTCAAACCTTCCATCCGTTCCCTCTGAATGTCTCTAACCCCGACCCTTTTCAGTGGCAGGCAGCTCAAGTTAATACGAGGGCGCCTACGCCTTCAGTTCAAGATTATACAGCTCACCTTCATGCTCCATTAAATCTTCCCTTTCAAGCCCCAGAGGCTGATTCAAGCATGAGGCCACCGCTGCTGACAAACACAGCCCGGCCCCTTCTTCCTGCAATCCACTCCTGCAATCCAAATCACCATACCCTCTCTTTACAGCAGCAGCGATGCCCCCCCCCCCCCCTCCCCAGTGGCTTAAAATATCCGAGCGCGAGTGCGGACGTAGATTTATCATCTCTTCTCTCTCTAATGCCTGCTCCAGATTCCAACTGTCAAATAGACTGCGGCAATTTCTCAGTCATCCTAAAAAACCCAAACTCACATTCATCTCACCTGCTTTCTTTTTTTCAATTGCTTTTTCTTGTTTTACTGAAATAATCTGTCTAGCTTTCCCCCATAGGTGGCGTGAACTGAATGATTATTTGGCAATCATAGCCGAGTTGGCGCCGTCCTATGGGGGTTGGCACTTCTACACCTACCACAAACTTTTCTTTGGAATCAGTGCCCTTACTGGGGTGCACTAGATGCCGATCTCCACAGCAGGGTATAGAAATGTCCTCCATTTCATGTGGAGGACATTTCTATATGCAGGTCAGTGGCTTATTCTATCCATGACATGCCAGAAGATTAACCCTTCCATTCCCTCCTGCCCAGATACAACCCACGTCAAATTCACCAGCTATGTGCCAAGACCTGCAACCTCCGCTAATCAGGATGCAAGAAGAGCCCCCCCTCTCACAGACAGCAGGCAGCCCTGCATCAGTTTCAACACTGGGGGCTGCTTCAGACAGCGTTGCAGATACCTACACATCTGCAACGTTTGCTGCGGCACTCATGCCCGTCATGTATACTCATTACCTGTCCAATATAACGAGCATTGGTCTCCTGAAGCCTTGGTCTCTCATTGGATGTCGCGAGAGCCCTCCCGATCGGTTGTTCTAGATTTCAGCTACTCCCCGTTTGTCGACCAGTAGGGCCCGTCCGCCTGGGACAGCAAGAAGCTCCTGTCAGCGGCAACATGGGCACTCCTGGTCAAGCGACCAGGCTTCTTGAAACGCCAGTCTTTTGGGGGTCTTTAGTCTGGCGGCTGTCCTTTTGCTTTTTTTTGCTTTTTGGGGAGTACTCTGGGTTTGGGCCTAAATTCCGAGCTTAGAGCCCTCCCTTCAGACAGCACACCAAATACACATTACTTTACGCTATCTAATTATATGTATATGTGAACTCGTGAATGGGGACTTGGTTCTATCCATTGGATGTTGATTGAATTTTGAGATGTGGGCATTGCACTCAGAAGGGGAGGCAGATGAACATGAGCTTGCAGAGGCAGGGTTTGAGTGGATTAAATGCATACATCATGACATTTTGTTTAAACATTACAAAGTCAAAATTTTTAAAAAAATGAAACGCACAACATGCATGAATTGTTCATAATAAGATCTACAATATGCATTTAGAAAATAGGTAGAATGAATTTTCATTTTATGCCAACTTTAAATGGTTAGGTATCAGACCGTCTTCCGTATTCAACTCACGAAAAAAGTGTAACTGATGTTGCGTCAGTTATGATTTTTTTGTAATTTGAATATAGAAGGCGGTCTGGCGAAAGATAGATATTTTACTTTATAACTTGTTAAATATTGATATTTTTCTTACACAAAAGCTTCAGATGGCCTTTATTACCAATCCTTTGCTGGCATGTTCATGTTGCATGAAAAAAAAAAAAAAAGCAGTTAGGAAAAATTGGTGATCTTGGCATCATCATACTTCTTATGACCCAAGGAATTGAAACGTGTCAAGAGTCTGAATATTTAATGCTTCTTCACCACTAGGTGTAGCTGTTTTGAAACTCCTCATACTTTCAATTTTTGGATGTGTTTCAAATGGGCAGTCTGAAATTGCATTTTATATGTTAAATTATTTCTTATTTTAAACTTTATTTGACAGTTATCTTTTTATTTTTTACTCTGTGGAGGAAACTAGGCTTCTATACTTTCTCAGACTCCATAGGGGGAAAAGGATAAATAATAAGAAAAAAATATGGTTCACACCTTCTGGACTCTGGACTTCTGAAATTTTACACAATGAGGATTATTAGCATAAATGAATAATTTATGTCTGATTGAGTTATCTAGTGACTGGCAGATAGAATTACCATCTGTATCTGTGTATTTGTCAGCAGATCAAGTAGCGGTGACAAACTGATGATACTGTAAAACAACAACAACACTATTAAAATAATAATACAGAAATCTAAGGGTTCAGTAACCCTGTTACGTTTTTGTAATGTGCTGTAATTCTTTGTCTCTTTTTGTTGTTTATATTTCTCTCTTTCTTTTCATTTGTATTCTGCTTTATCTATGTTATTGCCACACATATTTTATGTAGAGAGGGTTTGTACCAATATTGTTTCTTCTTCTTAGCAGTGACCTGTCCTTGTGCAGAACTTAATGCTAAACGCTCTTAGGATGAATGTTGTGGGGTGGGGAGGAAAATGGGGTCCACAACTGCTTCCATACAAGACCTGACCTTGACTCTTATGGTTACATTTATTCTGCTGTATAAATTCAGGAACCATTGTGAGTATTATAATTTGGATTTTGAAATAATGCCAAATCCCTTGGGTGCTTTCACTTTTTACAAGGAGGTAGAGTCAGTTTTCATCAGCAGATGGAGATTTCTGAAGCTACCTTTCTCCTTTATACATCTCCCAGTCTAGTCATTTGTTATGCATGTGAATGTCTTTTGGAGAGATAAATAAATTTCACTAAATTCAGATGACAAATGACCCCAGATGATTTATACTTTTTTAGTTTCCTTAGACAATCCTCACACCCATGAGATGTGTTTTGCAGAAATGCAGAAATGGGGTCCACCAATTCAAAGAATATGTAGATAAGGCATAGTGTTCAGTCTGTCAGTCATTATCACAAACCTTGACAGGGTAGTCAGGAGCCCAACACTATGCCAAGAAAAAGGGTCACTACAGCCTACAAAACAATTGGCCTGGCAACAAGATCATGGGACCTGACTGTTCACACTGGTTTCAGTTTACCTGGATGAGCGGTCTAACATAGGGTAAATCAGAAGTGAACATCTCATCATTTTGAGATGATGGCATTTAGCATGGCAAGAAGTGATATCCCCATCTACAGGGCATTGAAGATACTATATCTTGTGCGTTTTGCCCTTACTCACCCATACTTGTTGTCAACATGGCAACTTTGTGCGAATGCCAGTACATTAGCAGGTACCTGATGAATCGCAAATGTTTTATATTTGAGATGAGGACATGGTTGCAGCCGCTGATGAGGCTGAAATGTCCAGGGCTGGGTTTCCCAATAACGATGTATCTTAGCTCTTAAGAGATCTTCTAAGAGTTGCTGTCCGTTTCTCAAGTGCTGAAATATTACCTTAAATAATCGTATACTTTAACGTTTAACCAGTAATCGTCAATAAATAAAGATACCTTTAAAAGAGATTAAATGAATCTTCTTCTCAGAAGATTTCTTTAAATTAAACATAGGATATATATATATATATACACATACACATTTATTCAGACACCTTGAACATTTCATTCATTAATACAGTTTATTCACTATAATTTAAAAAAAATGGTCATAAAATATGACAAGATCTTAAACTGTGTCAGAAAAAAATAATCTCAATTATGTCAGATAACACTTAAGCAAAACATGGTCAGGTCAAAGTGTCTGAATAATTTTTAGTTCCAAATTTTTATCACTTTTACTGGTAGTCCACTGTATGAAGAATTTTTGGGTATAATATGTCACAGTTTATTTTGCTATCCTCACTTACGTAATAAAACTATAGTGTTCTGCACCCATATATATATATATATATATATATATATATATATATATATACATATACATACACAGTATATATGTGTGTGTGTGTGTGTGTATGTGTGCGCGCGCGCGTGTGTGTGTGTTTGTGTTACTTTATGTTACTTCATAATATAAACATGCATGCAAGTTTAGATATCAATAGGCCTATATAAAGGGTATATATTAAGGGTGACAGTAGCACAAATTATGTACTTTATCTAGCCAGTTTCTACAGGGGCACAGACAAAATTTTTAGTGCAGACATGTTTTATCAGCACTATTCTACCTATTTATGACATCATATGTATTTTTATTTTTTTATTTTCTTCCCTTCCCTTTTCTTTTTAATTATTTCATTTATAGATTAATTTAAACAAAAAAGAGTATAAGAGAAATACAGTCAAAACCTTAGCTATGTTATACATTGCACTTGAATAAAGGTGTAATCTGCCAATTGTCCTGTAGGTGACCTCATAATTCTGTCTTCTTAAGATGCACTTAGGGCTTTACGATTACTCCAGAGCACTCGTAGATCTACGATCGTTTTCAAGTGTTACTTAAGTTATGATGCTTTTGGGAAACAGACCATAATATTAAGAATAGTCGTACAATCATTTTCTTAGGCTTACGATGCTTTTGGGAAATGCAGCCCAGTGCAAGTGGGCTTTGACTAATTAATTTTAATTAACATTATTTTATTTAGCTGTTTCTTGTTTTTCACTGGCATGTCTTTTAGGTGTTGAGGACTAGTGTATCTTTGAGCCTACATTTAGTATGAGTAAAATACTTACTGTTAAAATCACATACTTTAACCACCAGTTTCACAGACAGTTAAGCCTAGTCCCAGACTAAAATGCATATTTGAGCAGTTTTAACTGAAAGCAACTTGTACCAACATATCTTAAAATATGTCAATGCCATTGTTTTGTCTCAAGATGCACACCAGTCATTTTCTTTATGAAAGCTATTTAAATATCCTAATTGAACTAAGGCCAAATTCTGGCCTAAAACCTGTTTGTAAAACCAGGCCTAAGACTTTTACTTAAGTCATTTTGGTCATTTTGGAACTGGTGACTTATACACACCTCACACACCGGATGCTGTGCGCGCACTCAAGGCAGTTGAACATAGTGGTGTATTAGAGGTAAAAAAAAAAATGTAAATACTGTTTGGTTTCTCGCACAAACCGATCGTTTCATGTCTTAGGACATCAATGTGTTGTTGTAACCCCCTTTTCTGGTTCTCTTTTTTTTTTCGACCCTTCCGGAAAGGACCACACGGAGACGTAGGCTGAGCTCACTCACGTTTACTGGACTGGAATAAATGAAATGACACCATACAGACGTAAAATATAGCCCATCCGGTCACATAACATTCTCCTCAACAGCTTAATGCGACTGAGAAGAAAATGTCCGACTCCACTGATAGTTTACCCTAGTCACCTGTAGGTGTCCCCATATCCCCTTCTTTTAGATGTACTTAATACTTTCTATTCAATTAATATTTTAGAATTATTGTACAAGATGACCAAACATTTTGGCACAATTCATTACGGTTTTCTTTTACCCGTTACATTCTCCCCCACTGAATTTGCCAAAATGTGGTTAACATAAAAAACCAAAACACAAACAAAACTTTTGTTTTTTTTTCAAAAATCACAGAAACAAACTGGAATTGATCAGTAATAACTGTTCATATAAAGAACTGACAGGAAAAAGAGCTGCACATATCACTCCTCCTTAATCATGACCCAAATGAAGTGCCTTTTACATTTCATCTCAGCAATTCCTACACACACACACACACATTAACATCATACACTGAATTTAATACTTCAATACTTCAGACTAAGAACCGAAATAGACCATTTACCCAGAGTTTGCTTTCTGTTTTGAAACAAAGTGTGTTGATTCATAGAAGAAATAAGGCGATTCATTGGTTTCAACAATCTGCCAAACTTTGACCTTTGACCCAGTAACTTAGTACCATCAACTGTACCATCAACATCAGGGTCAGAATTACATACATTACTTCCTTCAAGACTTCCCTGACAGACTGGGTGATCTGGAGAAATATTTCCAGGGACCACCCTTTGTGATGGAACATCAACAATTTCAGCTGAGTCATGAGCATTACCTGACTCAACCATCTGAGCATCATCACTGGACACGACTGGGCCTACACCATCAGGTACAGAATCATCAGTAGATACAGAACAGTTATCAGAAACGTCGTCATTTACAGAAAATACACTCACGTCATCCTTTTTTCCCACAATGTCACTCAAAGGGAGGAAATTTACACACAAAATAAGGTTTCTGTGTACCACCTTTAACTGACCAGATACAGGGTGTTTAATCTTATAAATGTGGGTTTTAGGATCGTGATCAACCACAGTATATACCACATTTTCCTACTTGTCTGAAAGTTTGCGCTTGCCGCATTCACTTTTATTGGTTAATAGAACCCTGTCGCCAACTTCAATTTTTACACCCTTATTTTTTCAATTGTACATGTGGGCTTGATGAGACTGATCTTTCGAAGTGTTAGACTCCACAACAGCATCCCTCAAATCCTTACTCAGGGATTCTACATACTTGGGAAGAGAGTCATTGTGTGTCAAGGGATTATTATCTGTCCAAGCTGTGAACTGATGTCCTTTTAGCCAGTGGCTAAATTTATCACATACAGCCCACTTGAGCGAGAAACTCAAGTCGGTGTGCTGGATATCAGGCTTGCGCTCTGGACAGTGACTTACTCGCGAATGCAATGGGTCGAGCCCTGCTTTCCCCAGGACTCAGTTGCAAAAGCACGGCACCCAATCCCTCAGACGAAGCGTAAGTGGCAAGAATAAAGGGTCTGGAAAAGTCAGGATGCGCAAGAACAACATTGGACAGGAGAGCTTCCTTTAATGCTGATAAAGCCGCCTCACAAGCTGGAGACCAGTCTTCAGGAGTGAGTTTTCTGGACGCAGAAACCCCTTTGCAACCAACACCTCTAGCTTTCCTAACTCCGCTAGTCAGAGCAAAAAGTGGTCGTGCAAGGGATGAACAATTCTCAATAAAGTGTTGGTACTACATAACGAGGCCAAGAAAGGACTGGATTTTCTTAACCGATGGGGTGAAACCATCTACAGGACTTAATGGAGAGTTTACCCCAGACAAGATGCTCTTGGCCACGCAAAAGTTTAACTGCATGTTGAAGTTTAACTGTACCAACGACATCAGGAATCGTTCCGCCCCTCCATCAACATACACCAGCCATCATAGACAAGAACTCGTCACTCTCTGGATTATGTCCACTGGGCATAGAGATCAGTTTCCAATATCTGTCAGAATTTTTTCATCTGTGGACAAGATGTTTGATGACATTTGTCCCCAAAATGAGATCATCTCCTTGGCCTGGAACAACAAGACATGGGACAATAACGTCATAGCCGTAAATGTCCAGCTTAAGCTCAAGCATGCACTTTGGAAATGCTCGTTTGCCACCACATCCAATTAAGACAACGTCTGTATCTTCTTCATTAACAGTATCCAAAGCACCATGTTCCCTTAGTTTACTGACGATTGAATCATTTTATGTACAGGCCATAGAGCCGGTGTCCAACATTGCACTGACTGTCACACAGACAAACTCCGTGATTCCCTCCTCTGGCCATCAGAGGGAGCCTTCACCGGAATACTGACACACACACACATTCTCACGCACGCACTACATTTCCCATAAGACCCGTACCTTGGTGCTGATTGCCACACCCAGCTGCTGTGCATTACCTGGACTATTTAAGCCACACTCAACCTTGCTATCATTGTGAGGTCTTGTATTGCCACGGCGTACATCTCTGAGCGGTCTGTCTGTCTGTCTGTCTGTCTGTCTGTCTGTCTGTCTGTCTGTCTGTCTGTCTGTCTGTCTGTCTGTCTGTCTGTCTGTCTGTCTGTCTGTCTGTCTGTCTGTCTGTCTGACTGACTGACTGACTGACTGACTGCCTGACTGTCTGTTGTTGAACCTGCTTATATCCCCGTTTACGATTCTCTGCTGCCTGCCCTTGGACTATTTGCTGTTTACTGGACTTGTGATTCTTGTCTGCCTGCCCTGATCTACTGCCTGTTGTAAGACTACGATTCTGCCTTTCCCTGCCATACCTATTTGCCCCTGTTTGACCACTGCCTGTTTGACTATGAGATCTGTTAATAAAGCCTGCATATGGATCCCACTTCGTGTGACGACTCGTTACAGAAGACCTCGCCGTCCCAAGATCCAGCGGCTTTCTCCCATCTGTGTGCTGTGACGTCGGCTCAGGCCAGCCAACTCGCCGCCCACCAGCACCAGCTGAATCGTCTCACCTCTCTCACGGAGGAGCTGGTAAAAGCCTTGCAGAGTATCCACACCACTGCTCCTGCAGCGCCGCCACCTCCTGCCGTGGCCACCATTACACACGTGGCAGAGACGCCATCTCAGGGGAACCCCCGCCTGTCGCTTCCTGAGAAATTCGACGGTGATCCAGCTAAATGTAAGGGATTTATACTGCAATGCTCTCTCTTTATCAATCAGCAACCCGCTCTATATACCACGGAGGCAGGGAAGATTGCTTTTGTCTGCTCACTGTTTACTGGCAAAGCCCTGGAGTGGATTACAATGGTGTGGAGAGAGGATGGATCAGCCTTTCTGTCATTCGAAGCATTCTTGCGGAGTTTCAAAGAGGTTTTCGATCACCCCAGCGAGGGTAAAGGGGCGGGTGACCGTCTTTTGGAACTTACCCAGGGGAGGAAGACGGCGGCGGAATATGCACTCACTTTTCGCACACTCGCTGCACAAACCAACTGGGTGAGTGATACTCTAAAAGTACTGTTTCGCAGAGGCTTATCACATGAATTACAGGCAGAACTCACGTGCCATGATGAGGGCCAGAATCTGGATCAGTTTATCGAGTTGGCAATTCAGATTGATAACCTCATTCGTTCCAGAAGATCCTGTCATCATCGCAGCATACAATCTTCACCACCCACAGCCGTTGAGAACCCCGAGGCCATGCAGGTGAAATCCTATCATCTCTCTGTGGAGGAGAGGAATCTAAGAATTATGCAACGTCTTTGTTTATACTGTGGTCACCCCAGTCACATGAGAAATGTCTGTCCTGCCCGTCCCAGTCCCGAGAAGCCGAGGCCGATGAGTGCTATCAACCAAAGCCAAGATCCAGATATGTGTGTTACAGTACCCATTACTCTCACAGTTAATAATCGACTAATCACAACCACTGCATTACTGGTCTCAGGTGCTGCGGGTAACTTCATGTCTCAAGGTTTTGCTCAACTCCACCGCATTGCTTTGACTGAATGCTCTTCCTCTCTAACAGTGGAGGCAATAGACGGCCGTCCCCTGGGCACCGGACACATCACCGCTATCACCCAACCTCTCATCATGAGGACAGGCGTGCTTCACACAGAAACCATCCATTTCTTCATCCTACCCACGTCTACAACATCTATCAACCTGGGATTACCCTGGCTACGCAGTCATAACCCACAAATCTCCTGGAGAGAAGCTCAAATCACACACTGGAGCGCAGCATGCCATCTCAGATGTTTGTCTCACCCATCTCCTCTCTCTGTCAGATCCGTCCAGACTGTTGAATTTCCTCCTCCTGTCACCAATCTACCCGTTGAGTACAGCGATCTGGCCATGGCTTTCAGCAAGGTGCGTGCTTCACAACTCCCTCCACACCGACCATGCGACTGCGCTATCGATCTCATTCCAGACTCAGCGCCACCCAAGGGCCGCATCTTTCTACTCTCTCAACCCGAGTCAGAGGCCATGAGGAAGTACATTGAGGAAGAACTGGCAAAGGGTTTCATCCATCCTTCCCCGTCCCCTGCTTCTGCTGGTTTCTTCTTTGTGCACAAGAAGGATGGCGGTCTACGGCCCTGCATCGACTATCAAGGTCTGAATGATATAACCATCAAGTTTAGATACCCACTACCCCTGGTCCCCGCTGCACTAGAACAACTACTCACTGCCAAACACTTCACCAAACTCGATCTCCGCAGTGCTTACAACCTCATCCGCATACGAGAGGGAGATGAATGGAAGACTGCTTTCTCTACTGCTACTGGACACTATGAATATCTTGTTATGCCGTTCGGGCTAGCCAACAGTCCGTCTGTCTTCCAGGCTTTCATAAATTACGTCTTCAGGGACATGTTGAACAAGTTTGTAATAGTTTACATCGATGATATACTGATCTACTCCGGCACCCTCGAAGAGCACATCCAGCAGGCCCGTGCTGTACTCCAACGACTTATCAAACACCAACTATACGCCAAAGCTGAGAAGTGCTAGTTTCACCTGACTTCCACCTCATTCCTGGGATATATCATCAGCCCGGAGGGGGTTGCTATGGATGAGAAGAAGATAGCAACTGCCCTTGACTGGCCTCAACCTACCACACTCAAAGAACTACAGCGATTCCTGGGCTTCTCCAACTTCTACCACCACTTCATCAGAAACTTCAGCACAATAGCCAGCCCATTAACAAGATTGGTCAAGAAGGGACATCACCGCCTCACCTGGACACCTTCAGCTGTCCAAGCATTCCAGATGCTGAAGGAACGCTTCACTACAGCCCCTGTATTGCGTCATCCAGACCCTGACATCCCTTTCATGGTAGAGGTGGAAGCCTCCAATACTGGCCTTGGGGCCGTCCTCTCACAAAGACAAGGCAATCCTCCCAAGCTATATCCATGTGCTTATCATTCCCGTAAGCTCAATTCCGCTGAGAGGAATTATGATGTAGGAGATCGCAAATTGCTGGCCATGAAGGCCACATTCAAGAAAGGCGCCACTGGCTGGAGGGATCCACGCATCCTTTCGTTGTACTAACAGACCACAAGAACCTTGAATACCTCAGAACTGCCAAGAGACTCAACCCCAGGCAAGCTCGATGGTCACTCTTCTTCCCCCATTTCAACTTCACTGTAACCTACCGCCCCGGCTCAAAGAACACCAAGGCCGATGCCTTCTCCAGGCAGCACGAGGGAGAACAAGTTGACAGTCAACCCGAAACCATAATCCCATCAACGCTTGTGGTCGCTCCCATTCAGTGGGATATTATTACCGAGCTGGAACAGGCCAACAACCAAGTCGAAGTTCCTCTTGAATGTCCACCAGAGAAAGTTTTCGTCCCTGAACCCTTCCGCCTCCGTGTCATGGAACAAGTCTATAGCCTACCTGCATCAGGGCACCCAGGAATCACAGCCACAGTCCAACTACTACAGAACCGGTTTTGGTGGCCAACCCTTATCAAAGATACTACTCAATTCATCAAACAATGCAACACCTGCAACATGCAAAAACCCTCACGTCAAGTTCCTGCTGGCCTTCTACAACCGTTACCTCTGCCTCAACGTCCCTGGTCTCACATAGCCATAGACTTTGTCACCAACCTTCCACCTTCCAACAACTTCACAACTATACTAACCGTTATAGACCTATTCTCCAAAGCCTGCCGCCTCATCCCTCTGTCCAAACTACCTACTGCCATGCAAACTGCCGAGCACCTCTGCAACCGGGTCTTCCGGATCTACGGTCTTCCCGAAGATATAGTCTCACTTGTCAGCCTCACTTCCGGGTACCATCCACAGTCCAATGGCCAGATCGAACGCCTCAACCAGGAACTCACCCGCTTCCTGCGTTCCTATTGCAGCCAGCATCAGAACGACAGGGCCCGGTATCTGATGTGGGCAGAATACGTTCAGAACTCGATACGTAAGGAGGCTACAGGATTAACTCCCTTCCAGTGTGTCCTTCGTTTCCAACCACCTCTCTTCCCCTGGTCAGGGGAGCCCAGTGATGTACCAGCTGTCAACGACTGGATGAACAGGAGTGAGGCCACATGGAACCGAGCTCATACCCACCTCCAACATGCTGTCCGCCGCTTCAGAGAACAAGCTGATCGTCATCGCCGTCCTGGTCCTGAATACCAGCCTGGTCAGTGGGTGTGGCTGTCAACCCAAGACTTACGTCTCAAACTCCCTTGCAAGAAACTTAGCCCAAGGTACATAGGCCCATTTCAAATAACACGTCAAATTACACCTGTCTCATTCCGTCTAGCATTACCTAACCATTTCCGTATCTCTCCCACCTTTCATGTATCACTGCTCAAGCCCGCTGATGGTCCCCACGAGGAGAGAGAGGAGGTGTCTGGTGAGCAGGGTCTGGTGGAGGGCAAGGAGGCCTATCGGGTCCACGAACTATGGGACTCACAACGTCGAGGAAGGACGCTCCACTATCTGGTCGATTGGGAGGGGTGCGGTCCTGAGGAACTCCGTGATTCCCTCCTCTGGCCATCAGAGGGAGCCTTCGCCGGAATACTGACACACACACACATTCTCACACACGCTCTACATTTCCCACAAGCCCCGTACCTTGGCGCTGATTGCCACACCCAGCTGCTGTGCATTACTATTTAAGCCACACTCAACCTTGCTATCATTTTTTTTTTTTTTTTTTTTTTTTTTTTTTTTTTTAACCTTTATTTATATAGCGCTTTTTACAATGTAGATTGTGTCAAAGCAGCTTTACATTGATAACTGGTACATTATTTTGGCTGCACAGCAGCTCTTAAAGAATAGTGTCAATGCAGGCAGATCAAAGCACTGTTGAATATCAAATGTCAATTGTCAAGTGTCCCCAACTAAGCAAGCCAAAGGTGACAGCGGCAAGGAACCCAAACTCCAACAGGTGACATCAGGTGGCAAACAGGTATTAAAATGGAGAGAAAAAAAACCTTGGGAGAAACCAGGCTTAGTCGGGGGGCCAGTTCTCCTCTGGCAAACGACTCAGGTTGCTATCATAAGTCAGATAGGATCGCAACATTCAAAGTATTTAATTCAGTTCCATCCAGCTGAGGATTGTATTCATCACACCGGTATGGACGGTTGTTGAGGAGATGCGCCAATGGTTGTCATGTTGATGAGGCCTTCACAGTGGATGATCTAGTTGACTCAATCTCTGCTGATACTTCAGGGCTGTGTTGTGGTCGTGTCAGGGCGCAGGTCCTTGGTCTCACCTGGATGCGGCCTGGATCCGGTTGACTACGGTAAACCTCGGGATAAACAGAAAGACTAATATTAGCGTAGATGCCATTCTTCTTCTGATGTAACGAGTACATCTGGTGTTATAGGAAGTGTTCCCGGTTCCAGCTGACCTGATTTATGCAGCCCAATAATCCTTTAACGGATTTGAAAAAATAAATGTATAATGTGTTATGTGTATGCCAGGTTAAAGAGATGTGTTTTTAGTTTAGATTTAAACTGACAGTGTGTCTGCTTTCCGAACAATGCTAGGAAGATTGTTCCAGAGTTTAGGTGCCAAATAGGAGAAGGATCTACCACCTGCAGTTGATTTTGATATTCTAGGTATTATCAACTGGCCTGAATTCTGAGATCGCAATAGATGCGAAGGACTATAATAGACGCAAAGGACATTGCGAGGTCTTGTATTGCCACGGTGTACATCTCTGAGCGTTCTGTATTCTGACTGTCTGCCTGTTGTTGAACCTGCTTATATCCCCGTTTACGATTCTCTGCTGCCTGCCCTTGGACTATTTGCTGTTTACTGGACTTGTGATTCTTGTCTGCTTGCCCTGATCTACTGCCTGTTGTAAGACTACGATTCTGCCTTTTCCCTGCCATACCTGTTTGCCCCTGTTTGACCACTGCCTGTTTGACTACGAGATCTGTTAATAAAGCCTGCATATGGATCCCACTTCGTGTGGCGACTCGTTACACTGACAGTGAGTGAATCATTAATACAAACAGGCGTGTAGAAAAGTGTATCTGAGCATTACATGGCTTCGGAGTAGAAGTAAGAGGGAGAATCTTGTGTACATCATAAGCCATATAATTTCCCCCATTACCAGCATGAATGTCAGTCTTATAGATGAATTCACCCAACCCTGGCTTGTCGGGTATTTACCCCGTCTAATCCCAAGAAAATAATTATCTGCACCACCCTCAGCCATTTTTTCAAATGTAAAATATTTAGAATGTTCTAGAACTAAACTCAAAAGTCAGATTAATCAAAACAAAACTGTCGTTCAATTCTTTTTACTTTCTTTTCCCTTTTGAAAGTTCCTCGGAAAAAAAGTGTTTTTAACTGGAGAATCTGGCAACCGCAGCAACCCCAGTTCGAATCCGGGTCACGGCACCATTGCAACCCCCTTTTCTGGTTCTCTTTTTTTTTCTCGACCCTTCTGGAAAGGACCACACGGAGACGTAGGCTGAGCTCACTTACGTTTACTGGGCTGGAATACATGAAATGACACCATACAGACGTGAGATATAGCCCATCCGGTCACATGACATTCTCCTCCACAGCTTAATGCGACAGGAGAAAATGGCCGACTCCACTGATAGTTTACCCTAGTCACCTGGTGTCCCCATATCCCCTTCTTTTAGATGTTCTTAAAGCTTCAGTCTGGCATTTTTCCTCTTTGTCGCCATCTCTGTTTGAAACCTGCAATTGCAGTCATATGCGGAATTGTTATCGTTACGTGCGTTGTGCATCGGCATGACTCCTCAGCGGATTAATCTAATGTTTGCTGTCAATCACTACACTGGTGTGGATACTGTACTTCAGAATCACAGATTCTACGTCTTGAAAGTATGACCAATATAAGAATTTTCACTAGAAAATATCAGCTGAACAAGTAAGTAACATTTCTGCCACTTTTGTTCTGACCAGCTGAGGAAAAAGGCATTAGCCTACAATAAATCTAATGATCCCTTAGCTTGAATCACATCAAAAAACGTGCAAATTATTATTATTGTTATAGTTTGTTCTCAAATTGTTAATGTTACCAACATCAGCATTGCGTGACTGTGTATTAGCGTTACCTATAGATTTCAATATCTGTAGCCACTCCACAGTCCGAAGTCTTTTGCTTTTGACTACGGGTGAATCTCCAGTTGACACGGATTGTCATTTGGACCTTCCTGGATTACAATCCGGCATCAAAATGATAAGTTTAGCTATTTCAGATGCTGTGAGAAAAGGCTATAAATGATCCACTACAAGCAGCATCCTCACATGACAGCTACTTGCTGGAACTCCTTCCTTTCTGTTTACAGACATGATGAAATGACGCAAAGATGAACTGCTGCATGCTCAAATTTCCCGCGGAAATCCACCAGATCGCTCTTATTATAAAACCTAAGTACCGTTGTGAATCGGCTAAGATAAGGAGATAGTTTTGAACACTGACTGGTTATGTACTTGCTCAAATTGATTCTGGATCATTTTTAACCAAAAAAAAGTTCCCGGACTGCAGCGTTAATACATTCTATTCAATTAATATTTTAGAATTATTGTACAAGATGAACAAACATTTTGGCACAATTCATTACAATTTTCATTTCCACATTACATCGTTACGAACCACATGGTTTAATCTGGATTTGTCTGTGCATGTTTCATAGATTTTTTTACCATTGACATGCATTATACGACTGATAGACTGCAACGGTTAAAATCATCATTTGTGTTCTACTGAAGAAACAAAGTCACCTACATCTTGGATGCCCTGGGGGTAAACAGATAAACATCAAATTTTCATTTTTGGGTGAACTATATCTTTAACATTAGTTAACTACATTAGTTAACATGAAATAATAATGAACTGCACTTGTACAGCATTTATTAATCTTTGTTAATGTTAATTTAACATTTACTAATACATTATTAAAATCTTGTTAACATTAGTTAATGCACTGTGAACTAACATGAACAAACAAGGATCAACTGTATTTTCATTAACTAACGTTAACGAAGATTAGTAAATACAGTAACAAATGTATTGCTCATAGTTAGTTCATGTTAGTTAATATAATAACTAATGTTTAACTAATGAACTTTATTGTAAAGTGTTACCAAGGTTATTTAAAACAATTCATGGGACAGATTTAATGTTTGTGTAACTGGGCGCGTTTATGCATAAACCCAAGTAATAATTGAAAATAATATGGATCATAAATTCAATATCTCTATTACTTACTTGCTTAGCAGAGAAGAGGATAGAAATATCCTCAACTAAGCTGGTAAGAGCTGGTCGCACATGTTCTGGTAAAAAAAAAAAAGATATATATTGACATTTTAAGAAGTATATCAAGTACCTGTTGACAGACTTTGTTAGATGGTTGAGCTACAGAAAATCAATAATGAGGTGTTTTTGAAAGGATTCTTTGAAAGTTACAGATTTAAAAAAAGATGGTAATAAAGAACCATTTTAGCATAAAACGGTTCTTCGGGATGATATGGTTCTAAATAGAACTGTTACTATGAGTAAAGAACCATCTTTTTAGAGTATAGATAATCACAAATAATCTGTTAATAAAACTCATCTTTCTGTTTGACATTACATAATAAATTATGAATCTACAATTCCAACTTGCATACATGAACTTAATTTAAACTGCCCTTGATGTCTCTCCTGTCACTCTCTTGATCCTCCTATTTAATGTACTGCCTCTTTCCATGTTTCCTTCCTTCTCTCCTTGTTCTCTAGCGATTCATCCCTCTCTTTTTCTTACCTGTCTTTGCTGCCCAATGTTTTTTAATTTTTTTTTATTTTACTCCTCTTGAATAATACATGGCCTCACCTCTTTATTTCTCTCCTGCAGGATTTTTCTGCCGTTGTCCCTCGTCGTGAGCTGAGGTCATTTTGTACAGGCAGAAGACACCATCATATCCTACCTCGATGAGTTAATGATGACTGGAAGCAATACTGTTCCTGTGCCTCAGTGTTCATCCAATTTTGGAAGCTTTATTCACAAATACTACAGCTTTCTCTGCAAATCTAAATTATTATTTAAAATTATTCTGCATTAACACATCTTATACAATATACAATTGTATAGTTTACAGGTTTCAAACATTTTCTCCTTATTTCTTAAAGTTTCATTCACCTACTGCCATGCTACTTCTTAAATTTTAAGTTTGTTTTGCTAAACAATTTACTGGTTAAGGAGAATCAATCTAAAGAGAACATGTATAAAAGTTATTCACATAATGAGGACTGAGAAAATAAGAGAAAACTGTAGTAAATTATTATCAAGAAAAAATGATAACATCTTATTATAACCACAATACATTCTACTAAATTTTATGAGTTTCCAGAGGATTTAAACTCGAAACTGATCAAATAAGTGCAATTAAAAGCACTTTGTAATTGTGGCACCACTTTGATTTTACTTAAGGTAGCATTTTAAACTTACATTTTATAAAAGTGTAGATACCACTATGATCAGACAATTGGTAATCGCAATTCTATATAAGGCCATGAGGTGGTAGTAGAGAAAAGTCTTTCTAAAGCAAAGTCTCGGAAAATATTATTTGTAAAACGATTGTACTTTTTCTTTACATTAGCTCACAATTCTTTTAAAAATGTCTGTTTAATGTGCTGTGATGTTTAGGCTACTCTTTTTTTAAACACAGATGACATTGTCATGTTTGTCTTGTCTCATAAGATCCCATTCCTACAGTTATAGTCACAACACTGCCCATTTGCAAACACACTCCAGCTCTAGACATTTTTAAAGAGTTACGCCCATAAGCACCTCACGTCATTACGCACAGTCAAGACGCCAATAAAATAAAAGCCATGAAGAGCGCGCGGTTCGTTCCGTGAGCGTTAACTTGACAATTTGGGTGCCGCTTCGCGTATAGCTGGAAGTTCTTCTGTTATTCCAGATAGCGCCAGAAAATCAGTGTAGTGAAGGAGTGCGATCACGCATAATGTATTTAACTTGGACTCGGATATCTGATGGATAATGAGAGCAAAATCTTTTCAGAACCAAGGACAGCTCTCAACGGTCAATATGATTTCGGCGCTGACGAAGGATCGCGTGCAGGCACTCATGACCAGTTTGACATCTGAAGTGATGGATGTGCGATTTCTTAATAAGATGCACGATACCACTACAACTTTGCCGACGGCAAGTTTTATAGATAACGAGACCAGATGCGGAGAGCAGATTTTGAGTTACGGACATGTTGAGAAAGTGTTCATCGGAGGAGTTCTTACATTGCTTACCTTTTTAACAGTTTGCGGGAATCTGCTGGTGGTCATATCAGTGTGTTTTGTGAAGAAACTAAAGCAACCTTCTAATTATTTAATAGTTTCTTTAGCCGTTGCAGACCTGTCCGTGGCGGTGGTCGTAATGCCGTTTGTCAGCATCACGGATCTCATAGGAGGACAGTGGATCTTTGGTCGTGTTTTCTGTAATGTTTTTATCGCCATGGATGTGATGTGCTGCACCGCTTCAATAATGACACTGTGTGTCATAAGCATAGACAGGTATGTCTCCCAGAAATAAACGCTGTATGATATAAAGCTAACAGAGTAGAAGTTACAAGTAAATTGGTTGAACTAATCAATTGCTAAACTACATTCAGATTAAATGTTTTATTCCGTCTGTATATTAATGTAGATGAGACCGGGGCAAGTTGCCATACTTTTTACTCCAGTGAAAATTTCAGTCAGTTTCTGTATAGACATATACGGTAAGACTACAAATAAGCCACTGAACATTTTCAGTTTATTTAACCGACATTTACCTGCAGCGGGCATGTTGTTACAGTTGGACCTGCCATTAAACAGCCTATAATAGGCTTTTCAGACAAATCTAATTATGAAACAAAAAATGTAAAGAGAGAGAGATTAAAGAATTAAATAAAAATACACACACACACACACATATATTATTAATATATACCAACAAATCAAAATTTTATTGGTTAAATCAGGTAGAAATCGCTCTTTAAGGTAACAATTGCAGGCTACCACTTTATATATATATATATATATATATATATATATATATTTGACTATTGTCTGAATGTATGTCACTGATTTTATTATGTTCACTTGTTTATCAAACAGATATTTAAAAAAAAAAAAATCATTTTAAAAATTTTAGTTTGGAGGACAGAATTCAAATATATTATTCTAATTTACAATGGTTTTGAACTGGATGTTGCAAACCACCATGCAAAAACACTCATTAGCTATTGAAATTTATTAGCCAGGGTCTCTTTTCAAGTAGTTATAGATTGTAATATTCCAAAGAAGGTCAAAGAGAGTCACTGTGAAACTGCCCACTTTTATGCATTCTTTGACACTAATGCACTTTAACAGTTCTTTTTTTCCCCCTTCATTCATTTTTCCCATTCTCCACTCCATTTTCTCAGGTACCTGGGCATTACTAAGCCATTGACGTATCCCGTGAGACAAAGTGGAAAGTGCATGGCCAAAATAGTGCTGTCTGTATGGCTTCTCTCTGCCTCCATCACCCTACCCCCACTGTTCGGATGGGCTCAGAATGTCAACGACGACAACGTGTGTCTGATCAGCCAGGACCTGGGCTATACTATATACTCCACTGCCGTGGCCTTCTACATCCCCATGTCCGTGATGCTCATTATGTACTACCGGATATACAGGGTGGCGAAGGTTAGTGCTGCCAAGCACACGATCGCTGGCTTTCCCAAAGCAGAAGACGAGGAAAGTGTGAACTGCGTGACTGCAGCCCTAAAGCTGCAGAGGGAAGTAGAGGAGTGCGTGAGCTTTTCTCGCCTTCTCAAAAGTGATCGTAAAAACATCTCCATCTTCAAAAGGGAGCAGAAGGCGGCGGCCACCCTTGGGATTGTTGTGGGGGCTTTCGCCGTGTGCTGGCTGCCCTTCTTCCTGCTGTCCACGGCGCGTCCGTTCATCTGCGGGGTGCAGTGCAGCTGTGTGCCTTTGTGGGTGGAGAGGACGCTGCTGTGGCTGGGCTATGCCAACTCACTCATAAACCCCTTCATTTATGCATTCTTCAACAGGGACCTCAGGACCACCTACCACAACCTCATTCGCTGCCGCTATCGGAACATCAACCGCAAGCTCTCGGCAGCCAGCATGCACGAGGCTTTGAAACTAGCTGAGAGACCTGACCTGGTGCTGTAGGCTGTCCGTACCCTTCATGTCTCTCTAGGGACTGATGCAGGCACACGGAGGCTGAGAGACGTTTTTGATGAATTCCTTATTGCTCTCGCAGAGGAGCTTTTCAGTCACTTCAATTAAGTCAAATTGCAATGACTTCAATTAAGTGAAATTGGAACGGTTGTAAAGCTTCATGAAATGTTTTATAAAATGCTTTATAAATTAGATCTTATTGCTGTAAAATGTGCTTGATGAAAAGAAAACAGAAAAATCAGTGAGCGATGAATTCTCCAGTATAATGTTCGTATTTCATACAGTATACTTTGTGCTGTTTACATTATATGTAATATTACTCAATAATACTGAACCCATGGCAGCATGGAATTGACGTTTTTATGTCATAGTTTAAAAAGGATTGTTCATCCAAAAATTTTTATTCTGTCACCATTTACTCACCCTCACATTGTTCCAAACCTCTATGACAAAACAAAACAACAACTGACAACTTAAAAATATCTTTCCCCCCAGCGACCCCCCTTCCCCCCAGAATTTTCATTCTTGCTTGAATGGTCTCTTTAAGTATTTGAGGAAATAAAGCATATTAGAACACTAGAATAAAGTATGCAGTGTACAAGCAATCATAAAGCTGAACTCTTCACTTCGTTGCAGTCCCATCCCTTCTGCCCTCCAAACAGTCACCTGTGACCATCAGTGATTGCCACTAATAATGTGACAGCAAGCTGAGCATGTCTCACCCATAGTTGTATTATTAGAAGCAAGGCATTTATTGTCTTCTAGCTGTGAGAAAGGCAGGGGTGGGCAGGTGTCTTTAATTTCTGTCAGCATGCTTGGCCAACAGACGGTAAACAATACATCAACACTAAGTGGCCCTGTGTATTCATCAAGCATTTTAGTGACCGTTTTTGGATATGAAACGTCTATGCATATGAAGTTACAATTAATACTGTAAGAAAAAATATTGAACATGAATAAGTTAGAGTTAGTAGGTTATTTAAAGGCATGTGGTAAAAAAAAAAGAAAAAAGCCATTACTGCAGTGAAAGAAAGATTGAGGCCACCTGAGTGAAAACATAGCAGACAGCTCTATCTGCTATCAATACAGCCAAAATTACTATAATAAAACTATTAAAACTGAATAAATGTAATGAAAATGTAATAAAAATTAATACAATTAAATAGAAAATTCCTTTTAAAACAAACCAACAAAAAATGTACAGAGGTAAATGCATAACATAAAACTAGGGAATGACTGATTGTAGCCAAAATAGAAAAGCTGATTATTTACATGTTATGGCTAATTAGTAATAAATATTATACTGTTTTCTCTAAATAAATATATATTTATAATGGACGAAAAAGTAAAGTGTTAGATGATAGCAAAACTTATCTAAATTTAAAAATAGGGGCATACACTATTAAATAGCCTGTATTGACAGATATCTTAAAAAAAAAAACCTCTAATATTGACCAATAATAAATATGGTCTTGATATATATTGCCCATTCCTACCTAAAAAAGAATTACAGGCCTGAAAGAGAAATGCTGAGGGCACCAAACAGGCATAAAACAATGAATCTGTTCTGAGCAACCAGCTGTTGTTTGAATTTATAGAAGATGCAAACTTTGGGAGGTTTTGTGAGAATAAATATTTCTGATGCTCATTCACAATGACAAATTGCTATGGTCAGTGAATTAAATAATTAAAAAAAAAAAAATTGAGATTGTGCCGTATTGGTCATACTATTATAAATGAACCGAAGTCCGCATTAATCTTTCATTGTTACATTTAAAATGTTTTTAATATGATGGTTTGCATGCATCCCATGTGAGGTGATATATTGTACTTTATTCTGTAAACAGAAGGAGAAATTAATGCGGTTGTCATCAGTGTAATATATTAAACCTCCAATACTAAAAAGCAAAGGATAGCTCTATTAGTAGTATAGAAGTTATATTAGTCCACATTACAAAAAGCAAAGAAAAACAAGAAAGACTTTCAAAGAGTTTCAGGATCTATACCAGGCAAGAGGTTTTGTTCTCATGTTATACCTGAACTGAATGTGAACAACTGCTCCGTAAATTGTACCTCTTTCTGAATGCTGTGACAGCGACACGCTGCCCTGCTGAGTCTTTCAGCCTTGTTTTTCAATCTACGGCAGCACAGCATGAGGGCTGCTTCCTCTGCATTTCCCAGGGGGCTTTTTGGAATCAGTGTACCTGCAAATATATTCTGATTTAAGGCTTAAATGTGATAAGAAATAGCTGTGTACTTTATTCACAGAGGATATCTGTCCATTTAATATTGTAAATTATAAGGTTAAAGGCTGTATTCCTGTAGTTTAATTCTAGACATGTATAGCATCGTTCTGAAATATTGTTTTTCATATACTGATATTCACCATGCAGTCTGGCAAAAATTGTCTGATTAATTGAACAAAAACAGTATTTGCAAGGCAGCACTGTCTTGATATTCCACAAACATTTAGATAATGATTTGTTCTATTGGTTTTAAAAACAAAAGCATATTTAAGAAAATCTCCCATTGACTTTCATTGATATGTTCTTTGGCAAATTGCATAAACTTCTTACACTACTCTTAAAAGTTAGTCAACTATTTTTTTTTTAATTTTTTTTTTTATCAACACTGGTCCTAACTTTTTAAAGTCAGTTACATAAAAAGGTAGATATAATTTGAATCAGAAAAGTAAGACCGATTACCTCTTGTCTAACTGCCAGTTGGTAAAACTAGACACAGTTTTAGCATAGTCTATGCAACTGGCCGCAGAATTCAAATTGTAACTTAAAGCAATGGTGCCTTTGTAATAATTGCATATAATGAATTACAACTGGTCTTCTTTGTTATACTTATTTGCATACTCAGTTGTGATTAGATTCTGAGTGTCATAAAAATAGCCTAACAAAAACTAAGCCTAAAAACTAAAATGATTTAAACCTTTAACACTGTTAACATGTTTCGCTGCCTTGCAATCACTTGTATTTGCTTTGGGAAATGCAAATCTTGTATTAAAATAAATGTATGTCATTTTGCACAGTAAACATTATTAGTAAACAGTACTAATTACAATTTTGTGGTGAGGTTTATATTTTTCTTGCTTATATTTACAGATTATCACACATGAAATCCAAATACTGACAGTTTCATAAAATATGTTGGTAATGAGTGAAGTTAAAGTAGATTAACTTACTCATAATTATCCAGTCTTGTTTTAATCATACTTTAGATTTAATATTGTCACATGGAATCAATGTTGATGGCGTTGCAATTCTACAGCAGAGCAATTACATCTCAGATCATTAGCTAGCCTTGTGTATACTCCATTTAGCCAAGGCTGCAAAATCAATTCCTTGTTACAAATTTTCATGGTGGGTTGTAGAGAAGCACACGACAAAGGTGTAGAAAACAGAAACAGTTTTTATTAAATCCACACGAAACACAGGGAGAAAACTTAAACACGACCACATATAACAGATGATACCAGACACAGAACTAAGGAAAGTCAGGGCTTAAATACATGGGGAACATAATCAAACCAGAACAGGTGTGTGGAAACTAATTAACAGCCAGGGAAACTAATTGGGAACTCAGGCAAACAGAGTAAAAACAAAACACAAGATAACAGAATATACACGTTACACAAATATGGTAGAACTATCACTTCTACTACTAAATATTGCTTTGTAAATAATCTTCCTGATTTGTCTCAATTCCTCAGCATACCCGACAGCTTAGAAAAACTTGAGGTTGCAATAGAAACTATAGACTCTCTCTTTTCTAGCACTTTAGACTCAGTTGCTCATTTACAATTAAAGAATATTAAGGAGAACAGTTCGACACTGTGGAATAACGAGCACACTTGCACCCTCAAGGGAGCAACCCAGAAAATGGAGCGCAACTAGTAGAGAACAAAACTAGTGTTTTTTATTGTGTGGAAGGATATTTTATCTACCTACAGAAAGGTCTTAAAAACAGAAAAAAAACATTCTTCTTGAAGAAAACAAACATAATACTCTATACTCTATGATAAATACTATTTATTTGATACAGTGGCTAAATTAATGATAAATAAAGCATCAATGAGTTCAGACATTTCCCAACAGCACAGCAGTAATGACTTTATGAATTTCTTTTCTTATAATATTGATACTATCAGAGATAAAATTATAACTATGCAACTGTCTGCTACAGTATCGCATCAGACAGTGCACCATAGACCCCCTGAGGAACAATTCCATTCATTCTTTGCTAGGATAGGAATACTGTAAATGTCTAAACTTGTTAAATTGTCTAAATCAGCATGTATGTTAGACCCTAGACTGACTAAGCTACTGAAAGAGATGCTTCCAGAAATTATAGATCCTCTTCTTAATATTATTAATTCATCATTGTCATTAGGGATATGTCCCAAAAACTTTCAAGTTGACTGTTATTAAGCTTTGCATTAAAAAAAAAAAAAAAAAATCTCAAATCTCCCTTTTCTGTTAAAAATACTAGAAAAAGCAGTATCCTAATTTCCTTCTTAGAGAGGAAGATGACTGCAAGGATTTCCAGTCATGATTTAGACCATATCATAGAGCTGAGACTGCTCTCACCAGAGTTACAAATGATGCTCTTATCATTCAATCAAGGTTGGATCTCTCTATTAGTGTTACTGGACCTCAGTGCTGCATTTGATACTATCAACCATAACATCATAACATTTTTTGTTTGTTTTGTTAACACTTTATTTTAGGGTCTTTTAACTAGTTGCTTATTAGCATGCATATTACTGGAATATTGGCTGTTTATTAGTAATTATTAAGCTCATATTAATGCCTTATTCTACATTCTTAATTCTACCCAATACCTAAACTTAACAACTAACTTACTAACTATTAATAAGCAGTAAATTAGGAGTTTATTGAGGGAAAAGTCGTAGTTAATAGTGAATACATGTTCCCTATACTAAAGTGTTTTTTTAATAGGTTTGAAAATTAGGTTGGCATTAGTGGATTTGTTCTGGCATGGTTCAAATCAATTTGTAGCAGTAAATGAAGAGCTATCATATCAGTCACAAGTTCAGTACTGTAAGGATCCGTACTAGGACCGCTACTTTTCACACTGTACATGCTACCCTTGGGAGATATTATTAGGAAACATGGCATCTGTTTTCACTGTTATGCTGATGTTACTCAGTTCTATATTACTTCAAGGCCCAACGGAAACTAATGGAATGCATAGTCTTTCACATGTAATAACCTAGAATACTGTCTAACATACTGTCTGATGGCTGCTTTGTCAAGTCTTTGTCGTTAGTTAGGAATTTTGGGTGTGCTTTTTGATCTTTCTTTTGAAAGCAACATTTCTGGCATTTGTAAAACGAAACAGAAAAGTTCATTCATGCATTCATGAC
This sequence comes from Elopichthys bambusa, assembly GCA_037101425.1. Lineage (NCBI taxonomy): Eukaryota > Metazoa > Chordata > Actinopteri > Cypriniformes > Xenocyprididae > Elopichthys > Elopichthys bambusa. The sequence continues at coordinate 18,179,262 of CM074449.1, forward strand.
CTCAGTACTAGATTATTGTAATGTTTTACTGGGTGGTTGCCCTGCAGGCTAAATAAACAAACTCCAGCTGGTCCAAAATGTAGCAGCTAGATATCTTACTAGAACAAGGAAGTATGACCATGTTAGCCTGGTTCTGTCAATACTGCATTGGTTCCCATTTGGATAAATTTTGAAATCTTGCTCATTACTTATAAAGCCCTGAATAGTTTAGCTCCTTATTACTTTAGCAAGTTCCTATTGCATTATAGTTCATGTCCACTGCTTTCTCAAAATTCTGGTCAGTTCATAATACCTAATAACAAAATCGACTGCAGGCAGATCCTTTTCCTATTTAGCACCCAAACTCAAACATCGGAACAGTTTTCCTAGCATTGTTCAGGAGGCAGACACACTCTGTCGGTTTAATTTTAGGTTAAAGACCCATCTTTTTAACCTTGCATAAACAGCACACTATCACATTTCTATAATTCAAATCCCTTAAAGAATTGTTAGGCTTCATAAATTAGGTTAACCAGAACCACAACTTCCCACAGCACCCTGTTATTGTTACATCGTAAGAGGAACAGCATCTAGGCTAATATTAGTCCGTCTGTCTCATCCTTATCCCGAGGTTTCCGCTCTGGTCAGGTGGAATCCAGTCCAGATGATATTCCCAAACCTAGAGATGACCACAATGCAGCTCTGAATGTTAGCGGAGACCACGACAACTAGACAAGCCTTAAAGACAGATCCCCTGTGAAGACCTCATCGACTAGATAGCCCTCTGCATGGATCCTCAGCAAAGACCATGAGAACCAAATCCTCTGCACAGATCCTATGGCCAGCTTTAACTCCTCCCCTCCATATGCTGAAACATGGTAACCCACTAGTAATGACTGAAGTATTACCAAATCCTTCAGAAGGAATTACTAATTATTTGGATCAGTATTCTAAAGTGAGAAACATGATAACTCTCTAGTAACTACTGAAGTCATTGTAAACTTTTGGGGTTTTTGTACATTTTTGTACAGTTTTGTACAGTAATTCCCTATGATGTATTTGGTAACACTTGAGTAATTACTAGTGGGTTGCCATTATCTTCACTTTAGAATACTGATCCAAATAATTAGTAGCTCCTTTATAATTATGTAGTAACTCTTGAGTTATTACTATCCAGTACTTTACAAAAACCTCAAAAGTTTACAATGACTTCAGTAGTTACTAGAGAGTTATCATGTTTCTCACTTTAGAATACTGATCCAAATAATTAGTAATTCCTTCTGAAGGATTTGGTAATATTCAGTCTTTATTAGTGGGTTACCATGACCTTCACTTTAGAATTAATTATACATTATGCATTATTCATGTTAATTATGAACCTGTATATAGTAGTTCTTAGTAGTTATCTGGGAGGTATGAAAGGTAATTACTGATTAGCTAATAGTGAACTACCACCTTCAACTGAGCACTATTCATTAATCAGAGTTTCTTGTTAGTTAATAGTAGTTACTAGAGTGTTAATAATGCATTACTTATTTGTTCCTGTGTATTTATTCATTAATGAAGGATCAGTATTCTAAAGTGTTACCCCAACCACCCTGTTTTAAATTAGGCCATCTGCATATAGATAAATAAATAAATAAATAAAATAAATTTCGGGAATTTATTTTAGCACCCCAGTGCAGGGAAGATTTCAAGGTGAATCTATAGCTACCAGTTTCAGAAGCACCGGCACACATATCAGTTCAATCAGAGAGACACGTCCTTCAACCTACACCATGTACAAAGAAGGAAAGGGTGATGTTTTCCAGTCTGGAAAGATACTTCAGATATAGATCTTCTGTATGGCTATCAAGCTGTGGAAGCTACATTCTTTATGCTTCCCATCCTGCTGATCAAACAGAAGTTCACACTATCTTTGCTTCTTTTCATTTGTTTTATCATATATAAAACATAAGCACGCTCCACCACACTGATGTCTTTGAATACTAGTTTAATGACACTAATTCCACCTGGCATCACTATAATTGCAGCCTAAACTTACAAAGGAAAGTAAGAACGACCCTGACAGTGCTTGGACCTACCGTCTGCTGTTCTTCAGCACACTGCAGGCCCCGAGCAGATTTCACACAATACGCCCCTCCATGTGAACATGCTCTCCGCTGCTACCTCTGAAACAAAGAAGTCTCAAGACTAATAAATCACACAGTCCTGAAGGACAGTCCCAAATGTGCTGAAAGCGAGAGGAGGCGATATTATTAGCCCGACATCATCAGGGCTCTGGCACACAAACTGGACGTACAGTATACAGGCTAACACAAAATTCTCATTAAGCACTCTATGCATGTTTGGACGTTACAGTTACAGTGCCTGACATGGAGGATCTATTTCCAGGAGCCCTTCTTTGATTAGGAGCTACAATTGGCTAGCTGTCCTGGCCATTAAAGTATTGCCCTTTGATACAATCAGACTACATCATTAACAGAACTTCACAATCGGTCAGGAATAACACCTCAGAGATTTCTCCACAGCAGGTACCATTACTAACAAGAAGTCAGGGATTAATGGATGACAGCAATTAGGAACAGGTATAAAAGAGAGACAGAACAACCTCTGTAGATGCTGATTGATTTGTTCAGCTGTTTTATGCCGTTAATTCACTAATGTTTAAATGTTCCCAATGGGAATGTCACAGGAACTGGATAGGAAAAAAGAAAAAAAGAGAAAAAGTGAGGCTTGACTGCATGTGGCAATGAAGGCCACTTGTAGTCAAAAAGTTGCAGTTTATTGAACTTCCTTGGAAGCAGAAATAGAAGTGTGCTGGATCATTTGCATTTCAGCTATGTTTTCTTTTGATCGATCGAAGTGATGTTTGGGTGTTTGTTGGAGACCAATGTTCTCTATATATACTTTCTGCTAATAATAATATAAAAATAAGCAACATAATTTTGATTTAAATAAATGAAAATATGTCATAGATGAGCACTGCATAAATCACATTGCACTCATAAATTTATTTATATATATTAAATAAAATATTCAGTGAGGCTCTAAAAGTCCTAAATGAAAATCTTGGTTAGACATGTGGCTTTGATTTTCTAACTTATTTAAGTTAGACACGACTGCGTGGCACACCATTTATATTCATATAGAGCAAAATATGTGGCTGATCATGCCAGAGGGTTACAACAAAAATATTTTCTTCTTCTTCTTTTTTTTTTTTGCTTTTGATCACGCAATTGCAATAGTCAAATTCACCATTTTGTTCACTGTTTAAAAATGCTTTTTAGTAATGAATAAATACTAATTTCTTTATAATAAGTAAACACTTTTTAAATAAACAACTTACATGCATTCATTTTAAACTATTCTTAGATTCTAAATTCAAATAATTTTACTTAAAACTTCAGGCCTGGGTGACAAATTCAGGTTTTAGTTGACATGTAACTGTAGAACTTGCATTTCACTTTGGCCAATAATAAACGTGCAGAGCGTACCCTTCTGCTGACATACTGTTATTCACCAGGGCAACACTTTTCAAGGACCCTTCATCAGTCAGCAAGGTGCCAAGGGTTTCTGGACAGAATGTCAGGTGTCAGGTTTATTGTCTAAATTGGAAATCCTCAGAGGATTTATTCACATCATGTTTTTCAATGAAGTCCGAGAGTGCCATAAAACCTAAAGAGGTCATCTTACAAGCTTTCTTCTGTGTTCAAACACGTATTACTTCAGTGAGACTCAGTCTATAATCAATCAACAGGGGAATAAATAGTTATCATTGAAATTCAACTTGGTTTGTTTGTAAATAAGGATCCCTTTGTGAGAGGGATGATTGAAGTCAGAACGTATGGGGTGCCAGCCTGAAACACAGGGTGCAAATTGCAATCAAACGACACAGTTGCCTTTGTCTTCTCAAGGTTACGTTTAATTCATGAATTCCATCACATTATGCTCCCTGATGACAAAATGCACTCAAAGTCAGAGGATCTTCTTGTTCGTGATATGCAAAATTTTTTTCTTGCTTCAAGCCAGATTTCATTTTCATTTGAAACCTCCCAGTATCCTGACCGAAGCTTTGGGTCATCCAATCCTCTCTCGCTGTATTTTACATCTAAATAGGATGGACCTCACGGCAAGAATTACAGTCATGTACTGCGATGCCCAAAAATTATTCATAGATGCTTATGTAAGTCAATCTCTGAACTTCAGCAAAGACAGATGCCAAGTTAATGCAAGACTGCTGCACTCTAGGAAATAAATTAGGCAATGCCAGAGATACATTTTTTAACATCACTTTATTCATTTATATGCTGTGATTTGTAACAAGCTCGTTTCATCAGAGGTTTTATTGCAGATTGGTAATTGATTCATTTGGATGGGTAATTATGAGGGGAAAAAATAAGTTAATGGCGGTTCACTGATTGTGCAGTGGCTAAATTAATGTGAAACTGTTTCTATTAAAATCAATTACCCTTGCAGTGCTGAACCCCCCATTTCAAATGGCCAGTGGTTGAACCAAAAACATAATGAAACTGATTAAATGTATTTCTTTCAGCAATTAAGAAAAAAATCTTAGTGCCCGCTGTCTCAGCTGTTTTAGAGAGATTATGTGCTGACATTTGAGGTTGCAAAACTAAAACTAATTCTCAATAACGAAATGTAATAGCTTTTATGCACAAGAACAGTGTGGCATACAGCCACAGACTAATTCAATTTCAGCACTCCCTATTAGAACACGGTCACTTCATTAAATTGTACCTGTTTGGTGCCATCAAAAAACTGTACAAAAAAAAAGAGTTCAATATGCACATTAGATAACAAGAACAAAGAGTGCCCTATCAGCACACAGCCAAAAAAAACTATTTGTCCTGTTTAGGTAATAATTTATGAAGGCCATCACTAAAAAAACAAAAACATTTTTAAATACAGGTAAATACTCAGGCCTATGATGCGTCAACAGTCTTCTTAAAAATTAGATAATTCCAGTGATGGTTTACACTAAGTAAGGATGAAATTTATTCCTGTGCCTCTTGGGTCAATATTTTTTCAAGCACTGTGCTAAAGCCCTCCTGCCACATTAATCACAGAGTTAGTGCTCCTGAATTAGTGTATTATATTTCCCCCCGGTGTCACAGACAAGGCTTGTAGCCTAGTCCTAGACTAAAATGCATTTTTTAACTTGTTTTAACCGAGTCTGTAAAAGTCTGTGAAACCAGGCCTTGGAGACATATCCCACTATGCTCATCCATGCCCTTGTAAATCACAACAGTAAGGTCACCCTCACCACAATAATTGCACAATAATTGTCTTAAATACCTTTTCGCAGCCACCAAAACAGGTCACTTTTCTACAAAGGAAAAAATTGGTAACACTTAAAGCCTTTATATATAATGCATCATAAAAGTATTTTAATGCATTAATTAGGTATCATAATGCAGCTTATAATGCGTTGTATAGTCTCATAAATAATTGTAACCACAGTTATAATACATTATAATACTTATCTATTAAATATTACACTTTTGAAAAGAACAATGCATTAAAACATATGACAAACAACCAATTTCAGATGAAACAAGGAATATGCAAATAATATAATTCAAAATATGAATACCTTTATAATGCATTATACATAAAGGTTGCCAAAGTGTTACCAAAAATTCCATTAAAAATAGGCTATATTACACAAACATATATATATATATATATATATATATATATATATATATATATATATATATATATATATATTCTGCTTTTAAAAAACAGAAAAACAAAAACAAAATGTAAGTCACCTTCTGTTGTGCTCTTAAGTGAATTGTAGATTTTATAATAACAGAAAACAGGAAAGGTAAAAAGCAATATTTGAGTACTGTCATCTAGAGACTACGGTCATTAAGACATGGCATGAGTGCAGCATTTATATTCTACATTGCCAGTGAGCCTTGTAAGGACAGACATGTCTAAATCACGTGAAATAAATTCATTAATGTAATCATTAATAGTAATAAAATCACTGATGACTGAGAATACAGCATTTCTGTAATGGTATAAGTGATTTGGGATTTTTTTTTTTTTTTTTTTTTTTAACAAACAAATAAACAAATAAATAAAACCTTTTGTGTAGGTTTTGTACATGTTACAGTTTCCGGTTCCTGCACTACACTTCCCAGCATTCCCTCTGTCCTGCACATCATCACCATCACACGCACCTGAAGTTTATCTTTGTCATTAGCACTCATCTGGACTCTGTATATAAACAGTCACCTCACTCACTTGTATTGTTGGTTATTGTTTGGATGTTAGTGTGTGTATCTCCTGTGTTCCTGTATGCTTCTTTGGATTCTCTAGTAACTGACTCTTGTTATTATATTCCTCTTCGTGTGTGTTCCTACACAGCAACGTCTGTGACAGTATGGTGCTGTCTGTGTTTTCTCATTCATGTCATTCAAGCATGTTTCTCTCGCTAGTGAGGAAATGGAAATCCCTGAGTGGAGCTGGAGTCATTACAGAATTAACTCTTTAAAGCAAAAATGCTTATCACCCTCTTTTTCAGCAGCACTGGTTCCATACTTTTTCCATTCATTTTTCCCATAGGTGTTTTAAGCCTTTTTACTCTTCAGACTTTTATACAACTTTTTAGGAAATTCCAACTTCATATTACTCATCAATTAATCAATGCCCTATATGAACCAACCTTCCTGCTGTAGGAGTATCAGTCTCTGTAACTTATTCTTAATAAGCCGGATGTCCTTCCTCTGTTGTTTACACTGTTGTCTTCTTTTAGCACTCTTCCTCTTCTTTACTGAAGTCTTTGTCTAGCTCACCTCCGCTTGAGGTTGCAACATGCTCCCTTCACCCTTATGTACCCTCTTCTTAACCTTTGTGGTTGGTTACAAACATCAAACTCAAAAACCTAATTTTCACAACTGCTGCTTAGTCATTTTTATCTTATAACATAATCATCATAATCTTCATAATCATTCAAGCATTCAAGCATATATGGCCTTAACTTAAAAGCAAGCATATAACATAACATTAAAACAGGTAAAAAGCAATATCAATCTCAATATCCAAAACAGTCATTACCTGCCGATTCGCTTCAGGGCATCAAGGAGACTACCCAAATCACACCAGAAGCCAGCCTTGAGAGGCTGGTTTCCTTAGTAGACCATCTGGCAGCGTAGAAGCTTCTGCCAAATGTCTCAATGGGCCCTGCAGACTGTAGATTTAGGCTACAGAATCCAGTTTGGGTCTCGACCACCTTGGTTCAACGGGATTCTATTCACAGTGGTAGACCCCGAGCAGGCTCTGGATATGGAGCAGGAAGTAAAAACTCTCTTGGGCAAAGAGGTATAGAATGGTATAGGGCATAGAATGGGTTCCATAAGAGAATCCGGATTCTACAGCCGGTACTGTTCTAAAGAAGAATGGGGAGTTGTGTACGATTTTAGATCTGCATCATCTGGATCATTCAGTCAAAAAGCTCAAGTTCAGAATATTAACTTTGAAGCGGATCGTGACTCAAATCAGATCCGAGGACTGGCTTGTCACGATAGATCTAAATGATGCTTACTTCCACGTATCCATCCTTCCACAACACTGGAAGTTCCTGAGGTTCACACAGCACAGAGGACCACTTTATTAGCGACACATTTCCTCCGTAATGCTTTGAGGTTGAGGCCTGCAAGCCACACTAGAGTCCCAGCCTGGGACCTGGCCATTGTGCTAGAAGGTCTACCTATGGCTCCCTTCGAGCCTATTGAGTCTTTTCCAGAAAGGTTTTTGACCCTCAAAACATTGTTCCTTGCCAATTACATCTCTTAAAAGAGTGGAAGACCTCCAGGCCCTGTCGGTGTCCCCTATGTGCCTTGAGTTTGCACCGGGGATGGTTAAGCATTCTTAAACCCTATGTCCCTAAGGGGCTTACCAATGTGGCATGGCCTATAATTTTGCAAGCCTTTTTCCCTACTCCTTTCAGAGATTAGGACCAGGAGAAGCTGAACTTTGTGAGTCCAGTGAGAGCGATTGATGCTTATGTCTACAGAGCTGCCCTGTGGAGGAAAACTGATCAGCTGTTTGTTTGCTTTGGATCGCTGGGCATTAAGCAAATGGATAGTCGAGTGGATTGTCTCTTTTGCCTCCAAGGTCTCTAGTTGGCCTTTACCTTTGGCTGTCAGAGCTCACTCAACCAGGAGTATGGCAGCCTCAAAGGCCTTACTGTTGAGGGTGTCCCTGCAAGATGTGTGAGATGCGGCATGCCGGTCCTCTGCTGGTCTACTCGCATTTGTAAGTTTTTACGATTTGGCCCTGACCCAGGTTTGCAGGTACTCCTGTCTTAGTTGTGCTCATAGTATTCACAGAGACAGGCACTTGTAAGCATGGTGGTTTAAGTATTATCGTTCCCAAAGCATCAATACTATGACGCAACACAGGTTCCCCCAAAAGGGAATGTCTCGGGTTACGACTGTAACCCTTGTTCCCTGAGAAGTGGCATCACCCTGCCATACTTCCTGCATCATCTTGCTTTGGATAGATAACACCAGTCATTCCGGATGTGTTTTTATGCTTTCCTGGTGACCCGCCTGTGACATTAGGGTTTGCCATTGGACTGATTTCACACGCACTTCAGGGGTTACAAGCGTTTGTAACCAGAGACGTTTTTCACTAGGAATTCTGCTGTTAAATATGATTATATTAAAAATAAACTGAAATAACATGGACTAACAACCTTAAACAGAAGCAAATAACATGGATTAAAAACCTCATAGCTCTCACTAGGCCTGTCTTTAAAGGTTTAAAAGGTATTGTTCAAAATCGATTTCCCTATAGAGAATGGTGTTTTTACTTCCAGAGCCTGACCGTTGTACCCCACCATCCGCCAAGACATGAAAATAACAGGCGTCATTTCGAGGGGGAGGGGAGGTTAAAGTTTTTGTAAGTAATTATGTGCATGGATAAATCATGTATAATAAACACCTCAACATTCTGTAAAAAAATAAGAATTGTCAATTTTGATTTCATGGTGACCTTAAATCTCTTTCATCAAGTGTCGCTTTGGCTTCTAGTGAAATAACAAGCTAGCCGGGCAGAAATGTAAGCTAACCTGTCAAATGAAGTAGCGCTAGCAGGAAACTTGGTGTGCTTTTTATTGCCTTTTTGCCTATCACATATTTTAGAAATCATAAATTATTAATGTATTGCAAGCATTTAAGCTTGGATACTGCATTTACACATCTATGCTCAAATAGGGGGTTGACAGTTAACAGGTTAATTATCAATTAACTTAATAAGGAAGTAAAATATTAATGGCTTATTTACAGAACTGTTTAAAAGCAATATCACACACTCAAATTATATTCAGTTAAACACACTTGCTTGTATACTATTGCTGTTGCTTGTGCGAAAAGAAATACTACATCCAATATTCTGTTGCATTTAAAAAGCAGTTTGCCACAGAAATGAGTTGCTTGTTTTGCTGAGGGATCTTGCTGTAATTGATAAGTGAAGTTGTTGAGCTGGTGCAGTGACCCACCCGATAAGAGAGTAATGAAGCTCAGTATGGCACTCCTGACAAAGGAGGCTGGGAGTAGAATAGGATTTTCACTCTGAAACAAATGAAGTAGAAAATGAAAGCTGACATGCTAGCATAGATTTCAATATTTAATGCCACTTTTCATAAGTCATTTTGCCTGCTGCTTGTCTCTAAAATTGGGCATCCTGACAGTGTTTACATTAGGGCACCAAAGTGCCTTGTACATGAAAGCACTGTGAGGCCACTATACTGTTAACTTCTGTCAGACTTACAGATGTAGATGAGCTTTTATTTATTGAAATAATAAACATATGTTTTCCTCTAATATTTATCACCAACAGACAACCAAAAACATGACACAATTCCCAGTGTTAACTGAAATGATCGTCATCTTTGGCAGAAATCCCCAGTTACAAGGAAATTCATACTGATTTTATTTCATTAAAATTAAATAAAATTAGGTTAGACTAGATTTAAATGAGCCAGCGACCACTAAATTTATCCTTCAACCTTCAAATGACCATATTAGCAAACGGCACCATACAGCGTTGTCCTTTCTCTTTTCAGTGATATGGACAACAAATGGTCAAAAACATAAGCACTTTCCATTAATGGACCACTTGCTGCCTAGAGAGTGAGCTGATGAACTGCCATGACAGAGTGAAGATGTCAATCAATTTATCACACTGTGGCAGGGGCAGGGACCAATCCCTCTTCAGGCTGGCCAATTATAATCCACTTCCCATGTTTGATGGTGTTAAATTGAATATTACAACATAGAGCATTGCAATTGCATTTACACATATTAAAACTCACAATGCGCTGTAACTATAGTCGGCATGAACTATTTTCTGTGTTATAGATCTTATTGTGAACAATTCATCTGTGCATGTTTTGACCTCATAATAAGGTGACTAGATTTATGAAATGGAAACCATTGACATTTCCTAGTTCAGTGGCCAAACTAATCCTAATTCATTTTAATTTCAAATAATACAATTCAACAAAATTATTTTTCAAAAACACATCACAAATAAATAAATAAATGAGAAAATATAAATAAAATTGAACAAATATTTTAACATTTTCCCGATTGCATTTATTTTGAGTACTGTATACTATACACAGTAATTAAAACATTTCAAACTTTTTTTGAAATGTTATTTTATGTTATTTTAAAGATTTGGAATCTTTACTATTCTTAAACAGGCTCATTTTGAGCACAAAGTATGTGATATCTGCAAATGTAATTGTTGCAAGTGTAATTGTTTACTTAATTATTCTTATCAGGGTGTACTTTCCCCGATGTGGTATAGTTAAGATGTGTGTGTGGGAATTACTGCATTGTGATGTTGAGGACATTTAAAATTGTGTGCAAAACAATGACTCTCGCAACCTGCTCAGGCCCTGTTATAGTAAAAACATACAAACAGAATTGATTTAATTTAACATGAATAGTATGTGACTGCTTGAAACCGATAACGGTGTCTCTTTTGATAAATAGTAGTGCTCTGCTCTCGTCCAGGTTAAAGGTGCAACAGATATAACAGATAATAATACAATGTTCTACTATACCACCGTGCACCCTATTCGCGGCTCGCGCAGACATCATACGTCATCAGCGCGTTTCATGCACGAAGCACTGCAAACAGCAGCCACCTTTTACAGTTCCTACTGAATCAGAACAACGAGCTGTGTTCAACCTGTGATGTTCTAACTGGAGCCAGTCACGTCCTCAGGCTCCAAATTATGGGTTTCCATGTCAACAGTATCAACACCGAAATGAATCTGCAGCAGTCAGGTACAAGCTCTCTTAGTTGTTTATGTTCATTATTATTGTAATGTTATGTGCTTTGAGACATGAGATAGCCTAAGTTTAACAGCGTCTCTTGTGACTTTGCAGAGAACAGCTGTGTGCGCGTTCAGTGTTTTGGAGGAGGCATGGCTTTGGACGGCGATTTGCAAGGAGGGTGGGATTGTATGCTTTCAATGCTAGGAGGCTAATGTTAGCATTTCCCAGATCACCTACTGCACCTTTAAGTTTTTCATAAAGTAGCAGCATGTGACAAAATAATCAGTGTAGCTTGCTGCCCCCTCTGTTGGTGAATAGAATTACTACACGATTTCTATTATAAGAGAAGACTTTGCTGGTCAGGCTTTTTGCAAGTTATTTGTGATCATGATATAAAACAGAGACATTTACAGGGACAGGAATGTCCCCTGAAAAAGGGGGCGTCTGGTCAACTTACCTTGTAAAGTTAAATCAAAATGTCATAACTAAACAGTCCAATGAAAACGACAAACTTCTCTCTGGTGATGCAGGCAGGACTTAGACTAATGCAGTTAGTTCACCCCAAAATACAAATTATCCCACGATTTACTCACCCTCGAGGCATCCTAAGTGTATATGACTATCTTCTTTCAGACTAACACAATCAGAGATATATTTAAAAATATCCTTAGTCCTTCAAGCTTTATAACTGTTGTGAATGGGGGAAGAAAAAAAAAAAATGCATCCACCCATAATAAATGTAATCCATACAGCTTTCAGGGGGGTTAAAAAGGGCCTTCTGAAGCGAAGCGATGGGTTTTTGTAAGAAAAATCCATTTTATTAACTATAATAACTAGCTTTCAGCAGACGGCCGTATGCATCGATTTGCGGTGGAAGAGTGTCCTCTCACCTCACGCACAACGTAATGATGAAGTGCAGAGGATAGAGCAAAACAAAGGTCATGAATTAGAAGTCTAAAAGATCATTTTTAAAGAGAATATAAGGAGCTAAGATTGTTGCCCAGCCTTATTTGTTGACAATTCTTTTTTTATGGAATATTGCAGTATTTATTTTAATGGAAACTTTATATTTATACTTGTATACTTTGTAATCTTTAATAAAAATAACTTCTTCTCCCTCTTGTAGCGGCATCCCTTATCTGATGACGTGCTTATCGGCATGAGGGCAGGACAACCTGTCACTTACATGAAATCACAGCAATAGTAAGCCACAATGATCCACCAATCCAGAGGTGTAAAGAGTACCTGAAAACCATTATTGAGTAAAAGTACAGATACCTTACAGTGAAAATGACTCCATTACAAGTTACAGTTTACCAATTCCAAGATGACTTGTGTAAGTCTTAGAGTATCTGATTTTAACAGTACTTAAGTATTTATTTGTACTATTTTACTCAATACCTAAAAACATGCCCGTGAAAATAAGAAACGGTTGATTTGCAAGATGAGAAATCACATTTATTTTCTTAAGTCAAAATAAAACTGAACACCTCAATCTCAATAAATCAAGGTCAACACAACAGCCTCTTAAATATCTACAAAGTCTCAAGTCTCAGTTAAGCTCAAGTGCACAAAAAGGCCATAAGTAAACCAATATCCTTCAGAAAGGTCTCTTCAATACAGTGGATAAATAAAATATTACATAAAATTAACTAGTCAAAGTCTACTTGCACTTGCTACTGTTTTCGGCCTCATCACTGGCTGCACGTCTTCATCTAATAAATCAAACACCCACGATTCAGCAACTACCTGCTAGTGCACTCACATTCACGTAAAGTAACTTTGTTGACAAGTTTGGGTGAGTAAAGGCAAAACGCACAAGATATAGTACCTTCAATGCCATTAAATGGCAATATTGCTCCTTTATAGCACAAATAAACTGCTGCAGAAAAAGTTAGGTGCCATGCAAAATGTAATGTGCAATTGCATACTCATCACAAATGTATGTAAGTACAGAGTACACATACTTGTTCAAAAGTGTAGACATGAGAGTAAAAGTTGCTAAAACTCAGTAGAACTACAAAGTAGGCAAAAAGATACTCAAGTACAGTAACTAATTACATTTACTCAAATACTTTACACCACTGCACTGATCCAATCAATTCCTGATGGACAAAATGAAGTTCTGCCCTACAAGTCCTTTTTTTTTTTTGCTTGAGAAGCTGTTTCACTCAATAGGGAAGAAAAGACTATTGCAACTTCCATTTCATGTTGACCTTAAACAAAATGTTATCACGTGCATTAAGGACAGCACACTTTTATAACCCAATGCCATGAAGCAACTTGAAATTTGCCACGGTGATGACGTGCAAGCACACAACCACAAAAAGGTTTGTTTTCAATGTCACATTAATTTCACCTCAGAAAGTGAAAAGTATATTAGTGCAGGTGTGACCTGTGTTAGTGTAAAGTGCAGAGATCACAAAGTGCAAATAAAATGTATTACTTACTCTTCTCTTATGACAGCCACCCTCCCTTTACTGACAGTGGAAATAAATGAGTATCATACAACAAGTTGACCCCAAACATTCATCTGGAACATTCTCTTCATCCCCATTCACCTTGCTTGTTTGGAACTGTTTTCCTCATAGGAGCTTTTTTTTTAAAGGATATCATGAAGTGAAATCAGTATCATGAAGGGACAATAATGCTTTAAGCATATAGTACTAATATATCTCTCTTAAGCATAAGAAATGCAACCCAAATGATGTCTGCTTTTAGGCATTTTTTTTTTTTAATGAACAGCATTTTGTTTGTCATATTTTGTCCAATAACCACAGGAAATCAAAGGCTAAATTTAAAAAGAAAACTTTTTCAGAAAACATTTTTAAATGTTGTGAGCTACATACATAAAATATTTACAAACATTTCCAGTGTTAATAAAACAAATATGAACTGTTCAACAACATTTAGGTATTAAACAAGCGAAATATGACAATTTAGAAAAAAAGTAATGCAAAATAACCATCAAATTAACATCTCTTGGCAGTTCTTGTTCTGAGTTTTCTCTTGATTATGAGATGATCGCTCTCTTTATCATCTTCACTGCTTCCAATGACCTGTAAAATGATTTAATGGATTTAATACACATTAACCTGGCAGCCTTGCTGCAGTTTTAATGCCTTTAAAAACCTTTTAAGACCTGAACAAATAAATGGAATACTGTACCTCCATACCACAACAAACACATCTCAAACAACAATGTATCAGATTTCTTTTCTTTTTCTTTTAAACATTCAACAAAGCCTTAGAACGTACTGCTTTAAATACTCGTTTTAATACTAAAAGCTTAAAATAATCAAACTCGATGTCAAATATGGAAGAATAATATTTAATTCATCTCAATGGCAAAAAGTGTCCCAATCACCTTGAATTCTCCCTGTATTAAGACTGAAAAGCTTTAAAAACAAATACACTATCAACCTTTTTTTGTCTCTTGGGGGCTTAAATAAAATGTTACATAGTTGTCGTAACATTACCGCTAACATAAGGCATGTTTCTCATTCATTCCTACATGCATTTGATTCACTCTTCCATGACTTCTGCAAAAGAAACACTACTTACAGGATGAGAGGGGATGTCCAGCGGGGAGGAAACCTGAGTCTTGAAGAGCTTTCGTTTGGATCTCTTGGGTTTGTTGTTTTCAGAAGCATTTGGCAGTTCAGGGGATTTCACATTCACCATGCTCATGATTTTCTTGGCTGAGGAGGAAGTTAAAGGTTTGGTCATGCTGAGATACAGTATAAAACACAGAGCTCTAATCGATACCATTGACTGAGTGTAAAATTAAGAGCTAGAGCTGACCTTTGCTCCCAAAGAGGGTTGGAGAGCTCTGGATGAAGTCACCAATCTTCTGGAGGGCTCCATCTTTTTTACCTTTCAGGCTGGCAGGAGAGTCTTTCTGCTTTAACTGACTCAACTTTTTTCCTTGCACTGCGGGAGTCTGGTAAGGTGCAAAAAATATTATCAAATAAACATTACAGAGACAGATGTAAGATGTCACAGGTATACCATATTAATAGACAGAAAAAAGTCACCTCAACAAACTGCAAGTTTTCCCTGTTGTTCACCTTCAGCCGTCTGTTTTTCCGATTTTCTGACTCCACTGAGTTCTAGAACAACAACAACCACACACAATACAAGTTATATGATTGTGTTGTATTACATGTAAGGATGTCAAAATGAATGTGTTAGCGCATGTGATTAATTCAAGTTTAATTAATGTCATTAAATTTGGTAAGGATGTGACATCTAAAAATAGACTGGAAGTTTACTGCAGTAGCAGCAACACAAAGACTCTCTTCTCAGTTAATTTATTTATAAATCCACCCTTTTAACAAAAGTAAACTCATTTGCATTTTTATTGTGAAACATATTTATCATTATCATTAAATTACTGAATGTGTCTGAATGTGTGAAAAATATAATGATCAATCATTATTAAATATTTAAATCGATTAATGGGTATAATTATATGCATTTTAAAATATAAATGAATATATAGTTAAGAAACTATTGCAGGAGTAGTTAAGGGCTCTAACCAGTGAATAACCAAGATTTCTTCCCAGTCATTTGTAATAAAAATCATTTTATAGAGATCACACTCATAAAAGGTAAATTTTAACCTTAGAAATACTTTAGAACTGAGCGTAACTAAAAATGTATATAGACTATAGAAATGTACATGACTTTTCCTGATGTGAAAATGACTTAAAAATCCCTGACATTTCCAGGATCGTGGGAACCTAGATTGTTTAGGAAATGTTATCTGTATACCTGCATCTCTGGGCTCTTTCTTTTTCTGGCTGTACGTCGGAGTTTGATTGTGACAGACTCTTCTTCTCCTGGTTTCCTGACATTAATTCGGTCAGGTTTAAGTGGTGTAAAGCTGATTTCTAGCTCAGGTTTGGGGAAGCGCTCATCTCTGAGGCTCTTTGTGGAAAGGACAGAGGAGTCCAGTACTGCAACCTGCTTTGAGTGATCACCAACATATATTATATATGCACAGTAACCAATTATCATACAGACCAGAACTATGCCCATCTCTGCATGTGCTAATACTTATGAGCTGCATGCATTTTGCATTAATATCACTTTACTGACCTCTTGTGTTGGACTAAATGAATCGCCTTCATTCTTTGTCTTAACGTTTGAAGTCTGTTTGGGACTGTCAACTTTCTGGGTAACAGAAACAGCCAAATCACCTTTTTCCCTTGGTAATTTAACAATGGTATCCTGCTTTTCAGCCAGCTGCTGCTTTAACATTTCCTGTAATTAGTATTCAGGGAAGCAAGAAAGAGAAAAAAATTATTTTACTAAAATGTTTTAATATATTATAGCACTACCACAAAACATTGTTGCTGATTTGAAGTATTTTAAAATATTCTAAAAATTCTTATCTAGTGATAGGCTGGTATACTGGTCAGAATGATTAATGAAGCAGCATTTGGTCATTTTTAAAATATTAGGCTTTGGACTTTGGTCAATAACATTCATCAACAGGCCAAAATCCTAATCCAAAATCAGATTAGTGTAATTTTACTATCATTTGGTGAATTTAAGCAAATATTTGGATTCTGAAAGAAGAGTTCATTTAATTAATTAATTAATTAATCTATTACTGTACCGGTTAACCTTCTCTCTAGCTAGCGTTATCAACCATAAAAAATAAAAAATAATAAAAAAATTATAGTCATCTAACAAACAACTAGTTGATAGTTGTAACCAGTAATATACTCTTAAAGAAGGTGCATCATCAAAATGAATGCTGTTTAAAGCACTGCTTCTTACAGCGATACACATTGAGATGGACATCACTGGGCTTGCATTGTATCTTACGCTGTTTTTAAGATGTCTTTTCGAGTTAAAAATAGCCAATAGTTTAAAAAAGCACCCAAGACCTCTGCATTCTGCTCCACTTCATCATGCCTTTGCTAAAAAACATATAGGAACAAAAGTACACTTAATTTTATCAGATGATCCTGTCCCCAGTTAATTTATACAGGGTTTAGGTAAGACTGATTAATGAGTTAGTCGTTTAAGAAACCGAAAAAATTAAGAGTTTTGCGCATTCCATTTTTCTGCTGTGCTATTACTGTCCTGCGGGAGTCTTGTCATTCCTCCTGTTGGCAGGTCACTCGAACCACAGAAGTGATATTAACTCAGAAACCTGCTGTGTAAATAAATTACTATTCTGAGCTAAATCCTGCCCTCAAGCCTGTGAAAAAGAAAATAACGAGGCAGGGTGAGAGAGATGGAAATGCTGATCCTATTACCAGCTCCAGCTGCAGCCTGTCCTGTTGGTCACCTTCTAGTTGCCTTGCTGCCTGGGCCGCTCTCTCTTCTTTCCCCATGGCTGCTCCATCCAGCCCCTTTCCCTGCTCCTCATTAGGCTGCTGAAACATCAAAAGAAATTAATCTACTGCTGCCAAAAAGGAAAAGTCGGAAAGATTAAAGACTTCCAGGTTCTTACCTTTGTGCTTTCTGCAGGTCTGCAGGCTCTCTGTTCCTCTTGCTGGGGTTTATCAGAGAAACCAACACTTGGTTTCTGATACATCTCCTGCAGTTTTGCAAGATCTGAGAAGAAAAAAAAGAGATGTTTGTGGTGTTAAGGTTATGTTACAGGTGAGACGTTTTTAAAGTGTAACTAAACTAGTGTTACCATGAAACCAGAATTTCAGTAGATGATACCAATACCAGGGAATTTTCACAATTCTCAATGTCAAATGCAATCCATCCTTCAATGTCATATTATGCTCCAGAAATCATTCTAATATGCCGATTTGGAGCTCAAGAAACGTTTATTACTATTTTTTACTATTATTATTATTATTATCAAAGTGTACTGTTTAAGATGTATTTGACATTTTTTTAAGGATTCTGAGGAGTAGAAAGAAAACAGAAAATTAAAAAGTCAATATTGCTAATTAATTAATATTAACATATTTGATTATTATAACTATAAATGAATACTGCTAATACTGAAGAAAGACTAAAATTTTTTTTCAATTGATTTGGTAATAAATAGTGCTGTCAAACGATTAAAAAATTAACTAATCACATTTTTTTTCTGTAATTAATCGTGATTAAAAACTTAAAGACAGTATATTTTAAATATCTGTTTAATCTTTTTATGAATCAAGGCAAGTATCACTGGTACTAATACTGGTACTGATGTCTCTATGAAATTGATTTTTTTAAAAACATTAATTATAGACATTCAACATTACAGTATAACTGAAAGCTATCAATTTATTAGGCTTTTAAAAAATAACTTTTAATTTAAGTGAACAATTTTCACATAAACCTTCCTACCTGTTTAACAGTACACAGAAATTGGATAAAGTTATCAAACACCTTTACAGTGTTCACTGCATAAATTATAAATTAAATATAAATTAATCCTTATTAAAGCTACAATTTTCTCTGTTACCTTTGTTCTTTGATTAACATTAATTACAGACATCACAGCAATTGGTTTATTTGGCTGCTGTGAGTTTAAGACCTGCCGCTGATTTTATTCAACAATATCTAGTGATGGGCGATTTCAAAACACTGCTTCATTAAGCTTTGAAGCTTTACGAATCTTTTGTTTCGAATCAGTGTTCCGGTGCGTGTATCAAACTGCCAAAGTCACGTGAAGCATTGAAATTTCGCAACGTTTCGAAACACTTACGATGTAACAAAGCCTCATTTACTGAAATCACGTGACTTTGGCAGTTTGATAGATGCTCCGAACCGCTGATTCGAAATCACTAGGTATCGCCCATCACTAGATATTGTTCAATAAAGTTGTTGTTTTAGGGTTTTTTTGGCGCACAAAAAGTATTCTTGTCGCTTCATCACATTAAGGTTGAACCAGTGTAGTCACATGAACTGTTTTAAATATGTCTTTAGTAGCTTTCTGGGCATTTGAAAGTGTTAATTATCTTGCTGTCAATGGAGGCCCAACTGAACCAGCGGATTTAATCAAAAATATCTTAATTCCAAAGATGAGTGGTCTTACGGGTGTTGAATGACATGAGGGTGAGTAATTAATGACAGAATTTTCATTTTTGGGTGAACTAACCCTTTAACTACTATGTACTAACATTTAAATGAACCATTTGATATAATGCACTTGTTGTGTACATACAAGGTTTTACATTGTACTTGTATTTTTAAAAATACCTGCATGTAATTACATCTGTAAATAATTTCTTTAATTACATTTATAATTACACTGTTTACCCATCCCTTACATTAGTTCACTTTCAAATGAAAATTAGCCCAAGCTTTACTCACCCTTAAGCCATCCTATGACTTTCTTCTTCATATGTATTCAACGTATGAAGAAAGTGTTAAAACTTTTGCAGTTCACAAAGCTTCCCTATTCAACTTACGGAAAAAGTCTAACTGACGCAATGCCAGTTTACACTTTCTTTGTAACTTGAATATGGAAGGCAGTCTGGCGGAACGAAAAGTGAACTAATCCTTTAACCCACCTTTACCCATACCACCAAACCTAACAGTACCCGTATCCCACCTCAATAGCAGTAAAAGTGTTTTGCAATACAATATAAACACAATAAGTACATTTTACTTATTTTTTGATGTAAGTACATAGTAATTAAGGCCACCTAATATAAAGTGGGACAAATGGTTTAAAAGCATTTGCATGAATAAGAGTGTGATCATATAATGTAACACTACCCAAATTATGATGGAAAAAACAAATGCAGCGTTAATTGAGTTAAATATTTTTAACAAGTTAAAATGAAAAAAATCGCATGCTTTAACGTGCTAATTTGGACAGCCCTAGTAATAAAACAACATTTTGAAATCCCTACAATGAATCTTGCTGACTTCTCACAGTGTGTTGTCTAGTAGAGATTTATAGGAATTACAATTAGAACAGACTCAGTCACCTCCGGTTATGGATTCATTCTCATTCAGTCTGGCCTCCAGCAATTCCTCCTCATCTGTCTGTGTGCACACTTTATTTAAGTTTACACACGTCTCCTCAATCAGCTTCTGCTCTGCCAAAAGATCTAGAAGCAAAATCAATCTTATTAAGGACAAAACGTAAGCCGATTTTGTTAACACCAAACAGTATTATGAAAAGAGGGTATAAATGAAAAGACACATAGGTTACCTTGACAGGTTGTTTTGAAAGGCTGTATGTTTTCTTTTTCTATTACATGGTTTGACTGCACCTGTGAGTGAAAGGAAGTGGAATAATCCAGCATCTAAGACCTGATAACATCACAAACTGAATAAAGCTTAGGGAAAGAGCAGCACTCACAGTCTGCAATGGATCAATAGTTTGCTCTGTGCTGCTCAATCTGCGTCCAGCTTGATCCCTCATCTCCTCCGCTTCACATAGTCTCTGCTGAAACATTTTGTTTTTTTCACTCAAGATCAAAATCTGAGGGAATAAATGAAGCACTGTTTAAAAAAACTTGTTTAAATCACATTAGGCACACTAACAAAAGAGAAAAGTGGTGATTTTACCAACCTGTTTCTCTAACTGTTCTTTCTGCAAATTAGCCTTACACAACCGATCACTGACATCAGATCGCTCCCTCTCCACCTGCTGCAACTTGCAACTCATAATCTTGATTTTATCAAGTCCATCGGTCACAAGTTCTCTCGACCTGTAACAAGACCAAAACAAGGTCATTCGGACCAGCTGTTGTTTAATAAACCATTTTTCTCATTTACATGCCTTGCCAACTAGAAATAAATAGAAATGAAAAGAAAGAGTATTCATGCAAGTTCTAGTGCATATCAAACAAGACACTCAACAGAATTGAGGACCTACTTTTTGTGTAATCAGAAAGTTTGGATAAGAAATGAGGACATACTTCAAAAGCTCTTGGGCTTTGATCTCTAGTTCTGCATCTTTATGGGCCAGATCATTCTCCATTGCAGTTATTCTCCTCTTGGCCTCATCTCTTGCCTTAGAGATCTCATTTTCTACAATCGCTCTCACTACATTCAGAACCTCCTCATGTTGGTTCAGTTTGCTCAGCGTGTGCATGAATTTGTCCTGCAGAGTTTTCCAGCAATCATCTCTGGAGTCTTGCTCTTGTTCTTCCTTCCTCCCCTGCTGATGTTTCAGAGCGGTCAGCTCTTCCAGGAGCTCAGAGCTGCTTCTTTTTTGGGCCATGACAAACTTTTGAGCTTCATAACGGCTCAGTAGGCTCTGGTATTCCTGTGCCTGGGCATCTTGCTCATATTTAAGCTGAGTGCAGAGCTCTTCCAGCTGGCACACGTTCGCTCTGGTCTGGCTGACCTCCTGCTCCAGGTCACTGATCTGTCTGCTCTTCTCCTGAGATAACTCCACCATCCTCTCACATTCAGCTTCGTTTTTGTCATGTGAGAGCTGGTGGGCACTGAGTTCTTTATGCAAATGTTCTGCCTCCGTCATTAAGGATTCAATGGTTTTGGACTGACTGCAAGACTCTGCTTGATGTTGCTTAATCAGAGCTCTGGCTGCATCAAGTTTTTCTGAAAGCTCACTGGCCATCTTTGTCTGAGTGATCAGTTCCATCTGAATAGTTTTGAGCTTTGAGCTCATCTCACTGGCTGCCTGCTGAAGTACATGTAACTCATTGGCAAGAACCTTGTTCTCATTTGTGACTTTGCTGACCTCTGCTCTCTCCATCGCCACAGTGGCTTCATGTGCACGAGTCAGCTCTGCCAGTCTATCAGAGAGATCACACACTGTTTTTTCAAGTGAACAGTTCTCAAGGTTAAGTTCATTCAGCCGGTCATCTTTCATTTTCAGTTCTTGCAGAAGCTGTTGAGTTTCTTGACTTGTCATTTCCTCCTCTCTAGGTTCAGAGTCTTCATTCAGCAAACACTTGCAGTTGTTTCTAAAATGTAGGATTTCTTCTTTGATATTGTTAATTAAGTCCCTCTGTACATGTGAAAACAAAAGAAAAATCATGGGTCATTACAGTCCAAATGTACAGTGGATACGGAAAGTATTCAGACCCCCTTAAATTTTTCACTCTTTGTTATATTGCAGTCATTTGCTAAAATCATTTAAGTTCACATGTTTCCTCATTAATGTACACACAGCGCCCCATATTGACAGAAAAACACAGAATTGTTGACATTTTTGCAGATTTATTAAAAAAGAAAAACTGAAATATCACATGGTCCTAAGTATTCAGACCCTTTGCTGTGACACTCATATATTTAACTCAGGTGCTGTCCATTTCTTCTGATCATCCTTGAGATGGTTCTATAACTTCATTTGAGTCCAACTGTGTTTGATTATACTGATTGGACTTGATTAGGAAAGCCACACACCTGTCTATATAAGACCTTACAGCTCATAGTGCATGTCAGAGCAAATGAGAATCATGAGGTCAAAGGAACTGCCTGAAGAGGCAGAAGATCTGGCCAAGGTTACAAAAAAAATTTCTGCTGCACTTAAGGTTCCTAAGAGCACAGTGGCCTCCATAATCCTTAAATGGAAGACATTTGGGACGACCAGAACCCTTCCTAGAGCTGGCCGTCCGGCCAAACTGAGCTATCGGGGGAGAAGAGCCTTGGTGAGAGAGGTAAAGAAGAACCCAAAGATCACTGTGGCTGAGCTCCAGAGATGCAGTCGGAGATGGGAGAAAGTTGTAGAAAGTCAACCATCACTGCAGCCCTCCACCAGTCGGGGCTTTTTGGCAGAGTGGCCCGACGGAAGCCTCTCCTCAGTGCAAGACACATGAAAGCCTGCATGGAGTTTGCTAAAAAACACCTGAATGACTCCAAGATGGTGAGAAATAAGATTCTCTGGTCTGATGAGACCAAGATAGAACTTTTTGGCCTTAATTCTAAGCAGTATGTGTGGAGAAAACCAGGCACTGCTCATCACCTGTCCAATACAGTCCCAACAGTGAAGCATGGTGGTGGCAGCATCATGCTGTGGGGGTGTTTTTCAGCTGCAGGGACAGGACGACTGATTGCAATCGAATGAATGCGGCCAAGTAGAGGGATATCCTGGACGAAAACCTTCTCCAGAGTGCTCAGGACCTCAGACTGGGCAGAAGGTTTACCTTCCAACAAGACAATGAACCTAAGCACAGAGCTAAAATAACGAAGGAGTGGCTTCACAACAACTCTGTGACTGTTCTTGAATGGCCCAGCCAGAGCTCTGACTTAAACCCAATTGAGCATCTCTGGAGAGACCTAAAAATAGCTGTCCACCAACGTTTACCATCCAACCTGACAGAACTGGAGAGGATCTGCAAGGAGGAATGGCCAAATCCAGGCCAAATATTGACTTTTTCCCCAAATCCAGGTGTGAAAAACTTGTTGCATCTTTCCCAAAAAGACTCATGGCTGTGTTAGATCAAAAGGGTGCTTCTACTAAATACTGAGCAAAGGGTCTGAATACTTAGGACCATGTGATATTTCAGTTTTTCTTTTTTAATAAATCTGCAAAAATGTCAACAATTCTGTGTTTTTCTGTCAATATGGGGTGCTGTGTGTACATTAATGAGGGGAAAAAATGAACTTAAATGATTTTAGCAAATGACTGCAATATAACAAAGAGTGAAAAATTTAAGGGGGTCTGAATACTTTCCGTACCCACTGTATAACTGAATGTATTTTTTATGTATGACCTAATAAAAGTTAAAGAAAAGCTATTACTTTTCCTTGGAACACAAAAGGAGAATTTAAGAATTTTCAAATTTTCTTTTAAATACATTGATAGTTCAGTGACCATGTCTGTCAAACTCGAAAACAAGACAAAAACACCATAACAGTTCACACAACTACTACTGGATTTTCAGTAGGGTTGGTAATCGAAAAACGATTCCAATTGTAGAATCCAATACTTAAGGATATTTTATTTATAAAATATAATATTTTATTAAGGATTCATCTATACTTTATTTATAAAAAGAAAACCAAAGAAAAAATACGTTTTCAGGATCAATAACGAGCGAGCCAATATCGAGACGATTATTTGTAATCAATCGAGAGAAGCAGATATCGTTATCGCGATTAAAATACGATTAATCGTGCAGCCCTATTTGAAATATATGTTTTTGTCCTGTCTGTTAAATCCCTTCGACATCTAACTGACTGTTTACATTAATTTTGCGTCATAAAAGCATTCTGAGATGCAAGTAGGCTACATTTAAACACTTAAACGGAGTCGCACACAGCCACTTGCACGAGCGTCCTTCACAAAGCGCACATGGAAATTGAAAACTGCCTTCTGTCAGTGAGTTTCAAATATATAAAATATAAGCTCATAGCACTCCAAACAACATAAACGATGCCTTCGTAGAGCATTTGTAAGGAAAATAGGCCTACCGGCGGGCGAGAATGCAAGCTGCAAGCGCGTTTCTCTCACAGAACATTGCATATCCTGTGCAAAGATGAAACACGTGAATATCCGCGCAATGGGCACGCATGTAATTCTCTCTAACTTTTCCAAACTGTATGAAAGATTATTTTATAGAAAGTTCGAGTGGTGTGTGTATGAGAGGAAATAGAAACAAACACAATACGATTGTTTCTGACGGCGCATGTTCACTGGCGCGGAGCAAGTGTATTCAGTTCATTCCTATTGAAGTTGAGAATCTTCAGGCTCGCGAGAGTGAAGCTTAACTTCCATATGAATGAATTGAAAACGGATTGGACATGCACCGTAAGCACACGCATTGATTTTTTTCTCCCACCCCTAATAATTGGTAATGTATAATAAACTTACATCTTTAGTAGCTGCCTCCACATTTTGATCCAAAGCAGTCTGTAATGTAGAGACCATGTCATCTTTCTCCTGGCAGATTAACATGAGTTCCTGACATCTCACTTTCTGGTTTTCATAATTCTAAAAGAGACAAACAAAAACATCATCACACAACAGAAGCCATGTAGTACATATAAATAATCAATTTACAACAACTCTGATATTTGAAATAAAACTTTAGTTCGTATTACCCTATTTGCCTGGAGAAGCTGGTCACTTGATTCCTGTGCCTGAACACACATTGCTTCAAACTCTGAAAAGAGAAATATAATTAGACTTATGTCACAAAACATTGAGTTTTCCCCTTTAAGGCAAATGAATATACCTTTAGTTTTAAGACTGAGAAGTTGTTGGCTTTTGAGAAGCTCCTCTTTCATCTCCTCCAGCTGTGTTCTCAGATGACTGACTGTTCCAGGTGATTCAGGGACATTCGTCAGGCACATGTGTACTGCCTCTGCATCTCCCTTTATCTTAGCTAGATCATCTCGCATAGCTTCGATCATGCTGTCCAAAAGCTCAATCTTAGCCTCCTAAAATGTTGAGAAGAAAAACATTATATTTTCAAATGCCATGTTGTCTGTTTATAGTATTTTCTTTCATAAACAGATATATCATTATGTTTAAATGTGTGCCTTGATACAGGTATGGTAGATTACCCACTTTTGCTTTGTTTTTAACCTATAAAATTTGTCTAGATCTATTTAGTTATATCTACAGTGATAAATTCTACCATTAGCTATTAAAGGGATAGTTCAACCTAAAATGGTAATGAACAGGCTTCTTTTTTGAAGCCCAAAAAATGCATCCATCCATCATAAATATAATCCATACAGCTCCAGGGTTAATAAAGGCCTTCTGAAGCGAAGCAATGGGTTTTTGTAAGAAAATTATCAGGCAGACGGCTGTACTCATCAATTTGCAGCAGAAGAATAACCCCTGACTAGGGTTTTAACGATATATCGGTATGGCGGTATAGCATGTCAAATAATTTACATAATGACCAACGCAATCTAACAAGAGCAGCGCAAATTAACGCTATGTCGCAAATAAGCAGAGCTCACCGGGTGCGGGTTGACACAGGTGCATATATATATATATATATATATATATACATATATATATATATATATATATATATATATATATATATATATATATATATATATATATATATATACATATATATATATATATATATATATATATACACACACACACACACACACATATTATATATATATATATATATATATATATATATATATATACACACATATATATACATGTATATATAGGCCAACATGGCTTGGCAAACGATTTGTTAGAATAATGTCTTCCTCTGGCATTCCAAAAAAAATTAATATGAGTGGAAAATATTTTCTTCCTTCTACGATGCACTCTCTGTTGTCTGCAGTGTCTCCTCTTAGCAGCAACAATTGCAGCCATGTCGCAAAATGGGTTAAGACATGCTTTTTTTGGCTGTAAAATAATGGCACAAATACCAGTAAACTGACGAGCGTAAACATTAGTAAATAGCATTGCGTGAGTCATTTAAATACTAAAAGGAGAACTCTTACAAATGCAACAAGGTCAGCCGCAAAAACAACTCAGCCCCCGGCTTTTTTTAGCGCTAATTTTGCACTGTGTGTCTTTAGTAAATCCCGACAGTAGTTTTTTAACGCCAAAAGAGGGTTTGCGCTGACACAAGCTGTTAGTAAATCTGGCCCTAAATGTTTTTTTCACCACTATAATAATAACTATAAAAAATAACTATAACTATAATAATAACTTAATTATCTGCTGAATTATCCAATAACCTAATTTATAATAGTATTTTTGCCATGGATTATGAATATAGCCTTCTCTTACTGTGGCAGTTTAAATCTTTGCAAATAAATCTTCTGAAATTTGTTTTGACAGAGATGATTGGTTGTTTTAATTTTTCAATTCCTTAGAAAGTGGCCCGAGATGTCTTATAAAACAGAGATGTTTATAAATCAATTTTGTACAGTGTACAAAACAATCGTCCAGACAAGATGATCACTACAACAATATTACAGTAGTATTAATACTAAAGTCTTCTGATATAATTTTCAATACAATCAAAAACTGATTTAAAAAAAAAACTTTGATGATAAAATGAGAGAGCGCGTTGGAGATGATACAAGAAACATGGATGTGCGCTGTGTTATAATGCGTTGCCTTTTGACGATGGTCATATAATATGTTTATGCATTTAAAAAGTGCATAGAGCTGCTAATTTCATTTGTTGTTTGTTGATTTTCAAATATAAAACTGTGTTCATAAAAATGTTTTCATTGTGCATATCATAACATTTTCATCTCATTTTAACAAAACCTTGATAATATTGATAATCTTGGTCACTATAATTGTGATTTGAAATCTTCATACAGTTCCACATCTAGTTATTTTAGTTTATTAAGTTTTAAAGATTTTGTGTTCGTCTGAAAGAAGATACACCTTGAGCGTAAGTAAATCATGGGATCATTTTCATTTTTGGGTGAACTATTCCTTTAAAAACCCACTCCATTAGATCCATCAGGTTTGAAGATTAAGGGGTTACAAGGAAGAGAAAGTTCAGGCCCTGAACCAAAATGATTGAGGCAAACAGCAGAAATGCTGTTATAGCAGCTATAAACACAGGTCAGTGTTGGTAGATTATTTGGGTACCAAAAATCTCTATGGAAAATGCACACAGGCTTATAACAGTGGGTGTAAACTGCACTTGTCTTTATTCTTTTATATTATTAGAATCATCTGCATTCACCTTTGCTGCATTCTCATCAGTGCTAACAGTGGCCATTTCCCCAATAGTTCTGTTCACCAGATTTTTCAGTATCTCCAGCCTCCTTTCTGCTCTTTCTTCAACTATTTCTTTCTCTCTTTGGAGACGTTCACTGAAACATTGAAAAACAGCAACAGAAATTAGTTCATTTTCAATAAAATCAAGAGAATCTCACTAAAAATTATTCGCTCCCATTCACAGTGTTGTGCTGTCTACATTGTCACAGTGCCCTATTCACTAAAAGAATGGCATAAACATGGCCCAAAAAAAAACAAAAAAAAAACAAACTCTGCCAAAAACAATTTGCACTGTACAATTGCCCAACTGGCAGGCTCAATCTGAATGCTATATCATCAGTTCACCACTGTGATCAGTAAAATAGTGTTTGACTTACTTGTAGTCTTTTTCCATATTAGAAAACAGCTCCATAAACTCTGTGGTGACTTCTTCACGAATACGAGATTCCATAGTTAATTTTTCAGACTCCTCTTTAGACAGCTTCTCTTTGAGCTCTTCAATTTTCACCTGAAGCTATGCAGAATATATCATATTAGTATTTCATATTGTTTAAAACAACACTGAAAACTATAAAAATTGAAAAGAAACCTTGAATACCTCACACAGCTCTTGACTTTCCACAGCCTCTAGCACAGTGTTGTCCTCCATGCTCTCATCGCCACTCTCTACATCTTCCTCACCAATTTCTTCATCATCTTCATCCTCCTGCACATCCTCTAGACTCATCTCCCAGCCCATGAGTGAGCTTCTCCTGGTCCAATCCTTCTTGTCAGCATTATTGATTATCATGGACACATCTCTGGCAGATCTCTTGAGCACAATGCTAGGAGCTGGTTTAGGGTTGAGGACCACTACCTAAAAGGGAACAAAGTCAAAGCACAAAATAAATAAATAAATAGCAAAAAATAAAAAAAAAATGCCTTTAACCAGTGCTTCTCTTAATCTGAAGCTGTCAGTGTAAAAAAGAATAATTGTCCTTGCAGACCTTCTGAGCCACTGCTGAGAACTTAAGGACATTCAGGGTTTCATCGTACATTGAGGCACACTGATTTATGTTGATGATCATGCAGGCTTTTCCACGACCACAGAAAAAACCCTGCAAATAATGTGTGAGCTTGCTCTCTCTGAAAGGAACGTGCTGATGAAACCTGCACAAAAAGACATATTATTTCAGTTCCAAGGAAATTTGCATCTAATGCAGCCCATTAAACAAATTAATTGTTTTAAAAGTAGATATTGTCTCACTTGGATTGTGTTTGGTTGAGCCTCAGAGCGTTGATGCATTTTCCTAGAGTTAACAAGGAAGTGTTGATGTTTCCAGCTTCTTTTAAACGGTCTCCTCGGTTCTGAGTCTTTGCACATCGCTCAGATCCAGCCAAATCACATAATGACAACCTTTAAAAACAAATCAGTTAATGAATAAATGACTGATTCTGTTAAAGTAACAGTGAAGTGATTGAGGTAACCTACTCGCTTATTGTCTGAACTCGAGGAACACCCACATCTTCAATCCGCAAGATTCTAATGGAAAATATACTGTGGCTATGGAGAAGATGCATATTTTAATTTTAGATCACTTTAAAAAGTAAGAAAATAATAATGAGAGTTACATATTAATGCTGAAGTGGTTTAAAATAAAGTACCTTCTGCTTGAGATGTTGTTGAGCTTTGTGGATGAGAAACTTTGATTTTTTCTTCCAATTTTCACAACTTTTAATGCTTCATCTACACTGTTAACTTGAAACCATTTTAGGTCTGGGAAAAAAATATTTAGACAAAATGTATAAATAACCATATAACTATAGGTGTACAACCATAAAGATAATATCCTGATAAAGAACCTTTATTTAATTATTGAAAAAATATTGAAATGTATATATTTATTTAATTATTATTTTAATGATTCACTATTACATTTTCTACACAGAATGAAACAAGTGAACTTTTAGGGGGCTTTCACACTGGCAGTTTAGTTCGAAATGGGGCACGGTTCACACGAAAAATCGCTAATGTGAAAGCTGTCGTGCGAACCCGGGTGCGCACCGGGGTACTGAACCTGAGACTACCTGAAGGAGGTGGTTCTGAGTTCGGTTGCATTCAAACTGTGGCGCGGTTCGCGTGAATATGAAAGCAACACGGACTTGGGTGCAGGAACTAAAGTAACCTGCGTGTGCGTGTTAGCCAATTACAATGTATTTACTTCAATAAAACACATGTAAGAGATGATAGTATTGATGATTTACCTGGATTCGAGCAGGAGCCTGCAGTGTATTCGCACTTTGCGAGTGCAATCAGAGCGGTAAATGAATGGCAATCAGTTGTCTCCTCAAAATAGTCTGCTTGTATACAGCGGAAAGCCATCTACATGCAACGAGCATACAGTAAACCCAAGTGTTGTTTACTCTGCTGCCTATAATAGCACCAAATTAGTAAAAAAAACACAATTTACTGATCTGCGTTCTGTTTTCTATCATGCACCGTGCACGCTTGTGATGACGTAAGATGAATGCAAACACACCAGTGTTCGACAGAATCAAGTGTGAAGCCAGGCCAACGCAGCAGGGAGGGAACCAGGAACAATCATGGCCGGGCTTGAACTGCAGCAAACGAGTCCAGTGTAAAAGCCCCCTTAGTCTTCTAAGTTATTTGGTTACCTTTGACAAAAGCATTGCCTTTAACATCCTGGGCTAGTCGCAAAACACTCCTTCTGTGAGAGCCATTTGAAACAAGATCAAGCAGATCATGGATGCTTTCATTGTAGATTTCACAAAAGGAGACCCACACTGAGTATTTAACATAAGAGGTCTCATCCAAACAGACACTGTCCCCATTCGTGTCACTAGAAGTGGAGCCTGGAACAAGAAATCAATGTAAAGTGTAAGCTCACATTTACTGACACAATGCTCAAACGCATAAAAAAAAGACATAAAACATTTGATAATGCTTACTTTCAAATGATGAACAACTAGAGCTGGACATGCTGGACAGTGTTTTTTGGGAGTCATTCTGATAAACATCAAGAAACAGCCAGTATTAGTGACATGCTTTTCTTTACTTAAAAATGGTATATGAAAAAAATGTAACTACTATATATATATATATATATATATATATATATATATATATATATATATATATAAATTTACATCTTTAAATCGACGAAGAAGGTTTCTCTTATTTGTAGCTTCCTCATCTTGCTGCTCTTTTGTCAGTCTCATAAAGTCGACACATCTGTGTGGTTTGATGTTATTTTGAGAATAAATTCTGCCTTCTATGCTATTAAAGATCACATTCAATGACCTGGGCAGAATTCCACCATCTGATTCAGGGCCTATAACATAAAGGTAGCATAAATAGACATTAAAATGTGTTAATATACACCTATACATACATTTTATATATAGATACATTACAAACATCTCATTCAAAATCATTACCAAGAAAAGTAAACGTCTTCCCAGCATTGGTAACTCCATATGTAAAGATCAAGGAATTCCCTCCCTCCAAGACTTCTTTCACAAGGCTTTTAGTTGTTCCATCAAATATCTGTCTTTGAGTTGTTTTTGGACCGTACACCTAATTGTTACAGCAGAAACACTTGAAGAGTTAGTTCACACAGAAATTAAAATTCTGTCATTAATTAATCACTCTCATGTCGTTCCAAATCCGTAAGACAAACGAAGATCTTTTTAATGAAATCTGAGAGCTTTCTGTCCCTCTAACGACAGTCTACGCAACTACCACTTTCAAGCCCCAGAAAAGTAGTAAAGACATCATTAAAGTAATCCATGTGACTCCAGTTTAACCTCAATTTTATGAAGCAACACAGTGCTTAAAAAGATCATTTGTGTTCCAAAGATGAATAAAAGTCTTACGGGTTTGGATGGAACGGCATGAGGGTAAGTAATTAATGACAGAATTTTTGAGTGAACTAGCGCTTTAATAACATTTTTCAAAGCCTGTTCACAATAAATGATAATGCTAGAGGTGACTGTGGCCGCACTCCTTATACCTGTGAGAACTGAAATCGTTGTGCCAGCTGTGGGCCGAATCTCTCACTGTGTCTGGCTGTCAGAGATGCTCTAGGTGCCTTAAGAATCACAGTATCTGGAGGCTCGATTGAAATGCACTCCTGTTTGTAGAGATTACAATCATAACAAATTACATTAGGGACACTAAAGTGATAGTTCAATAAAAAAAATGAAAATTCTGTCATCATTTACTCATCCTCATGTTGTTCCAAACCCAGATATATACAGTAAAATTGAATGGTAACTGAGGCTGTAGTTTTTTGAAGATGGTTACACAGGTATTGGAACAACATGTGGGTTGTGGTGACAGAATTTCCCAAAAATGTTTATAAAATATTGTGAAATATTAGTTTAAAAATTTTCAGGCACCTGTGATTCTCCTTCTGCTGTCTCTGCAGAAGTGAACGGACGTACACGGAGATAGACCTGCAAATGCTCTTTTTCAAGCAATACGGAGTCCTGTTGGAAATAGAAATATGCTAAATGAAAGAATAGTTACAGTCTAACAAATCAGATTCAAAGGCTTTAAACATGAGTTATGTCTGGTAATAATAAATACCCTTGATAATTTGGAGAACTCGGAGAAGAGATCTTTCCTGAGGTCTTCAACCGTTATAGATCCAACTCTCTCAGGCTTGTGATTTAAACACGATTCCATCATCTTAAGAAAGCCTATCAAATTGTTTGATGTTTAGCTAAACATTTTGTTATTATATGATAATAAAGATTTAAATGGCTACAAGCAAAAAATAAATAAATAAAACAATAATGACGCAACGACCATTGAACGTGTTACAACGAGCTCATAACTGAAATGTTATCCTGTTAAACTAAGAATCGATTTTAAATTACATGTAAGAATATTAAAGTATTACTTATGTGTTTTCATTATCGCTAATTTCACTTACTTGTTATTATTTTCTTTTGTTTTTCCCGTTTACATTGCAAACATGCTTCTTTCCTGCCGTCGCGGTTCTCTGTTCAAATCGGACCAATCGGAGAGCTCGCTACAGACGTAGCTCCGACCCCAAAAGAGGAAATAAAATGTATTGTAGTTCTGTTTAACTGACAGGAGTAACGAAACTGAGGCAAGGGATGGCTTATATGAACTACATACCCCATAAAGCTCCATTGACTCACGTGGTTCATTCTTCTGGTTCACGCTTCTTCAGCGTGTAGTCGAATGTGTTTGTGCATGTGGCTCTCAGTACGTTAGTTGAAATGGTTTAGATTTATGTGATAAGAAGTAAACTCTATAAATTTGCGCTTGTAAAACCTATGTGGATCGGTATCAGTGGAAGAAAGATGTCTGTGTTTATGGATTTAAACATCATCAGCAGTAATGATAAGAACAGACTCAAAAGCGTCATAGAGACAGCTGCTCATCGTAAGTATCCGTAACAGTAGTTATATTTACTGCAATGTTTTTTTTTTTTTTTTAACATCAGTAGTTTAACTATTTGAGTTATTTATTTATAAGGTATTCAATAATAACATTTTTTTGATTGTGAAGGCTTAATTTTATCCTAAATGTTAACGTCATTGAAAATCTAACTATTGAAAACAGGGTAAACAAATGCCTGGATCTGCTGTACTTTTAAAGAAATCCTTAATTCTGTTATAAACTTTTACTCTTTATATTACAGTTGGCTACTCAACAGTCGCAATAAACTATGTAGTTGAACCACAACAGAAGAAACCGGTATGATATAAAGAAGTTAAACTCATCTGTACACTTTGAGAGACTTCATGTGATGCTCTTATTTATTTATTTATTTATTTATTGTATTACAGGAAATTCCTAAGCCACAGAGTGTGTCAGACATATTTGATAAATTCCCAGTAGTACAGGTAAATTACTTGCAGCATGTTTCCAGAGCATAATTACCCATGATGAATATTCTTTAATGAATAGTCTCTGCTTTTTTTTGTTCACAGGGAAAATCTTCACCCATCAGAGTACTGAATCGATTGACTATCGTGGCCTCTGATGCATCTCATTTTGTGAGTATATAATGAGGAAAATATAAGAGAATTTTTTTTGTTACAGTTTTATTTATATAGTGAGATTTTTATCCTGTTGTTGTTATTCTCAGAGACCAACTAATGAATACAAAAACTTTGACCTTGTGGCAGTGTACCCCAAGACAGAAAAAGTCTTTCATGTAAGTGAAATTGCAATTTTGGATTAGCTTCAGTTTAGGCCAATCAGTATTGTTATTTTTTTTACATTTCTGATGACAACCAACAGTTATGTTATTAAAGTGTCTGTATGTTTTCCCTCATCTGAGCCAGACAGCCTGCATGACTTTTGATGTCGACATTATCTGCATCGCAATGACTGAAAAACAGCCTTTCCATTTTAAAAGAGCTCCAGTTAATGGGGTGAGTGTATTGCATGTTATATCCATACCTACCATGTGATTTTATTTGAAAGTAGATTTGGTAATAAAATAGCTAAAATTACAATAATGTGAATACGAGGACATATTTCACACCAAAATTAAAATAAATTTACTCACCTCATGTTGAGTTGAATGGACCAATTTTATAATACTTTCTCTTGGTATTTTTGCATCCTTTTCAAGACTTTTTGGGCCAGTTTTCTTAGACTTTCAAGACTTTAAAGTGCCCCGATTATGCTATTGGAAAGGTTTCTAATTCTGTTTAGGAGGTCTCCTACAGCAGATTTACATGCATCAAAGGTCAAAAAACACTTTCATTTTCTCATAATATACATTGCACATCACCACATTTTTCAATGATTCTCAAACGACTCGTCGGATGAATAAGTCTCTCTAAATTAGTAATCGACCGATACCGATAATTTGTGTGTTTATGTGCCTGATAACAGATATGCAAAACTGATATTTATTTACTGTTATACTTTTGTTTTTGACACAATTACAACACCACTGAACAGAACAAACCATTTTATTTATAACAATCACTTCCTCCTTGCATAGAAAACAAAACAAATCTTATTTATACACCAATAAATAGAGGGGTCTGAAAGTGCAAAAAATAAAAGTTATATAGTAAATGTTTATATAATTATGGTGTTTTAAACAAGCGAATCTTGTTAAAAGTTAGGCCTATATGCAGTGGCCATGCTAGAGAATTTCCAGAACATTAACCCGCTGAGTGAACAGCAAAATACAGACGACTTCACGAGACTAATGTTGAGTATAGACAACAGAGAGAATTACATTCAGCACTTTTATTTCCAACATGTGCTCATTCGTGGCTTTATTATTGAATTCATGCAAAGTTACATCTTGACGGATTATCTTACGTGACTCTGTGAGCTTGTCTCTAAGAAAGATAGCATAAACTAGCTACATTTCAGGCATTTATGTAACACATCTAATTTGTGCATTAATAGCTGTTATGTTAAATAAAGTTTACTAATTACAGCAAAGCAGGTGAATATACTTTACCTGTGTCCTGTGCACGGTGTTGTCTCGTCTCCTCTCAGATGTGCTATAATGGTGATCCTGCGCGCAATTCTCAAAACACCAACAAGATGGTGGGGTTTATCTGTAAATCCGATATTACAAAACCGATATCTGATTATGGTAAAATGCTTAAATATCGGTAAATCAATATATTGGTCGATCTCTACTCTAAATCCCTCCTTTCCGCGAGCCTGCTCTGTAATAAACCAAATTTCCTTTCACAGTGCAATTTCCTTTTCACAGAATCTTGTCAACATGTTATCCACACTAATGAGCTACAGCGTTTAAGAGGGATTCAAGTTCCTGCAGAACATAGGCGGGCATTGTGCAAATGTATTAAAGGGTTAGTTTACCCAAAAATGATAATTGTCATTAATTACTCGCACTCATGTCGTTCCACACCCGTAAGACCTTTGTTCATCTTTGGAACACAAATGAAGATATTTTTGACAAAATCCGATGGCTCAGTGATGCCTGCATCGCCAGCAATAACACTCCCTTTTTCAATGCCCATAAAGCTACTAAAACATATATAAACATAGCTAATAAACATATTTAAAACTGTTCATGTGACTACAGTGCTTCAACCTTAATATTATAAAGCGACAAGAATACTTTTTGTGCGCCAAAAATAACAAAATAGCAACTTTATTCCACAATATCTAGTGATGGGTGGTTTCAAAACACTGCTTCATGAAGCTTTGAAGCTTTACGAATCATTTGTTTTGAATCAGTGGTTCAGAGCGCCAAAATCCCATGATTTCAGTAAACGAGGCTTTGTTACGTCATAAGCGTTTTGAAACTTCAGTTTCAAATAGTTTACATGACTCTGGCAGTTTGATACATGCTCTGAACCACTGATTCGAAACAAATGATTTGTTAAGCTTCGAAGCTTCATGAAACAGTGTTTTGAAATCACCCATCATTAGATATAAGTCGCTATTTTGTTATTTTTGGCGCACAAAAAGTATTCTTGTCGCTTTATAATATTAAGGTTGAAGCACTGTAGTCACATGAACTGTTTTAAATATGTTTATTAGCTATGTTTATATATGTTTTAGTAGCTTTATGGGCATTGAAAAAGGGAGTATTATTGCTGGTGATGCAGGCGTAACTGAGCCATTGTATTTTATCAAAAATATCTTAATTTGTGTTCATTTGAGAAATGGGATTCAAATTACAAATGACTCGTTTAAGCGGTTCAGAGTCGACTCTTTCTTTTGAGAGACAACTTTATTTATGATACATTTTCAGATTTACAACTTTGCAGACTGTTTACATTCACATACAGCTACATTACACACTGCATGAAAGGTAATTTTCATCCATAACAGAAAAAATTCATAATGGGGCACTTTAAAATTTCACCTTTTAATTTGGGTTTAAAAGAACATGTGAATTGTTATTTTTGTGTGAACTATCCCTTTCATTTTCATCATCATCATATTGTTTGTCACTTCAGGCTATTGACAGGGGGGTTTTCTTTGAGATCTGTTATGCAGCAGCCATCAGAGACTACATTATGAGACGATACACCATTTCCAATGCCTTTGTCCTAATGGAAGTCTGCAAAGGAAAAGTATGTCATCCCCTTTTACACATAAACGGCCATAAAACGTTACGATAATTCAGAAATTGCATTTTCCCCTACAGAATATCATAGTGTCCAGTGGAGCAGAAAGGGTAAAAAGTCTTTTGCAAATTATATAATTTCAATGTTTCTGTATTGTATGGTTAGTGTGACGTTGCCATCTGTTGTTTTTCTTTTCCTTTAGCCTCTTGAGTTGAGGGGCCCATACGACATTGCCAATTTGTATCCTTTTTAAATTGGTATATGAATAAGTTGTCTGAATATGTCATGGTAATTTTGAGTCACTTTATGCCTGTTGGTATGTTCCTTCATTGAGATTTTAGGGGGCTCGTGTTCAGTCTGTCTGAGGGAGATGCCAAAGCTGCCGTTTCTACTAACTGTCGATCTGTCTTGCTGCATGGAGGTAAATTGTTTGGAAAGAGCCACACTATTTCTAATTTTTCCAGTATAGGCATAAATCTATGCCACGTGGTCCTGTTTTAAGTTTGGGTGCATTCACACTGTTCACAGAGTGTGTCAGACATATTTCATAAATTCCCAGTAGTACAGGTAAATTACTTGCAGCATGTTTCCAGAGCATAATTACCCATGATGAATATTCTTTAATGAATAGTCTCTGCTTTTTTTGTTCACAGGGAAAATCAACAGTTCAGTTCGTTTGGTCTGGTCAAAAAAAAAAAAAAAATTTAGTCCTGGTCCGATTAGAGTTCAGATTGGCAATTTTATCACCGAACCTAAAGGCATAGGGATATGTTCACAACCTGATTTGTCGGATTTTATGTCGTATTGCCTATTTTGAGATGGAATTTACAGAACATCCAAAACAATGCTGTGTGCTGAGATAAATGCACTTGTTGTGTGTGCTTAACCTGCATATGATATTTTGGAGCTCGTGAAGAGCTTATAAAATGTGTAAAGGAGTCAAAACAGCGGCAGGAATCCCTCTGTCACAAACGATCTGCTGCATGGAGATGTGTGTCTGATGCCAGTGATGGGCAAACTCACGATTATGAGGGAAAAAAACGATATGCGTGAGGATTCTGTCCTTTTTAGGGTCTCCTCTTCCTGTTTTTGGTTCGTTTACATGTCTTTGCTCCGTTCTGCGTTCATATATCATTTGAACCGCACCAGAGTTCGTTTAGAGGCGAACCCGAGACCCATCTTTTCAGCGGTCTCTGTCCGCTTGTTTGGTGTGCACCAGGGTTCGGATGGCAGCATTCACACATGTTCAAATGAACCACACTAACAGAGCAATTGCACCAGGGTTCATTTTAATCGAACCAAACATGACAAGTGTGAACACGCCCTTAGTTTGCTTGTCGATTTGCTGAGTATGCATTTACACTGGTGGGCATGAAAGAGGTTTTATTGATCTTTCAGTCTGTCTTTTTGATATTACATTTGTTTAAAATGATATATGAATGTTTATAGGTGATTTTCATGTTTCTTTATAACAGAGACGAGAGCTACTGCATTTGGTGTTGTTCACACCATGAAGAAACCACAAACTTCTGAGAAACCGCAAACTTCTGAGAAACCAGAAGAGGAAACTCCAGCATCTAAAAAGGCCAAAATTGAACTAGTGTAGCTAGTATCAGCTGGTGTTTAATTTGTCATGAATAATATATATATATATATATATATATATATATATATATATATATATATATATATATATATATATATATATATATATAATATATATATATATATATATATATATATATATAATTTTTTTTTTTTTCTCCTGTTCCTTAAAGTCTTGCAATCTACTTAATTGAAAAATTAAAAAAAAAAAAGAAAAGAAAAAAAGACATTCACTTCATCAACCCTTTGGAATAATTGCATGCAAAATAACAAAATAAAACTAAGTACAAAATTGCTTATGTCTTACAAAGTACATTCAGAAATAATCAATCAAAACTTAACATGAAGCCAAATATAATCTTAGTAACAGAGCTACTGTATTTCAGGCAATGCATTTCCATGCGACAAAAAGGAAGTATTCCATTTTCCAAGTTTCTCATTCCTTTCTGCCGTATCTATACTTTAATAAAAAGTTGCTGTGCTTCATTTTCCAAAACTCTTATAAAGCTTTCACATAACCTTTCCTTTTGAAAAGCTGTAATGTCATGCAGAGCTCAATAATATACCTTTTCTTAGATCAGATTCTAATATACA
This sequence comes from Elopichthys bambusa, assembly GCA_037101425.1. Taxonomy (NCBI): domain Eukaryota; kingdom Metazoa; phylum Chordata; class Actinopteri; order Cypriniformes; family Xenocyprididae; genus Elopichthys; species Elopichthys bambusa. The sequence goes on from CM074449.1 coordinate 18,218,403, forward strand.
GGCAATCTCTAAAAATGCAGGTCTTGAGCATAATATACCCAAAAACAGTGTAGATGTGCTTCTATTTTTTACCGTCCTTAAAGTTGTCAAAGATGGTTTTAGCTCCATTCTGCCACTCACAAACAGTGTCCATTGGTGACTTTCCCTCCTGGAGAAGACAAGGCAACAGTAAGTGTGACCAAACAATAGTGAAAACAAGATATAGTGCAATTAGTGCAAAAATGTCAATTAAAAATAATTTTGGAGAGCTGTTTCCCCACTAGCAAAAGGAATAAGTTTACATAATTACCAGAAGATGGCACTGCGCACAGCTTAAATAAGTATCACAGTGAATACATGACAGCTGTGAATTGATTGGCTACACCCTATGTAAATGATATATTAGCATTTATCAGTAACAACATCCTAATACATCATCAACAGGATAATAGTATATAGGCTAAACATTAAGAATTCTTACACAGTTCTTGAGTTTTAAGTCTCCTCCGTGCATCAGAAGAAGCTGGATAAGTTTGAAGCGATTTAGTCTGACAGCATCATGCATTGGTGTGTCACCCTCCTGTTACAGAATGACATTTAAAGTGACCATTAAAATGTTAATTCAACTCTTTACTGACTCAAAGTCCATGTTGCCACATTTCTTACTATGTCTTTTGCGTTGATGTCTGCGCCGCAGTGTATGAGATGTTCAACACATTCATAGTGTCCTGTCCTGACTGCCACATGAAGGGGAGTGCTGCGAAGCTAAGGACATCAAGTGTGACCGAAAAACCACACCAGCTATTATTAAAACATATTTACAGTCAAATAACTGCTTCTACCTTGTCTCTGGAATCCAGTTTTGCCCCATGATTAAGTAGCGCTTCCAGCACAGGCAAACTGCCGCCACGACAAGCCCAGTGAACTTCAGTTGCTTGAAGCTTGTTAAACACAACCATGAGAGTACAGTAAGTTCCATAGTATTGTCTAAATTAGTATCCACTGAATAGATTTACTGTGGAGGAATAGCATGCTGCTCATTTTTAAAATATTTAGATTAAAATAATGCAATTAACACATACACCTAATGAACATGGTAATTTATGAGTAAAATGTATATAATAATTTATATAAGCAGCGTCAGTTTTGTTAAAATTTACATTTTGAATAAATTGGGTAGAACCCTGACCCCTATGATATAAAGATCAATGAGGCTCAAAAATATATTTATGAATTAATTCAAAAATGGTATAAAGGTTTTTCAAAACCATATGAAACTGACATGAATACACATTTTTCTAAGAACTTGGCATGGATTTAAGCAGTATTGTAAAAACATTTTTCTTGTCTTTCTCTTGCACACTTTTATCAAGCACTAATGTGTGTTTGTACCCATAGAAAAACTACATGTAAACATTATTCCGTATACCTTGTCCTTATTTTCAATTGAAGCACCAGCCTCTAGCAGTGCATTCACAATCTCCAAGTTTCCTTGTGAGCAAGCTCTGTGTAGAGCTGTACGGTTGAACTAGAAAAAAAAGAACATATTTTGTGTTTTAGTCCTTGAGTGCTCCCAACTGACTTTTATTCAGTGTGTTAGGTAAACACTCACATTATCACATGCATCTGGGTCCGCACCTCTGGCGAGGTAACTCTTGATCATTGGCAATTTGTTGTCTAGTGCTGCCTTCAGGAAGTCATCCTCATCAACAAAATCATTCTGTGAGAATATGAGATATGATTACTTCAGGGGTTGAAATCTCTTATTAATAATGATTATTTTGAAGCACAGTGACCATTGTTTACCACTATCTCTTGTTCAGGCTCTGTTTTGTAGACTGATGTACTTCTTTTTATCTCCTGACTTCCTTCTAGAATCTCCTGGAGGACATTTGTGCTGTTGTCAGTCTGCAAAATCATTTCAATATGCCAAAGAAAATACATTTCTAATCAAATATGCTTGCTTAGGTATGCAAATGCATGCTTCACAAATCTATATCTTACATTAAAACCATCATCACTGTCACACTGAAGATTATTATGGGTTTTCAGATGATGGTCAACAGTCTTGCATTGTTCAGAAGCATATTTCTGTGACACAGGATCGTCCTGCTCTTTGTTTCCACTTGTGATGTCTGTAACCTAAAATAATAATAATAGCATAAAAATAGAAAACCTATAATATGATAACTAAAGAAATTGCTACTTAACCCAAAATGTGGGTTCATTTATTCTGTCATAATTTAATCACCCTCGTGTTATTCCAAACCTCACAAAATAATATATTCTGAATAACATAATGTTAGTAACCAAACAGTTTTGGTGAACTGTGTGACTTCCATTTTATAGACTAATTAACTATATACATATATATATATATATATATATATATATATATAAGTTTTAATAAAACTATTAAAAATAAAAAACAAACAAACAAAAACCCAATGTTTTTTTAATAGACATTTAGAAGTGCCTACCAGCTCATCGACCTGTAGAATTCCCATGACTACTCTTGAAAAAATCCTTGTGTCAAAACTAAAGCATCTGAGTCAAGCATCACTTATATATGTAGTGGCGACAGTTGGAGGAGGTCATGGTCCTGCTGTTCAGTGACTCCCACATCTGAGGTGTCCCACGTCACTGTGATGTCACATTTTGGGAGGGTGCTAAGGGTGAAAAACCACCATTTTCAGAAGTCAAATACTGACATTTGACGGAATGGAAATGAAACCTGAGGGGAACTTGAGGTGCCGCCATAGAGCCCCCTGTCTATCCAAAGATGACTTACAGCTGTCCGCGGAGCCGAAGTCACAGAACACTACTCCACATCACACACAAAGATGACAGGAAATGTTTATGAAGTTATATGGAGACATATAACATCTTAATCAGCTTTGACTGTCTCATATATTAGAGGAGTTGTCTTCGTTTATGAAGCTATTTTCTTCTTGGGTTTCATCACTTACATTACTTCTGTTACGAGAGCAGGTAAAATTGTCACACCCTGTGACTATTTTTAATGGAGCTGCCCATGAATCACTTAGAGTAATGAGTCACATGTGTGGTTGACTTGCATGACAGCTGTGATTTTACTAGTTCTCCACATGTCCAGGGTCTATAAACCTGGGAAATGATGCAGTCAGGATGTAAAGAATTTATCTGTTAAAATGAATATTAGTGACATTGTACCATGTCTAATTGAGTGCCATTTTACAAAGCTTTCTTAAGCACTGTGGGAGACTACATATGGCATCTTTTAACAAGCTGAATATTTCACTGGTGTTAGACATAGAGATCCCACCATAATACCAATATTTGTTTTTGTATCATCAGCACTGAAGAAACAACAAAATATTGTCATTGTTGTCTATGGAAATGCAACATAAGGAGGTGTCTTATTTATTCATTTAAACTCTAGAGTTCACTGTATCAAGAAATACAGACAATCTGTGTGATATTCAGAAAATTTATTTTTTATAATGTATTTAGTTTTTAGGGCTGTCAAAGTTCACTAAAACTGCAATGGATTTGTTTTCAGAAAGAAAATATATATATTTATACCATATAAAATTATAAAAACTAGCCTGACAAAACCTGTCAAAACATAGTGTACAGTGTAGGGTTGTTAATTTAATAATCCTCTAAATATTTTTTTTTTTAAATACACAATCAAAAACATTAAACTGAATTTCATTGTGAATCAAATCAATTTTTTTAATTTGCACACAATGATTTTAAATTTAAATTGTTTTTAATTGTTTTTTTAATTGTTTTTTTTTTATTAAATATTGCAGGTTTTTTTTTTATTTTTATAAATGATTTATCTGTGCACATCATGTTAAAAAAAAAAAAAAAAAAAAAACTTTTGTTTCATGCTGACTTTAAAAGGGGTCTGGAGTCCAAGCATCTGCCTCCACTGTATTTTATGTATTTTATCAATTATATTTTATTGCAAGGATTATTTAAAACTGCATCTTTTTGCAATGTTTAGTCTTAATAAGTGCATTGCAAGGGGGTGGATTTACAACCCCTCTTCTTACATTATTTAATGAATTGTAAATCATAGTTTTCTTCAAAGCAGTGTATCTATTGTGGTATTTCTGTTACGGGCAATGTCTGTATTTGGTATCTGAGAGGTGACTGAAGGTCTGACCCATGTCAGGAATGCAGTAACAGTGTTTACTCATTTAGCCCAGCTTCCAGAGAATAAATATGTACTTGTTTTGAAATGAATTAATTTGCTCATACAACCACATTAATCAAGAGTTATATTTTGTAGAAAGAGAACTGTAAGATTAAACTTCATTCTTATTTATTTTTTTCTGCTGTTCTCTTGATAGCTGTATAAGACATGTTAAAGACAACTGTGTCTAAAGTCATGAAGGTCCATAACATATTACATGTATCCAGTGCATATGCATACTTGGTATGTGTAAATTCTTTTAGAGTTTATAGCACCATTGGTCACTATATATTAAACTACGACTACGTGTAGAAGTTTATATCAGTACTCTGTGCCCTGTGTGGATGTAGTTTGTATGTTCTTTTCCAAAACTCAGCCTTGAAGGGAAAATATATTGCCTATATGTTTTACCTAATTGTGCTTGCAGGGGTTGTTTATTATTTTTAAAGGCATGTGACCATGCCAAAAGAATTGTGTCCAGGAGAGTTCAACAGCGCCCCAGATGAGAAGAGTCCCTTTTGGAATTTATGACTCACCTGTGACTTACCAAAGTTTCATACGTATATAGAACAAAGTGTGTCAAAGATGATGTCCCATTTGTGTAAAGAACAGAATACCATGTTCAGATGCTGCTAGAACGATCTGTACTGTTAACCTATCAGAACTTGTAAAAAAAAAAAAATGTCAATTTATTATCCATATATGAATATAAGTACTAGTGTTTCTGTATCCTAAGTTAGTTTGAGGCTGGATCCTCTTACTCATTTTCTACGGCCTTTGGAAATATGGAGAACTTTTTCTTTAGTAAACTCTCTGTCAAATAATTGAACTTTAGCTTTGACTCCTGATCTTCATTGAGCATACTTGTCTCTTTATGTGGCTTACTGTAATTCAGTCCCCTTTTCAGGATACTGTATTTAAAAGATAATTTTGTGAAAATCCAAATAAGCTTCACAGATCTTGATTAGAAAGGGTTTAAAAATGTTTCTGATGCTTGTTCAATAAACCATAAACAATTATTGCACATTCTGCTGAATAGACACTAACAGTTTACAGGCAATTAAAGCTGCAGTCCATAACTTTTTTTGGTTAAAAATCAATTTTTGAGCAAGTACATAACCAGCCTGTTTTCAAAACTATCTCCTTATCTTATAGCCCGATTCACAACGGTAAGCTAATTATAATGTTTATAATAAAATAAACATTTATAATAATAACAATTATAATAATAATGTTTTCTAATAAGACCGGTACTGGTGGATTTCCGCTGGAAATTCGAGCATGCAGCCGTTCCTCTTTGCGTCATTACATCACGTCTGTTTACATGAAGATGGAGTCCCAGCTAGTAGGCCATATGGCATGTGAGGATGCTGCAGTTTGCGGATCATTTATAGCCTTTTCTCACAGCAGCTGCAATGATTAAATGTATCATTTTGATGGCGGATTGTAATCCAGAAATGTCCAAATGACAATCATCAGTGACAAATGGATATTCAACCATAGTCAAAAGCAAAAGATTTCGAACTGCGGAGTGGTTACAGAAATTGAAATCTACAGGTAACGCTAATACACACTAAATACACATAGTCTGATGTTGTTAACATTAACAATTTGAGAACAAAGTATACCAATAATAGTAATTTGCATAGTTTGACATGATTCGAGCTAGGCGATCGTTAGATTTAGTCACCAGTGGCAGCATGATTTATTGTAATGCTTTTTTTTTTTTTCTCAGTTGGTCAGAAGAAAAGTGGCAGAAATGTTAATTACTTGTTCAGATGACATTTTCTGGTGAAAATTCTTATTTTGGTCATACATCCAAGACGTAGAATCTGTGATACCGAAGTACAGTATCCACACTGATGTGGTGACTGACAGCAACATTAGATTAATCTTTGCCTATGCACAACCCAGGTAAAGATGATAATTCCGTAAATAACTGCAATTGCAGGTTTCAAACAGAGATGGCTACAAAGAGGATTACAGTAATAACACTAAAGAGACCTTTACTGACTCTGAAAAACACCAGAAGAAAGATGGCCAAGGTCCCTGCTCACCTGCAAGAACATGCCATAGTCCTGCTGCATGAAGGCATGAGGACTGCAGATGTGCCTTCCATGTCTGTCTGTTTGTTATTCTGTTTAATTTTTCAGTTGATGAATCTTTAAACAAATTTTTACACGTTAAGATAATTGCAGATAAAAAAAAAAAAAAAAAAACAGTTGAAAATAAGAGGATGTTTCTCTCTTTTTGAGTTTTCATTGATAAGGGAATCAATCCAATCGGATAAAAATGAGACTTCTACATTTACGGTATATGTAATATTTTGTTGATGTATTTAGGCCATATGTCAGTAGGATATTTGATACGTGATGTGAAGCTTCCCTCTTGTGTTTTTATCTGTCCTCATTCTCAGAGTGTTATTAAAATGCTTGTAAAAGATGATCTGTAACTTAACACATTGCCTGAATACCTATAGCAACAATTTCTGGACCATGTAACAGCCTCTACCTGCTCTTTAATGACCTCAGGTCTGACAGCCACACGCAATGCTGTAAACAGTTTTTCAGTAAAGAGAACACTTGAAATGACCTGTGGCTTTGCATTACCATTTTAATTTTTTCTTAATCCATGTGATTTTTTGTCATTTTTTTCTATTTTTTAAACAGTATTTTTTAATCAGTGACTCTATTTCCATAAAAAGATCTAAACATCTTTAAAAAATGTTACCTTTTTTTTAAAAACATAACTTTTTTTTAAATCTTTTTCACAGTGTGCAGTGTTCCTCTAATCTAAAGTCATGTATCACATGAACTTCATGCTTTGATTTTTCAGTCAGGTGGTACTCTGACTGATTTATCTACAAAATGGCACGTGTGTGTGTTGAACTTGTCACCACCCAGCTGTGGTACAGCATACCTTTAGCAATATTAATATAGAATATGAAATATGAACCTTGTGCTGATACATGTTTATATAGTATATTAGAGATACTGTATGCATGGTAGGTTTTCAAACCTTTCATCACATTAAGTGATGCTTAATATCATATAAAAATATTACTCAGTGTTGATGTATGAAATTTTAGCAGTCATGTTACTAGCTGAGCATTTGAGTAAGCAGCAGAGCAACAGATCATGAGCCTCCTGCATTAAACACCCAAGACCCTTGAAGAGCGTGAACCACAGAGACTGCAGTTTGCGAAAATAGTTGTTCCTTTACTAAAACATTATTTCACACTCTCACTAAATTATTTAATTTATCTAATAACAATGTCAAATATAGTGGACATAACAGGAGCATTTTGATATTTTTTCAATGTAATAAACAATTTAACCACATCTCACATTATGTATTGTTTAATAATTTCTGTGCATGATTAATTTGATAGCAAGCATTTTATGTATTCTAAATACATACTTAAATACAATTAAATATATACTTTTTTTGCATTACATAAAAAATTACAGCTTCACTCCAAAATATTTCAATATCTTTCTGTTTTTACAGACATTGTAAACAAGCATGATCCTTTAAAAAAACAAAAACGTATTGTTAGCAGTATAACGTATAGCAGCAATATTGTTGCTTGTGGTGGAAATTACTGGAAAATTTATGTACAGATTTGTGTAAATGTAATAATTTTCATGCAATAAATATTGAATATTTAAATTTATATTGTTTATGTTTATTTATAATAATGTTTTGATTATATGGTGAAATCCTAGTGTCTCCATAAAGAAAAAGTGTGCATCACACCTAAGAGTGAGGAAGACCAGATTTGACTGGACTTCATGCATTTAGTTTGAGTTTTTGGCCTGTCAGTTTCAGCAATTAAAATCATACCACAATGTCAAAATGTAGACAACCTATCGATTTGAGATTCATATTTCAATGTGTCCCACATTTTTGCATGCAACCCTGTTACAGCATTCATTTCCAGGTCTTCTTTTGTACCCTATTCATGGAAAGTGTTCTTCTATAATACAATATAATGTACAGTAAGCTGATCATTTCTGCATTGTATAATGTGCTTTAGATTTATCAGGCCAACTTTTAATAAGTCTTTATACAATTACAACCATCAGACCACACACATATGTACATATCTGTTATAGAATTTACACAATGCACAGTCCTTAATAGATAGATGTGGCTAATAATGATCTATTCCACTTAATTAAATATATTTAATGCAAATTTGTTTTTAAATCCTAAATCATAATGATGGACCTGAACAGTTAAAAAATGATGAGAAGTAAATTGTCATGTACAGCATGACAGCAGTTTAGTTTCACGAAACTGAGCATAACTGTGTTCTATGTTCTATCTAACTACTTGTTGGCAGACTGCTGTAGAGAAAGTTCAGATGTATTGGGTTCTGAATCCCTCTCTGCAGCACTGCTCATTAGGAGGCATACCACACATTCCAGTCCCACTGCTGTCTGCTCACTCAGCACCTCACATCAGTCACACCGAATCACACTGCATGTGAAAATCCTGCTCGTCATAGTTTTAAATAGTTATTCTCAGTGAATTTTACATGTAGGCCTAGTTGTCAAATTGTGTTAATCTAGGAATTAAATTCATTTTCACATTTGCAGCTTGTTTTATGCACTTTTGTGGAGTTAACTGCTTTTTGCCTAGTTCTTGTGTTATATTTTCTGTTGGCATCAACTGTGGAAATTTTACAACAGCCACATTTCAGTGAGGTCTTTAGTTCCCTGTTGTCACAAATGTAATATCTGAGTATGTGATCTGCACACCGAAAACTAATTTAGACTTGTCTGTGTATAGGCCTATATTTGTTTTACTGAAATAGCCTATATAGGTTACCATATGGCATTCTTGTGACGCTGTGAAGAAAAAAAAAAAAAAAAAAAGACAATTTATATAAATTTAGGGCTTTTTGGAGAACAATGTCAAAACATTATCACTCATGCCTCTCTTTATTAACGCAAGCCAGTCTGACTTGAACTGGCAAGTCACATAGTGATAGGTACCTGCCTTGTACAGGTCATAATCATATTAACGAATCCACCGGCTAGACAGGACTGCCAAATATCTGTGTCTTCATTGATAAACTGGTTCTAAACTGTTACTGGACTAGCTGGTAATTGAAGGCTGCGCCCTAGTTTGTGTCCAATCAGAGACAATCTGCCATGGAATGAATAAAACAGCAATGCGTAAACAAGAACTGGAAAGTCCTCCGCCCCCTTCCCCATATCATCTCAAATGAAAGCAGTTCCATATTCCGTGCCGCTGCTACAACCATCACTTTCAATAGCCCAAATTCGTTTATGCCTCTTTGTAAAAATCAATGCGCATCATCGACATGGACCCATCATGCGTAGAAGGTAAGAGATGGTCGCTACTGTCTGCAGCTGCGTGTCGTTTTCACGCTCTCCCTTCATCGTAAAGTTTCGGGTGGGATGGGAATGCGGTCTCGTGTCATATATCAAGTTCGTCAGCATGTCTGTGTCTCGCTAGGATACTAGTTGTCAGGGTAGAGTTTGTTATTTAGTGCGCACTGGTGAGCGATAAAACGCTCGCCTCTCGTTTACGGAAAGTGACACTTGTACAAATGGCAGCAAGTTAAAACGAGTGCAGCAGTGATCGCGCGTTATTCGTTATCGACGTAACGCAGCGCAGGGTTTTTACAGGAAGATGACGCAGAGAATGACACTGACGATGGCCAAGTGAGGATTAACCGACTAGTTTTGACAGTTGACTTGAAAAAAACACTTACTGTCGTGAAGATGTTATGATAAGCGACGTAGCTAATGAGGATTAACTTTGGAGTATAGATGATAGGCTATAGGCTATGACAAACCCGCATTGAAACTGTTATGTCAACACCTTTCATGTCTGATCCCAACATAAGATAAGGGGCGTCAAACTAATATAAAACAGAACAAAATACTACGTTCACAGGCCCAAATTTTGTGTCGGTTAATGGCTATTTATTATAGCATACAAAATAACAAGATTTTATCACTTTATACAAGACTTTTTGTAAGGATAAAAGTAGTTAGACATTTATTGAATGAGTTTTTTTAAGCCCCTCTGTACTGTGACCCAATAGTTTCGTTTTGAAGCAGTAGGCGGGGCTTAATCCGCATGTGTCATGGTGCACCTGTAGACCGCTTAGGCAAATGTAAGCTATTCACTTTCTCAAACATTAAAGGTGCACTCAGAATTATTGATAATAATTAATCATATATTAACGTTATATTGTGGTCTTAGTCAGTGCTCTGTACAAAGCATAAAGATAAAAAGTGCATCTAAGAATAAACAAACCAGACAATATAACAACAAACACAATATAGGCCTACATAGACCTTTAGCTTAAAGTCAAAGTCCAGAGTGGTGGTATAGATCAGTATATGTGCGATGAACTGGCCTAAACACAATGAGTAAAAGTGGAAAAATAAATGTCCAAACAAGCAGCTCTCACACCATAGATCAAGGATGATCTATAGGAAAATATAGAAGTGAATTGTATGAATATGCTGCAGGAGTAGCAGTAGTAAGACAGAAAAATAGATGGAAAGCTTTTGTGTGCAGTTAGTAAAACATACTTAAGTAGGCCAGTAGGTGTCACTACAAAATACAAAACCACTTTTACTTTTGGCATAAATTAAAAACTGCAAACTTCAGTACATACTAAACAAAGTAAAAACAGTATGTGAAAAGAGTAGTATTTCAGAATTTACAGTATTCTTAAAACAGCAGGTGAAAAGTACCTTGAATGACTTCCTACTTCCTGGGAGTTTCTGAATTGTGCATACAATATACAATACTTTTTTAACAGTCGCAAAATAAGTACTTTTTCAAAAGAAGTTCCTACTCAGAGACTTTGCGATTTTTGGATTCTGCCTTTTATCTTTGTGTGTAACTTTTATTGTTTGTTAATGTTCACAAAGCAATAAAATTGAAAAAATAAAATAATCTTTTTAAAAAGATATCAAATTTTTGTTTCAAAGCTTAATTGTTGAATCCACATCCACAGGTCTGTCTTAAAGGCATGCTGAATTACCATGATGTAATGAATAACGAGAAGGCCAGGGGCCCTTCAGCAGAACACTGCAGTTGAGCCACAGAGTGGCTGAATCTCCATTCTTCCTTCATCCTTACGCCATCTGTTTTCCCTCCATCCCCATTTTGGTAACTTGACAATGACATCACATAGGAAACACCTGGTGAGGGACTTCAACCATTTCATCACCTGTTATGTCTGTAAAGGGTACCTGATCAAGCCCACCACCGTGACAGAGTGCCTGCACACCTGTGAGTATCTACAGTCTTTGTGAAAGTTGAGTGAAATGTTTATTGATGATTTCTCAACTAGTGAGCCCTCACCCAAGAATGGTCTGTTATGATTGCTTGATGGGCAGTAGGTGATAAAAGCAATGCTAAATGCAAATAATGAAACTCTCTGTGGCAATACATAGGTTATGTGAAAATCATAATTTAGTGTTAATTAATTGTCATAATATTGTTAGGTGTAAATGACCTACTTTCCTTTTTACATCATATTGATAAAGCACAATAGATGTGAATACTCTTTTTAAAATACATGACCAACACACTGTTACAGTTCACAGTCATCTGTTGATCAGTCACCATGACCACCGATTTTCTCCTCAGTGCATAAGCTATTTTCACTCATAATATTTTCACTATATAATATTCTTGATTGAGTCAGTTTCTGATTTGTGCTTTATTGCTTGATTGTGGCATATTATATGTGAACCATAGGAAAGTTTAATTAAGTACAGTTTAGTACAGATAGTAAAATGAATTTAAATTTTTATTTATTTTTTTCTTTTATATAATGTTCATTAATGGCATAACAAGAATTCCATATTTTGAATGCACTATGCATTTGTTGGAGGACTATGCACTATATTTTACCCCTCTGCCCAACCAATTATTCCACACAGTGATGACCTGATTGTGTCTTGTATCATTGTCAGTGTGTAATATGTGAGTGTGCAGTGGCTATTTTGTCCCCCACCCACTAATGAGGTAAAGCAGTTTGATTTAGTTTGTATGTGTTGACAGCTTTGTGTGTGTATTCACAGAGCAATAAGGTATATTAACTGCTGCTGTTTTGCTAGTGGAATGCGATAGTCACACTTTATATTAGACGTCTTTAATTATTAATTGCATAAAAAAGTTAGGTACAGTGTGAATTTCAACTGTGAAATGTAAAAGGGGATTGGAGAGATTGAGACAAAATTGTAGAAACCACAAATACCACCATGGAAGACATTAAGCTTGTTTAGAGCCCATCATTATGTTCACTGCACAGATACAGCTCTTATAAATGTATTAAATGATTTTAATCATTATTTGTGCATTTAGTTATTTAAGAATAATTTCTTCTGTCTTCTTACTTTTGAACAGTTTGTAAAAGCTGTATAGTCCAGCATTTTGAGGACAGCAATGATTGCCCAAAATGTGGTATCCAGGTTCATGAAACAAATCCCTTGGAGATGTTAAGGTAAACCACACTGATCCATATTATCCAACTACTAAGACAAAACCTCTTCAGCAAATGTGCTTCAGGTGGCCTGGGATCAGATTCAGTGCAGCATTGTAGAACACACCACAATACAAACCATGATAAGGTTTAATCAGATTAATCTACTTGATTTCTGATCCTGGTTGGGAGGCATTCCAGGCAACAGCCGTACTGTTTTCTGGAGCCAGAGTGTCAGCTGTGAGAATGGCAGGATTGCCTTTCCACACCAGTGATGCATATCCACCCCAACACCAGACAGAATGATAACATGATAACAAGAGCTAGAGCAGCATTAGCCTGAACTTGCTAACAGATGAGACAGGGACATTATGGCTCTCGTCATGTGTTCTGGTAGCTCATGTTTCTTTTCTCCAAAGGCTGGACAACACTCTAGAAGAGGTCATATTCAAACTTGTGCCTGGTCTTAGAGAAAGTATGTATTTTACTGAGCCATTTTAAGTAACTTGTGTGTCATATATAGATACCAAATATCAAATGTCATTTAATTAACATTTTTTTCCTGCTTTTCGTTTTCCTTCCAGAGGAACAGCAGCAAGAAGTTGAATTTTGGAGAAGAAACAAATCGAAAGAAAATCCTGATGGTAAATAACTCACACAGTGAAATGATCTGCATTTACCTGATAGCCATGTTACCACAGAGCTTCTATATTTTAAATGGATAGTTCATCTGATAATGGAAATTTTGCTATTCATATACTCATTCTATTGTCATTCCAAACCTGAATGAAATGTGAGAGAATTTTAGCAGAATGTTGACACTGCTCTTTTTCATACAAATGAAAGAGAATGGTGACAATGAAATGTCAAACTCTGAAAACGACAAGAAGCACCATAAAAATAGAAATAGGATTTGTATGACTTCAAAAGACTTAGGCTGCATCAGAAATCATCGATCACAAATCCTCTCCAGTGGCCTCACTTCAAAATTTTGCTGGAATAGTAGGTCACCCGGGAACTTTTTTGCCTACTGTTTTATGAATACTGTGAATTCAAACAAACTACTCTTTTCACACACTTTTTGCCTACTATGCAGTAGGGACGTATGTGATTTCAGTTGCAGCCTTAGAAAAGAGCACACAAGTTGTATGGACTAGTGTTATGGCACGTTTATGCTGCATGTTGTCCTTTTTGGAGCTTAACAGCTTCTGGTCACTATTCATTTTCATTGTATGGAAAAGAACGGCATGAAAAGTCATCTCCTTTTGTGGTTTGCAAAAGAAAGAAAGTGATATGGGTTTGGAACAGCATGAGGGTCAATAAATGTTTACAAAAGTTTCATTTTTGGCTGAACTATCCCTTTAATCCAACACATTATGCTACAGTATGTGACCTCATGGTACAGGTTACTTTGCTGTATCAGCATTTAAACTTCTTTCATTAGACTTTTGGTACAACTTTTGTTTCTTATCAAGTAATGTCTCCACAGCTGAATCTACAATCACAATCTGTTTCTGTGACCTTTAACTCACAGGTGGTAGATTTATGTGAGTCATCAGTATAGGTGTACTCTATCTATGTCTCTCTGCTTCTCTGACTCCAGAGGGAACAACAGAATCACTCTGTACAGCTATTTTATACAGTTACAACTTTAAAGATGTGCACAGAAAATTTAAAACTGATAGACTTTAATGGTTGTATGGCTTTGCAGAAAGTGACAAATATGTACTATCAAGTTTAGACAAATTTAATGTTTAATTGTGCTCAAAGACACAAGTAACTGTTTAGTTATTTACACTACCACCACCTATGCATACCAAGGCTGCCTTTATTCATTATGGGTTTAAGCACAAAGTGCTGAAACCCTATTGTATTTGTAAGGATTTTCATTATTATTATTCTGCCGTAAAACTGATCGTGCAGCCCAAACCGTAAGTGCTAGAGACTTGAAACTTTGTCAGATGATAGGTCAGAAATCGAGGAGAGGTTGGCAGAGTATGACCCCAATCGGCCAATAGGTGGCGCTACAGCGATCAAAAACTGAAAACCGCAAATAACTCCTAGACCGTTTGTCCAAGTGTATTATATCATTGGCTCAAGACGGACAAAACGTATATCTTCGATTTCATTTGCAGGAGGGAAATTTTCCGCCATTTTGAATTTTGTTCAAAACCTACTTTTGCAAACTAGTCCTAAGTTTTTTGCCCGATCGAAACCAAACCAGTGCAGAAATGTTCTCTGGAGTGTGAATATCAATAATTATCAAAAAAAGTGAAATTTTGATTCACGGTCGCTAAGGGGCGCAAAAATGTACGATGTGGGTGGAGCCACTTTTACTAAAACGGCTATAACTCGAGAACGAAATGAGAGATTTGCACCAAACTCGGTACACACATGTCACAATAAAAAAAATGGCGGCGATTGGCCACTAGGTGGCGCTGTAACATTTTTATGCTCTCATATATATATATGTGTCTATAACCGAGATATTTTCGATATCCAAAATTACCACTCATATGTATGGGCACGCTCTGAGGACACCCCCAAAAAGTGGGGAAGATCGCGAAATAGGTGGTGCTATAACTGTCAAAACCATATTTTTCTATATTAAATTGCCTGACACTGTCATTTTGTGCCACCAGATGGCAGCAGAAGGCCACTAATATAATTCAAGGTTTCAAGGTTTTGTCATTTATAATCCCTTTAAACTATATAAATCCTTATAATAACATTACAAATCACATTTTGTCAAGGTTTACCACTTCATTTGTTCATTTGATGTATGCAGTAGTATAACATTACAATTACATTGAGATTTGAAAATGATGATTTTTAAAGAGGAAACCTGGAATCGTCATTTTCCTACCTCATTATTGATTTCAAATATCCATTTCTGCAACAAAATGTGTGTAAGCATGTTTAATTAATGGAGTTAACATGTAAAATAAACTTTAGACAAAATAGACACTTTTAAAATGAAAGCGAGCCAATAAGAGGTCCTCTGCTGCCACCTGCTGTCTAAAACAGTAATTTTGTCATACTACTCACTTAAGTAGACTTAATGTAGACTTAATAACATCATTATTTTAACATTTACTAACACTTTTTTTTTTTTTTTGTCAAAATGCATCTACATTTCAATTAGAGTATTACTTTTAACAGTTGTGCCACATTAAGTAAAAGGAAACCTGAAATGATGTTTAACTGAGATTTGCAGAAAACATCTTTACCATTCATGTATTTTAAATACTGAATCTACAAGAAAATATGTGTGTGTGTGTGTGTGTGTGTGTAAGCATGCTTCTTATGTATCAAGTATTATTGTTTAAACCTTTTCTTTCTGTGTGTTTGTTTTTAGCATATATCATAGCTGTTCCTCTATGATTTCAGTGGTTACATGCTTGCTAAATAAGACAATTTCTTTTTATGAAATAAAAGGCCTTAAATGCTTGAACCCCGATAAATGCTGCTCGCAGCTTTAATTTATTATTATTATATATTGTTTTTTTTTAAATATATTTCAAAATGTAATTTATTACTATGAATTTTCAGAAGCCATTACTTCAGTGCAGTCTTCAGTGTCACATGAGATTTCAGAAATTATTCTGATTTATTATCAATTATTATTGGTGCTCAATTATTAACAATGCTTCTTATTGTTAGCAATGTTGAAAACAGTTTTGCTTTCCACAAATAATAAGCAGCAAAAACAGCATGTTCATGCAAAAACCGATTTTAGCATGCACCAAATCAGCATATTACAATAAATTTTGAAGGAGCATGTGACACTGAAGACTGGAGTAATGGCTGCTGAAAATTCAGTAATAACCTACAGTTCTTGTGCTTGGTGTATGAGCCAGAATGAAGGACTTTCATAATAGTTGAAGTCTCCAAGGCAACTTGTAAGTGTTTGCAGCTGTAAGCAGATCTTAATGATGAGATAATTACCACATTTATAATTTTCCCAAGAGCATCGTTTTGAATATTATCTATTTCATCTAAAAGAAAGTCTGAGAAAAGATGCAGATGCTGTTTTGCATTAGCATATCTATTCAGCTTTGTCTGAAATGTTTTGCTTTTGTGGCCCACATTGTTGGAGAAGCACATAATGTAGCACATCATTCATTTATTTATTAAATTTTCGCAAGAAATCCATATGAAATCTGCTGAGATTTTTCTCAAGGAAATCTTCAATAAGACGTGTAGATTGGTGGATACAGGAATTTTGTGTTTTAACAATATTTGTGAACATTTAAAAAAAAAAATAGATTTATTATTTTAAATTATTACAGATTATACAGATTATTATACAGATTGTTTCAAAGCATCTTCACAGTAATAAACACGAAAATAATAAAAATATATATGAGTTATGAAATGAATTCAATTTCAGCTGTAAAGCAGCTCTATAAAAGACAATAGTTTCATTTCATTTTTCATTTCATTCTCAATTTAATTAAATAAAAAATACAAATAAAAGCAGCAGTTCAATTATTTAAAAGAACATCTGTGTGAAAGGTAGATAAAACTTCATAAAATGATTTAAATGACAATCCTCCACTGTTGTGTCTTTTTTCAGAGGATGGCCCTATATGTAAGAAAGCCCGAATAGATGAAGAGGATGATGATAAAGGTGATGGAGACTACCACAGGAGTGATCCTCAGATAGCAATCTGTCTAGACTGCTTGCGTAACAATGGGCAGATGGGAGAGAACATTGTTAAGGTTAGCCATCTTGAATTCTGCAGTATATCTCTCCTCCTCCTATTAGCCTTTCTGGGTGGCACTCCTTGTCTTATGCTTCCTTTATCTTTCTTCTCTGCGTTGGTCTTGCCTCCTCATTCCTTCTAAGGGAAAAGTGATCCGGGATCAGATTTTTTCCCACAAGATCCTTGGCAATGATCTTGACAATGGGCAGATGGGAGAGAACATTGTTAAAGGTGCAATAGGTAATTCTGTAGAGAATTTGTTTTGTCTATACTGGTTGAAAGTCTCTTCATATCCTGATAGCAATTACTTTGTTAAAAAATAGGATGTCCTACCTGCCTGTCAACGTATGTTTTTACATACCCTCGCGCACCCTGTTTGCGCACACATCATATGTCATCAGCGCGTTTCATGCTATGCAGAGTTTATGTAGACAGATGTCAGACATAGAGCATTGTAAACAAACAGCAGCCACCTTTTACAATTCCTACCAAATTAAAACAACAAGCTTATGCTGCATTCACACCATAATTAAGAGATGGCAACCCGTGACATTCTAACTGGAGCTGTTCACTTCTTCAGACTCAAAATTATGTGTTTCCATGTCAACAGTATCAACACTGAAATTAATCTGCAGCATTCGGATACAAGCTTTATAAGTTGTTTATGTTCATTATTATTGTAATGTTAAGTGCTTTGAGACAAGATGTAGTTTAACGCCGTCTCTTGTGGCGCTTTGCCGAGAGTAGCTCTGTGTGTGTGTGTGTGTGTCTTCATGTGCTTTGGAGGAGGTGTGGCTTTGTAAAGGGCGCTGAAGGGAGGGTGGGATGTTATGATTTGAAAGCTAGCTCACTATTGCTAACCTCACTGAAAATGTCCTATTGCACCTTTAAAGTTAGCCATCTTAAAGTTGAGGCTGATCTTCAGTCTTTACTAAAGACTGGTATCAATCAGTATGACTCCAAGGCTCAATCCTTTATGTCAACTTTACCATTATCTCCCTGCTTGCTAATATCTTTCTTCCTTTCTGTATTTCTTCGTTATCTTGTGTTTTTTTTTTTTTTTCTCTGCAACTAAATTCAGCTTTTTTTCATTTATAATTTTTTTCATGTTTTTGAAAGAAGTCTTTAATGCTCACCAAGGCCACATTTATTTAATCAAAAACACAGTAAAAACAGTAATATTGTTTGATATTACTACAGTTTAAAATAACTGTTCCCTATTTGTCAGTCACTTCGAAGTTGTGTCGATACTGACACTAGGGGTTGCGCTTGGGAGAATTGATGAGTGGAATTTGCATGCCATCCACTCCCCTGGACATACAGGGATAAAAGGAGGCTGGTGTGCTCCATTCATTTAGATTTTTTCTTCTGAGCTGAGAAGATGTGTCTGTGATTCTCTCTCCGTTTCACCTCTGCCTAGAAGCTTTGTTGGATTCCTGTATGCCGCATTTCAGCAGTTCTCTCTTCCACAAGCACAGTTAAGTGCAAAAGAGCACAAGCAACTAGAAAGAGAATATTCTATAACAAGAGAATTTTTCCATAAAACAGAAAAGCAAACACAGACGAAAACATCAACATGCCTGTGTATTTCTGGATGTGGTCAACACCTGTCTCCATCAGACTGCCATGATCTCTGCTGCATGCCCATGTTGGAGCAGCTTTTGTTCTGTGTTCAGCGACCGATTTCACCCTGTGGGCGACCTGGGTCACGGCGCGGACTCTTGGCCATCCATTGTCCACCATGGTGGTCCAGAAACACTATCTCTGGCTGAAACTTGTTGAGATGTGGAACAAAGTTTGCTTTCTCAACAGTCCAATATAGCTTAGGTAGCTTCTTTGGCGACACTGTCGAGGACTTTGCCCAGCAATTCTCTGCAATAAAGAAGCAGATTGAGGCGATTAAACAAACATCCTGCCTCGGCTCTATACCACCAGTCCGTCTAGGTCACGCTCGTCATCTGTTTGTCGCCTAGGGCGTCCACCTGCAGTTGCCACCCCAGCTCTGGGTCCTGAGTGCAGAGATTGCGGTCCTGTTGCTGATAGACACAATAGGGCCTGTCTCTCCAGCCGAGATGAAAGGATTTACAGCCCTTACTTCATTGTAAAGAAGAAAGGCAGTGTGTCACGACCAATCTTAGATCTGTGAGTTTTGAATCGGGCCCTGCATAGGCTCCCATTCAAGATTTTAATGCAGAAGCGCATTTTTGATTTGCGTTTGCCAACAAAATTGGTTTGCTAAACCTGTAGGACGCATACTTTCATGTCTCAATTTTACATCGACACAGACCATTTCTTCAGTTTGCTTTCAAAGGGCGAGCATATCAGTACAGGGTCCTCCCTTTCGGGTTGTCCCACTCTCTTCGCGTCTTCAAGAACATCACAGAGGCTGTCCTTGCCCCATTAAGGGAAGCATTCTCATTCTCAACTACATTGACTGGCTAATCCTAGCCCACTCTTGAGAGTTGTGTGCACACAGGGACTTGGTCCTTGAGCACCTACCCCGACTGGGACTTTGGGTCAACTGGACTTTGGGTCAACTTTTTAGAGGCTCAAAAAATTTAACGCAGTAACACCGCTTGGGTTGATGCATATGAGACCACTTCAGCACTGGCTTTATTCTTGAGTCCCGAAATGGGCATGGTGCCTTGGCACACATTGCGTGACCATCACGCCATCTCTCGCTGCACTTTCAGTCCTTGGACAAATCATGCGTTTCTATGGGCAGTAGTTCACTTAGAACAAGTGTTCAGACATGTTGTTGTCACAACAGATGCTTCCAAGACAAGCTGGGGCACTGTATGCAACAGGCATGCAGCCTTGGGACCCTGGACAGGTCCCCGACTGCATTGGCACATCAACTGCCTTGAGGAGGTTTCGGCTGTTGATCCAGGGCAAGCATGTGTTGATCCGAACGGACAACATGGCGGCGGTGGCGTATGTAAATCGCCAGGATGGTATCTGCTCTCGTTGCATGTCACAACTTGCCCTCCATCTCCTTCTGTGGAGTCAGCAGCAACTAAAATCACTGTGAGCCACTCATATCCCAGGCAGCCTTAATCATGCAGCAGGCTCTCTCATGACAGGCTACGCTCAGCAGGGAGTGGAGACACCATTCCAAGATTTTACTGACTTGGAGTCGATTCAGTGAGGCACAGATAAATCTGTTCGCTTCCGAGGAATCCTCCCACTGTCCTCTGAGGTATTCCCTGACCGAGGCCCCTGCGGCATGGATGCACCGGCACACAGATAGCCTCAGGGTTTGCACAAGTACGTGTTTATCCCAGTGAGCCTGACTGCACAGACGTTGTGCAATGTCAGGGAGGACGAAGAGCAGGCCTTCCTGGTTGCACATATTGGCCCAACCAGACTTAGTTCTCGGAGCTCATGCTCCTTGCGACAGCCCTTTCCTGGTGAAGAACGACCTCCTTTTTCACAATTTGGGCACAACTTGGCACCCACGCCCAGACCTCTGGAACCTCTGGAACCATGTCTGGCCCCTGGACGGAACGCGGAAGACTTGATTGGGCTATGGGAAGACCCACAGAGATGTGCAGTCGGGTCAGTACTTTCCTCCCTACAGAACCGGTTGGAGGGACGGCTGTCCCCCTCCACCTTGAAGGTGTGGCTACCATAGCAGCACATCACAGCACAGTAGAGGGTAAGTCTTTAGGGAAGCACAACCTGATCATCAGGTTCCTCAGAGGTGCCAGGAGGTTGAATCCTCTTAGGCCACGACTTATTCCTTCATAGGATCTATCTGTAGTCTTGTCCCTTTTGAGAGAGCTTATTTTGAGCTGCTGGAGTCAGGTGAGCTAAGGGCCCTCTGATTGAAGATGGTGCTCCTGACCGCGCTCACCTCCACCAAGAGGGTTGGGGACCTCTGTCAGCAAAACGCGCCTTGAATTTGGTCCAGCACATTCTCACGTAATCCTGAGACCTGAACCGTACTATGTGCCCAAAGTTCCTACTAGCCCTTTTTAGGGACCAAGTGGTAAACTTGCAAGTGCTGCCCCAAGACAAGGCAGACCCAGCCTTATCGTTGCTGTGTCCAGTACATGCCCTGTGTATTTACTAGGACCGCATGATGAGTTTCAGACACAGCTCTTTGTCTAGTTTGGGGGACTAGGCTGTCTCCAAACAGAAGTTGGCCCACTGGATCATGGATGCTATCGCCTTGGCATATAAAGCACAGGGGAACGTTGAGTTGTAATACATAGGCGTAATTTGCGGGTGGGACATGTCCCCACCACTTTTTGAAAAAAGGATGTATCTAATACAATAGAAACATCTCTAGTTCATTTGCAATTCGTTCATTTGTGTTAAATAAGAGGCAATTTGGCGCTGGGATGTGTTGTTTTTAAAATCATGCTGAGTGTTCATTGCCGCTGTTATTATCAGTGGCGCAACAGTGTTCTCTTTGTGCTTGTGCACACTGCACAGTCTTCACATGGACTAGTGCTTCAATCTATCGCTTAAAGCTGTTGCAGAGACAATCTATTCATTCTGGTGAAATCACAAAACGAAATACACAAACGTGTCCCTCTCTGCAAACCCGATTCCAAAAAAGTTGGGACACTGTATAAATTGTGAATAAAAAACGAATGCAATGATGTGGAAGTTTCAAATTTCAATATTTAATTCAGAATACAAAATAGATGACACATCAAATGTTTAAACTGAGAAAATGTATCATTTTAAGGGAAAAATAAGTTATTGTAAATTTCATGGCATCAACACATCTCAAAAGTTGGGACAAGGCAATGTTTACCACTGTGTAGCATCCCCTCTTCTTTTTATAACAGTCTGCAAACGTCTGGGGACTGAGGAGACAAGTTGCTCAAGGTTAGGAATAGGAATGTGGTCCCATTCTTGTCTAATACAGGTTTCTAGTTGCTCAACTGTCTTAGGTCTTCTTTGTCGCATCTTCCTCTTTATGATGCGCCAAATGTTTTCTATGGGTGAAAGATCTAGACTGCAGGCTGGCCATTTCAGTACCTGGATCCTTCTTCTATGCAGCCATGATGTTGAAATTGATGCAGTATGTGGTCTGGCATTGTCATGTTGGAAAATTTAAGGTCTTCCCTGAAAGAGACGACATCTGGATGGGAGCATATGTTGTTCTAGAACTTGGATATACCTTTCAGCATTAATGGTGCCTTTCCAGATGTGTAAGCTGCCCATGCCACACGCACTCATGCAACCCCATACCATCAGAGATGCAGGCTTCTGAACTGAGCGCTGATAACAACTTGGGTTGTCCTTGTCCTCTTTAGTCCGGATGACATGGCGTCCCAGTTTTCCAAAAAGAACTTCAAATTTTGATTCGTCTGACCACAGAACAGTTTTCCACTTTGCCACAGTCCATTTTAAATGAGCCTTGGCCCAGAGAAAACGGCGGCGCTTCTGGATCATGTTTAGATATGGCTTCTTTTTTGACCTATAGAGTTTTAGCCGGCAACAGCGAATGGCACGGTGGATTGTGTTCACCGACAATGTTTTCTGGAAGTATTCCTGAGCCCATGTTGTGATTTCCATTACAGTAGCATTCCTGTATGTGATGCAGTGCCGTCTAAGGGCCTGAAGATCACGGGCATCCAGTATGGTTTTCCGGCCTTGACCCTTACGCACAAAGATTGTTCCAGATTCTCTGAATCTTTGGATGATATTATGCACTGTAGATGATGATAACTTCAAACTCTTTGCAATTTTTCTCTGAGAAACTCCTTTCTGATATTGCTCCACTATTTTTCGCTGCAGCATTGGGGGAATTGGTGATCCTCTGCCCATCTTGATTTCTGAGAGACACTGCCACTCTGAGAGGCTCTTTTTATACCCAATCATGTTGCCAATTGACCTAATAAGTTGCAAATTGGTCTTTCAGCTGTTCCTTATATGTACATTTAACTTTTCCGGCCTCATATTGCTACCTGTCCCAACTTTTTTGGAATGTGTAGCTCTCATGAAATCCAAAATGAGCCAATATTTGGCATGACATTTCAAAATGTCTCACTTTCAACATTTGATATGTTATCTATATTCTATTGTGAATAAAATATAAGTTTATGAGATTTGTAAATTATTGCATTCCTTTTTTATTCACAATTTGTGTCTTTTTGGAATCGGGTTTGTACAATCACAGATGAACATCTTTGGTTTTAGTGAGGAAGAAAGGAAAAAAAATATATGAGGGCAGTTTAGAACCCAGAACCTCTGGCACGCTTAACAAAAATTCTACCACCAGCCCATAAGGATAAACGAAATCCTAAGGCTGATCTACATATTTATTCACTAATGTAAATACTCTCGAGACTAACAATATATTGTATTATATCACCTTAAACATGAATTCTATGTCAATAACTTTTGCATTTATTATTGTATATTTCTGATATGCAGTCTACACAACCCATCCACCCCCCACTCACACACACTCCTGTCCCACCTACTTTTTAAAGCAAAGTTTGGGGGAGTGTATGGCATGCAAATTCCACTCTCCTTTTTTTTTTTTTTTTTTTTTTGATGATGTCACATGATCTTTCAATAATTCTTATTCTAATATTCTGATTGAGTCACATTTTGGAAATTTGTCTTTTCCGCTTTGTTTTCCAGGGTTTAATGAAAAAATTTATTCGCTGCTCTACAAGAGTGACTGTTGGAACAATTAAGAAGTTTTTAAGTCTGAAGTTAAAGCTTCCCAGTTCTTATGAGGTAACATTTGGATATCTTTGTAGTTATGTAGTTGACCATTTTCCTGTAAAGAGATGGAATGATTTGTTTGAAATTACATATTGCCTTTGCATTTTGTTTAAATCTCACATGTACACTATATTGCCAAAAGTATTGGGACACCCCTCCAAATCATTAACTTGTATAAAATCAAGCACCTAGGCATGCAGACTGCTTCTACAAACATTTGTGAAAGAATGGGTCTCTCTCAGGAGCTCAGTGAATTCAAGCGTGGTACCGTGATAGGTTGCCACCTGTTCAATAAGTGTGCAATTCGTGAAATTTCCTCACTACTAAATATTCCACGGTCAACTTTTAGTGGTATCATAATAAAGTGGAAGCAACTGGGAACAACAGCAACTTAGCCACGAAGTGGTAGGCCACGTAAAATCACAGAGTGGGGTCAGCGCATGCTGAGGCGCACAGTGCGCAGAAGTCGTCAACTTTCTGCAGAGAATAGCTACAGACCTCCAAACTTCGTGTGGCCTTCAGATTCGCTCAAGAACAGTGCGTAGAGAGCTTCATGGCCAAGCAGCTGCATCCAAGCCTTACATCCCCAAGTACAATGCAAATGCAGTGGTCTCCACCTCTCACGCCCAAAGTGCGTGCACATAAAGCCGCCTCTGAGTACTAAATTGAATTCTTTTTCACTGATTATTGTGCTTAAACAGTCAAATGCACACAAAATAATGTCAAAATTCCATGTCTTAGCAAGTATTCACTTAAACACAGTCAGTCAAGTGAACGTAAACAGTTGAGAAGGAAAACGCATGTGTAAAAGTATAATGGATCTGTGTGTAAGGTCTTAAAGTGTGTAAGGTCTGTGTATAAGGTCTTAAAGCAACCTAATGTACCTAAATTATGAGATAATATTAAAAATAATTATATGGCAGTTTTTTTCCCATGGTATCGAAAATGCTGAGTGGCTAGTAACTTTGGAAAACCACTAGCCACAGTGGCTGGTGAACAAAAAAGTTAATGTCAAGCCCTGGTTGTAATGCATTTTGCTGACACGTTTATGCAAAGCTTATAGTGCTTATAGTGTGATAAACTTATGTTTTTGCAGTACATGGTAATTACCCATGAATTTGGCATTGCTAGTGATATACACTACAAATGAAATATTCTTGTCTAGGACTCAAGCATGTTTCTTTTACTTCATTGCATGTTTCACCACTTACCATATTCCTGCTGTTTATGCTTTGTTTGTTTGATCCTTGTTTTGTTCTACCATACAATTAAACAGATCTGATAATCACTAACTGTTTCTGCAGCTAGACGTTCTATGCAATGGTGAGATCATGGGTAAAGACCACACCATGGAATTCATCTACATGACCCGCTGGAGGCTTCGGGGAGAAAATGTAAGCCATGAGAATACCAGCATCTCCACCTCTCCTCTCATGTGTGAAATCTAAATCCTCTCATCTTTTCCACTGGGATGAGCAGTGTGGCAGACCCTATTACCTAATGCAGCTTCATAGCAAGTTATTTGGCTTTGCTCTTCATGGTATTTACAATGTAAAGCAAAGAAACTAAGACAGCCATAATACTTTAAAATTTATTCTAAAACTAGTTGTTTCAGTTCCCCCCCTTTAACTGAGCAGGTGCTTTATTAATTCTAGCATTATGATTGTAACTTTTACACAAGGCTATCATGGGATGAGGTATGAGGTTCAGGGTGTAATGAATCACTGTAGAGGTGAAGGAGGTTACAGATGTCCCACCTGAAGGGTCCCCACTCTGTTCTCATTCCTAAGCGTCTCCTCTTGCAGCTTATCTGGGGTCTATTATGGTAATGCCACATCTTAAATGTTTGCTCTGTTATGTGTACGACTTTCCATCTGTTTGGTACAGCCATCCACCAGGCTCCATTTTAGGCCATGTACACACTACAGCTAAATCTGGTTGTCAGTTCACCTTTTAGTGCTTAATCCTGTTCTGTACACACAGAGTTCAGTAGTTTACGGGAGTGACGACCACATTCTACAAATTAACAAATTAACTCCCAAACAGAACCAAACTGAGCAACTAGTTTTTAATGACTTTTTTTTCATCTCTTTTGTATGTGTAGGAAAACCACTGGGAAATGGGTATGAGCCTTGAATTTCATGCTGCCAGATCTTGGTATAAAAAAACAAGAAATCACCAGGAAATCAAAATTGACAATTCTTATTTTTTTTATAGAATAGTGCAATATTCATTATAAATTATTTATCCATGCACATCATTATTTTTTTTTATCCATGTGCCCTCATAATCTTTAATCTAAATAACTCCCCCTTCCTCAGCAATATCTCTTCTCTTCTCTGATGACATGTTTTTCAACAAACTTTTCACTCACATGAAATTGCAATAGCGAACAACAATGATCCAGTCCAATTCCCGATGGACATCAAGTCCCACCCTGCATTTTTTTTCTTGTTCAAAAAGCTGTTTGACTTCAATATATAGTACATCACAACAGGGAAGAAAAAATGATCACAATATCTGTTTCATGCCGACATCAATAACTCTATAAACTTGTTCACTTTATGAACAAAGCTCATACAGCAAGCCCAAAAACACTTATAAGTGGACATGGCAACACTTCAAGAGGCCGCTATGCAAAGCAGCCTTCCAAGCTTAAACAAAACATGATGCCTCTGTTAAAAGTGGTTTAGTTAAAATGTCTTTAGATTAATCTTTGGATTACTTTGGTCAAAAATAGCACATGTCAATTATAGCAATTTCGGAATTGAGTTGTGTTCTCTAAATGCATGGAACATGATTTAAGGAATTCTCTCCCATATTTAAATGCAGTTGTCACTCCTGAAACCTTAGTGTGTACGTGGCCTTAGTAAAAGTACTTCAATCTGTTTTTTTCTGTACTGTAGTGGTTAAAAGAACTGCTCATGCAGTTATTCAAATTTCACAGTTTTTTTTAAACCACATAACATTTTTTTTTTTTTTTTTTCCCCAGTTATAAAACTTCCTGTGCCTTTAGGAGAAAATATAATAATTTAAAATTGTATATTAAAAACATTTTTTTTTTCTGGATATAATATAATGTTCTTATAGTGTAATTACACAGATAATTACTAAATATTATTAATTAACTACATGTACTTATAGGGTTAGTGTTTGGTTTATTGTTAGTTACTTTTGATTATGCATACATTATTCTTATTACAGTAAATACTAATAAGTCAAATCAGCTTTTTATATAGTGCTTTATACAATATGGATTGTTTCAAAGCAGCTTCACAGTGATAAACAGGAAAATAATGATCAATGATACAAATTAAATCAAATATGAGACAAATTCAAATTTTGCTGTAAAGCTGGTCTAAAAAGACCATAGTGTCATTATTCAGTTTGAGTCAAGTTCAATGTTGATTCAATTCAGTTTCATAACCGTGTTGATGTCAAATCAGCTAGCAGCTCTGCAGAAAACAGTGGTGTCATCATTCAGCTCAGTTCAAGTTTTGTAACATGCAGCTACATATATAATATAATATAATATAATATAATCAGTTGACATCCCTAGTAATTAGTAATTGAGTTTGTTCATGTAAACTGCCATAATATTAAAGGAGTCATGAACTGAGAAATCAAATTTTCCTTGATCTTTTGACATATAAGAAGTAATTTTACTATAAAAATATCCTGTAAGTGTCAGAACTCAAAACTTCCTAGTTACTCCAAAAACAGCTTTTATTGAAACCAACGTTTTGTTTCAGATTTAGCCACATTATTGTCATAGTGCATTGAAAGACCGCCTCTACAGAAGATCAATATCTACTTCTAGCCCCACCCACTGATTCACGCATTTCATGTATTAGTAAATAACAGACAGACACAAACACAGGATTACTCCAGCAACAAAACTAGAGATGCATCTGATGATTACAAGACGTTTTGAAGTGCCAACTTGTGGAAAAACACAGTCTTTGCATTGCCATCCTTGTGATCCCATTTGTTTGCTTCATTTTACTGCGGATTCGTTTTTAAACAAGACAGTTCGAGGCAGGCTTTTCAGAGAGACTGAAAATAAAAGATGATGCAGTGCCAACTACATTGGATCAGACAGTAATGTCCCAACACACAAGTGTGAGTAACCGTGTTTTTACCATGTGTAGCTGTTGCCTTGTCTGATACAGATCGTTTTATTATGTACTGAGTATTTATAATGTTGTGCCGCAGTCAAACTGAATAGTTGTGATTTTATGTTCTTTCATTTGCTTCGGAATTTATGGGGTTAATGCATTGGATTATTGGATGTTTTGTCATCAGTAAGACATTACAACACGTAATTTTATTTAAAACACTGCAAATGACAATGTATACGTTTTTCACTTTATCAAAAAGAATGGAAATTAATAGCCTATTAGAACGACAGTGACAAACAAATGATAACGTATAGTGTTTCATGTTAACAGAATTATGAATGAATCTACCATTGTCAACTATAACTGGTAACTCCGAGTACTTAAACTTTATTTGCCATAACCAAGACTTATAAAGAAATATGGATAAATATTTCACATCATTGGCAAATGTTTCAAGATATTTTTCAACATCATAAGTTTTCAAAACAATTTTCACACGTGTAATGGTGGGGATGTTAAAAATTATTTTAATATGCAAAACTGTTACCCAGTCATAGCAGTGGCTTTTTCTTCCAATTACTGAATGTGGCACGCCTATCAAAATGGAGAGGGTAAAAAACATAATAGAAAATAGCTTATTACTTCTAAATTAGGATGTTTTTTTTGATGTAAAAATCTTGATAACATTATAAGTGGACCTCAGAGAACATAAAAAAAATTTCATGACCCCTTTAATATCTCATAATCAGGTTAGATGACAACCATTAGAATAATGTTAAGTGCAACAACACCAGATGTAAAAATCTCATTCATGTCTCCATAGAGAAATTAACTTTTAAAAATGATGTCTAAAACTTAAAAGAAAGATGTTCCATAAGCTCAGAGACAGTATGTCAGTGTGATTTCAACTTAGTACTGAAATTATGTTTAATAGTTAAAAACCTATTGAAGAAGTTTTCCCATAAACTTGATGAGCAATCCCAAAATCCCATTCTAATCTCAGCATGCAAAACCTTATGCTGCTGGTGACCAGCAATGCTGGATTTTTCAGCAGGGTAGCTTGCAGTAAACTCGAAATATATTATATTTGTAATCAGTGATCATACAATAGTTTGGTTACACTTTATTTTAATGTGACCCTGTTACAGTGTAACTATACATTTAAGTACTGATTATTATTATTATTATTAATGAACTACATGGACTTACTATAGGGTTAGGGTAGGATTAGGGTTTGGTTTAGGGTTAGTTGCATGAAATTAGGCTAGTTATTGCTACAGTAAATACATTTAACGTGTAACAAGGGCACATTAAAATAAAGTGTTACCAATAGTTTTATATTGCATGATAGTTTTTGATTCAATTACATAACTTGCAGTGGTTTGTAGGATGAGTAGTTCATTTCCTTATAAAAGATGCTACAGTCTCGTAAAATCTGAAAATGCAAACCATGTCATGTGAATTTAAAGCTTGCATACCGTCATAAAGGAAACTGTCAGTTTTACACTCATCTACAACATGTCTCTTTCTCCAGGTATACCCAATGGTACTTGAATATCGACCACGCATTGACTTTGGCTAGGTTGAAATACCCTGCACTAATTTCAGCTTATGAACAGACAGCGAATTGAATGGACATGTCCAGTTCTGAAGATGTGCTCTACCCATCTCTTCTGTTTAGTTTCATTAGTTTAGTTCTTGTGAAAAGACTGTCACTTACAACATTGTGATTTACAGGTATGTCTCTTCCTGTGTTGTGGTTTATTTACCAAAGTGACACAAAAGTCATGGCCTTCAGCAATTTGCTTATGATGGTAGCTCCCTTTGAAAATGTCACATGATATAAAAATCTCAAGTATATGCGGCAGTGCCTTTTCTATTACATCATTTTATGAAGAGCTTCTGACAGATGTTGAGTTTATAAAGAGTTGTTTTTTACAGGATTTTTTCCTTTTGTGTTCCATGGATGAAACAAGTTC
The DNA here is from genome assembly GCA_037101425.1 of Elopichthys bambusa. Classification (NCBI taxonomy): domain Eukaryota; kingdom Metazoa; phylum Chordata; class Actinopteri; order Cypriniformes; family Xenocyprididae; genus Elopichthys; species Elopichthys bambusa. The sequence goes on from CM074449.1 coordinate 18,248,561, forward strand.
TACAGGTTTTGAAAAACATGAGGATGAGTGCCAGAATGTGAATTTTAGGTCATTAAGTGGTTTAATACTAGGCTCCTGATGTTTAAAGCTTCTGGGCTTGATCAGAACCTCAAACATCCGATAAGGGTTTTAAGCTAGTCTGTTTTTGATTTTGTCAACTTAAGGGGTTTTAATTATTATAGGCCACCTCTGTGCTCAAAAAATGCCTTTTCTTTTGAAGGTTTTGTTGAATTAAACTTTGATAAGCACATCTAATAGAGGTTTTACAGTCATCATACTTCCCTGGCATCCTAACTGAGAAATAATTGAGTTTACCATTGTGTCTTTGTTTTGGTTTATGGCTGGCAGGCAATGAGTGAAAAACTTCCTCACAATTTGTAATACTCTGACTTGGTTTTTTGGATTTATAGAAACATGGGTATAAACGTTCATAATTGCTGTCTTAAATCAAAGCTTTTGAGTCATGCTTGCCTGTTTTATGTCAGAATAAATCCTGAATCAAGTAGTCAAATGAAAGAAATGTCAAAGCAAAGGAAGAACTCATGGTTTATTCTTGCAAAATCGAATTAAGGGATTTGCTGGGCCACATTACAGTATTAGTCTGGTCATATTACACCAAAGACACTCTACAGCATCTGACCACATGGGATACAGGCTAAAAACTGTTTGCCTTGCCTTATAACTACACTCACAAACAGAGGCCATGTGTCAAAGATAAAGCTTGAATTTCTGAACATGGAACAAAACTACCTAATTTGTTCAAAAACATTTTTTTTCCCAGTATATTTGTATTTTTTTTTTTTTTAATGTCTTATAAATCTCGCTTAAAAATTACTTCTGATAAAATCACACACATTTGATGTAGTTCCAGTAAAAAAAATTAAACAACAATCAAGGTCCTTATGAAATAGAAAATATTATTTTGCAATTGTTTTTACATTTTAAAAAGGTGACTTTGAAGTGCCGGTATAAAATATTGTGTTTCAGTGGAAGACTAATAATATTTGTTTAGAATAGACCTTTGAATTTCCTTGTACTGCAACAATAAACATGTATTTTTGTAAGAAGCCCTTGTAGATATTTTATCTTTAAAAATGGAAATTTCAATTCAGTTTAATTATAAAATGGAATTGTATGTTGTATGTTTAACAAACATGAAATGCTGCTTAGAATATTCTATTTTTCAATGTAAAGTCCCTGAGGTGATTCCTAGACAGTAGAAATGTATATAACATATGACAGTTATTGTATTTGTGTCTTTGTTCAGAAAAAAATACACTCATGAATGTTGAAGATATTGGTCTCCATGTGCCATTTTTTATTTCATACTTGTGTCATGGTATATTTAAAATTGATAAAGAGACAAAACACTACATTATTATATTGAATGTGTTACAGATGGTTCAATTCTCTCTTCCTCCTCAATGGTCTCATTGCACAGCAGTGTGTGTGGAGCTCTGGGTGCGGCAGCACTGCCTCATATTTTCTATGTGATTTTATATAGGTTCATCTGCCAAGGATAGAATTTCTCTACAGCCAAAATCCATCAACTTGGCTTTCACTGCTTTTGATGAGGAGAAAATGCTACCAAAAGATCATAATAAAAGAGACAGCTATCCAGTGTTGGGTGTTACTAAGTAACGCGATACTGTAATTAAATTACTTATCCACTGAAAAAGTAAAGTAAGGGATTACTGTTCATTTTTAGTTAATTTAATTACACTTATAATGTACTTGCGTTACATACTGTAAATTAGTTCAACAGTTGTGTTTAAATTACTGTTGAATTTAAAATCTAAATTTGTTGTCTAAAGGTCAGAGTGAACACTGCCTCTTTAAAATCGTTAGCTGTAGTGAGTTGCGCGAGTTCGCAACTTCGCACCAGTTTGCTGTGTAGTCGCTGTCTGAAGATGTCGGCAGAAGCTAGTGGCTGTTTTGCAGAATGGAAATAATCCAATTACTTCACTTTTTTTGACACCGATAGGCAAGAACATTACGGTAAAATGTAAGCTATGTCCTAGAGAGAACGCTCTCTGAGAGATGGTCTTCACTCAGTGCACTCTCGACCAAAGCGCACACACATAGACGCCTCTCGCGAGTGTCAAATTTTCGTGGTTTATTACACATAAACGTTCAAATACACACACAGTTATGTCAAAATGCCCGTCTTGGCGTATATTCGCGTTGGTGATGTGAATGTGAACAACACATGTAACAGCATATTGTCTCCGTCCATTAGGTCTTAGTACTACCTACTATTGGCTGTCTGTATTATAAATGATAATCAAACAACAAAGGAAAAGCTTTAATAAGGATTAATATATATTTAATTTATACAGTTATGACTATGCGGAGTTATTTTATATTTCATTATTCAATTTCTGTGGTATTTTTAGTTACTACTATTAGACCTACCTGTAAAAAAATATATAGCATTTTATTTGTATTTTTATATATTTTTACCGTGGTATTGACTTTGGTATCGAGTATTGTGCACTTTTGGTGGTAATGGTACTGACTACTAGATTTTTGGTATCTAGTGACATATCTATTTGTTATTAAAAAAAATGTAAGTATTATAAAGTAAATAAAAGTATTATAGTATATGTTTTAATAAAGTTAAAATGTTTTAAAAGCTATAAAAGGCTAAACTATTCCATGTTTGACTAAATTATTAAAAGAGTTTCCTTTCTATTGTCTATCCAGTCAAGGTTTACAGGGATTTATTAAGTAATTAAATTACTTTCCAGGGTAATTAGAAAAGTATTTTATATACAACATTGATGATGTAATTAGTAATTAATTACTTTTTTGAAGTAACTTACCCAACACTGCAGCTATCTCATTTTTTTTAGAAGGTTAACAAAGTTTGTGTGTGTGTGTGTGTGTGTGTGTGTGTGTGCGTGTGTCCATCACTCTTCAGTCTCTAAAATGGGAATGTCATACAGCATCATATTCATAAAGGCCCACCAGACTTTTTTCTTACTGGGAGTTGATGTTCGGAAAGATGCACCGCTCTGCAGAGAGACACTGTCGGCTCTGAGCTCATGAAAGTGGATTTCTCCACTTTCTACAGGTCGGTCACAACACTTCTGGTTTTCCATTCTGTGTCATAGCCAGACAGTAATTTTTTTTCCAAAAGCACTCTCTTCTGTCTAGGAAAGTGTATGCATCTCCTACCTGTGCCAAATGCATTCTCCATCTGCACAATAGAGAATTTTTGGAACCCTGGTGTCTTTATACTGCCTTTTTCTGTGAAGGTAAACAGGGGTTACATTAGGAATTTGGAGGTGGGAAGACACTAAAATTTGGTAGTGATACTGCCTGGTGCCCTTGACAAGATATTAACTTGACAATATAGCCACCCCAAAAAAACATAATTACCTACAGTTTGTTAAAACCATTTTGTTATAATACTATATACATATATTTGCTGGGGAAAAAAAAAATGTATTTAGGGATAAATACAAATTTTACTAGATACTATGTACACAGGGCATAAAACTAACTTTTTGCCACACCTGCCAATATTTACTGGCCATAAATGTTTTACTGGCCATGAAACTGTTTTTGCAAAAACAGGCAGTTGACAACAAAATGCCAGTGAAAATATAGGTGATATGAGGTATATAGAAAATAAATAAAGTAATCAATTGTAAAATAACTGCATAGTCTTCACTGTATAAATTTAAATATAGATCCTGAATAAAGTTACAAAAGTTATTCAGTCAAGAGCAGTGAGAGTTTTTTCTTTGTCGTTTGATGTTTTATTAACATTAAATACAGACAACAGCAGGAATATTAGGCTGCTGTCACTTTAAGACAGGCCTAATGCACGGATCCAATATACTGATACTGTAATAATAATATGTTTAATTTATATAGCGCTTTTCCCAAGCTCAAAATGCTTTACAATGAATAAACATAAATACATAAAAACAGAACAAATACAAGAAACAATACAATATACACATCAAACACCACAGGTGATCATGGTGATCATCTGACCAACAGCCAAAACAGTAAAGTAGAGTAGTTCCTCGTGAAGTGGGTACAACAAGCAACCTGCGTCGAACTCCACTTCAAATGCTGCACAACCTGATTGAGTGCAAACTACAGGCAGGCCCCCAAAACAGCAGATGGGAACAGCCAACGATGACAGCCACCACACCACGAAATCATTCTGTCAAAGACGCTTTGTCTGCAGCAACCACACTACAAAAACCGTCGGGTAGACAAGCCGGTGGAATCAGGTAAACCGGATGGAGCACCACAGCAAGCGGCAGAGCAAAACACACCAACTCCGCGCACCAGCGGGAATCACAGAAACCCAATCGCAGGTTTTTAGGTGCATAAAAAATACATTTGAAACAAGAAGACAAGACCAAAACAGACAAACAGCCCTGGTGTGAAGTGGCAGCCAAACGCGCACAGCATACTCACACCAGAAGTCATTGCGTTTTTGACACTACACGTGTTGTCTTTCTCGACCGTTTACGTTCACTTAACATAACACATAAGCGACATTGTTTACTAGGATACTTGCCAAGATGGGCTTTTTTTTTTATACATAGTTTTCTGTGAATTCAAGTGCAAGAACACGTGAAAGAGAGTTCAGTTCAGTATTCGCGCACAGAGATTGGGCTTTCTGGGCATGCGCTTCTTTCCCATACCACACACTCTCTTTTGCGTTTTCTTGCACTTGAATATTTAAATTGGCAAGGCTCAAACTTGCACAGCACTGGCCTGTCAACTGTCTCGAGCATTGTTAACTTTTGTTCATGCTCATGTTCTCAAAACAGTGCATTGTTAGGATTCATAAAAATATTACTGGCCAACTGGCGATTGACACCATTTCATATAGGCCCTGTATGTATATATATATATATATATATATATATATATATTTTTTTTTTTTATATACACCTGATTTGTCTTTTAATATACATAGGGTATATTGTTAACACTTTACAGTAATGCCTCATTTATTAACATTAGTTAATGCATTGGTTAATATGAACTACAAGCAATATATTTATTACAGTATTTATTAATCTTTGTTAATGTTAGTTAATAAAAAATACAACTTCTCACTTACTTCATGTTAGCTCAGGTCCATTAAATAATATTAACAGGTATGATTTAAAAAAAATGTATTAGTAAATGTAGAAATGATCATTAACTAAGAATATTAAATGCTGTAGAACTATTGTTCATTGTTATTATTTGTTTACTATTATAATGCAGTTAACTAATGCTAAGAAATTAAACCTTATTGTAAAGTCAATATATTATTGTGATAAATTCAAATATCAATAAGGCTTTCAAGGTATTTACAAAGATTTGTCATAATTTTATTTATTTATTTATTATTATTATTATTATTATTATTATCAGGGTTGAGGAGTAACAGAATACATTTAACTTAGTTATATATTTAAAATACAAAATATTACATTTTAAATGGGTGGTTGTAACAAACTGCTCTGAGACACGAAGGTAGAGGATCTTAATGCAGTCTTAATTACAAGAGTAATCCAAAAATGTAATAAAAAAACAGGCAAATGTCATACACTCAGGTGAGCATTCCAAACAACAACAGAGAGTTCAAGGCACAGGCAAACAGAGTCATCCAAATAAACCAAGCAGAATGCAAAAACCATGAAAAACAAGAGAGTGAGAGTGCTCAGAAATGCAGTACAAATGCTTGCAAGACCTAACAAAGAGTGACTGTGTGAACTAGGTTTATATAAGGTGGCTAATGAGGCTAATAGAATTCAGCTGAAAACAATGAATGCTAATGGGTCCAGGCAATGGATTATGGGGGATTTAGTCTTTGATGAAAATGGACGACCTCTGTGATCATGTTGAGGCAGACAGGAAGATCAGGTACAACCTCTGCGGTCACGTTGATACAGACAGGAAGTTCAGATACGACCTCTGGGGCAGGGCAGACAGGAAACTCAAGGGTGACCTCTGTGGTCGTATTAGGGTAGTCAGGGAACTCAGGGACGATCTCCGTAGTTGTATCAAGGCAGACAGGAAGTTCATAGGTCACGAGGCTAGACTCTGGGACAGGAGTGGAGTGGATTCATGGACTGAAGTGGGCTCTGGAGCAAATATGACAGGGACTGCAATTGTCAGTGGGACCACCTTTGCGACCCCCAGACTTGATACCACCACAGAGATACCAGCTACTCACACTGACATCAGCAGTGTGTCCTGCAGACTTGAAGCCAGTCTCAAGCGCCTAGGGGCTACCTTAATGGCTTTTTGTGCAACGTTCATGACGACCAGGAATTCCGTCCATGACAGCTGAAGACTCCGAGACACCCGTGAAGGCTGGAGACAGGTTTATGACCTGAAGGAATTTGAGTTTTGACTCTCACTTAATTATAACTGAAAAGGACAAATATACCCTTTTAACCCTATATATTCTATATATATATATATATATATATATATATATATATGTATATAATCTCATGAGAAATCAACATGTATATGTGATCGTTCCTTTATAGTGTTTTGCCTATGTATTGATCTTTGAATGCATGTGTTAGTATTACTTGATTAATCAAGATCACATATATTATTCTTGATATCTACAAATTTGTATTTTAATGAACTACATGATCATGTATATTATATGGTGATACCTATGCAACATATTAGTATCATAAGAATCTTGAAGGTTCTTCTCTTAAACAACCAATCAAATTACATGCAAATACTTGTATTTCCATTTACCAAAGCAGTGTTGACAAATGCTTTCAGTTGAAAGTAGCTAAAACTGGTCGCTAAATGTTGCTAGATGACGTCATTCTGGCACGTCCACTAATCTATATTAATATAAATATAGATTAGTGGACCAGTCACGGAATCTAGATAAGGTTTGTCCAAGAAGTTGCTATATTTGTCACTAGGCTTTTGAAAAAAAGGCTCAAAAGGGGCGACAAAATCGCTAAATCTAGCGACAAAATCACTAAAATGGCAGCACTGCACCAAAGATCAAAGATCTCTGTCATCATGACAACATCAGCAAAGATCAACTGGAGCCTCAACAAATTACATTAGGCCAGTTTGATTCAAATGGGTGAGACATGCAAGTATTACACTTAGTCTCATTATTTGATACAATAAGTATTCTTACCCCTTTTAAAGAAGGGTGTGTTAGAACTAAACTGATTGTAACCCTGGTTAAATAATTGTTTTATGAATATTATTATTATTGTTTATAAAATTGCTTGAATAGAATATTATGATTATCCAAATGTCTGAAATTATTTATAAATCAACAAATATATGTGTATATTTATATCTGAATTGAGTTAAGAAATTAGTAACAACCAATCGGAGTGTTGGATTGTCGGCCTTGTTAGATTGTTGCCCTTGCCTATGGATCGCGTTCATAGACTGTAAAAAAAGATGCACCTTTACATTCTTTCATTGTAGTAACTCCCTAGTAGTTCCTGATGTGAACCCTCACAATGAGCCTTTGATTTTAGTAGGTACAAACACCTTGGATGTTCTCTATGAGTAACATTCAAATGTGAATTCCCCAACCATCTTCATTTGGTTACAGAGTGGTTCTGAGGACACTTGAGACAAGACCGAAACAAAACAAAAGTAGTGTTCTTGGTCATGTGCGGATGAATAGTAAAGTATCTGAGGTCATAACTGCAGGTCAGACTGTAGTTATAGAAGGTTCCCTTGCAGTGCCCTGTGGGGCTAAGTGTGTGATGGTAGAACATCCATCTAACTCATCTTTGCCTGGTGTGGTATTTGTCAAATGCTGCCTACTTACCTATCCTAAAACCCAGCCTTACCATTTACCAGTGGTCTTCACGAATGAAAGTGAACATGATATAGCAATCCCGCCAATGTGTACAATTGTTGAGCTTCATGTGGTTGACTTGGTACTCCCTCCACCAAACACCTCTTCAGAAAATAAACACTTACCTGTGCAGGAGCTTGATTTCACCTTAAATTTTGGTGAGTCCCCATTACCACAAGAATGGAAGGATCATATCACTAAAAAGCTAGAAATGCCAGAAGTTTTCAGTCAGCATGATTTAGACTTTGGGCATACCCAAAAGGTGAAAACTGCATCAATCTGAACGATGAGACTCATTTTAAAAACAGAGCACAGCCAATCCACCCACAAGATGTTGAGGCCGTCTGCAAGCATCTGTGTAACCTTCACTTTCATTCAAGAGTCCAAATCATCATTAAGAGCCATTTCTAGTAAACCCCTTGTCCCAAAAGCAGCACAAAAAGAATCCAACAATTCATACAGCATCAGCTTTCCAACACAGAAGATTCTGTCAGCACCACAGATGATGTAGTCCAGGCCATCTGTGAGAAGCACCTCATTAGGCAGTCAGCTGATGCCGGGCCGGGCATTGCTCTCGTAAGCTCCCTTGCACTTCATTCCGATGATGTTATGAATGAGAAGATAGTTCTGATTGGTTACCTGTTATACCTGACCTTTCAAAAGACCTTGGTGACAGACAAAGGGCCAATCCAGTTCTTCGAGTGGTGATGTCACACTTGGAATCGGGAGAAAAACCTTCACCAGCAGTAAGGAATTTCCTGGTCTTCCTTATTTCTTAAAGGAGTGGAATCACCTTGGGTTAAAGAACGGAGTACTTTATAGAAGATGGAAAGACAAGGATTCCATTACAATTACAAACATCCGAAGTCTCACCTGGAAGAAAGCTATTTGCTTGCCTCCCATAGGGCATTAAAAAATGCAGAGAGGAACAAAACCAGGTTTGACAAATGTGTGACAAATTCCTCCTTGGAAGTCAATGATCGTGTGCTGGTGAGAAACATTCATTTGCGTGGTAAGCACAAGTTAGCAGACAAGTGGGAGTCTGAGGTGTATGTTATAGTAAAGCGAGCAGGAGACCTAACTGTCTACACCGTTCGTTCTGAAACAAAGGATGATCCTTTCCGTACACTCCACAGAGACCTTTTGCTTTTTTTGTGGATTCTTGCCATCGCCAGAAGATTCAAGCCCTACCTTAACCAATCCTACCTTCAAACCTAGAACACGCCAGAACCCTGGTATTCAACGATCTGATGATGACAACTCGTTCTCTGAGCCAGAGGATGAAGATCTTAACTCTCAGGGGTGGCAGTCGCGCCAGCAATACCACCTCAGTTTTTTCTTACCAGTGTGAAAGAGACTCAAAATTCTCCATTAATTTTGGACATACAAATAACAGTTATACATTATTAAAAACTGTGGAATGTCTTTAATTTGTGTACACTCAGTAAAAACAAAATGTTGTGCTTTTTGCAAAATAAAGAAAACTATCATAATGCGCGAGCTGCAGTCTCTTTCTCAATGAAGTCCATTCTGATACCTGTTAGAAAATGCACTGTAACCTAATGAATACCTATCACACAAACATGAGACATATGTCTAAAGAAACGTTGAAATGTCAGGTTTTAAATAATGTAAGCATGCGCTATTCAAAGGCAAATTCTGAGGCAATAGATGCAACAGAGTCAACAGAGCTTTTTTCTTTTCTTTTTTTCTCCAGTGCATAGAAACCCCAAACCGTACTGTTTCCACAACTGGAGAAGCATCATACCTCCCGTTAACCCTCTGGGGTCTGAGGATTTTTGGGGCCCTGGAGAAGTTTTGATATGCCTTAACATTTGTGCTTTTTTTCAGTTGCTTATAAACATATTAAAGGCAAAAGTGTCATTACGCTGTATTCAGCACGAACTAGGCTACCATAATATGTGAGCAACATGTATGTACATGTTTGTATTTTTGAGAGAATAATGTTTATGCATGGTTATTGAAAAAACAAAAAATTTAAGTCACTGAAATAAGGCCACAAAAACATACTGAATATGTGTCCACAAGACTTTTGTGTACTGAATGGTAAAGCCTAGAATTTTTGCTTCAAAATGAAGTCAAGTCACCTTTATTTATATAGCGCTTTTTACAATGCAGATTATGTCAAAGCAGCTTTACAGTGATAATTATGGTATATAATTTTGGCTGCACAGCAGCTCTTAAAGAAAGTGGTGTCAATGCAGGCAGATCAAAGCACTGTTGAATATCAAATGTCAAATGTCAAGTGTCCCCAACTAAGCAAGCCAAAGGTGACAGCAGCAAGGAACCCAAACTCCAACAGGTGACATCAGGTGGCAAATAGGTGTTAAAATTGAGAAAAAAACCTTGGGAGAAACCAGGCTTAGTCGGGGGGCCAGTTCTCCTCTGGCAAACAGTGCTTTGTTACTTTGTTAGGCAGGATGTGAAAATCATCCTGCCTACTCATTTACTTAAAACAATATATTGATTTAAATTTTGTAAGACACTTTTTGTTTAGAAAGACAGAATACGTGGAGGCATGAATAATCCTAAATATTATTGATTCACACCTGCATAACAATGACCCGCATAATGAGCCACATGAGCCTTTCAGTCAGGTATGTGAGAGAGATCTAAAGGAAGTAGCATGAGGACAAAATGCTAGTTTATTTAGAATATTTGTACTTTATTTAGAATATGGTTAACAATATAAATGAGAGTCAAAGGCACATTTTGAGTACACAGTTATACCTGGAAATAAATCCCGTTCAAAGATATATGTAAACATCACATGCCTGGCATTTCCAAGGTGTTCTTTACAGTCCATGATATCGGTAGATATCCCTAGATAACCCTGGTTAAATAATTGTTTTATGAATATTATTATTATTATTGTTTATAAAATTGCTTGAATAGAATATTATAACTATCCATATGTCTGAAATTCTTTATACATCAACAAATATATGTATATTTATATCTGAATTGCATTGGATTTTTGGCTCCACCACCCTTGCCTACGAATTGCATTGCGCAGGTTAGAAGAGAGATGCAGAGCGACTGAGAAATCTGATCTGACGTGAGAGTGTTGAAATGTGAAAATATGATTCTTAAACTGTTTAAAGTTCACATAAACTGAACGAATTAAAGTGTAGCTTCATGATTTTGGATGATCCAGTGTGATTGTGTTGATTGCGCACTACAGAGTTTACATTTTGACTCAGTGAGTTTACCAATGTATGACAACACATCAAATGTTATAGTATTTTATTTGTTACATGCATACCAGACAAAATAGTGTTAATATTGTGATGATGTATGGATTGGATTGTTCATTTGCAGTGTGGTTATTTCAGCATAGTGTATTGAGTGTTCCCTGCTGTTCAATGACGCCATTTTGGTTGCCCATGTCTGTAAAAAAAAAGAGAGAAAGACATGAATGGACAGGTATTTGAATATAATGTCACTTGCTATGATGATGGTATTCATGTATGTGTTTTATTTATGTAACCAGGTGAAAAGTTTATGTTAATCACAAAACTGGTTATAAAAGTCCTGCTCTTAGTAAACAGCACCTATAACGTGTTTTACTGTCTTTCTCTTATGTTGATTTAATCTTATGCTGGCCCTTTAAGAAAACACGACACTGTGGCTGTCTGGAAGTGCCGCGAGAGTTGTATGAGAGCAGTGCTATTCAAGTCAAGTCAAGATTTGTTCACGAAATGAAAGATATTGAGAAATATACACTTTATGTGGCCGTGTACTTGCCGATTGACACTGATTTCTGTTAGGACGCATCGTGTTGTCATCATTGTCTTTCAAAGAAACGTAAGTGTTGGGATATAATCAGTTTAATTATAATATTAAATCTGTTTATATATGTGTGTATTTCCATGTGAAACCGTGTTATTCAGAGTTACTTTGCTTATTCAAGAGGGGAGAAAAGTGCTCCGTAGGTCCTCTGGGTGTGTTTCCGGTGCGAGCGTGAAGCATCAGTGAATGTTATTTCATTTTATTCTTTCTACAATGTTTATTACTCGAGATGCACGTGTGTTTCATTGAAAAGAGCAGAATATTAGTGATGTTATAATATCATGCGTTCCAAATGTTAATGCAAGTGTTAAAATGTTTCCTTTTACTGTATGCAGAGGTAAATCAAGCTCATCAGATGCCTTGTTAATGTGTACATGAGCTAGAGTGGTGATGAACAGTAAGTATGGATTATTTAATCTGTTTTTGGAGTTGTAAGAGTGTTTATTTACTGATGTTAGATTGATTAAATTGTGTAATGACTTTTGAAAGGTATCAGCGATATTCAAAAGTAACTTCTAATTTCATTTTCATGTAACTTAAGCAGCCTTGTTTGGTTTTCATACAGGAAGACACTGTACTAAATGTTTGTATTTGTTTTCCAGAATGTGGCTGCCGCCATTGTCTATGTTGGCTAGTTTTGTGATTCATTTCTTATTATGACTGATAACAGAAGAGACAAACTTTTGGGTTGAGAAACAATCTTTATTGATTTCAACAACTGTTTACCTGCTTGAACTTTTCTACTCTAATTTCCCCAAAATTTGCATCATTAATGCTGCACTATTACTAAGTGCAGTCTGGAATAAAAGATCCCCGTTTATATTCTTCATCCTGTGTCCGGTGTTATTAGTAACTCACATCCCGGGCTACATTTGTTTCCTGTGTTATGTAGAATTGTAAACCTTTATGGATATATAATATTGAATGCATATTCTGGTCTGTGATCAGGCAAAGACTATAGATATAGAAAGATGGTTCACTCCTATTACTTGTGAATAGGAGACACTGCGATGCGCAACATGGCAGAATATGTCCCACCTTCTAAGTAAAAGAGCCAATCACTGATTGATAAAGTCAGTGCGTCACTGCAGCTGCCGTTAGAAGCTCTGGTTTCATAGAAACCTGAGACTCGTGCTTAGGACTGCATATACGATTTGGCTGGTCTAGCCTGAAAAATACGCTTTTTTAATGCTATTTTAGCATAAGAAACAACATTTATGGGAGCATAAGAAACAACATTTTCCGGTCTCATATCTACTTGTGTTGTGTTCCTGCCTGGATTCTGTATTCTCCCGTTGGATTGTCAAGTAAAGACTTATCTGAGTATTATTTTCTTCGTTGTGTTTTATATACAACCAGCGCGTTACACCTGTATTTTGCTTCAGCTGTCGTTCCCTTGGTAAACTGTATGCATGCATGCATGTATGTTTGTGTATGTTACAGTAGTTTAAATGTTTAGTCTAATTAATTGTCATGGCTGTGTTCACGAAGGAAGACGAAGAAGAAGAGTTCAATATAAAAATCCAAGTTTAATCCAAACAGGCAGAATGGCAGATACAACACAACGTATAATGACAGTCATCAGACAAGGAACTGAAAACAAACAGGAACTTATATACACAAAGGGAGATGAACTAATGACGTGGTGGGAACTTAGAACAAGGGAGCACATGTGACAAGAAAAGACCAAAACAAACAGAACGTGAGGGTGATTTGTTCATGTCACACAAAGTTGTCCGTGTTTTATGCTCATATCACGATCAGATATCATATATCCCTAATACTGCAGATTTTGACTGCATGCTTTGACTACGTTTCCTGGAAATGAACATTTCTAGAATTAATAAACAATTAACAATGAGTGTTTGCTGGACAAACAGGTTAATTGATTGTAATATTAATTCTACATTAAGTTAATTCTATTAACTGATCAAAATATTTATAATTAAAACTAGTTATAATTAATATTTCTTTTGAGCTAATTGGCTACAAGCAATCATCAGAACTGTGCATGCTGGTGACTGTGATGGGCCAAGCTCCGTGGCCACTGGAGCTTGGTGTATTGTGAAAATAAGGGATCATAAAAATGGCATGTTATTTTTATTTAGTATTGTCCTGAATAAGCCATTTCACATAACTGATGTTCAAATACTGTCACATGTTCAGTTTAGTTCAGTCCTGTCTTGTCTGCGTTAGTCCTCGTTAATCACTATGGTTTCTAATTAGTCAAGTCAGCTGTTTCCATTTAGTAGTCATTATCTGTGTATTTAAGTTCCTGCCTGTTCTGTGTTCATTGTCAGTTATTGTTTGTGTGTGAGCAACTCAGCGCCAGACTTCCAGGCTTGTGATGTCGCCCAGGTCTGTCAGCCGCGATGTTCTGCCGGTGGCTTTACTCACCAGGGTTCCATCCGTCCCTGCAGTCAGGATTCCACCATGGTGCCCGTGGCCAACTACCCCATGCTACTGTCCGTCACCAGCTCCATGTCCTCCACCGAAGCCTTCGCCCTCTTTCCTCTTCAGAGACTGTTTGTCACGGTGCGAGGACGTGCCTTTCCGAGGGGGGTTTAATGTCACACGTTCAGTTTAGTTCAGTTCTGTCTTGTCTGCATTAGTCCTCATTAATCACTATGGTTTCTAATTAGTCAAGTCTTGTCAGATGTTTCTGTAGTCATTATCTGTGTATTTAAGTTCCTGCCTGTTCTGTGTTCATTGTTGGTTGTTGTTTGTTTGTGAGCACACTGTTGCGTATCTGCCTGCTTGTTGAATTAAACCCTGTTTACTATATATAATATATACAATAAATCTGCATTTGTCTATCATTGTTCCGTGACAAATACAAGCCACAAGACAAAATAACTAAATTTATCAAAATTGTCCCATTCAAAAATTCCCTTTGAATCTTAACTGTCTGTCGTTACCTAAATGATCCAAGACTGTTTGTCTTGGATCATTCAAAACATTTCATGTTTTGTGGTAGTTTGTGAGTCCCTTGTTTGTCCTGAACTGGTAAACTGCCCACTGTTCTTCAGAAAAGTCCTCCAAGTCCTGCACATTCATACACAACTGTTACAAAAGATGAAAACATTTACTGATGCTCAAGAAGGAAACAATGCATTAAGAGCAGTGGGTATAAACTTTGAGAAGGATGATGTGTAAATTTAATGTTTTGTTTAAAGATCTTTTTTTAATTTCGTACTGCCCTTCAGAAGTTAATACTTCCATGTTTCCCAGAAGACAAAATAATTACAATTTACCCTGTTTATGCAATTCAAAAAGTTAAGCAAAAGGTAATGCATTACAAGTAACTTGAGTTACATAATCCGATTACTTTTTCAAGTAACTAGTAAAGTAACACATTACTTTTTCAATTTACAACAAGATATCCAAGTTACTTTTTCAAATAAGTACTTTTTCACATGTATTGACTGACAGCTCTCCTGTCCTCATGTTGAGAGAAATAAAAAGGTGTTGTGTGCGCTGTGTAAACATGTTCTAGACTAAATGTGAACATGAATTTACTTATCTCACTTGCATGAAAGCATTCAGTACTCCTCAAAATGAATAAGAACAGTGAAATGCAATCTCAGAATTTTATGCAAACCAGTAATTATTAACTATATTAATTACACAGATATACTTTATTTAATCTCACTTTATTAACCAATGTCTTTGCTGCTGACCTTCAATGATACTAATAAGCAAAAATGACTTTAGATTAGATTTAAAAATAAGAGTTTAACTTCCTTCTCCTGTATCCTATTCTTCTTTTATCTAGAATGGCAGCACAGCTGAAAGGTTTATTTGAGCTGCACCCTCTACTGTACAGGCGTAAATATGCATTTCCTTCAGCCTAAGGCTTATTCATTTCACTTTTGGTGTAAAAAGGGCCTTAACCTTTGCCAAAAATAGTACTTTGTTTGTTATAAAAAAAACAAAAAAACAAGTAAGCTCAGATGAGAAAAAGTAACGCAAAAGTAATGTAAAACGTTACTTTTTGTAAAAAAGTAACTAACACGATTAGTTACTTTTTTAGGGAGCAGTAAAATATTGTAATGCATTACTTTTTTAAAAGTATTTTTTCCCAACATTGTGTATATAAACACACAGATTTTGTAATCTGTATTGAAATACATTTTTAAAAGTAACCTGATTATTATAAATAATAAACCAAGCAATCAATGCATCCTATTAATGTCACAAACCTGCATATCAGTGGATATATATATATATATATATATATATATATATATATATATATAAAATATCAGAATATATGGTTAAACTTATATTACCAGTCCGCTTTAGCAACTTGTCAACTACATATCAATTAAGTCTCGTTAAAGTAGTAGTAGACTGTCTGCTTAAATCTACTAACACGCTATTTTGAACACTCTATTTTCTGAACTTTGCAAATATGTCAACTTATTCTACTTACCTGAACCCTAGCACCTAGATTCGGGTAAGAAGAATTTTTATTTCTTTTTTTATTATTTTTAATCGGCGGTGTTCCTACAATTTCCTTACAAGCAGGTCAACTCTGCACCATGTAATGTACTCTTGTGCAAAAAGTTTGGCATCTCAGTTTGGCCTAATTAGTATCTTTATTTGCTCAGCTGTCTGCATTTATATGTCTGTGCTGGCTCCCCTAATATTTGACCAAACGTTTGTGCCACACGTTTAACAGAGGCTCTTTTCAGTTTTTGACTGCACAGTATTAAATAAACATTTGGAAACACTTCTCAAGGTGAGACAGGGCTGAAAATGATTAAGCTCCATATATAGAGTCAAAGATATTGCGCAGCACTAGTATAGTCAATCATCAGTTTTCAGAATTAAGTCTCTTATTGTGAGTTATCATTAGCAACAAATCTCTAAGCAACACATTTGTGCTAGTGGCTTGATGTTTGCCAGTCAAAGGCATAATGAGATCTAACCCACTGGCATAATTACATTTCACTTTTCAAACATGAGAAAACTTTATTATGATGGACAGATGTTGATTTAGACTAGCGTCAGCAGTTTAGTCCATTAAGAAAACAAGTGGCAGACCAAAGTGACAAAAATCATTGGAAGTGTTTGCTCAATCTTTCATCTGCATGAACGCGAGAGACCGTGAGACTAATTTCTTGGTTGTGCGCCTTGTGAGCCTTAAAGGTGACAAAGGTGATCTGGGAAATGCTAATGTTAGCCTTCTAGCACTGAAAACATACGATCCCACCCTCCCTGTAAATCGCCGTCCAAAGCCACGCCCCCTCCAAAACACTGAACACACACAGCTGCTCTCAGAAATTGGATGAACATTTTAGGGTCCTACGCCTTCCACAGACAATATATATGTATAAAAATACATATAGACCATTTAACATAGTGATTGCTATCAGGATATGAGGAGACTTTCAACCACTATAACAAAAAAATGTTTCTTTAGTGAATCACCTATTGCACCTTTATTGAACTTTCCATCCTTTCATAAAAAGTGATCTGCTTTCTCCAAAGAGTTACTCAATGAAATTTCAGTGCTTTTGTCACTGGATTTAGCATTCATATCTTTCTTATTTTGGCACAGAAGAAAGCAGACAATCGGAGAGCAGACGATCAGATGGAAAGTACGTTTTGACTGTACGTACTGACCTATATTATAGTCAAAGGTGTGAATACTACACAAGTGAATTCCAGCACAAGTCTACATGTGCTTCACTATGTTTGGTAGTAAGCAGAAAGGCCTGTGTCAGAAGTCAACATGCTAAAATTTGCAACATGGATTTCTGTTCAATCTTATTTGTGGACCTGCGGGACAATAACTTCTTTTTATAAAACATCTGTTCTTACATAAGGTTTGACTAGGCTCTGTTTTCTGTTTACATCTGCTATTAACATGCATCTCAGTTGCATTTCCTTTGACCACTTGTGCTTGGAGTCTCTGATGTTTATATATCATTTACTACATCAAAACATACTGTAATTTTCAATATCAGCTCAAAAAAGGTGATGTTCGGTGTAGAATACTCCAAGCTATTTTGGTCGAGCAGCTAACTCAACTTCAAATGTGCTTCACATGTTGCGAATACTGAAGATTTTTTATGACATCTTGTGCATGTACTGTATACGTTTTGGCTTTTCCAATTTTTCAGGGCCTAAAAATAACTGTACATCATCTGTTCATTGCCTCAAAAAAATCAGCCTGTTTTTCTTCAGCTGAGACCCTCAAATCCCTAACAAACATTAAATCTTTAAAATTAAGATCTCATTGCAAAATATTTAGGCCTAAACTTAAGATTTATATATTTGAATTACATATACAAGTTCCATCCATTTGCATTAAACTTTTTAATATAAACAAATATGTGATGTCATATTTGTCAGTCATACATAAATGAAACAGGTAAGAAACAGGTTACTTCCCCTTTGAAATGGAACTTTGATGCTGCATCTTGGTGTTGACACTATGTGAAACGCCATTAGCCTGACCAGTGTCTGAGGCACGGTAAGGCTGGGTAGGTTACTTTTAAAATGTATTTCACTACAGATTACAAAGTACATGCTTTAAAAAGTAATTTGACCGTGGCATACATCAACTGCCAAGGTGGTCTACTCTCTCGTCGCATGTCGCAACTCGCCCGCCATCTCCTAGGGCCTACGCAAATATGAGTTCCCCCCAGTGTGTCTTCTCACACAGACACTGTGCATGGTCAGGGGAGTCGAGAAGCAGGTCAAGGAGCAGGTCTTGCTAGTTGCGCCGTACTGGCCCAACCGGACATTGTTTCCAGAACTGATGCTCCTCGCAACATCCCCTCCCTAGCAGGTTCCCCTGAGGGACAGGGACAGGGCACCATACGGTACCCGCATCCAGACCTCTCCAGACTTTGGCTAGAGCCCCCTCTACAAGGCATGCTTATGCCTTGAAGTGGAATCTGTTCACTGAGTGGTGTTCTTCCCAATGGGAAGGCCACCGGAAATGCCCAGTCAGCTCTGTGCTTTCCTTCCTTCAAGATGGCTTGGAGCAAAGGCTGTCCCCCTCCACCTTAAAGGTGTATGTGGCCGCTATCGCAGCACATCATGATGCTATCGATGGCAAGTCACTGGGAAAGCACAACCTGATCATCAGGTTCCTGAGAGGCACCAGGAGGTTAAATCCTCCCAGGCCACACCTCATCCCCTCCCGGGACCTCTCTGTCATCCTTTCGGGCCTACAAAGAGCTCCCTTCGAGCCACTAGAGTCAGTTGAGCTTAAAAATCTGTCTTTGAAGACAGCACTCCTGACTGTGCTCACTTCCTTCAAGAGGATGGGGGATTTTAAACACTAAAAGATTTTTAAAATCTTATAAGATTTTCAGAATGTGAGAGACCACAAACATGAGGACAAAAAATCCTAGATTTAACCATTTTTCTTCTATAGTGTGTGGTGTGCCAGGATGTGACAAAGACAGCACACCACACACAACAGATTTTCAACCAGAATTCCCAAACACGGGAAATCTCGCAAAATCTCTTAAGACTTCAGAATAAGCATGGCAGACGATAGGCAGGAGGAAATTGGGTTGATAGTGTTTGGAATGATTTTGATATGTTTTGGTATGTTTTACACATTGTCTAAACACTTGTGCTGTTGCCACAAATTGACAAGCTGATCCTCCATCTCTGGTTTTCAAATCCATTTAACTTTGTGCTGTGCCATGATTGCCATGATATTGTTTAGTTTCACGTGATAATCTCCAGAGCGTGCCCGCGTTTGTCCTCGGGGTTCCCCCACACATCAGGATTTCTGATCTTAAATATTCAACATGTTACTCTTAACACATCTCACACCACAGGAAAAGATAATCTGTAGAACCATCAAGATAATCAGGACATTACCTAGGATTGTTGGAAGGGCAGAAATCGGCCCAAAATCAGCCCAGTTATCTTAGTGTGTACCCAGCATAAGGGTTTAAATACACAGGCAATAGTAATTAACAGAACTAGAAACAGGTGAAGAACTAATGTCTAACTATAGAAACTAATAAGGAACACAGGCAAGCAGACAGGAAAACCGAAACACCAGTTACATTTACATTGTTATGTATATATATATATATATATATATATATATTTATATAATAAAGCTGATAATAATTGATAATAATGAGAATAGTTAAATCAGCAAATTAAAATGGTTAATGAATGATCACATGACACTGGAGACTGGAGTAATTGCTGCTGAACATTTAGCTTTGCCAATACATGGATACATTTATTGTATAATATATATTGAAACAGAAAACATTTTAAATTGTAATAATATTTCACGATGTTACTGTTTTCACTGTATTTGTGGTCAAATGGAGCATAAGACACTTCTTTCAAAAACTTTAAAAAAATCTTACTGGCCCAAAACTTAGTAGTGTAGATGTTTGAATTGGCTTAAAAATGTACACCTGCTTAACTTTTGATCAAATATAATTTAATATTATTTACTATGTTGTATTTGCACTTGAGCTTGGTTGGATGGAGAGGAAGAGAAGGATATAAAAAAGGCACTGGTTTTTGAACAAAGACCTCCATTCTGCAGCACTTTCAGCTGCTTGCACTGTGAGGGCTGAGAATGAGCCAAGACACTATACACTTCACACACACACACACACACACACACAATCACACCCAAAGCCAAGTGTGTGAAATGTGCCTTTGTGCTGCAAGTCAAAAAATGATGCCGTACAGCTGAGAATATGTTAAAAATGTGAATCTGGGGCTACTTCGGGGAAACGATTTCTCTCAGCATTGTGTTATTTGTTGTTCCCTTCCGAGTGAACTCCCGCTGCGTCAAGGACACTTTGGGAATGCTTCGGCATGATTGTGTCTGAAGCATGTCTGTAAAATGAGTCCAATGGTGATATGGTACATCATGGGTGGGTGACGTCATGACCGGGAAAGCATAAAAGCACATCTGGAATGACCAGCGTTAGCTTCTATGTCTCGGCAGGCGCTCTGTGTATGATCTGTTTGTCCTATTATTGTTGTCTGTCCCAAAATAGTACAGCTCAATTACTATGGTGAGCAAACAAACATTTAAATCGCTTGCTTCTCGTTGCCCTCATTACGGGTGGGGATACGCACAATGTTATGTTTTTGGGAGAGGAGCATACTCAGTCAGCTCTCAAGGGGGCTGACTGCGAGCATTGCGAGAAACTACCACTTTACACGCTCTGCTCCCACCTGTCACTCTTTGAGAAGAGTATTCAGGTTTGTTTCCCGGCGGTTCCGAGATCGTGGGGTTCTCATGGAGGGGTTAGAGACAGGCGCTGCCTTTTCTCTGCCTTCACCCAAAGGATCTAGCGCTGTCTCACTGGGATTGGAAGGCCGCGTTGCGTTTGATTACGCATTTGGGGAATGCCTCCTCGTGAACCGGTGTCTGAAAACAATTATCAAATCACGACAATCCTATTGGCCAGCGACAGCCTATGACATCAACATTGCACGACCCGTAAGTATATAAGGAGCACCTAGAGAAAATATGGATCCTGCTTCAGCTATCTAGCTCTGGGTAGGTGGATTTGCTAAGCATGGAGGCAGGGGATATCTGTTTTTTCCCGACATCCACAAAGAAATATCGAGGTCGTGGAACAAGCCATACTCTTCACGTGTTTTCAGCCCCAAAGTTCATGTATATTCTGATATTAGGAGGTTGAAAGATTATTGCTATGGGGTGATGCCAAAGGTGGAACAGACACTTGCGAGCTATCTGTCCCCTAGCACAGCATCGTTCCTGAAGGCCTCGACACTGCCCACTAAGCCTCTAAGGACATCCTCAGTGCTTTTGGGTAAAGTGTATATGGAAGCAGGTCAGGCTGGCGCATGTCTGCACACCATGTCTATTCTGCAGGCATACCAGGCTTACCTGCTGAGGGACCTGGATGAAGACGAGAAGGTAGGGTGCACAGATTTGTCTCTCCGGGTCACTAAGGAGACCGCCAGAGCTATTGGGCATTCTATGGCAGCCCTGGTGGCCACGGAGAGGCATCTCTGGCTTAACACTCTGGAGTCGGTGGTCACCACCTTGCTTTCTTTCTTTAATGTTCTCTGGTGAGATCGACTGGAAATGATTAACGTTAGCTATCATAGTCAGCTCGCTAGCAGTGATAAAGTAAACATACTACAGTCAACTGCTTAGAGATGTATTACCTTACTATGGTAACTAATAATATTGTCTTGTGAAATATATATCGCTAAACTAAGAAAGACTAGGTCTCAGCAATCACTATCCAACATTACGCATGTTTTACGGACTTTGTGTTAATCTTTCATAATATGACAGCTAAATTTGAGCTTCAAGCTTGTACTTCTTTTTGTACAGGTGCGATTAGAAATGCGGAACGAAAGAGTACTTCTTATTTGAGCCGTGGCGCACGGACCGTTTATCAGCTCAAGCTCGTTCCTCGATTCTCGGTCATGCGTCACCACAACAGGGCTGTTTGAATTATTATTCCCAAAAACTTTTACGCAAAAAAAATTTTTAAAAAATGGAGAAACGTTGTGCAACCAATGCACGCCAGTTAACGACAGTTACAATGTTTACTACAGTAATATATTTACTGTAGTAAAACAAACTGCAAATCTGGTATATTCATAATGCATGTTATATATAGTAATGCATGTAAATGTATTACAGGAGTATCTGAAGCATCTTTATACTGTTGTTTCTTATGAAGCTATGTCAGTTTTTGCATTTTTGTTGTACTAAATGTGTTTATACTTGTGATTTAGACAAATGGAATAATCTGTGAAGCAAAGACTACAACAACCTGCTATTTAATGGAAACATTTGAAGGTAATCTATTTAAATAAATGACAACTTTTTTAAAGACTAATTTACTTTACTGAAAATATTTAATTTTTCTGCTTTATTGTATCTCAGAGCAAGGAGTGGATGAAAGTTTTATGCTGCTGGATGACAGTGGTTCTCAACTGTGGTCCTAGAGTATCCCCAGCAATACACATTTTGGATGACTTCGTTATCTGACACGCTTTTCCGGCCTTGAAGTCTCTCTACTAACAAGCTGGTAAGTTGAATCAGGATTAGAGAGACAAATGTGCAGTGCTAGGGCTACTACAGAGCCAGGTTGTTTGGGAAACACTGAGGTACAGTTTATTACTCTTCTTTGTGAATGTTGTTGTTTAAATCTAAACTAAAAACGCATCTCTTTAACCTGGCATACACATAACACATTATCAATTTATTTTTTCAAATCCGTTAAAGGATTATTAGGCTGCATAAATTAGGTCAGCCGGAACCGGGAACACTTCCTATAACACCAGATGTACTCGTTACATCAGAAGAAGAATGGCATCTACGCTAATATTAGTCTTTCTGTTTATCCCGAGGTTTACCGTAGTCAACCGGATCCGGGCCGCATCCAGGTGTGACCAAGGACCTGCGCCTTGACACGACCACAACGCAGCCCTGAAGTATCAGCAGAGATTGAGTCAACTAGATCATCCACTGTGAAGGCCTCATCAACATGACAACCAGTGGCGCATCTCCTCAACAACCGTCCATACCGGTGTGATGAATACGATCCTCAGCTGGATGGAACTGAATTAAATACTTTGAATGTTGCGATCCTATCTGACTTATGATAGCAACCTGAGTCGTAACAAAGCACTGTTTGCCAAAGGAGAACTGGCCCCCCGACTAAGCCTGGTTTCTCCCAAGGTTTTTTTTTCTCCATTTTAACACCTGTTTGCCACCTGATGTCACCTGCTGGAGTTTGGGTTCCTTGCCGCTGTCGCCTTTGGCTTGCTTAGTTGGGGACACTTGACAATTGACATTCGATATTCAACAGTGCTTTGATCTGCCTGCATTGACACTATTCTTTAAGAGCTGCTGTGCAGCCAAAATAATGTACCAGTTATCAATGTAAAGCTGCTTTGACACAATCTACATTGTAAAAAGCGCTATATAAATAAAGGTGACTTGACTTTTTTTTTTTTCTTCTCAGTTGTCTTTATTCATTTAATACATTATGTTTTACTTTAAACAGAATCCAAGTTGTTTGATGACTGACAATGATTTAGTATCAAAAAAATGCAAGAAGTCCTCACAGCCAAGCTAATGTGTTCATTAGACATACAACACCTCAACAAACTGCATGGATTTGATCCTTTGGAACAAAAACTGGAATGGTGAGTTTAATGATGTTTAGAATAGTGAAGGGTTGTTTTATTTTGGGAAAAATTGTATTGGCCATGTCTAAGTGCATGTGAAATTTGTCCACACACATGTGGTATAAATTAAAGTTTTTAAACTTGTCTTAAAGATGGTCATGGAGAAACTGCCTTCAAAACCCTTCCTGCTGTCCTGCCATCATCGCCATGCCTCACAAATGGGAAAATGGTGCTAAAATGAAGTGCAGCTTAACTGACATTCAGCCTGTAAGTAAAAGCAACACCGCAAAATTAGCTTTGATAAATTACATTGCTCTGTATACATATGGATCCATTTCTCCTATCCTTAAGTGATTCTGCTTGTTACATCAGACGTAGAACAGGGAATCCGTTTACTCTGGAATTTGTTGTCGTGCAGCATCCAGTGTAGACAATATGACGGATTATAATAGGTTCTATTGTCTTTTGATGTGTCGCTTTGCTCACGTCCAATGTAGACACGGTTTCAGTTTTATGAAGCGACACGAGTGCTTTGTTTGTGCAAAAAAAAACATAACTTGCATTTACACAACAACATCTTCTCTTGCATCAAAACAACATGAATGTGTTGAGGTGCTCCTGTGAACATGCATTGGAGATTATTTTGTAAATAAAGTGGAAAATTACGGTTAGGGAATAAAATATAGAATATACTTTCATCGCTTCCTAAAATTGAGGGTAAACCACTGGAGTCCCATGGATTACTTTAATGTCTTTTACTACGTTTTGTGGGCCTTAAAAGTGGTAGTTGCGTAGCTGTCAACAGAGGGACAGAAATCTGTCAGATTTCATTAAAAAGATCTTCATTTGTGTTCTGAAAATGTCTGAGGTCTGGAAAGACATGAGTTATTAAAGGGTAGGTAACGCAACATTTTCTGCCAATCTCATGTTAATCTTGAGTACGATATAGAGTAGTATTGCATTCTTTATATCTCTGAAAAGTCTTTAGTTTTATCATATTTATAAAAGATAGATATTCTGTACCGAATCTTTACACAAAAGCCAAGCTCCTGGAGGCGTGCCTGCCGTGGGCAGAAGTAAATAGTCACGAGTGTGCACAGCTTTTGCGTACAGATCGTCTGCAAGCTGCAACATCTTTATAACTAAAAAGGGAACAAAAACATTTGTGTTTACATTATATGCACTTGAGTGGCGATTGCCAATAAAACACAGACATTTGATGCAGTTTTACTCACCGCCCGCTATCTGGGACTTGTTTACAAAGCATTTATCACCGAAATCATACATGCTTCATACAACTTGTGTTTTGAAACTTTGGGAAGTGTAAATGAGTCAGAATTTAATTTAATTTAATGACTTTTTTTAATTTTTTTTTTTTTGGGGTGAACTAACCCTTTAACAGCAGTTGTAATTCAGTGACCATATTTTAATTTAGTACAGCACTGCTTCAGTGTAACTTTTACTTGATTTAACACTGCTTATGTTGTCACAGTGCATGCCAACTGAACTTTATTTATTCTTTGAAGGTTGGCACTAATATGGTGCATTACCTGAGCAGTGAGACAAGCCGGGATCCACATGACTTGATGCCTTGAGGACAATAATAACGCAATTTTTTCATTGTGGCATTGAACAGAAGATCTTATTTTAAGCTATGCATGTATATTTCAATTTTTATTATTTATTTATTTATTTATTTTTTACATATATGAAATACTGTTCAAAGCCTTCTGCTCCCATTTAGGAGGTTTTGTAGCATGCAAACTTTAATATACAGTAGTAGTACATTTAAAGTGGATCAAAGAAGTTAATCAAAGTTGCCCTAAAAGCTGATGAAAGGTTTTGATCCACTTCAAATGTTGACTAGTGTATTAAGAGGAGTTCCTTCAACACTTTGCTGCCTCCTTAAGATCTTTGATCATCATCATTAGGTCCAACATATTTGTGGTTTTATTACTTAAGGTATGTTTACAACACAATGCATACAATCTACAGTGTTTACTTTTCATTAAAGATATGTTTATTTATTAAAGAATTTAATGTTATGAATTTGTGTACTGTGTGTACATTTTATATATGTTTTGAGTTTACATGGTTGTGAAGGTTTTAAATATAGGTTTTAATTGTGTACTGTTTGTACAAATTTATAGGTTTGAATTTAATATTTGTACTGTACACTTTTGTGTAGGTTTAAATGTACTGTTCATTTTGAAATTTTGTGTGTTCTGTATACATTTTATTTATGCTTTGAGTTTACTCTGTACATGTTTGTGTAGGTTTTGAATGTGTACTGTTTGTACAAATTTGCATAGGTTTTGAATTGCTGTATGTGTATATTTACATTAAATGACTCATTTGTAATTTAAAATATATTTGTTAAAACATATTTTATACAAATAAACAATCTAGAAAACAAAGTATGTTTTATATATTATAATAATGTCATGAATAAAAGTAAATAGTTAACCCAACTGTTGGGTTAAAAATAACCCACAGTTGGGAAGGTGCTATGTTAACCCATAGTTGGGTTACTTGTTGGGCTATTTTTAACCCAACATTTTTTAGTGGAGTGGTGATGGATGATGATTTAAGCTTCACAGACCACATCGCTACAACGGCCCGGTCCTGCAGATTTGCTCTATACAACATTAGGAAGATTAGACCCTTCCTATCGGAGCATTCCACACAAATTCTTGTCCAAGCTCTTGTCCTATCTAGATTGGACTATTGTAATGCTCTCTTGGCAGGCCTTCCAGCATGCACTGTTAAGCCCCTACAACGGATCCAAAAAGCTGCAGCAAGACTGGTCTTTAACGAACCGAAGAGAGCGCATGTCACACCTCTCTTCATCAGTTTGCATTAGCTGCCAATAGCTGCTCGCATCCAATTCAAGTCTCTGATGTTTGCCTACAGAACATCCACTGGCTCTGCACCACTATACCTAAACTTACTACTTCAGACTTATGCGCCCTCCAGAAGCTTGCGTTCTGCAAGTGAACGACGTCTTGTGGTGCCATCCCAAAGGGGCACAAAATCACTCTCACAGACCCTCTCCTGGTCTGTTCCTGGTTGGTGGAATGACCTGCCACGCTCTATCCGAACATTTTCAAAAAACTGCTAAAGACATATCTTTTTCATCAACGCTTGACCCAGTAATATAGCACATTTTTTATTTATACTTTACTCTTTCTTTTTTAACTTTCTATTCTTTCTCCATCTATTTGTGTATATATTTAAAAAAAAAAAAAAAAAAAAAAAACCTTGCTACGAGCACTTTACTGATGAAACTGTGATTTGACACGACACTTACGTACTGTTTTGGATTGTACTCATGTTGATTCGACTGCTTTTACTACTCTCATTTGTAAGTCGCTTTGGAGAAAAAGCGTCAGCTAAATGACTAAATGTAATTGTAAATTTTGTTTTTACTGTGAGTGTATACAAATAAAAGAAGACATTCCATAGTTTTTAATGATATATAACTCTTATTGTAGTCTCCTTTATGGATGTGTTGGTTTCATTCTTTGCAGAATTCACTGAAGACACTGAAGCTACCGTTCTTTAACTAAGCCGCACTGTTAGCCACCTTATGGTAAATTAGCTTTCTCCTCTGGTAAATGCTAGAGTTTTGAGATTAGCTTTCACTAACTTCAGATAGATCTATGTTTAGCGTTGGCTGTTGTTTCTTAGCCCCAGGCAGATCTATACTTATGTGTTAACCTTATAGGCCCACAGCTACAGCTATAGCTGGCCTAGGCTAGAACTAGGGTTTAGGCGGTCTGCTAGAAGCATTTTACGCCCTTTTTATACTACCCCTGTTATGTGAGTGTAGTTTTTAACAGAGTTCTTAACAGAGTTGTCAGGCCAAGGCCCATTGTCCCCTTGGTGTAGGTGCAAATTAGATAGCAGCTAAGGTAGCAGACTATAGCTATAGCCTGGTGCCATTGTCTCAGGCGGTGTAGGCCCCTTTTTCACTATGTGAATAGAAACTTTGTTGCTGTGGCCCTGCTCCCCCAGTACTATCTATGTGATACTTTGACTTCAGTTTTTTCCCTAAACCCATTGAACTATGTTAAATGGTTAATCTCACTGGATAGTTTGGTTCTCAGATTTGGCTCCCTTAGAGCTTAGACACTGCCACCAGCTGACGCCCGTGTCATTCAGAAGTTGCAGGTCCTGTTTGGAGCTCCCTCAGAACATGATGGCGTAAGTTTGTACTCCTCTTGCTTAAAGAGTAAAAAGTGTTTTTACTGAGTACATTGCCTGGTGGAATGTGTGGATAAAATTAAGCTCAGGTCGAGTTAAACTGGTTAACCTCACTGGATAGTTTGGTTCTCAGATTTGGATCCCTTAGAGCTTAGACACTGCCACTAGCGTAGTTTTCACATGGCTGGCCTTTGCAAAGCTGCTGAGATATATTCTACATTGTGTAGAATTACTTTGTGTTGCAGGCTCTCTGGGAGCCTCCATGATTTTGTGCCGACAGTATGGTCTACCTGTTAGGTTGAGCCCTTGTCTAGAGGGTTGTTTTGCATAGCTCCTTAAGTCTGGTCAGTGGTTGAAGGCCTCTCTAAGGCCTCCCTGTTGAAGACCAGCCCCTAGGCTGGTGGTACTGCCCTTGTTTGGGTCCCTTTAGAGTGCACAGCCTCCTCAGTGCAAATAATCAAGCGCTGAGTAAATCCTAGGATTGAGCAGAGTTTTACTCCCCTCACTGGTAAGGGTAAAAAACACTAAACTGAGTCCTGCTCTCCAGGATGCCTGTCTCTATGATCTGGTCTGAGTTGGCTACTGCCTCTTTGCAGTCCCTCTTACTGGATATCTTCTCTGAAGAATGTGAATTGAGACTCTGTGATCAGACAGGTTGTTGGCCAAGACTTGGTTTTTGTTAGACCAGGTCGGCCTCCCTAGTGGCAATCAGGGTTGAGTACGTTCCCCTGACAAGTGACTGGCTAGGGTTCCCTCCGCCCCCTGGCTACATTGCCTTAAAGGTACCCTCTTTTCTTTGAAAAAAAGCTTGGTTCCAGAAGCCTTTGAGCGGCCTTGGTAGGCCTTCTGTGGAAGGCCTCTTTGAGGCTCATAGCTTGGGCTGCTGGCCATAGGGAATGCTGTCACTGACAGCCTATGTGTGACCCGCAGGGGGAGTGGTTCTGGCATTTCAGTTGAAACTGTTAGTTCTGACGTTTATCTAGCCATTTTTTGGCATGCATTCCCCTCAAGCATGGCGGCGTTGGTATATTGTTCGCCAAATGCGTAATCAAACGCAGTGTTGAGTTCCCTTTCGAAAGGGAACGTCTCAGGTTACGTATGTAACCATGGTTCACTGAGAACCGCGTTACCTGCTATGCATCGGGGCTGCCAGCTGAACAGTCCCTTCAGACAATAAGGTACTGACTGCTTCTCTAGGCGCAATGATGACGTCATAGGCTGTCACCGGCCAATAGGATTGTCGTGATTTGATAATTGTTTTCAAACACCGGTTCACGAGGAGGCGTTCCCCAAATGCATAATCAAACGCAGTGTCTCGTTCCCTGTTCTCAGGGAACCATGGTTATATGGGTAACCTGAGATGTTTTGTGTGTCTCAGTGTGAATTAATGGGGCAGATCGACGTGCGGTTTCTTTTACTACACACAACTTACATTAGTAAATTGTCATATTGGCTATTCTAAACTATATTACTATACTGAGACAAGTGAAATCGACTGAAATATGTAATAAATACTGAAATAAAATGTATTAGCAATGTATTAAACGGCACCTTAACATTTAGGCTCTATAATATAAAAAATATAATATACAAAATGTCATGTAATATGCATGTTTAGATGCTTTGCATTACAGAAATACATAATTTTTTAAAAAGTATATTAAAATAGAAAACATCTCGGGTTACGTCTGTAACCCTGGTTCCCTGAGTAGGGAACGAGACGCTGCGTCAAAACGCATTGGGGTAACCTCTGCGTGATTACGTCTTGAAGCACTCGTGAAATCAAACCAATAGAGTGACGTCATGGATCAGGAAGCAATAAAGCACACCTGAGAACAAAGAAGGCCAGCTTCTGTTTAGCTGAAGCAAGATGCTCACAGGCATGCTGGGAGTATGGCAAAGAGACGCACCTTTCATGGGAACCCTATCCCAACTAGGCCATAATGCCAAGTGCCTGTCTGTTATCCTGAAGACGAGAGCACAGCGGACCCAGGAGTGGAGCCCAAATCAAGGTTATAAAACCTAATGAAGGTATGCTGAGAGGACCTTTTCTAGGAGACCCATAACAGACAAACTGATCAGTTTTCCGCCACAGGGCAGCTCTGTGGACGTAAGTGTCTAACGCCCTAACTGGGCACAGCAAATTAAGGTTTTCCTGATCCAAATTAGCAAAAGGAGGAGGACAGAAGGCCTGCAGTACAATCAGCCCTTGGACGTTGGTGGGGACCTTGGGTATATAACCAGGTCTATGATGAAGGAAAGCCTTGACAATACCAGGTGCAAATTCCAAACATGAGGGAGCAACCGAAAGTGCTTGAAGATCTCCAATTCTTTTAAGAGATGAAATTGCCAACAGAAAGATAGTTTTAAGAGTGAGGAATCTCTCAGACACTTCCTCTAATGGTTTGAAGGGAGCCTCAGCTAACCCTTCCAACAAAATAGCCAAGTCCCAGGTCGAAGTTCTTGTACGTACAAAAGGAGGTAAAAGGAGATAAACCATCCGAGAATCTTTCTTGGAGAAATTGCAGCACAAGATTGATAGAGGAGTGGAACGGGTCCACCTGACGTTGTCTACACCAAGTAGCAAACAGCTTCCATTTATACACATAATGTTTTCTCATGGAAGGAGCTCTGGAGTGGAGTATGGTCTCCACAACCTCGGTTGGGAGACCGGATTCTATGACCCCAGCCCCCTCAGAGGCCAGGCCCACAGTTTCCATAACTTCGGGCGGGGGTGAAACATTGTGCCGCATGCTTGAGAGGGTCCTGTCTGATGGGGATCTCCACAGGGGAGCAGTCTATAAGAGACACTAGGTCCGCAAACCAAACTCGGGTCAGCCAGAACGGGGCTATCAGTATGAGCTGGACCCCATCCCGGCGAACTCTCTCCAGAACTCCTGGGAGCAGGGTGATCGGGGGAAATGCGTACAGACGTAGTGTCGGCCACGTCTGCACCATGGCATCCAATCCCAGAGGTCCTCCCACAGACCCTGAGCTGAGCGACCACTCATGATTGCCCCCTAACCTGTGAGGGAAGCATCCGTCGTTAGCATTACGACGACAAGGAGCCCCCAACACAGGCCCTTGGGACAGGAACCAAGGCTTCTTCCACTTGACTAAGGCACAAAGGTATCACCGCGTGACCCTGATCATGCGAAAAAAATTTCCCCTCGGAGAAAACCCCTTGGTCCTGAGCCACCACTGTAAGGGTCTCATGTGCAGCAGGCCAAAAGGTATCACGTTGGACGCAGCTGCCATCAGACCCAACAGTCTCTAAAACTGTTTTACGGTGAGTGACTGGCCTAACTTCACCCTATTCACGGCTGAGAGAATGGAATTCACCCGAGCAGGAGACAGACGTGCCTGCATCGTGGTGGAATCCCAGACTACCCCTAGATAGTTAGTAGTTTGAGCTGGAAGAAGCACACTTTTCTTGGCATTGAGTCTCAGCCCTAACCTTTTCATGTGGGACAGAACAACATCTCGATGTTGGACTGCCAGTTGCTTGGATTGAGCTAGAATCAACCAATCGTCGATATAATTCAACACGCGAATGCCCTGGAGTCTCAGAGGAGCCAGAGCTGCATCCACGCATTTCGTAAAGGTGCAGGGTGAAAGTGCTAGGCCGAAAGGAAGAATCCTGTATTGATAAGCTTCGCCCCCGAAATCAAATCTGAGGAACTTCCTGTGTTGAGGATGGATGGATACATTAAAAGGAAGCAACTTACAGATCTATTGTCACAAACCAGTCCTCGGATCTGATCTGTGGGATGATCTGTTTGAGTGTAAGCATCTTGAACTTGAGCTTATAAACAGAGCGATTTAACACGCGTAAATCTAGAATAGGACGCAACCCTTCATCCTTCTTTGGAACAATGAAGTAACGGCTGTAAAACCCTGACAGCTTGTTTGGAGGAGAAACCCTTTCTATAGCTCCTTTTTGCAAGAGCATCAGAACCTTTTGTTCCATTACCAGAGACTGCTCGGGGTCCACCACCGTAGGGAGGACCCCACTGAACCGGGTCGGGTGAGACCTGAACTGAATTTTGTAACCCTTTTCTATTGTGAGCAGCACCCATTGAGAAATACTGGGGAGAAGTTTCCATTCTGCCAGAAATTCATAAGAACATTCTTATCTTTGTCCTTGATATCTGAAAGGTTCAGCCATAAATGTGGTGGAGCTCATATGGGGAATGTATGGCCAAACAGAAGTGGATCTGTTTGCGCCTCAGGATACGACACACTATCCACTTTGGTTCTCCCTCTGGATGCCATGGTACAGACTCTCCTTTGGAGATTCCGGTCTGGAAGGACATTCTGTCTCAGGCAGGAGGCACAATCCTTCATCCCCGCCCAGAGTTATGGAACCTGTGGGTTTGGCCTCTGAGGGGGCCCAACTCGTAGACTCAAGTTTCTCAACTGAGGTTGTTGAGACCATACTTTACTCCAGAGCTCCATCCACAAGGAAACTTTATACTTTGAAGTGGACAGTTTTCGCTTCATGGTGCGGAATGTGACAGTGGGATCCAGTGCTAGAGTTCTTGTGAGTTTTTCCACAGGGCTATACCCTTCCACACTAAAGGTGTACGTGGCAGCCATAGCTGTCTACCATGTCCTTTTGGGTGGTGTATCTGTGGATAATCACTAGAGTTCCTGCCGCGGACATGGCTATTGTGCTAGAAGGATTATCCGTGGCTCCTTACTTTCGGGTGTGTCCCTTCAACATGTTTGTGATCATGGTCCTCTCCGCTCACATTCGTGAGGTTCTACAACCTGGACCTGGGTTCTTCCCCTAGGTTCACAGTTGCTCATGTCTTAGATCTGCTCACATTATTCACACTGACAGGCACTTGTAAGCATGGCATTTGGGTATTGTCGTTCCCAAAGCGCCCTTGATGCAGCGTGAGTTCCATTGAAAGGGAATTTCACGAGTTCACACTTGCAGTCAGATAAATAAATAGTATGCATATTTGGCGTGCTGTCCGAGGAGAGGGCTCCGAGCTCGGTATTTGGCCCGAACCCAGAGTACTCCCCCGGTATTCTGGTTAAGGAAGATAACCAGGCAAGTGTGAGATTTGGTTAGGAAGATAACCAGGTGAGTGTGAGATTTGGTTAGGAAGATAACCAGGTGAGTATGAGATTTGGTTAGGAAGATAACCGTGTGAGTGTGAGGAGATGGGGTGGTGGAGGGATGCTGAAAAACTGTCGAGGAACATGGGAGTCGACTGCGTATTTAAAGTGTTCTCCACTTATGCTGATTGGGTAGACATGTTGATTACTGATTGCTGACAGCTGGTTGGAATGACGTGATGATTGAAAGGATCATTTGAAAGTGCTCCTCCCGAATTTTGTTAATAAAACATCTAATGTCTAAGGTCACGCCTGTAACCCTTGTTCCCTGAGAAGAGAACGAGACACTGCATCACCCTGCCATACTTCCTTCATTCCTGTGATCAACTTGCTTTGGCTAATTGAAGCTAATGCGAATATTCCGGATGTGCTTTTATGCTTTCCTGGTCATGACGTCACCTGCCCGTGATGTACCATCTCGCCATTGGACTGATTTTACACAAGTGCTTCAGATGCAATCACACAGAAGCATTCCCAAAGCATCCTTGACACAGTGTCAGTGTCCCTTCTCAGGGAACAAGGGTTACAGTCATAACCTGAGACAATTTTTAGAGAAAAAATTTATACGACTGTAGATGATATATTGCTTAGTTTACATGACTGAATGAGAGAAATATCAAATGCAGTACTATCCTGCCATACTAAATCCGGATATCAATCATGATTTGAGTCAAAAAGAGTGACTTCTTGTTTTTCTCCCTCAAAAAATTAATGAGCAGCCATAGCATTACAATCTTCAGGCAACTGATAGCTGTCAGGATGTGTCCTTGACAGAAGTCTCCTGCTGGGTTTGGCTTGCTCGGCCAGGGTCCAGCATGACTCTGGAATGGCATCCAGCCAGCAGGATACAGATGAAAGTTCAGTGCGCTCATCCACGGTGTGAGATTCCTCATGTGATGCAGTCAATGAGTGAGGCCATCGGTCACTCTCAGGACTCTTCATGACACGCTCATTGTGTCATTAATGATGTGTTCACTGAGACCATGTAAAACAGCTGTGATGCATCACGCATGGTGTCAGTATGTGAAGGACACATGGCTGAAGTCCTCTTATTGTTTCCATCCACATATTTGTTTACTTTAACAATGGATCCTAAAGGAAATGGTATGAGTATCTCAGAACAGTAAGTTCTGGGGTTAATGAAACTGAGATTATCTCTATGTTCTTTTCCTCACAGTCACATTGATTACTGAAACATATATGGGAGGTGGTGTAATGGAAGATGTTTCTGAAGATGGCATATGAAACTGATGCTGTCTGGGACATACAAGAGTAAATCATCACCTTCTAAACAGTAATGTATGTTACGTCACAGCAGTGAGTCATACTCCCATACAAACTATTACTTAGGTCATTATCAGAAATTAGCAAAATATTAAATATAATGAGAACGAATGTTTCATACTGCAGTTGAAAGTATCTCAGATGCTGAATGAACATTTCAAAATGTACCTTTGTCCTATTGTATTTTGGTATTGATTTTTGTACAATTCTAATAATGTGCAAGAGATTGTGTAATTAAGAGATATTAGTCAGAAAATTGGGACAACCTATTTACATAAGAACATTGTGCAGAAAGGGTACTTGCTGCCAACAAAAAAGGTTTTATTTTTAAATATAAAATGTGTTTTTGACAAGATGATGCAGAATGAATGATTTCAGTGAATGTTGTGTTTAAAGGTAGGGGATAGAATTTACAGTTTGTACAGTATAAAAATCATTATGTCTATGGTAAGTCCCAATAAAACATGGAAACCCAATATGTGTGTGTGTGTGTGTGCGTGCGCACGTTTTTGTGATTTATGAGGACACACATTTGTATAATGAGTCACACTGGTATTATGAAGTAAACATGAAATATGAGGACATTTCATGAGTCCTCATATTTAAAATAGCTTTAAAAACATACTAAACAATGCTTTATTAAAGATGTAAAAATGCAGAATGTTTTCTGTGATGGGTAGGTTTAGGAGTAGGGGTAGTGTAGGGGGATAGAATGTACAGTTTGTACAGTATAAAAACCATTACGCCTATGGAATGTCCTCACTTTGACAGCAAAACAAACGTGTGTGTGGGTGTGTGTGTGCATCTCTGATGGTAAACAGCCTGGCTCTCAGAAACAGTGTCAAAGGCACTTTCCAAATGTTTTTGAATTTCAGAGTTAACATTTGAATTTCTAAAGAATACAAAAGGGCTGGATGTGCTTATTGGGATCCAAATCAATTGTGTCCTGAGTGATTAACCACATTAAAATAGGACACTGAAGGAAAGGCAAACTCCGAAACATGTCTTTCCTCAGTCCTTATGCTGGATGTATTTATGGAAAACTTGTACAAACTGTCTTGTTAATTAAGACATTATAATATGGTTTCAAATGTCTGTTCCATCAAGAGTTTTCAAACGTGGTAATCTAAAGACATAAACAAATCAAACAGTAAAGCATGCTGTTAGTCTATGGCTTAATGTCATGCTGTCAGGATCAGTTGTACGACAGGTTGTCTATCCAGTTCTAAGAGCTGAGCCATATTAGTCAATGCCAACTGCAGAATCCAAGTCGTGTACTCAAATACTCATATTACTGTACAGGAATGTTCATCTGACTGGCGGGAGACAGTGAAGGCAGATGCCTGATATGGGCAAAACAAGTGTTGTGGACGTATATCACATTTAGAAATCTAGTGATGGTTAAGTCTAAGTTGAATACCGGAGATTATTTCAAAAGAAAAACGCTCTTGTGTGGTTTGAGTAATAAAAGAAGAGCCTTGTTTTCACTTCAAAATACATAATTTTAATTGTGTTCCATTGAGGAAATAAATGTTGCCAGGTGAAAGTTTTTTATGCCATTCTGAGAGGTTTTATTTGAGTTCTATTTTATATTTTATTTATTTCAAAAGTAATATGATCTTGTGTGGTTTGAGTAATAATAAAAAATAACCTTTTCATTTTAAAATATATAATTTTAACTGTGTTCCATTGAGGAAATACATGTTGCCAGGTGAAGGTTTTTTATGGCATTCTGAGAGGTTTTATTTTAGTTCTATTTAGTTATATATTATATTTTTTATTTGAAAAGGAATATTGTCTTGTGTGGTTTGAGTAATAAAAGAAGAACCTTGTTTTCACTTCAAAATACATAATTTGAACTGTGTTCCATTGAGGAAATAAATGTTGCCAGGTGAAGTTTTTTTATGCCATTCTGACAGGTTTTATTTTAGTTCTGTTTTATATTTTTGTTCTGTGGTTCTCCAACAATGTTCTGTGAGTGTGTATGTGTTTAACTGAATCATTTTAATATCCTGCTGAGATTCAATGAAAAAAAAAAAAAAAACTCTTAACCTGTCAGTGTTGTGCTTGGTTAGAATTATACTAAGATCCATATCATTGCAATTGATGAAAACATATACTCTTTGAAAAATACTCTTGTATATACAGACTGTGCAATGCAGCCAAATTGTTTTCATGTTTTACAAAGACAGATCTCTTCCTCCACCTACTGGCCGAGTGTTTCAGCAGTGCAATATCCTCCTGAGACCCAAGCATAGACTTATTATAGACTTATTCCCCCGGTTTCACAGACAAGGCTTAAGCTAGTCCTAGACTAAAATACATGTTCAAGCTGTTTTAACTGAAAGTAACTTGCACTGACATATCTTAAAATATGTTAGAGCCATTGTTTTGTCTCAAGTTTCACACCAGTAATGTTTTTTTTCTAGTGTAAGTTTATAAAAGCTACTTAAATATCCTAATTGAACTAAAGCTTAATCCTGGCTTAGGTTAAGCCCTGTCTGTGAAACCGGGCCATTGTATTTTAGCAAATTTCTCTGACACCGTACTTGTCTGGATGTCCTGTAAAGAGCAGGTTCAGGGCCTTTTAAGAGGTTTCACCATGACAACTCCCTCTCATTGGTCTTTAAAGATGACTGACATTGATTGAATGATCAAATGTAGCACACTTATGGAAATATGATAATATTTTGTAATTATCATTTAAATCTGACTAATTTTCAAATTATTTATCATAAATCAACCTCTCAGGAAATTGTTATGGGGTTTCAAATCAGAATATGACTTTCTGTGACGAAAGAGGACATCGATTTCATTCATCCACTGTAATGGACACCAGGACTTAAAGCATGTAAATCAGGCATTTTGGGAGAAACAACAAGTGAATAGGGAAAGAAATGATATATCAATATTCCTATGAAATATTAGATATTCTTATGAAAATGTTGCCAATTATTACTCCCATTATTATGCTTCTTTTTTCATTACATGTTGCCCCAAGAATACATTAATATGCAAATAAGATACAATGTATAAATGCATTGTATTTAATGGGATTACCCATTTATGGCACACATATCACAAAAAGTAAAATAGTATATCAAATCATTCTGCTATATAACATAGTTGAGAATCATATTTATACATCTGGTTAAAATCCTAAAAATGAATTGGTGAATGGGAAAAAAAATCCATTGTTTTTTCCTACACGTCTTTTCATGCCTTGTTATTTTTTGAATACCTGAGCCCTGATGTCCACTACAGTGGACATAGCAACATGAATAAAAAAAAAATTTTCTTTCAAAAATGCTTTTTTCCCCTTTTACTTCTTATGCTCCAAACAATGTAATGAAAAAAGAAAAAGAAAAAAAGAAAAAATAAATTCACAAAACATTTTTTCCCTTGTTCTCAGGAGGATATGTTAAGTAATAGAGCCAAGATGCAGAGCTAATTATTAGTGGCCAATAACGACTGGTTCAATTTATTAACTGTTGTTTTATTCATCATTAGTTTGACATATAGTTTATCAAAATATGAAGACTTCCATTGCAAAAGCCTCTACAAGCCACCTCAGTCAAAATTGAGATAATGATACTGAGTGAATTTTCTCCTCACATAGTTTACGTTCATCAAATTCTTTCACTTCAAACCTGCTAAATCCCAGCCTCAGCCCAATCAGAAGTACCGGTACTAAGGTAGAAACCTGTACACAGGAGCCTGATAAAAATGCTCATTTTTAAGAAAAACATGAGACGGACTTAGAGGCTTTTGCATCTTAAGTCTTCATATATAGCCTGCATAAAGCATATCTAAATATTACTTAGATTATAACTTTAATATATGTTTATGTAAGGCACTGGTCTTTGGCAAGTCCAAAAATAATAATAGATTGAGAAAAAACAAACAAAAAAAAAAAAAAAAACAGAGCTGATGCAGAATATGTGGTTTGCTCATTCTGACACTTCTGGTCAAGGTCATGACAAGAGAAAGCTGATGCACAAGAATCTGACAATGCCCAGATTTCCCCCTTGAGATTTGAAGCTCTTTCATTCAATGCACATAGACAGAAAATTTTATCTCTGTCAATATATTTCTCTCATACCATATTTATAGAGGTGTGGCAAAATGTTCTAAATAATACATGTCCTAATTTCTATATATATTTTTTACAGTTTATGCCTAATATGCTTATAATATAACTTAATATAATATACAATATAATATAATAGCCTATTTATCATCATTACACTAGGCTACATTGTTATTATTTGTGTTATATTATATTATATTAATCACAGTTTCATCTTTAGGCCATATATTATTTAGCACATTTGGCCACACCCCCAAAAATATGGTATGAAAGAAAAGATGAGAATGTAGATTTCACATAACACAAAGACATGCATGGTCTCAGATATATTAATAAAATCATACATAAACATATCTACTATAGTGGGCAGTACACATAGGCCTATATTTTTCTTTCACTTTTCTGTGCGCTATGATAATCCTTAGTGGGGGTTTTTATTGTTCGACCACCAAAATGTGATTTTGATGTTACATACAAATACAGATTTTCGCTGGGTGTATGTTTACTTCTAGGAAAGATCTCTTAATTAGAGGTGTGCAATAAATCTGACTCAGCACAGCACGGCCCCAGTGTTACGTCGAGGCAGATGCCGTATCCAAGTCCGTAACTACAAACCTCATCATCATCATCCTCAACAACATGGCGCCAGCGTACAGCTGGACTGCACATAGACGCCACGGCACTTCTTCAACAAGTTACTTCACTCACTAAACGCAGCGTCGCGAAGATTTTTGTAGCTTTTCTTTTTACTTTTCTTCTCATCCAGTTCGTTTGTTTTCTTTGACAAGCAAAGATCAGCCTTTTTGGTCATCGTGGTCTCCAAAACTCACCTGCTTAGCAGCAGAAAGAACAGACAGTACTGGACTCACTCACTGTTGCTGTATTTCTCAAAGTGAAAGGAAAGTGAGCACTGAGATTACGCAAACGGGAAAAGTACTTTTTTTTCTTCCAAAAAAATAAGCCATGTAACTGCTCGAAAAGGCTTTTCTTCAGAGGACATGCATCTAAACATGAGCGAAAATAACTGTCCACTTGAAGAAAGGGATAGAGACAGACTTCCTCCTATACTAAACAATGTAAGTATTTTTCTGCATTTCAAATGCTGACTATGGTTAATATACTTTATAATATACAAATATACGATATAAAAAATAAAAACGTTATCATACATGAATTTTTTTGTTGTTGTTGTTGTATTTTTAAAATAAAATGTATGTGATTTTTGCTTTATTAAATCACTGCTTTTGAATTGGAATGACACCAACTCTTACGTAAAAATTAGCCTACTGCTGAGATAACACTTTTTGTAGTGTAAAAAGTCAGTAAAAACGAAATATTCTGCACATGCAGCCTATTTTCTCCTAGTGATTTTGTATTT
Organism: Elopichthys bambusa; assembly: GCA_037101425.1. NCBI lineage: Eukaryota > Metazoa > Chordata > Actinopteri > Cypriniformes > Xenocyprididae > Elopichthys > Elopichthys bambusa. The sequence goes on from CM074449.1 coordinate 18,288,440, forward strand.
TCTTAGTGTTTAAAACACACAGAATACATCAGCCATTAAAGTTTCATTTCTGCAAAACAACCCTGATGCTTCTGGTTACGCAATGAGTGACACAATCTCAATTAAAAAGGTTTTGTTTTCCTCCACTATTGTTTAAATCTGTTTTAATATGTTTTTTATTTATTTATTTATTTTTTAACTGATGCTCATTTTTATTCAAATATTTGAATAAGAGGAATGGGCGTATCTTTAGTCCTTTTTTATTTTTCTCAGTTAGATGTTAATCTGTCAGTTTAGTGTAGTATAGAATATATAATTTATTGTGATATCTCACTGATTCTTGAGAGATGGGACAAAACATGTCCAGCAATTGTAACTGCTATTAGGTTTAAAAATAAAAATATTTTCTATTGTAAATGTTATGAGGGATTAATAATAGAATGTATTTATGATCAATGATCCCCTTCAATTTAATTTTGTCATTATTATATAAAATTTATGACACTTATTGTCTTCTCTCAACAGTGTGTCTACAGAGGAGGGTTCAGTCATTCATATGCAATAAAATGGATAAAAATGCTTTCTTTTTTTTTAAATGATGAAAAAGCTTGTTTTATCAAAAGCAACACTTAATAATATCTCATGTCAGAGCCAGTTTTTTTTTTCAATGACACATGCGTGTTTTATAAGATTTCAAAGTTGTGTCCCCACTTTTTGTCAACACCGTCAGACATTCATTAAAATGTAATAAAATCAGGGAATATCAGGGGCAGCTGTCACTCTGAGGGACCCCCTTGCCACATTCCACCTCTGCAGAGTACATCAATGTCAGACAGGCTTTAGTAAGTTTTATAGTTTTAGAATATTTTAAATCCTAATGTTAATATTTCCTGTGTCACAACCATGATATGTCAACACCCTCTTCCAATTTAAATTATTTGAAATTTTTAGATCATTTTATTCTCCTGAAGCAGGTTCTATTAGCATCTAGCATTAACAGATAAAACAAAATGTCTACTACATGAACTCCATTTGTTTTGTGAAAGAAATGCCTAATGTGTCAACACCAGCAGTGTCAACACCATAAGATTTTCGGTACGACGGTGGTGACAGGCCAATGACGGAGTTGACATTTCAACATGAAGTCATCATATTTTTGTGGTTTTCAATTTTTAATTATATTAAATATAAAATAATGTTTAGTTTTTCAAAGTTGTATAAATAATAAATATGTGACCTGTCAGCATATATTGCCTTTGTGGATTGATAGTCATCACTTCTAGCAGAGTTAGTGTTGAGGGACCATAAGGCTTAAAGGGTTAGTTCACCCAAAAATGAAATTTCTGTCATTAAAGGATTAGTTCACTTTAAAATGAAAATGACCCCAAGCTTTACTCACCCTCAAGCCATGATAGGTGTATATGACTTTCTTCTGTCTGACGAATACAATCTGAGATATTTTAATAATCACCCTGATGCTCCTAAGCTTTATAATGGCAGTGCACAGAAACCACCTGTTTGAAACTAAAAAAAAGTGTATCCATCCATCATAAACGTACTCCACACAGCTCCGGGGGGTTAATAAAGTCCTTCTGAAGTGAAGCGATGCGTTTTCAAAACGCTTTTTCCCAAGTTGAATACAGAAAGCGGTCTGGAGGAAGCAAGATATTTTACTTTATAACTTGTTAAATATGGATATTTTTCTTACAAAAACGCATCGCTTAATCGCATCGCAACCCCCCGGAGCTGTGTGGAGTACACGTTTATGATGGATGGATGCACTTTTTTGAGCTTCAAACAGGTGGTTTCCGTGTACTGCCATTATAAAGCTTAGATGCATCAGGATATTTATTAATATAACTCCGATTGTGTTCATCAGAAAGAAGAAAGTCATATACACCTAGGATGGCTTGAGGGTGAGTAAAGTATTTTTGATAAAATCCGAGAGGTATCTGAGTCCTCCATAGACAGCAATTTAACCACGACTTTCAAGGTCCAGAAAGGTATTAAAGACATTGTTAAAATAGTCCATGTGACTGCAGTGGTTCAACCTTAATGTTATGAAGTGACGAGAATACATTTTTGTGCCCAAAAACAAAACAAAAATAATGACTTTATTTAACAATATCCTCTCTTCTGTGTCATTCTTCTATGCTGTTTACGTTCAGCTCTTCCAGGCTCTAAGGATATTGTTGAATAAAGTCTTTATTTTTGTTTTGCTAACATACTCACTGTTTGTTGTGTTTGTTTTAATACAGTAATTGATTGATTCAATGTATTTGACAGTTAAAATGACTACAAACTCGTCACCACTGTCAGATGTGTCAACTCCGTCAGTTCTATGTCACGTCCGTCAGATTAATATTTTGATAATATTTTAATAATAATTAATAATATTATGATATTTTATATTTGTTGAGGAATAGTTGGTCATAGGTAAAAATCTAATCTGTCTGCTAACATGAGAATGTGTTTTGAAATGTTAAAATCATCTTGATTTCTGTTAAAGATAAAGTTAAAGTTTATCAAATTTCACAGTCCAATTTAAGAAACACAGATGGAAATCTTTATAATAATTATATATACACATATTAATAGTTTTTTTTTTTTTTTTTTTTGGCCTCTGTCTGCCTTGGTAAAAACTAATGTTTACTATACTTGTTATAGGCCCTGCATAATGTGTATCAGTTTATCAGTGTACAGGTGTACTGCAGCACAGTTTATTTTCCAGAAATATTGGAATATAACATGGATTGTTTTATCAGCAGAGCTTGGATCGTGGACCAAAGCTCCCTTTCCCCTCTTATGGAAGTTTCATCTCCACCCTGAATCACAAAAGAGAGTCAGGCAGCCAAAGTCTCTCTTCTCCATTCCTGCTACCTGCAGTTAAACAAGGTCAGACCCCTTCCAGCGTTTTGGCTAATTCTTGTTAGATAACTTAATTATCAAACAAATTTTATACATCCACAGTCTGTGCCTTAGGTCTACAAGCTGGTAACACAAGCAAAGGTTCTTTGGCTTAAATATTATATGCATGAGGGATTTAAAGGTAATTCCCTTTTACAAAAATCTCATTGCATTTCAAAGCTGTTGATTCGGCTGCTTTGAATTAATAACCACTTCACTGTTTTAAGCAGATGTTTTCCTTTCTTTGTCTTGGAGATCAAAGATGTTGTCTATGTGATGCATTCATCTTCAAGTCTCTGACAAGGCACAAGTGTGTTCACGTCTAACATGTCTTTAGCACAGATGAGCAGGGGTCTCATTATAAGGGTGCTACACAGGCTAGGGGCCTGACGCAGTGCTAAAGCTCGTTAAATATCTCACTTTACCTTGTAAATTCACTGGCTGAACTTGTGAAAACATCAGTTGTTTCTACTCTAGTCCACAAGTACAAATCGTTTTGTTGAATTTTAACTCATTAGCCTTAATCAGTGCATTTGTTGAGAATGAAAGGACTAGGGTGTCTTTAAATAAAATAACACTCTGTGCTGATTGTAATTGCATGTTATCAGGTAGTTGTTGGAATGCTGAGAGTCATTGCTTAGTTAGTTGTTTCTGATAAGATAATGACAAATAATTGTTAGCTCGAGAGTGATTGCAAAAATCCCCTTGGAGAGCATGATGAACGGCCCACCTTGATCATATTGTCAGCTGCTGTCTGATTCATTTTGTGTGTGTTTGTTTTCAGTGAGAGAGCTTCCCCCAATATGTCCAGATGTGAGACAGAAGCATCGTATCTCTATTGATGTTCTCCCTCCAGAGGTGAAGGCTCGTTTTGTCTCAGAACCCATTATTCCTATTCGGACCAAAACCGCCAAAGAGTTTCAGTACGTACTTATCCTTCCCTCAGTCACTCGCAGTATTCCCAGATCAGTTACAGTATGTTTAACCTTGCCTTTTTCTGGCTGTAGGGACGATGTTGAAAGGGCAACTATCTCAGGGGATTGGAAGCAAGTTCATGATTTCTACTTGACCACATTTGACTCCTTTTTGGAACTCAATGGTGCCTTTAAGGTGTGTTGAAGCTCCCAATACAGTGTGTACAGTTTTTTTGGTCACACTTTATACTAGGTGTCTTTAACTACAATGTAATTGTACATGTACATGTAATTATTGTGTATATGTAAATATACAGCTGTTAGCTGTAATTAAATTTTTTAAATGTACAATTGTAAAAACATGTATGCACACAGTAAGTGCATTGTGTCAAATGATCAATTTAAATGTTAGTACATGGTAGTTAAAGACCTTTTTTAATTAGGTTGCTGTTGATTGTTTTCATATTGCTTGAAAACTCTATTGCGCATAAGCTTACTTTGCTAAAGTGCCCAAATTAATCACAGCCCTCTGTAAATTATCTGTTAATTTAGTGTGTGTAAAATGTAACAACAATGATTTAATATATAACAGTTTAAAAAAATATTCCACTAGTTGCACACTTACTAATAGCAATAGAATTGAATTGTCTAAATGTGTCTTTATTTGGACTTTTGAATAATGGTAATTTTATGAATGAAACATCCTTTTATGTATAGCCAGTGTTTTTAATAAGAACAGTGAAAGTCAGTGGAAAACGTAACTGTGAAAGTCAGGAAAGGAGGAAAACTGAACATTTTGGTCTCCAAATGAATCAATGAGCTCATTCAGGGAGAAAAAGAAACATCTGCATATGGTTTCATCAGAAAATTTCATTCTTATATGAGGTGAATGTTTTGCCATTCATTTTATATAGGAAGTATATATAAAATGCACCATGTTAGTGGATAGAAAGTGTGCTTAATGTTTTTATGTTGTAATGTTCTCCTTAGAAAGAAGCAAATGCTCCCTTCAACACTATTGAAGACTCAGGAATAAACATCAAATTTGTCAATATTGTTTATGATGCCTTACTCCACACGGTACGTAAAGAAACGTTTCATTACAAGTTCTAGCAAGTACTAAGTTCTAGTAATTGAATTACACAGTAAGCTATTGTGCTCTGTCTGTTGTTTTGAATTTGGTTTTAACAAAATTGGTTTAATCTGGCTAATTTGCAGCCTGCAGACACACAGAAATCAGTCCTGAAGGGAATTATTAATAGCTTATTAAGAGAATGGAAAGGGTGAGTAGTGCATTGTGTTCTCTCATTGAAGCACTAAAAGAGGACATGAAGTCTTTGCAGAAAATTCTGATTTAAAAAATCACTGAGAGCTTTGTTTCTGTATTTTTAGGCCCCGCACAAAGGATGACCTTAGAGCATATTTTGTTCTTGTGCAGGTAATGCTATTCTTTTTACACACTTGGGCTTTCTTTGTGTTCATAAAGAAATGCATGAATTTTCTGTTTATCTCTTAAAGGGGGTGGGGGGGTGGGGGGTGAAATGCTATCCCATGCTGACTTATTTACACTGTTAAAGAGTTGCATTCTCATGCTAAACATGGCCAAAGTTTCAAAACATGAGGTGGACATATGACAGAGTATTTCTGTGCCAAATACACTACGTCCGGACTGGGTTTTTTTCGAATATGGCCTGTATGACGTCAAAAGAGAGCGGAATTCCTTGTATAGGCACTTCTCCCTGATAAGCATGTACACGCACATCACCCAGAACAAGAGCAAGAGCACGCCCATCAACGCGCTTCATTCGGGATACTGAAGCCGAGAGATTTTTCAACAATGGCTGTGTCCCAGTTCAGGGGCTGCACCCTTTGAAGGCTGCATACATCATCGAGGCAGTCTCATTTAAAAAAATAAGTGTTAGATTGCAACGTAAGAAAGGAATTACAGTATTTTAGACCTCACAATTAATATCAGTCAACTTTATTATGGTTACTTTTCTTAAATATGACATCCTTGATGAGGTATTCAGCCTTCAAATGCGATCTCCGAAGGACACAGCCTCCGAAATGAGACGCAGCTCCTGTCACCAAAGGAGTATGTTTTTAGTTGTGAGGGAAAGATTACCTTTTTCAGCTTCCCAAAAAACCCAGCGTTAAGGGAACAGTGGATGAAGTTTTTTTTCCGGGGCAGCAACGGAGTTATGCACGTATGTTTGTTTGTTCCCAGGATTTTGGTGATGAATACTTTGTAAACAAGTCCTAGTTCGGTGCTGGATTTGCAGATCGTGGGTGGTGATCAGATGTCTGTGTTTTGTTGTCTGTCGGCGCACAAGTGCATGAACGTTTTTGTTCCCTTTGTATTTATAATGATGTCGCTGACATCAGCAAAAGCTGCGCATGCTTGTGACTCTTTAGCTCCACCCATGGCACTGACGGCAGGCACGCCTCCAGGTTTTCGGAAAGACTTTCGGAAAGACTCGGTTTAGCGTATCTATCTTTTATAAATATGATAAAACTAAAGACTTTTTTGAGATATTAAGGATGTATTGTTACTCTAGATGTACTCAAGATTAACATGAGATTGGCAGAAACTGTGTGTAATACCCCCCCCCCCTTTAAGAAACCAATGCTTTCTTTTACTATAGAATCCTAGCTTGATGAGTTCAGTTTCAGTTTTAGTGAAGATACTTTGAAACTACTTTAAAGCCATCAGAATTTGAGTCAGAATACAGTCAAGATACAGTACTTTTAAAAAAGTAGCTAACTACATTGTAGCTGTTTATTAGGACAGTATTCTAAATGTATACTATAAGATAATATTGTTTCTTGTTCTAATCAGAGCAATATTTATTTTCTAGTTTTTATTGTCATATTACGGTGGCAGAATTAACAGTGTTCACAAAAATGTATTTAAAAAATACAACTAATAACATTCGAAAACATTTGAAAACAAATTGATATCCGCATGTAATTAAATAATGTGCAACAAAAAAAGATATGGGGACTGCACTGATCAGTGATTCATTTATTTTATCAGCGAATCTTAGTCGACCTATGGATTGGTTACGTGAATCATATAAACTAACTTATATACGAGAGTGAGAGAAGATAGTTTAGGAGAGTGTGTCTAAATATTGCCTCAACTCATTTTTGCACAATAAAATGCAATTAACAAATATAGTGTTGTTGAGTTTCGATGCTCATTGCAAAAAATTTGTTTTAAGTTAGCGTTACTTTTTAGTCTTTTAGATACCCCAACACTGCTGATCTCTAAACTCCTCTTACTAGTTACCAAAGCCATGCCATTAATTATAAAATTGCCTTAGTTACACAGAACCCAAAGACATGTGATACTTTTCTGTAATACCTGTAATTTCCCAAACCAGTTATCTGTGTGCAATACTATAGATGTGCACTTACACAGTAAAATTGCTCTAATCTTTCTTTGAGTTGCCCTTTGTGTTGGCAGCCATGTTAAACACCCCAGGCTGAGTAAGAGGCTAAACGGAGTCGCAGGAAACTCTTGATCTCCTCTCTCACCACATGGCCCATTGACTCCAGCCATAGCTCTGCTCTGGTGCAGACAGATCGTGAGCTAAGTGTTTACTTCACACATGACCAGTGCAGGCTGGCCTGGGACTGTCCAAATAAGGAAACAGCAACTGGATTTAAGCCTGGGAAGCCGTGGGCAGAGAGAGAGAGAGAGACGATGGCTTGGTTTGCTAAGATTCGGTTCATTTTGGGGTTTCAGCTTTATAAAACATTTTTTCTCTCTCTCCATTTGATGGGGATCAGTGGTGGTGGGAGTTAGACGTTTTCATAAACAGAAGCATGTACAGATGTTGTTCTTCGCATATAGTGTTATTCATCCCCAGACTGTTGATGGGCTCCCTGACCTACATTTCTCTGGAGGACATGGTGAAATTGAAAAGCAGAGGCAATTACTGGGCTGATCTGTCTGCCACTAATGTCAGGCAGCCTCTGTATTATTTGCGTTCACTGTGCCTAAGGAAGGGATGAGATCATGCTGGAGAGGAAAAGAGCTGGTTTCCGCTGCAATGCCACTTCTTATTAAAAGCCAGACTTCTTTCTCTGCTCCTAAACGAAAAGTTATATTTCCTTTTTGAAGTTTGCTGAAATGCTTCTCTGTGTCGCAGAACCCTCAGTACACCAGCCCAGCCACATATGTCATCTATGCACACTTACTGAGGCAAATAGCAGCCCTGGCTGAAGCGGACCACCATTTTCTGATGCACTGGTTTAAAAAGTGAGTCCGACGCAGCTAGTCTGTACAAGAGAGCAATCCACAATGCTAAAAAGTCTAGCTCTGTTTGTTTTAAATAATTTATTGCTTTTAAATAAAATGTGTGCAGTTTATGTGTGAAACGTCATTAGGATACAATACCATTCAAAACTTCAGTAAGATATTTTTTATTTGTTGGTGTTGTTGAAGAAATTAATTCTTGACCTTGTTTCTTTTAAATAAATTAACTACTTGCCTTTTTTAAATCTTAAGTAGTTGTGAAATATATAAATTCAACAAATAAATTTGAATTGTGCACTATATAACAGCCAAGGCAACTGGTGTCAAGGCATTACACAAATTGACAGTAAAAACAGAAGTGTGTATGGATTATATCTTTCTGTTTACGATGTTTCATCTTTCAGGCTGCCTCAGAAGCGTTTCAAACAGCTGGTGGAGCGCTTGCAGCTCTTCATCACCACCCGCCTATTTCCTGCCAAACCAGAAGAGTTGCCGCCCATGGCCAAATGCTCTTGGTGGATTCCCTCAGCCACTAAAGTCCTTTCCCTGCTTAGTGAGTACCACTGTGATAGCCACTAGAGAGAGATTGGAGAAAGTCAAGATGCTTTCCCATAATCTTTTACAGCTGAATCTTAACAAAAACAACAAAAAAAATTCTTACATTGATCTTGTTTTAACAGATGCGGCAAACAGCATTTCCTGTCCCCCTATCATCCCTTTCACTGATTTCTACAACCTAACCCTGGACCACATAGACTTTATGGAGGATTACCACACGTGGCAGGCTCATGGAAATTCAAGCAGGTGTGACAGCAAAAATATCTTTTCAAAATAAAATATTGTCTGAAAAAATAAAGTCTTATTGTTTATGCAATTTTGCATCTCAAGCAAATTTTCTTGTTTTAAGGATGTTAGCGAAAGTATGATTTATGTGTGAAACGTCATTAAAATAAACTACAATTAAGTTAGGTTTTTAATTAAATTAATTTTTTTCATTTACATTTTGTCAAGTGAAGTCACCTTTATTTATATAGCACTTTTTACAATACAGATTGTTTCAAAGCAGCTTTACAGTGATAACGCAACAAAGTTTGTTTTAACAACTCTAGAAAACATGGTGTCATTGTCCAGCTTAATAATTTCATTGTTGATTAATTTCCATTGTAAACAAGTTATTAACTTAGTTCATTTATCTATAAAGCAGCTCAGTGATGTCATTGTCCAGCTCAGTTCAATGTTTTGATGTTATAAAAAAAGATTTTAAATAAATGCTCTTCTTTAGAACTTTCTATTCATCAATCCTGAATCCTGAAAAAAATGTATCATGGTTTCCACAAAAATATTATTACATCTGTTTTCAGCATTGAAAATAATAATAATAAGACAGAATGTTTCTTCAACACTAAATTACTATTTTAAAATGGTTTGTGAAGTACGATGTGATACTTAAGACTGGAGTAATGGCTGCTGGAGTAGATTACATTTAAAAAATGAATTAAAATATACATTTTAAGTTATTTTAAACTGAAATAATATTTCACAATATTACTGTTTTTACTGTATTTTAAACATATAAACACATAATAAATAAATACAGCCTTAGTGAGCATAAGAGACTTCTTTCAAAAATATTATAAAATCTTACCAACCCCAAGTATTGAATAGTAGTGTATGCTTAAAAAATAAATCATTATTTGTTAATGGGATTAGAAGCAATTTGACCTTGTTGTAAAGATGCTGAGATAAATTTACTGAAAATCAAGATACAAATAATTATTTAGATTGCATTTATTTTTTATTATTAGTTTGTTTGTTTTATTTTTTGCAGTTAACCCTAACCAGTATAACTCGTTAATCAACCTGGCCGATATATTGGTCTATCACTAGTGTACACTTTAAACTCCTCCCCCCAAAAAAGTAATTTCTGATCTATATTTTTCTCAGGTTCACCTTCTGTCAGTTCCCTTTCATCCTGTCCACAGTGGTGAAGAAGGCCATCATCCAGAGAGACTCTGAGCAGCAGATGATCAGCATGGCCAGGGTGAGAATTCACATGCACAAAGAGCTCTCACTATAGCCAAAACTGTCTTAAGATGAAAAAGCTAGTCTCTGTTTGAGAGAATATGTCTTCTAGTCTGAGAGTATTTTCTGATAACAATCCTAGCATGGGTGGGGCAGCATAATCGCCATTCCTATGGCTCTCTCCCAAACATATGTGTCCAGACTGTAGGATAAACAGACATGTGGCTAGAGAATAATATCATCATACACCGCAAATAGATAGACATCATCTGTCTAAGAAATGTGTTACTCAGAATCAAGACATCTAGGGGCATGGAATAAAATCTAGATGTGGCCATGTTCTGTAAACTTGTTTCTTCCAGGGGAATGTTAACTAATAAATGCATTCCTCTCTATGTCTAATGCAGCAAACTCTGGTAGACAAGGTCTCTCGCAGGCAGAGGGTGGATATGAGTCTGCTGTTTCTCAACATTAAAGTTAGGCGTCTGCAGCTGGTCAGTGACTCACTGGATGAGGTAATACTTCTCGGTCCAGATCTCTAAACGTAGAATTGCGTCTTGTTCCTGGAGATGTTACCATGAGTTCCTTTGAACCACTGAAAACTATTTAGCTCTATAGTAAGAAAAACTTTTGTATGGGCTGCATTGCTCTGGATAAAGTAGCACAAACCTACATTTTGTTTTCCTAGGCTGAAAGGATTTTCAGCCAAAAGCATTTACATTATGTTCTGGAAAGTTCTAAGTCTGGCTAAAACTTAATTTGGAAAAATGGCCCCTCCATAAATGTGTTCCCTTTTTTAATAGCTTTCGAGAAAGCGAGCAGACCTGAAGAAAAAACTGAAAGTGACGTTTGTTGGGGAAGCAGGGTTGGACATGGGTGGACTCACAAAAGAGTGGTTTCTTCTCCTGATTCGACAGATTTTTCACACAGACTATGGTAAGATGGTCAAGACAAATAGTGCCAGTCTTGGATGAAATACAGCTGGTATATGCTACATAAAAGCAGTCTTGTTTCCCCATAAAAATATCAAATACATTGCAAAATGGCAAAACATATTAAGATTAAATGTTTATTCTTAACTTCTTAACAAAGATGTCTCCTCACTAACAAACTTTAGTAAGGTTTATGTTAAAAAATCACAATAGTTGATATATTTATATATATATATATATATATATATATATATATATATATATATATATATATATATAAAAAATCAGGTACTTTTCTAATGGTGTGGCACTTATTAATATTTTAACTAGGGATGCGCCTATCAGATACTAAGATCGGATATCGGCTCTGATACTGCCATTTTTGCTGGATCGGGTATCGGCCTGACGGGACCGATCCAAATCCGATATTGTGCACGTACTAGGCTATTCTGTGTTATTGTTAAGCCCCACAAAAGGCACAAAAACATTAAAAAGCACCATAAAGTTTTCGTGCACTTTATTCCAAGTGCTCTGAAGCCATTCCATGGTTTAATTTGAGGTACAGATAAATAATAAAGTCGTTAGATGAAAGTTTACGTAAATGCCTCCCTCCGCTATGGCTGTTAGTCAATTCAGCATTCAAACTGCGTGTCGCGTTCGGTTACGACAGTCAACATAGTGAAACTCTCCAAGACGATTAAATGCTTCTATTATTATACTTTATCTGTAGACAAAGATACCGGTAATACAATACGCATCAATATATCTTTACTTCTTGCTTTGAACTTTTCAATGCGGTGCGCTCCCACTGCCGCTGCGCGCTGTGACTCCATGTTGCTTCAAGCGCATCATTCTGCACACGGGATGCGCATAAGCGCGTTGTGCTGCTCTGTATTGGAGCCGTTCATATTATAAATACTTTTGCGCAATGAAAGATTGTTAATAGCCTTTTTTGTTCTGTCCTATCTATCATATGTTGCTGCCTCATTAAATAATCTGCGCTATAAATTTAAAAGAAATGTCTTTTAATTTTATAGTATATATTTATATATAAATATATTTAGTTTATGTCATTTGTGTTGCAAACATTCATGAAAAACGAGTCATGAGTCATGGATGAAGGAGTCAGCTGGACTCCTGTTTATTTTGAATGTCTACCAAGCTAGTGAAGCTATTGGTTTATTTACAGTTGTTGCACTGATGCACAATTATTTAATAAGTAATTCACTACATTTGTGTCTGTTTTTTATTTTGTTTTACAAAGTTAGGAAAGTAATGTTTAAGTCAAGACTGATGCCTTGCACAAAAGAATGATCCGTTTCTCTTCCACACAGTAAGGTATATAGTTTATTAGGTAATTCAGCACTTTTGTATTATTATTACTTGAATATCGGATTGGTATCGGCCGATACTGAATCCCAGGTATCGGAAGCGGGAAAAAAGGCAGATCGGAGCATCCCTAATTGTAACTCCAAATTATTAAAATATCTGATTCAACAGGGTGCTCTGTAAGAAAGTACCAGTGTCTGGGACAGGCTTTCAGTCGTCAGTTGTTACTTTGCCTATTTTATATTCATTTCTATTTTCATTTTAATTTCTAGCCTACTTTACTTCATTTGCTAGGTGCTTCTCATTAATGTTAATTGTTCTATCTGTTTTCTTTTTGTCATGTTACAGGCATGTTCACATATGTGAAGGAGTCTCAGTGTCACTGGTTCAGCAGCTGGAAATGTGACAACTACTCTGAGTTCCGATTGGTTGGAGCCGTATCCTTTAATTTCCCTGCAGTTTATACAGTATAGGTGGTCACGTGTGGGTGTGACAAACTTAAAATAGTGCATAAATATAGAGTCAGCTCCCACTTGGCACACACTTCTGAGGTTCATTCTCGTCCTTCTGTTTTCTGGTGGGAAATGTATTTTCTGCCACCAATCTGTGCTATGATGATGTGAAAATGGAGCGTATGCTATTTTTATGCCATGTGATTTCTAAATTTCAATTACACAGGCTTATAATGCAATATGACACTAATGAAAGATGCACAGATATAGTTATGGTTATGAAATGGTTTTGTAAATTATGTGGTGCGTGTACGGGCACGTGTCAAGACCTGGTCCTCACGGTGCTCTCGGGAATGTGTGAGGAGAGACACGGTGGCAGCCAAAGCCTGCCATGTCCTGCTGTTACCCCTCTAATTGTCCCCTCTGGCTCGGGCTTCTCGATACATGTGGCTGCCGGTCCAGCGCATGACACAGCCTTTGAGTTCCCTCTCCTGCAGCACAGAACTGCTGTGTCACATCAGTAAAAACTTATGAAATAAAGATTCTTTTGTTTTGTCCCGTTAACAGCCGGGGCTCGGTTTGTGTTGTCTCATCGCTCGGTTTGTGCTCGGTTTGTGCAGTCCTCATGGAAACAGTCCTGCCTGTCTGCTCTCTCCCTTCTCTCTCTCCTGAGCTGAGGACTTTTTTCCATCGCCCTCGCTACACATATGGAGAGCACATGGGGTTGAGTTGTCAGCTACAGCTGAAAGCACTTATTCGCAGGACTCTTCACATTTTCCTCTAAATGTATTATACACCTGTTGGGTGTTCTTCCATGCATCTTACTGTGATGCTTTAGTTGATGTTGTGATATTAGGAAATATGAAAGGACTTGTGTAATTTCTGCACCACTAGTGGCACCAAAGTGTTTCATCTGCTCCCTTCATCTCCAGTTGGTATTCAGTTGGGCCGCTCAAACAGATCACAATTCCATTTGCTTCCACTAGTTGCACAGAAATTACAAGATGTCTCCCGAATGCAATCTTTACATTACGCACTTATACTATGCACTATGTAGTGAACCATCTAGTGTATGGTTTTTTAAAAGTTTATGTCGTCCAACATCAGTGTCTGATAGAAGTGACAGTTGAGTGCATGAAGTGTCCAACATCCACACTTTTTTCGGCTAATTAAGTGCATCATCTGGGTATTTGAAGTACACTTTTTTTTTCTTTCTTTTTTTTTTTTTTGGAAAAAAAAAGCAAGGCAGGGTTCTATCCATCACTTGTTGGTTAGATAGATCTGAAGCTGATTGTAAGAAAGGAATGGGATGATCAGACAAAATGATTAGAGAAGTCTGGCGTACGTCACCAGGAAGATTAAGTTATGATATATTGATTAAAATGTATAAGGTCAAAAAATTAAACATGCATGAATGAATAGTTAACAATAAGATCAAAAACATGCATTTAGAAAACAGATATGGTGAATTTTCATTTTATGCCGTCAAATTTAAAGGATGTATCAAGATTTATTTCTTATGGTGACATATTGAAAAAAGGAAGTTGGGCTTGAGACATATCAAAGGGCTCAAAGGGACACACCTAATTAGGCGTCTTTTAATATCCCACAATCCTGTACATATAAACTACTGTTCAAAAGTTTGGGGTTGGTAAGAATTTTGTCTTTTGTCTTATGCTCACCAAGGCTGCATTTATTTGATCAAAAATACAATAACAACAGCAATATTGTGAAATATTATTACATACATATACATATTACATATTATTTTAATTGTAAAAATGCAATTCATTCTTGTGATAGCAAAACTGAATTTTCAGCAGCCATTACTTCATTCTTCAGAGACACATGATCCTTCAGAAATCATTAAATTAATATGCTGATTTGATGCTCAAAATCATTTCTCATTATTATCATCAATGTTGAAAACATTTGTGCTACTTAATATTTTGTCAGAACCATGAACTTTTTTTCAGAATTCTTTATGAAATATAAAGTTTGAAAGAACAGCATTTATTTAAAATGGAAATCTTTTGTAACATTATAAATGTATTTACTGTCACTTTTAATCAATTTAATGTAATCCTCTGTAGAAACAAAAAAAAAAAAATTAATTTCTCTAAAAAGTCTTACTGACCCCAAACGTTCGAATGGTAGTTAAGAAATGTTTATTTATTTATTTATTTATTCCATTTATTAATATTTATTCCAAATATTTGCTTGGTTATGACTAAAGCTCGCTTGACCTTGCTTTAGATCATTAGACATGGCAATTATGGAAAGCAGACTGTCAAAGGTGCCTTCATACAAACCACTGCCTGTGAAATCATTGACCGTCAAGCAGTGAGGACGCTGCCTTTGGTTTCAGAAGGCTGGAGGTGTGTGTCAGGTCTTTGAATCAGCAGCTGTGTGCACTTAACCCCATCTATCAGCTTATGGGCTTGGCTGTGTATAACAGCATCACACTGGACATCCGCTTCCCCCCCTGTGTCTACAAGAAGCTGCTGACCCCGCCCATTATGCCGTGTGACCTCGACACCCCCGTTGGCATGGCGACCCTCACCCTGGAGGACCTCCAGCAGATTATGCCTGTATGTACACAAGCTGTGACACACCACATGGCATAACATTCAGTCCAGCCAAATCCTGATGAACACAGAGTTAGTCAGTCGCTGATGGGTGAACCACCAGCTGTCATTGTGCAGTGTAACACATTATTATTCCAGTATGAAGTAATGATATCCAGCAGCCCATATAGCTTATATGTACTATTTAGATGTGTTGCTCATTATATGGTGACATTGAGCTCACTCAGCCAAATATAGACTGTGTAGATGGCTGACAGAATAACACTGAGTCACTGGAAGCAGAAAAAGCTTTTGTTATCGTTTACCAGGGTGTCACCCAGCCATCACAGGCTCACACACTCCTGTTGTCTAGTCTCCTGGATGCGATTAATAAGCCTCAGATGGTGCATTGTTCTGAAGACAGCAGTAATAGTGCTCTGTTGGCTTTCAGCTCTGCTGATAAAGTCATGCCTGTCTTGTGAATCTCAAAACGGCCTTTGAAGTATCATGTTTTTTTTGTTTTTTCTTTTGAACTCCTTAACCCTTCAAATGCTAGTTTCTCGTGTTCTGTTTCTAATATAGCAAAATATCAAGTACAAAATGTCCTGTTACTGTTACTTATTACTGTTAATTATGAAACAAACAAGTTAGCAAAAAAACATCTGAATGTATACAAGTCTGATTTTACTTACAAAAGTTTGGGGTAAGTTTTTTTTAAAATACTTTTATTCAGCAGTGATACATTAATTTGATCAAAAGTGACATTTATAATGTTGCAAAAGATTTCTATTTCAAATAAATGCTGTTCTTTTGAAGAATATTGAATCCACATAATCATGGTTTCGACATTCGACATAAGGTTTTTAACATTTATGTTAATAAGAAATATTGCTTGAGTATTCGTCCAAACATTTAAGAAATCCAAATCAGCATATTAGAATGATATATGCAGAATTGTCACACTGAAAACTGGAGAAAATTCAAAATTGATTATTAAATTAGTTATTTCCAATTTTAATAATATTTCACTATGCTACTGTTTTTACTGTATTTTTGTTCAAATAAATGCAAATAAATGCATTTTTTTTTTTTTTTCAAAAACATGAAATATTCTTAGCAGTTCCAAACTTTTGAATGGGAGTGAAGTTCACTTATTTACCAAACAGAATTGGACTAGGCATTTAACACCAATCTTGTAAATCCACCGCTGAATAAATCGTACATTTGTACAATTGGACTTTTGACTCAAAACCTTCTAGTTAATGAGATACAAACCTTGTAGCAATCAACTTCACTGTTTGACAACTAGCCCTGGTCTCCCCTATATCATTACAGTTTTGTATTGTTTTTTTAAATGGTATATTATTAAATATCACAGGCAGATTTTAAATACATTTAATTAGGGGTAAATCATGATTGAATGTACTACTAATCTAATGTGTGTTTTCTTTGAGGACATAATGATATGCCTGTTCAAATTCAGCAATAGCCTCTCCTGTGTCCAGCAGAGGGCGCCCAATATTAGCTATTTCTTCTGCAGCAACACACTACAGACACACTACACATAATACAGACTAGTATGTATGCTGAAATATAATGTACAAGAGGTTGATTATATTTTGAAAAATTAGTTAAGCTCTGCTTTCATATTGATTTCCCTTCACTCTCCTGTTACTGCAAAGTCAGATTTAATTGAGCCAGATGTTCTGTTTTAACGGTCTCTGGCTTCCTCCAAACTTACATAACTGCCTGCGGGCGTTGTTTGCTTCCTTGTTTCAAACTTTTTTCAAAGGTAATGTGGACGTGGAACCTCTAAAGCTACTTTCTTAAAATGAAAAAAAAAAAAAAAAAAAAAAAAGCAAGATTTTCACCATTTGCCTCAAACAGCACAAACATCCCATCTGCTTTTATTTTATTAGCCGCACAGACTTTGAACAGAAAATGAAGTGCAGCCCTATAACAATATTTAATGCTCTCATTGTCACAGATACCTCACATAATGTCACATATGCTGAGACATTAGTAATTTCTACTTTATTGTATTGTTAATGCAGTTTTTTATGATTTGTATTGAAAAGTGTTCCTTCTACTGCAAAGTAAATTCAGAATATTTATCTAAAGTGCTTCTGTGTGCATTTCAGGATCTTGCTCATGGGCTTGGGGAACTCCTCAGCTATGAAGGAAATGTTGAAGAGGACTTCTACACCACGTTTCAGGTGAGTCCCCTCTAAACTTGACTTGTACAATCAGGATGTTTGCTCTCGTTCCATGGTATCTAATAGATAAGCATGTTTGTCCGATTGAACTAGACTATCAGTTCTGCAGATAATGGAAATGGAGGTCATTTCTGTACGTGTTTCTCTAGGTTTTTCAGGAAGAACTTGGAGTGGTCAAGTCATATAATCTGAAACCAGGAGGGGACAAGATCCCTGTAACCAACCTAAACAGAAAAGGTGAGAAAGTCTCCCGTCTAGTTATGTGCATGACTGGGTTTTCCCTTTTCAACATGAATTGCCTCATTGTCTTGTTCCTGCTTCTGAAGGATTGTGATCT
Source organism: Elopichthys bambusa (assembly GCA_037101425.1). Taxonomy (NCBI): domain Eukaryota; kingdom Metazoa; phylum Chordata; class Actinopteri; order Cypriniformes; family Xenocyprididae; genus Elopichthys; species Elopichthys bambusa. The sequence goes on from CM074449.1 coordinate 18,306,359, forward strand.
GTTTGTCCCTGCACAGAATACATCCAGCTCTACATTGATTTCCTGCTGAATAAGTCCATCTACAGGCAGTTTGCTGCTTTCTATCATGGTTTTCACAGTGTTTGTGCCTCAAATGCCCTGATGGTGAGTTTGCTGTATAGTTTTTGTCAAAATCCTCATTGCATGGTAATTTAATAAGAAATTCTGAGGGTAATACTCTGGAAGCAAGTGAGTAGAAGCCAAGAAACAGCTTGACATTTCACTCCAGCTAATCATTTTTAACAGTTAGTGCTGTTGTGAGGCACAGCAAGCTCTGGAATATTCTACTAGTGGCTCTCAGACAGAGAGAGTTTCAGTGGCAGGAGAGAGGGTAGGGTCTGTGGGCCATTTTGTGTGTGTGTGTGTGTGTGTGTGTCTGTGTGAAGGCTACATCTGTGTATAGGCCATCCCTTCCCCCTCTGTTGGAAGGGTGCCCTGTAACTGGGCCTGCTTTGTTTGTTCAATCTCCATACCGTATCCAGGCTCTTCTGCTACTGGCTGGGAGAGACCTCAGACTTCAAGGTTGTATAGAATAAATACATAGAGACCCCCAGAAAATTGCAAGTCTCTTGCCCTGCTTAGCATGTCAATTGGAATCTGAACAAAGGCACAGTTTCTCGCAGACTTTACACAGCTCATGAGTATGTCACATAACATGCTCTCCTCCATTTGTTTAAATACAGCCAGTGCTGACTCAATGAAGTGGCTAGTTTATGATTTCTATTCGTGGCTGTATATCCATTTCAATTTATATTTTGTCTGAAAGAATATCCAGTATAATTTAAAGAGACCAAAACTGATAGACATTATTGACTTCCTTCCTGAACTCTTTAGACTCTTTTATTTTTCATGCCAAGCTGTTGTATGGTGGGAAAATGTCATTATTGTGATTTATGGATAACAATGTTTTGTATCAGCAGAAGTTGAAGTTGTTTTGTTGTTGCTTATTATGCATGTTGGCACTAGTTGACATTCCCTGCAATTTGCTGAGTTAATAGTTCTTAACTAAAATTCTTGTGTCTTAACACATGTTGAAGGAGTGTGTTTCAAACTGTGTGCTGGAATAGTCTGCATAAGAAACCAATACAAATTTTCTTTCTTATTGTAAAACTTTCCGTTGTAAGAACAACGCTGACTTTCATTGAACCTAAAACTACAAATGGTATGTTCAGGATCATGTGTATTTGTTGAATATTTTTCTCTGTGCACCAGGGAAAATAGCAAATTGCATGTTTGTTTATCTTGGCGAGGATTCAGCCTCGATTTAGACTTCCCAATATGGTGCTGCTCTCTTAATCGAGATGGACACAGAAAAAAAGAAAAGCACTGAGATAGTCATTTCATCAGACCATTTTAAGAAATGATCAGCCTGTGAGTCATTGGTTTCTCTCTGGGTTCACTGAACTGCACAATCACCGGTTGCTCTGCTCAGTTTTTTTCACTCTGTATGCTGTAGGATCAGCTGGTTGGTTATCAGAGTGACGGTGGTGAAATAGTGTAACAACGAGAAAAGATAAACATAATTTCAGACCTCCTCTGGCCTGATTCCACTAGCCATGACTTTAGACCCTCCCCATCTTTAGTTATTATGCAACAGCTGACTGTGTCCCTGGCTGCTTATGTAAGAGGCTCTGTAACGGTAATATCTGACTCACTGGTCCTGGTGTGGTGTGAGGCGGGGAGTTGATGGGGGTTAGGGGAGGGGAAGGACGTGGCAGATTGGTTTTGACCATTACTACCTATTTTGTGGCTTAAAGACATATCCTTATCTTTCAGTGTCTCTGTCTTTCACACTGTCTGCCTGTTTCTCAACACACTGCACAGCACAGTCTCTGGACTTGCAGGGTGTGGCAATAGAAAGGGTAATACCAACATGGAGTCATTTTACTTTATCCTTTCTTGGTGTGAATGAAACGTGTGATGCAAAACATTGTTTAATATGACTGCTTCGTTTAAATAAATACTGTTCTTTTGAACTTTCTATTCTTCAAAGTATCCTGAAAAAAGTATCACAGTTGTGCTGCTAATGTTTTTCTGGAAACCATTTTCAACATTGATGATAAGAAATGTTTTTGAGCACAAAATCAGCATATTAGAATAATGTCTGAAGGATCATGTACAGTAACACTAAATACTGTAGTAATGGCTGCTAAAAATGTCAGCTTCCATCACAGGAATTAATTCTATTTTAAAATATATTAAAATAGAAAACATTTTTTTTATTTGTTATAATTTTCCAGAATATTAATGATTTTACAGTATTTTGATGAAAATATATATAAAGTGTTACCCATACTTTTTTGTTGCAAAGTTTATGTCCAGGTTAGGGGGCAAATCAAATGCATTATTTTTTATACTTTATTTGAATGAAAACATTTTATCCCACAAATATGCATGTAATTACAACAATGGCAGTACTATAAGGACTCATTAAATCTATCATTTATGTAGCTTTTGAGGCCAGAAGAGGTTGAGATCCTGGTTTGTGGAAGTCCTAATCTGGACATGGGCTCTCTGCAGCGAGTGGTGCAGTATGAGGGCTACAGCAAGACTGATCCCACCATTCGGTACATATCTTGTTTACAATTTGTTATAGTCATGCTTTCACATGCATGCCTATCAGTGGAAAAATGACTGTTTGTTCTGGTGTTGCAGGGCCTTCTGGGATGTGGTTCTGGCCTTTTCTTTGGAGCTGCAGAAGAAACTGCTCCACTTTACCACAGGAAGTGACCGCGTTCCTGTGGGGGGAATGGCCGACCTCAACTTCAAGATCTCCAAGATTGATGTCTCCACTGACTGGTAATCATCACAAAGGCTGATTTCAGTGAAACGACTGCATGCATGTTCATTCTCTACAGTTTATTTATTCATTTTCTTTGCAGGCTCCCAGTGTCGCATACATGCTTCAACCAGATCTGTCTACCTCCGTACAAGAGCAAGAAAGAATTACGGCAAAAGTTGACTATTGCCATTTCAAATGCAGAGGGCTTCGGATTGGAGTAGATTACAGTTGTAGATCTGATAATCCAAATCATGACTGTATTCAGCCTGCATTCACTGAAAGGTAATGGGCGGTGATTTTATTTTAAACAGCCAACAGGGTTATGCATCAGTTGAATTGTGAATGCTTTTTAAAATATTTTAACAAACAGGATGCAGAATTTTAATTAAAAAATGTAAGGAAGTAGAATTAAAGTCAAAGTTCATGTACACTACTGTTCAAAAATTTGGGGAAGAAATCAGCATGGATACATTAAATTCACCAAAAGTGACAGCAGCGATGTGCACACAGCCACTGACCCTTTGCCCTAATGGGCTGAGGTGCCCCTCCAGCAGGCAGATTACAGTATATGAGCAGAGTGGACTTCAATCCGCGCTAAATGCATGTAATGACTCTGCTGCTCCAGATCCCCTCCAAGGTGTCCATTTCTCACTTGCACCCTGGCCACACTCCCTAGTTTCCTTCGCTCCTCTATCGTGTCAACATAGATCATAGGCGTAATTTGCGGGTGAGACGGGTGAGACATGTCCCCACAGCTTTTTGAAACATCTCGCAGTTCAGATGTATCTAATACAAATTAAACAGAGTATGTATTTTGTTCGTTTGTGTTAAATAAGAGGCGATCTGGCGCTGGAATGTGTTGTTTTTGAAACAGTGCTCGTTTGCCACTGTTATCAGTGGCGGTGGCTAGTGCATAGATGAATGCTTCAGTCTATAGCTAACCATTGCGGAGACTCTCTATTTGTTCCATTGAAATCACAAAACAAAAATGCACACAAATGTGTCCCTGCTCTTGCTATACATTCACGGATGAACATATTTGGTTGTAATGTAAAAATAAAATAAACTGTATGTGGGCGAATTAAAACCCAGAACCTCTGACAGGCTTAACAAAAGTACCAGACCCTTAGAACTCATGAACACTAATAGCGAATTTATGTATTTATTCACTAATGTGAACAATCTCAGGACGAACAACATATTGTATTATAGTAGATGTAAGGATGAAACTATCACATTAGGCTAAACATGAGTTCTATGTCGATAAATTAAATTCAATATACTATTGAAATTGATTTCTGGACATCGTAATTTTTTGTGCCCCCCACACACGCACTCCTGTCCCACACACTTTTTAAAACAAAGTTATGCCAATTTTACACTCCAGTCTATGGTGAATCTGCAGAAACTCCTCAGTGTTTTTGTTGGCAGTGTTTTGCTCCTTTTCTGACGTTTATTGAACTTGTTGTCCGTGTCACAGATTGACCTCAAAATGTCAAAAAGCGCTTTGGAGTTATAAGTTTATAGACTTAATTTCCCATAATGCATTGCCTGTGTTAAATATCAGTCAATTCCACTTCCTGTCATGCCAATTCAAATTCTAATTTGGCTACCTGTGAGTGTGGTCAATTCAGTTCACATTCACACTTATGAAAGAATTAATTGGGAGACCCTTACAGCCACATCAGGTAAGCATGAGGATAACGCACAGCAGTGATAATGTAAGCTCTAGATGTAAAGTTTCAGCAGAATTACTTATTGTGGATTGTGTGTATAGTGTAGTATTATTTGTTGTGAACCAGGGTTCCATGATGAACCCAGTTAAGCTGTTCGTCTTTAGTCGTTATGTAATTTGGACTCCTCATTGCTGACTGCTTGAATGAAGGTCCCAACATTTTGTGTGGTATTAGAATATGTGGATTTTATGGATAATATAGTGTATATCTGTTCAAGAAGCTCATGTTGTGCTGCAACATGAAATTAAAACTAAAATGTTTAGGATTTTTCTCTTCAACGTGGGCCTGGTCTAATGTCCCATGCTTCTGTTGAAAGTAGGTCAGTAAGGGGCTTGGTCTCAGCTAAAATAGCCTGGCAAACAGGCTGTCAAACTTACCCAGCATTCTTAAAGAGACAGCGCTTTGTCTCCAGGGTTACAGAAGCCCACAGTTAATAAAAGCTTCTGTGTGAAACGTTCCTTAACTCAAGCATTCCCTCCGGTTCTGATGGGCTTTTAAAATGTAGCTGTTATTAAACTATAAACTTTAAACTGAAGGTTTGTGTCTGAGCTCAAACTTCATGGTTTTGTTGAGTGTAGTTTAGCAATTGTCGACAACCCTTTCTCAACCTCTCTTGGGCATGAAAGGAAGATTGGTAATGTGATTTTTATGTGTGTGTCAGTGAAGTTTCATGTTTGTTGACTAGCCAATAACATGGATGAACAATTTGTTTGTTTTTTTGTTTTTTTATCTTCATGGTTCTAATTCATGATTCTGGTTATTCCTTAAATAGAGTGGTTGACAGCAGTATTTGTCACAACAAAAAACATAATTTATTTTACAAAAAATACTTTGCTTTGTGCCATCAGTTTCATGATTCATTTAGGACTCAATCAGAGGTCTAGTGATACTGCAGTATGCTAGTAGATGACCTCTAACCTCAGTCATCCTACTTATCCTGGCTTGGCTCGCATAATTGAATACTTGTATGTGGTGTATTTTTGCATATTTGTGGCTCATCATGTCATGTGATTTTCATTGGACTCATGCAGTGGCTTTATTTGTATTTATATTGTCTGTTAATGAATCACTCCAGTGTTAATGCTATGGTTTTATGTTCTCCAATGACTGAATACAAATGTATTTACCATGTATTTATTTCAACTTTGCTCATTCATTTTAATGAATAAAGTTATACAGCAAAGTTTTTGTTTTGCTCTGTAATGAAAGTGAGATTCCTTGACTTGAATTTTTTTAGCCTGGAGTTATTGTCACGTCCTGTCTAGAATGTGAGCCTAGAGCATTTCTTAAAATTCATAAGAAGAATCTGAAGATCAAAAGAAGAACTACAGAGAGCACAGCGAAAGCCACCTACATTTCACCTCAGGCTCTTTTAAAAGAACAAATTATTATTTGCTATATTTTACTGTTATATTTTCTGCTGTTATGAGTGATCTTTTATGCATATAGTCATTTTATTCAATTGTTTATTTGTACAAACAAAGAACAGAGGTAATTAATGAATGTATCTTCACTATGCAAAATATGGTTATTTGGTGGATGTACCAAACAACACTATATACACTACCATTCAAAAGTTTGGTGTTAGATATATTTTTTGTTTTTGTTGTTTGTTTTCATTAATCCCTTATGCTCACAAGCGCTGCATTTGTTTGATCAATATACAGTAAAAACAGTAATATTGTGAAATATTAATACAAATTAAAATAATAATTTTAATATATATATATATTTATATTTATATATTTAAAAAAAGTTAATTCCTGTGAAGGCATAGCTGAATTTTCAACAGCCATTACAGTCTTCAGTGTCACATGATCTTTCAGAAATCATTCTAAAATGCTGATTTGATGCTCAAGAAACAATTATTATTTTCGATGTTGAAAACAGTTGTGCGGCTTAATTCTTTTATGGAAACCATGATACATTTTTAGGATTCTTTAGTAAATATGAAGCTCAAAAGAACAGCATTTATTTTAAATTAAATTTCAAATTTTTAATGTTATAATGCCTTTACTGTCATTTTTAATATATCATAGCATTTTTATTTTTTTTTTAATGGAAGTAGGCAACCAGGTAGCCGCGCCCCTAAACTCATGCTATTTGTTCAGCCAATGATGATTATTGCTAATGCATTGTTTTAATTGACTTATCACAAGGAATTACTTTCTTGGTACCTATAGCAGTCAAAATGAGCCTCCCAGCTCATTTCCCAGGTTTCAGCTTTTTGATTCTGGTTGCACACCAGAATATCAGTAGATGCGGACAGGTCATCCGGGTTTTGTTTGCCTACTGTAATTAATATGAATTAATATTAATATATTAATATAAAATAATATTTATCCATCCTACTGATTTGGTATACTGTATAGTAGGGAAGTACACATATTCAGATTTAGGCAGTGTCTACATATTGGTTTAAAGCATGAATAAATAATAGACTGTATATATATATATATATATATATATATATATATATATATGAGTATATTAAATGTTGGGTTTTTTTTCCACACGTCTAGTCTAATCTTTTTGCTCTGTAACCCCTGGTGAGATCAGTGTATAATCTGCAGCTGCTGCAGTCTAATGGTGCTCTAGCCCATGCTTTGGGACACACTGCTACTCAAAACAATGACCCGTTGCTATAAAGATTCCGGCACTAAAAAGTGAGAAGTGCTGTGCAGTTCAACTGAGGCTGTTTGTCACGTCATACCACAGGACTCCAGCTGTTCTCACCTGAGAGAAAAAAGCAGCTGAAATAAACACTCCTGAAATCTCAGAGAGATCTGATCTCAATTGCACTAAGGTCACAAATGTAATGGGTTGTCATGTTAGGATACTAGGTGGGTAATAATATAACTTGTCAACATACAAGACATTTACAAAAGATTGCCAGATATCTCTGGCTGCTGTCCAGGATGGATGGGCTGACAGTCAAGGGGGAAATGGGCCCCCATAGTCGTAGTGGCAGTTGAAGAGCAGAGGGGTTGGGCAGACAATAAGTTGGGTTAACAGGTGTTTTCTGTGTTGAGATATTTAAAAAGGTACACTGACATGTGTCAATCAATGAAAACCTTTGTTTAGGTTCCAAATGTACCATGCACACAATAGTGGGATCAATTTATCTCTGCTGTGTAGGTTTACTGCATAGTTATGAATTTTTAAGCAAGAAATTCATTAAAGTGATTATTGGCCCTACTATATATTGGGTGTCTTTAACTACTATAAAAATACTTTTGCTGGGTCAACAGTGAAATTGTAGATGTAATTACAGAAATGAATTACAAATGTAGTTACATGTGTTATAATATGCAGGTATTTTTAAATGCAAGTAAAATGTAAAAAAGGGCCTACATAAGAACACAATAAGTGCACTTTATTAAATTATTAATTTAAATGTTTGTACATAGTAGTTAAAGACTTAATATAATTGGGACCTGATGGGTCATCATTTAACTTTTTTTTTTTTTTCCTCACGGGTTGTTGTTATATGCAGGCATGATCTTTGCTTGGTAGGAGAACACAAAGAAAGTGCAGTAAAGTGATTTAGCCTTCGGTTACAGCAGACCATGGAAAACAAACAGAAAACATGAAGGGAATGACCACTATTTCCTAGTGTGTCCAAGGCTGCAAGCTCATTACATAATGCAATAGCACAATCACACAATGAGGTAAAAAGAACCAAGGCGGAGATTAAAATAAAATGTGAGAATAAAGCATTTTTTCATAGACAGATTTTATTCCAAGTGCAAGAGGAAAAAATCAGCATTTAAAATGGTAATTGCTTATCTTGTGTACAGTGCTTTGAGAAGTTGCTTTTAAAGGTGCTTTAATAAATAGTTTATTATTATTATTAATCTAAATCGTATTGCCATTTTTACTATATATACATTGTTAGCGAATATACTGTAGGAAGTCAATTCAATTTATATTTTGCTTGAAATATTTTGTATATAAAGCAAATAACGTTTTTTTAAGTAAGTTGGGGCAACTGTGCAATGTAACATTGTACAGGTCAGACCCATTAAATGCATTTGTTTGACGTTAAATGGAAAGCATGATCTGTCTTTCATGGCACAGCTTAAATGCATAGATTGATTTTCCATGGCAGCAGGGCATCGATCAAACCCCTGATCCTCTGATGACTCATCTTGAGCCTGTAATCAAAAGTTCTCATCAAGCTTAACTGCCATCTTATTTTAAGGTATGATCATCACCATTATAGTTTTAATAATCAATACTAAAAACTCCTGCTTGTGGTTTATTTATGGCTCGATGCTGTGAAGTATTGCTGACATCCCTGCTTTAAATATCCAGCACTGCTATGGCGCAATAAAAACTCTGGCTGCAGTACTAGAGGGCTTGTTAGACATCCCAAAATGCAGTGCTGTGTGGCCTGGTTCTGTCTGTGACACACAACCTTCCACAGAAAAAGAGTGCCCAGTTCAGCACAGATTCTGTGTTATTTGCAGCACTGAGATATAAGCCTTAAAGGCATAGTTCATCAAAAATTACAATTCTATCATCATTTAATCACCTCGTGATGTTCCAAACACTTTTTTCTTCAAAGGAACATATAAAATATTTTAAAGAATGTCCAAGCTGCTCTTTTCCATGCAGCGAGTAAATATATCTTTGCCATTTAATAGTATGGAAAAGAGCAGTTTGGACATTTAGATAACCTCTATATTCCACTTAAAAAAAGAAAGTCATACAGGTTTGGAACAACATGAGGGTGAGTAAAGGACAACACGAGTTTCATTTTAGGCTGAACTGTCTCTTGAAGATCAGAGATTATGTTCGCCTCATTAGGGTGCCATTACATTTTTTAATGCAGCTTTTAAAGCAGCTGGTATGACTTTATACCGAAGCCATCATTTATTTACATAGAATCGTCTTGCCTGGTTCACCTGTTTATTGTGGCTTTGGTGTAGCTCTTTGCTCAAGGGTGGCTTTAAAGATAACTTCTCCTGCAGATATGAAGGTTATTCTGAAATATTAGTCATTCTAGTTTAGGCAGAATAGTCTTCTTTAAGTCTGGTTTGGACTTCTGACCCTAAAGTCCACTATTGTACGATATATTAGAGTTAAATATAATATTGTCATTACATCAGATTAGAGTGCAAAATATGTTTATAACAGAAACATGATCTACTGTGGCCATGATAATCTGTGCTAAATGAGCACATGCTTCTAGTCATCACATGGTTCTTTTGTGAGATTGTACAACCAATTTTTTTTTTTTAATGTATACAATGAGAAGAGTGGCCTACTTAGTCACAACAAATACAGCCTACAAATATGGATACAAGGGCATGTGAATTCTTTCCCTTGGTCCTAAGGTATACTTAAAGTATTGACCTTTACATATGATTAAATTATAGACCTGTAGATTATGTCAAACATGTTACTCTTTGGCCGACCACCCAGCCCTGTCCGAGTCTAAGTTTAGAGCGAACTTGTATACCCTCACTCTGGTGCATGCCAGTCCCCACGAATTCCAGTCTAAAATTTTGCGATGGTTATATGTCAACACATGCAGAGCCTCGTGTTGGAAACCTGTGACATTGTGGTCGTTCTATATAGGGCCAATACCACCTTCACCTCAGTATGTATATCCGTCTGATGCAGTATTGTATGTGCTTATATGAAATGATTGATTGATAAATTGATTGTGTGGATAGCAACTGTTAAAACAGATACTTCTTCGTGATTTGAATAATTTCTGTATATTATAGAATCTCTGTATACTAAAACTGTCTTCCCAATTCTTGTGGAAAAAGTACACTTTAGCATACTTTTAAAAAGAGTACTTATTGCGGTAAATAAATAAGCAAGCAAGCAAAACTTTTTATAAGGTTTCCGAGACTCTTAATTGCATGTTATTTGCAATAAAAATAAAAATGTTTTATAGTTTAAAATTTATGCTAAATGCAATTAGTTTTTTTAGACTTAAATATATCTTTATATGTAATTTCATGTTTATTTCTATAGTCTTTTAAATATGGTTACAGTGTAGTGCCGAATGTACTGACAAGCATTTATGGTCAACTAAAATATCCTTTAATATCATTTATACTTGTCATATATTTAAATTTATTCATTACACATTTGTAATGATGTTCCAATGTATTACATTTAAAATATATTAACTTTAAATGTAATATATAATAACACACTACTTTACATGTGCTTTAGTTTGTAATTTGACAGTATTACAAAGTGCACTCTTTAAAAGTGTACATGTGTTAAGTACAGTTTTTTTTTTTAAATACACATTTAATACTTATTTATATTTTAATACTACAAGTGCATTCAATACAATTAAGTGTACTTCTTTCTTACAAGGGTAGTGTTAAATCAGCACATGTTTTGAAAGCATCATCCATGGTTTCACACCATAATAGATGCATTTCAAAAGAAATTGATGCTTGAATTGTGACTTGCATTCCTTCAAAGCAATGTCCTTACAAAACATCTTTGTCATTTGCCTCTGGCAAGGTGGGGATTTTGAACACATTTCCTGTGATATCATATGAAATATGTCCAAAAGCTTGATATTGGTCAAATCAACATAGCAAGACAGAAAGATGCAAACAGGTTAAAGGTTGTAAATGTGTTAATGTTACTGATATCTTGCTTTATCACAGGTGATTGCAACATTTCCATCGGTCTATCAACAGATAGTAAAGGTACAGGGTAAAGAACTTAATGTCTTGGTTTTGAGAGGTTAGTGTCAAGTTAAAGCTCATATATATATATATATATATATATATATATAGACCTTTACAACTCTTATTTAAACACTGGACTAGAGCCATTTATTCAGTTTGCATCCATATTTAATTTCTCACAAATATTTTTCATGGTTTGATAACTAGGTTAATGCTGCAAGTAAGCTATGATCTTGCTAATGCAGATGGATATACAACCTATTCATTTAGAATAATCCACACTGTGTGATTATTTAAGTATCTCTAGTTCTATAAAACATTATTTTATTCTTATGTACTGAGTCTTGTAAACAAATACCTTTGTCAGGAGGAATCTGTGTTGATGGTGCAGTTGTCATCCCTCATTCATCAGCTCTTTTGAGCTCAGTGCTGCAGTCAGACTCAATCATGTACTGGTGTTTAATGAAGCAGCATATTTTGGCCTTGCCAGTGCCGCAGGCACTGAGGTGGCGCTGTCTACAAACCAAACCCTCCCAAAAATAGGTTAGGCTACTCTGTGGCTTGTTATAAACAATCCAGGATGTTCTACTCAAAGCTATGCATGTCCTAAGACTCGAATTTATGAGTTTCTGTGGTAACACTATATAGAATGAATCTGTGTAATTTGAGTAATCAATAGACAAAACAACAATACAACAAATACTGTAACAGTTGTTATACAAATGCATTATTAAGAACGTTAGTTTATTTAGCTGGACATTAGATAGTTTTTCAACTACATTAAACTGTATTGTATGTTTTTCTCTGAGAGACATTAACAGTATTCAAATATACAGTGGTGTGAAAAAGTGTTGGCCCCCTTCCTGATTTTTAATTTTTTTTGCATGTTTGTCACACTTTAATGTTTCAGATCATCAAACAAATTTAAATATTAATCAAAGATAACACAAGTAAACACAACATGCAGTTTTTAAATGAAGGTTTTTATTCTGAAGGGAAACAAAATCCAAACCCACATGGCCCTGTGTGAAAAAGTGCTTGCCCCCTAAACCTAAAAACTGGTTGGGCCACCCTTAGCAGCAACAACTGCAATCAAGCGTTTGCGATAACTTGCAATGAGTCTGTTACAGCGCTGTGGAGGAATTCTGGCCCATTCATCTTTGCAGAATTGTTGTAATTCAGCCACATTGGAGGGTTTTCGAGCATGAACTGCCTTTTTAAGGTCATGCCACAGCATCTCAATAGGATTGAGGTCAGGACTTTGACTAGGCCACTTTTCACAAGCACTTTTTCACACTGGGCCATGTGTGACAAACATGCAAAAAAATAAAAAATCAGGAAGGGGGCCAACACTTTTTCACACCACTGTACCTGCAAGCAGCAAATCACAAAAAAGGCATGATGAGTTATGCAAACATGACTGGAAGCATCAGACCAACTGCAGCAATGAGTAATTAAAGAAATTTTAGTGGATTTTAGTCAAAAAGGCATCATAAATACAATCACTAGTTAATATTTTATTAGGAAGCATGGCATTAGTTTTCACTGTTATGCTGACTGATATTTCTTCACGCCCTGACGAATCTTGCCAATTCACAAACTTAACGAAATGCATAGCTAATAAAAAAAGTAGTAGCAATTTCCTACTACTTAATTCAGAAAAAACAGATATTCTATTTATTGGACCAAAAACCTCCACACGTAATAGCCTAGAATACTGTCCAATACTTGATGGATGTTCTGTCAAGTCTTCGTCGTCAGTTAGGAACCTGGGTGTGCTCTTTGATACCAATCTTTCATTTGAAAGCCACGTTTCTAGCATCTGTAAAACCGCATTCTTCCATCTTAAAAATATATCTAAATTATGACATATGTTCTCAATGACAAATGCGGAACAGTTAGTTCATGCGTTCATGACCTCAAGGCTATTATTGTAATATTTTGCTGGGTGGTTGCCCTGCATGCCTAATAAACAAACTCCAGCTGGTCCAAAATGCAGCAGCTAGAGTTCTTACTAGAACCAGGAAGTATGACAATATTAGCCCGGTTCTGTCAACACTGCATTGGCTCCCTATTAAACAATGTATACATTTTAAAATCTTGCTAATTACTTACAAAGCACTAAATGATTTAGCTCCCCAGTACCTGAGCGAGCTATTAACACATTATAGTCCTTCACGTCTATTGCGATCTCAAAATTCTGGCCAGCTGATAATACCGAGAATATCAAAATTGACTGCTGGCAGTAGATCCTTTTCCTTTTTAGCACCTAAACTTTGGAACAGTCTTCCTAGCATTGTTCAGGAAGCAGACACACTCTGTCAGTTTAAATCTAGACTAAAAACACATCTCTTTAACCTGGAATACACATAACACATTATCTACTTCTATAATTAAAATCATGTAAATTGTTAGGCTGCATTAGGTCAGCCGGAAACAGGAACACTTCCCATAACACCTGATGTACTTGCTACATCATATGAAGAATGGCATCTATGCTAATATTAGTCTCTCTCTGTTTATCCCGAGGTTTACTGTAGCCTGCCGTATCCAGATGAGATGAAGGACCCGCGCCTAGACACAATGACAATGCAGCCCTGAAGTGTCAATTAAAACTATCCTTTGCGAAGGCCTCCTTCCCTTTCCTTTCCCTATGTATAGATAAAACGTTATCAAAATGATTCCAGTTCACATGGATCCGCAGAAACGACAAATAATTCTGTATTATGCAGGCCAGACAAGTAATTTGGCGATGTCAATTTATAAAGAAAGACTAAGCGTCTGCGTACATACACATTCAAATGCGCAAAGGCCTACCTATAGACTAGACACATAAATGAATGGCAAGAACGCATTAAAATACTAACTTTACTAACTCGATACTAACTTTCTCCTAGAGCTGCTGTAAAGCCAAAACAATCTCTGTCCATTAATTTTCACATTTAATTATCACTGAGAAGCTGCTTTGAAAAAAGCTCTATATAAATGAAGATGAAGACGAAGAAGATGACTAATAATGTGATTGAATTGCTAATCACTTTTTGTCTAATTGGTGGCGCAATTACCAAACTGATGCCATGTCAGTGTGTGGTGACAATGACACATACAAAGTTTGTTGTCAATATGCCATGAATTTTTTCCATGCATTCAAATCGTCTTGAACCAAGGAATCAGATAATAAAAATAATTTTGTCATAGCCATTAAGGTTCAAAAGTTATTAGCATAAATATAAGTGCAAATTTGGACAGCGCTAGATTAATTGCATTAGAGACTTCAAAACTGCTGTGTTTAACGTTGAGACTGTCCTCTATCTGTGTGCCATATTTCATAATTTTCCTGCAGGCATTTCTATGGGCTGCTAATGCATAGACACAAGAGCGGAAGGAGGATGAGGAAGAACTAACTGCATTTTACTGCTGAAACTGCTGCAATTTTGAGTGTTTCTGCATGATGTTACAGCGATCAGTACAATTACAAGTACAGCTAGAAGTCTCAGTTCTCAGAAAGCTTGAATTCGGAATGTACAAGTTGTAATTATGATTTCTACAAGGACGTGAATGCTTTTAACAAGTCAGAATCTCGTAATTACATCATTCTGAAATGAACACTCCTTGTGTACTGTTAAAACTTCCCAAAAACAGCAACAAAACAAATGAAATATTGTGTACACAAATTAGTATGTTGTTAATACACTATTCTTATTATCAGCTATTTACAGTCCTTTTATTGTCAAAAAAAAAAAAAAATTCTCAGGTCAGTTTTTATAATGTTTATATATGAATTTTTAATGTTATGCAGCCACAAATGTAATTATGTACACAAAACCAAAGTGTCTGTGTTTAGCTAGCCAGAAGAAGCAGAGAAGCGATGCCAGGCAAAATAAAGTTCTTGTGTGCAACAACATGCCATTTTTTTATTAGCAAAATCCTGCAGAACTGTTTCTAATCTTCATTCATACAGAAGGCAAAAGGATACTAATGACTGTAATGTAACATTCCTCATTTGTTTATATTTCAGAAGGTCAAGTACGGTCAGCAATAGTTGCTGGGCTGGAATATGTTGTCCTGGGAAAAAATACCTTGACCTTTTTAGTGGGCTTGACACCTTGGAACAATCAAATCATCTAGATGTCAAAACATGGTATGTGCACATGTGATATGGGTCTGCATTTCAACACTATCCCTGTGCTGTATGCAGGAGGTATGAGAAGAGTGGTTTCATTTGCCTTTTGCCCCAGTTCATAATAAACAACCCCTTATTTTGTTTTGGTCAAGTTCTTTATCCCATCTCATGATATCCCCTGGCTAGGTCACAGTGCCCTTGATTTACTGGAAGAAACAAAAGGATATTGTAGAATAAGTTTTGAGACAGGTTTCAGGTTTGGTCAGTTTTCAAGCACAGCAAAGTTTGGGGCAGGTGTGGAAAGTTTTGACCTCTGTGTGCCCTGCCATCAGGTGCTTTTCTTTGGCATGGCTTTACAGGTTGCCCTGTGTGTAAAATACTAGGGTGATGGAGAGAGATTTTTTCCTTAAAGTAAGGATTTGGGAAGCCTCTGTGGAGCGTGCGACTAAGATAAGAATTCAGGAAAGACTTTTACCGCCAAACTTTTCAATTTCCGTCTCATCTCCAAAAGATTACAGTGGCTCGCCATATTCAAGGACTTCAGATGTTTATGTTTGTGAAGGAATAGTGTGTTTTCTATTAAGGCCATGCTGTTATTGTTATGAACTATGGTTGCATGCTGGAGTAACCTCAGTATTGGAAGGGGAAAAAATAATATCATATTTAAACACACTAGAAAGGTTCCAGCAGCAGAATAGTACATGAAAAAAAAAAAAAAAAAACGAAAGAACTGCCCAGAGCATTTCATTCTGGTGGATTCTCTAAGTCCAATTTCATGCAGGTTTCACTGAGATATTTCAAAAGCAAGTAATGCAGGTTAAGTTTCTGGGATTTGTTCTTCTCGTTGCTCTGTGATTGTACTGCCATAGTTTGGTTGCACGGTATTTGTGATATAAAATCTACCCTGAGGGGGTCTTGACAGCAAATACAGATAGATACTGATTTTAATTGGATCTCAACCACATATGCGATCAAAGAGTGCATGAGGTCAAAAAGTGCAGTGTGTAAGAAACAATGTCAGGCAAAACATTTCTTTCTTTCTTTCTTTCTTAATTTCTTTCCCTGGAAAGAAAATACATTTAAAAATACATTTAATTCAAGGTATATTCTCAGAAAACAACTCTTAATAGCTAATTGGTTTTGTGTCTACAGTAAATATTGTTTTAAGGATCTTTAGATATTTTTATTGAAAACATGAAAAAAATACTGATTAAGAAAAAATATGTTTGTGGTGAAAATCTGCTAATGTGGGGCACATGATGGTGTGTGCTTGTATATGACTTTGAATTGTGCAGTATTTTGCACACATGTCTTTGACAGTTGTATATAGTCTTCATGAGATAAACACTGGCTATAATAATCCCTGGATGTGTCCTACTTTAGAGTCCCGGCCCACTGTCATGTGTTATATTTAATCTCTTCCTATACAGCACAGCTGATGATTTCTTGATTTCACAAATATAGATTCATCTTTCGCATTGATGAAATGCAAGAAATAAATACTTGTATTTTTAGCTAAATACAGAAACAGTGCCTGACAGGTCAGAGTTCTGTTGATTTAATTGATTTAGACTTTTCTGAACCCTGGATCATCACTGTTTAAACAAAGATCATTGGCAGGTATTTGATTGATACTTTACTCCGCAGTAACCTTTCATGATTACAAATCATGATATGACAGTGCAGTTATGAATCGCATTTTTGATGGCCTAAACATGCTTGAAAACTCATGAAACTCTGCATACACATCAGAAGTGGTGAAAATTTACGTGTGATATGGGTTTCAGAATTAGGTGTGGCAAAATGGCTCGATAGGGCCACCTACAAAATTTCAATTATGTGCCCTTCGCGCTGCGTTTCACGTGCAAGTATGAAATTCGGTAGACACATGTAACAGCCCAATACCTACAAAAAAGTCCATGGGTGCAAAATCTGAAAACCCAACAGGAAGTGAGATATTTAAAATTTTCTCGGCAAAATTTTTGCATTTTATTTATTTATTTTTTTTTTTCCGTTTTTTGCCATTGTTGTACATTAACAAACTCCTCCTACAGCTTTAATCATATCAATATTCGTTCATATTTGGTCAGTCTAATCTTAAAGCCTAAGCGATGTTAAATTGCAAAGATCTTGGGTTTTCGTTGAACTGTGTGTACGTGGAGGCCTGACAAAGTTTGATGTTTCGCCATGAAACAGGAAGCTGTTGTAAGTCAGGCATACAATGTCCGATCTGTCCGAAACTTCACATGTTTGATAAAAGTCCTGGTTTGAAGACATCTACATGCCAATATATTTAATTACTCATAGCCAAACCTGCTGGTAACAGGAAATGGCATGCTTTACACTGTAATTCACTCCCAGAAACAAATCTAACTATGCCACAAAGTAGCAAACATGCGAGAAACACTTCAAATCATGCAACACTTGGCTAAGTGCTAATGTATGCGATTAACGCCACAAAACAGGTAGTTGTTGTAACTCAGGCATACAATGTCCGATCTGCCCCAAACTTCACATGTTTGATAATAGTCCTGACCTGAAGACATCTACATGGCAGTCCTTAGTCACAGTCAAAGTGCCACCTGCTGGCAGCAGGAAGTGTGGCACATCAAAATGACTGGCATATTTCTCCAATATTTATCGCCCACTGTTCACTGTTTTCCGTAATATTTAGTAATATCTGACCCAAACCAATTTTTTTTTTTTTTTTGATGTGTCAAAGTCTCCACAATCCACCCCCTAAAAGCACACATACACTTCTAATTGCAATTTCCCCCCGGGCCCATTGAAGGTCTGTGCACACCACTGAAGGTATTTTAACACTTGGAGTCTCAGAAGATACTTGACATACTTAGTGCAGTTGCCACACAAACTTATAAACACAACCAAATCTAGGACATGCATATCACCTCCTAGCCTCTGGTTGTTTTGGTCGGTATACATATGCATTCATTGAAAGCATAGATTGAAAGTATATCTGTTTAACTTCTGTAGTATATCGTGAGATGCTTGACATTTAGTTCAGTTACTGGCATGTGAAGCAGAAGAGGTATGAGCTTAGGACCTAAGAATAGACATGATATACAGGGAGGAACGGTTTCCAGCTCTCCCTGTGCAAACACTTACCCAGCAGGCCAATCAGTGATACTCTTATGCATGGGATTTCAAGTGCTGAGTAAAATTGGGCTCTGTGTCCTCAACTGGGCTTTTAAGCCTGAGCTTGACCCTTGAAGTCATATAGGGGAGTGGAAATTTCTGGAGTTCAAAGGTCATATGCTACCCACTATTGATGATCTGCCATCATGCCGCATACACACCAGGGTCGGATATTATTGGGGCAACAATGTCACCAAAATTAATACAAAAATGCCCCCAAAATTCAAGATATGGGGCAAAAAAGTTTAAGCAATACCACATGAGCAAGAGTGCTGTTTTTCTGAATATCAGCACAATTTCAAATAATGTGATATTGATTTTTTACAAAAGTTCAATAAACAAGAAGTTAATATTAGGTGACTTACATTTTAGAAATAGAATATTGTCTTTTTTTGATACTTTTGCCTTCCCCAAGAAACTCATAAACTTTTGCCTTCTCTCAGAAGAACACAGCATTGCTCATTCATTTTGAATTCGCTCTCAAAAGCATTGAAATATAATTTTTTTCTCCCATTTCACATTTTTTCTCCCAATCACCATGTCCCTTTAGGGGCTTTGTAATTAACTCAACAAAAGTAGCCAAACGGCTACACATTGTAGCCTCAGCTATTGACCTGGTTTATTATAATTTTTATGCAATGAAGAAATAACTTGTTTACTTGAAATTATTTGTGGACAGCATAATGAAAACTGGAATTTTAATCAGCCACTTGTTTGCCAGTGTGTCGTGTTTAATCAGAGAGCCACAATGCTGTCGGTTTTGAACAGGCATACTTCTGAAAACTCTCTACATTAAGTTTTAAGACCTGTTACAGATGAGAGACTTTGAGAGAGGTTGACATTTAGTTGGCTGAACTCCAGGCACCTATTAGGACATGCTAATATACCTTAGCATACGTTATTTGTATTGTTATTCTACATACAGTATAGACCAAATATGTGTGTTAATAAAGAGGCTTAGTTACATATAGGTGCTAATGGTGTTTTTTTTTTTTTTTTTTTTTTTTTTTTTTTAATTTACTATTACCAGACTGTAAATTAACAGACTGATCTGTAGTCTTTTGCAAAATTGTTAAGTAAATACCCACAAGTCTAGGGTAGCAACATGTCATAACGATAGGACTAGAATGACAGGACTAGTGGATGTAATGTGGAGGGCTTGTTGTCATTAATCAGGTCTGCACTTCTGTGATCAACTCATATAATTAGCTTAAAGCACCATCAGTCATCTGATTATTGTTTTTCCTGTAAAAGTCATTGCAAACAATATGAAGGCTGAATTGAATTATGTTGGATTAGGATTCTATTGTGTTACAGCAATTTGTGACTTGACACAATTGTGATCCCTATACAGTAATTTAGTTAGCAGTTGCTTTTATCCAAGGTGACTTATAACACTTATTATGAGGATAATCTTACAAAAAACTTATTATGAGGATTATCCCCCTTGAGCAGGTTAATGTAAAGTGACTGTTTTAAGGGCACATTGCAGCAACTCATAGGTCAATCCTTATGTTAAACCAGCAACCTTTTGAATATTAGCCCTGAGCTTTAACCTCTACACCACATACCTTTATAATGTTAATATTTTATACCACTTATTTGTGTACATTATAGAGTAACTATTGTTCCATCTTGTGACAGAAGTTTAATGATTTTGGATCAGGAGATTCAGCTGCTCTGGCTGAAATCTGGTTTGCTGTGATGCTTCTAATGGAAGAAGCCTGTAATGCAGCACAATGCCAGCCTTGACTGAAAGGGCCCTTTTCCACATAGACTGCCTCCCCATAAGTGTTTTTTTCTTTTTCTTTTCTTTTTTTTCTCGTAACACACGATTTGAATTACTGCATCACCTTCATTACTCTGAACACAATACCATGATTGTGGAATAATGCTTTGCTGCTCGTTTGCAATTAGGTTTGCAGTTTTAGAATCGTAGGCCCTCTAGGATTGCGACTTCACATCATTTTAAGTTACAAACTTACTATAAAGCTCTGCAACTTTTTTGATTTCAAGAATGATAATACATTGACTCATCAGAATGCATATACATCCCAGCACCACAAATTTTGATTATTGTTTTGATGATGTGATGCGTGTGAAAATATGCAATTGCAACAGATTTTAGTGGTGTTCTAAGGTTCATAGTCATGCTGTTCTCAAGCAAAATTGAGCTGATAGCTGGTCCACCAACACTCTCAAAGAGTCACATGATCAATGTCACAAATTTACTTATTTGATTAGTGACCAAGAAATAGTGCTACGGAATCTGAAAAAAAAAAATAAAAAAAATCTTGTCCTAGTTTATTTCTAGGTTTAAATTAGATTGTAAATCCCAGATTTAAAATGTGGTCTCAGACTTTTTAGCCTTTCCACTAGGTATATCATTTTTAATGTGAAAAATTAGTGGTATATCATTAGTCAGTTTTTAGTCAAATTAGTCAAGTCAAGTCACCTTTATTTATGTAGCGCTTTTTACAATGCAGATTGTGTCAAAGCAGCTTTACAGTGATAACTGGTATATAATTTTGGCTGCACAGCAGCTCTTAAAGAAAATGGTGTCAATGCAGGCAGATGCAAAGTACTGTTGAATATCAAACGTCAAATGCCCAACTAAGCAAGCCAAAGGCGACAGCGGCGAGGAACCCAAACTCCAACAGGTGACATCAGGTGGCAAACAGGTGGCAAATAGGTGTTAAAATGGAGAAAAAAAAACCTTGGGAGAAACCAGGCTTAGTCGGGGGGCCAGTTCTCCTCTGGCAAACAGTGCTTTGTTACGATTCAGGTATCGTAAGCCCGATAGGATCGCAACATTCAAAGTATTTATTCCAGTTCAGTCCAGTTGAGGATCGTATTCATCACGCCGGTATGAGAAGGTGTCAACATCCTCACATCCATAAATTAGTAAGCATATCATGTCTGGACAAGAATGTAAATTACTGAACACCAATACCAAAACTAAACATTTGGCTGAACACTGCACTGAAAACATTTTCCCACAAAAAAAAGAAAAAAAAAAAAGAAAGAAAAAGAATTACACATCACTAAGTTATACAACATCTGGTAAATGACTGTGTATATCAAGAGTAAACAAGTTCCCCTAGCTATGGGAGCAAACGTTTGTCAGCGATCTTAACAGCTTTCAGTATGTTACTGGAAAGGGACTCTACATTCATTTAAACAAATTTGTGCTCAATGGCCGTCTGCTCACTTTATTTTTTCTTTCGTTTTTGAGGCAAAACTATTTATTCCTCTCATTCAGGACTGATAGACCATAAAAGGTCAAAACATTTATGGTAATTATAACAGTTAAGGAACAGGAAGTTAATTCTGAGTCATCTTACATTTCACTCTGATATCGAAGTGATAATATTAATCTTAAGCAGTGGATGTAAAACATGACATTTAAAATAAAAAAAGAACTTCACACTTTTCATAGAAACATTAGGTTTTATTTCTAACAGTAACACATAGTACAACATTCTTTCAAACAAACATCTTTCTTTGCAGTAGAAAAATATGTAGGCATACACTGTGGCTTGTGTAGGCCCCTTTTTACATTCAACCTACATGATCCCTCTCCGCAATTACAGCAGCTCACAGTTCATCACAGTCCATGATCACCTTTGTTCAAGGCATCAACCTCAACCTGTTTTTCTACTTCAGCGGAAGTGGGAAAACAATCATGAAAAGGCAACAATCTCATTCAATATTATCGTTCTCCTTAGCCACTCTTCCTCACATACTATGACCTCCTTAAAGTTACATCCAAAGTCCCTCATCTCCATCCTCCAATAACACTGGAGAGTTTCCACACACCATGGGTCATAAATCACAATGCAGCACACACAGGCACACACAAAAACCATAGCAGCAAAAATGTTGTAGGAAAGAAGTGTAAAATACATCAAGAGTGCATCTTTACAAAAGTAGAACAGACGTAGGAAAAATCGGAAGTGCAAAAGCAGGGATTTAGCACTTAATGGGCATCATTATCTCTCATGGACTCCCTTATAATGCGTTATGCTTAGTGCATTCACTAAAAAGTGACCGATAAACTGGTACTATCAAATGAGATACACAAACTTCAATATGAAGCAATCTCATATTGTACCAGATTATTTCACATCCATAATCTGACGATTAAGTGTTTTATGCAGTGCTGCTCTTAAAGGGACTGTTCACCCAAATTTGAAAATTCTGTTATTATTTAGTCAGACTTATGTTGTTTAAATATTTACAACTTTTTTCTTCAGTGGAACACAAAAGAAGATATTTTAAGGACTTTTTTTGTCCATACAATGACAACGAGAGTCAGTGGGGTCGAAAACAATATTCGACCCTATTTACTTATATTTGATCTTCTTTTGTGTTGAGTTGAGTAAATGACAGAACTTCCATTTTTGGTTGAACCATCCTTTTAGGGATGACTTAAATGATTACATATTAATGTCCAGTTGCATTTCAGAAGCAGTATTCCCAAAATTCAGTGACTTCAGATGGGTAACAACAAAATTATTACCCTTCAAGGTAACAAAAAAGTGTATTGAAGAAACTATTTTGGAGTAAGTACTAGTTGTTCACTTTATACAAGGACATATGGAAAGATATCCGAAATTATGCCATTGTATTACAGTTAATCACAGAACAACACAAAGAAAGGCATCTATGTTATGAAAATTATTGGTTTACCTCATGTCAGATCTACAAAATAGCGTACATAGTGTGCAAAAAAATTTGAAAAATAACATGAACCAACATTTTTCATTCTGAGTAACTGCCATATGGTTAACATGGTTAGTCTCAAATTTGCATAATTTCAGAGCCCAAACATCTCATTTTAAGATAAACGAAACGTGTATCTCAAAAACATACACCAACAATGAATTTATTTGGACAACCATGACCAAAAAGGGTTTTCTTTTGAGGGCGTCACTGCTAATTTCTACTCTTCAGACTTTTCAGAAGTCATTTCTGAAACGAACCAAGCGCTTCATTTGCATTTGTCCTTGTTACAAGATTCATCAGAGGGTCTTGGACTGTCACCAGTAGGGGGTGTTATTCTCAATATGACCCCAGCTCTGCCACTCGGGGAAGAATCCACTAGATGTTCTCGGGCTCCCGAACTGATCAAACTCCATCTCAGGCCGTTTGCCTTGATTCTTAAAATCTGCTGTCATCGTCTGGGTGACATTAGCCTGGCTGGGGTCATTCTCTGTATGGACCAGCTTGTAATTTTTCCCGTCATTATTATCCCAGTATGTCGTTTCATGGGTTTTATAGGATATGCAGAACTCCACCAGCTCATGTGGGGCCACAGAACTTGGAAGGTCGATGGAAAATGAGAAGGTGTCAACATCCTCACATCCATAAACATTATTCATGTACGTACAAGGAATGTCAGCATAGCTTTTCCATGAATCAAACGTTATTCGCACATGGACGACCTTCTCGAAGCTTACATTGCTCACTTTGACTGTGCCAGTGAGCGATCTCTCTTGAATTATACAGTTTTCTAAGCATACCAGGTTCTTCTTTAGACGGTTTCGAAAGTCCAAATAGTCTGCAGCAGGTTGAGGAAAGTCCAAAATTAAATTCTTCTCCTTCTCCGCCTTTAGGCCCACAATGGCATCCTCCAGGTCTGATAATTCAAACTGCAGGTCTAACAAGGTGTCTTCCTCGAATTCCTTAAACACATGGACTGCTGTCAGAGACATGCCTTTGGAGTCAGCAAACACCACTTTCTTTTTAGCTTTGGTCTCGGGACTCTTCCATCCTAGGTTGGCAGTGTCCACATCGGTCTTGGAGCTGATGCAGGATCGCAGAGGTTTGTATTGGTTGACTAGGTTCCTGGACTTGCAGTCCTCATATGAACTGAGGAAACTGCGAAGAGGTGGTGAGTGTGCCAGACAGATTCTCATTGCCACATCCACAGGCATAATTGGACTTGGCATTGGCCTGGGGTTCAGTATCTGCAGAACCCTGTCATGAAGACAATAGTGAAAAACACTAAAGTGACCAATTAAGCAAGAGATGTGACAGTCACATAGATAAAGATTTGCCCAGAATTTAGAGATTGAGTTAACAAAACCACTATTATTGCAGCTAGCTTGAGCTATTTGAGAGAGAGAGAGAGAGAGAAAAAAACATTTTAGAGCCATAGCTACTGATTTAAGCTTTTCAAATCAATTTTTATGAGGACTATTTATTTTTAATATTTGACAAAATTTCAGATGTCAAATTAAGAAATGGAATAAATCCAAAAGCAACAAAGTATAAACTATAAAACAAAACTATAAAATATATATTCCAGTTTTCCTAGCACTAAAAGTACCTTGTTAGACACTAGAGTGCATTTCAGTTGTTACTAGTAACATTTTTTTTTTTTTTTACCTATAATGTACGCAATCTGGCTAGTCATTACTTCAAATAAGAAATATTACTGGTGACATAAACATGTACTAGTATCCACTAAGTACTGGTAAAGCTAGTAAACAGAGACTAGAATGTAGAATAAGTACCCATACTTCAATGAACAGATACTAGTAAAACTGGAACAGTTACAGTCTAGGCAATAATGAATAGAAGTGATATCTGTACAAGACCTCACCAGAATTCACTGGTAAAATTAGCAAATATAATAGAATACTTTGTGGCTATAGGTTAGTAACTAGTCTTATTAGTAGTAAAAATATCAAATGAAATATGAAGTACTAGTGACAAATTAGTAGCAGGCTATTAGGTACTTTTGGAACAAATAGCCTACTAGTATCTGATGAATATACTAATATCTATAGATAGGCCTACTGGAGAAATTAAAAAAGACAAGTCAGCATTATCACTGTTGGACTAATTACCAGCAATTACAAAAAAGTATTAGTAACATAAACAGATAGCCTACTACGATGTTTTAAAAAAATAGATGCTACGGCAGCTTGACATTGCCAGTGTCCAAATAATAATTTAAACAAGTAAAAATATTATTTTAGAATTAATCTTAAATACGTGATAAACAGAGGTTATCTTTACACTTTTTCAGCGCTCAGTGAGCAGTGATAAACCCCCTCGCTGCACTATGACGCATTCTGTATTCTTACCTGGTGCAATTCATTGAAACTCGCGGTTTGTTTCCCAAACGACAGACCGTTTGTTCTGCTATAGTTTGAACAAGTAGAGATTTTTCCTACGTGCTTTTAAACTTCATTTAAAAACGTGACGACTACCATAACTATAAACCCGCTGATGAACAGTCGTTTGCTGCGGCACGCCCCCTTCGAGGTCCAGCTCTACTGCAAAAGCCAAGAGAGCGTTCCGCCGGTACATCAAGCTTCTGCCCGCATTGGTTCACGATAACCCATCCCGAGAGCCAATGGGAGAGCAAGAGAGCGAGGCGCTCCAGCAATCAGCGCGCAGGAAAAAATCAGCCATGGCGCGCGTGCAAGGCAGATCAGCCCAGCCGTGAGCTGTGCTGCGAGAGAGGCGGGTGCAAAGCGTCACCCAAATTTAGATAGCCTGTATATCCCAGTGACGCGCTATCTGTGGATCAGAGTAATTTCCTTTCTGCATTTCCTTTCCTTTATTATTATGCTTAGGCGAGTCTGTCATTCTAGGACTGTAAGTATTATAAAAAAAAAAATAGTTTAAGTTCTACGGTCTTTTCATATTCAGATATAATAAGGTCGCTAGGTTGTCACATTTTTGCAAGTCTAGGCTTGCTTGTGGCACAAGTAAAATGCTGCTTGAGTTGTGGCACAGTGGGCAATTCATATGCTCATTACATTCAAATGGATCATGGAGATGCAGGCTTGAATCTGGCCTGTGTGTTAGAAATTGCTCTTTTTTGAGTACATCACTTTAAAAAAAAATGTTTTTTTTGTTTGTTTGTTTGTTTTAGAAACCATTACTCCATAATCATGAATGAAAAACATGGATAATCATTGGTCAAAATGAGTGGGAACCCTGTTCATAAGTGCAAGACCAAGGCATTGGTGAAGCATTGTACCAATGACAAGCTGTCATTTGTGGGTGTTAAACATTTATGAAGCTGTAATGCTCTATTGCTGTTACAATGGATATTGTATGGTGCAATGACAGCAGCCTATTGAGTAATGTGACCTACATTAGCCAGATCCATATCGCAACATTTAACGGAGTGTATAATTTATGATTATCACAAGATGACTCGTATTTATGATAAGAATGAACAAAATACAGAGTACAATACTTAAAAAACACAAAACATATTTCATGTTGTTGATAAGATTAACTTATAAACATATATAAAACTTATAAAATATATAAAATAAACTCTCTCTCACACATACACATACACAGGTTTGTTTTGCTATCTTAGTGAGGACATTCCATAGACATAATGGTTTTTATACTGTACAAACTGTATATTCTATCCCCCTTCACTACCCCTATACTCCTAAACCTATTTTAATAAAACATTGTTTAGTATGTTTTTAAAGCTGTTCTAAATATGAGGACTCACTAAATGTCCTCATAAAACACGTTTACGTCGTAATACCAGTGTAATACCCATGTCATTATGCAAATGTGTGTCCTCATAAATCACACACACACACACACACACACACACACACACACAACAAATGTCCATATGAACCCACTAAGATAGTAAGATGAGGAATTTATGACATTGTGGGGTCCTTTAGTCGGAGCCCACAAAGACAACATCTTAAAAATCATATATAAGAATGTTTGACAAAATCTTAAACGTCACTATAGTATGACCCCTCCCTACACTATACCTAAACCTACCTGTCACAGGAACCTATCCCTAAACCCCCAGGAACCTAATGTAATTTTAACATTCTTGTTATATATCTATATATAAGAATGTTAAAACATTCTTAAAAGTCAAACTAACTATAACCTTATAACATATATATGAAAGTTATAAGGTTCTTATTATATATCTTATTATAACAATGTTATTACCTTATACACACACACACACACACACACACACACACACACATATATATATATATATATATATATATATATATATATATGTGTGTGTGTGTTATAAGGTAATAACATTGTTATATATATATAAATAAGAATGTTAAAATTATGTTAGGTTCCTGTGACGGGTAGGTTTAGGTATAGTGTAATAAATTGAGTCAACATTTAGTCTCATATAAAAGATTTTGTCCTTGTGGGTCCAAGTAAAGGACCCCACAAAGTCAAAGATTCCGTATTTTTCATACTTTGTGGGGTCTTCTGGATTGGAAAAAAAACAAGTACACACACACACTGTATATTTTTATACTGTACAAACTGTATACCCCCCAATATTTTAGAAGGCAATTTATACATCTGAAGATTTATTGCTTGGTCAACAATTATTATAGTTAAATGCTTTGGATACATTCAGGAGACAGAAAAAAGGATATATAAGTATATAAAGTTTTTCACAATCCATTGTCTAATGAAACACTTATAAACAACAAATATATTAAGCTTTCACAAGATGAAAATACCTTAAATTTGAGTACACTTCCAGAATATTCATTCAAAAAAATGACGAAATATAATATATTTTTACCTTTTAAGAAGTCCTCTATTCCTTTTAAGACATCTGAGACTGTTTTGCTAGTCTAATTGAAACACTTTAGTCGCTATCTCAAGAGTGGAAACTTCAAGCAACTATTGGTCCATTAACCACACTTGCAAAACAGGAAGCGCACAGACAGCCTTCTATTCAGCCTTCAATTTAGCTACAGCTGGCCATCAGCAGAATGCTGAAATACACTAATTAAATCACATTTTGCTTATGCTGTTAATGATGATGGTCCAAGGTGACGGTCAGTGAGAATTTACATCTGTATTTTGGAATTGAGGAGAGTGCTTGTTTTTTTTATTTTTTATTTTTTTATTTTTTATTTATTATTAAACCAGGTGTTTTGCAACCTTCAACTTGTTAGTGCAGTCACAAATCATTGAAAAGCATGCACTTTCACATAACATTGTAAATGTTTAGTCCTGCTTATTTTTTTAATTATTGGATTGACTATTGGATTGTTTTCACAGTGAGTGGTGTTAGTTATGGATGATTTCCTGAGATAGGCTGAACAATGCAGGGTGTGTGCTTGATATCGGCAGTCATGCAAACATGTATTAAGGTAAAGAGAGTCCATAACAAGACAGAGCTTACATTGCAAGAGTTTATTTGTGTCATTTTTTTTTTTCCTTTTTCAAAAATTGAGAATTGCATTACTTGCATTACTTAAACTGTGCACAAATATGATTAATGACTATGATGCGCAATTGTGTATACAGTGTTTTTACCTGTAACACCTTTTTACCGTACCGTGACAAGTTTTTACATGTCACTTCCTCAGTGACCTGTGGTAGTTTGACTGAAATGTGCGCAGTTTTGCATAGTGTGGCAATATTTACAGAGCTATTGCAAATAGCAGTATGTAGAGAACCAGACACATATAATCGAATCAGAATGTGCTACAGTTCATTAGATTCCCATGAGAATATACTTTCAAAACATTAGAAATAAATAAAGTGCTTATAAATGTTGGTTTCATATGATCTTGTTAATTTATAATCTAGTTAGAACAATCCCTCTTGTTAAGGAACAGAAGATACTTTGGTATCTTTGAAAAACTGTAACTTCAACATTAAACAAAAAAGAGGTATTTAAAATGGCCCATTTTTACTCATTATCATCTGCCTGTTTTGTTTTGAGAGGTTTAAATATAGAACTAACAAGTCCCCTAAAGCCTGTTACTACCATCTGCTGCTGGATGGCTGTATTAGCAGTCACTAAACTATATATATCAAGACCAGTCTTTCCTGATAAGAGTTGTAGATTCTCTATCTATCTAATCTATCTAGTTCTCTCTAATAAAAGATTTCAAAAAAGAGATACAGTCTGTATTTTTTATTATAACAATTCACATTCAAAAATACTCCATATATTCTAAAATGGTACACATTCATAACATTCTGAACAGTACTGTATATCCCTAAAGACACTGACATGCTCCATGACTTTAAAGTGACATTTTCCTAATGAACTACACAGACATCAACAGGCATCAGTTTGATAAAAACATTGACAATTACAACCAAATTAGTACAGGCGTGACCAAATACGAAATTTTATTTTACACAGGTATAAACACTTTTGCAAATATACAGTATGCTATTTTACATCATTCCCATTTACATTTGATTAAATATACACAATCAGCATAAGATAACAAAACAAGAGACCTTCACACTAGACAGTTTGCCTGACAGAAACCAGCTTTGACACAGTGAGTAAACCTGAGTCAGTGTTGTCCTCTTTCAAGTGGCACAATCTTCATTTGATGTTTATTTGTGCAGCTCATTTGACAGAAATAAGGACAACCATTTTTCCCTCAGAAAATGAATTCTTTCAGCTAATAGTGATACGTTTCTCATCAATGCTACAGTACTTCCATGCAAAATCTTATGAACAGAAATCTTCACCACTAGCGCAGAACAACAGACCTCACTTTCAACAATTCAAATGGCACTTTTATTTTGCTTTGTATTACTTAAGTCAAACTGGATGAAACAGAAACTGGCAGACAGCAGACTCAGAAAGAGGCAGAGAGGTCTATGTTTTCAATACACCATATGCGAGTGTAAGAATAAGGAAGTAGGGAAGATCAAGTTCGGACCCAGCTGACAGGCACCCACTGCGGCTCCCTCTCGAGTCGTTCCAGAATGTTCCTCAGCTCTGCACAGGTACTGGCAGAGTCCTCCTTTACCAAGACCCTGTCCACTAGATGGCCATATTGCTGGTCCATCTGCTCGGCTGACTGCCTCATGTCCTGCAGGTCTTCATCCTTTTCACAATGGGAGAGAGAAAGAGATATATAAAAAAGAGTTTTCGTCAACTGTGTACAATATAAGAGTTGAATGACTGAGATTTACTAGCTACATTTGGGTAGTATGGTGATATAAATCAGTCTCACCGTGATGTGTCCATTGTCACCCCTTCCTGGTGATGTGGGAGAGCTACGTTGCCGACGAATCTCAGGGATGCGTGGCTTTACAAAGATCACATATGGTTTAAACTCTGCCGTACGGAGGATTTTCAGGGCCTGAGAATTACAGTAAAATGACATATAAATCATAGCATGGGTTTCCAATTATCTGCTCAGTAAAAATCAAGACCAGAGTCTGCTGATAACAGAAGTTGTAGATTCAAATCCAGATTAGGTTGAGCAGAACGTTACCACCGTGGAAGAGATCACCATTTACACCGACATTTATTTATCTAAAGTGACTTACATATCTGACTATACAATAATCTACCCCTAAACTGTATGACTTTTTCTGGTTGCACTTTATTTTACAGCGCTGTAAAAAATAAATCCGTAAAATAACAAAAAAGACAGCTTATTACCCGGACATTATCAAGTAATTTTACTTACATTTCCGTTAACCCTAAAACACAACTCAATGAACTGCAAAATTCAAAATACAGGTAAAAATATGGAAAATTACGTTAAATTAATACAGTACAGTGTACAATTTTTTTTTTTAGAGAGTGTATGTGTACTTGCGTGTACTTACAATATACTTACCTAAGAAAATACTGAGTAATATAAGGTAACGACAGAGGTTAAGGTTAGGTTTAGGTTTGGGTTCAGGGTTAGTACCTAGTTATTACCCAGTTATTGTAAATACTGTAATAAGTACATCGTATGTACATGGGGAACAAGACTGCAAAACAAAGATTTACCCTTTTTCCCATGAAACTGAGTTATCAAGTTCAGTGCAATTTCTCTTGCTTATTTAAACAAAATTATGTATTAGTACTGTGGTGGAAATTATTGGTGGAAATGAAATGTTTTCTTTCAAAAGTTTGGTAATGGAAGTGTTACAAGGAATATGAAAATTCTTATTTTATTATTTAATTTATATTTTATGCTCTCAAAATTATATACTTGTATTGTAAAGTGAAATTCAAACAATAAGCCCCAGAGGAAAATGGAACAAATGTGTTAGAACTTAAAGACCTCCTTTGATGAAAATCAAGTTTTTAACATTTATATGTCTATGTGGTGTTTTTAATGTGCTTTAAGAAACCCATGTGCAAATTCATCAGTCAACACCATTGCTGAATATTTTTTCCTTAAAACTGCAGTGTTCCAAAGACTCGGTTTGAAACCGCCCCTAATTCCTTCCATCAAGAACATGTAACCAATCCTGTCAATGGGCGGGGCGGGGCTTTTCGTATCATTATTTCTAATGATGCTGATTGTTAGAAGGCAGCTGTCTGACTCTGAGATGGCGAATAGGAACATGGTTTTTGTAACATTAGCAACACATTATTAGCTGTTTGATAATGTAGTCACACCAAAGGCTAATATCAATTATCAATCGTTTTGTCAACTTTTATTCAAATTCTGAATGGATAATATATAACCTAGAAAGCACGCAAAGACAGCTCCCTTTATAATCACTAAAAAGCATATTCATGGATCCGCATATACTAAATGAAGCAAGGGTGTGGTGTCACATTGAAGCTCTTTTAAAGCATTAGGAAATTATTTTCACAGGAAATGTTTTTAAAAATATGTTATTTTCATTATCAAAGATGAGTGTCAAGAGAAAACAATACTGACTGCAGGGGGACTTTAAGTGGCCAAGGCCATGTGCTATCTTTATGCATATCACATGATTAAATAGTCTAGACATCAGTGTTTGACACCAGGAAACTGGCAGCTGCCATTGTCAGCCCAGATGAGAATAACCAATCAAATTAAAAAAACTGTTTAGCTTGTGCAAACCGTGTGTAACTTGGTTATTTTTGAAAATAACCTGCAAGGTATAAATGTGTGTGTATTTTTTCTGATCGTAGAGCTGCTCTGCTGTGTCTGAAGTGACTCCCGGCTGGCCACTAATAAACCTTATTACTGCAAAGAGTAACTTGGGAGTGGTGTCTTGATGTTGCACAGCTAAGGAAGGGAAGCACTAAAGAATATAGCAGACACTTTGGAAGTGGTAAGACGGTGATAACCCCAGGTGGTTAGAGCCCGGCATAGGCAACTGGGTTGCTAAGCAAGTCAAATAAAATTAGTTTAAAAATTTCTATGACACTGCACAGAGCTGAGAATCAGAAACACAAAGAAAATCAAGTAAACTGACCATAGTAACAACAAGAGAACACTATATTTACCTCAGGTTGAACATCTACCAGACACACTTTATTTCTCGCCAGGACACTCCGGATTGACTCCAGACTCGTCCCATATTGGTTATTCTTATATTCACCATATTCAATAAACCTAGACATGCACAATATGTGTTTAAAACAGCAGTAAAATCAAATTTTATAACACTACTAAAGGGATAGTTCACCCAAAAAAGAAAAATCTGTCATCATTTACTCATCCTCAAGAAGAAAATTTCCATGCAGTTACAATAGCTGGTAGCCAAAGTATTCAAGTTTTGGGGTGAACTATGCCCTTAACAAAATACCACACAGATGTGTTATAATACTGACCAAAAGTGCATTCAACATATTAAAACTATTTCATAAAACATACTTATTAGATTGTATGTCAGCCTCAAAGGCCTGCTTGGAGATGAAGTGGTATTCTACACCCTCCTTCTCATGGCTCTTCCTGGGTCTTGTTGTGTCTGTTGGAAAATTATTATACAAGTCTACAATCATTTCAGTTAATGTCACATGTGATCTTGCAATATATGACATGTAGTTGACATATGACATGATTTTGCAATATATGACATCCAATGAGATTAGAAGCTCTTCAACTTTAGGTTGTCAATTTGAAGCAAGAATAAGTTCTACTTTGATTCAGCTTCTTCATGTACCAGGAAGGACCTCCCCAGTCACTAATGTATAACTAATGGAAAAAGTAAACTCACGTGGCACAGCAACACCGTACCGATGAGGATTCTCAGCAATCACCTTCTGCTTCAGCTCATTGATCCGAGCACCAAGAGATCCTGAAGAGAAAAACAAAACAAAGAAAATTACATTCTGAAGGCAAACAAAAGACTGGCTCATTCAGATTGCTCTAAAATCCCTCAAGTCTTACCTATCAGAACCACAAGTCTTGGTTTATCTTGAGGTCTCATCTGATGTAGGGTCACCTCTTCATATATGAGGAACTCATTCTCTGTGGACTCCACTGGGTGAGACTCTTTGGTCGAACCCTGATGATCCTTGCGGCTCAGCCTGAAGCTTCTTCTTAGACCAGCTGTGAGAGCAGAGAGATTTTCCAATAGATCAACAAAGGAAAAGACCAGAGAAGATCAGAAACAGACATGATAGAATTACATGATAAAAAGATCAGATAAAAAGACAAGGGTGGAAAGAGGGGCATCCTCCAGACTAAAAATATCATGTCTCTCACACGGCTGCTGATTTTATGTAACTGCTGCATCTCAGGGAGAAATAGCAGCATGCTGTTCATCTGCTTTGTACTATTTAATATGCAGTGAATAAGTTAAAGCAGCAATGCATCTATTCACCTTACAAGTATGAATGAAACGTGGTACCTGAGTAAAACTCCCAGGAAAAGGCCTGGCCACAGGACGGTGCCACCGCCTTACACTTTGGAGAAACTACAACTAATGTTAGACCATCACACATCCAGCATAATTCTATAAAAACTATCACGAGCTATCAGCCATGCCAAAGCCTGCGTGAGCCATCAGCCCAAAGCAATAGTTTCCTGGCTATAGCAGTGCACCTGTGCTTTATACTTAAAGAAAGTTCATCCAAAAATAAATGTTTCAAACCGTATGAGTTCCTTTCCTATGGAAGACCATTTCCATCACATAAGAAAAAATATCATGCTTTGGTATATCAGAAATATGAGATAAGTTGAAATTATTAAATAAAAAGTCAAAATTATGACTAGATTGACTTTTTATCTCACAATTCCCACTTTTATGCAATAATTATGACTTTGATTTAATTTCTTATGTGGCGGAAATGGAACACTTAAACAGAAATGCTGAAGAACGTACTGGCCGTTTCTTTTTTTTTTTTCTCGTTTTTTCCCTCATAAAAAGAATAATGAATAGGGAATGGGACGGGCAAAATCTAAAATGAAAAAAAAAAAAAAAAAGCGCCATTGTTCATGCTTTGAATCCACAATTTTATGTCAAAGTGACCAAACAATGAAATCTGATTATGTGGAAGTGCAAATGAGACATGAGATCTATAGCAAAGGGGAAGATTATAATAATTACTGTATATTTATATTATATATGTGAATAATGACTTAAATGTATATGTGTTCCTCACACATATGTACCACATGACTTCAGAATACTTGGGGGAAAAAAAAAAAAAACAGCAGGCATATTCTTCAATGTTTCTCCTTTTGTGTCCCACAGAAGAAAGGCATACAGGCTCAAATGAACAATGTGAAGATTTCATTTTTGGGTAAACTGTCTCTTTAAGCAGTAAGCGCCACAAAGAGTAAGTGCAAAAAAATCTTCCTCTTAGCAAAGAGCACACAATAAAAACCATTGAGACTAAAACTCAAAGAGGGAGTTGTCCAAAGCTAGCAGCAGAGCAGTGGGCTGTCAAGATGTGACCAATGGCTGGGGTCTTAGGATGTGCCAAGCGCATGAGCTCTGTGGTGTATCGAAGAACTCACAATGAAACCAGATGATATTTAAAGCGATTAACACCACACAAAAAAGCATCATCCAGAGCCAAAGCCATGTGGAGTGCATTTCAGTGTGTAGGGTGCATCTCTCACCTACGTGCTGTCCACTGAGACTGCCCTCACTGTCACAGTCCTCTGGAGGGTGGGTGGGTCAGGAGAACACAAGAGATGAAAGGGTACAGGGAGGAGAGGAGAATCAGTGGGGTAACGGGATATATACACTTTACAAGGACATTTTGTAGGTCAGAAACTTAGAGGTCAGAGTTATTGGAGAGGCCAAGAGAACCACAACAGCAAAAAGAAGCAGCAAGCACTGAGCGCAGGGATTTCAGCATTTGTAATGGGTATTTAATTGTTAAGTAGTTCTTTTCATGGACTAGTAATGATTATAAGTTAGTAACACATACCTGAAATACCCATTTAACAGATTTAAGAAAAAAAATTTAATAGAATAATTTATAAATATTTCAGTTTTTATTAGGTTAGACTTTACTTTAAGGTGTCACGGTTACAGTGTAATTACACAAATAAGTAATACTACTGAGTAATATTAATTCATTAACAACTTACCGGGTTAGATTTATGGTAAGTTGCTTGTAATTATGCAAAATTTACTGTTAATACTACACTAAGTAGGCTATAAGTGTGTAACAAGGACACTGTAAAATAAAGTGTTACCTTTTAATATTTCAAATTTAATGACATTTTGTCAAAATCACCTACCTTTTTCACAAGATTGGTCACCTGGGGTAAGCAGAATGAGGAAACAAACACAATTGCTGCAATATGAACAAGTATGGAAAAAGTAAATGAATATGGAATATTGCAACTAGTATTGTCAATTTTGACAGGCCTTGTCAAAAGTATAAATTCACCATCTTCATTTAACCTATGCTAATATCTATCCTTAAAATACTATGAACGATTTCAGTGTATTGTACCGCACTTCTTGCAGAAGGGGTGAGATGTGAATTGAATATGGAATGCGTTGAGATAACTGTGAGTCGGTTCTTTTTAGTGAATCAAAAAAATAGAGCACGACCAGCATATCCAGATTTCAGAAACAAAGGAACTATGAGCCATTTTTTAAACTGACTGTTAAAAGGACTGGTCTGTATAAATACAGCATTACAAAGAAAGAATATGTAAGCAAAATAAACATTATATAGCTTAAACTGATTAAATAAAAAATGTCGAAAAAAATGAGTCGAATTGAGAACTTGTGAATCTGAATCAAATCGAGAATCTGCATCAATACCCAGGACTCTTTGGAAACATTTGAAAGTGTAACATAAAAAACATAAACAAATCGCAAATAACACTATATTGCCTAGGTCATTTAACAGGGAGGGGTTAAAAAAGGCGGAAGATCTGACTGAACTGAAGAATTAATCTGAATATACCAGCGTTCTTCTCCAATTTTCTTTGACAGGTACACTTTCATATTCTCTCTGAGGGTTTTGTCAGCACACCTGAATAACTGCTGCATTTACAGATTTTTTGTTTTAATGTTTATAAGCAACTCCAGTTAAGTAGTAAGTACCCTACTTCCCTTAGCTACCCAGTAGTAACTTCTGAGAACTTACATGGTGTTGCTCTGGGTGATTTAGGGCTCTGGTGTGTTCCCATTTTCATCCTATACAACAGTCGTCTGCAAATTTAGGACAAAAAAAAAAAGATATAGTTACAATAAGCCAAAGACTTTCTTTTAGAAGAATCATAGCAGCTGAATGTCAGAAGAGACAAGAAGAGGAAAAGAATAAAAAGAATAAATCAACTGTTGTTTTAATTCATTTACATACTAATGTTCAACTGTTGACATGATTTTTGTTGTGTACCTCTCCTGGAACTGTCTTGAAGGAACAAGGCCGGCACGCAGGTTGCTGTCTCCCACTCTTTTGGCCTGCCACCATGTTGGGTCGTCCTGGCTCACCACCTGCAGGATGTCCCCACGTGTGAAAGGCAGTCCTGCCTCCTGGCAGGGTGTGGCCTTGTCCTCATATGGTGTGTAATCAAACAGGGCTCTTAAATAGACCTTAAAGAGACATAAAATAACACTGCATACATTACCCACAGCAGCTATCTATTCTGTCCTATGACTTTCAAATAAAGTGATTGCATTCACCTTACTCTCCTTGTATCTGTCCTCCTCCTTAATGGCAGGGATAATCTTCAGAGTGATCGAGCCTTGAGACTGAGACTGCAGCCCGACAAACAATAATCAAGGACACTAAATCACACAAGTGCCTTTTCAGATAAGGAATCTTATGGAAATGACTCAGCTTTTGTAAAACAACAGAGGAATAGTGAACACACCAGAATCTGGCTGATCTCCTCAGGACGTTTGTGTATAATGAGATTTCCATTGACTTCCCTCAACTCATCTCCAACATGCACCAGACCTGAAGGAGAATTCAGTCAAGAGTCATTATGATTCATTCAAAAACCAGTCTGATACTAAACACTTATTTTACGTTTAACCGATTTTCAACTTGCTTTGTATTGTTACAATATCTATTTTTTACATTTTAATTATTCATAACATTATACTATAGATTATATATATATATATATATATATATATGATACACTATATTTTATCTTTATACTATATACAATTCTGATTGTGGTCTGAATTATTGGCACCCTTGGTAAATACATAAATGCATTGTTTATCCTTTTGATCTTTAATTCATAAAATTAGCAAAAATCTAAATCTAAAAGGAAAATAGCTAAAGCATTGAAAATCCCCATTTCCACTATCAGGGCAATAATTAAGAAGTTCCAATCAACTAAAGATGTTACAAATCTGCCTGGAAGAGGACGTGTGTCTAAATCGTCCTAATGCACGGTGAGGAGGAAAGTTTAAGTGGCCAAAGACTCTCCAAGGATCACAGCTGGAGAATTACAGAGATTAGTTGAGTCTTGAGTCTCAGAAAGCCTAATAAAAATGATCAAACAGCACCTACATCCCCACAAGTTGTTCAGGAGGGTTTCAAGAAAAATCCTCCTCACTCATCCAAAAACAATCTCCAGCATATTCAGTTGTCAGACACGACTGGAACTTCAAACAGGACCGGCTTCTATGGTCAGATGAAACTAAAAAAAAGAGCTTTTTGGCAGCAAACCCACCAGAAGGGTTTGGTGCACACATGGATAAAAAGTACCCCATGTCCACGGTTAAATATGGGCCTATTTTTCTGCTGGAGGTCCTGGACATCTTATTCAGATACATGGTATCATGGATTCTATAAAATACTAACAGATAAAAATCAAAACCTGACCGCTTCTGCTAGAAATCTTATAATGGGCCGTGATTGGATCTTCCATCAGGACAATGAGCCAAAACCAACACAAAAATGTGTCACATTTCATAATGTGAATTTCCCCCCACTTTTAATTCTTTTCATTCAATGAAAGGTTAGATTTTTGCTAATTTTATTAATTAAACATCAAAGGATAAACAATGCAGATTTATTTTCACAGTCATCGTTGATCATATTTACCAAAGGTGCCAATAATTCTGACCACATCTGTGGTGTATATATATATAAATATATATATATAATTAAATAAAAATCCTAGATTAGTGTCAGATTTTTGGTCCCCACTATATAAGAAAAGCATAATTATTAAGATATGGCACATTAATATCTACAAACATTTCTCAATCATATTTTTTTTTTTCATTGAATGTTATATCATTGCATGCATACTAAAGGCATTATTCAGTAGGACAACCTTGCACACAATCATATTTCAGCAGAATTTCTATGGCAACCAATAAATCTGCTCTGTATATTTCCAGTATAATCTGTAATCCCAAAGCAAATCATAATCTCAAGGATTTTAGTCAATATTTTGCATGTGATCACAAAAATCCGCTATGAATGCTATTAATATCAAGAAAAAAATGATTCTGCTGTGATCAGTCTCCCTTGTTGCTGACATGTAATTTTCATTTTATTTAATTTGTCACGTTTTTAAAATCATTTTGGATTTCTAAGTAAATTCTTTGCATTGCACTTAAATAAATGGTTATTCAATTCCCATATTTTATCTTTCCATTGAGAATTGAGTCATCTGTCATGGTTTTACAGACTGAACAGTTCTTGACTTGGATGGTCCCATGATCCCGGGATTATGTTACATCAGATCTGCTGAGAGAGATTTTGCTTTTGTCCGGCCACAGTGTAAAAACACATAGTTGGCACAGAAGAAAAAAATGTTATGCTGACAAGGGGAGGGACCAGGCTGTCACTCACCACTGCGGTCTGCAGCCCCGCCCCTCATGATCCTAGCAACCACCACCGCTCCAGTTACCTCGTCCCTGCGGATGGTCGCACCCTAAAAGCCACAATCAATTGCAAAAGTTATATAAGCCTATATTTCTTGATGATGGTGGACAAAATAGCCAAACAGCTCAACTACCATAAATACATTTAATATAACCTGTTATGATGCATAAACTACTATATTTGTTTGCTGAAACTCACAAGAGGCTCCTTGTTCTTCACCAAACGCACAATCTTCACTGATTCCTCCTCCAGTTCATCATCTAGATCATCTGGTAGAGGGGGGAGCACAGGCTCAAAGTTCTTCTGTGCCACCGTGTCATGTACTGTTAGTACTGCCTGATGGGTCATGGAGAGAATAATCACAATAAAAGTTGACAGAATGATTCACTAGTGCTGTGGAAGAAAGAATGTGCATGTAAAAGCGAGAGTGAGAGAGAATTAATATGCAGATATATGGTATGGAGTATGGACTGACAGAGAATAGAAATAAAAAATAAAAAAATTGAGAAAACCAATACCTGTGGAACATGGAGGAAATCTGATTCTATTTTGTAATGCCAATATCAAAAAAAATGAATGAAGCTTATTTCGCCAAGATTCTTTTAAATAGCCTACTGATTTAACAGGAATTATTGTGTCAGCCTCATATATGTAACAGAATTTACATACCAATGTAATTTTCAAATTAAAGAGGCAAGTGTTTATGTGCAGCTGATCTGACCTTGTTTCTAAAAATATTGTGAATTATACTGTAGGGCCAAATATACAATTAGGAGAAGATTTCTTCACCACAAAAACATGAACACACACAGAGGGAAATCTCTACAGAAAGCACAAGTGTGACTTTCGCACCTTTACATGTGGAGCGGTAAGAAGTGTTAATAGCTCTCTCTCATCGTCTTCCAGTGGTCCGTTCTGTAGCTCCTCTGCGACCTGTCAGTGCAGACCACAAGACCAGTATAGTGTAATCAAAAATGCAAAAACGTGACAACAATTCAGGGGCGAATCTATCTGCCACCCTAAGAAAAAGCATTGCCACCCCAGATTATCCCCAGAATAAAATATAAATGTAACCAGTGGTTTCTGCTACCGCCAGTGTTTTTTTGTTTGTTTGTTTTGTTTTGACACCGCAGTGTACCAGCTGCGCTTTAATCAGGCACAGGGGTCAGGACCCGCAGTTTTGAAAAGACATAAATTGACCCCCACACTTTTGATAAGGACTGCTTCAGTCAGCCACAAACAGCTACAAACTCTATATCACCATTTTCACATTTTTGTGAGCTTTCGTTCGTAAATAATCAACTGTTTTGTCGCTGATGTGCAGAACAGGAAATGCTCTCTCGAGCCTAGAAACACGCGATCTCCAAACCATCGATCAAAGCGTGATAAAGTTTTCTGAGGACATGTCGATGGTGTATAAATCATGCCCGGAACTCAGCGTTTGCGGGGACATGTCAATCAAGCCATCCGTCCGTTCAGAAACCGAGAAATTTGACACTTCAAAGTCAGGAGGCTGATCTCTCAGATTAGTTCCGGTTGACGTGCACGAGCTGCTTTGACTGAAGTTTTCGTGTGGATTTATAGTTTATTAACTGTTTTGATTACAATAATTACATCTAGAAAGGGAAAAGCATTGATGGCGTTAATAAAAGATATCTATGAAATTGAAACTAAAGCGATGATTGCCTCGGCCAGCGGTGCAGTTTGGAGGACGTGAGAGGAGAGGATTCTGCGTTTGGTATGTATATATGTATATATACTATATTACTGCATTTACAATGTTAAATTTTGATAAACTTTTTATTTTGAAATGTGAAAGCACAGCAACTGATAAACTATTATTTGACAAAGAACTTTGTGTATAAACAGTAGTTTCTTTGTTTCAGTTGCTGATGATTAGTGAGCAGCTGGCATCACATCTCCAGGAGGCAGCCAGGTGATGCTCAACACAGGTGACAAAAATTATGCACATATAAGGAATTATACAAATCTGGAGGATGTAGATCCTGTTCTAGATTGTAATAGTCCTGAAAAACATAAAACTGATCAGAAATCACAAAACGCCTCTTTTTTTTTTTCTTTTTTTTTTATAGCACAGACAACATATACTATAATATATATCACTTTCGGCAGTGTGGTCCGATATTTGGAAATCTGATCTTACTATCTGGGCTTTTGCTTACAGTTTGGTCCTTCGTCGTGGTGACCTAACTAGTTACTTTGTGGCAACCGGGAAAGTGAAATTCCCGGATAAGTTGCTACAACATAACTTTGTGATGTCGCCAGTTAGTAACTGCGACGTCGTGGCAACGTTGTGTATCAATAGTTCTGTTGGTAATCAGTTGGTCATTTTTATATTTATTTATTTTTCTATGGGCGGACATGCAGTAGTTTAACCTAATTTATGTCCTCATTTGCCCAAAGTAATTTAAAGGCTATTTCAACAGCTGTGAATGATGAATGCAGACTCAAAATTAATTCAATTCATTTATTTTGAAAAACACACAAAACATAAAACAAAAATCCAATAATAATAATAATAAAATACACCCAAATTATAAATAAAAACATAGTATATAGCCTACAGCGAAACATAAAATAAAAGCATTCAAGACGTTTTGCACTCATCATTAAAAACATATGCTATGCTAGCGTAACATTTTGCTAGCATACATTTCAGACGATTAAGGAAAGATACCATATAATCACAGAGGTATAAATATTAACAAAAGTACTTAAAGTAGACTGTGGGTAATGTTACTTAACCAATCTGACGCAGTTGTTGACCTTTGTTGCTATAAAGCTGACGAAACCCACAGAAAAATGTCGACGCTGTAGTCTCCAGCAGCTTGAATGTTTTCCCGGTTGCCATGGCAACTCAACGGCCACCAGCACTAAAGTAAAGATAACAATAAAAAAAGGTTTAGCGTCTTTCCAAAGTTATCTTTATTTTATACATTTTTATAAAAATCATTTATTCGTTGTAAAGACTCACCTCGGAAAAATAAATTCTTCTGTCAGACGCAGTTGAAGTAAAAAGTGCCTGAGTTGTCCTTATTCAGTATCTGCTGTCAGATGAGAAGGTGTAGCCAGGCTTTGTCTGTGTCATTATTACAATGTTAGCCCCATAAATTATTACAAAATAAAAAAAAACAAAAGTTTCACACCTCAGAAAAAATAACTTTACTCTCTTGTCAACATACTGCGCGCACAGCGAGCACTCCAGTTGTGGAGGCGCTGTCACGTCATATGAAAGCAGTCATCCATATTCTGACTTGTAGAAAAGAAAAAAGAAAAATCTCAAAGGAAATTTCAGTCTTGTGTCTGACGTTTAATTACACATTTTAAACAGCAAATTCTGATAATAAGAACATATATATAAATAAATAACGTGTAAATGATGGTAATGAAATTATGAGCACATGACGTTGCAGTTATGTTGCCAGACATGGAATTACCAATATATTACGAATAGAGAACGTATCTGGAACGTTCTTGGTAATCTTATAACGTTCGGAGATCGTACTGACGGCGTTGTGAGATGGTTATTTGAAGGTAATGAAATTACGGGCATGCAACGTCGTATTTAAACTGTCAGTTAGTAAGTCAAATTACCAAAAAGTACGAATACATTAAGTAACTGTTACATCGTGTGTTAGCTGGGATATTCTTGTTGTTTATTTTGAACTGTAACTATTTATGGCAGATTCTCCGACTGCCCGCTCCACTTTCATCATGGACATAGGGACATTCCGTTCATTCGTTTTTTGATTTAATATTGAAATCAGAAAAATTAGAAAACGAAAAAACAAAAAAATTGGATCGTTTTTTTTTTTTCGTTCTGGGATTGGAAACGAATAATCAGCTTGAATATTCGATCTCTACATGTGGGCGGGAATGAAACGCCTCTTTCCGCTGATTAGTCAACCAGACATCAAAACATGTCGTCATCAGTTGTTCATCGGTTCCGCTCAAAAGAGTAAAAGACCCTCGCTCTACAGCTGTACGGATTCTTAACACATTTATTGCAACTACATTTCATCTCTTTCTCATAAATATTAGTTTACTTTGCAGCTGCACATAAACTACCCCCTAGCCTACAACGTTGCCAATTTGACATAGGCTATCACACATTTAGGAAAAGTAAAAAACGTAAAAAATAAAAACTCAGCTGAATTAAATTTTTAGGGGTAATGTTAAATAAATATAGTGTTAAATATAGCGATTATAATGCTCTCTCAGTTATAAGATATCAAAACCCTGAAATAACACTAACAATAAAGAGATGAAGAGTATTTTTATAGCCTATTTATTGCCATCTGTTGGTGTCAGAAATTATAAGGGCAACTGATTTTTAGGGGATTTTTTTAACGTTTATATAGGATTTTTTTCTAATCTTATTAAATTTGTAGGTATTCCATCTTTAATGTGAAGTTAAATCAGTATCAACTAAAGGCTTGCAGAGGTGGCAAAGAAGCAGCACCTGAAGTTGCTTTTAGATCTATTTAATGAGATGTTAGATAATGTTGCTCAGAGAGGGCAGTAAATGCGTAGCAGTTACATTTGCATAATGTAACGAGATTAATGTTTTCAACAATATTTTGAATACATAAATATTAAATGAATGACAAAATGAAACGATATTTGGATTATGAAATTAATGTCGCAAGTAGGTGGCAGCAAGTCATCGTGTTAATGAATGAGTCATTTATTCAACCGATTCGTTCAAAACACTGATTCATTCAGGAATAAATATCAAGTGGATCTCTATAATCTATTGGGCCATTGAATCACTCGGTTCAAAGACTCAGGAACGAAGGAGTCAGTCGCAAAACAGTTCTGATTTGCATGGGAAGTTTAGTTGGCAGAGAAAATAAAACAAAATTTTTTGTGACATCCATTAATACTCAGTATTTATGAAATAAACTCAGAATATTGCCTAAAACAAAAGTTATGACTTTGAAAAAATAGCATGTAGGCCTAGCCTATTATATACATTCTGTATATTTGACATATCATACGCCAGTGATAACCTACTTTTCCAAAACTCAAAATAGAATAGGCCTAATAGATATGCTGTGACTGTAAAATACACAAATAAATATCTTTTCATAGCCTATCTGTC
This sequence comes from Elopichthys bambusa, assembly GCA_037101425.1. NCBI lineage: Eukaryota > Metazoa > Chordata > Actinopteri > Cypriniformes > Xenocyprididae > Elopichthys > Elopichthys bambusa. Next base: position 18,350,953 of record CM074449.1, read on the forward strand.
ATATCATTTCAAATTCATCCCATGTTGCCTAAAACAAAAGTTGTGACTGCTGCATATTTACACTTAAATCGATACTGGTACTGTGCGCTTTACTGCAATGTATTGTACATTCGCTCCGGCTGCCCAGTGCGTCTAGTAGCTTTGCTAGATTTTTATAGTTGGTCAGTTAAATAAGACGTCTCAGTTACGACTGTAACCCTAGTTCCCTGAAGAGGGAACGAGACGTTGCGTCGAGAAATTGACGCTGTGGGAACGCAACGCGTGATGTCGCCGTGAAGCACGTGTGAAATCCGTCCAATGGTGTGACGAGACATCAGAAGCGGGTGACATCACGACCAGGAAGCTATAAAGCACACTCAAACAGAGCAACGCTAGCTTAAAGTGTCTAAAGTAAGCGCTGACAGGCGTGCCGGAAGTATGGCAGGGCGACGCAACGTTTCAAGGGAACTCACGTTGCGTCGAGAAATTGACACTGTGGGAACGTTAATACCCACGCAGCCATAGTTACTAAGGCCTGTCTAGTGTGACTCGTCAGCACTAGAGAGAACCCGGGCCCCAGGGGAGCTAAGGTCAAGGTCATAGAACCTGACGAATGTGTGCGGCGAGGACCAGCCTGCCGCATCACAGACGTCCTGTAAAGAGGCTCCCGAGAAAAGAGTTATAGAGGCCGCCATACTCCTAGTAGAGTGGGCTCGGACTGCTAAAGGTGAAGGCAGCCCGGCCGACCCATAAGCAAGTGAAATAGCCTCAACTATCCACTTGCTCATCCTTTGCTTAGATGAACAACTGTTCAGATTTACGCCACAGGGCAGCTCTGTGGACGTAGGCATCCAACGCCCGAACAGGGCAAAGCAAATTGAGGCACTCCTGGTCTGAGTTCCTGAAGGGAGGAGGACAGAAGGCCTGCAGTACGATAGGCCTGACCACATTAGTGGGGACCTTAGGGACGTAACCAGGTCTGGGATGAAGGAAGGCTTTCACCATACCAGGTGCAAATTCCAAGCACGAGGGGGCAACTGAAAGGGCCTGCAAATCTCCTATTCTCTTTAGGGAAAATATAGCGAGGAGGAACAGAGTTTTGAGGGTCAAAAACTTGACTGGAATCTCCTCAATGGGCTCAAAGGGAGCTAGGGAAAGGCCTTGGAGCACCACGGCCAAATCCCAAGCCGGAACGCTCGTGCGTACCGCAGGCCTCAGCCTCGGGGTGCCACGGAGGAAGCGAGTAATAAGAGGAGAAGAACCAGCCAGAGGTGTGTGGTAAGCCGCAATGGCTTAGAGGGAGGGAGATAATCCTGCAGTAAACCTCCAGAACCGCACCAACAGGACAGGAAACTGGATCTAACTGACGACCACTGCACCAAGAAGTGAAAAGCTTCCACTTCAAGGCATATAACTTCCTTGTGGAGGGAGCTCTAGATTGAAGAATGGTCCCTACAACCTCAGTTGAGAGACCAGAGTTTATGAACTGGGCCCCCTCAGAGGTCAAGCCCACAGGTTACAGAGTTCTGGGCGGGGGTGGAAAATCGTGCCCTCACGGGAGATTCCTGATCGGAATCTCCCAAGGAGAGCCGTCTAGGAGAGATACTAGGTCCGAAAACCACACTCTGCCCGGTCAGCGCGGGGCTATCAAAGTGAGCCGGACATGGTCCCGGCGAATTCTCTCTAGAACTCCCGGGAGCAGAGCGATCGGGGGAAATGCGTACAGACGAAGCCTCGGCCACGTCTGTACCATAGCATCCAGCCCGAGAGGAGCTGGATGCGTGAGGGAGAACCAGAGTGGACAGTGAGAAGTCTCTCGAGACGCAAATAGATCCACCTGAGCTTGGCGAATACCCCCCATATTTGCTCCACCACCTCGGGATGGAGCCTCCATTCCCCGGGCCTCAGCCCCTGCCTCGACAGGACGTCTGCTCCGATATTCTGGACCCCAGGGATATATGCTGAAAGACGCGGGATATATGCAGAAAGACGCGCCTGCATCACAACAGAGTCCCAAACCACACCCAGAAAAGTGGTTCTCTGAGCTGGAGAAAGCACACTCTTCTTGGCGTTTAACCTTAACCCCAGCCTCTTCATGTGAGCGAGGACGACATCTCGATGCCGAACCGCTAACTGTTGCGACTGAGCTAATATTAACCAATCGTCAGTGTAATTGAGAACACAAATGCCCTGGAGACGAAGTGGTGCCAGGGCTGCATCCATACACTTGGTGAATGTGCGGGGTGATAACGCTAGGCTGAATGGAAGAACCCGATATTGGTAAGCTTTGCCCCTGAAAGCAAACCTCAGGAACTTCCTGTGATGTGGAAGGATGGAGATGTGGAAGTATGCGTCCTTGAGGTCGATTGTGACAAACCAGTCCTCGGACCTGATCTGTGACACGATTTGTCTCAAAGTTAACATCTTGAATTTGAGCTTCATAACTGAATGGTTCAGCTGACGCAGATCCAAAATGGGACGCAACCCACCATCCTTCTTTGGAACAATAAAGTAACAGCTATAGAAACCGTTCTCTCTGTCGGAGGGAAGTACATAATCTATGGCTCCCTTCTCCAGTAGAGTCTTTACTTCTTGTTCCAGAACCAGAGCCTGCTCGGGGCCCACCACGGTGGGTAGGACCCCCATGGGTGAGACCCAAACTGAATGGCATAACCTTTTTCGACTGTACGCAGGAGCCATTGAGAAATATTTGGCAGTAGCTTCCACGCTGTCAGATATTCTATTAAGGGAACCAGTCTCTCGAGACTGGCCTCTGGTGTTTTTTGAACAACCAGCTCGGCGCCCTGAGGCGGCGCACCGGCAGGGGGCAACCAAACTGATCGCTCTGAGACCCTCCTCAGAGGGGGCGAACACCCCAGCACCGCTATGTTTCCGGGCGGACACTTGGGTGAATGTTCGCTGGGGACCGCTGCGCCCTGAAACACACAAGGTGGCAGGGTTGGCAGAACGGCCCCCTGAGGGCACCGAAGAGAAGTGGACACCGTGTGCTGAGGTGTAAACCACTTCTCTTCGGAGGGGGCTGCCCTCGGGGTCCTGACGCTGATGGGGTCAGGACTTTTTCCCCGCAGCCTTCTTGGCGATAAGGACGGTCCTCAGATCCACCCTACCCCTCGAAGGCTGCGGTTGAGAGCGACCCCCGTGTCTCTGAGGGGGAGTGCGGGTGGTAACGCTCTGCTTTTGAGTGGCACGGTGTTGTTGTGAGGAGCTGGCTTTAGATGTTTGGGGCTGCTGGTGTTGCTGAGCAGCCCCGGGGGTGTGAGAGCGATGGGGGAGGAGTTTTGGAATGCCGCCGCTTGCTTGTTGGCCTCCTGGAACCTCTCGATGAAGGTCGAGAGTTAGTTTTCCATCTAAAATGACTAAATAATGGAAACCAATAAGAAGATCCTAATCACGGAAACTCATTTTTTCTCATTAAATCCACAGAGTTTGGTCATTTAATTTACATATTTGAAAGACAAACTTTATGTTGGCTTGACAAGGTCTTTTTTTTATTTTTATTTTTTTATATAGTGTTTCTTCAGAAAATTTGTACTAAACCACTCAATTCATATGGATTCGTTTTATGATCTCTTCATGAACTTTTTGAAGCATCAAAGTGGTAGTTGTGTAGACTGTCAATGGTGGGACAGAAATCTTTCAGATTTCATTAAAAGTATCTTAATTTTTGTTTTGAAAATGAACAGAAGTCTTACAGGTTTGGAACAACATGAGGGTGAGTAGGCTGAATTTTCATTTTTGGTTGAACTAACACTTAAGTCTCAGTGCTTTTGTTGCCCTTAAACTTGAGGCACTAAAGCGTGATTTTTATGTAATACATAAAATTAATAAACTCTTCTTTATGTAGTAATGAGAGACATTTTGAATATGTTGAAGTGTTTAATAGACTCTGTCTTGGTGCCCTGGATATTGATATTATGGTATTAGGGGTCCAAGCATCAAAATGTGAATTGGACCCTAAATTAATTTATGATTCTGAACTGTCTGCCATTTCAACTGAAAGATGAAGGCTGTGATATTAATGTTACCTACTAGAGGGAGCCACAGGATAGAAAATCTTTTAATCTGTTTTTCTATCAGTTTCCATCCCTTTGAATGGAAACAAATGTATTGACCTAGTTAATTTGTGTAACTATGGTGTACTGACAGTATAGTTTCATATAATTAGCATAGGCTACATAGAAATCTGTGAAATGCTTATAAATCATTACATTTTAATTTAACGTATAGACCCCAATAAAACATATTTTTCAAGTTGCCAGTCATGATTAAATATATTGATTTATTGATTGATTGAAATATATTGCTGTCCATATAAAATAAAGAGACCATTTTATTTGTCTTTTCCAAGATAATGTATATTATACAATTTCTATAAAGACACACTTATTTACTATTGTGGTATGAATAATAAAATTATGACACACACTTACGTCTTCGGCCAGGCAGGATGCGCTATGGAACACTGGGGTCGGACACTGGAGCTGGAACTGCCTCAGTCGCTCATGGATCTGCAGGAAAGGTCAGTACAGATGGATAATCATTCACAAAAACACTATTAGACATTTTATCCAGCATTACGCACTTTCATAAGATAGCTGAGGCTCCTCTCACTGAAGACCTCTCTGAGGAAGACCAGGTCCTCCTTATGATTAGCTTCTGGATGCAGCTGGGAGGTGAGGAGAGCTAGCATCTCATGTAAACCTGCAGCATGCAAGAAAACAAAAATAGTTTACTTTTTAAATCATGAATAATATAATAATGTTGTTGCGTTGACTGATACAGCAGGATTACTGACACCCGTTAGTGTGCATGTACCGTAACATCACATAAAAACAAATATTTTTAGTCACCAATACCATTGAAAAATACTCTAGCCATGCTTCAGAATATAATGTTTCATAATATTAAGGAAGTTGTATTCAGTTGGTCATGTGATCTCAACATGGCAGCTCCTACCTAAAATAAAACAGCAGCAGATATGACTGGAACCTTATGTACATGATTTTGAACATTTTGTCTTTCATTGTTTATTTCTTTATGTGTAAATAATTTTTTTTCATTGGGGAAAAATTACTTGTGTTTTTTTAATATGATGATCAAATGAATTTATTTTATGACAGCTTCACAGCTGTTGAATGAAGTACCTGTGGTAGGTGAGAGAACAGGCATGGCTGCTCATGAGACAGACAGAGACGCAGGAAAAATGGTTTTCCTCTTCTCTCAGGTCACTCAAAATGCGGGCTCATCTAAAAAAAGCCTGTTATCCACAAAACCTTAAGAGAGAAAAAGCAAAAAATTGGCAACTTTAGGAAACCATTATCATTTTAACTGTTCCTTTCTGTGGATTGCATGGTAAATAGCTGTTCAATAATTATGTGGCACATCAAATTAATGAGGCGAATCCTGTATGACAATTAGAGGGTAATAATATTTTATGCTCATTTGATCATTTCAGTTTGAAATGGCTTTAAATGCCATTGCTGTTTGCATGGTGAGATTTGCTAATAACATACCACCATCATGGTGAAATTTTGCTTTAAAAAAAGATGAGACAAGAATAGATTGGGTACACAAAACGAGGAGAAAAAAAGAGGGAGAATGAAAGATGTGACGATAGTCATTAGGCATGGCATTAAATTCAATTACACTTAGTCATCTCAGTTTAATCCGGATAGAATGTTGCTGTGATGTGTCAATTAAAGAAAAGCATCTCTCTTCAGAGGGGATATAGATTCTGGTGGTCTGCACAGTTCCCTGTAAATGAGTGAAGTAAGTAGAAATATGATCACTTAACTTGAAAAGGAGTCCCTGGGGAAATAATCCCCATGGCAACAACAATCAATACCTTATCACTGCTTTTCATCCAGAGAGACACAGGAAACAGTGTACTCTGCACTACTTTAAAGTCCCTTTAACCAAGTCTGAAACTGATGCTTTTCAGTTTTACTGCAAGCATGGTTAAATCATTTAGCCCATCTACACATCAAATAAAACAGCCCTAAACATTCCTGAGAATGCAGTGCTCAAAACCAGGATTTCTTGAGAATGCAATGCACTTCTAAAACAGATTCCATAGGAGAACATTTCCCATTTTCTCATACCCCAACCTGGTAACACAATAGCTAATTCATCATTTATAAAGTATTGTCCTTATACATTAATAGACATTAGTAAGCAGTTTATAAATACAGCTGTACATGCATTATTCTTGATTTATAAAGCATATCTATAATGTGTTTAATACATTTTATTTGTATACTTTATTAATGATTAATTTATCATTTCTAAATTAAATATTACACTATTTACAAACCAGTTATTTAGAAATTGTCAGTGGTTCATAAGATCATTTAGAATGTGTAAGTAAATGATTAATAAACTATTTAAATGTACATTTATACATCTTATTATTTAGACATGTAGTAATAGTTACTCAGTGTGTTAATAAATGTTTTATTAACACATTCCTACTGTATTTTATGATTAATTTGGGTAGTAAAACATTTAGTTGTCAGTTAACTATTTTGTGAGCTCATCTAAAGTGAGGACTTATGCCTCGTAAAGCTTTTACAGAGGAGATTTAAAGGCTCATTTATCTTCTAAACAGAAAAAGGAAACAAACACAACACAGAGTGATACAGAACATAGAAATATTTATTTCTGTACACTTGATATAACATAAAAAATAAACCTTTGCAATATTATATAAAAATAAAAAAAGGAACTAAACAAGCAAAAAGCAACAAAATGAACAAACAAAAACACAAAAAAACGAAATAAAGCTAGTGAATATAAAAAAAAAGCAACAAAATGAATATGTCAACAAAATAAGCAACAAAATGAACAAAAAAGAACAAAATAAGCAAGAATTTGAATATAAATAAAAAATAAGCAACAAAATGAATATAGGCCGACAAAATAAGCAACAAAACTATCAAAAAGCAACAAAATGAAGAAAATAAGCAAAATATTTTGGTAGTAAGAAGGTTTTCTTGTGCAGTTCAGTGCAAACAGTGAGTCACAAATTAGGGCTTTTCACACTTGAAATAGTTAACCATGGGTCATTATAAATCCTGGGTAAACGTAGTCCTGTGTTTTCTTGCTTCACGTTTTACACTGCTTATACTTTACAATTCATTCCACTCAGTCATGGTGTTCAGAAAGCAAACTCTTAGTCCGATTTTATTTTTTGTATTTTGGCACTCCTGTAATCCAGTGTTGGCACTGGTACATTTTTATTCAGCAATATTTACACTTTACAGAAATTAATTTTATATCAGATTGCAAAGGCCAAGTTTAATTTTACTGCACAGTTGTTTTCTGGAGGTGTACAAGAATTTTTATTTACTATTTACATTGCAGAGGTTTATTTTTCATGTTATATCAAGTGTACAGTTGTACAGTTTCATTTTTTGCAATCTTGAAATAAATATTTCTATGTTCTGTATCACTGTATTGTGTTTGTTTCCTTTTTCTGTTTAGAAGATAACTGAGCCTTTAAATCTCCTTTGTAAAAGCTTTATGAGGCATAAATGGTCCTCACTTTAGATGAGCTAACATAGTTAACTACCTGAATTAATCATGAATTACAGTAGGAATATGTGTTAATAAAGCATTTATGAACACACTGATTAACTATTACTATATGTATAAATATGTATAAATGCACATTTAAATAGTTTATTAATCATTTACTTACTCTTTGTATTAAACACATTATAAATATGCTTATAAATAAACAAGAACAAATTAAGCATTTATAGCTGTATTCATTAACTGCTTACTAATGTCTATTAATGCTTTATAAATGATGAATTGACTATTTAATAATGCTTAACTAATGATTCATAGCGTGCAGTTATTATAAAGTGTTACCAGTATGATGGCATATTGGTGCCTGCTACTTAAACTACCAAAATCTGCTTTGTTCTTAATATGTACTGATAACCACCATTATAATACAAGTGGTACAATAGAAAACATGACACTAAAATAATGTAATCAACATTAACTAAATAACAGGAAATGTAACACGAAACACCACATTACTGATAATAACAAAAATCAGAAGAAACAAAATTATTTAAATAAAATATAAATTCCAGAAATGTCCTTTTACTGGTTTTCACCAGCAATTAAATGGTTATTCCTAGTTTTTACTTGCAAATACTATTACATTAACAGTGAAATTAAACAGTAAAATTAAAGTGTTACTAATGCTAATACAACTTGTGTTTCTCCCTAGACATCTACATTTAGAGAACATATTCACATATTCTATTCCCTTCGATTTATTCCTTAAATATTCATTACTTGGTTCTAAAAAGGTCTTTAAAAAGTCTTACATTTACCTTCATAAAACCTGCAGAAACCCTGTACAACCCAAATTCTGGAAATGTTGGGACGTTTATTTAAATCTGAATAAAATGACACCTAAAAGATTTTTTAAATCACATTAGCCAATAGTTTATTCAGAATAGAACATAGATAACATAAAAAGTGTTTAAACTGAGAAATATTATGCACAAAATGAGCTCATTTCAAATTTGATGCTTGCTACAGGTCTCAAAAAAGTTGGGACGGGGGCATGATTACCACGGTGTAGCATCTCCATGGGCATCGAGGTTATGAGTTTCTGGAGTTTTGGTGTTGAAATTTGGTCTCATTCTTTCCAGCTGCTGAAGAGTTCGTGGTCGTCTTTGACGTATTTTTCTCTATATGTGAAAGATCTGGACTGCAGCCAGGCCAATTCAGCACCCGGTCTCTTCTACTACGTAGCCAATCTCTTGGCAAGCTGCCCATACTGTATGCACCTATGCACCCCCATACCATCAGAGATGCTGGCTTTTGAACTGAATGCTGATAACACACTGGTAGATCTCCCTCCTCTTTAGCCTGGAGGACACAGTGTCCGTGATTTCCAACAAGAATGTCAAATTTGGACTTTGGTCTGACTACTCGTCGAACACTTTTCCACTGTGAAACTGTGAGCGTCTGCCTATTAGGACGCTCCACTCTCGTTTGGCCCTCTTCTCGAGGGAAGGCACCTGTGCCTGGTGGTTCTGGTCCCGCCCGTGCTGAGGCAGAGCAGCGACTGAAATCATGGGGTTCACAGATGGAGCTTGCTGAGGAGTTTGAGAGAGGTGTAAATCTCTCGCAACCCCCAGCGGCTGACGAGAGTTAGCTGCTGGATGATGATGATGTACTTTCTTTGACATCATCGGATCCAGCAGAAGTGCTCTTCTGGCTTCAAGCCCAAGAGAGCAGGAGATGGCTGTTGAAGAGGAAGAAGGTGAGCCTCCCTGCCCCGCGTATGTGGAGCTGCTTGAGGTTATGGAGCGCGCTTCTGGCAGGCTGCAGCTGCCATGGGAGTGCGTGAAGAAAGGGATCGCTCGCGGACAGCTCGATGAACGGTCCCTTTCCGACCATAATCCAGTTGCCCCCTTGAGCCTTCCATTCCTTCCCGATCTACATGTTGAGATCGAAAAGGCGTGGAAGAACCTATACTTGGCTTGTATTCACCGACACCAGCGAGCTAATTTCGCTGATGTTAAGGGAATGAGCCAGCATGTGTATGTGTCAATGCCCCCTATTGACGAGACATTTGCAAACTATCTCGTCACAGGGTGGGCACCGACATTGAAAGCTCCGGTCCTGCCTTCTAAGCCCCTTAAGATGACATCCCGCTTGCATGACAGGGCATACGCGGCAGCGGGTCAGGCTGGTGCTGCTTTACACACGATGGCGGTGTTACAAGCTTACCAGGTAATCTGCTGAAGGATCTGGATCAGGGGCAGGGTCTGTCCCCTGAGGCGGTAGAAGAGCTGTGCTGCACCACAGATCTTGCTCTCCGGGCCACTAAACAGACTGCTGCCTCGGTGGGAAGATCGATGGCAGCAATGGTGGCCACGGAGAGGCATCTGAGTCGAGGTTCAGAGACAGGGCCAGAAGTCCAGCGTCGCCTCTCAGGCGAGGTGTCTCCTCAGAGCAGGTCCCAGAGAAGGCGGGACTCTAGGAAGAAGAAGGATTTGAGGGAGGTAATCAATTACAGATGCCAGCAGCGTCAGTGATTGATTTTCTCTCCATGAGGGTAGTTACATCTGCCCTCTCCTTTCTTCATCCGCATCCTGAGTAATGATGATAATTTTTACCCATGCGCTTCTTACAATCAGGCCAAGGGCTGGGCTCATGATGAAACTTTTCTGATGGCTCGCCTTCTGGCTTGGTAGTAAAGGGGCACTTTCAGGCTTGAAAGAACCATGGATTCCATTCTTGCTATGATGTTAAGTCTTCGTTCTTCGAGCCGCAGGAGGGTGAGCTTGGTCTATATTTATATTTTTAAATATATTGACCTTAGTTTCCTGTATAGTTTTTTCCTGGGTGTGTAAAAAAAAAGAGAGAAGGGGAATTAAGGGCCTGAAGTTACATTAGGTTAGCTAGAACGGTTTATCTCTTTGTGTTGGCAATATGGCCACCTTTACAGCCAACATATGGTAGAGTAGCTTTCTTCTCTGATCATAGCTAGAGTTTGTATTAGAGATTAGCACTCTTTACTTCAGATAGATCTATGTTAAGCATCGGCCCTCGGGCCGCCTGACATTGTAATTTTTGTACTCCTCTTGCTGTTTGGGCCACCCTCAGAGCATGATGGCATAAGTTTGTACTCCTGCTTAAAGAGTAAAAAGTGTTCTTAATGAGTACATTGCCTGTTGGAATGTGTGAATAGATTTTAGCTCAGGTTAAGTTAAATAGTTAACCTCACTGGATAGTTTGGTTCTCATATATGGCTCCCTTAGAGCTTAGACACTGTCACTAGCTGACGCCACGTGTCTTTCTGGAGTCGCAGGCCCTGTTTGGGCCTCCTTCAGAACATGATGCCGTAGGTTTGTACTCCTCTTGTTTAAAGAGTAAAAAGTGTTTTTACTGAGTACATTGCCTGTTGGAATGTGTGAATAGAATTAAGCTCAGGTTGAGTCAAATAGTTAACCTCACTGGATAGTTTGGTTCTCATATATGGCTCCCTTAGAGCTTAGACACTGCCACTAGCTGACGCCATGTGTCTTTCTGAAGTTGGAGGTCCTGTTTGGACCTCCCTTAGAGCATGATGGTGTAAATTTGTACTCTTCTTGCTTAAAGAGTAAAAAGTGTTTTTACTGAGTACACTGCTTGTTGGAATGTGTTGAGGTAGATTGTTATGTGGGCACTCTACAGTCTTATCTGCTAGTTAAACTGTCAGTTTATCTGCTAGTTTCTGTCAGAACGAGTTCCCATGTTTTGTGGGCTGTTGCTTCTTCAGCGATTGAGCTGCTTTTAGGTGTGTGGCCTTCACAGGCCGCCCTGTAAGCGAATCCCCCACATCTGGGTGTCTTTTAGCAGATTAAGCATGTAGTTTCACATGGCTGGCCTTTGCAAGGCTGCGGTGATATATTTTACATTGTGTAGAATTAATTCATGTTGTAGGCTCTCTGGGAGCCTTCATGATTTTGTGCCTACAGTATAGTTTATCTGCTAGGTTGAGCCTAGTACTCCCCTCGTTTAGAGGGTTGTTCTGCAGATTGTACTTAGCTCCCTGAGTCTGGTCAGTGGTTGAAGGCCTCTCTCAGGCCTCCCTGTTGAGGATCAGCCCCTAGGCTGGTTGTACTCTCCTGTGTTGGGTTCTTTTAGAGTACACAGCCTCTTCAGTGCAAATAATCAAGCACTGAGTAGAGCAGAGTTTTACTCCCCTCACTGGTAAGGGTAAAAAGCGCTAAGCTGAGTCCTGCTCTCCAGGATGCCCATCTCTACGATCTGGTCTGAGTTGGTTACTGCCTCTTTGCAGTCCCTCTTACTGGATATCTTCTCTGAAGAATGTGAATTGAGACTCTGTGTACAGACAGGTTGTTGGCCAAGACTAGGATACTTTAACTCGACCAGGTCGGCATCCCTGGTGGCAATCAGGGTTGACTTTGTTCCCCTGACAAGTGGCTGGCTAGGGTTCCTTCGGGCCCCCTGGCTACATTCCCTTAGAGGTACTCTTTCTTTGGAAGGAAGTTTGGTCCCAGGGCCTTTGAGCATCCTTGGCTGTTGGCCATAGGGAATGCTGTCACTGACACCCTATGTATCACCTGTAGGGGGAGTGGTTCTGGCATTTCAGTTGAAACTGCTAGTTCTGACATTTGTCTAGACATTTGTTGGCATGCACTCCCCTCAAGCATGGTGGCGTGGGTATATCGTTCTCCATACCGTGTTCAAATGCAGTGTTGAGTTTCCTTTCGCAAAGGGAACGTCTCAGGTTACGTATGTAACCATGGTTCCCTGAGAACAGGGAACGAGACACTGCGTTACCTGTCATACATCAGGGTTGCCTGCTGAGCAGTCCCTTCAGACGAAATAGATACTGACTGCTTCTCTAGGCACTCCTTTTATACTTTCGGGTCGCGTCTATTATGGCGTCATAGGCTGTCGCCGGCCAATAGGACTGGTGAGATTTGATAATTGTTTACAGACACCGGTTCCCCATAGCGTGTTTAAACGCAGTGTCTTTTTCCCTGTTCTCAGGGAACCATGGTTACATACGTAACCTGAGACGTTCTCCCAGCTGAATTTTTTCAAAATTTCTTGCTTTTTCAGCCATTTGTTGCCCCCGTGCCAACGTTTTTGAGAAATGTAGCAGGCATCAAATTTGAAATGAGCTCATTTAGTGGATAGAAATGTAAAATTTCTCTGTTTAAACATTTGTTATCTGTTCTATTGTGAATAAAATATTGGCTCATGTGATTCTAACTCTTGTTTTTTAAATTTAGTGATGTCTTTTTACTACTACTGTCTTTTATTTTATTCTTTTTTCTGTACAGCACAGTGGTCAACTTTTGTTGTGTTTATTTGTGCTTTATAAATAAATGAAATGAAATGAAATTTGAAAGTCTTTTAGTTTTCATTTAATTCAAATTTAAAAAACGTCCCAACATTTCCGGAATTCAGGTTGTATATGGTAAGGTAACTAACTTACAATTAACCAATGAACAAGTTTTTACTGTAGCATTTTTACTGTATTTTTCTGTAAAAATTAAAATATATTTTTACCATGAGAGTACCAAATATGTACTGATGCTTTAAAGAACCCAAGAGGGCTTCACATTTCTTGTGCCAATAAACAGATCCAGAAAACCTATTTAAGTTTAAAAATAATTATATAGCCCACTCAAGAACCTCATACAAAAAAATATGGTTCTTTATAAGAGATTCTTTGCTGAAGAAAAGAAAGAACTACTGAAGACAAAACACTGAAGACTGTACATTGGTAAAGACAGGACAGAATTGATTGAGTATATTTGTGGTTTTAGATTTCAGCAAAAATTAAGTTCTCAAGCCCTTTATCATACAAACAGAGGCCTATGGTTTCTGAAATCACAACCTTGTGCTAATGAAAGATTTAATTTTGAGAGACATTCTGAATTTTGAACATTTCACAGAAGGAGCTTAAACCCTCAGTGCTGGTGATGAAATATTGAGGGGTGTCATGAGTTGAAATTTTGGTACGGCTTGTCCCAGACCAGCTGTAACCTTACTACAGACTTTTGGTTTTCTGAAAGCCCTCTAATCCATGCTGATTCTCTAAAAAGACTTCCCATTCGCTCTGATTATGACGTGCATGATGGAAAGATTACGCTGCTCTGTATCTCTCTCCATCATTCTCACATGCTGCAGCTGCATTGTAGGGATTCTCACCAGACATATGCTCAGATCAGGGTCATCCTGCTAGTACTTTGCAACCTAGCTTACCATTTGAAAATACCATCGGTGAAAGTGTCATATGCAAAACACCACCCAAAACCACCAAACACAAAACCTATTGTCATGAATGTTAAATTGCAAATGGTTCTCCCCAGCAAAACCACCTTTTGGTTTGCAGTGTGAAGACCTTGGGCCCGTTCTGTCTGACCTTTTATCATCCTGTCTCTCTAGAAGAACAGGGGATCTTTTGCCCAGTTCTCGTCCTTACAGAATGATTCATGTAAGGCTGAAAACGTGTCCTGCTGGGGGACAAGGTCATTCAGCCACCCTTCTGCCACCATCTGTCCCTTTCAATATCACGTACTGCTAAAGGCCACCATTAGTGCTGACAGCTTTGGCTATCTCTTGATGTGTGTATGTGTGTGTGTGTGTGTGTGTGTGTGCATTGTGCAAATAAACGCTTGTATGGACACAAACATGGGCGGCAAACATGTCAAATTAAATCTCTTTGGAGAAGATTATCATAAATGACATCAGCAGGAGTCACTGAGCCCTATGGAGTCTAATCCATTCGAATATCAGAAAACAGCCTGTCTATCAAATCAAAACACGTCATAATACTGTATACGCGCCTGAAAAATGTGTTACGAGCAGATTCATTAGTTGACAGGTTGCACATGATCATGCATGCCTGTACTCACACATATGCTGGAGACTTTTCATTGGTCAAATGATATTTTCGATCCTCTACACCTCATATAAACCTTTTTTATATTGTCACTAAGATATTATTTAGTATGTTTATTGAGACATTTTTATGGTTGAGAACCACACACACACAGTCATGACAACACAAATCACAGGTGCACAGGAATGCCTTCTAAAAGCAGAAGCTCAGGAGGAACAAAATAGGAAACACACAAAATACAACATTTATATTACTATTTTTCAGTTCTGCCAATTCAGTAATGCTTTCTGAATGCATTTACTGTGACAAACTAAAGGGAATCTGAGAAATATTAAGAGACACCCAGCATCCCTCTACCTCATTCCAGCGGACGTGCATCCCAGAGTCTCTCCGAAACTGTCCGTCACGGAATGTGGCCAGTGAAAAATGCATCACTGGATGCTGAGATCCTTTTAAGTGCTGAATCCTTCCCTCCTGCTGTTCACTCTGTCTGCAGAGCGGATTATACAGCCAGCATGCAAAAGGGAGAACGCCCCCGTATATCTTACCTTTCACCGCCAGTGCGTGCGTGAGAGCGTTTCCGCTTTCATGGAAAGACCCTCGGCATCTCCGTGGCAATTCCTTCTACACTGGCTCAGTGTGTCTCGGTTCTTCAGTACCTCCCCCCTTTCTCACTCTCTCACATACAATCTTCAGCCCTCCCTCTTCAATCTCTTGCTCTATCACCATCCCCCCACTGGTCCTCTTCCTCTCTCTCCTCTAATGATGCTCACTGTGATATGGCAGGAGCTGATCGGCAGCGCCTGAATCTGGACAGTTATGTACTTACAGTACAAAAACCTGGTGTTCAGAACTTTTCATAATAACATGAGTTCACAGTATGGACACAAGGATACAATAGCAACAAAAACAGACATTTTAGCATGTTCTTCCTGACATGAGAAGTCAAGTGGATCATTTGTTACTCATGGGGATCTGGGTCATAACTTTGCTTTTCCTTAACCTTTTATTAGATCATACTATATTTCCTTCTGGCATTTAGGTATATATACAGGGGTTAAATTGGGATTTGTTATGTGGGGGGGGCTCTGTGGTTTTAGGCTTTCGAGGAGTGCACATGTGTATGCAAGGCCTACAAAATCTTATCAATTGACAAACTGTAAAATATAAGTCGACAGAGCCCTCTGCTATGAACACTAAAATGCAGATCAAAATCATTCTAGATGCTGCCAGTGTGCAAAGCTACATCTGATGACGATAAAATCTTTCTGTAGGCCTAAAGGAGAGCATATAAATACAAAATACAGGGTCTGACATTAAGCCTTGTCATGTGCTTGTCCTTTGGACAAGTAAATTGGTCACTTAAAAAAAAATGGGATTTTTTGTGGTGTAAATGTAATTTATTCTGAAGCAATATTTTCAACAGTATTCCATTAGCTTTTACATATTTATATCTGCATATTTGTGATATTTACCCCAATGGCATTTCCCCCCCTAATCTTATTACATGCTTCATCTTTTATTTCACATTTTTACATTTGATCAATAAATTCAATAAGAAAAATAAGGCAGGACTGTTACGAATCAAATTAAATAATTTACACTGAAACATTACAACTGCATTAAATAATGTTATGATATTCTTTAAATATTTTTGAATATACAATAAAAAATGTTGGGAAAATTATACTTTTAAACATAAAACTGAACTGCCAGTAGGTGGCGGCAAGTGACTGTCCTAGTCATTCATCAAACGATTCATTCAAAAGGATGAGGCAGGTGTTTTGGAATGTGCTATTCAATCTTTGACTCAACCGAGTCGTTCAAAACGCTGAATCATTCACTAATAAAACGCGGCAGAAGATGTGTTATGGTTCTGCTGTGATCTTTGTTTGGAACTATTTTCGCTGCTGAAATAGAACAAAAACAGTTAGTACTGCGTCTAAAATGTAAGTGACTTTATTAACTTGTATTGAATTTACTTACCTAATCATTATTAACTTATTATTGAATGTAGGCTATAAAAGTAGTGTCACATTTTGGTCATGTGATGTTACTTAACTGTATCATATGTTATAAATATAAAAATATATATTTTACAACAGCATGTTTTCTTTGTGTGCTGCACTCATTTGTTTCGATTTCTCCTCGAGAGGCTGCACGAGCCTCAACAGTGCAACCTTGTTATTGTCAGCACACATTGATAATAATATATAATATATAATCGCCCATTACACTAAATGTAATAAAATCATGCTTGCTTTTGGTGATTCCCTAGCTATTTTTGTTATTGATGTTTTAATCAGGACAAATAAAACCTTCAAAAAATTAAGCGTTAATGTCGAGCCCTGGTAAGCCTATGTGCCGGGGTTCAGCCCCGGACGGCCCCGGCCCAATTTAACCCCTGTATATGGTAAGAAATGTTAAGCAAGGATGCATTAATTTGATTAAAGTGTCAGTAAAGACTTTTACATTGTTACAAAAAGATTCTATTTCAACTAAATGCTGTTCTTTTGAACTTTCTATTTATCAATTAATCCTGAAAAAGAGGTATCACTGTTTACACAAGTAATAAGCAGCAAAACTGTTTTTAATTATGGGTAATAACAAGAAATGTTTCTTGAGCACCAAATCAGCATATTAAAATGATTTCTGAATGATCATGTGAAACTAAAGACTAGAGTAATGGATTTGCCATCTTTGCTGTCCAAGAACAAAATACATTTTAAATTATATTAAATATTTCACAATATTACTGTTTTACTGTATTTTTTTTTTATCAAATAAATGCAGCCTTAGTGAGAATAAGAGACTTTCAAATACAACTTACCAACCCCAAACTTTTAAAAAAGTTACAGTGTAATTGCCAGGCACAATTAGATTTTTAGGATAATTTTTTATTAAATTTAGGAGTAAACAAAAATTAATCCAAAATCCGTTTTGCAAGACATAATTACACTTTATTATTAAAGTGAGACCAAGCAGTATAGGTATCGATCATACACATACTACTGAAAACTACATGGAACTATTCAAAGTTTTAGTATCTCAATAATAACAGAAAATCATTGCACCAATTTACAGATGTCTGTAGTATTTATAAAAATATACTTAAAAGAATAATCAACAAAACTATTCAACGTTTACGGCATGTTTGTCATCCAAAACTTCATTGTGACTGTGTAAATGCAGACCTAAATCACAAGTGAGTGGATGGATAGTATACCGCAGCCATAATTTACCAGCCATACATCTTAGCTGCCAAAGCAAGAGCCGATCCTGCAAGATGATCTCAAACTGTCTTCAAATTGTAGATTCCCCCTGGCCGTGTATGCGTGTAGCATCCTGCCAAAATACAAGAAATGTGTATCAGGTGCCTTTCCTCAAATTTAGACAATTTTGGCCAATTTTTCCGACACATTTGATAGCACAGGAACATTTCAATTTTTACTTGAATCACTATATATTGTTATCTACCAAGCCATTAGGTGCCTTTTGTTTCTGCTGAGGTGGGGAAATTATGTCATGGTAGATGAAGGGAATGATAAGTGAGTGGAAACTGAACATAAAGAGAATGAATCTGCATTTGCAGAAATCAATCTCCTCGCAGGCCTCGACGGAGCAAATCAGTGCTAGATCTGTGTCACAGCCATATTTTAAGCATCTGAGAGGCAGGTCAGGACCTTTCATTAATCTATTTCAAATTAAGTATTAGTAAGAGCTAATTTTATGATGAGATAATGACAGTCCATGCCTCACTTACTAAATGGTGCAGTATGTTGACATTTAAATACCACAAAATATGAGAACAAGAATGCTCTGATAGCTGTTAAAAAAAAAATGACCCAAAAGTATCATATTTAGACAACATAATAGCAAATTACAATAAAAAGTTTTCATTTTTAGTAATTAATTTATTATATATTTTATATTTATACCATATACAAAATATAGGATATTATTATGTATGTATTGATAATCTGAAATTATATATATATATATATATATATATATATATATATGTATATATATAATGCAATATGTTCTATTGTGCTCTATTCAGGAAAGATCAGTTTGCTTTTTGCCTGCAGTATGCCTAAGCACAGAATAGAAGAATGCCTCTCTCAGTCACTCAGTCATTTAAAAAAGGAGACTTTTTCTTTCTTTATTTGCCGTCTTCACCAGGTGAGGGAAATTCTTTTTCCCCAAGAGGCCTTGACATGCCTTCACAAGCTGTTAAAATGAGCCCCTCCTTCATGGCACACTTTTATAGCTTTCATTGTATTACAGCATTCATCTTCCTGCTTTTAGCAGGAGAGAGAGGATGTCAACAGGGCCGTGTGCCTCCATCAGTAAGCCAGTACCATATTACACCAAGTCATGGTATTTACCCCCAACCCATACACATTCCCTCATTGAACACATTCAACCTTTAGCTATTTTTACATTTATCTCACCGTATACAAGGGGTTGTCGAACATATGCATATCCACCTTGCTCTGTAGCTGTGAATTATCAGCCTGTGTAAAGGAGGAACAAGAAATTAAGACACAGCTTAGTGACAAACATGCTCTAACTGACTGGAATAACAGTTTTGACCAAAACACATCTATCTGAGCTAGCATGCTGTGAAGTATGAAGGTCGCCTGTGGGTTTGTGCTGTTTTTTATTGATGTCTCTCTAACTTCTTTGTGTCCTCTTCTCCCACATACTCTATATCTTTCTTACTGTCACATCTTCAAAATAACTCCTGGTGTGTGGGTGTGTTTAGGTTTTTTTTTTTTTTTTTGCTGCCGCGCAAACACTGTAGCACTATATTGATATTCCTCAAACATTCTTGGTAGGGTTTGTTTTAAACCCCAATAAATTTCCCCCTTTACAAGCCTGAAACCAAATCTTAACTAAAACTAAACCTTTAACACCATTTATTTTTGAGGTGTAACGGTACACATACCAAAAATATTGTATATATTGATATATTTGTATATATTGATATATTCGTATAACATTTTATACCATTTATATCGATATGCTTTGATGTTTGCAAACGCAACTGAAAAGGACACAGGGTGAGTTGTTACAGAAAAAAATACACAATCCTAAACACTGTCCTAAACATGAGATATGCTTTATATTAAGCACTTCAAACTAACTCAGAAGCTGACAGTTTAAAGTGACTTGCCTTCTTGTCAGATGTGTGTGCTAGTTAATATATTTAAGAGCTTTTTCCCTTACATCTTATGGTTATATTTGTAAATGTATTTCCATTATGCATAAAGGATCATCCTACTAAGGACTAAAATATGCGTTTTTCTAAAATATATTGCATCCAAAAGTGGAAGGACTTAAAATTTCTTCCATTTACAACAGTACCATAAACTGCAATACAAAGTGTACCGCAGCCATTAGACACAGTACCGAGTTTGTTGACTCTAAAAAAAATAAATAAATAGAAGACATTTTATATTTTGTTTTTTTACCTGCTGTACTGACTTTAAAACTGAGGTACATACCGAACCACCATTTTTGTATACTGTTACAAATTCTAATTTATTTGCAGATTGCAAATTTATCTGCTTTTTCCTTTAGCAAATCTAGTTTTCCATCATATTTAGGCTGGGGTGGTTTACTAGAGCTAAATGAGTGCAGGAGCTCATGGTCTTAACTGACTAATCAGCTGGATTCACACAAACAAACAAAGCGAGATCATTTTTATGCATCATGTGGTTACTGTAACCATGGCTAACCTTATCAGGCTCAGTGTTAGCTGGTCTGTCATTTGCTTTGACAGGGGTTGCAGCATCAATTGGCTGGGTTACAACGCTCATTTCAGCAGCATAGAGTGGGTTTTCAACACTCTCCTGAAAGTCAGAAAATTTAAAAAGAACAATGAGCTTAAAAAGCTTCTAAATTTTTTAATTCACAATTTCAGTCAACATCTGAGAGAAAGTTCACCCAAAAGTTGATAGTTGATCAAAAATATCTGTGTAAAATAAGAGCTGTGTACATGCTCCTTTTATATTCCACAAACCAAAATAAGTGATGACAGAATTTTCATTATTGAATGAAATGATTCCTCTAAACAGATGCAGTAAATTCCTCAAGCCAGAAGAGGTCATACTTTGCCTGGCCCGTTCATGACTGCAGTGGCTACAGCATTAGGGGCAGCAGGAGAGCCCTCTGTGTCATCACTGTATGCTGGGTTCTCAAAACTTTTTCCTGTTTTCTCCACCTCTACTGATGTGCTGGATTCCTGGTATTGACAAGGGCAAAAGTGGAGATATTAAGACAAACAAACCTAGATCTTCAAAATAGCATGAACCTTGTCAAAATATTTCCATTCTAAATATTTCAATTATAAATCTTTTTTTTTTTTTTTATGTTTCAAACACAACATATAATAAATTTAATATAAATATAATAATACACGAATTATTTATTTGATAAAAAAGCAATATTCTGAAATATTATTACAATTTAAAATAACTGTTTTCTATTTTAATATATTATAAAATTAATTAAAATAGTTTTAATTAATAAAAGTTTCAGCAGCCAATTTTCAGTGTCATGATCCTTGAGAAATCATTCTAACATGCTGTTGTGCTACTTAATATTTTTGTGGAAACTGATATTTTTTTTTCAGAATTCTTTGATGAATAGAAATTTCAAAATAATAAAAAAAAAACATTGTAACATTATAAATGAATTTGATCAATTAAATGCATCCTTTCTGAATAAAAGTATTCATTTATTTATTTTTTTAAATCTTACTGACCCCACACTTTTGAATTATAGTGTATATACATATATATGCATATAATAAACTATACATGCTTTGGATATGTTTAAAATACAAACCTCTTTAGGAAGGTTACTGCTTTCATTCTCAGATTCCGGTGGGTTGTTAAAACATTCAGAGTTACCACCCCTAATTATGTGAAGTAAAACCAAATTTAAAGCTTTAATGTGTTAAATATTGCAAATTTATTTAACTGTATTAAAGTGCCCCTTTTGTGCTATTTTAAATGTTTCTAATTTTTATAAGCATCCAAGGTCAAAAAACACCTTTCTCATAAAATACATTGCCCATCACCTCATTTCTCAGTCTGAAAAGGGTTCGTTCGAAGATTCAGTTTCTTTCGCTTCCTTTCCACAAGACTACTCTGCTCTGACTGGTCAGATGGCCAAGTCTGTTTTGATTGGTCTACCGCTTAAAGCGCATAATGGAAACAAAACGCCTATTATTATATCTGAATTTCAGCTCCGGAGGCTTCCTCAGCGCTACACATTGATACGAATAGTAATGATGGCACAGGTTTTTCCGTATCAATTCCTGTGCGAGTCCTCATTCTTTGGAAGTGCATGCAACGTGAACTCTGTCTTCTCGACATGTCGTCAACACAAACCAAACTCGTCCAGGCCTCAGGTTCAACTACAGTGTATGAGAGCGGGTCAAGGTAGACGTTGTTCACAGACAGCCAATGAAGACTATAGGCTGGCATCATGCAAATTTGTTACATTGTTTACGTAGGTTTGTAACAGGAAGTGAGACTGGAATTTCAGATGGCTCATTTCAGCAATTCAGAATCATTTCAGCAGTTCAGAATCAATTCTTTGTTTTAGGAGACAATAACATTATCTGTTGTGCACATTGATCTTTAAAACTTTGCAGACCTTTTACATTTTACAAACAGCTATATTACACACTGCATGAAAGGTAATATTTAAAAAAGCATAATAGGGGCACTTTAAATATGTAATATCTGCATTAATTATTTTCAGAAGCTTTTTTTTTTTCATCCTCACCAGAAGCTCGGCTTACTGAAGTTGGATACACTAATAGGCAGATTAATGTTATGCAGCGTGTTCATGATTTTCTCCTTCTTTTTTGCAGAATATATCAAGCAACCCAGGAAAAGAACCACAACAGCTGTAACTCCAAGAGCAATAGCAACTGTGAATGGACAGAGAGAGAAAGACAGGATGTGGGTCATGGGATCTTTGTTGTCCATGTGGTTTGTTTGCATAAGAGCTTGAAAATGACAGCTTGAAAAGACAGCTTGAAATGTTGCTGCATGATAATGCTGATATCATGTACTGCCATAAATTTTACCTGAGGTTGTCACTACACCATAAATACTGGTCTCACATAAATCTCCTATCCATTCAGAGGGGCAACTGTAGGGACGAATTAACAGTCAGCATTACCCCATCCATAAGTTAATTCATCCCTGCTTTTTCATTATGAAAGATGTGTGTCAATATCAGATCACAAGCTTACATGCAGAGTGCCTTATTGTCATCAAAATAACAGGTTCCGCCATTCTTGCACTGGCATGGAGGGGGCATGGTTGGTTCAGGCTCAACCCCTAACAAATCACACAAAACAAAACAACAATTGGACGTGAGGAGATTACCTATTTAGAGCTGAACATTAAAATGTGCCTCACTCACATTTTCTTAGTGTAAGTCCCCTCTTATATACTTTTTTTAATTACCGGAAACCAGAGATTGACGTCAGCAGTGTTGGTTTCCACACAGTGTTCAGCTACAATGAACTAGTTTATGGTCACATCATTAAGATGACTATAAAGTCAGAGATAACGAGTATGAAAGGTACCTGCGTCACATTCAGTACTGCTATCAGGGAAAAAGCTGGTGCCCTCTGGGCAGGCGCAGGTGTAGCCTCCTGGCCTCAGCAGACACAGGTGACTGCATGTGCCCTTACAAGGGTTCTTCACTGTTGGGGAGAGACAGTTTACAGACATTCAACCCTCTCTATATCTATGAAATCACTTTAAGTGGATACCAACCTAATTGCCACCATTACATATTTTATCAGCACAATACAAGTTAGCTAAAGTTTAAACACAGACTTACTCTCATCATGCAAATCTCACTTTACTGGGATTACTCACGGGTTATAGAGTTGTATTTCTGCTGCTGGTAGACATTGATCTGGGTGAGCCATGGTCCTGCTATTAGAAGTCTGGTTTTAGTCCCTTTGCCAAACTTGTCCTGTCGGAACACTTCACCCTTCTCCTGCGTGCTCCAGTACACATGGTCCTCAAACACATTCACACTGAAAGGGTTTCTTACATCTAAGAGGAAAGAAACATGGTAGGAGATACAGTATGAATGTCCCTTGTGAAAAAGAAGTACACCTTAGCATACTTTTAAACAGGTACTTGTTACGGAAATAATATACTTTAAAGAATATACTAAACTGAAAGTACTGAAAGTCTGACACTTTATTGCATGTTAATTGCAATTAAATATAGCTTTTCCCCAACATATATAGTGCTTTTTCCCCAACAAATACAAATACAAATACAACAAATTCCCTTTATTAATTTCATATAATTTTTATATGTAACTTGGTTAAAGTGTACTGCTGAATGTACTGACAGGCATTTATGATAAACTAAAATTTATTTTAATGTTATTTCTATTGAAACTTATATGTCATGTATTCAAATATTTTTGTAAATACACATTTGTAATGAAGGTGCAAATTATTACATTTTAAATATATTCACTTTAAATGTAACCAACTACAGGTAAAATATTTCAGTGTGAAAGTACTTTACATGTGCTTTAGTACATTATTACAAAGTATTCTTTTTGTGTGTTAAGAAACAGTCATGATAGTTTACTCTCTTCAAGTACACTTGAGTGGCCTTTTATTTTAACATTGTTATGTATCCGGCGCCTGCTGGTTCCTGCTGCTCCCCACCAGAGGTCGCCGGTTCACCATTTCATTGCACACACAGTTATACAGGACTCTGGACTACATTTCCCACAATCCCTCACCTAGGAACCAATCATGCACTCACACCTGTTTCCCATCAGAGACTCTTTATAAGCTGCACTCACGGCTGAGTATTGTTTAGCCCTTGCCTTGCCTGGCCTGTGGTTTCGACCCTGGACTGTTTTCCTTGTTGATGATCGTTTGCTGCCTGCCTTGACCTTTGCCTGTGTTTGGATTACCCTTTGCCTTGCCCTCCTGTATCTGTTTGCTGGTGTTTGACCTCTGCCTGTATGACTACACTCATTGTAATAAAGCCTGCACGTGGTCCCCAACTCTGTCGTCCAGTTCCCTTCGTTACAAATATAATATATAATACAATATTATCTGTACAGTTTTTTAAAATGTACTTTTAAGATTTGAGGTATACTAAAAGTGCACATTCAAGACAACTAAGTGCACTTGTATTTCATAAGGAGTTTAATAATATATAGTAGTTTCTACTTACCTATGAAAACTGAAGTTTGTCTGTTCTGTCCATCTGGCAGGATGGACTCAATGCGACTCTCTTTTGCATCTGACCAATAGATTCGGTCACTGTTTGTGAAGTCAATGGACAGGCCTGTTGGCCAACCCAAAGCACTGTCTACCAGAACCCTTCTTTCTCGACCATCCAACCAGGAGCCTTCGATACGGGCCGTGTTGCCATTGTCAATCCAGTAAAGCATGCTGCACCACAACATGACAAAACAAAATTCAAACATTGGCATTTAAATGGTGAGCTTGAAGAAATAGTTAACTTGTTATGGTGTAGTTTCTCATTTTTGGAGCTGTTTCTTTTTGGAGAATCAACTAAACTTATCCTTTTATGTTCCAGAGAAAAAAATAACAGCATGTGATTTTGAATAACATGAGTATTTTTTAACTTTGGAGTTAACTGTCCGTTTAAACAGACCACAAACAAAGAGGATGCAAGTCTCACCCTAAACGAGGGTTCACAGCCACAGAGGTGGGTTGTTCCAAGTCAGTCTTAATCAGATGCTTCCTGTAACGCCCATCCAACATGGCCACCTCTAGACGTTTGAGCTGTGCATCAGCCCAGTACAAATTCCTACAAGAATTTTAAAGGCTCATTTGCTGTTACAGACTGATTCATCTACTCCTGTTGCCAAAACTATTAGTTATTATTCAATTTCATTCAGCTTCAGGGCAGAGTTGAATATTTTTAATATTTCAACAAATATAATTGTAAAATGGTTCCCACTTTTTATTAGGTGTCTTTAACTACATATTATTAAAACTATTTCAATTAATCATTTGACACAATGCACTTATTATGTACATACATGTTTTTACATTGTACTTGTATTATTATAATTACTTGCATGTAATTATGTCTGCAATTACATCTAACTACACTGTTCACACTTCCCCTACAACCCACCCTTAAACCTATCCATACCACCAAACCTGTCCTAAACTCATCCGTATGCCACCTCAATAGCAGCAAAAAGTGTTTTGCAATACAACATGAACACAATAAATACATTGTACTTATTTTTTATTTATTTATTTTTTTGCAAGTACATAGTAGTTAAAGACACCTAATAAAAAGTGTGACCATAAAATAGAATAAGAGTGCTTTACCTGCCGACCCAGTCCACTGCAATTCCATAAGGTTTTGTGATGTACTTGATATCCAGGTCAACAGCAGCAGCAATGTTGTTATTATGATCATCCACAGCTGGCAGATAAGCTCTTTTAATAGCACCAGGCAATGCACCACTCCCTTCTACTGTAAAATACACCACACCTGAAACACACAAGATAGGGGACATTAATGGCATTACTGAAAGTGATTAAATATGATTAGGAAGACAAAGACACGTAAATGATGATAAAGGAAGCCCATTTCTGCCACAAAGGGGAAAAAAATCATGCTTTGGTAAACCCTAATTAATTATGACTATTAATTGTGTATTTATGTCATAATTATAACTTTTCATCTCATCATTATGAGTTACCGAAGCATGATTGTTTTTCTTATGCGGCAGAAATTGGCTAGAGAGTACACAATAGACATAGTGTTATTTGTGATGGGCTGAAGGCCTAGAACTGAGTACATACTAAGTTTGGTGTTGTTGTGGTCCCAATCGTAGTCCAACGCCACAATGCGCTCCTCTTCCTGCAAGAAGTCATGGTACTCCTCTGTCTGGAGGTTGTAGCGACGGATGCGGATGTTCTCTGGCAGCAGGAGCAGCGGTTCAGGACCTAAGAAGGAGAAGCTTTAAGAGTCTACACATGCTCAGAAATGTCTTGTTCCTTACGATTTCTGTCCTACCTTCAGCCTCACACTGATTGCCTGTGCCCACTTTCCTGTAGCCCTGGGCACACTCACAGTCATAGCTTCCTTTAGTGTTCTTGCAGGCCTGCGGGCATGTGCCATACACTAAACACTCATCTATATCTGCAGGGAGCAGACAGACTTAAAGTCAACTGAGGCAATAAAAACCACAAGGTATGCATTAAGTGATGCATTAAGTGTGGCAGCATACCCAACACAGGTGAAACTTTCTATTTACAGACTTATTTAGAAAATTTAAAACTGCATGCAAAAATGTTCTCCACTGTGAAGGGAATTTTGATAAGGTTTTAATATGGGTGCTTGTGTTTACCATTGCAGCGGAAGGTGTTATCCGGATCTACGGCATAGCCTGGTCTACAAGAGCAGATGAAGCCAGTGCCATTCAGGTTTGTACACTCGTGCTGACATAACTTCTCATCACAGTTGCGGTCGTGGCCAAAATCTGAAAAGAGTGCATCATCAACTAACTGACAGAAAAAAATCGAACGCATTTCTTACAAAGTTCCATTATTAGCTACTGATCATATATGGTGATATTTGTTGACTTACTACAGCCCAGTTCATCAGTAAGGTCTCCACAGTTGTCGTTGTGGTCACACACATAAGGCAGAGCCACACAGTGGCCATTAGTGCATTTAAACTCATTGGGCGTGCAGGGTGCGAGGGTGGGTTCCTGACCTGATTGAAAAACGCAGTTCATACCGTCAGCATGAAATACATTAGACACATAATAGAATATGTAGCCACACTGCTGCTACCTAACATAAAGTTTATTTTATTAAAAAATGGTTTCATTTGTTAAAATTAGTTAACTACATTAGTTAACATGAACTAACAATTAAAAATACTTCTAAAGCAATCATTAATCTACAACATTTACTAATACATTATTAAAATCAAAAGCTGTACTTGTTCATATTATTTAATGGCCCTGAGTTGACATGAACTAACAATGATCAGTTGTATATTTATTTACTAATGTTAACAACAAATACAACTTTTGATTTTAATAATGCATTAGTAAATGTTGAAATGAACATTAACTAAGATTAATGCATGCTGTAGAAGTCTTGTTAATTCTTAGTTCTTGTTAACTAAAGTAGTTAACTAATGTTAACTAATGAAACTGTAAAGTGCTACCATTTCTCTTTATTGCCAAATTGTCTTTTATCTTGTGTTGGGAAAAACATGTAACAAAATTTAGGCTTATGCTTAAAACAAGGGACAAAGTAGAGTGAGAAAAATAAACTTCATTCTAGATATCATTTAATATATTATATATTATTGTATGATAGAAATAATTAATAATCATAATAAATGTTTCTTGAGCACCAAATCATCATATTTTAATGATTTCTGAAGTATCACATGACACTGAAGATTGGAGTAATGGCTGAAAATTCAGCTTTGCCATCACATGAATAAAGTTATATTTGTATATTTATGTCTTATAAATAGAAAAAATTATATAAAAATTCTGATTTTAGTTGTAGCAAAAAGACATGGGTGAATCTCTTACAGTGGTCCTCCTTTTCGTCACTGCCATCCCCACAGTCATCTTTTTTGTTGCACATGAGACCACTATAAATGCAGTAGCCATTGTCACAGCGAAACTTGGCTGGCATTTCACATGTAATATTCCCTGAACACAAAACAATTGTGACAGTAAGACACTGTTATCATATTCCTGCTGAAATGACCAGCTTAAGCTAACATGACCTAAGGACTGATAATGTACTATAAAGAGACAAATGTATTATAACTGTAATGGGTCAAATTATCTGTAAAAAATAGTATAATTTCAGTTTCCTATAATGTCTTACAGCAGAGGCTGAGTTGCTCATCTGAGCGGTCTCCACAGTCATTGAAGCCGTCACACACCCATTGCTGGTTCACACACAGCTTGTTGTTACACTGGAACTGGTGTGATGGACACCAGCGTCCTCCAGGATAGCGAGTTGCTGTTGGGAAAACAAAAAGTACAGAACCATTTTAACATTTTCAGTATATGGAATAAGAAGACTTAAACGTCCAGCACACTCACGGCAGGTGGACTCATCGGAGAAGTCCAGGCAATCAGCATAACCATCACATTTCAGAGCTTCTGGGATGCAGTGTCCAGATGTACACTGGAATGTCCCAGGACGGCAGGTCCGCAGCTCTATTAAAAAAAAAATATATATATATATATACAGTGGGTACGGAAAGTATTCAGACCCCCTTAAATTTTTCACTCTTTGTTATATTGCAGCCATTTGCTAAAATAATTTAAGTTCATTTTTTTTCCTCATTAATGTACACACAGCACCCCATATTGACAGAAAAAACACAGAATTGTTGACATTTTTTGCAGATTTATTAAAAAAGCAAAACTGAAATATCACATGGTCCTAAGTATTCAGACCCTTTGCTGTGACACTCATGTATTTAACTCAGGTACTGTCTATTTCTTCTGATCATCCTTGAGATGGTTCTATACCTTCATTTGAGTCCAGCTGTGTTTGATTATACTGATTGGACTTGATTAGGAAAGCCACACACCTGTCTATATAAGACCTTACAGCTCACAGTGCATGTCAGAGCAAATGAGAATCATGAGGTCAAAGGAACTGCCTGAAGAGCTCAGAGACAGAATTGTGGCAAGGCACAGATCTGGCCAAGGTTACAAAAACATTTCTGCTGCACTTAAGGTTCCTAAGAGCACAGTGGCCTCCATAATCCTTAAATGGAAGACGTTTGGGACGACCAGAACCCTTCCTAGAGCTGGCCATCCGGCCAAACTGAGCTATTGGGGGAGAAGAGCCTTGGTGAGAGAGGTAAAGAAGAACCCAAAGATCACTGTGACTGAGCTCCAGAGATGCAGTCGGGAGATGGGAGAAAGTTGTAGAAAGTCAACCATCACTGCAGCCCTCCACCAGTCGGGGCTTTATGGCAGAGTGGCCCGACGGAAGCCTCTCCTCAGTGCAAGACACATGAAAGCCTGCATGGAGTTTGCTAAAAAACACCTGAAGGACTCCAAGATGGTAAGAAATAAGTTTCTTTGGTCTGATGAGACCAAGATAGAACTTTTTGGCCTTAATTCTAAGTGGTATGTGTGGAGAAAACCAGGCACTGCTCATCACCTGTCTAATACAGTCCCAACAGTGAAGCATGGTGGTGGCAGCATCATGCTGTGGGGGTGTTTTTCAGCTGCAGGGACAGGACGACTGGTTGCAATCGAGGGAAAGATGAATGCGGCCAAGTACAGGGATATCCTGGACGAAAACCTTCTCCAGAGTGCTCAGGACCTCAGACTGGGCTGAAGGTTTACCTTTCAACAAGACAATGACCCTAAGCACACAGCTAAAATAACGAAGGAGTGGCTTCACAACAACTCTGTGACTGTTCTTGAATGGCCCAGCCAGAGCCCTGACTTAAACCCAATCGAGCATCTCTGGAGAGACCTAAAAATGGCTGTCCACCAACGTTTACCATCCAACCTGACAGAACTGGAGAGGATCTGCGAGGAGGAATGGCAGAGGATCCCCAAATCCAGGTGTGAAAAACTTGTTGCATCTTTTCCAAAAAGACTCATGGCTGTATTGGATCAAAAGGGTGCTTCTACTAAGACTGAGCAAAGGGTCTGAATACTTAGAACCATGTGATATTTCAGTTTTTCTTTTTTAATAAATCTGCAAAAATGTCAACAATTCTGTGTTTTTCTGTCAATATGGGGTGCTGTGTGTACATTAATGAGGAAAAAAAAAAAGAACTTAAATGATTTTAGCAAATGGCTGCAATATAACAAAGAGTGAGACATTTAAGGGGGTCTGAAAACTTTCCGTACCCACTGTATATACTTTGTAAATCCAGTAATCATCTAAAAAAGATGTGAAGGGGAATCCATGTATCTTAGCATTTTTAAGCATATTCTGTTTATATGTTGCATTTAGTGTGACGTATTTCTGAGTGAAACATTATATTCAACAAGAAAAAAAATGTCAAGAGGGACTTAATGTTATCCATCAAGAATTGTTTGAATCATGAAAAGTGGTCTTAAATACTATGTGGTTAGAGGAGTTGAAAAATAAGGGTGATATTTTTGACAGTCAAAAAAGAGATAAGAGCTAAGAGAGTAAATTGGGTTCTTTTTTTTTTTTACTTCAACTTACCGCAGTCCCGCTCATCAGAATTGTCCCCACAGTCATTGTCATGGTCACAAACCCAAGATCCTGGAATGCACTGCTGGTTGTCACAGCGATACTCACTCTCAGAGCAAGGTCTGGGTTCTGTGAGCACATACACAAAAACTGTGAGCTACAAAGACCTTCAGTAGATACATGTTAAGGTGACCTACATGTGTAGAGGGAAATGGATGGCAAACGCATTACTCACCACAGTTTCTCTCATCAGATCCATCTCCGCAGTCATTATTCCCATCACAGCGCCAGCGAATGGGCACACAACGATGGTTATCACAGCGGAAATCTCCGAGAGGGTCACAGGTCAGCTCATCTGCATGAAATAAAATGTGAGGGTTGATTTAATTTATTTCATGTTAAAAATTAAATTATAATCCTTTTATATAACACATCACAGTTAATATTTATTGGGGCAGTCTTTGTTAACATTAAGTCAGGGCAGTTGTGGTTAGAGAGTCAGACTGGTAACCCAAAGTTTGCGGTTTCGGTTCTCAATACCGGCAGGAAATTACTGAGGTGCCCTTGAGCAAGGCACCTAACCCCCAATTACTCCCAGGGTGCCGCATTATTTGTTTATTTGTTGAATCATGATGAAGGAATTTTGATGAAAGAGTACAGGCTCTGATATTAGCCTGTTTGGTTATTGTTTATATTTCAAATTTAATATTAAGATCTTATGCAAGAATCTTGTATATTACATGAAATAGACCTGTCAAAAGCTTAGACACACTTAATTGTTTGAAATTAGTTTTGTAGATAAAATTTAAACATAATTTCCTATTTTTAAATGGATAAGCAGCATCAGTGTCAAGCATTCTAGGGAAATCCTTCAATATGGTTTAAAAATCATCCCAGGATATGCCTCGTGTCTAGACAAAGGGTCACAACTTATATAAGAATACAGAGTATGGAATATGATTTTTTTTTTTTTTTTCTAAAAATACATTTTTTATATTCTACAACATGAAAGATATTGTTATTTAACATACAAGTTTATTTTATGTATTAGTTTTGATTTGTTATTTTTGCTCACATCTAAATTATCACACTTCAATTTTGTGTTTTTTCTTTCATTACTTTCATATTAATTTCATTAATAATATAAAATGAGTGTGTCCAAGCTTGTGTACAGACTGGCCATTATACTAGCCATTATACTGCCTCAGTTTTTATATAAGAGAACTGGATTGTGTATTAAAAGAATATGTTTTTGTGTTGAGTTAGCCCATCTCATGCATATATTTTAAATCATTATATAGGACTTACGGCAGCCCTGCTCATCGCTGTTGTCTAGACAGTCATTGGTGCCGTCACACACAGCCCACTGAGGTATACAGCGATAGTTCGTCTTGCAGGAGAACTCAGTGTCTGCATCACACTTATGATCAGGACCCACTACAAAAAGAGAAGCAGGAAAGAGACAAATGTCAGGGGTCAAGCTATTAAAGAAAAGCTAATTTTCCCAAAAAGATACTCACTGCACACATCATACGGCTCATCTGAGTTATCTCCGCAGTCATCCTGTGCATCACACACGTAGCTTGGTGGTATGCAGCGTCCGTTTTTGCATTGAAACTGTCCAGGTTTGCAGGTCTTCTCTGCACAGCTGTCGGCTTCCTCATCGCTGCCATCTGCACAGTCCTGCACGCCATCACAGTGCCAGGATATTGGGATACAGTGCTTATTTTTACACTGGAACTGGTTCTCGGAGCAGCGGTGGTCACCTGGGTTTACAAAGAGGATTTTTAAGAAAGGTTTTTAAAATATCAAGGGCCAGATTTACTAACAGCTTGCGCCAGCGCAAACCCTCTTTTGGCGTTAAAAAAAAACTGTCAGGATTTACTAAAGACATGCAGTGAGAAATTAGTGCTGAAGAGGCATGGACACGGTTATTTTTGCGGCTGAACTTATTGCATATGCATTTGTAGGAGTTTCCCTTTCAGACACAAAATTTATGGGAGGAGAGCATTTAAATTAATCATGCAAGGCGATTTGCACTTGTCAATTTACTTGTTTGCGCTTGTTTGTGCCATTATTTACTGCCCAAAAAAAAAAGCCTGTCTTAAACATAGACCGTAAAAAATTATATAGACATAGTGTCCGTGACGTCACCCATAGGTTTCTGAAGGGCATTTTTGAAACCTAAAGCTGGCCGTTGCCATCTTGGCAGCGCGTCAATGCGCGTCACTCCCGAATAACAGAAAATGGGCAAAGAGGTAGGACATGGGTGGAGCTGAGGTGATGTGACGGCAGCAGACAAATGGCTAGTGGTGACAGCAGCAGCAATCCACCTGTCACTCAAGTAGCCGTGCCCTTAACTTTAAGGCTTAACATAATTTAAATGGATGAGTTATAAAATAATTCACCCCCCTCACAGTTGTCATGAAGGGCAAAATTAGCTATAAAGACCAAAACCACAATTTGTACCTGTACAATACATGTTTTTTTCTGCTGTGAAGTTGGGCATTTTAACATGGGGCTCAATGAGGTTCTGCTCTCTTTTGGAGCCTGTCCCTAGCGGCCAGTAGATGAATTGCAGTTTAAGTCACTTCAGTATTGGTTTCAAGAGAATTGGGGGGAGGCTGCCGCTTGGTCTTAAACCAGATGGTAACCGGCAGATTGAGTTGGTCATTACGGAAATGATCCGGCTGTGTCTGTTCTTTAATTTGCACATCGTCAGTAGATCACGCACAGAACTTTCCACTCCCAGAGCACTTTTTTGGAATTACGCTCTATTTTGCCCTGTTTAGTAAATCTGGCCCCAAGTGGGATGTCAAGCATGTACCTGTAAAAAATGAACAACAGGATTCAACTATGCAGTTCAATTACCAGATACAATAGTCAACCACAAACTGCTCTGTTGATACCAACTTACATAAACTTAAACATTTTCTTGTGCTATTATAACAATAGCCTTGTAATACCGGTAAACTACCATTTAGAGATCATGCTTGAAACAGGATCTTTAAAAAACTATACGTCACATGTTTTTAAGCACAAAATCAGGTGGGTAAAGAAAATGGTGCAGCGCTTTAAGGTTATTTCCGATGATTGACCTCACAGAGTTTACCGGTATTGTGATACTGATGTGTGAATTGTATCTTAAAAAGACGGCACACCGTTGCTTGTGTGAACAGCACATTTGTGTGTTTACTGGAAAAAATCAATCTGGTAATTTTACGGTAATTTACAGAGTTTAATGTGTGAAAGGGGATAATGCGCAAACAGCCATGGTTGGGATAAACTAGAATATAAGTGTTACATACTACAGAGAGCAGCATCTTCATCAGATCCATCAAGGCAATCATTGTGGCCATCACACAGAAAAAACGGATAGGTGCAGTTCCCGTCCTGGCACTGGAAGCGTCCAATTGGGCAGTAACGTGGAGGACATGTCTGAGGCTCATCGGAGCCATCCCCACAGTCTGACTGACCATCACACTTCCACCATATGGGAATGCACCTGGATACAAAAGGCACACAGAGAAGAGAAGCAAGAGAGGAAGAGCACAAGATCATCAGATTATCATCCTGTGTTCTGAAAAATCCTCATTAAAGCATCACCATAAGAGAACAGATTCACTTACCTCTCATTGTCTCCACAACGGAACTGAGTGCTGGAGCAGTCAGCCACACACTGGATCTTAAAGCCAACAGCCAGACCAATGAAGTGATCCGGACACTCACATCTGGCCGTTGTACCGCCCGGGCCAATCAGACACAGGTGACTACAGGTCAGGTGATGGTCATTGCAAGGATTGTCACCTAAGAAGGTGTAATAATAAAACATTCGAACAACCATCATGCATTTAAAGTTAATGATGAAATTAATTATATATTATCTCACTGCGTGGCTGTCTGTATGGGTGATAGACGTGGATGTCATTAGGGCGGTGTGTGTTGTTGCCCATTACAACACGGTTAGCGCCAGTGTATTTGTGGGCTCTCTCTATGGTGTGGGTGTTCCAGTCGGTCCAGTACACCAAATCCTCAAACAGGGTCAGAGCATAAGCATGGGGCAAGGAACCTGTTATAGCCCTGTGTCTGTTTTGTCCATCCATATCGGCATAACTGTAGGAAAATAGACATTAGAAAGCTAGTTTTTAAGGGTGCACAATATATCCATTATCACTCATATTTCAGAATTTCTATATATATATTTGAGATATATCATCTTTATCTGTAGTCTATTTTTATATTATTTTTTAATAACACTTAAATGTCATATCTGCCACATCTCAAAAATAATATCACACTGTACATTATGATGTGATGCTAAACTTCTTTTAGCATTCTAAATGTTTTTATTTTTTTATTTTTTTTAAAGTAGTAGAGGATTTTATTTGGGTTTATTTTTGGTCATTTATCAGTTACTGAACATAAACGGTTTATGTATCGGACAGAATTTTAATGTCAGTGCGTCCCTAATACTCTTGTTATTTTGCTTCAAAAATCGCGATGAATGTTATCAAAACAACTTAAAATAAGTATTTTTGCATGATATTGACCAAATTAATAATTCTCTGTTACATGAAGCAGGCCTATCTATTGCTGAATGGAGATCAGATTTGGTTTGGATACAATACAGGACACAACTTACTCAAGGAAATTTAGGTGAGCATCGGCAAAAAAGATTTTGTTGTTGGTGTAGTCGATGGTCAGGGCATGAGGCCACACTAGCTTGGTAGTAATGATAGCTGATGTGTTGGTTCCATCCATGCCAGCCCTGCCAATGAAAGCCATCCGCCCCCAGTCTGTCCAATATAGCCATCTGACCAGGAATGGGAAAGGGAATGTTTACACACATAAAAATAGCAGATGTTTAACTAAACAAATAAAATAAATATCTGCTGTTATTTTTTAACTCACCCATATTTAGGGTTAACAGTGACAGCTCGAGGACTGGCAAAGCAGTATGTAGAGTTGGCATCAACACAACCTTTCAGGAGTTTTTTCCGATAACGTCCATCAAGTTCAGAGACATGAATGGCTCCCATAGTCCCATCTGCCCAGTACAGCTTTCTGCAAGGAAATATCCACCCATAGATTAGCCCTGCCCAATTGTTTTTAGAATATACTTCAAGTAAATGAGTGAATCAAGCTCCTCGTTAACCTACCGGCCCACCCAGTCCACAGCCAGGCCTTCTGCTCCATCCAGGTCATTCTGCAATATGACTTCCCTTCCTGTCCCATCTAAATACATTCTCTCAATGCGCAATGTCCCAACATCTACCCAGTATAAACGCTTCTCAGTGGTATCAAAGTCTAGAGCCACAACGTTTGTCAGGCCCTGCAGCACCACCGACAAGGACGATCCATCAGCGGTCAGGTTACGGATGTAGTAACGGTTGCTGTAGAGGAGGTACGGTGCGATTCCACTGTTCTGACGGCAGGTGCGTCCATCAGGCTCCCGCAGGTATCCCGGGGTGCATTTACAGTAGAAGGAACCCACAGCATTCTCACACACCTGACTGCATACTCCCGGTATTTCCTTGCACTCATCTATGTCCTCACAGGCCTTGCCGTCTGGCATGAGTTTGTAGCCGTCCCTGCAGGAGCAGTAGTAACTCGTCAGTGTGTCTGTGCAGTTTTGAGCACACTGGTGAATGGCTGGGTTACTGCACTCATTTATGCCTGTGGAGGGACAGAAAGGCACATCATTACCTAATTCATTCAGTTCATTAGATCCATTGTAACTGTAAATGTGCTATTTACAAATTCATTTTAATTTATTTGTATATGTATCTGCTGCTATGACATGATCTGTATTTGCATCTGTATTTAGTGGGTGAAGCTTAAATCAGAAATGTGTCAAAACTAAAAAGTCATTTCAAATAAATGCTGTTCTTTTTTACTTTCTATTCATAGAAGAATCCTGAAAAACATGTTTAATGGTTTCCACAAAAACATTAATCAGCACAACTGCTTTCAACATTGATGATAATAATAAATGTTTCTTAAACACCAAATCAGCATATTAGAATGGTTTCTGAAGGATCATGTGACACTGAAGACTGGAGAAATGGCTGCTGAAAAGTCATCTTTTTTTCCGTCACAGGACACAAATTACAAATTTAAAATGTATTAAAATAGAAAACTTTTAAATAATATTCACGAGTTCACACTTGCAAATAAGTCAGATAAATAAATAGTATGCATATTTGGCATATAAGATAACCGTGCGAGTGTGAGGAGACAGGGTGGTGGAGGGATACTGAAAAACTGTCGAAGAACATGGGTGAGTCGACTGCGTATTTATAGTGTTTTCCATTGGGTAGACATGTTGATTACTGATTGCTGACAGCTGGTTAGAATGACGTGATGATTGAAAGGATCATTTGAAAGTGCTCCTCCCGAATTTTGTTAATAAAACATCATATAATATTTCACATTATTCCTGTTTTTACTGTATTTTTGATCAAATGAATGAACCAAAGAGAGTTAAAAACAAACAAAAAAAATCTTTCCATCCCCACTTTTTTGAAAGGTAGTGTATTTAAAGGGTTAGTTCACCTAAAAATGAAATTTCTGTCATTAAGTACTCACCCTCATGTCGTTTTGAACATGTGAGCAGCACGATGCATGCATGTGATGCTGACACAGGATCCGGCCAATAATGAGCCAGCATTCATACGTAAACAAGGAAGCCTGCACTGAGTTCACTACATATGACAACGGTTCAAATTGTTGAATAAAGTCATTATTTCTGTTTTGTTTTTGCACGCAAAAAGTATTCTCGTCACTTCATAACATTAAGGTTGAACCACTGTAGTCACGTTGACTATTTTAACCATGTTTTCAACTACTTTTCCTGATGTTAAAAGATGCAATGACATTGCTGCCTATGTGTGGATCAGATACCCTCGGATTTCAACAAAAAGATCTTAAATTGTGTTCTGAAGGTGAACGGAGGTCTTACAGGTGTGGAACGACATAAGGGTGAGAATTTAATGACAAAATTTTTTGGGTGAACTAACCCTTTAAGTATATATATGTATTTTTCAATCATGACAACTCTCAAAATATTTTTAGCATGTTATTAAATATGGCAATGTTAATGTAATTAGTCTTGGTGGATTAGATCGGCTGCTGCTGCTGCTGTTGATTATTGCTGTTGCTGTATAGCAAATTTGGACTTGTTACTGCCAATATATGCACAGACATGCTGCTGTGAGCATGTAAGATATGCTGCTGCATAAATAGACATACATAAATCCTGTAGCAGATCTAGGCAGGTGGAGCTGGGGGAGGTGGAGGGTTTCAGAGGAACTCTGATAGCTCACTGCAGGACTACCCTACAGCCAACACTGAACCAGACTATTTAGATGCTGAGCAAGCAATCTCTTTGGCTGCTGGATCAGTAGAGGACAATCAGCTTGTGCCATGCTGTAATGATGTGAAAGCTTGCAGTTTGTGCCTTTCTAAATAATTTATTTGCTATTTCAGGCACATCCATAAAGTAAGCCTTTTCCCAAATACGAAGTGGTGTCTTACCGCAGCCCTTCTCATCACTGTTGTCAGAACAGTCCCTCTGCTGGTTGCAGACCTTGTGGATGTTAATGCACTCCCCAGAATTGCACATGAAATCTCCAGGTGCACAGGTGGGTTCTGGGCTCCTGCACAGGCCCTCGAGTTCATCAGAGCCATCCTGACAGTCTGTATAACCATCACAAACATACGTTGATAGGATACACACTCCATTCTGGCAGGTGAACTCCTGACTGGAGCAAGTGCCATACATGCAGCCGATCTCATCACTGCCGTCCCCACAGTCATTTACACGGTCACAGCTGAGGAGGAGATTTACACACACAGTATATATTTTTTTGAAATATTTTGAAAAGCATTTGATTTCATGTGAATTGGGTACTGCCAGTGAGGAAGAACTCACTGGAAGGGCACCAGAATGCAGCGACCATTGGCGCAAGCAAACTCGTTCATGTGGCATGTGCGGTTGGGGCAGTTGTGCAGCTCATCTGCGGCATCTACGCAGTCCTTCTCACCGTCGCACACATAACTCCATGGAATACAGCGCGGAGAGCCTTGGTACCAAGTGGGGCATGTGAAATCAGTGGGTTTGCAAGTCCTTGATCCTGAAATACAAAATACAAGTCAGACTAGCAAGTAATATGTGCATTGACTTGCAGGTTTATACAATTTTGAAAAAAAAATGACAGGCCTCACCGCACTGCAGTTCCTGGGCCTCATCACTACTGTCTCCACAGTCGTTGTTACCATCACATACCCACATTTCCAGAATGCAGTTTCCATTCGCACAGCTGAACTCCTGAGGGTTACAAGTATAAACCTGATCCTCTGTGGAAAGAGACAAAGAGTGCATAAGATAGTGTTTTTTTATGCTCTGCTTTGCAGACAGGAGAGGGATTCGACATGTACCACAGGTGGGTGGCTCATCGGTGTCGTCCAAACAATCTGGGATGCGATCACACACCCATGACTGGGGAATACACTTCCCGTTATCACAGCGGAACTCGTCTGCAGAGCAGGTCTGACCAGCTGTTGACCACAAGCAGTACAGGACATGACTTTAAGGACATGCATGAGTATTTTTTCATATTAAAGAATTAAAGGGACATTTCACTCAAACAAAAAACTTGTCATGAAGGACATCTGCAGGCAACAGCTAAAACCTGAGACCCTGTAACTTACCACAGAAGAGAGGATTTTCATCACTGTTGTCCCCACAGTTGTTATAACCATCACATAGGCTACTCGAAAGAATACAGATGTTGGTGGTGTCACATTTTACTAAGCCAGGTGCACAGGTTCTGTCCGCTAATAAATCAAATAAATATGATAAAAACTGAAATTACTAAAACAAAAATAAATTAAAGCTCAAAATACATAATAAAAAAAAAAAAACTATGACAAAAGCATGTAACAAAAAATGAAAAAAAGGCACAACAAAATTACTAAAAATTTAAATGAAACCTAAAACTATAAAAATAAAAGCTAATTCATAATATTAATAGATACTATAATAGTATATAAAAATACTAAATTAACACCACACTCACGGCAATTAACTTCATCCGTGGTGCCATTGTCTCGGCAGTTATTGATTCCATCACACACAAAAGCCGCACTGATGCAGCGTCCGTTAGCACAGGTGAACTCTGTGGCTGGATTACAGGTTGGGAAGGGACAGCCATGCTCATCGCTGTTATCTCCACAGTCATTTGTGTAGTCGCACACATAGTACAGAGGCACACAGCCTCCGTTATCGCAGGTGAATTCCGTAGGTGAGCAGGTGTGGAAAGCTGTAGAATTTTTGAAATTTTCATTAATTCACATAACACAAAAAATTATGCAAAACTAATTTAAACTTATTTTTTAATTGCTAATATCACTTACCACACACTCTTTCAAGCTCATCTGAGCCATCCAAACAGTCCCTGTAGCCATCACACTTCCATTGCTGGAACAAACAGTTTCCGTCCAGACAGGTGAACTGATCCGCATGACACCGTTGCCCATTGTCAGGGATGCAGTCTTTCCCATCATTGGCCAGATACCAGTTACCAGAGCTGGGACACTGACACTCTGGACCAGATGGACCTGAGAATGTGATAAACAAGAGACATGAGATGTAGGCTTCTCAAAAAAGAGAAAAAGACAATCAAACACACTCTTCTTTGAATACGTTTGGGTCCAGAAGTCTGAGAAACATAAAATGGATCCATGTTGCATATATATATATATATATATATATATCTCTTGAGCTTCAATGGAAGAATATCTGAATGTATGTCCAAAATCACATGATCAATGTCACAAATTTACATAGTGAAATTTACTTTGATTAGTGACTTGTAGTGCAGAATCTGAAATATTTTAACAATAAATATTGTAACATTTCTTTGCTTTCATTTTTTTTTTAATCCTAAAATTTTCTCTTATATTTCAGGTTTCTATTTTAATTTTTTTTTTTTTTTTTAATTTATTTAATTTAAATTAATTTAAAGGTTGTAATTTAAGTCTCAGACTTTTGATGCCCACTGCATGTATGTTCAACAGTTTCTTGGAAGACAAATTGGTGCCTTTCAGATCGATGTGCACTGATTGGCTATAACATGCATACTTGGCATGGGACACCAGACCGACCTGGGACACAAACATGGCTGCATCCTCCGTTGAACAGCTGGCAAGGACTCGAGCAGCTCTCCTGCCTACTGGCCGAGAACACATGGATGTCATTGGGTCTATATTGGAGATCAGTGGCCATTATAGTCAGGCCAGTACCGTCGTCCTTGTTGGCGCGGTACACAATCCGTGTGTTCCAGTCAGACCAGTAGATATCCTGCTCGAACACTGTTAGAGCAAACGGGTACTGTGTCTGACTAAGAACGACCTCCCTGTTTTCTCCAGTCAAAGAGGCACGCTCAATCTTATCCCTATGAGTGAGAGAGTGAAACATTAGTTTGTCAGTTAAATGTTTCTTGTCTTTCTGCACTAAAAATTATGTAAAATGACTAGTAGATTAGTATAAAAACTCACAGTGTTGCATCAGCCCAGTACAGCAGTCTTTCCTCATAATCCAAAGACAGAGCATTAGGCTGAGAAAGACTTGTGTTTATGATAGGGAACCGGAAGTTTCCACCAAGTGTGGCTCGTTCAATTTTAGCAGGGGATCCCCAGTCGGTCCAGTACAGGTATCTGTGTGAGCAAAATCAGTTTTCAGAGAGCAATTCTTGATTTTTTTTAGACTAATCTGGCTGGAACTATTTGAACCAGTGTCTTTTAAGCTTGCAGGCTTTCACACTTGTAATTTTGAAAGGGGGTTAACACTACATTGTGGTGCCAAAAGTATATGGTATAGTGTGGAATGATGACATGTTTGCATTTAACAGCAACAAACCATGGAAAACACAACAACTGAAGTGAACAAAGCACTGTTTGCCAGAGGAGAACTGGCCCCCCGACTAAGCCTGGTTTCTCCCAAGGTTTTTTTCTCCATTTTAACACCTGTTTGCCACCTGATGTCACCTGTTGGAGTTTGGGTTCCTTGCCGCTGTCGCCTTTGGCTTGCTTAGTTGGGAACACTTGACAATTGATATTTGATATTCAACAGTGCTTTGATCTGCCTGCATTGACACTATTCTTTAAGAGCTGCTGTGCAGCCAAAATAATGTACCAGTTATCAATGTAAAGCTGCTTTGACACAATCTACATTGTAAAAAAGCACTATATAAATAAAGGTGACTTGACTTGAAGTGAACAATTGAATTTATAAGTATGAGTGTCCCATACTCAGAATTTGTGCTCTACATTTATCCCATCCAAATGCACACACACAGCAGTGAGCAGTAAACACACACACCGGAGCAGTGGGCAGCCAATTTTTTCATATTACTGAGATTACTGCCGGTACTGAGACTCCAACCCACAACCTTTGGGTTACAAGTCAGACTCTCTAACCATCTCATATTTGGTTTATATATCAGGAATATATAAACCAAATCAATGTGCAAGAGTGAGACAAGGCATTATAAAATTACAAATACAAATAAAAATGTTGACAAGGGTGTGAAACCATGAAAACTGAATATCAGGATTAAATTCCAAAGTGTACTTAGTTTTTTTTTTTTACGTGTATGCCTGGGTATGTATGCTTACTGTACACACACAGCCAGATACTCTCTATGCTCAAGTCGTACATGTGCCTTGAATTTTTTACACTCATCAGTTTGTGCAGAAGGTGGACCGTTGTTTCACAGTTGAAAAATAATGAAATGAGATGTAACAACAATAAACTGGTGATGGCAACAACAATGTCTGTGATGAATCTCCATGATTACCCATAGCAGGGATCCACTACGATAGCTCTGGGGCGGTCGCCATGTGCAATGAAGGAACGGTTTTGGCCATCTATTCCCATAGACTGCACACTCCGGTTGTAATAATCTGTAAAATAAAGACGCTTGTGGATCCAATCGTAAGCCAGACCATCAGGATCATCCAGATCTAACAAATGAAAAGAAAGCAGAGAACTCTTTAACATTGTTATTGGCTGGTTTCTGCTTATTCATTCGAAGAACGTTAAAGCATTAGACTGTACCGCTGGCTATGGTGATCGGTGGGCTAGTGCTGCTGGTGGTTGTGATGTATCCTATTTTACTCCTGCCTAAACCCACATACTGGGTAAAGAACACTCTCTTGTCTTGGAAGTCAAACTCTGTGGCTAAAATGCCGTAGCCCAGGTTAAAGGTGGGAAATGGAGCGCTGTGGTCCTCTGGGTCCAGCCTCATGCTGTTCACGGTGTAATCCGTGGTGAAGATCAGGTACTCATCCAGACCGAAGCCACACGAGACTCCATTGCTGAGCAAAGAGCCATGGGCACAGCCACATTTGGGCTGCTGCTGTTCAGGCATTGCAAAACAAAACTGTTGGCAGCGCCCATTATCCTCATGGCATGGGTTGAAGCCCACCAGGTTGGCAGAAGTGGGCTGAACATGCAAGTCAAACACTCCAACATCAGTCAGATCCTCAATGCCATCTCGGATCACTTCAGGCGTGTCTGTATTCCCAGGAAGCTTACTAGCCTGGAAGAGTTTGCCCAGTTTGCGATCCACCCACAGCATGTATTCACCAAATATGGCAACACTGTATGGCGCGGGGTAGCGACTACCGTAGCGTACAATCTGCCGCTGAGAACCATCGGGCGCCATGCGAGATATCATATCCAGAGTGTCATCAACCCAGTACAGGAAGTCACTTGTATAGTCGATTGTAAGGCCTCGGGGGGATGACAGGCTCTCAGAGGCAAGAACTGTCCGATTGGTACCATCCAAAAGTGCGCTTTCAATCTTAGGTGACTGGCCAGCATCAGTCCAGAAAAGGAGACGCAATTTGGGGC
The DNA here is from genome assembly GCA_037101425.1 of Elopichthys bambusa. Lineage (NCBI taxonomy): Eukaryota > Metazoa > Chordata > Actinopteri > Cypriniformes > Xenocyprididae > Elopichthys > Elopichthys bambusa. The sequence continues at coordinate 18,394,525 of CM074449.1, forward strand.
TGACGGCAAGATCTAGAGGACGATCCACTGAACTCTTCAGCAGGGTCAGTTGAATGCTTGTGTTCAGACGTAACACCTCAAGGTATGTCTGAGAGGTGAATGCATTAGTGAAGTACAAGTTTCCTGACATAAAAAAAACAAGGATCAGCCTGATATATACAAACACATAAAGGCATTTTCACAAGTATATATGGTGTTACTTCATTTTTACAGTAATTTACCTGCTATCCAATCTACCGCCAAACCCTGAATCCTTCCAGTGCCCAACTGACTGATGACAGTAGAATAGCGTGAGCCATCTGTCTTGGTCCTGTAAATGCCTCTGTAGGATGAGTAGGTGCTGTTATCAATCCAGTACAGGAATCCAGAGGCGATGTGCATGTCCAGCTTGTCAATAATTGAGTAAGTACCTACAGAATAAAAGCACATTATATTTTGTAGTACTACATCATAGTACTAACCCACGGTGTAATTATTATTATTATTTATTAGCTATATTTAAATATTAATTTTATATTTATATATATACAAATATTTTGGTTCTCTCAAACTTTTCAGTAAGCATTAAGTAAGTTTTAACAGTGAGACAATATACCAAATCAATATACCATACCATAGTATACCAAATCTGTGAAAAAGTTTCTTTAGACAGTTTTTCATTGCCACTCTCTTCCTTGGTGTATCTTATAGAAAAATCTACTTTATTAATAAAATAAATTACTTTTTATTTATTATTTATTTATATTTAAGTATTATTATATATATATTTTTTTTATTTAAAGTTCTATTTTAAATTTTTCTATATAAATTCTATTTTAATTATTATTAGTTATACAACATTATATCTTATAGGAAAAATATTTATAAAAAATAAAACATTTTTTATGTATTTATATTTAAATATTACTATTAGTATTGAGTATTTTATTCATTGTATTTTATTTATCATTATTTACACGATCTATAAAATAAATTTTTTTTATTTTCAAATATATTTAAGAATAGATATTACCATTACTACTGCCATTACCTATTAAGCTATGTTGCCAGGGTTTTCAAAACTTTCTCTCTAACAAAAATCAAAGCGTTTAGCATACTGTAACAAATACTCACTTGATCCTACAGGAACCATGGCCTCAGAGTGGTCAGAGCTGTTGATGTGGAATCCTCTAATAAATCTGGAAGAGGACACTATAGCATAAGAGTCATACTGCTCACATTGAGACCCATCCTGAGATGGGATAAAACCTGTGGTGCAGGCGCATGTCTTCTGTCCATCAGGTTTAGGCAGACACAGGTGGGGGCAGCCTCCATTGTTTGTACTGCAAGCATTGGTAGTGCCAGCAGAGTCTGGATTGATTGAATTGATGGTGAGCAGAAAATAATGAATGATTTTTAAAAAAGGACAAAATGCAAAGGATTGCACTTTTGGTTGATTGTATCTGATAAAAGGTATTATTAAAGGTATTATCTTGTTTTTGAAAAGAATAGTTGTTTTTCATTGGTCATACTGGCATTTAAAGGTTAAATATTTTTTAATAAATGCTTTAATGATAAATGTAATAAATGTGGTGGTCCTGAATATTGGACCATTGTCCATGGCAACATACAAAATCAAAATATTACTCTTTTCTTTTATCTTTTATCACTCCAGGGTCACTCTTTTTTCATACCAACATAAGTTAGCAGAGCTCATAGATGACAGCTTCTATGTCTATCATTATCCTTTACTTCAAATAAAGAGCAAATTGCACTGCTTCACTCACTGTCTCTGGCATGCACTTTCAGTGCCCGCAACCCTGCCATGCCGCTCCTCATCACTACCATGTCTGCGCCTGTGTTCTTGTCCACTCTCTCAATGACCTCATAGTCAAGGTCAGTGTAGTACAGGTAATGTTGGTAGACAGTGATGCCCCAGGGGTGAGACAGACCACTCACAATGGTCACCCTGCTTGCACCATCCATGGTTCCACACTCAATCTGCCGATCACAGAGAAATATCAAAGCCAGGAAAATAGTGCAAGTGCATAATGAATTATTTCTGCATGTGGATTTATGAGCAAGTGATGTCTCACCATTCCAGTTTGAGGGACACCCCAGTATATCTTCCTGGCCTCTATGTCTGCAGCGATGAACTCAACATTGCCTAGGTTACCAGTGTAGAGGTTTCTGAGGTTCCCACCATCCATGTCTGCACTTGCCACCTTTGGTGGAACTCCACTGTCTGAACCTCTGTCTGTCCAGAAGAGTTTCCTGCATGGGTGAGTGGATGATGACAGTACATTAATAACTAAAGCATGAGTACAGGACCAATGTGTACTAGTCACAAAAAGTGTTTACCCCCTGGCTGGATCAAGAGCTATTCCTATTGGCTCTCCAGCTCCCTCTGGTTTCCCTGTGTTTGTGATGATAGTTTTCCTGTAATGTTGAGATCCATCAACCCTGATCACCTTTTGGGGGGAGGAGGGAAAAAATAAAAATAATAATACATAAAAAAATTCAATAAATTATATATTACAAATTAAATAAATTGATATAATATAATATGGTGATGTGTAATAATGATCTTAAGAAATGATGATGTTCACCTCAATGGCCTTAACCGAGGGATTAGTGTAGTACATGACTCGTGTTATCCAATCAAATGCAAGACCAGAGGGGGAACCAATGATAGCAGCTGGGGCAAACTGAGTTTGATTGGCTCCATCTGTATTGATTCTATAAATTGAGCCCTGGAGGAAAAATTAAACCTTAGTTTCATGATAAACACTAGTATTTGTTTCCTTTTTTATTTGTTTTTTTTTATAAATGTTCCTTCTCATTATTTTCTCTTAATCTTTCAGTATTATTTTGTTTTGTAGCACTAATTTGACTGTAAAATATTGTTTAATAGTTAAAAATAGTGTCAGTTTGTGAGTAATGTTATGAGTTAATTCCAAAACAATGTTCTAAGATATTGACTGATTTACTGACAGTGCCTTGCACCCAGTAGACAAACTGCTCTTGGTCATCAAAATCAATATCTCGGCCCTGTGTGATGCCTGAAATTGGTGCCATGGCATTGTTGGATGTGTCATTGGGGTTGAGAGGGATTCCCATAATCACTGTATCTCTGACGACCATCAAGAATGGTGTGTCATCTAGGAAAAATAAGTATTACAGCATTATTAAGTAAAAGGCCATAAGACCTCAAGAACTCAAATGGCACACAGTAATTTTGTCAAGACTCTGACCTTTAGTACAAGTACGACCATCGCTGGCAAGGGTCCAGCCAGACTGGCAGTCACACGTGTAGTATCGGGGTCTTAAGATCGATAGCAGACACAGCTGACTGCATGGATGGTTCTCACAGGGGTTAAGTGCTATATGGGAGCCAACAGACTATGTTAGTCAAGTGGAAAAAAAACAGCAAGAATTCCTTTCATTAATAACCTGCATGAAAACCTAACCTAAAGGCTGCTTGATGGGGTGATCCATGACGATGCCCATGCACTGGTACACACTGTTCAGAAGGGTGGTGATGTTTCCTCCATGAAATTTGTTAGTCCTCATGATTTGACTTGTGTAGCTGTCACTCCAGTAGATGTTGTCTTCGAAGATGGTTATGCCATGTGGTTGCTGAAGAACCTGCAGACACAGAGATATGTGATGAGTGAAAAATATGACACAAGATAAACTCAGACTGTGCCCTTATACTTCATGTAAAATATAGATGGTTTTTAACCAGGAATTTACCATGTCACTTGCAAAAACTTGATGCCTGTTTTTGCCATCGTAGTCACAGTAGTCGATATATTTCAGGTAGGCGTCAACAAAGTATAGTCTTCTAGTTGTGTAATCCAGGGTGAGTCCATTGGGCCAGTATACCTTGCTAGTCACAATTGCTCTTCTTGCAAATCCATCCATACTAGCCTGTTCTATGCGAGGGTTCTGACCCCAGTTTGACCAGAATATTAGATTGGTACTGAGAGAAAACATAAAAATGATGATTTTTTTTAAACAAGACTCCACCTTAAGTGATCTTAAAAGGACAGTTTACACACATAATTTACTGACCCTCATGTCATTTCAAACCCATAAGACTTTCTTCAAAACCACAAATGAAGATATTTTAATGAAACCTGAGAGATTTCTGTCCCTCTACTAAAAGTTCAAAGAGTCCATAACGAGATCGTAAAAGTAATCCATATGAATCAAGCAGTTTAAATGAAGTGACACATTCACTTTAATGATAAACAGATTTAATTTAAGATTGTATTCACACACACAAACATTGATTAACACACATACATAGAGCACATCAAATATGGTTTTCAAGACAGAATTTCAAATGTGCTTGCCTGACACAAGAGAACCAATGAGGTTTGTTCTCCAGCATCAAACATATACATTTGAACTTCTGTTTACAATACTGTGTATACCATTTCTGTTTATAAAAAATTAACAAAAGTCTTATGGGTTTGGAATGACATAGTGAGTAAATGATGACATTTTTGGGTGAATTTAAAATTTCAAGACACTCTCAAAATGTATTAAGACAAAAAATAGCAACAAATCAGTAATGCATACTGGTTGCGGGGATCTAGAGCCAGTCCACGAGGGTTGGTGACATTCTTGGTAATCAGAATCTTCCGGAAGCAGCCATCCAGAGTGGCAACTTCAATGTTCTCCATGACGTAGTCGGTCCAGTAAATGTTTCTACCAACCCAATCCACTGCTATACTCTCAGGCACCATCAGACCTGATGAGAACACCTAACATATCGCCATTACCAAATGAATTAATCCCAAACTTTACTTGATGAATGTAGAAGTAATATATCTATGAAATTAAATTCATAAGCCCTACAAGATAACTAGACCAATCTTTATATCTTCTTATTACCTGTTTTTTGTCTGTGCCATTCTGGAATGAACTATAGATCATTTTCTCAGATGAATCACCCCAGTAGACTCTTTTATTGACATTATCAAAGTCTACAGCAACAATGCTCATGCCACTGATTACGGGACTGACAAGGGGTGGCCTGAAGTAGATGCGGTTGGAGACGATCTGACTGCGTCTGGCCACCAGAAGTAAGGCATCACCTGGGGCTGGAATAGATTACACATTTTCAGCAGATTTCATCCTTACACTACTTTACAAAAAAAAAAAAAATTGAAGCTACTTTACAAGAAATGTTTAAGTTTTGGTGTTAGTTGGAGCAGTGTGAACTAGCCTTAAAAGCATTGAGTTCTTGGATATTTGACTAGAAATGCAATTCAGCAACATGCTGTACTTCATAAAGTCTTAGTTCAATCATGTTTGATGTGTAAACGATAGAGATGTTACTTACAAATGGCTTTGCATGTACGTCCATCTGGCTCCAGCTGGTAGCCATCTTGGCAGTAGCACCGGAAGGAGCCACGCTCATTGAAGCAGGTTTGACTGCAGAATCCAGGGATCAGACACTCATTTATGTCGTCGCAGGTCTTTGAGTCGTTCAGCAGCTGGAATCCTGGGTCACAGGTACACTGAGCTCCAAATGGACCCTGAATACATCCGTGACTGCAGCCCCCATTATTCACCTGACAGTCATCTTCATCTAATAAGACAAAAAATGACAAAGAAAGAGACAGAATAGCAGTCTGAGAAGTTCATCAACAACATATTGCAACATTTAACAACTGTTTTACTTGAGCAGCAGTATAACTCACTGCAGAGGGGAGACTCATCAGCTCCATTGGGGCAGTCTCTCTGGCCATCACACACCTGAGCCTCTGTGATGCACACCTGGTCTGTGGGACACAACCACTGACCTGATGGGCAGCTGAATGGTGGCGTGGGACAGTTTGTTTCATCGCTCATATCCCTGCAGTCATTATCCCCATCACAAACCCAGCTCTGAGGCACACAGTTTCCATTAGCACACTGGAACTGTACAGAACTGCAGGTACGGGGTGGGCAGCCATTGTGCTCATCAGAGCCGTCCTCACAGTCTGGATGGCCATCACATTCCCACACTTTCGGAATGCAAAATCCGTCGACCTGGCACTGGAACTCATTGTCATGGCACAGACCTGGCCCACGTGTGGCTGCACATGAAATACCAGCTATTAGTCATCGCTAGCAGTATTTTATTAACACTAATTGCCAATTATTACTTCAAAAATCAAAATAGATACACATTTAGTAACTTATAGTCTCTTTTATCCATATTAAGATGATGATGAAATATATGGCAAATATAATCCCATGTTTCTGTTCTGAAAACTGTTGGATATGTTAGATGACAACAATTAAAATCATACATTTTATTATTATTTTTATATATGCGTATTATTTAATTCTGATGTTTATTTAATGTTTATTATTGGAAAATTAAAAAAAAAACAAAAAAAAAAACTATAGAAATTAAGGTTTTAAATTATATTTAAATATTTGTTTATAAAAGTTTGTAAACCTTGTGGAAAATTAATAGAGATTAAAATACTTTGAACTCAAAATTATCAAATTTATGTCATATGATCCCCTAAAACCAAGCTGAAAGAGGACTTCTAAACACATATAACTTACGACAGCCGCTCTCATCTGAGTGGTCCCTGCAGTCATAAACCCCATCACAGCGGTAGCTCTGACTCACACACTGGTCTCCACTGGCACATGCAAACTCATATGTTGCACAAGAGTACACTACCCAAAGCACACAACATTCATGTCAATTAAAGTCGCGATAAAACAGAACTATTAACAGATCTTTTCTTCCATACTGTGATGTACAGCCGAGTGTAACATATTATCAACAAAGAAAAAATTTAGGGTGGGGTCATAGCTCTATGCATTGACAGTTGATTATAATTTTAAAATATGTTCATTGCTCTCAAAAGTGGAGGAACAAGCTTAGAGGGGCAGGGTTTAAGTGGATTAAATGACTGGAGAAATCCTGCATACATCACCAGAGAAAAGTGTCGTTTTCATTGAAAGGTCCATTTATTACTTATTATTAAACATTACAAGGTGAAAAAAAAAAAAAAAAAAAGAAACATATGCATGGATGAATTTTTCACAATAACAACTACAACATGCATTTAAAAAATAGGGAACTTCTACTCTGCGTTTGCAACGCTATGGGGAAACGTCACGTGACTCGGTGTTCGAAAGCCAACTATCCAATAACTCCAAATTCTATTGGCCGGCGACAGCCTATGACGTCATACAGGCGCGACCCGGAAGTATAAAAGGGGCGCCTGGGGAAGCAGTCATTATCTCATCGTCTTTCGGGACTGTTTGTGTTTGTTGCCAATCATCGAATATCGGAATTTTCTCTATTATGTCTGAGGGCAAAGAGAAGCATTTCAGGAAGTGTGTGGATCCATGCCCGAGATTTCTAACTCTGGAAGATTCGCACACCCTATGCGTCTATTGTTTGGGAGAAGAACACGCACGGATGGTGCTTGAGGGCGCTGTCTGTGTGAATTGTGAGCGTCTTCCTATGAGGACGCTCCGTTCTCGCCTGGCCCTCTTCTCGAGGGATGGGGCGTCAACATCTGCGCCTGGTGGGTCCGGCCCTGCTCGTGCTGAGGCAGAGTGGCGGCTGCACTCATGGGGCTCGCAGATGGAGCTTGCTGCCAAGTTTGAGAGAGGTGTTGTGGTCTCTCAGCCTTCGGCGGCGGCTGGCGAGGATGAGCTCCTGGCATCTGGCTCCATGGTAGATCCTGTCTCTGACATCATCTGATCCGGGAGCGAGTGTTCTTCTGGCCGATAGCCCCCGTGGCCAGCTTATGCCGAGTTGCTGGAGGTTGTGGAACGCGCTGCTGGCAGACTGCAGCTGCTGTGGGGGCGCGATAGGAAAGAGCCCGTTCGCGGCAGACTGGACGAACGCTTTCTTTCCGACCACAACCCTGTGACTCCAGTGAGCCTTCCATTCCTTCCGGATCTCCACATTGAGATCAAGAAGGCATGGAAGAACCCATACTCGGCCAGAATTCATCCACATCAGCGAGGAAATTTCGCTGATGTGGAGGGATTGGGCCAGCATGGGTATGTGTCGCTGCCGCCCATTGACGAGACGTTTGCCAACTATCTTGTCACGGGCAGAGCACCGACTCTAAAGGCTCCGGTTCTGCCGTCCAGACCCCTTAAACAAACATCCCGTCTGAACGGCAGAGCATATGCTGCTGCGGGTCAGGCTGGTGCGGCTTTACACACAATGGCAGTGTTGCAGGCGTACCAGGCTGATCTGCTGAAGGACCTGGATCAGGGGCAGGGTTTGTCCCCTGATGCGGTGGCTGAGCTACGCCGCACCACAGATCTCGCTCTCCGGGCCACCAAAACAGACGGCCGCCTCGATTGGGAGATTGATGGCGGCCATGGTGGCCACGGAGAGGCATCTGTGGCTGAACATGGCGGACATCGGGGAGAGAGAGAAGGGCTCTCTTCTCGATGCCCCGGTTTCGCCAACTGAACTTTTTGGCGGCTCCGTTAAGGACGGTGGTTGGAAAGTTCAGGGAGGCGAAGGCACGCTCAGCAGCCTATAAAAACTGCATTCCGCTCAGGTCCGATCCTGGGCCCAGACAGCCGGGAGGCTCTGGCCCGTCTCGAGTCGAGGCTCTGAGGCAGGGCCTCCTCCACCTCGGAGCAAGTCGCAGAAGCGGTGAAACACAAGGAAGAGGAAGGATGATTTAAGAGAGGTGATTGATCAACGGCACCAGCAACGCCGCTGATTAATCCCCTCTGCTGGCTAAGGTGAGACTATTTGTTGCCTTCGCCCCTCTTCCTTGGCCTCCCAGGGCGTTTTTTAATCACTGTGTATGTTCGGGTGACACCTTTGAACAGTCAGGCTGACGGCCGGGCCCATGATGAATTCTTTTCTGAAGGCCCGCCTTCTGGCTTGATAGTGAAAGGGTTCTTTGCGCTTCTAGTACCATGGATGTTTTCCTTCCCATGTTTGTGAAGGAGCAGTCTTGGGTCTTCGAGCCGCGAGAAGGTAAGACAACGTCAAATTTAATTCCCTAAATGTTGACTGTGTGTTGTTACCTGTATAATTCCTGAACATGGCATAGTGAATGTAACATTGAGATAGCATTTATAGGGGTTTTTTGGGCAAAAACTGGAGTGTTGGGACTGACTGAGCAGGTCATAAAATGGCTGCTGTTTAGTTTCTCTCTATGCTAAATGAGCCTCTCGGCTGTTTTCAGTATAGTCTGAGTTGGCACTTATTACTTCAGTTTGTGTGTCTGTAGCGGCCCTAACCGGCCGCCTGACATTTTTCTCCCGAGGGAGTTGTTAGCCCAATTATCCCCTTGCTTGTGTAGGTGCAATTTGAGTTTTCAGCTAGGTGCTGTTCCTCAGATGGTGGGCCCTTATCTTTGCGTAGATAAGTTATGCAGGTGTGTGCTTGGCCCCATTTTCTAGAACTTTCATGCTAAAAGGAATAACTTTCTTCTGAGCCACTTGATAATTTGGTAGTTATCAAGTTTGAGTTGACGTTGCTAGTTTTTTAGCTCCTGTCCTCTGGGGTTTAGATCAGATTTGAGGATCTGTATGGGAAGTGTTTTCTTTTCAAATAACAGCATGTAATCAAAGTTTGTGTTACTTTGGGTTCTAGACCTTTGCCCTACATTGTATGTGAGCCTATGCTGCCACAGGTTGGCACCCGCTCTCATAACAGTAAGCTCTTTGCTTTGAAAGTAGGCTTCCGTTTTGAGTATTTGGTGACTTGTACTCTCCAGTCGGGGGTCTGTGTCACTGGGTGCATCACCTATTGCATATTCAGGGTAGTTAGTGCCACTTTGTTGTAGAAGGCTGGTATCTATTAGCTCCCTTTTTTAGTGATCTGTTGTTTTTACTATACTGTTTGAACTGATCATATTGTGCTCACATATTCTCACAGGTTTACACTGCCACAGGCCATGCCACGTGTTTGTTTGAGGTGGTAGGCTTATATTAGCCTCCCTTGAACCATGTTGGCTTTGTTTGGTTCCCTTTAGTCAAAACATTTACTTTAGGTACATTGCCTGTTGGAATGTGGGGTCTAGCGCAGGTCGCAGTTAGCTTCCCTTAGTTTCTTGGTTACTGCTGATTCCCTGTAGCTGGGTTCCCTTTAATTCACGAGCTGTAGCCACGTGTTTTTGAATTGGCAGGCCCCTTCAGGCCTCCTTTTTAATTTACGTTTGGCACTATTTGTGTTTTATCTGTGAGAAGGTTGATCGCCACCTGTTACTGGAATGGAGGCCCCTTTAGGCCTCCTTTTTCTAGTCGACTTGTTGGCAGGATGCCCGGGAAACCATGCCACCATCAGCCACGCCCCATCACTGACGAATAGGCCCTAACAGGCCTGTTCGCGATGTTTGGCAGTGCTTTCATGTGTTAATCATGAGATTTTTAATACATGACCTGGGTGGTATGGTTATGGTAGCCACTTGCTGATGCCACATGTTTACTAAGGTAGGCCTACTTCGGCCTCCGGTGTAATATGTGGAGTTCAGTCATATACTCCTCTCGCTGTGAGGGTGACAGGGTGCTTTTACCAAGTATTCCAAGTGGCTAGCCCCTCAGGTTTGGTTCCCTGAGTCTTATTCTAGTTGAGCTAAGGGCCACCTAGCGCCTAGGGTGGATCTTTTGTGCTCCTAGAAATGGCCACGAGACTACGCTGTGTGTGTTAGAGGTTACTAGGCCTACGGGCCGCCTGGTTTTGACACACTGATGTATGTTTGGGTGTATTTCTCTTTGAGATTTATCTTTATACACTTCTGTTGGCCAGAGGCCTAAGTGATAAATCCAACCTCCTTATGTCTGGTTGTTTATTGTCCTTTGGGCCTAAACACTGCCACGAGCTGACGCCACGTGTCTGTTGAGGTTTTAGGTCCCTCCAGGCCTTCCTTAATACGTGTTGGCGTACACTGTACTCCTCTTGCTTTAGAGAGTAAAAGGTGTTTTTTACTGAGTACGCTGCTCGTTGGATCGTGTTTGGGTGGATTGTCATGCGGCCTTCATGTTATATGCCCATTGCATGGTCTACCTGTTAGGTGAGCTTCATACTTCCCTTTGAGGGTTATGTTTGTAATAGTGCTTAGCTCCCCAAGCTGGTCATGGGGTAGGCCTTAATCAGGCCTCCCCTTGAGATCCAGCACCAGGCTAGTTTGTGCTCCTCTGGGTCGGGGTTCTGTAGCGCATGGCCTCCTCAGTGCGCTAATTAAGCACTGGGTAGATCCTGGGATGAGTGGATTATACTCCCCTCAATATGAGGGTTCATAGCGCTTAGCTGAGTTCTGCTCTCCAGGATGCCCGTCTCTACGCGTGGGTTTGAGTTGTTCTGCCTCTTTGCACTCACTCTTACTTACTATCTTCTATGAAGAATGCGTTTTTTGGAGGCTCTGTTTCAGACAGGGTTGGCTCAGACTAAGTTTGTCTCAGGTCAGACTAGGTCGGCCTCCCTGGTGGCATTGAGGGTGACTTCGTTCCCCTCTAGTGGCTGGCCGGGGTTCCCTTCGGTTCCCTGGCCACATTCCCTTGAAGGGACCACTGTTTCTTATGGAAAAGTGGGTTCCAGACGCTTTAGCACCTTCTGTAGGGCCTTTGAGGAGGTCCTTCATGGAGTTTAGCTTGGGCTGTTGGCCGAAGGGAATGCTGTCACTGACAGCCTGGTGTGACCCAAGGGAGAGTTGCCAAGCAGGTTCTACTGCTCTGGAGCCTTTGTCTCAGCCATTTTTCTTGGCAGGCATTCTCCTCAAGCATGGCGGTGTGGGTATTTCGTTCCCCATAGCGTTGCAAACGCAGAGTAGAAGTTCCCTTTGAAAGGGAACGTCTCAGGTTACGAATGTAACCAGGGTTCCCTGAGAACAGGGAACGAGACTCTGCGTTTCCTTGCCATACATCGGGCTGCCTGCTGAACAGTCCCTCAAGACGTTGGATAATGACTGCTTCCCCAGGCGCCCCTTTTATACTTCCGGGTCGCGCCTGTATGACGTCATAGGCTGTCGCCGGCCAATAGGATTTGGAGTTATTGGATAGTTGGCTTTCGAACACCAAGTCACGTGACGTTTCCCCATAGCGTTGCAAACGCAGAGTATCGTTCCCTGTTCTCAGGGAACCCTGGTTACATTCGTAACCTGAGACGTTTTCCATTTCATGCCAACTTTAAGTGGATCCTTTGAGTGCAAACCAAAAAACCATAAAATCCGATGGCTCAGTGAGGCCTCCATTGCTAGCAAGATAAATAACACTTTCAGATGCCCAGAAAGCTACTAAAGACATATTTAAAACAGTTCATGTGACTACAGTGGTTCAACCTTAATGTTATGAAGCGATGAGAATACTTTTTGTGTGCCAAAAAAAAACAAAATAACAACTTTATTCAACAATATCTAGTGATGGTTGTTTTCAAAACACTGGTTCATGATTCACTGCTTCGAATCAGTGGTTCGGAGCAAACCATTGCCAAAAGTCAAACTGCCAAAGTTACGTGATTTCAGTAAACGAGGCTTCGTTATGTCAAAAGTGTTTCGAAATTCAATGGTTCACCACTGGGGGCGTGACTTTGGCAGTTTGATACATGCTCCAAACCACTGATTCAAAACTTCCAAACCTCCAAAGCTTCACGAAGCAGTGTTTTGAATTTGCCTATGACTAGATATTGTTGAATAAAGTCGTTATTTTGGGTTTTTTTGGCGCACAAAAAGTATTCTTGTCGCTTCATAACATTAAGGTTGAACCACTGTAGTCACATGAACTGTTTTAAATATGTCTTCAGTAGCTTCCTGGGCATCTGAAAGTGTTAATTATCTTGCTGGCAATGCAGGCCTCACTGAGCCATCAGATTTTATCAAAAATATCTTAATTTGTGTTCTGAAGATGAACAAAGGTCTTACGGGTGTGGAACGACATGAGGGTGAGTAATTAATGAAAGAATTTCAATTTTCATTTAAAAATCAAATCACTGTCTTACCACAATCCTTCTCATCAGAGCCATCCAAACAGTCCTGGTCTCCATCACAGACATATGAGTTATAGATACAGCGGTGATCTGGACACAGGAAGAAGCCAGGCTGGCAGGTGGTGATAGTGGAATCTGGAAGAGGACAGAGGAGAATGACAGTGGTTATATAATTAACTTAATGCTGCGCTAGGGGTGGGCTTCTAGGATTTTTCAGAATGTATTTTTTTAATCAAAATGTCTTTGCCAATAAGCATTTCTGCATATTCACTGACCCTACATCCACCCCTGTTTATGTATTTCTTGAAATTCCTCCAAAATCTTCAATACTCACTGCACTCTCTCTCATCAGAACCATCGCCACAGTCATTGAAGGCATCACACACCCACGCTTTTGGGATGCAGTTTCCATTGGTGCAAGCGAAGAGGCTGGATGAGCAGGTGGTTGGACCACGTGTGGGACAGTTATCCTCATCTGTCCCATCACCACAGTCATCATGTCCATCACAGCGCCATCTAGCAGGGATGCAGTGCTTGTTCCCACAGGTGAAGGCATATGGAGAGCAGGTTGTACCTGATTAAAAAGGTAAAATGAGATGTTTAAGACATGTCTAGGTCTTTAGGTGTTGCTCAAGCACACTCACATGTACATACAAACCTGGATCTGTGCAGTTAGCTTCATCTGTTTTGTCGACGCAGTCGTTCACACCATCACAGCGGTAAGAATTTGGTACGCATCGGCCCCCGTCACAGGGAAAAGCATAATCTCCACAGTTATCATCTGGTGGGGGCTCAGAGTCATCCTTCACACAGTCCCTTTGGTTCTCCTGCAGCTTCATGCCATAAGGACATCCGCACACACGGCTGGACGCAGGCGTAGGGAAACAGAAGTGGCTGCAGCGGCCGTTTGGAATCAGATTGCATCTGCTTTTGAATACTGTACACAGCAATGAGATTACAGTAGCTGATTATCACTTACATTGTATGTGACAAATAACACCTTACATCTAGCAAGTATAAGGGTCATTTTTTTTTGTCCCATCTATTTATTTATTAAAAAAATACAAAAACATGAATACACTTCTTATATGGTGAGCCTACATTTAATTTCTGAATTTTAAAATTCATTTAAAATTTTTCTTGGGGTGAATAAAGAAAAAAAATGCCTGAGTGGCCGTGGACTGAGTGGACATCATAATGAAGTAAAATGCTTAATTAAAAAAAATTACATTCTGTAAAAAAAAAAAAAAAAAAGCACATTATTAGTAGTAGTGGTATATTAAAACTGGCATCATGTCGAAACATGTCTAAATAGTGCAGAAATATGGATGAAATTCTAGTGACACAGATAAGCTCTTGCTGACTAAACTGCTGTCTGTTTATGCAATTCACTCACAGTCCTGGAGATCAGCTGAATAGGCCTTGACATTCATTATGCCCGAGATGCCCTTTCGCAGGATTATATTTTCCCCACCATCCCTCTTCCTCATTCGGAAAACAGAATTCGTCCTCCAGTCTGACACAAACAAATGATCTAAAAATGGTGGAGACAGATCAGTCAGTGACAAGTGGAATAAATCTTAAATATATATATTCAGCTGCTGTATAACAGTCTTTGTAGTTTAAAATCATCTCAATATCAACATCATAATGTGGCTGTGAGATGAATGAAGAAATACAGAAGTGACAACCTGTGTGTATCGTAAGCGAGAAAGGATGAGTGATTTGTCCAATGCTGGAGAAGGCCTGTCGGTCTAGCCCATCAATGCCCACATGCTCAATCCGGTCCAGCTGCGCATCAACCCAATACAGTCTATCCATCCTGTGGAGCAAAAAAAATGTATTATCCTGTGGAGCAAAAAAAATAATTCTTTCCAAGACATATTCCTCAGCCTTTAGCCCTCTTTTTTTAATAGTCCAAACTGATCCTTGTGTCAGGATGAAATATGAATGGAAAGTGAATAAACCCATCTCATTTACAAACTATTTCAGAAATCAAATGGTTGGTACTGGAAACTGTTGATTTTAAGAGAACTTCCTTACAGGTAATCCACAGAAAGTCCGTTAGGCCAGCCAAGTGTTGTGTTAATTAGCGGAACAGCATTGCTTCCATCTGTGTATGCTTTGGTGATCACAGCTGGACGGTACCAATCAGACCAGAAGAGGTATCTAAAAATTGCAAAATAGAGCTCTCTATTAAGTCCATAAAAATGTAACTAAAAAAAATAAATAATAATAAAAAATAAAAAAAAACACAAATGCTCAAATCTGAAGAACAATTAATGATTATTTAGGTCTTATATGTAATTATGTTATTCTGTATTTACACCACATTATACAGATGTTTTATTTAGAACAAGATTCTATTCTGAATTATGTATTCTTGCCCATGATGTCTCATACCCTGCACTGGGGTGCACTGCAATACCCCGGGGGTAATTCAAGTTTTTAACGATGTCCCGTCTTGATCCATCTGTTACTTTAAAAGCTGAGACGGTGCGATAGGTGCTGGATGTCCAGAAGAGGATCTTAGAGGTCCAGTCATAAGCCATTGACTCCACAGAGCCCACTCTATAACCTGTCAGAATCTCATGATCTGAGAAATAACAACAAAATAATGATTTTATATTTTATTAAAATGTTACTGAAATTGGTGAAAATTTATAATTTTATATATGAATACATTTTTTTTTAATAAATATTTGTTTTTTTAATTATAATATTGTATTATAATTATTATATTGTAATTTATAATTTTATTATTTATAAAAAAAAATATTTAAAATTCATATAAAAAGTAATTAATACTAAATTTATGGAATTATTTTTATAGTTTATAGCTTTGTAGTTTTATTTGTAATATCAGATTAATTTTAACATCGCTGTTTGGATTTAATCAAAGATGTTACTTGGCCTGAAAAGTACGAAGACCACAACAGTTTAATATACAATTGTTAAAAACAATTGTGTTTTCCAGTGACTCACTGGTGCCATTGATGGGTGATTTGTAAATGAGCTGCCGCATTCTGTCATTGTAGAACACAGTCTCCACTGACCCATCATACTCCACTCCAGAACCAGAGAAGGTTTCGGCCATGCCGGTGAGCGGCAGGGTGACGTCCTCCTGAGAAGACACATTAAGAGGAATCCCCCTGACCGCTTGTGCATTAGCCACCAGTAAATAATCTTTAATCTCTGAAAGAGAAAGACATGTTTGTTTCAGAGGATCTGGTGCAACTGAAACTGAAAATAAAGCCTGTAAACTGTCATTTTTAATTCCTATGCCACTATACCATGTATATCACCAACTAATTCAACAAACAAAAAGAAACAAAACAAAACAAACAGTGAGGTTCATGATTTGCCAGGCAGGCTCTGTCTGTCACTCACTAAAGCAAGTGTGGCGGTCATCCTGGAGGTCGTATCCTAGGCGACACTTGCAGCGGTAACCCAGTCCGTCGTTGTCTGTGCGGTGACTCAGAAGGCAGATTTGCTGACACCCGCCATTGTGTCTGCCACATGGGTTTATCACTGCAGTCAGAAAAAGGCCAATTATGATGTATACTTAGAATTGGCCTTGTTATTTTGTGAGTATTTTATAGTTTGTATTATAAACATTCAACTTTGTCTCACCGAAGGGCTGAAGAGCTGGATGGGAAACCACAATTTGTCCAGGTCTGTTAGAAGAGCGGTAGAGAAAAGTCGGGTCACTGCCATTGAAGCGGTTGGTCCGAATCACACCCATCTTGACCCAGTCAGTGAAAAAAGCATGGTTCTCGAATACCGAAATCCCGAATGGGTGGGGGACCTGATGACCTCCATTCAGCACTGTTTTCCTATTGGCACATTTTAGAGAACAAACATAAATTTAGCAATCAGCTTTCTTAAAAGTGCACCATATATCAGTGGTTCTCAACTACAAACCCCCTATTGTCCACAACAATGTTTGAAGGCGCCATGACAGTCCAGTTATTACCTGTCTAGTAATTTATTAGAGAGGATTATGGCTAAGGATTGTTTTAAATCATAATTTCTACCAAATAAAATATTTTAGAGCTTGGCATTACTATAAAAATGTATATTCATTACAAAAATGTTCTTGGAGTTTTAAGATTTGAAGTTATAATAATTTACATGACTTTTCCAGGTCTAGAAATAAAATTGGACTACATCATATATCCAGGTTTTTCTAGAATTCTGAAGCCTCATTTATAAAGATGATCCTATGAATGATCCTATGAACAGTTGATAAAATGTCCATAAGCACAACAAAATGTTCCTAAATGCATCCCACTTTATAAATCACAGTTCATTTTAAATTCAAGTGCAATGTGAACAAGCACATCGACTCCACCTACAGAATGCCATCAAAAAAACATTTATGGTTCAGAAAAAGTATGCCACTTATCATCATGGTCAAATGTATCCACCTTATTTTTAACCGACCTGATTATCTATTTATCTGGTATATATGAGCACAAAAAGTGTGTACGCATGCTCTTCAGTTGGCGTATGCATAAGAACATCTTCACATCAGTTTTTGTCTGCATAAATCCCAATTTATTCCTCACTTGTCATGTAGGACAAAATCCATGGAATTTTACCAAATCCCATAGAAGGTGCATTTTATAAATATAAAACTTTTTTTGAGGGGATGCAATAAAATAAGAAATATTTTGATTTGTACTTGTTTTTTCTTATTTTAAATAATTTGAGGTCATCTTGAGGCCCCCTTGGACTTTTGCTAAGGCCTCCTAATGTACTCTGGCCCTGATTTATATGGCCCTAAAAGGTTTAAAATACGGAGTATAATACCTGTCCAAGCCACTATATGTGACAGTCTCTACCAGGTTAAAATGGCTGTCTGTCCAGTAAACTCTCTTGGTAACCAAATCCAAGGTGATTCCAGTAGGGGAACCCAGTCTGGTCTTAACCAACTCAAAACGGTTACTACCATCCATGAAGGCCCGCTCCAATTTCACATTATCTGTGTTATAGCCAGAGTCTGTGAAGAACATGTATCTGTAGGAGACAGAATAGCGCAATCAGACAAAAAAATAGATGAGTTAAAGTTTCCTTTACAACACATTGAATCACATCCACACACATACTTACCCCACAGTTGGGTCTAGAGCAAGCCCGTGAGGAGTCACCAAGTTTTCTGCGATCAGCGTGACACGGTTTTCCCCATCATAATCGCATGCTTCAATTCTCTCCACACGTTCCTCAACAAGGTACAGCTTGAAGTTGATCCAGTCCACAGCCACATTCTGGGCATTGTGCACTGCTTCAGACAGAACCTCCGTCTTATCGCTACCATCAAAATTTATGGAGTAAACCTGAAAAAAAAAAAGTTTGTTTTTGTGAGCATAACTGTATTCATATTTACATTTTAATTTCACACTATAAACCATGAAACACCTTCTGAGAATTGGTATCTGTCCAAAAGATCCTTTGAGCGTGCCAGTTGTAACCGACACCCACGGCGTAACCTTTACCATCTGATTGGACCAGAAGTCTGACAAACCTCCCATGTATATCTGCCATCTTGATATCGCGCCCATCTGTGAAGATCAGCTGTGGTAAACCCCCTGTGAGGACCAGGAAGACGAGATGTTACAATGTACTATCGAAAATGTAGATAAAATTCTAAAATGCCGTGTGGAACCTAAAAAGCCAAATAGCTGTTGACTATAATACTATAACAATTGGCTATATGACATTTCTATTTTTATCTGCATTATACTACTATTGTGATTCTCATATGGTGATGTACCTGTACGGCAGACAGTGATCTAAAAAAACAGTAATTGCAAATAATGGAATGCAACTTAACCACATAATTATGCATTTTTTAATAGCAAAATATGTGTATTGTGTATTTGTGCCAATAAAATTTTTTTACTAAATTGTTCCTAGAAGTGCCCTCAGTGTAGGCAGATGATGTTTAATTGATTGAATTAGTAAAATTTTGAACTCAAACAGTTCGAAGCACTAAAATAGATTAGAAATAAATTTAGAAATACTACTCATTAAGCATTACGTTCGACACATTTGAGCTTGTTGAAAGCATTTTTAGTTCTATTTTCCGCTCACCTGAAATATTGGCCTTGCAGACATGACCCTGCTCCAGGAAGTATCCATCAGCACAGCTGCAATGATGTGTGCCTGGGCGATCCTCACAGAAATGATCACAGATACCCCAAATTTTACAGTCATCGTAGTCTGAGAATGAACCACATACATGGGTCACATGCATTCATACATACAATGACTTGAATACATTTTACATTTCTGAATTAAAAATAATTTTGATTTGTTTTTGGGGGGGATTAATATGGTGGAAAAGTCCAGATATTGTAACTAATTTAGTTTGGTATAATCTTTTTTAAATATAATTTCACTAATAAAATAAGCAATAAATCAGTCCTGTTTAAAAATATGTATAATGTATTTTAACTTTTGTCCATCAAATCAAAGTGCTGCATAACCAAAATGCAGGAAGCCATTTTATTGTCATGTGACAAGAAGCCATTTTGTTGTCATGTAAAATAAAAACTATAACACCTAAAATACAAAAGTTGGGACAAAAAAGGAATGCAATGATGTGGAAGTTTCAAATTTCAATATTTTATTCAGAATACAACATAGATGACATATCAAATGTTTAAACTGAGAAAATGTATCATTTTATGGGAAAAATAAGTTGATTTTAAATTTCATGGCATCAACACATCTCAAAGTTGGGACAAGGCCATGTCTACCACTGTGTGGCATCCCCTCTTCTTTTTATAACAGTCTGCAAACGTCTGGGGACTGAGGAGACAAGTTGCTCAAGTTTAGGAATAGGAATGTTGTCCCATTCTTGTCTAATACAGGTTTCTAGTTGCTCAACTGTCTTAGGTCTTCTTTGTTGCATCTTCCTCTTTATGATGCACCAAATGTTTTCTATGGGTGAAAGATCTGGACTGCAGGCTGGCCATTTCAGTTCCCGGATCCTTCTTCTACGCAGCCATGATGTTGTAATTGATGCAGTATTTGGTCTGGCATTGTCATGTTGGAAAATGCAAGGTCTTCCCTGAAAGAGACGACGTCTGGATGGGAGCATATGTTGTTCTAGAACTTGGATATACCTTTCAGCATTGATGGTGCCTTTCCAGATGTGTAAGCTGCCCATGCCACACGCACTCATGCAACCCCATACCATCAGAGATGCAGGCTTCTGAACTGAGCGCTGATAACAACTTGGGTTGTCCTTGTCCTCTTTAGTCCGGATGACATGGCGTCCCAGTTTTCCAAAAAGAACTTCAAATTTTGATTTGTCTGACCACAGAACAGTTTTCCACTTTGCCACAGTCCAGCCTTGGCCCAGAGAAAACGCCTGCACTTCTGGATGATGTTTAGATATGGCTTCTTTTTTTACCTATAGAGTTTTAGCCGGCAACGGCGAATGGCACGGTGGATTGTGTTCACCGACAATGTTTTTTGGAAGTATTCCTGAGCCCATGTTGTGATTTCCATTACAGTAGCATTCCTGTATGTGATGCAGTGCTGTCTAATGGCCCAAAGATCACGGGCATCCAGTATGGTTTTCCGGCCTTGACCCTTACGCACAGAGATTGTTCCAGATTCTCTGAATCTTTGGATGATATTATGCACTGTAGATGATGATAACTTCAAACTCTTTGCAATTTATCTCTGAGAAACTCCTTTCTGATATTGCTCCACTATTTTTCGCCGCAGCATTGGGGGAATTGGTGATCCTCTGCCCATCTTGACTTCTGAGAGACACTGCCACTCTGAGAGGCTCTTTTTATACCCAATCATGTTGCCAGTTGACCTAATAAGTTGCACATTGGTCCTCCAGCTGTTCCTTATATGTACATTTAACTTTATAATATGTACGTCCCAACGTTTTTGGAATCGGGTTTGTACTTATGCTTAAAACACAGTAATAATGATTATGTATACTCACATTAAAATTGTAATTAAAATTGTATTACTTTAACACCACTAAATATCTATCAAAAATGTATGAAATCTGAGAACTTGACACTTGCATTTTGAACTAGATAATTAAAGGATTTCTCCTTTTCATAATCTCAGAAATTCTTATTAGTCATTAATCCACATGCTAAATCTGTTTTAAAGTGCTGATCCAATAAATGAAGGGTAATTTTTGAAAAAACTGGATTGTATAAACTCACAGGAATTATTCCGGCCAGTATAATGTGATATCCAGATTTAGATAAAAATATGATCTGTAATCAGATAATAAAGGGATCTCATGCACTGACCCACGCATGTGCGGCTGTCATTGGCCACAGTGAAGCCATCGGGACAGTAGCAGGCTCCACCCTGCGGGCTGGGATGACAGTGGTACTCACAACTCAAAGCAGAACACTGGTTTAAACCTACAGGACAGAGTGTTATCAGATGTAGTTAGTTACTGTAAGTATCTAGGGCAGCTAAGTGATCACAGCCTGTCTGTCACATGCATAACTTGATATGAAAGTCACATCATCTGGTCATCATCTGTATTATAATAAAATGTGACTTTCACCCAGAGACATGTCATTAAAGTAAAAACTCAGTACACATAAAAACTCAATTAATTGTCCTGTAATACTGAGGGTATGTTCAAGGCATATCAGTTTATTATTATGGAAGCTTGTTAAAAAATAAAAAATAAAAAAGGTAAAAAAATAAAAAAACTTTTTTTCTTGCAATTGTATTCACTTCTCGTAATTCTTACTTTTTTTCTCAGAATTGCATGATATAAAGTCGCAGTTGTGTGTTATAAAGTCAGAATTGCGAGATATAAACTTGCAATTCTGACTTTTTTCTCAGAATTGCATGATATAAAGTCGCAGTTGTGTGTTATAAAGTCAGAATTGCAATATATAAAGTCGCAATTGTGAGTTATAAAGTCCGAATTGTGAGATATAAACTCACAATTCTGAGAAAAAAGTCAGAATTGTGAGAAAAAAGTCAGAATTGCAAGATATACACACAATTGCGAGAAAAAAAGTCAGAATTGCGAGTTTATATCTCGCAATTCTGACTTTGTAACTCGCAATTTTGAGTTTATATCTCGCAATCCTAATAAAAAAGTAAAAATTGCGAGATGTATACTCACAATTGTGAGAAAAAAGTCGGAATTCTGGAGTCAAATTTGCAATTCAAGAGTCGAAAAGTCGCAATTATCTTTTAATTTTTTTTATTCCATAGTGGAAACAAGCTTCCATACATTTTAGTTATACTGGCATCTAGTGAATACTTTGTGACTGCTGTTAGGCTAATTTGATTGACATCTCATTATTATAGCAAAATGAATGAGTAGATTTGCTGAGCTCAATATATATATATATATATATATATATATATACACTAATATTAATTATTATTATTTATTTCATTTAATGTTATTTAGGGATTTACCGCAGGTCAGATGTGCTGTAGTATTGCTCTCATCTGTTCCACCAGGGCAGTCAGGGTGTTCGTCACACACTTTGTTTATAGGCACACACATTGAAGAGCCTGGACAGGGCCATTCGCCAGGGTAACAGTCTCGAATACCTGGGTCTGAAAGTGTGAAATCCTCAGCATTTAGGGTTAACTAATTAATCATATGTTTTTTTTACTAAATCTTATATAATAGATGTGATTGAATCTGCTGCATATTGACAGGAGAGAGAAGGTGTCAATCTCACCGCATCCATTTTCATCGCTAAAGTCTCCACAGTCATTGATGCCATCACACACCCACTGCTGAGGCATACAACGCCCATTACTGCAGGCGAACTCTGACCCACTACATGTCCGATACTCTGGCAAAGAAGGCAGAAAAAAACTATAAGTTAGCTATGTACTATGGCATTTCCTTGGTAGTCAAAACTACATTATACTACCATGTCCAAAAATTACGGTATTAGCACATACTAAAAACAAGGTACTTTTTTGTACTTTTATTAATGAACTAATGTATATTTTGACTGATTACGACACATAAAGAACCAAAAACACACATTCACTTCCTGATATTAGAAAGCTGAAAGCTGACATTAGCTTTCTGTAATGCCTGCAGCTTTGGTAGAATAGGTGAGAGGTATTGTGGGACCCACCACAGTTTTGCTCATCACTGCTGTCGCCACAATCATCCCAGTGATCACAGACAAATGGCATCGGGATGCAGTATCCACTGGCACATTCAAACTGATGCGACTGACAGTGCCTCGCTGTTTCAGGGAAGAAAGACATAGAAGGGAAGGAAATTGCCATGATGATGTACATGGTCAAATGTTGTACATTAATCTGAACATGCTTTACTGGCGTCTCTGATTGACACTACACTCTCACTCACTGCAGTTGGATTCATCTGATCCATCTCGACAATCTAGTATCCCATCACAGTGCTGAGTGTTGTTGTAGCAAGCACCGTTAGCACATGTCTTCTCTGTGCAGGCTGGGTAATCTGGATTCAACAAGAGGAAATTTGATGAATTTTATTGGCATTCCAAAACCTGGTGATGATAGATTTTTTACATTACCCATCACCAGCACTCCCTTGTCATTTTGGTAACTGATTTATCTTGAGATTTTTATGTGTATTGGACAATTAAAAGTGGTCATATGCTTTTTGTCTTGTAAAGATAACATTGCTAAAGACCTTTGTAACATTCATCACAGGCCTGTTTGCAATACATTTTAGTTTTTGGAGTTCATTCTGGATCAAATAATATCATTAAGAAGTAATATATGTTATATTATAAAAAAAATAATAAAATCATTTATTGAAATAATGTTTTTAACATGCACATTTGTTACTAAGCAGATGTTTTAGCCTCATTTAATTTTTGTATATATTTTTTTATAATTACAATTTTTATTTAATTTAGGACTAATTTTGTGGTCAAAAATGTGAATTATTTTAACAAAATAAGAGGGATCATTCAAAATGTTTTTTTATTTTTATTTTTTATTTAGGACTCTCCTGAATCAGATATTTTACATTAAAGATGTTTACATATAGTCCACAAGACAAAATGTCCCCATTAAAAAGTTTACATACGCTTGATTCTTAATACTCTGTGTCTATGATTTTGAGATTCATCTTTTCACACTCAAGCACAACTATTACAAAATTCATCTTCATCCTGTTAAAAAATTTCCAACCCCAGCTCTTAATGCATTGTGTTTCCTTCTTTAGCATCAATTAATGCTTTCACCTTTTGTAATAGTTGTGTTTGAGTCCCTCAGTTGTCCTCAGTGTAAAAAGATGTATCTGAAAATTATAGTCAGTGCTTTAAATATGCAAAAGATGCTGGAAAACCAAAGAATTTGCAGGACCTGGAGGATGTTTCTGAAGAACAGTGGGCGGTTTAACTGTTCAGGACAAACAGGGGACTCATGAACAACCATTATAAAGCAAAACAAACAAAACTATTGTGGTCTCGTGAATCATACGACACAGTATTAAAATCAAACATATGATTACTTTTGAATGGGGTCATTTTTTATAAATTCAGCTATTATTTTGTCTTGTGGACTATATTTTATGCATTTTTTATGTAAAATATCTTATTCAGAACAGTACTAAATAAAAAATAACATTCATTTTGTATGATCCCTCTTATTTTGTTATAAATAATGAACATTTTGCAGATTCTGCAAGGGCTATGTAAATTTTTGACCACAACTGCATACATTAGATTTTATATTATATATAGAATTTAGTATTTTTTATTTCCCTTTTTGTATATAAATATTCTGAATTTCTACAGATTTTTAAATTACTATATACTAATAAATATGAGCCTGTTTAAAAAAAACTTTTTTTTTCTTCTTTTTTCTTTTTCTTTTTACATTAGAAAGAAACATTCTTACTGCAGTTGTTCTCATCCGAGTTGTCCACACAGTCTGATACATGGTCACATCTGTATTGTTTGGGAATGCACTGCCCTTCTCGACAAGTGAACTGGTTTGGACTACATGTCTGACCACCTTAGAAAACAAACAGTAGGGTCATTGACTACCTGTGTTAATACTCCCAGTTTTATTGCTAAATTAACTGTATTATTTCAGTCATTTAAGGCAAATGTAGACATACTGCAGGCTCTTTGCTCATCTGAGCCATCGGTGCAGTCCGGTTCTCCATCACATACAAAAGCTTGAGAAATACACTCCCCTCCTGTCAGGCACTTGAACTCCTCAGAGCTACAAGTTGATAATGCTGAAAATACAATGAGAAGATGTTTAAAAATATTTCCTGTGCATAATAATAAATGGCATTACATTTATGCATTTGGCAGATGCTTTGACATGACATCTTGTCATGGGTTAATCCAACAATCAGTGTTCACACAAAGTTACTCACGACAGTTCAGTTCATCTGAGTCATCTGTGCAGTCCTTTGTGCCATCACACCTCCAGTCTTGATTTATACATTGACCATTACTACACTGGAACTGAGCGTTGGTGCACTGACCTGCTCAGAGAATTATTGGGGCTATTTTTTTCTGACCAGCAATTTAATTTGATAAAACATGACTTACAGTAATAGCACTTGTAGCAGATGGAAATGTGACAAATATATTGTGTCCATATAGTAAAAAAAAAAAAAAAATGTTTGCTAGTATAAGAGGTGGGCGTCACTGCTCAGGTCCAGCTCATTACATATTATCATAGATTTGTTGAGTTTAGAAAATTGCCAGAAGCGAACCTAAAGGTTGGTGTTAAAATAAAATTTTAATGATTCTGACCCTGACTTAAGTTTTTTATGGAAATTTAGAAGAAAAAAAATCACTTTGCAAGGAATAACTTATCAATGAGTAACCCTGTTTATGGATTTAGGAGCTACTGTGTAGAACATCTGAACTCTGCCTCATGCGATGCCTAATAAAATTAGCTATACTCACTGTTGGGGCGTTACAAACTAAAGCTGCAAAGGCGCTAACTTTTTCAGTGGCCTGAAAGTAGAATAATAATGTAGATTTTCCAGTTTAAAGAGCTATTCAACGAGAAGCGGTGTAGCACGTTATTGGGGATAAAATATACGCACTTACCTCTCGTTTGTAGGTGTGGCAAGTAATTATAGTGAATCGGTTCAACCTAAACTTCCCCCATACCTTCTCTCCTATGTAGAAAGTCCGGTGCATTCTAGTGAATAGGTCCGCTCAAATGGTTGATTAAATTAAGAGATTCCCAAAAATGATTCACAAATTCGAGCCCCGTTCTATTTCGACTCGGCTGTGTTTTGTTTTAGTGTAAATTCACCTGTTTAAATTTTATACTGTCATCCTAATTGTTCATTCATTTAAAACCCCTCATTTTTTTTTGGCCAACAATTAACTTTGAATTATAAATTATACTATTGGATAGGTTTCTTTCTTTCTTTCTTTCTTTCTTTCTTTCTTTCTTTCTTTCTTTCTTTCTTTCTTTCTTTCTTTCTTTCTTTCTTTCTATTTTTATAAAAACATCCCTTAAGCTCCCATAAGCACTTAAATGTAGTTGGCTACTTTTTGTTTGTAAAGTAGTTTTCCCTAAAAGAATGTGGTTTCATCAGTTTAACTCAGAAGATGTGAATGTATGCTATTTTTTTTTTTTTTTTTTTTTTTGTCATTTGGATGAAGTTAATATGTGTGCTCCAAAATGGACAATATCCATATTGGATAAATTAAATATATTCTACAAAAAGTCTACTGTAAAAAAAAAAAGAAAAATGCATCCAAACACTCATATTTTCAAGTGCAAATACTGTGCATCAAAATACAGAATTATAAAAAAGCAAATATGTGAAATATTTGATTTAAACATTATAATAAACTTACCTTTCACAATGGAGGATTCTTGGATTAAAAATAGCACTGCTAAAACATAAAGACCTGGTCTGACCATTATTGTTTTATTTGGTCAAAGCTCTTGCAGAGTTGAGGATAACTCTACACTTCTAGCTCCGTAACAGTTTCAGTATCCATCCAAGGTGAGTTTGTCTCCAGACCAAAAAGGTCCTTGATGAGCTTTTCTCTTAAAATAAGCAAAGACTGGATAAAGGAGATAAAGGTGCGGCCCTTTATGACCCTGACTCTGTATGACTTTAATCTAATATTAACTTTTTCCAGTTAAACATGTGAGCATCAGCAAAAATTCTTCAATGTCATTTTTGTATAACAGGAGGACCATACTTTACTTGCTTTATTGGTAAGATTTTGCAACTCCTGCAGGAATACAGCCAATGGAGTGTACTGAAAAAATTAACTATGTCTCAGAACTAGTGTCAGATGCTACTGAAAGAAAGAAAAAAACAAACATGTGCCTTCACTCATCGAAAAAGTGTTTTGGGGTGAATATTTACTCATAACGTTTCTATGTATGTTTACAAAATGTAATATTATTAGAGGTGATAGACTCATGGGTAGCGTTTCGACATTTATTGCAGCTGTGCCTCCAGTGACCCCGAATTCGATTCCTGGTTCAGGGTTCTTTGCTGATCCCGTTCCCTTCTCCACCTCATGATCTGTATACTGTCCTATCCAATAATGGCATAAAAAGGCCAAACACATAACTTAAAACCTAAATGTAATATTTTATATGTCTATAATAATCCTCATGGCTTGTGTTAGATTTTGTTTTTACTGTAAAATGCTTATTTATAGTGTATTTAAAATGAAAGATAGCTGTAAGGTATTTTGTTATTTTGGGCCACTTTTTCAGCACTCTGGTATATAAGACTCATTTTTCCACTATACTGTGTTATGAAATATATTGCAGAGATATGTTTGTATAATATTTACTTCCTTGATTATACAATTTGTATTTAATCTTGGGGGGAAAAATTCTCAATTCTCCACTTATAAAGTCCAAAGTTCTATATGATCTTCATTATATGAACTTCTTTATATGGTTAAATGTCATTTAAGTAAACACTTAAGCTTTTGGGATTCCTAAGTTGATGATGTCACATATTGTGGCATCAGTTCACAACCATCTATGGCAAAAACACATAGAAATCTGAAATCTTATTGGGTATAAGTTTATGATGTGAATTGTGTCAGAAAATTGAATGAAATATGAAATTTTAATATTTTCTACAGAATCAATTTTTCTTCTGTCCCACTTTATCCAAAGCATATTTGCAAATAGGACAGGGTGATGCTAAGTGAGAAGTCATTTTAGTTATGAGATATGAGTTTATCATTAACAGAAATTTAGCATTAATAATGATTAAATGGCAGTGCAGTGTGTGATATAGTGTATTTAGAAGTGTGTTGTGCAGTGCACAAGTGTAATTACATTAATGAAATGTATTTTAGAATCAAATAGCAAACATTTTAATAGACATAGCCTATTCTAGAAACAAGCAAAAGTTGTTTGAGCTTTTAATGATCCTCGTATATCTAGTTCCTATGTCTAATTCACATATTAATGTGCTTTGTAGAAATGAGAGCAAAGTTTCATAAGAATATTTCATAATTATTTTTGTTTCCCTTTATATCTAATATTTGAAGAGCTGTTCAATGTCATACACTAACAGAATAAATGGATGGAAAAAGATGACACAAATACCTTTGAAATTTTTTTTTTTTTTAAATCAAATGCTTTATTAATTCCATGTTATAAATATAAAAAATTATACCTTTTTATTATATATTTTTTAATTAATTTATTTAATATAATAAAATACATTAATTGGCATAGTCATGGCATAATACATCAAATCTCATAGTTACAGTTAGAACAGTTAATCATTTCTCTTGAATAAATTGGGTGTATTACTGCTTACTGCTTATGTACTGCCTGTGTATTACTGAATATGTCAAAAGAAACAATGATTTATTTAGACTGATTTTGTATACAGTACCTGAGTTCCAGCCCAAGCATTAACAACACTAAAACCAAATAACACCCAAAAATGTGTCAAAGACAAACATGAAAACTTGAAAAATCTGACTTAAAATCAATAATTTTTTGGTTTGTTGGTTCCAACAAAACATTCTTTCAAAACACATCAATGTTTTTAATTTAGTGGATGTTTAAGTTTGTAAGATGGTAAAGAAAATGAAATGTAGAATAGGAGCTGTTGTAAAAGCTAAGGTCCCTGCAACACAGCTTCCATTCAACAGTTCAGGAAAGACATTTTGTCCAAATACATTTAAAGCAAAAGCCTAAATCAAGTGAAACCCATGAACTAAATTTCATTAGCTGCTAATACCATAGAATATAAATACAAAGAAAATATAAGTTCTGTTCCTGTGAATAAAAATGCAAAAACTGTTTGTAGTATTTGTATTTCATTTCATTAACCTTTGAATTCTGGTCAACACAGAATTAAAAAAAAAAAAAAAAAGTAATTCAGTCCATATGAAGACGAAGAAAAATCATCCAATTGCAGAGATTTGTCCTGATCAAGAGATGTTAATATTTGCGCATTCTGTCATCATCTTGCCGAAAGTATGGGTTTTGGACACCACCTTTTTCCACTTCTCTCCCACCATAACTGGAGTATGCTGGGGGGACTTGACCCCTATAGCTCACATCCTCCTCATGATCAGAGTAGCGCTACAAAAACACAAATAATGATTATAAGCACTTGCAGATTCATTATTAATAAAGGAGATTTTATCACTCGGATCAAATGGTTAGAAACTTTTATAGGTTATTGAGTAGCGTTTTAGCTGTGGTCATACCATTTTGCTCAATGGGCGATCTCTGGCCACCAGTGCCTGATTGCTCCCACTATTGGTCATCTCCAGATTATTAGACTTCCAGCTGGCATCAGGGTTGGCCCGAGGGATCCTGGGAACTCCTGTAGGTTTATGTAGTTCCATATTTCCAAAGTTTAAACTAAAGTCTACCTGGGATGAGGAGCTTTCCTTTGGATTCCTACAATTGTAAATTGACGCACAGACAAAAATGTGTGTGTTGCATCTGTAGAATTTTTGTGTAAACAGACCCAAGAAAATGTGTCCTTGACCCTCACCTGCAGTTTACAACTATCAGAGCCACAATAAAGATGATCAGCAATGCACCTGATACAGTGGACACCACGACCACAACCAAGAGATATGCTGTAAAGAGAATTTTCATTACACATAGATGCATAAATGTTCCTCAAAATTACTGAGCATAACAGAGAAGATGCAGCTTGATTCTGACGGGATGGGGATGGTGATTACTTACGATCCTTGCAATTAAATCCAGCAAAGCCAAATGGGCACCTAAAATAAGCAAAACAGCTTTCAGTGATACTGTGCAACCACAACACCCACAATGACACATATTACATTACATTTATGTTTTGGCACTGTAAAAGTTAGGCAGCTGTTTCTTTAAGGAGCCATTTCTGCCAGATCTTAAAAATTACTTTTATTGGTGTAACCTCCTGAATTCAGGTTGATTCAGTCATATTTAATCATATTTGATAAAACCAGTTAAGATGTTACAGATCCATCACTTAAATAAACAAAATTTTCATGGGCAGCCCAGTCTCATTAGAGAAACGTACCTGTGGGAACATTTTTGCAAATCGAAATTACGTAGCGCCATGTATGTTTCATGACCGTTTCAATGTGAAATGTCCACTGAGTGGCGCTAAAAGCGTGTTCAGTTTTTTTCCGAAACAGTTTAACGTGAATATGGTACGTTTTTATTACGTTGATTTTATACGTATTAGCGCAGTTCTGATTTGAAATGTCTGGTGAGTGGCGCTAATGCTCCATTACGTTTTAAAATAATGTACTACCAACACTACAGCTAAACCTACCCGATAGTGTTAACAAAAGCAAATGTGACATAAAAAGCATTGGTAATTATGCCATTTTAAGCTTGTTTTTGATCTCTTTTACCGTGACTCGTTCCCCGGATTCGTACCCAAGGCTTCTTTCGTCCCAATTACAACTCTGTATCAGCTGAGCTACCGAACAAGCTTGTTACACTAGAAAAGTGAAACATATGGAGCTGGTTAAGTAATGCAAAGTCCAAAATGTATTTGTTTACAAATCGTGCACTTTGGTAAAAGCGTTTTGAGATCATAACATAATATTGTGCAAGGAGACGTAAAAAACAAGTCTTTATTAATCCATAATCTGACCCTATAATCGTAACTGTGTATGAAAACGATTAAAAGTGCTTGCTGTTTTACTGCCTCTAGTGTTCATTTCTGTTGGAAACTGCAGTGATATGTAAATATTGTTACGTATTTTGCAACTTGCAAAAATGTTTCCACAGGTATGTCTTTCCATGAGACTAGGTTGCCTAATGAGTATGTTATATTATAGAGGTCCTTAGTAGACCCTGGACAACATAAATGGAATTATTTATTAAATAATAATGACATTTACATATAGAATCATGAAAACCTCTAATGAAATGATGCAAGTGCATACTTTTCACAGCTTTCCTCATTCACTGCTTTTTCCCCATTCGGACAAGCTGTAAAAAGATGGGAGTACAATAGTAAAATGATCAGAACCAGTCTGAATGTTTCAGAGTTGTGCATAGTGAAACAAAAATACTTACAAAGACAGGAATGTGATGTGAATTGTGACCTGATGTACCCTTCTCTGCAAGTACACATTACAGTACCACCAACCTCTTCTTCCTTACAAGCTGTGGTAGTATTGTCACAAATTGATAGATCACACACACTGTCTCCTATGAATTGAGTACATAAGTTAAAATTTACTAATGTATGCTTCATTCCTAATTTTTGAAATGGTTAAACTTTTTAATATTCTTGAAGGTAAACCAGTTTAAAGAAACATACGGTTGAAATTTTCAAATTCTGGTATTTTGTCTTTAATTCCTTTCACAATCCGTTCTTCAACTAATTGAGATGTGGCAGATGATGACAAGTCATAGAAATTCTGCACTTCTGCAACTACACTGCCTGGACTGAAAGAATGGGTACAAGGAAATTATGATGAAAAACACACATGCAACAAAATTTATTTTATATGAAATAATTTCTGTGGGCAAGCAAAACACTGTTAAAAGTTTGGGATTTTATTTAACTGAGGCTGAGCTTTTAGATTTATTTTAATCATTGCTGAATAACAATGAATAAAAGAAAACTACAATCTCAGCCTCAGTTAAATAACAATGATTAAAAGAAAACTAAAAACTCAACCTCAGTTAAAGTTTAAAAGAAAAGCTATTATAATAACTGGTACTCACCTTAGACTCAAAACGGTGGAATTAAGATAGCCATCTTCTTGCAGAATGTCTCTGAGCTGTATTTTGGGTTGGAATCAGCTGTTACTTATTCACAACAATTTATCCGTATCACTCATTCTTTACAAAATTGGAAGAATGGAAAATCTTTACGCTGACATGCTGCCATATGTTGTCAGTTAGGATTGAATCTCTCCACAAATCAAAAGGAAATTCAGTATCTTACCGCATTCTCAATGTTCTGTGCTATCTCCTGAAACAGTTTAGATTTTTTGTCAGCCATTTCTGTTGTAAATTTCTTGTCCAAAGATAAACGACCAGGGAAGACCTTAGCTACAATTTAAAAAAAAAAAAAAAAAGAAAAAAAAAAAAGGAGTATAACAAAAGTGAACATATAATAAAGCAGCAATGTATATTACTCAGTCATGCCTGATGTTGTTATACTTGAACTGTTATATTCTCAGATCATAGGAAAGCAGATGATGGCAGTTTGATTCATAATTAAGCTTAATTTCTATACTACAGACTGCTCAATGCCTGTTTTATGCATATTTTTGTGTCACACATCTGCACTTATTTTTGATGATTCAGAACTGAAAAAGTCATACTTAGAGTACAGCCCCTTTCCAGATAAACCAGCCCAGACCGGCAGATGCAAGCAAACGAGCCCCCAAACCGTTCTTCACAGGTACTGTCTCCAACACAAGGACTTGATGCACAGGGACCTTGGAAAAAAAAAGAAGCATAATGACATTTTTTAACCTGCAAGAAACAGTAAAAGATCTCCTCCAGCAAAATTATAGTAAATTATGTTCTGAAAATTATATAGTTATATTATAAAATGATAATTCTCACCCTCATGTCACCCTAACTCCATAGAACCCTTGTTTTTTTACGCAACATAAAAGGAGATATTCTGAAGAATTACACTGATTGCTCTTTTCCATTCAATTACAACAAATGGGACTAACGTTTCCAATTTTTAAAAGAGATTCAGAACACCAGTATCATAAAAGTATTGACTTATGTGCTATATTTTAAGTTTTATGAAGCTAAATAAACAGTCCAGAATTTAAGTTATTATT
This sequence comes from Elopichthys bambusa, assembly GCA_037101425.1. Taxonomy (NCBI): domain Eukaryota; kingdom Metazoa; phylum Chordata; class Actinopteri; order Cypriniformes; family Xenocyprididae; genus Elopichthys; species Elopichthys bambusa. Next base: position 18,427,693 of record CM074449.1, read on the forward strand.
CACTGAAAATCTAGGCATCTGCCCTATAGTGTCACATTGGCAAGTTCATTGTGTAGCAATGTCTTAAATGAATCGGTTGATCCAGTTCACAAAGGATTGATTAGTTCACACACAGATTGGTCTGATATCTCTTGGGTTCAACTCTGACATAAAAGGTTAGTTCACCCAAAAATAAAAATTCTGTTATTAATTACTCACCCTCATGTCATTCCACACCCGTAAGTCCTTCGTTCATCTTTGGAAATACAAATTAAGATATTTTTCATAACATTTTATGTCTCAGTGAGGCCTGCATTGCCAGCAAGACAATTAATACTTTCAATCCCCAGAAAGCTACTAAAGAGTATTAAAAACAGTTCATGTGACTACAGTGGTTCAACCTTAATGTTATGAAGCGACTTGAAAGTGTTAATTGTTAAAAATATCTTAATTTGTGTTCCAAAGATGAATGAAGGTCTTACGGGTGTGGAACAACATGAGGGTGAGTAATTATTGAAAGAATTTTTGGGTAAACTAACACTTTAATCCAGTCACAGCAGATACAGCTCATTGGAGGGGAAGATTCTCTGTGAATAATTACTTAAATTTTCACTCAGTTGAGTGACTCACCTCACACAAATCTACTGTACAGCTTCATAGGATTTAGATTACAGCAAACAGCAGTGTTGCAAAGTTTCACTACAGAAATAAGTGACCTAGTCTGAAAAAACAAGCCCATTGTTTTTTCCTTAAACCATTTCTAGACCCTTTTAAACAAGGCCTCCTACTCTCCCGGCATGTTATTCAAGAACCAAATAAGCATCTAATCACAGAATGAATACACTGAATTAAAATGGTGTTTTTATTGTCCTCAAAACTCAAGACACTTAAACTCCAGCCACTTTTTTCCCCTTGGCTATCTAAAGATATGATTTACAAATATAATATGTGTGCACTGATGCCTATGAATTTTATTATTTAAGAAATGTCTTACTGTTGCAGCTTGTAATTGCATACAATGCTGAATCAAATTACTTCAGATATGAAAGTTAGAGTCAGTTTGTGGGTTCAATAACATTCTTTAAACGCAATGAATAACAGCTCCATTTCAGTTGAAAAGAGGTTACTTGCCTCCGACACCACAGCGCTTATTGAAACACACAGAGCAGCAATGGCATTAACAGACATAATCACAAACTATATAATGATAAAGCAGTCAGACATTTTGTATTCTGGAAATAAGCCCAAAGAAACACAATCTGTGACTGCCCAAATATATGAGAAACTTCTTGAAAAAACGAGCCCAAATTTGCTTATAATAAGCAAACGTGCAACTCTGAAAGAAAGTCATATGGATCACTTTAGGACGCTTAGGAATTTTTGTCCTTTTAGAAACTTGAAGGGATCACTTCTTCTTATGATTATGTAGCCTTTGGGCCTGCTAGTGTGATTTTGGACTATGGAGGTGTGAGTACCTACCTGTTGTGGTGGCAGCAATTGTGATGGCTGTATCATCTGTAGAATTGGCTGTTGAGCCTGTCTCCTTAGTACCTGTGGGGAAAGGTTTCATTTTAGGGGAGGTTGCAGAAAGACCATAATAAACTTCAACAGGGTAATTACAGCAAGGTATAGAGAGAGGGAGAAACGGGATCGGCAAAGGACCTTAAGCTGGGAATTGAACTCACGCAGTTTCGCAATATATATGTCAAAGTCCTGCCCACAAGGATATCGGCTTCGAAGAATAATCACCCTGAAGGGGTTTGTTTTGTGATAATGACCAGATGACTGTAGGCACATTGTCTCACTTATTATATGATAGGCCTAGAACAAGACGAACACTACAACAATATTACTGTAAGGTTAATAATGAAGTCCTCCAAGGTAATTTTCACAAAAATTGGTAACTGTGATGCAAGATGACACCAGGTGCCTTTGTATGAAACGATAGAGCGAGTCTGCGGTGTGATAAAAGACACATAAAAGTAGCAGCGTTTGAGTTACACGAAGGAGCAGACTGATATACACCATTGCCGTAGACGACAGCGAATATTAAGAAATATCCGACAGCCTTACATAAACCTGATAATGTTTGTTTAGTGGTTTAAACAAGGTTTGTTTAACCTAGCTAGTTATAGTTTTATTCAATTTTAATATCCAAATGTTAGTAAGAAGAAAAAAATGAAAATTAAAAATGAAAATAAATACAAATTTGGTTATGCTAATCTTTAGTAGCTCCTCTGAAGTCATCTTGAGTGAAACAGCTCAACATTTAACAAAACACAAAAGACTTGGTCTGGAAGCGATGCAACTTGTTTTACTGAATACGAAAGTTTGTTGTGCAAAACCCGTATTAGTAACTGAGACGCAAGATGGTAAAAGTTGCGTTTGAACAAAGCAAGGGAAATATATGCCGTTGCATGGATGAGTCAGCAGTAAATATTAAGAAATATTCGAAAATATCAACCATCAACACAGTAGTACAGAAAGACAGTATTTTCAATTTTGTGTGAACTATATCTTTAAGGGTGACTTCTTATGATTAAAGGTACTATGTTAGCCTGCCGGTGGGGTTTCTGATTATGGATATGAGAGTACCTGCTGATGTGGTGGTTGGGATTGAAGTATCTGGGATTTCACCACTTCCATCACCACTTCCAGCTGTGGTGGAAGACTGTATGTTAAGGGAGGCAGCAGAAAGACCATGCATGTGCAAATATAAAACAATATAACAAAACTACTACCAAAAGTCAAAAAGTATATGTAGAACAAGACACTGAAAGAAGAACATGAAATATGTAAACCTGGAAACACAGTGAAAAACATTCGCATAACGCTCTGCTTCTCTACTCTTCTATCACAGCTGGGGAAATTCCCACTGCCAAATCCAGACACAAAATATCAAACACCACTTCTTTGTTTTCTTTTAATCAGTTTGTCTTCAAATAGTCTATTCTCCTGATGAAACTATCCCATGTTTTCCATAGAAAAACTTTGCATGATATTATGTGTATTTGACAGACATTACAGACCAGTGCTGGAATCTTAACTGTGAACACAAAGGAAAACCATGAACCATGAACATGAGCTCCCCTTAAATGTTTAAATATATGACTCATTTTTAATCATCTTGGTTTTAACTTCATTTTTATCTATTAAATATAAAAAAGCATATTGTTTTATCCATCCAGATCATTTGTGAGGGGGGATAGGCAGGATGCTGTTTATAAGTTTCTGAAATTTCAAGTCTTCACAGCCTTCCTATTTATCCATAAAGATTAGTCTTTTCATTATTTGTACTTTAGGTAAAAGTAATCTTTGCTGTAGTAGTATAGGGTGCTGAAAAAGGGATGGGTTTTTTGCGTAAAACAATTAATCTGCTGTAGAATGTTTTTTTCTTCTTCTATTAGACAGCAAAATATACATTATAACAATTAAAATATTATATTTATTTTATACACATAACATATATTTAATATATAATATATGATAAAGTGCTTTTTAACATCATGAAAACTTCTGTAGATACAAAAACTTTACTTAGATACAAAACCCCCCAAAAGATATATAATGGTCATTACTTTGAAGAGATCAATTCGATTAGTTGAGCAACTTAAGTTATATTTTCTGTTTTATTTTTTTTTTTTGTATTGTAAACCTTTATAGGTGTGGAAAAACACTATTACATATATTATGCTTATAGTGAATGTGTATTTTGAATGCTTTTTGATTGTGTTCTTTAGACTAGAATATTCAACTAATTTGGAGTTAGTTAACCTTGAGCTACCTTTTCCTTGTAGATGATGGTAAATGGCAATGTGAACTTTGTTATCTTCATTATGTAATGAAATTTTATTGCTTTCGAAGTCATTTTTTTTTTATAGCTTTTCAAAGGTCTACATCTACTGATATGACTAAACATGCTGTGATACGGCCCCCAGCTAAAAAACAAAAAAAAAAACTTATACCATATTGTTTAGTTTTTCTTTTGCATTTTTCTTCATACCTTCATATCTCCAAGTAACATCAATGATAACTTGATTCATGATCACGATCATATTTACAGTGGCCCCAAAAGCAAACACATCACCACCCTACCCCTCGCTGACAGCTTAGTTTAGTAAGGTTAGAATTACAGTAAAGAACTACATTTTAAAGTAAAGAATTACATTTTAAGGTACACTGATCGAAAACTCAAATAAATGGTTTACCCAACTGGCCAGCCTATCTGCAGATAAATAACAGAAAATCCCCGTGTTGATTTAGGATTATTAATTACTTGCAACGACAAATGCTGTAATTATATTGCTATATTTGTAGACCACCTTTAAACAAAGACTTTCAAACAATCCAAAATGGTGAATTATTTTTTCTCAAAGTTGTCCGGTCATTAATATTTCTACCTACATTCATATTTAATAACCTTAAGTCTAAGCTCAAAATCCTTGAACTGAAATGACAAATCGTTCATGTTAACGCACACAAAATAATGAATAATTATTAAGTAATCATAAACTTAAGCCAAGAAGTCAAGGGAAAACGTCAGATTTTACTCATTTAAAACATACGAGTAAGCCAATTTGTAATCACGATTTAACAATCCAATAATACAGATGTCCAGAAGAAAAGATCCGTGGACCTGTAAATGAAGTTCTTGTTCAATTAAATATAACATTTTCTTCCAAATTTCTCTATTCCAATTTGTTATAAAAAACGAAAAACACTCACTGTCTTGTGTAGACACAAGTGCAATCAATAAGCCGAATATCAGAAGTGTCTTCAGTGGTATATTCATTTTTAGATCTTATTCCTAGTGGCAGTGCAATACGTCTGATAGATAGGACACCGTGAAGAAATAAGCAGATCTTCTTGGAGACAAGCTGTCTGGCACTGCCCTCTGTCAGTGATTAGAAGGTGGTAGCCCAGTTTAAACGCTGCGATCAAGGGGAAGTGCTTAAAGATGAATAATGACGTTGGTCGCCGTCGACGGCAAAACCACGCCTCCTGGAAAGTTAATGCAGGTCAGCTACAGGAAAGAGTGTGTTCGACTTGTTTTTTGTTTTGTTTTTTTTTTGTTGTTGTTTGTTTTGTTTAATGCCAAGGTATCAAAAATACAAGAACATATCAAAAATGTAGTAGTTATATACAATGAAATGATAATAAAGGCAAAGCATCATTTATACATATACACATAAGGCCTATAGCCTGCACGTTTCTTACAGCCAATATATAAATAAAATAATATATATATATATATATATATATATATATATATATATATATATATATATATATATATATATATATATATATAAAATTTACAGTTTTACAATACAATACAATACAATTTTACAATATATATATATAAAAAAAAAAATGGGGGAAAAAACACTTTAATGAAATAAATTAAAACCTTGAAATGAGTTTATTGTCTTAAGTGCTTTAAGATTCTTAGATGATGAAATATTTTGGATGTACTGTTGAACCTCTCTTCTTCGACTTGAAGTTTTGATGTCATACACCGATCGGTCAGCGCAGTCACACCTAAAGTTAGTTGACTGAAAATATTAATATTTAAATATAAATAATCTATATACACACACACACACACACACACATATATATGTTGATCCATTCACAAGTAGATGAGGGAGGCAAATACCCGTTTAAGTCAAGTCAAGTCACCATTATTTATATAGCGCTTTTTACAATGTAGATTGTGTCAAAGCAGCTTTACAGTGATAACTGGTACATTATTTTGGCTGCACAGCAGCTCTTAAGGAATAGTGTCAATGCAGGTAGATCAAAGCACTGTTGAATATCAAATGTCAATTGTCAAGTGTCCCCAACTAAGCAAGCCAAAGGCGACAGCGGCAAGGAACCCAAACTCCAACAGGTGACATCAGGTGGCAAACAGGTGTTAAAATGGAGAAAAAACCTTGGGAGAAACCAGGCTTAGTCAGGGGGCCAGTTCTCCTCTGGCGAACAGTGCTTTGTTACGACTCAGGTTGCTATCATAAGTCAGATACGATCGCAACATTCAAAGTGTTTAATTCAGTTCCATCCAGTTGAGGATCGTATTCATCACACCGGTATGGACGGTTGTTGAGGAGATGTGCCACTGGTTGTCATGTTGATGAGGCCTTCATAGTGGATGATCTAGTTGACTCAATCTCTGCTGATACTTCAGGGCTGTGTTGTGGTTGTGTCATGGCGCAGGTCCTCGATCTCACCCGGATACGGCCCGGATCCGGCTGACTACGGTAAACCTCGGGATAAACAGAAAGACTAATATTAGCGTAGATGCCATTCTTCTTCTGATGTAACGAGTACATCTGGTGTTATTGGAAGTGTTCCCGGTTCTGGCTGACCTAATTTATGCAGCCTAATAATCCTTTAACGGATTTGAAAAAAATAAATTGATAATGTGTTATCTGTATGCCAGGTTAAAGAGATGTGTTTTTAGTTTAGATTTAAACTGACAGAGTGTGTCTGCTTCCCGAACAATGCTAGGAAGATTGTTCCAGAGTTTAGGTGCCAAATAGGAGAAGGATCTACCACCTGCAGTTGATTTTGATATTCTAGGTATTATTAGCTGGCCTGAATTCTGAGATCGTAATAGACGCGAAGGACTATAATGCATTAAGAGCTCGCTCAGGTACTGGGGAGCTAAACCATTTAGTGCTTTGTAGGTAATTAGCAAGATTTTAAAATCTATACGATGTTTAACAGGAAGCCAATGCAGTGTTGACAGAACCGGGCTGATATGGTCATATTTCCTAGTTCTAGTAAGAACTCTAGCTGCTGCATTTTGTACGAGCTGTAGTTTATTTATCAGGCGAGCAGAACAACCACCTAGTAGAGCGTTACAGTAATCTAGCCTTGAGGTCATGAACGCATGAACTAACTGTTCCGCATTTCTCATCGAGAGCATATGTCGTAATTTAGATATATTTTTAAGATGGAAGAATGCGGTTTTACAGATGCTAGAAACATGGCCTTCAAATGAAAGATTGGTATCAAAGAGCACACCCAGGTTCCTAACTGACGACGAAGACTTAACAGAGCAGCCATCAAGTGTTAGACAGTATTCTAGGTTATTACGTGAGGAAGTTTTTGGTCCAAAAATTAGAATATCTGTTTTTTCTGAATTTAGTAGTAGGAAATTACTGGTCATCCAATTTTTTATATCAGCTATGCATTCCGTTAATTTTGTGAATTGGTAAGTTTCGTCAGGGCGCGAAGAAATATAGAGCTGAGTATCATCAGCGTAACAGTGAAAACTAACGCCATGCTTCCTGATGATATCTCCTAAGGGTAGCATGTACAGAATGAAAAGCAATGGTCCTAGTACCGAGCCTTGCGGTACTCCATATTCAACTTGTGATCGATATGACCTCTCTTCATTTACTTCTACAAACTGATAACGGTCAGATAAGTATGATTTGAACCATGACAATGCAATTCCACTAATGCCAACATAATTTTCGAGTCTATTTAAAAGAATATTGTGATCAATAGTGTCAAATGCAGCACTAAGATCTAGTAACACTAATAGAGAGATACAACCACGATCTGATGATAAGAGCAAATCATAAGTAACTCTAATGAGAGCAGTTTCAGTACTATGGTATGGTCTAAATCCTGACTGGAAATCCTCATAGATACTATTTCTTTCTAAAAAGGAACATAGTTGTGATGATACAGCCTTTTCTAGTATTTTTGACAGAAAAGTGAGATTTGAGATTGGCCTGTAATTGACTAATTCTCTAGGATCAAGTTGTGGTTTTTTAATAAGAGGTTTAATAATAGCCATCTTAAAAGTTTTTGGTACGTATCCTAGTGATAAAGATGAATTAACGATATTAAGAAGAGGATCTATGACCTCTGGAAGCATCTCTTTCAATAGCTTAGTTGGTATAGGGTCTAACATACATGTTGTCGATTTTGACGATTTAACAAGTTTAGACAATTCTTCCTCTCTTAAAGGAGTAAATGAATTGAATTTTTCCTCAGGGATACTACAATGCACCGTCTGACGCAATACTGTAATAGATGGTTGCGTGGTTATAATTTTTTTTCTAATATTATCAATCTTGCAAGTAAAGAAGTTCATGAAGTCATCACTGCTGTGCTCTTTGGAAACATCAGAAGTTGAAGCTTTATTTCTTGTTAATTTAGCCACTGTTTTGAAAAATAGGCAGATCTAGCAGATTTTAAGGCATTTCTGTACTCAACCATTCTCTCCCTCCACAAAATGCGAAATACTTCTAGTTTTGTTTTCTTCCAGCTGCGTTCCATTTTTCTGGCTGCTACCTTTAGGGCCTGAGTGTGCTCGTTGTACCACGGCGTTGGATTAATTTCCTTAATCTTTTTTAAACGCAAAGGAGCAACTGAGTCTAATGTGCTTGAAAAGACAGAGGCAATAGTTTCCGTTGCAACATCGAGGTCTTCTAAGCTGTCTGGCATGCTAAGGCGATGAAACTGATCAGGAAGATTATTTATAAAGCGTTCTTTAGTGGTAGAAGTGATGGTTCTACCAAATTTATGGCAGGGAGGCAGTTTAGCTGTTTTGACTACATGTAGTATACACGAGACTAGGTAATGATCTGAGATGTCGTCACTCTGCTGCAGAATTTCAACGGCATCAATATCAATTCCATATGACAATATTAGATCTAAGGTATGGTTACGACAATGAGTGGGTCCTGACACGTGTTGTCTAACACCAATAGAGTTTAGAATATCTGCAAATGCCAATCCCAATGAGTCTTTTTCATTATCTACATGAATATTAAAGTCACCAACAACAAGTACTTTATCTGCAGCTAGTACTAACTCCGATAGAAAATCAGCAAATTCTTTGATAAAGTCTGTATGGTGTCCTGGTGGCCTGTATACAGTAGCCAACACAAATGTCAACTTACATAATGTTACGTAAAGTACCATCACTTCGAAGGAATTATATTTGAGAGACTTTTGACTAATACTATAAATATTACTATAAATTACAGCAACACCTCCCCCTTTGCCTTTCTGACGAGGATTGTGTCGATAATCATAACCTTGAGGGCTAGACTCATTTAAAGTAATGTAATCGTCCGGTTTTAGCCAAGTTTCTGTCAAACACAGCATATCTAGATTATTGTCTGTGATAATATCATTTACAATAAGTGATTTTGATGAAAGGGATCTAATATTTAACAACCCAAGCTTTATCATTTGTTTATCATTATTATCTCTATTTTTTATTTGTTGAACATCAATTAAATTTTTACCATTAAATGGGTTTGGAAGTTTTTTGTTTTTACTAATTCGGGGTACAGACACAGTCTCTATGTGATAATATCTAGGTGTAAGAGTTTCTATGTGTTGGGAATTATCTGACTTCTGTAACGTGAGGCAGCTAGCAGACGGTCGGTTTAGCCAGTATGTCTGCTTCCTGACCTGGGCCACAGTTTGTCATGTTTCAGCTCTAAGACTATGTGCCATATTACTAGAGAGAAGAGCAGCACCATCCCGAGAGGGATGAATACCATCTCTTTTCAACAGGTCAGGTCTGCCCCAAAAACTTTTCCAATTGTCTATAAAACCTATATTATTTTGCGGACACCACTTAGACAGCCAGCCATTGAGTGATGATAATCTGCTAACTATCTCATCACTCCGACGAACAGGAAGGGGACCAGAGCAAATTACTTCTCCTGACATTGTATTTGCGAGTTCACACACCTCTTTAATGTTAATTTTAGTGATCTCCGACTGGCGAAGTCGAACATCATTAGTGCCGACGTGAATAATAATTTTAGAGTATTTACGATTAGCATTAGCCAGCACTTTTAAATTTGCTTTGATGTCAGGTGCTCTGGCTCCCGGCAAACATGTGACTATGGTGGCTGGTGTGTCTATTTTCACGTTCCGTGTAATAGAATCGCCAATAACTAGGGCACTTTCAACAGGATTCTCAGTGGGTGCATCACTGAGTGGGGAGAACCTGTTTGATGTTCTTATTGGAACGGAAAAGTGGTGTTTTCCGCGGCTAGGCCGCCTCACCGTTACCCAAGTGCCCTGCTGCACGGGCTCTACAGCCGGAACCGAACAATGTACAGAGTTCACTAAGCTAGTCGCATCCAAAACAGTATCTGAAGCCCTTGCATTCTTACTATCCTCGATTAAAGTTTGGATGCGTGTCTCTAATTCTGAGATTCTCTCTGTCAGCCTGACTATATCCCTACATTTATGACATGTAAATCCCTCGTCGCTGACAGAGAGAGCTATACTGAACATGTGGCAAATGGAACAGGTGACAATGCTAGGAGAGGATGACATGACTCACCGTGTTTGTAGACTGATCCGAGTTACCACAGCTGTTTGATGAGCGCGTTGAAAAAGGAGCGCGCGAGAGACTGATGACAAGTTAACAAGCTAGCGAGATGCAAACGACCACTAAAAAAGTATGTTCTATATGAATGTGTATAGTACGAACATAATCTGGGCTGCGTCCAGCCCTGACAAAGCGTTGCAAAACGTTTTTTAAATGGAAACGGTGGTGCATTGAACACCCCGTTCTGATGACGCAAGAGTTGCAACTATGACAGCTGAGAAGGTCATTCTTTATGTTCTTTTTTAAGAATTTTCGGAGCCTGATGAAATCGGTATAAATACGTGTTTAATACTACAAAATACGCTCAATGTTACAGTTAGTGCCCTTGCCGTCCAGAATAAAAGAGTGAAATCGAGTGAAGGGATTTGTGGAAACTGTGGTTCCTAATTATTGTGATCCAACATTTGCCTTTATGTTTATGAAAGTTTATGAAAGTATCACTCCACAATACAAAAGCAAAATATATAAGTATGTTATTTTTATGTTACATTAATCAGTGTCTAGCACACCTTCCTAAGGAAAGGATATGGACCAGAAGACATTGCTATTGCTAAATGATATTTAGACAGACTTACAGAAGTTCCAGATCTATACGTGTGCTCTTATTATTTGATATATTTGCCATTAATGTAAATAAACATGTGCAAACAATATACTTGCTCTTGTGAATTTATTTTGATGTTAATTACATTCACATTTAATGTCTCTTTAATACCGCGTGGTTTATATGCATGTTGATGCTGATTGGGTTGACATTTTTGACACACCCACCAAACAAGAGAAAACGTATCTCAAACCCGTTGCACACCGTTTCCAGGAAACATGTTGTTCAACACGAAAACCGTAGCAAAACGTTGTGCACCGGTTTGAGCTCGAACGTGCGCCTGGACATACTACATTCGCCATTTTGCCCTTATCACGTGACCTACCAGCCAGTTATGTCACTTCATAAAGTGTCCGGGTACTTTTTGCCTTCTATTTAGTAGAGAAGTATGCAATTTCGGATGCAGCCCTGGGGCCTCATTTATAGAAACTTTGCATAGATTTCATCATAAAAGTGTACACACGCACAAAAGGTAGATTCTGCGTACGCACCAAAAAAATCAGATTTATAAAACCATGTGTACGCCAAAACCGGCTTCCCGGAGCTGCCTCGGACCGTCGGCTTCACCTGGGTCGGACGTCACATCGCCTACGCAACGGACCTGCGGGCCATCTGTTGCTCTCTGGCCCTCCACCCCTACTGCTCCAGCTAGCTCCGCCCTCCCTCAGGCTCCGCCGCCGCCCTCGGTCGCTCCAGCTACACCTCAGTCCTCAGGATCCCTGCATCCTTCTCGGATGGTCGTCGCTGTGGCTCCGTCGCGGTCGCCTGCATCGAACCGCTCCATCTGCCTTCCATCTGCACCGTGGGTTCCCCTTCCATCGCTGCGGCCGCCTTCGCTCATCCCCAAGGTGGCACTGACGCCTTCACCACCATGGCTCCTTCCTTCAGCGTCGCCACCGATGTCCATCATCCTGGTTGGGGACTGGATGTATTTATGATTATGACTCATAATGAGGATTTAAAGTGGTTTTCCTTCATCTGCCATCAGTCTCTCAGCTCACCATTGGTGTTGCCAAACTGCTCTGTCTCCAAAATGTTCGTACGCATGGGTCAGAGTTTGCGTGGAAGTTTGTTTTTATAAATCACAACTTATGCGTCGGAAGTGGCGTACGCACTTTCAGGGCCTGTTTTGTGCGTACGCCAAGTTTTATAAATGAGGCCTTTGGTGTTTTAATCTGCCTCTTTTGTCTACTTTAAACCATTTCTGTCCTGATTTCTTCAGGTCTATGGGCAGGTAAATGTATGGATTTTTTTCTTTCAATATAGTGGTCAAAATTAGCTTGCGCAACTTACATATAAACACACACAGGGACGATGGGAAAACATACGGCGAGCAGCAGATTTCCTTTCTGATAGCTGCAAGACCACACCAAATGCTGTGAGTACGTGTTAGAAATTAGGAATGGTGAGAGAACAATGTGCTTGGTATGTTTACGCATCAAGTCAGTAGGCAGACTTTTGTGGCTGTTTGTACACATGAGCGTCTACACAAAAGAAATGCGTTGAATGCGTTTTCGACTACCTCTGGAAGTGAGAAGGGCCTGGCTGCAGACCATGGGCGAGTGGAGCTTCACTCTCGAACAGGAAATACGTCACCTCCATTTGAATAATTTTGTCTCAGCATAACAATTAATAAAATGACTACTTATCAGATTGTATTTTACTAACGTCTACACCTACCCCAACCCTAAACCTATTGCTGGAAGTGGTCAAAAGTGGACAAGCTCAAAATGTTCTGTATTTAACGTCATCCACTTGACAAAAACGCATCATGTAGACAAACTATATAAATATCAATTGAACCACACACACACACACATTATATATATATATATATATATATATATATATATATATATATATATATATATATATATATATATATATATATATACACACACATATAAACCGGCTAAACCGATTTGTGTTGGCTACTGTATACAGGCCACCAGGACACCATACAGACTTTATCAAAGAATTTGCTGATTTTCTATCGGAGTTAGTACTAGCTGCAGATAAAGTCCTTGTTGTTGGTGACTTTAATATCCATGTAGATAATGAAAAAGATTGGGATTGGCATTTGCAGATATTCTAAACTCTTGGTGTTAGACAACACGTGTCAGGACCCACTCATTGTCGTAACCATACCTTAGATCTAATATTGTCGTATGGAATTGATATTGATGCCGTTGAAATTCTGCAGCAGAGTGACGACATCTCAGATCATTACCTAGTCTCGTGTATACTACATTTAGTCAAAACAGCTAAACTGCCTCCCTGCCATAAATTTGGTAGAACCATCACTTCTACCACTAAAGAACGCTTTATAAATAATCTTCCTGATCAGTTTCATCGCCTTAGCATACCAGACAGCTTAGAAGACCTTGATGTTGCAACAGAAACTATTGCCTCTGTCTTTTCAAGCACATTAGACTCAGTTGCTCCTTTGCGTTTAAAAAAGATTAAGGAAATTAATCTTTGTTTAGATTGTCTCCACCTCTACTCTATGTATCCCTCCCCCTTGAATGTATATGAACTACCAAGTACACTGCCTTAGTTAGACTTGGATGACTACAGCGACACACAGCGCGTTTCTCAATAAAGAGTAACTTCTGCTTGAAAGATATCCCAACGTCTCCTGGTCTCTGCTTCGAGGAGGAAAAAGTTTCCTACAGTTTTGGTGCCATGACCCGGATAGAGCTTCTCACCTCAATCCTGATTGAAACTTCAAGCACAACAAAGATCTGATCCAAAAGAAGATCCAGGCTGAATTTTCCTGTACACCCAAGGGTTGGTGAGTGATACTCTATCCAAAAGAACCATTAAGACCAGTACAAAGTTTTATCCTCTGCGCCGTCAGAGAAGAGTTAACAGACAGCTGTAGGGTTTGGTTAACTAAGTTATCCTCTAAAAATGTTCTTTTAGAAATGAAGTTTACCCTCTGTTCAGGCAGGGAAGATTAGCATTACATGCTAATATTGGTATCCTCACTTCAGGCAGGGAAGATTAGCATTACAGGCTAATATTTGGTTATCCGCTGTTCAGGCAGGGAAGAATTAGTGTAAAGTGCTAATAATTTGTGTTGTCCTCTGTTCAACCACGGAATGTTGACAATAGTTGATCTGTGTTAACAAGTGTACCCTCTGCTATTCAGAGAAGTTTTAGTGTTTTGATTGTGTGGTAACAAAGAAACTCACAAAATGTTTAGAAAGAATGCTAGACTGATCCCTACAACTGAAAAAGGCGGTCTCGCGACTCCTTTGTGGTCAGATAGCGAATTCAAATCACAGTTAGGAGTGCAAATGAACCTAATAGTCACTGAGAAGGTTAGACAAGAACTCACTCAGAAATATGAGATCCATCCAGACAAGACTTGGTCTGTAGATGAGTGTAAAAAGGTACTAGGAGCATGTATTCGCAAGAACAATGTGAAAGGCATTATCTGCTGCCACAGAGAATTTGGTTTAGCGCTAGCTACACAACAGTCTCAGCGTAACTCAGAGCTAGAGGAACAGAACAAAGAGCTCCGTGCTAGAGTATCTTCTTTGACTAAGAAATTGAACCGCTACAAAGCTGCAGCAAAAAATGATGTGGATGAAGTTAGTCAGTCTGATAACAATTATCCTGACTTACAAGCTTTCTTTGAAAAAGATGTAGCTGTCCAATCAGTAACTGATGTGCCCATAGATTCAGCGAAGGTATCTGGTGCTAGGAGGAGATCTCAGGGAATTGAGGAAATTGAAAGTGTTCCTCCAAACTCTTCTGTTGTCCTAAGACCTAAAGATATAGAGAGACTATCCCAGAGCTTACCCTCAGCACGCACAAATTTTTCTGAATTTAGAAGTGCATTGATAAGCAAAATGAGTCTCTATGACATGTCGTTAACAGAAGTCACACAGCTGATGTCACAAATTCTAACTGAAACTGAATTCAACAGTTTTGAGTCTGCTGTTACTTCTGAACTACAACATGTCAGTAAAGGCGATTTGAGAGAAGGTGTTTTGAAAATTATAAAGAATATCATGGGACCCAAAATAGACTGGTCCAGAATCACTAACTGTATGCAAAGGAAAGAAGAAACTGTGAGTGAATACACTGAAAGGTTTTGTCAGTCAGCTGTGACTTACAGTGGAATAGTTGATGATTCTGAAAGTGTGCTAGAAGACAAGGGACCCTTAGTCCGCATCTGGTCAGATGGCCTTTTAGTTGAGTACAGAAAAGCCTTGCCATTCCTAGATCTAACTTGGTCTAACAAAACCATCAGAAGTAACCTAGACAGCTTAGCTACATGGGAAAGAGATGCTGATGTTAAGGCAAAAGTGAGAGTAGTAGCAGCTACGTTTAGCACAACGAATCAAGACAATAGATGGCCTAAAAAAAAAAAAAAAAGGCAAATGCTACTACTGTGAAAAATCAGGTCACTGGGAGAAAGAGTGTAGGAAGAAGTTGCAAGATAGTAAAAGAAATACTAGGCATAACTCCGCCTACGACCCTGAAGTAGTTCCGCCAAGGTACACTGAAACTTTAGGACAGCTTGCTCAGGCTCTTCTAAAAGCACAACAAGAACAGGAAAAAAAGTAATTGTTGGGGCTGTGAGTAGCTACCTTTCCCCTGTAATCCATCACAATGACAAAAGAATTTTTGTGAAAGGTAGCATACAAGAGAAAGTGATTGACTTTTTGCTTGATACAGGTGCAGAAATTACAGTAATTCCTACAAAATTGGCTGAAGGTTTAAACATCCCATACAAGAAAACTAAACTTTGTTTAACTGGTGTAATAGGTGAAGATTCTGTTTTGTATGAAACTCCATCCATAGAGGTACAGTTAGGCCCGAAGACTCTGACTACAAAATTGCTATGTGCTCCATTAAATACAGGTGCAATTCTAGGCATGGATCTACTGAGATAAGTACATCTAACTTTAGACCTGTCCTCAGAATCTGCTAGCATAAAAATTTCCTCAGCACAAATTTCTACTAATAATGCAACCACTCCTGAGTATGCTTTCTTACAGAATCATCCAATTTGGGCTAAAGACAAGGATGATTGTGGGTTTTTGACAGGTGTAGAACCAGTCAAATTGACAGGAACTCCACCTCCTGTTACCAAACAATATCCAATCAATGAGGAAGCTATACAGGGAATCAAACCTATTGCAGAAAAATTGCTAAAGCAAGGAGTGCTAGTTAAGACTAACAGTCCCTGTAACTCGCCCATATGGCCCATCAAGAAATCCAACACATGGAGGGGACATGGACACTCACCATAGACTACAGAATAGCCAATAAACATATTGATAAAATCACCCCTCTAGTAGCAGATCCATCTACAATTTGTAATGGTTTACCATTAGATTGTAAGGTTTTTTCAGTAATTGATATGTCTAATGGATTCTTTTCTGTACCATTGCACTCTGACAGCCAGACATGGTTAGCTTTCACAGTTGACTAGGAGCAATACCAGTGGACACGGTTACCACAGGGATTTCAGAATTCCCCAACTATATACCATCAGGCTGTCAGACGTGATTTGTGTGACCCAGAATGTCCAGTCAAACAGTCCACTATGATTCAATATGTCGATGATATTTTGATTGCTTCTACAGATCACGAGGTACATCAAACTGAATTGGCAGCATTGTTGGACTATTTGCAGAAAAGAGGACACAAATGCAGCTTTCATAAAGCTCAAATTGCTAAAAACCAAGTCACATTTCTGGTTCAAACAATTGGTGCAGGAAATAGATCCATTACACAGGATCGAGCCACTTCAGTCAAAGCCATACCTCCGCCTACTAACATTAAAACACTCCGATCATTTTTGGGAACAGCAGGTTACTGTAGACCTTGGATTGAAGACTATGCCTCGATTGCTCAGCCTCTCTATGACTTGTTGAAAGGCCAGGTTAAAGATTCCGATACTGTTTGTATGGAAGAAATTTATCTCAAAGCTTTCAATGATTTGAAGAGAGCACTATGTCAAGCACCAGCATTAGGAATTGCACAATCTGATAGGCCCTTTGTGCTTTATGTCCATGAACACTTAGGCTTTATGACTGCATGTCTAATGCAAGATCATGGGGGCAGTTTACGCCCCATTCATTACTATTCTGGTAAACTTGACATAGTCGCTCAAGGGATGGGCCCATGTCTTAGAGCAGTGCAGGCAGTTCATCTAGCTCTTCAGGCTTCATCAGGAATGGTGTTAGGACAGACGGTAAATGTAAGGTGCCCTCATGCAGTGTCCGCACTAATGAATCAAGCAAAAGTCACTTCTCTCGATGGGGAAACTGGTTAACAACTCTCACAGCCCCGAACATTGTTTTACAGCGTGCGCCAGTCACGAACCCATCCTCATGTATGAAGTCTGCAATGACTGAAGTTGTGTTAGAGGGTGAAGGAGAAATGACTCACGATTGTGTTACACTCACGTATGCAGCTACGTGTGAAATAAAAGAAACTCCTATAGAGAATGCAGAATTGGAGTTGTTTGTTGATGGTTCAGCTCAAGTCATTAATGGTAACAGACGAGCAGGCTATGCAGTTACTTCCATCACTGAAGTGGTAGCTTCAGGTCGGCTTCCAGATCATTTTTCAGCTCAAGCTGCAGAACTAGTAGCCTTAACTAGAGCATGCACGCTAGCTTCAGGATTGGTTGCAAATATCTACACTGATTCCAGGTATTCTTTTGGGATAGCTCATGATTTCGGTGTCATTTGGCAAAGTAGACAGTTCCTAACTTCTGCTGGATCCCCCATTAAGCATGCTGGATTAGTGAAAGATCTAATGTTTGCCATGAAACTTCCAAAAAAATTAGCGGTGATCAAAGTGAAAGCACATCTCACAACTAATACTACGGAAGCTAAAGGTAATGCTCTTGGCTGATGTAGCTGCTAAACAGGCTTGTTCCTATACAACTGTACAAGTGTGTTCAGGTAGTATAGCACAGAAGACAATTCTGCCTCCTGACTCAATAATTGATCTGTACAAAGACGTTCCTCTATGAAGCATGGATATGGTTAGACAAAGGAGCCACAGTGGATTCATCTGGCTGCTGGACCAAAGAGGGGAAGTATGTCGCTCCCGAATCACTACTGCCATATTTGGCTCAACAAATACACAATTTGGGTCACAGTGGTCCAGCAACGATGAATCACAGGTTCTCAAATCAATGGTGGAATCCAAAATTCAGAAATGTAGCCACCAGAAACAGTCAAAAGATGTGTTACATGTCAGAAAAATAATGATGTGCCAGCAACAGCTACAGCAGCAGCACATACCCCAGCTCCACCAGGACCATTTCGTCACCTGCAAGTTGATTATATATCATTGCCTCCTTGTAAGGGAAAAACTGATGTTTTGGTAGTATTAGACAAGTTCTCAAGATGGATAGAAGCTTATCCAACAGGGCGTGCTACAGCTGCACATACTGCTAAATGTCTTGTCACTGATTTCATTCCCAGATGGGGATTACCAGATTACATGGACTCAGATCAAGGTACACACTTTACAGGACAGGTAGTCAAGGAAGTGTCTAAAATGTTGAAAATTAAGTGGAATCTTCACTGCCCCTACAGGCCACAAGCATCAGGACAGGTTGAGAGAGCGAACAAAACAATCAAAACCAGGCTAAGCAAAATGCATCAGGAAGGAGTACCATGGGTCGAGGCACTGCCAGCGGTACTGTGTAGTATGACAGCGTCACCTAACAGATCAGTAGGACTGAGCCCTCATGAGATTATTACAGGACGCCCAATGCAGATGCCAGGTGTGATTGATCTTAGAAATGCTGATGTACACATTGCCTCAGATGCTCTGATCACTTACTGTGAAAACCTCACAAAGGCAGTACAGAGTGCCAGAGAAAGAGTTGAGTCATGTTGGCAGACTCCACTAGAAGGTAAACACACGATCATCCCAGGTCAGTGGGTCATGATAAAGTCATTCAGAAACAAGCCATTAGAGTCTAAGTGGCATGGACCACATCAAGTGATGTTGATTACAGCAGCTGCAGTGTCAGGGAAGGAAAACCTGGACTCATGTGTCACATTGTAAAGTTGTTCCCCCACCTACAGGGATAGGATAGGACACACGGACCAGTGAGGAGCCCGGGAAAGAACCGAATGCAACAGGCTTCGGGGGTCAATCCTGCGGTGATGATTACCTCATAGGCCTTCCCCCACCCACTAGTCCATCCTTACCTCACTGTTCTTTAGGTGTCGCAGGAATTAAGAAATAGGGAAAGAAGGAACAACAATAGCAGACTCAGATTGAACAGAGGATACAACCCTAGCGTTTGCAGTCTTTTACAACAAATACTGCTCTGTTGTCTTTTGTTTTCTTTCTTACTCTGTGCAGATACCACTTGATGGCTGTCCCAAGACCCATACGCACCGACCTCCTCACCTGCGTATGAAGCCACAACCTCTAAAAGAAAACTAGACTCACTACCGAGCCAACGGAAGAAAAATTAAATACACAATGCAGAGAATCACATACGGGAACTTCAGTCATCCATCAACATGATCAAGATTGCCGTCAAGAACTCTTGGAGCATTAATCCCGTCTTATGGTGTCATGCAGGCCCTTGATCAAGTCAGAAGCTTATCGAATTCTGTACAGAAACTGGCCAATGATACGGCTTTGGCCCTGGGTAACATCACGGACACTCTCGCTTCACACAAGATAATAATCTTACAGAACAGAGTGGCCTTGGATTACATTCTTGCAACGCAAGGGGGAGCATGCACCATTATCGGACCTGAGTGCTATACCGGGTTAATGGATCCAACAGAGAACTTGAACAAAATCTAACAAGACATTCTTGATCTTTCAGCAAAATTACACCAGATGACTGAAGACAACTCTTCATGGTTTGGAAACCTATTAGGTAAACCCTGGCTGTGGATCAAGGAAATAGCAATTCTGCTATTGTTTTTCCTACTTGTGTACTATCTGTGCGTCCACAGTATCAAGTGTTTCATCCAACAAATGACCCACGCCCATCACAAGGAAATGACTGTTCCAACCAGAAAAGACTATTACCCGTAATAACGACAAGGGCCCTAGCTGCATGTTTGTTTCTGTGTCAACATGCCATTCGTCACTAAAGACAATCAACACAGAGCAAGTGTTATGTGCCTGTAACGATCATAGGTTACAAGAATGAAACTTTTAAGTGTCTAAATTTGTATTTTGTGAGAGTTATTAGAACTCTCAAAGGGGGAACTGTGGGATTACAAATTTGTACTATGTTATATCTAGGTTCCAATGTAATAGTATATGAACTGAAAACTTTATATACATTGTGTTTTACATTCTGAGGTAAAGATAATGATATTCTAAGGAGATCAATCACGAAATTAGCCTTTTGTCTTCATACACTTCCTAACCATTTGGCAGAACAAGCTCAAAGCACAGCTGTGCCTTTGTCTCTATGATAATGTAAAGGTATGGGCAATACTGCCAGACTGATTGGATTAGCACCTATGCATTTGAATGACACCGTTATGCTGATTAGATCATGGCTGGGAAATGTAGGGAATGGGCTGATTCCTGCACTGCATTTGCATGCTTTGTTTAGATTGTCTCCACCTCTACTCTATGTATCCCTCCCCCTTGAATGTATATGAACTACCAAGTACACTGCCTTAGTTAGACTTGGATGACTACAGCGACGCACAGCGCGTTTCTCAATAAAGAGTAACTTCTGCTTGAAAGATATCCCAACGTCTCCTGGTCTCTGCTTCGACGAGGAAAACGTTTCCTACAACACTCAGGCCCTAAAGGTAGCAGCCAGAAAAATGGAACACAGCTGGAAGAAAACAAAACTAGAAGTATTTCGCATTTCGTGGAGAGAGAGAATGATTGAGTACAGAAAGGCCTTAAAATCTGCTAGATCTGCCTATTTTTCAAAACTTTTAGAAGAAAATAAACAAAAACCTAGGTATTTATTTGATACAGTGGCTAAATTAACAAGAAATAAAGCTTCAACTTCTGATGTTCCCAAAGAGCACAGCAGTAATGACTTTATGAACTTCAATTCAATTCATTTACTCCTTTAAGAGAGGAAGAATTGTCTAAACTTGTTAAATCGTCAACATGTATGTTAGACCCTATACCGACTAAGCTATTAAAAGAGATGCTTCCAGAGGTCATAGATTCTCTTCTTAATATCGTAAATTCATCTTTATCACTAGGATACGTACCAAAAACTTTTAAGATGGCTATTATTAAACCTCTTATTAAAAAACCACAACTTGATCCTAGAGGATTAGTCAATTACAGGCCAATCTCAAATCTCACTTTTCTGTCAAAAATACTTGAAAAGGCAGTATCA
This sequence comes from Elopichthys bambusa, assembly GCA_037101425.1. Taxonomy (NCBI): domain Eukaryota; kingdom Metazoa; phylum Chordata; class Actinopteri; order Cypriniformes; family Xenocyprididae; genus Elopichthys; species Elopichthys bambusa. The sequence continues at coordinate 18,448,996 of CM074449.1, forward strand.
TCACAACTATGTTCCTTTTTAGAAAGAAATAGTATCTATGAGGATTTCCAGTCAGGATTTAGACCGTACCATAGTACTGAAACTGCTCTCATTAGAGTTACTAATGATTTGCTCTTATCATCAGATCGGGGTTGTATCTCTCTATTAGTGTTACTGGATCTTAGTGCTGCATTTGACACTATTGATCACAATAATCTTTTAAATAGACTCGAAAATTATGTTGGCATTAGTGGAATTGCATTGTCATGGTTCAAATCATACTTATCTGACCGTTATCAGTTTGTAGAAGTAAATGAAGAGAGGTCATATCGATCACAAGTTGAATATGGAGTACCGCAAGGCTCAGTACTAGGACCAAGCAATTTCACTCTATACATGCTACCCTTGGGAGATATCATCAGGAAGCATGACGTTAGTTTTCACTGTTACGCTGATGATACTCAGCTCTATATTTCTTCGCGCCCTGACGAAACTTACCAATTCACAAAATTAACGGAATGCATAGCTGATATAAAAAATTGGATGACCAGTAATTTCCTATTACTAAATTCAGAAAAACAGATATTCTAATTTTTGGACCAAAAACTTCCTCACGTAATAACCTAGAATACTGTCTAACACTTGATGGCTGCTCTGTTAAGTCCTCGTCATCAGTTAGGAACCTGGGTGTGCTCTTTGATACCAATCTTTCATTTGAAGGCCATGTTTCTAGCATCTGTAAAACCGCATTCTTCCATCTTAAAAATATATCTAAATTACGACATATGCTCTCGATGAGAAATGCGGAACAGTTAGTTCATGCGTTCATGACCTCAAGGCTAGATTACTGTAACGCTCTACTAGGTGGTTGTTCTGCTCGCCTGATAAATAAACTACAGCTCGTACAAAATCCAGCAGCTAGAGTTCTTACTAGAACTAGGAAGTATGACCATATTAGCCCAGTTCTGTCAACACTGCATTGGCTTCCTGTTAAACATTGTATAGATTTTAAAATCTTGCTAATTACCTACAAAGCACTAAATGGTTTAGCTCCCCAGTACCTGAGCGAGCTATTAATGCATTATAGTCCTTCGCGTCTATTGCGATCTCAGAATTCAGGCCACTTGATAATACCTAGAATATCAAAATCAACTGCAGGTGGTAGATCCTTCTCCTATTTGGCACCTAAACTCTGGAACAATCTTCCTAGCATCGGAAAGCAGACACACTCTGTCAGTTTAAATCTAAACTAAAAACACATTTCTTTAACCTGGCATACACATAACACATTATCAATTTATTTTTTCAAATCCGTTAAAGGATTATTAGGCTGCATAAATTAGGTCAGCCGGAACCGGGAACACTTCCAATAACACCAGACGTACTCGTTACATCAGAAGAAGAATGGCATCTACGCTAATATTAGTCTTTCTGTTTATCCCGAGGTTTACCGTAGTCAACCTGATCCGGGCTGCATCCAGGTGAGACCAATGACCTGCGCCTTGACACGACCACAACGCAGCCCTGAAGTATCAGCAGAGATTGAGTCAACTAGATCATCCACTGAGAAGGCCTCATCAACATGACAACCAGTGGCGCATCTCCTCAACAACCGTCCATACCGGTGTGATGAATATGATCCTCAACTGGATGGAACTGAATTAAATACTTTGAATGTTGCGATCCTATCTGATTTATGATAGCAACCTGAGTCATAACAAAGCACTGGTTTCTCCCAAGGTTTTTTTCTCCATTTTAACACGTTTGCCACCTGATGGAGTTTGGGTTCCTTGCCGCTGTCGCCTTTGGCTTGCTTAGTAGGGGACAATTGACAATTGATATTTGATATTCAACAGTGCTTTGATCTACCTGCATTGACACTATTCCTTAAGAGCTGCTGTGCAGCCAAAATAATGTACTAGTTATCACTGTAAAGCTGCTTTGACACAATCTGCATTGTAAAAAGCGCTGTATATACATATATACATACATATATATACACACATACACATACATACATACACACACACATATATATACGTGTGTGTGTGTATATAATATATATATACACACACATACACATATATACATATATATATACATATACATATATACATATACATATATACATATACACACACATATACACACATATATATATACACACACACACACATATACACACATATATATATATATACACACATACATATATATATACACACATACATATATATATATATATATATATATACACACATACATATATATATATATATATACATACACATATATACATATACATACATATATACACACACATATATATATATAAATTAAAGTTACAACAATTTGTTAGATCAGGCTTATGCCTGTAAAATATACAACTAATGATTTATAAACCTTATTAATGTTGGGACCTTTGACACCAAACTTTTGATAAGAACATGAACAAAGGCTGCTGAAGCTCAGTGACATTATGAATTAATGGTATATCTTTACTTCTATTGAAAAAAAAAATAATAATAATAAGTGTATTATCACCCAGTATTACAATGCCAAACTGTGCCAAAATTCTAGATACAGAATACTGAAGTGAATACACACAAAATAAGTACATAAAAACACTTCCTACTTCCTAGTGATAAAAATGATCACTACTCAGATAACACCATGGGACAGTTTGTCACAAAGTCATAAAAGATAAAGTGATCAAGTTTGTAATCAAGTGCTTTATTAACCTAGAACACCAAACGTACTTTGCCCCTCTTCTGACGTGTGCGCTCTAGTATCAGATTGGTCCAGCTGAGTCACTGAGACATCTGAATAATTCTGACATACAGGACTGGTATCAGCAACATTTTCTGCATGACTGTATTACCTGTTTTTGTAACACCTGCTGCTGTCAACGTCGTATGCATCGAAAATACCCTTATTTCTAGTTTACCAGGTTATAGTGTGTAAAAGCTGAAAAACCCATTAAACAGCTGTTAAAATTGTAACAGACTATTTCATATTCATTATTTAACATTTATACTACTTATGAGAGCTGAATCAGAGAGGCATTATAATATGTTTTAATGTAGTAACAGATTAAATCTAACTGCTGACTAAACCACTGGCTTAAACACAGTGTAATGTAATGAAAGGCTAAAAACATAATGAAATAGAGTGTTGTAAAGTTTGACCATAGTTCAAAGCATCATAACAGGGAAGCCTGACTTACTGGAAAATTAAATTGTCCTGTTGCTAAGTCACTGACTCCATTTACCTGAAGTCCAACCCATTCTTTACTGTTGGCAAATAAAGAACAAATAGAAAACAGCCATTATGCACCTGGTCTGTTTTGATTGAGATACATAGACGACCTCAGACTGTAATATTTACATTCAATAGCTTCACAGAGGAAATGTGTGTACACACACACACACACACACACACACACAACAACAACAACAACAACCCCAAAACAACTGATTTGGTTAGATTATGTCCAATCAGGAAACTATCCGTTTCCCCACAACATGAAACCTCCTTCTATAAGCTCATAAAACAAAGCCCTTTGTACTGTAATTTATGCCTGATATCTTTTTTTTTTTTTTTCCACCAGGGAATACAATCATGAAAATATGAATAAAGTTTAATTTTTCTGTAAGGTATACAAACATGGACCTCTGTCCATTTTATACCAATAGTATCAGAAGAGATCAATTTATATAATTTTAATATAAATGGCAAGTAAATTCACACACTCCCATCAATATTTATGGTCCCCAGTAAAGCCTTGCTCAGAACTGATGTTTATTTAACATGAGCATTCATCACATTTGGCAACATCCAATAACGGGACATGGTTCTTCCTGGTCAGATTTAAAAAAAAAAAAAAAAAAAAAAAAGTAAATCACTTGTTTTGGTCTGATACACACCTTTTTGCTGCAACGAAAGAATTTGAGCCATTTTACTGCCACCTGGTGGTACAGAACAGATAAAGATTAAATAAATAACCATATGGTAAGGATGTTAAACAGTCTAACATGGTTTGTTGCATTTCCTTTGTTGAGATACAGACGAAAACATATTGTTCTATATAAAGTACATTTAGGAATTTTTTTTCTTTCTTTTTTTTTTTTTAACGCAACTATGCAAATTGCCTCCTAAATTAAATTGAGTAAATGGTGTATATGAATTAAGAATAAATTTTACTGAAATTCAAGTATAAGCTTTTAAAACAAAAGAACAGAAGTTTTAAACAATAAAGTAACTACATTTTATACTAAAGTTAGGCATACTTTAATCTAATTCAAATGATTTTTAAAAAATATTTTAGCCAAGAAAATTTTATTGAGTGCACCCTCCCTAGCACTTCCAACAATTTGCTTCCAATTTGTCATCAGCTTATTATCCTTGTTTCTTACCTTTGAGATGTCCTTTAATTTGGCCATGACTAGAAAAATAGCTAATTAATGTACATTAATATTCACCATAGAACAAAGATCTTTTCAAATGGCCTTATCTTTACACACCTTTTTCTCATCTCCCTGTGACCCTATCCATCTATAGCCCAATTTTAAAAAAAAAAACCAAAAAAAAAAAACCCAAATATTACAGATTACATTGATTTTTTCCCACATATTCTCACATTACCAAGAGCTGAGATAACAATCATTGTTATTTCCTGTCTTGACATCAGCTGCCCTATATCTCATTAACCTTATCTGAACAAATGTTAAAATGGGGTTTGTTTTATAACAAAACGTTTTTATTGGCTTACCTAATCATTTATAAAGTCATCTGACATGTACAGCCCTGTGACAAATGAGACTGAAGTCGGGGACATATATGCTACAAACATTTGGTGCAATAGTGATCAGAAGAAAGCCATAAAAACAACTTCATATCATGCATATCAGAAAAAAAAAGAAAACAAAAACATTTTTAGTGTTTTTGTACATTATTGTAAACAAAGTCTCTCTAGAAATCATATCAAAACACATAGCAAGTAACAAAAACAAGGGGGAAACGAGACATTTCATGAAATTCTAGGGATTATTCTACAATGAAACACTGCTTGGCATCACCGCTTAACAGAAAAGAAATAAAATAGTACATTTGTATTCCAAGAAATCAACGTTAACTGTAAACACAGGTGGCATTAAATGATTATACAATAAGTTGACGCATACTACAATATTTCCATTACATGAAACATGTCCCTGGTTTCTCATTTTTACAATGATATGAGGTATATTAAGGTCAATCCTATTCTTCACACCACTCTTTTCCTTATTTTTTTTATTTTTTATTATTTCATTTCATTCTATAAAAGCATGGAACGAGTTTGGAGTGCAGCATTCAGACTTTGTTCTTGATACCATCACACCGATGGCATTTCTCTGGGACAGGTTTAAGTAAAAGGCAGGGGAAAAACCGGCAAGACCACCAAAAGGCCTCACGCGAGACAGTCTTGCTGCATGGGCCAAAAACCAGGAAGACAAAGCAGCCCACCACTCTTACCAAGGACATCAAAAATTGCATTGGGAAGAAAACACCATCTTAACATGAGGTCTTTTCCTAATTCACTGCTCATTTAAAAACAAAAACACCACAGGTTTAGGTCCTTCCGATTTTGTCAGGCATTAAATTCAAAACCACACTATAAGAGGTAGAACTCCAAATGTTGCTGCTCGCCCAAGTCAAATAGTCATGATACCTGAACACCTTCAGCATAAAAAAATGCTTCGGAGTAGCCCACAACTATTTAAAAAAAAAAAAAAAAAAAAAAAAAGTGGCATTCATGTCCAATAACAGTGTTTTCAATTAAAGGAACAAAATATCACCTATACCCCCAATGAATATTCAAAAATGCCCTTTGTTATGGCAAATCTGCCGTTCCCTCCCCTACTTTTAAAAATCACAGCTTTCTTCATCAAAAATAATAGTTTTGTGTGTCCTGAATCTGAATTCTTGCTTTCAGTGGTTTATAAAAGTGCTTATTTGATTCCTTGAGAGATCAAAGTGATGTCAGCTGACAAAGAGTAAAGTTTAAAGAAGGGGATAAGAATTACTGCTCACCCTGAGACAATAGTTATGCAAGTTCCATGTAGCTACAAATAAATATCTACATACGCTAGAATGTTTGTATCTGCCTACCTGACTACCAGTATGTTTTTTGTGTGTTTTTAAACATGGCCCTTAGGGATGAAAGTGTTTTCACATTGATATCAGAAGTACCATAAACTTTACAAATGCACAAGAAGTGGAAAGAGCCACCAGTGTCATTCCACTGAACACGCAGTTTCCCGATTGGCTGTCTTTTTCTTCAAGGAATTTCAAAAACAAAAAGCTTCACTGTCATTTCAAACGTACACCTGTAAAAAAAGGGCGCTAGTGCACCTCGTTTAAAAAAAGTTACTGCTTTTTCCTGAGTAATACTTTAGATCATTGTAACAGACAATACATTTTTTCGCCATTGAATACTGGGCCACTCCCTGACATCTGTTATTATTGTAAAATCATCTTCCATTATTAACTTAATCTTACAATTAGACTATGATTGCTAAGACATATTAGGTTTCTGAAAGAAGTTTTTCGCTAGCCTCTAATATCGCTGAAAATATTTAAATCTAGCCTTACATCCACTACGCTAATAAAACAAAATGACTAAAACACAAAAAAAAAAATAAAAAAAAAAAGTGAAAAATTGCATTTGAGGTCTTGTAGACCTTCCCTGGTAACGTCTTCTATTGACATTTAATGGCAGTGTAATAATTAAAGTTTTACTCAGCGAGGAGAGGGACGCATTAGAGACAGTCCTCATCCCACATAACAGGGTCAGGTGAGCTCCCTTAACCTTTACCTGTAGCTTTGGCTTGTGGGGGTTTTGGATCCTGAGCTAGCTGGCTCGTTGACTTCTGCTAAGAGACTAGTATACCCTGAGAATTCAGATACGGGAGTCCGCTGTATCCTGTGGTCGACCTCTGTGACGCCCACTCGCGGGTCGCTGCCATAACCTAGTGGGGTTCGGCGACCAGACTTGAACTGAGAGCCGAAGGCTTGGGCAAAGTTCTCTATCTGGTAGGTGGAACGCATGTCTACGTCCTTAGACGACTCCAGGGCAGCAAGGTCAGGATAGACAGAGCCATTAGATGAGCCACCACCGGTGCCGTTCCCGTTGTTGCTGCCGTTGACAGAAGAGCTGCCGTTCTTGGTCTGGTGGTCTTTCTGGCTGCCATTGGTCAGCTCCTGAGTTCCGAGAGCGTATGCTGGTGAGTGCTGCTTCTCCAGCTGGTCGGTAAGCTCTTGAGACGGAGTAAGCTGCTGGTGCGGAGCTGGCTCCAGACTGCTGAGATGAAAGGCCTGCTGGGAGGATGGTGAGGCATGGGAAGGTGACGGAGAACCTACCAGCATTCCATAATGGGACTTGCTTAAGGAAGTTGAAGAGGAAGGTGCAAGAGGGGAGGAAACAGGCTGTCCAAATCCACAATCCAGTGGTGAGGTGGTGTAGATGGTCTTTTCTGGGAAGAGTGTGCTAACAGGGCTGCTGCTAGACGACAGGAGGCTTGGGAAGGGTCCAGACGGGCCCAAAATGAAACTGCTGCTATGGCTGGTTCTCTCCAAGGTCTGGAGCAAGAACTTGGAGTACTCGTTCATCACCCCACTCTTGTCTCCAGAGCCAGGAGATCCCTCATCCTGGCCCAGTTCAGAGGTGGCAGAGGTGGGCTGCAATTCCACATGGTGAGAGTCTTGCAGATCAAATGTCACATCGTGGTGAGAGCCATCGGATTTGTGGCTGTAGTGGTCCAACAGGCTCTGAAGCACCTCATCTGGGATCCCTGATTTGTCATGCTTGTCAACGCTTACCAAAGGCGAGGTGTCAAGCAAGGCTAGTGTAGGTTCTCCTATGCCACCTTGAATGACCGTCGGCTGCGGAAGGTGGACAGAGCTGAAGTCAGTTGCAGCGCTGCTGTTAGCAGCATGCAGGTACCGTCTTTTTTTCAAAAACTGCATGGCATCGTCGTAGTTGCTGCTGGTACCTCCTTGTTTGGGGCCACCAGAGGTTTGGAGGAGACTGAGACCATCCATACTTCCAGCTCCAGACATGTCCATAGATCCCTGCTTTTGCGTCAGCAGCTTCTGCTCATGGTTGGCCTCCTCCATAGAAACCGGACCCTTGTCCATCCCCTTGTGGCCACCTTTCTTAAAGACAAGCTTGGGTGTGCGTCCATGCTGGTTGTCCATGCTTGTCTCAGCCAGAGCCCCTGAAGAAGATGCCCCTGATCCACTGGGGATGTCCAAGGCGTAGTCCTGTGGGCCGAGTCCTCGTGCCATTTGCACTCCTACTCCCGCAGCTGCTCCTTTCTTCCTTCGCCGCTCTCCTCCATCATTGCCACTTTTGGACTTGCCCCTCTTGCGTGGTGGGGCACTGGTGTTTCCCTGAGTGAGTAGGTAGCTGCCTTGTCCCACATCCTCGTCTCCAAGATCCAGCATCCCTGGGTCCAGACCTTTCTTTATGGCTTCTCCACAGGTTCTCTTGTGCTTCAGTAATCGATCCGTCCGTGAGAAATACTATGAGGCAAGAAAGAAAGGTTTCCTGATGCTTATTTTGTCCAGATCAATGAATTTATTCAAAAGTACATTAAAAATGCAATTCATATACAAACCCGATTCCAAAAAAGTTGGGACACTGTACAAATTGTGAATAAAAAAAGGAATGCAAAAATTTACAAATCTCATAAACTTGTATTTTATTCACAATAGAATATAGATAACATATCAAATGTTGAAAGTGAGACATTTTGAAATGTCATGCCAAATATTGGCTCATTTTGAGAGCTACATGAGAGCTCACACATTCATGAGAGCTACACATTCCAAAAAAGTTGGGACAGGTAGCAATAAGAGGCCGGAAAAGTTAAATGTACATATAAGGAACAGCTGGAGGACCAATGTGCAACTTATTAGGTCAATTGGCAACATGACTGGGTATAAAAAGAGCCTCTTAGAGTGGCAGTGTCTCTCAGAAGTCAAGATGGGCAGAGGATCACCAATTCCCCCAATGCTACGGCAAAAAACAGTGGAGCAATATCAGAAAGGAGTTTCTCAGAGAAAAACTGCAATGAGTTTGAAGTTATCATCATCATCTACAGTGCATATCATCATCCAAAGATTCAGAGAATCTGGAACAATCTCTGTGCGTAAGGGTCAAGGCCGGAAAACCATACTGGATGCCCGTGATCTTCGGGCCCTTAGACGGCACTGCACCCCATACAGGAATGCTACTGTAATGGAAATCACAACATGTGCTCAGGAATACTTCCAGAAAACATTGTCGGTGAACACAATCCACCGTGCCATTCGCCGTTGCCAGCTAAAACTCTATAGGTCAAAAAAGAAGCCATATCTAAACATCATCCAGAAGCGCAGGCGTTTTCTCTGGGCCAAGGCTGGACTGTGGCAAAGTGGAAAACTGTTCTGTGGTCAGACGAATCAAAATCTGAAGTTCTTTTTGGAAAACTGGGACGCAATGTCATCCGGACTAAAGAGGACAAGGACAACCCAAGTTCTTATCAGCGCTCAGTTCAGAAGCCTGCATCTCTGATGGTATGGGGTTGCATGAGTGCGTGGGCAGCTTACACATCTGGAAAGGCACCATCAATGCTGAAAGGTATATCCAAGTTCTAGAACAACATATGCTCCCATCCAGACGTCGTCTCTTTCAGGGAAGACCTTGCATTTTCCAACATGACAATGCCAGACCACATACTGCATCAATTACAACATCATGGCTGCGTAGAAGAAGGATTTGGGTACTGAAATGGCCAGCCTGCAGTCCAAATCTTTCACCCATAGACAACATTTGGCGCATCGTAAAGAGGAAGATGCGACAAAGAAGACCTAAGACAGTTGAGCAACTAGAAGCCTGTATTAGACAAGAATGGGACAACATTCCTATTCCTAAACTTGACTCCTCAGTCCCCAGACGTTTGCACTGTTATAAAAAGAAGAGGGGATGCCACACAGTGGTAAACATGGCCTTGTCCCAACTTTGAGATGTGTTGTTGCCATAATTTAAAATCAACTTATTTTTCCCTTAAAATGATACATTTTCTCAGTTTAAACATTTGATGTGTCATCTATTTTGTATTCTGAATAAAATATTGAAATTTGAAACTTCCACATCATTGCATTCCTTTTTTATTCACAATTTGTACAGTGTCCCAACTTTTTTGGAATCGGGTTTGTATAAAAATGACTTAAATACATATCTTCTATGATAAGAATGTTAATTGACCATATGCACAGAACGCTCTTAAGAACTTCCGCGATAATATAAGCCAGCTGGAACATTTCCAGTGAAATGTCACTTGTTGGTGTGCGGTATCTTCAATGTCCTGAGGTAGCTTTAACAGCATCAGTAGTGTAATACTTAGTTTATAATCAGAATATAGTCACTTAAATACTCAGGCCTAGCATTATTTAGTTATTCAAACATAATGCCTGTTTCACACTGCAAGTTTTAGCAGCACGTGAACGTAACTACATCGTCACTGCAGCTGCAGAGACGCACGAGTATTCACACTAGAAGTGTTTGTACAGCGTCAGAGCAGCGGCTTGAAGCTACATATAAAGTGAGCATTTCTTTACAAAAACAACTATAAATTTGTTTTTTATAAGTTGGTCATTATAAACTTGATAGTCTTGAAAGTTTGTTAACATGGGCAGGTGTACAACATTCGCATATAAACGTAAAATAAATAAATAAATGCCTTGTCATCCATTGCTGCACACGAATGAGGTAAGCTTTGTGTTTTACATCATCTGCCGCCTACACGTTTACAAGACAGCAAACTCAGCGAAAAGTCAGCAAACTCGGGTTTGATTTGGGTATGCTGCAGCTAATATATATATATATATATATATATATATATATATATATATATATATATATATATATATATATATATATATATATATATATATATATATAATGTCTGTAATAACTAAAAGAATGTTTATAGATCATATTTTCTGGCTAGTTTACTTTAGTTTTTTATAATACACCATACTTTATCCCAAACTGAATAATTTTAAATGGGTATATCTTCTATAAATATTTTTGATGCTTAATTTTCTGTCATACTCAAATTCTTGTTAAAACACCTTAGAAAAGCTTATTCTGTGCATTTTGTTAATTAAGCGTCAGCAGCGCAGCAAAAATAGACTCGGCACCGAAACCCCTGCTTCACTGCTGCTCACGCAACGCTCCTGCTTGACGCTCCCACACTGCTCCTGCTGGCAATGTGAATGCATTCATTGGTTAACATGCACGCCGGAAAAAATACGCGCTGCTCACGTGCCGCTGATGCTTGAAGTGTGAAACCGGCGTAAGACGACATAAAATGACATCAGTGTTCCTCCTTGGCAAACTTCAATTCGACCAAAAAAAAGCATCAACACACTGTAAATTAAAGATTTGTGCACTTAAGTTAGATTCACTGAATAAAATGTGAGTTTCAGTGAGCTTGCGCTGCACTGACTGACAGCGTCTGTGATTATGATGAGCGCAGTGCTAGCTTTGTGTAATTCAGTCACAAGAAAAAGTTATTGTTTTTCATGAGTACTTCATACTTCACCTTGACAAAATTTATTTTTAAACCTAGTGATTTTATAATGTTTAATATTTATTCAAAAGCAAAAGAGAAAAACTGCTACAGGAAATGGCTAATATATGGGTAAATAAATGTTCCTCTGCCGCCATCTGCTGGTTTTAGTGGTAATGAATGTGCTGGAAAAATGTTGCATATGAGTGTCTAATTACAGACACCACATTACTTATTCAAACGTTCCCATTAGCTTTGCCAATAAACCAGTTTATTGCAATAAAGACAAATTAGGCAAGTGTGATAACTGCATTAAAATATAAGTACAACATTTAAAAAGTCAACCATTAATGGCTTTGTGTATGTATAGCGAGTACAGAATGATAGCCAACAGTTCACCGGAAATGCCCAAGCTGGCTTAACTAAAACCAGGAAGTAACCATGCATATGGTCAATTCACACTTCTGAATTAAAATTTAAATCTGAATTTTCTGCAACGGACTTGCAATTCTTGAAAATAAAACATTAAGTAGTTTGACATTTTATTATTTCTTATAAACAAAGGAAAAAACAAATAAAAATTAATATTTAAAAACCTTTTGTCTACCAAATTAAATTCATGTAGTCCAACCAATACGCAGGAGAAAAAACATTTGTAAGAGATAAACTATAAAATAATGATTAGGATTATTACACACTCATATGCGTGTATGAGTGATTAAACCTTTAACCTAAGAGCAGTTGTGGCCATTTGTAACCTGAATGTGCGAGGCTTCCCAGTGTCATCCACTTCCAGTTGTTTTAGCTGTACAAAAACAGTGTTATGCTGCTTGATGTACCTATATTTACCTATAGTGGCTAATAAATTGGAGTCTTAGAAATAGCTTACTTCTGCATTGAAAAAATAAGGTGGCCTAAACTATACCCCCCCCGTTTCTGTTAGGTCTTACCTGTAGGCAGGTGTCACATTTATATGGCTTTTCTCCACTGTGTGTCCTTTTATGTCTCTCCATATGGTATTTCTGAATAAAGCGCATGTTGCACTGGTCACAGCTAAATGGTTTCTCCCCTGTTGAGCAAGAAGCGAGAAAAAAAAAAAAAAAATCTCAGCACCATCGTAATATATGCTTATGACAAGTATGACAAAAGTAAACAGACTCACCGCTGTGGATTTTTTCATGGCGTTGCAGCAGATACTTTTGTATGAAGCTCATATTACACTGACTGCATCTAAAAGGCCTCTCACCTGTACAAAAAAAAAAAAAAATTAATTTCTCCACATTAATGTTGTTCAACAAAACATCCCATGAATGCTGCTCGAGTCTGAATCTGAAAAGGGTAATGCAATTGGCAGTAAAAGCTGCTCACCTGTGTGAATAAGCACATGTCTGCGCAGATGATAGGAACTGCGGAAGGCTGCATTGCAGTGCTCACATATGTGCGGTTTAGAGTTGGGAGACAGGGGCCCAGAATCCCCATCCAGCATGAGTGACTAAAAACAACAAGTAGACAAAAAGAAATTAAAACTTCTCCATCTATTAACTTGTCTAATAAAATAAACTCAATTTTTTTTTCAGCCTTTTGTTATACATTCAATATATATCTTGATATTTATTCATTTGTTCTGAAATATTCATCTAACACCTTTTTAATGAAATTTAAATCATACACACTATTTAAAAAATTTTTTTTAGCACTGGTCATTTACACCTCAGATTTGAAAGACTCAAAATGTGGAAAAGTGGGAGTGTAGATGGTGGAAAAAGGGAAGACAACCACCAATAAAATACAGACCTGCAACACACTTATACAGACAAACGAATATTAAAATATGAGTGGAGAAAAACAAAAACAAGTTGGGGACCCCTTGATGCATTTAAAAAAATATAGCCCTATGACAAACTCACAAAAGTCTTATCATTAGAGACTACTAACAACTATCTTGAACAAATCAATTGTTTTGATAAATTATTCTTAGAAATATTAAAAAAAATTAGCATTATAGTAGAGCTATTGGTCTGAAAAATAAGGAAGAACATTTAAAAGGTCTAATAATATTTTTATGACCTTTTATGCAATCTCTGACTAAATTACATCATTTTTACACAGAAAGAATAAAGGCATAGTTACGTTTTTGTCCATTCTTCTTTGAATTTCAGTCTACATCATTGTCTTCTGTGTATCAGAATAATTAATCGTGTCATCGCGTTCATGATCAGATGTATAGCTGTACCAGTGTCCTTATTTTCACATATAATTCATTTGAAGAAGACATGACGAAAAATGTGTGTGTATACGATGCTGATTCATGTTTGGTTAAGTCACTAGAGTATATGAAATATGTAATAAACACACTGGCTCTAGTCCGGAAATACACGCAACGTGTGTGGTTACATATTAAATATTATTACAGACATATTTAATGTGTGTTAAATTAGTACTCAAACTCCAACTCCAATTCAGGGGGAAGATGGAAACAACACTTTTGTGTTACTGTACTGAGGAAACATACACTTACTACATATGTTGTAAATATGAATAATATGAGATTACTTATGACATTAAATCTAGTAGCTTAATGCATGAGCACTACTGAGTAGTAAATTAGTTATTTACAGAAAAAAAACATTCTCTTATGAATAGTCAAAGTAAGTGTATTAATATTATAATATGCAATGCTTTCCTAATTATTCCTGGTCCATAAACACAAATGATTTCAGTTACTACACTGGCTGATGATTCAGGGAATTGTGCACATTGGGTGTATGACATACTGTCATGTGAATAGGCTATGCCAATTGTAATTATAATGCAGTTTTTATGGAAGATGGAAACAACACTTTTGTGTTACTGTACTGAGGAAACATACACTTACTACATATGTTCGAACACAAAGCTGAACAGGCAGATGTGAACTAACAGCACTGAAACTGGCTTTTGTGAGTTTGTGACATTAATTTTTTGCTGTATTGCAATCTTATGAATAATTGCTCTCATGATTGGATTAAAAGAGTTAATTTTTATGAATAATGCAGAGAAAAGCTCAGAAACTGATGATGTAGACACAATCTCTAGCCACGGCACCCAATCACCACTTCAAATAAATGCATATATGTCACTTTTCATGACGTTGGTTCAACTTTGCTTTTTAAACCAGAAGAATGAAATGGCCCCAAAATACAAAAAAATAACCACTTTTCACTTAAACATAATGAATGCTATTGTTGTTTTAATTGATGTATATCCTGTTCATATCAGTTAACATCTCAAAAAAATGTGTTTTAGGGTTTCATGACCCTTTAAATAGCACAGTGACTGATAAAAAGGCATACACACCTTTGCTGACTCCCCTTGTTTCCTTCTGGTTTTGCCCTCTGGTCCTTCTCCATTTGCTCTTCTCCCTCTTCTAGGCCCAGATTCTTTAGGGTCTTTCCCCAGTCTTCCAGAGAACTGCTAATAAAGCACAGAAAAACTGCTTAAAATAAAACCAAAAAGACAGTATAGTATAGTACAGTACAGTACAGTGTGCACCAGGTATTGATAACTCTTCGTTTATCATCTAGACTTACATTGCTAAGGCTTAGGTCATGCAAAAGCATATTCTGGTGGTTGCCAAGCGACATGTCCAGCATATCAGTACTTTTTCCTCCTGCTGTTCCGGTTCCCGTTGCATACATTGGGAGGCGGTAGTCCAACTCGCTGAGCTTCTCCTGTTTGATACCCATACTGTGGAGAAAGCCACCACCATGGTCAGGAGAGTCACGCTCCTTCTTTAGGATCATCTCCTGGGGCAGATCTGCCATGGATGTTTGTGAAGTCAGGCGCGTGAAGCTGGTCACTGGAGGTAAATGGCTGAACATGATCATGCTGGGAGGGAAGTTTGGGTCCATGCCTCCGTTCCGCAAAAACTCATTGCCTAGCTTGTCCTGGATAATACTCATGCTTGGGTCTTCCACAGGCCAAAGTTCATTGATGAAATATGCTATAAAGACAAGAAAATATGAGATTACTTATGACATTAAATCTAGTAGCTTAATGCATGAGCACTACTGAGTAGTAAATTAGTTATTTACAGAAAAAAAAAAACATTCTCTTATGAATAGTCAAAGTAAGTGTATTAATATTATAATATGCAATGCTTAATTTTCCTAATTATTCCTGGTCCATAAACACAATTGATTTCAGTTACTACACTGGCTGATGATTCAGGGAATTGTGCACATTGGGTGTATGACATACTGTCATGTGATTAGGCTATGCCAATTGTAATTATAATGCAGTTTTTATGACAAAGCTAAATCATAAAATGTATCTTCTGCTGCATTAGTTTGCTATGCAAAATGCAACTTGTTTATGCCACCAAGACTATCAGATTTCTTTAAAATCAAGGACATAATTTCTGTGTAGGTCACTGACAAATAAAAACCTCTTAAAGGTCAAAAAGACTCCAGACAGATGAAAGCTGAAAAAACAAAACACCAATTATATCACAACTATTACTGTATCGCTTAAAAACATAAAACAATATCTTAGCAAGTGTTTTCATTTCATTTAATGTCTTTGCTAAATTGACAGGCATATTTATAATATGCATAATCTAAATGGGAAAAGATGGTATATTTATATAATTAGTCTAGTCAAGGCTGTCTAAAACATAATAAGGAAATTATGGCGATTACTCACAGTGTTGAGATCATTTCAACCTAATTCGGGTAAAAAATAATAATAATAATAATTATATATATATATATATTTATATATATAGTTTTAGTTTTGATTAATGGGTAAAAAGCACAAGTTTAAAGAAACAAATAAACAACACTTGTGAAGATCCAAATCAGTCCTTTCTGACGATCGGTTAGCTAACCTTAGCATCATAAGATTAGACATACTTGCTTAAAAAGGACGACTATGAAACTGTTTTCGGAAACACATTGAAAATTGTTTCAATATATACTTAAAACACCCTTAATATAAGATTTGCCATCTTTTTAGAAAATAAAACACGGTGCAAACTCCGAGTCTGTGGTTGCCGCAGCATTGTTCTCCATTGTGATCAGCTAACGTTAATGGATAGCTGCTTAATCTTATTGATATGGCCCCGTCTCTTAATACAAATAGTTTGATAAGGTTTAAGGAATTTTAGATTAACTGATACTTTAATTTTCATCGTTTATAAATTTACTTTCTACTTTTCGGAGCTAATCTGAGTAAAATGTTATCCTTTTTTATCAAATCCAGCTAATCTAGTCGTTCATCACAATTACCAAACACATCTCGGTCTAAATGACTCCATTAGCAGCTAACGGCTAACTAACGAGAACGAGCGAGACATGAGAACTACACATCACAAGATTTTAAACAAACTCGTGTGTGTCCGTATACCTCTCCACAAAAATACATACGAAAGATAAAGCTAAAAAAACAACCAAATTGAGAAGTGTTTATTGAACTAAATGATGAACGGGCTAACCAGCAATAGCATGCAGATGAAAGAGCTACTGCTAACAGCCCATCTCCACACCGCACGCGACGCGTTACAACGCTACCATTACAACAAACGAAGCCCGATACACTGAGAATCGCGATCTTCTAGTGTACAGTTTCTTTGATAATAACTGCAGCGTTGTAATTTTGTAGCCTCTCAAGTTTAGCCTTATACATGATTGTGATATATCGTGACCATTCATCCATTCGTCACCATCACTAATTATAGCCCACACACAGTAACACAATCTGCCGAGAATATGCGGCGATAAATGCGATGTAAATAGCACGCCGAGACTGGTATACATGTACGCCTGCAAAGGTAGATCGAATTTTTTACTAAAAGCACTTCTAATCGCCACAGTCTCTTGCAGCAGAAACAATGATGCTCGGCGCTGAAATGCATCTCTCGCTTGAGCGGCTGTGATTTCATTCGGAGCTTTCATCCGTGCGCAATCCCTCATCTTTACAACCTCGGGCAGAAATAAATGGTACAAACGCAGTCCCGCTTACTTGTACATGACCACGGCCGATTCGCAGTGTTCAAAGTAATCCCGGCGCTCGATTCTTTGAGTTATTTCACAGCCAAAATATTGTTCTCTTGCAGCTGTTGGCCTCTTCCATGTTGTGTCGACGCTGGGAATTATGGGTTGAGCGGACGGGTCGTGAGAGGAGACAGACGGATACAGGCAGGACTAGTCAAGCAGGGGGCCACTATGCAAATGAAGATTGTGCCTGAGCATCTGCGACTTTGTCCCGAGTGTGAATTAGTTCTTAACATAATTGCTGGAACATATTATTAGCCTGCCTATTCCTCAAATCAGGGTATGTATATGTTTATGTTACTATCTATCTATCTATCTATCTATAGTGTGATATGATTATCCTTCAGATGCAATCTTTCAGTGGTCTTTCAACTAATTTTAGTAATTAATTTTGTAATTGAACTGGTTTAGATCTTTTACAGTCTATGCTTTAGATAGATAAATAAATGTAATCATGTCATTTGTTCAGTTAAATATGTGCAGGGGCATCTATTGTTCAGATTTTAATAAGAGTACAAGGGACAAAATGTCATTTAGGCCTAATCATGCAGCAATCTTGTATGAACTAATTTGGATTTTAAAATAAATATTCAGAATTATAGACATTTGTTTTGTTAAATATGTTTCATCAATAGGTCAAATTTCATTGATGCCCATCATTTAGGGTGTTGTCAAACACTCTACTCTGGCTAACTTTGGTAAAACAGCCTTTGCTTTATTGGGTATTTTACATATTTTTCTCTTAAAATATTATTTATCTGGAATGATGGTTAATTGTAAACCAACAGAATGCTGACACAAATGTACCTAATTGTTCCTAATTTTAATAATAATAATAATACGTTTTATTTATATAGCGCCTTTCCAGGGCTCAAGGACACTTTATTTAACAAGGAAGAGATAATACACCATTTTACTGAAATTTTACTGTTGTAAAAAACATATTGAAAAGATAATATATAAAAAAAATCCTAAATCAAAACTTAAATTGTACAAAACCCCAAACCTAAATTATCCTTATTATTTTATATTTATTTTATAAATGTATTTATTTATTTTATATTTAATAAGTTACTTCATATTTTTAAAAAATATTCTTTATATGCAGTAAATGCACCATCAGGTACCTCCAAAATATGCCTAATTAAAAATATAGCCTGTTTACCTGTTTTTCCCCTTTAAGTTCTTTTGGATATATTAAAATTGATTTTTTTTTTTTTTTGAAAAATAATTAATTTAGAAGTACATGATATCTACTCATAGGACTATTTAAAAAATATATATATATATATAAGCTCAGAAAACAATGTGTTGTCTAAATCTACAAACTATTAGCCTATATCCATTTTAATAAATTAATAAATCATGTCTTTAACAAATACAAAAACATTTCCCCCCTGAATATTGCATTGTATTTTGTCAGCGTTTACCGCGTATCATTGTTAACTTATCTATACTATATGATCCCTATGCGTGTTTTTCTTTTCTTTTTTTACATTCTTGTTCTCATGCAAGTGAGATTTGATTTTGATAAACATCAATGAGTGTGTCCTGTTCTTAGCCAATATTAGATGACCTAGAGCGGATGTTATGATCAATATGTTCTCAGCAGATGGCACTGTAATGCTATAGTAGTCTATTACACAGCAGACACGCGCTCGAGAGATACGACCCCTTTCTCCTCACACTACTACTGCGGCTCAGTGATTTGAACACACACACACACACACACATTTGCCCAACCTCTGCCTCCCTCTCTCAGGGTATAGGCAGAAGAAGCGCGCGTCAGTTCAGATTCAGTGCCGCAGTTTATCTCCACTACACATCTCCAAGCTGAGAGAAGTTGCGGAAAAGATAGGGAGCACTTGCTCTGTTTTTGCTACTTTTTGTGCATCCACACATCTTAATAATTTAAGGATAACAGTTAAATAATCTTAAAAGGCTGCAAGTGAAGTTGTCGATCTATGGAGCGATACGGCGAACGTGTGGAAACTTAAGACACCCTTCTAGCGTGTTTAATTTGACTATTGTGGCTCGAGCATCATGTCTGCGATCAGACGAAAATTCGGCGAAGATTATCAAGTGGTTAACACCAATCGGACCATGTCCTTTTCTGCCCCGGCCAAAAGAAAGCGCCAGCGGTTCGTGGAGAAAAACGGGCGCTGCAACGTCCAGCACGGTAACCTTGGCGGGGAGACCAGCAGGTACATTTCCGACCTCTTCACCACGCTCGTGGACCTAAAGTGGCGCTGGAACCTGCTCATTTTCCTCTTAACGTACACGGTCGCGTGGCTCATCATGGCATCTATGTGGTGGATCATCGCGTACATCCGTGGGGACCTCGGTCACGGCCACGACGAATCGTACACGCCGTGCGTCGCCAACGTTTACAACTTTCCCTCCGCTTTTCTGTTCTTCATCGAGACTGAGGCGACTATAGGCTATGGGTACCGATATATAACGGAGAAGTGCCCGGAGGGCATCATACTTTTCCTGTTCCAGTCGCTGCTGGGCTCGATCGTGGACGCGTTTCTCATCGGCTGTATGTTCATTAAGATGTCTCAGCCCAAGAAACGCGCAGAGACGCTCATGTTTAGCCAGGACGCAGTCATCTCACAACGGGACGGGAAGCTCTGTCTCATGTTTAGGGTCGGGAATCTCAGGAATAGCCACATGGTGTCGGCGCAGATCAGGTGCAAGCTCATCAAGGTAGCGCTTTCTGTGGCAAATAACATTGTAATATCAATAGAGCCCATGTGGATGGTGTGATGTGTGTGTTTGCGCACAGGGTTTAAGTCGCATCTCGAAACACTGCTGTAGAGAAAATATCCTGCATAAAATCGTTTTACTGGTTCTGGTGTATAGTTAACTATATTGAAAGGGATATTGGATGTTTTGATGGTTCACGTGACAAATGAGGAGGTGAGCTCGCATTGATTTTAAGCAAAGCTCGCCATACTGTAAATTTGGCCCACTGCATGTTTGCACCCCTAATGTAATGCAATCCGATCTCAGCAGTCTCTGATTTGCAATGAATTCTTGTTTGCTCTCTGAACAAATAGCACGACGTGTCAAGTGCATAAATAAATTGGACACATTCCCATTCTGATTTTATGGATTCCCGTGAGAAGCCTTGCGGTAAGAGTATGCTTCTCGGACACAAAGTACATTTCATTCTGCTCTATGTGAACTGTCAGTTAGCTAGTAGATAGTGTAGACTGTTATACATTTGAAATGCGGCCTTAAATGTTACAGTAACACTTTGTAAGGTCCAAGGTCACAATGCGTGAGCTCTGAAAGGGCAAAGATGTTCTTATGCTGTTTACACACACACACACACACACACACACACACACACACACACACACATACATACACACACACACACACTTAATTAATTTACACTAAAATTAGATTATTTTTTACCTTATTGGCAAATTTTGTTCAAAATCATAAGTCTTATTTGAACACAAATTTGATTTTACTGGAAAACAAATAAAAAAATCCTGATTAAATCATTCTTTTTCACATCGGATCTTCATGATAGATTTTAGTGCTTCCTCAGTGAGAATGATATAAGAGAGAGTGAACATATGGAGACAGGGTAAAGAGAAAATGAGCTCATGGAATTGTAATAAGAGACTGGAAGGCATGGGACTGATCAGAACAGAAAGGAATAGAAGCGTAGAGGGGGCTGAAGGGGTGGGAGGCTGTGTTCTGAAAGAAGAAGAGCATGATTGACACATGGCTCTTTCCACACCACAGCAGGCGCAATGCAGTGAGCACAGGATGACGGATGGTTGACTTCATAAGCTCCTTCCTCCCTTCTGTTCTGCCCTTTGTCCATTACTGTCCTATACAGAATGCTAGAAAAATAAAACAGCAGCCCATCTATTGCTTTCAGAATGGCCTGCATGTAAGCATTCTGTCCCACCTCTAAAATGTACAGTCTCTTTTGCTTTCTTTTACTGTTTACTATGACTAATGTCAGAGAAGATTAACTGGACGGGCTGTCTTAAGAGCGACACAAAAAGAAAATGATGAACATTATGGAAATTAAACTGTTTTCAAACAGTCATTGAAATTTGCCACTGAAAGTAAGGTCAAAGAGGTTCATTTGAGGTGCATGCAACACAGTCTCTTGCACTCATCTGTCTAAATTGGCAACTTCATGCTGTGCCCCGTGAGCTTTGACATGTTTCTTTCTACAGATATTTGAAGGAAAATCCTGTGAACTTTTGAACGTGAAGATGATGGTGAAATCAAACTGCGTCCCTAGAGTTTCATGGTTAGAATGGCAGGGCTTTCTATAGCATCTCACTTAGGCAGAGGGATTTGACAGGAGTGATTAAATATCACCAGGGACTTCATTCTGGGGACAAACTGTGAGAAACGAAGGGAATATTAGCTCCTCATAGCTCATAGCTCATAGCTCCTTACCCCTAAACCTCAGTTTCTTCTGAACGGCAGGGAGCTGTCTTACCTCCCGTCGCAGCCCGCTTTGAAAAAAGGCATGTTAAAAGTGTCTTGTCTTTGCCTTTGCCTTTGATTTTCTTTTTTTTTCTTTCTTTTTTTTTTGAACTTTTTCTGTTTCTTCAAAATTTGACAAGTGTATTTGATTTCAGTAGCTCTAGTCTTGGCTATGAGCATTTGTGTGATATTCTTCTAAAGTTAAAACCTTAGGAATAAACCCTTTCATCTTTTTTTGGACAGAATATCTGTCACAATAATGAGATTTTTTTGGATGTTTAAAATTGAATTTGCAAGCAAAAAAGAAAAATACTGAAAAAAGTTACAATGATGACATTCTGATGTGTGTTTTTGGTTAGCACACATATGTGGGAAGTGCAATCCACACTTAGGCCCTGTTTAACTAAATACAGGTGCAAACAGGGTCTAAAATGTTTTGAGCTTGTCCACTTTCAACTACTTCCAGAGGTAGTCGAAAACGCATTCACCTGGATTGCTTTTGCAGTGTAAATGCTCATGTGGTCGAATGTGTTCGAACAGCCACAAAAGACCGCCTATTGACCTAATGCATAAACATTATGGGAAGCGCGCTAGCCAGATGGGATTTAAACTTTGTTGGCTTAAGACCCAAGTTTGGTTTGAAGATGAAAAACGTACCAAGCACAATGTTTTCTCACCATTCCTGATTTCTAACATGCACTCACAGTGTTCGGTGTGGTCTTTTCAGAGCAGAAACAAAAGCTATTTGCCATGCCATTTTCATATGTAAATTGCATGAGCTGACCCTTCCCTTGAAGACATCAGGAACAGAAGTGGTTAAAAGTGGACAAAAAAGACGGATTAAAACACCAGGTGTAAACAGGTTTGCGTCAACCAAAACACATCTTAATACCAGATGTAAACAGGGCCTTAGTTTCAGCAACAGTCAGGGACTATCTGCAGATATCTCTCCCCTACCTTTATCACACAAGCAAATGACACATCGTGTTCCTCTTTTGAAGGTTTTGCACTTGTGTTTAACAATTCCCTTAAAATAAAAATGTGTGTGTGTGTGACAGTGGCACTGCATCTATACTTGTGAAAACTCTCACTCTTTTCCTGGGAACACCACCGTGATTGGAGCTCTCAGTCTGTTCACCATCTGTGGCCTTCGGCACAGGCAGCCAACCCCGCTGACTTCACTGCCAATCTCTAATGTTAATATGGAAACACAAGGCTATGTGTAAAGGTAGATTAACAGATCGTGGTTGTTGACTGAAGATGCCCTTTAAAAGGTTTTGTTATGCATGTAGATATCTGTCCATGTAAGACATAAAGACCAGTGGTACATTTCGTGTAATTTTGCACAGATGACCCAACTTTGTGTGTGCGTGTGGTTAGTTGACATGTCAGGACACAGCTGTCACTGTCATAATACACTTAAACTAAAAATCTTCTAAACAGCACTGCAATATAACACATTCCGTTTTAAGACCTCATGTTAACTGCGTGTACATGGAATATTTGGGCCCAGTTTCACAGACAGGGCTTAGCCTAAGCCAGTATTAGGCCTTAGTTCAATTAAGACATTTAAGTAGCTTTTATAAACATACACTAGAAAAAAACATTACTGGTGTGCCTCTTGAGACAAAACAATGGCACTGACATATTTTAAGATATGACAGTACAAGTTTCTTTCAGTTAAAACAGCTCAAACGTGCATTTTAGTGTAGGACTAGCTTAAGCCTTGTCTGTGAAACCAGGGATTGTAGTTTTAAAAAATTATCACACCACCGCAAAAGCAAATAACGACTAAAAAGGTGACCAGTATTCTTTTCAGTTCAAACATACCTCCTTTTAATGCAAATTAGCTTACTGATACAATTTTTATTTAATAATTTTATATATTTAATATTTAAAATAATTGTATTAACAAGATATTGAAACAACATTTAATTTAAATTATTTTATTTAAGCTTAAAGACATTTGCTGGCCAGATGGTCTCCTGACCAGCTGAAAAGTGCTCACTCTGCCTGGCCTGGATACCAGCAAACCATCCTAGGCTGATTTAAGATGTTTTTAACACAGGAATGAGCAATTTACATGGATTGCAGATGTTACACAGTCTCAGTAAAGTACACCAGATCACAGTAACAACCTAACAGAGAATCAACCTGCAATGTTTGGGCGATTGCATCATGCAAACTGTGTTCAGCATTGATTTTTGGGGAGTGTTTGTGCTGTTACCTGATTTGTATAATTCCTTTAATGAATCCAGGGATACAACAGAACAGTCAGCATGTGCAAATAAGCATCACTATCAACGGGCACAATTCATTTTTAGTTCACACCTGAGCACCACAGGCTGGGATCTTTATCTGAAAAGTCCTCTGAGGTGTATGCCAAGATTAAATGTAATAGTACAAATTCTAGTATATGAAAGAGAAATTGTGAATGAGTCGATGTCTTACCGCTTACCGATTATGTCTTGCTGTGTTTGCTTTAGTCTCGTCAAACCCCTGAGGGAGAGTTTCTACCATTGGATCAGCGGGAATTGGATGTAGGATTTGGAACGGGTGCTGACCAACTCTTTCTTGTCTCACCCCTCACCATATGTCATGAGATTAATTCCAATAGCCCCTTTTTCGACTTGTCTCAGCGCTCCCTCATGAACGAGCAGTTCGAGATTGTAGTCATCCTAGAAGGCATTGTGGAAACTACAGGTTAGTATCATACATTATCAGGAAAAAGAAGTGTTCTGAGAAAGAAGTGTATTCTTACTTTCTTTCAGCTTGACCTGTTTAACTTTCAATGTTTCCTCGGTAACAAGACCATTTTTTCTTCACTTTGCAAGCGGATGTTGCATATAAGATGGGAATAAAATTATTAATAATACAATAGAAAGGCTTTTTCTTGGTCACCCTACATCCTGGTGGCACGACATGGTACACCATACATTTTTGCTCTGGAAAACTGCATTCAGGAAAGCATTTAGTAATTTTTTTCACCCATTAAAATTATGATTTTGATTATTACAATCAAAAGTCTGCTTATTGCTAAATCCAGACAAAGCAAGAAAACACCAGATTTTACCAGATTTAAAAAAAAAAAAAAAAAAAAAAAAAATCAAAACAAACAACAACAACACTTTATCAAACACGGTATCAAACTTCCGCCCAGACGTCTGAGATCATCAGAACGCCTATTTATTTTATTATCTATTGTTTATTATATTTCCTCCTTCTTTTTTTCATTTGGCTTAAACAATTGATTAATTACATCTGGCAAAGAGGAATTTACATTTATTTGAATGTTTATTAATGTACATTGTTCGTTTTCAAATAAATTAATAACTAGCCTACAATACTTTGGGATAGGTGAGGTCAAAACAACATATCGTACTTGATGTTTTTTAAATATATAAAATATACACAATTTAAAATTCTAACTGTAAAATAATATTCTGTTTCTAGAGCAATAATAATTTTGAAACCGCAAATTCAGTAGATAAACTCAATAACATGCCACTAGAAACAACTCTAAAATGTCAGAAAATGCCTGCCATTTTAAATCAAGTTGAACTAACGTTACAGGAGATGTAGACAGTGTAGACAGTAGACAGTGTAGACAGTGCTCTATAATTAATTAGAGTAGGCTATCATTAGTTTTGTCCAGCTAATTATTATTTTATACCCATAAAAATAATTAGTACCTGCCAGATAACGATCACCTGCTTTTTCCCGTCATGGCTAACGTTAGGCGTGATCCATCAGATCCTGTAGGTCAGTTAGTACAGTTTACAGCATCAAATTGCTAAAATCAAGCTTATCACAAAAACGAACAATTGAATATATATCAGCATGATAACAACTACCTTAAATGACCAAAACCATCTTTCGGAAAATTTTATTGGAAGTGTAGTTTATTTTTTTATTCTGACTCAAGTGCCAGTCGTTTACATGGAGAGGGCGGGTTTATGACTTGTACTGCATCCAGCCACCAGGGGGCGATCAAAGAGCCCGTAGCTTCACTTTTCAGGACGTATGAGGCACACCCGGCTGCAGCCCCTTCAGCCGTGACTTATTCACGATACAGCACTAGCCTCGAGTAATTTATTGCTTTTATAAAACGGTTACCACACAATACAAATATTAAAGCCAGAAATATGTATCAATGCAACTTTCATGAAGTAAACTTTTTCTAAAAGCCTTTCTTCCGCCGGAAAAAAATAGTCCCTAACCGTGAACAGCAACAGAAGTTACATTTTCACGCCATTAGATGGCGGCAAAGGCTGTCTTTATGAGTGTGTCAGTCAGTAGCGAAGACTTTTATATTGAAAAGACTGAATTGTTTTGAAAACGGAACAAGACGCAACTGACAAATGCTTTGACTAGCGCTGTTAGTTAAGTGAAAACCCCTTAAATGTTAAAAGGACAAGATGATACAATGGACATTTAAACAGAAGGAAAATGCTAAATTTGAATGCAGGTAATAAACTCGCTAACTCAATCTCTTTCTTACAATACTCTTCTACATAATACAGTAAGCTTCAATGAACAATATCAATTGAGAACATACAGTTTATGTTGCTAAGAGTGGTTGCTAAGGGTGTTGTGTAGTGATACACAGAACCTTTGGGTGAAGCAGTCATAGCCGTGTTTTATTGTGAATAAAACACAGCTATTGACCAATCAGAATCAAGGACAGGAACTAACTGTTTTATAATTTATATTATGTATTTGTTATATATTAATTGTTTATTTTTGTTGCATTATTAAATAAAACAATGCAATGAAACAATAAAATATAAAAAAAAAAAGGAGATCATTTTATTGGATTCTGTCAAGCCATTTTTTTTTTTTTTTTTTAGCATTCTGTCATTAGCAAAAACTTTCAATTTATTTCTATTGCCTCCAGGCAAAAATGACTCCTCTTAAGAAACAGGGTTGCATGACCAATGGCTTGTAATATATTCATCTATTCAGTTTCTGTCTCTCCATTGTAATATGAATCTATGGCTTCCCTTTTAGGCATGACGTGCCAGGCACGAACATCTTACACAGAGGACGAGGTTCTGTGGGGTCACCGTTTCCTACCCGTCATGTCGCTAGAGGAGGGATTCTTCAGGGTGGACTACTCTCAGTTCCATAACACATTTGAGGTTCCCACTCCTCCATACAGTGTGAAGGAGCAGGATGAGAAGTCCTCCTTGCCCTCTCCTGGTCCTGTTCTCTCCCCTACGTTGCTCGATGGTCATAGTCACAGAGAGCGCATCTTCTCCTTAGATGGAGCTCCTTTCACCGAAGAACCTGGGTCCAAATTACCAAGCAAGCTCCAGCGTATGAGCTCCAAGAATGGAAAAGAGGTCCTCAAAACTGGAAGTGCGCAGCCGACAGAAAAAGCCTCCAGCACAGGTGACCTGCCCCTCAGAGTGCAGAGGCTTGGATCCCTGGTGGGTCAGGGAGAGGCGGAAAATCAGCTCCAGCTCAAACCTCTTAAGATGGGTTCAGAGGCCCACACCCAGTCGGCAGGAGAACTGGAGCATCACAGACTGCTTCAAATGCCTGCTTTGGTCCCAGGGCCGAGCCTTAACCCGTTGCCTGCCTCCAGTGGCCGACCAGAGGACAACCTCCCACCTAAATTACGCAGAATGAATGCAGACCACTAAATGGGTCTTTATTTTTCACACAGAGATGAACAGTGAGGCTTAGGAGGTAGAGATCATTCTCGAAATCATTTAATACTGAATAATATTTATTTAAAAAGGACTAAAGTATACTGTGGTTCCTCTTCTCTATGCTTCTGGAAGAGCCACATCCATTTGGTCAACAATCAAACTCTTTGCTTTGCCCTCAATAATATGAGTATTGTAGATATTCTGAATTCAATTTGAATTCAAATATGCTTAAGCTACTTTTAAATAATTAAGCACCTTTATAGTATGAACACAAAATATCACATGTATTTATTTATGCAGTATAAGTTATCAAGAATTTATTTAGAGTATGTACAGACTTTAAATGTTTAAGGCTTTTTGTCATTTCTGTCAGCAATATATATACTTACCTTCAAATGCATATTTATTGCCACCAATGTTAAAAGAAATCTTGGTATGTGAATTATTTACATCCTTCGCTACTATGGGTTAAGAAAGAACTAATAATTTTTCCCTCATGCGAGAACTTTTTCAAATATTTCTTAAATTGTTTCATTGGGAGACACAGTGCAAATATGACAATTATTATGCAGTTAAATCAACAATTCTGACTATTTTAATAAATTCATTATTCATTTCTACAATAACTTGGAAAGTATTACTTTTGTGTTCCTGACTGGCATCCACAAGTACGTTAGTTATAGTGTCAAAATAGGCAAACCAAGGCATGAAAAGTAGTGAGTAATTGAACCTTTCAGTCATGGTATTTATATTAGGTCCCATCTGTGTTTAGGACCAGAGACCTGTGCATCCTCTACAGCTAACACTAATTATCATCTCCTTGGAAACCTTGTGATCTTTACCTCGGGCAGTGGGAGGAAGTCAAAGTAATTCAATTTGCTTCCAAGAAAGAATAACTCTGTACACAGACATGCCATAAACCGCCATTACTCTTAATTAGATGCACAGAGGTTCTCTTAAATTGTTCATTACCCATGCAATTCATTTTTAAGGAAACAGCAGCAGCTAGAGAGGATGTGAAATAACAGTACAGTGTATCCTGGGGGGTATGCAGCGAGAGCATGCATTTAATCCCCATTAATGCAAACCATATAATCAAGAATACATTACAGAAAAAAACAAGCAGACTAATGCATAGATTTCCTAATTCATTGCCCTCATAAATCAGTATATCTACTATATCTGCTGGGAATGGAGATTGGCTAAATGTATTTCAGCATTGGGAAATCAATCTAATTTACATGATGAAATTTCCATATTTTTGAAAATTCTTTTTTAATTCAACAAGTCTATTTCATAAACTCAATAACCGTAAGGTCGGGAGTAAATTCTCCAATCACCTGTCCAGGGTCGTGAAGCAGTTGACCAGACAAAGTGCTTTTCCATCATGAAGGACTGCATATGACCCTCACTCTGATGGAAAGGTTATTTTCCTCCATTTGACTGGGTGCCAAGAGACTCTGCAGTCAAGACTGAGACGAAACATTGATCGCTGGGCGCCATCACATCACTCTGAACAAATGTTACATCTGAATAATCTCTTCTCTAGAGATGAAGCAGCATAGAAGCATAGAAATGTGCTCAGAATGGAACAGGGAAAACGGAAATCATGATCACAGAAGTCCGATATACTGAGTCAGGAGAATAGCTTCAACTCAGCAGTTGGTATTGATGGTAAGAGTAAATTTCATTACAGTATCTTTATTACATGCCTTTCAGGGTGAAATAATCTATGCATCTGAATTAGGTTACTTTTATGTACCATATTCAATGAAGGACTTGACTGCGATGATAATGGAGAATGCTTTTTAAAGGAACAGTTTACCAAAAAAAAAAAAAAAATTGAGAAACGTCTGTGTTTTTTTTTTTTTTTTGTCCATAAATTAAAAGTGAGTGGGCTCCCAATGTTGTCTGGTTCTGAACATTCCTCAAAATATATATATATATATATTCTACAGAAGAAAGTCATTTTTGGTTTAACTGTCCCTATTAGTATGCAGGTGTGCAATATTAATACATTCCTGAATATACTGCATCTGCCTACGATGTAACAACTACCACAAACAAATTGAAAAAAAAAAAAAGAAGAAAAAAAAGTACAATTTAACCTTCAGGACTTTCATGGTATCTGTAACTCTTTCAGACAGCTGACTGAAATCATCATAAATGTTAAGTATTCAGACATCCTTGCATAGCTGGTAAATATGAATATTCAAACAGCTTTTTTCTTAACTCATACTTGGATGTTATGAGGATGAAGTCTTATGAAGTCTAAAATTTAGGCTACGGATTCCACTTTACATACTGTTTAAAACACACTAGAGCCATCTTCCCAATAAACCTGGTCCTGAATAGTCCTGTTCTCATTTCTAATGCAGGAACATTGCTTTTCATTGCTGTATAATGTCCACAGTCATGCTCACCATGTGCTCTAGAACACAATTCCAGATGCTCATTAATACATAATGAGCTCAATAAATTCTGTCAAAAAAAAAAAAAAAACAGCTCAGCATTATCAGGTTTTCACTCTAAGTCAAAAATAAGCAATGATGAGATGTCGTATGGAGAGTGAAAGACACCGTAAGTGGAGTATGTTTACCTGCACACTCTTTACGCCCCTCAAGGCTTAATAGATGCTCAGTGGAAGCTGTCATAAACTCACTTTTACAATCCTTCAACATATTGTACTTGTAGAATATTATAGTTCTACAAGTACAATCCTTTGTTGTTTTCTTTAAGTATCTATCAGTACTTTGTGTAAACTGTGTTTAAAACGCATTCTCCGATGGTCCTTCATGGTGGTTTAAAAACCTTCTGTGAAGCGTCTGCAAGTCTATTTCAATTCAAGCTCCCTTCCGAAAAGGCAAAAAAATAACCCTGAGCTGTCGCTGACATATTGACGCTACAGGCTTGGCCTTTGGCATTCTAGAGAAAGTGCACGGTCAGCTATGGCCCTGAATCTAAATCAATGAAAACTGCTTTGCTTTGGGTTACAACTTCAGTTGTGAGAATTTGCTGCTCTATAAAGAAATCCAGCAAGATTGAAAACACTCCATAAGGCCAGGAGACAGCCTGAGTTCTTTCCATTGTTAATATGTTGATTTAATAAAATACTTTAATTAAGTTTCGGTGCATTTACATGAGGAAGCCATACGATTCTACTGAAATTCAATGACAGGTACCACACTGATGAAAAAACCTAATTAAAGAGAAAACAATTATTAAAACAAATGCTTGTTGTCACATGTGCTTCATTAACTCATTTTGAGATTAACAAAGTGAAACCCATTGTTGTTTCATAGATGAAAACAAATCTGTCTGACAATTTACTTTTAGCTAGCTAGTAGTTCACTCCAGTACATGTTTCTCAGGGTTTATTTTTGAAAGTCAATTTCTGTATATACACAATCTTTAATGACTAATTAACATTTCCACTGTAATTGCACAGCAAAACAGATACAGTTCATTAAATGCACATTGACCAATAATATGACGCATTTTGAATAAAAATGTCTATTAAACAGCCTATTATAGGCTTTTTGGGAATATTAATATTTAAACAGTAAAAATGTTTTGAAAAAAAAAAAAAGATATAATGATTAAAATGAAAAAATGATGAAAAAACAAAACAGCAAAAATATCAAATATAACACAAAAATGTCAAACTGTTATAGCTAACAAATATTGTAAACTGAATAAATATATTTAAAATTGAGAATACAAATGTTCAACATTTCACTCAAAATCTTCATCATATAGCTGACTCTTGTCTGAGTTTATGTCAGTGTAGGATTTGAGGGTGAACCAGACACAAATGAATCTTGCAGATGATTCATTCAAACAGAATATTCCATAGAATTCTTAATCAACACTCAGGACCCTAATTCATTCAGTCTGGGAACCTCCCAGCTAAGTACTTTGTAGCCATGGCTAAGGAAGAACATTGTCAAACCCAAGACTAATGATCGAAAAGACAACACATTGTGACTCAAAGCTTGAGCCAGATAATACCAGACATTGTTTGATCCCTGAAACATAGATACAAAACAGACCTTCTTCTTCTGGGTGACCTCTGAGTGACACAGAGTTAAAATCCACAGGAAAAACCCACAGAGACTGTTTTGACGAATAAACTGCATCAAATTGTTCCAAAAACAATTCTAAATGAACTTGTAATCAAACATCGTTCAACTGCATAATTCTATGTTATGTCTACACACTATATACATGACATTATGCACAGAACACTCACAATTAATGTAACTGTTATAACTTTTGAATGGTTGATTGGAAGAGTGTGTTGTTTACTATGTGCGTGATGGATTTCTAATAACTCAAAGGATGGCATGAATGAAATCTGTATAAAATGTATCATATTATTTTTTAGAGAAATCATGTCTAAACTGTAGTCTCTGAAAGTTAAGAGACCAAAGATAACATGTAATTTATAATGCGGGGGGGGGGGGGGGAGAAAAGCCACCTCAAACAAAGATGATAATTGGTCAGAAAGTTTAACCTGGTCACCTCAGTTTAAAAATTCAGGATGCGAACAAAGATTCAGACAATTTAGACGAGACAATGACAGAGCAGACGATGAAGAAGACAAGAAAAAGGCAGATCAAGATCAGATGAAAATAAGAACAAACAGCTTCCTTTCTTTTCCATTAAGAATCTCGTGTTCTAAGTTAAGTTTTGCTGCAAAGTTTAATCAATGACTCTACAGTCTTTGCCCGCCTTAAAACTTCAAACTTCAGCCATGGAGACTCCATTCATCCAGCACACCAAAACATGATTGGCTTCCCACGACATCAATCCAACGAACCTGGGAAAACATCCTTCTCCGAGCCAAAGACACTGACAAGGGAATCCCCATTTAAAGACACAAAAAAACATTTAAGAATATTTTGAACTAGACAAGTTGACAAATATACAAAACTGCTATAGAAATACCACATTTGTGTATTTGGACTTTTGACTAGTAACCTTACTGATATACAGTATAGCCCATGTGACAAAGGTCTCCTATTTTATTAAAAGACTGAGCCAGTCACAAAAGTCTGATTGCTTGCTATAATGAAGCAGGAACTAAGAATTCTGGGTGTGGGCTGAGTTTGTGTGCATTGGTTTGGTGAATGATCCCCATAATGATGTGCTACAGTGAAGAGTTTCTGTGCCAAAGTCATTAAAACCCACTTTATCAGCCCTGTTATTATTCTTCTCTGCTGTAGCAGCATAATTAGCTTCCCTTACCTAACACTTTCCTAAAACACAAGTTACAATCAGCTATTTTCCACATGCTCAATCAGGAACTGATGTATTAATGACACTTCAATCTAGTATTCACCTCCAAAAGAGAAAGTGTGTGTAAAAAAATCAGACAATCAGTAATGATTATGTTTAATCTGTCACATAATACCAAAATTCATTTAATCTCTTGTACATTATATTAAGAGCCTCTCCCCTGAAATATCAATACAGTTGGCAGCTCTTTATAGTTCTCATTACACATTAGCTGGCATTTAATAATATGTTGATATATAATTAAAATGTAATGTATTGTTCATGGGCAAAGCCCAGGCTGAACTGCTTGTGTTGCATGGCTTGTTTATTTTTAATTACTTATGGTCTGATATATTAGGTTTTTATCTATTAATATTCTTGAAAACTGTCTATAGAATATAGTGCACACTAAATATAGGTATTAAACATGCTTTTGAAATGTAAAACATGGTGTGCCAGATCTTTAACCTGCTAATGTGGAGAGCACACACACACAAAGCTTTAATCTTCAGCATTTAAGTGCAGTACCCTCTCCAAAGTGTTTTTGAATAGCAGTGCATGAATGCAGCCCTTTCTACAGAAGAGTCCATTTTAAATCTTCAGCATTAGTGCAGTTCATAAAAATCTCCATCTTCTATGCATCTTAATGAAATTTTCTCAATAGTCAAAATTTGAATAATTCATTTTTGAGTTCAAACAGGCATGTCAGAAAGAAAAGTCCTTGCTGTCTTAAACAGTTGTGGGCATCATATGAAAGCTCATCAGATAAACACTAAGACAAAAAACATCATAATCCACTGCACACCGGTCTCAATAATGTATGAAGCATGGTAACAAAACATGGATAACAACCAAGAGATTATCTGATTTTTCTTCAATACAATGTTATTTGTTTATAGTTAACAAAGAATAATATGCAAATATTATCAGACATGGATCAAATATTTTATCAAAATTCAAAAGCATCTGTTTATTTTTGTCTTCTCAAGCTCTGTTCATCACTTTACTTTCGCTTTAGACCCCAGATTGTGAGAGAATCACTTTGAACTTGACAAAGACAAAACTCACAAGTAAGCATGTTGTCACAGTTATGTTCTGTTTTGGCTTAGTTTTGTGCTCCCAGTTCCTGTGTTAATTTCCTGTCTTCCTTAGTTGACCTAGTATGTGCCTATCTGTTACCACAGTAACCGATTGTGTCCACTGCCCATTGTTAACTTTTGTGTTTATATGTTTATATACCCCCTGTTTAGTTCAGTCTTTTATTGGTTCTTGATGACACTACATGTTGTTTTCTGTTCTTCTGAATATTAGCATGTTCTCCTGAATATTTGGTTTATTATTAAAAGACTAATTCTTGGAATTTGATATTCTGCTTCATTTGATTGAACCACGCTGTTACACATGTATATATACAGTTTCCTTAGGGATAACCCCAAAACCTTAAATCTGATGGAACAGGCCACTAGAGCCTGCAAATCTAGTAGGAAACTACAACATCGGGAACAGAGAACTACTAGCCATCAAGTTGGCCCTGGTGGAGTGGTGGCATTGGCTTGAGGTTTCCCATTATCCTTTCACCAAGATCACTGACCATACAATTCTGGAGTACCTGAGAACAGTGAAATGGTTGAATCCTTGCCAGACAGGCCCTCTTTTTTACTCACTTTAATTTCTTATTGTCCAGGGCATATGCCCTCTCACTTTTCCACGCTCCAGAAAAAAAGAAAGTATCACCTCAAACACTGATCCTACCTTCCTCTGTGTTTGATTGTTCCATCCAATGGACCCAAGATGAGAGGATTGCCCAAGCCACTCTTCATCCGGTTCTGGTCACCCTGGAGTCTCCCAAACTCTCTTGCTCCTATGGAATCATTACTGGTGGCTGCAAGATCGTCCTGAAGTGGTTTGGTTCACTATTTACCTACTTTTGTTTATTTAAACAGGGAATTATCCAAGTTAACGTCAGTAAATTATGGAGTGCTGCAAGGGTCTGTTTTAGGCCATCTACTATTTTCAATACACATGCTGCCCCCTGGTAATATTATTATATTGCTGGTATATGCTGATGATACCCAGTTATATATTTCATCACGACCAGATGAAATAAACTATCCAAGTTGACAGATTGTGTTAAAGATATAAAATATTGGATAACCAATAATTTTATTCTATTAAATTTGGATAAGACTGAGGTATTACTAATTGACCAAAAACCTGTATACAGAATCTCTTAGACTACAATTTGCATCTAGAAAAATATACTGTTACTTCATCCTCTACATTTAAATAAGGCCCTAAATCATTTAGCTCCTGTGTATTTAACAGATCTTCTATTGCCTACAATCAAATCACGCTCTTTAAGGTCACAAAACTCTGTTTTTTTGGTAACACCTAGAATATCCATGTCGGAGAGCGTTCCCAGTTTCTATAATGTACTTAAAGTGCTGTTTTCGTGCACTAATTTTGTACTTAATATACTAAAAATTCTTCTTTAGTACTTCTTAAGATAATCTTAAGAACATCTAATGGCTCGTTTCCACTGAGCTGAACTAAGGTTCGGTTCGGTACAGTACGGTACACAATCTTTGCCGTTTCCATTGTCAAAAGTTGTGATTGGTACCCTAATTCCGAACCATACCATTTTTGGGACCCTTCCGTTGGGGTACCAAGCACGATAGTACCATACCAAAAGGCTGGAGCTACACTCTGCAGAACGTTGATTGGTTGACAGAGAATCGTCACTTGCGCGTGCTACAAGGGGAATGACAACACAAGAGGCACCACACAGATGTGGTCCAGGCAACATGTGCATTGATTATCCTTACTTCATGTAGGCTATATAACAAAACAAAATATAAAACACAACCCTGCCTCTTTTAGTTTTATTTAAAAATATGAAACCTATTAATGTGTGGTTCAGGCAATATGTGCATATGTACTCTGATTATCTTCACTGTATATGTAGCCTAAATGTAGCCTATAATAAAATGAACTTTTTTTTTTTTTTTTTGTTAAAAGTCAGTTTTAATTATCAATAATAACCATTATAAAAGTATAAGTATAAAGTATGAGAAGCTATACAATAAGAAATAAAGACAAGCAAACAATTCAGTCAAAAGTACAAAGTCAGCGCTCTAGTACTACGGTAAAGTTAAATAAATAAAGTTATGAAACTTCACTTTGCCCTCAGCCAAAACGATTTGCCCGGGAACAAATGATAAATTCATGAGACCAAAGATTGCCCGTTATACACAAGATGAATGATATCTATTTTTTAACCACTACGGAGACATCTGAGCCAGCGGCAAATGTCAGAAGGACTAGCCGAGGTACAGCTGTTCTCGGCGGGGTACATTAGCACTGAGCGCCCGGTGATCGCCTGGATCTCACAACTCTGACAACGTCAGATCAAATTTTCAAATAGGCGCTATTTTTATAAATAAACAAACCACATATTTGAGATTTAAACAATTACATTCCCGCCTGAAAAACTTTTAAAACTACATTTCATGACACAATAAAGTCGTTTTTAAATTACGCGGGTTTTCTCCACTATTGACACTTGCTGGTAGGTCCTGCTGCATGGACGTCTGAACTTTGCGTACTTGGTATTGTGAAACGCCGAATGTTGGCGTGCAGCAAGCAAAGCTTGTCTTCTTGTGACATACAGCCTCACGCCGAGAAGCAAGAACAAAATCTGCTGTATCCATTGTTGTTTATGATGTTGTTTTCTTCTTCACGCGAGAATGACGTCGATCGCTACTTTCCGGCTACACCACGCCTATCAAGTAAAGGTACTGTTGGCGGTGGAAACCTGATCAGGGTGTACCGTTCCAAACCGTACCGAACTGTACTGAACTGAACCGTACCACTCAGTGGAAACGAGCCATTAGTGTACTCAACTGTTCTATTTTGAGACACCATGAAATATGAACTAAAATGTGCTTTTACTATCTATATTTAAAAATGTATTTAGTTAACACTAATAGTACATTTAAACCCATGCATAGTGTACTACAAGTGGTAACTAAATATATTTTTTAAATACAGAGATAGTATATTAAAAACACATTTTAGTTCATATTTCATGGTGTCTCAAAATAACACAGTTGAATACACTTGGATGTTCTTAAGATTATCTTAAAAAGTAAAGAAGATTTTTTTCTAGTATATTAAGTACAAAATTAGTGTGTGAAAATAGAGTACTTTAAATACATTATAGAAGTGCACTTTTTTTTTCACCTAGGTTTTCACATTTGGCTCCTAAACTCTGGAATAGAATTCCTGATAATGTTCTGGGATCAGACACACTCCCAGTTTACATATAGATTAATGACACATTTCTTTAGCCACAAGCATTTACATAATGCATCTCATAACCTTGCACTCCAGTTATATCAGACCAAAAGCATGTGACTATGTATTACTTGAAAAGTTATGAACAGCAGCTAATTATCTTCCGTTTGCTTTTCTGTTTCTACCCCGGGATGCCTTAAGACATAAAACAAATTTCACAAACATTTCATGAACAGAAATGGAATAATAAATGGGGGTATCAGGTACAGGATCTCCATATCAGCTGACAGTTAAGCATTTCCAGCAATCTTTGGAATGGTGGAAGACAAGACAAAATGTTGCGTGTGATCAGCTCCAGTCTTGCGGGGTTATCTATTTTTCCAAGACGTTCACATTAGAACAAACACAAATGTCAAAAAAATACACTGTGTCACAATAAATCTTCACTATTTCTGTCTCTTTCTTGCAATTACACAGCGTTTTCATGAAGATCTGTCCATCAGCCAATCACTGTGTTACTTGTTTGCATATTCAAAATGCTGTTCAGTGTTACATGACTTACTGTGCTTTCACTCAATTCAAATCATAGACTGTAAAAAAGATGGATGACAGGCTATTCCATTGTAGAAAGTGAAGCCGCCAGTGTGCCAATATGGCGCTGACATCTTGAGTCTCAAGTCTGCGCATAGTGAACTTGGAGCCCAAGTCTGTGCAGTAGTGAGCACGAAGTGGAGTGGATTTCTCTCCACACCAGTCTTGCTGGGTTATGATGGTCAATGCAGCAGACCCATAGCAACACACTGCACTCACATAGTGCCCTATACTGGTCTGGCAGAACCACTATTCCTTCAATGTATTTTCACATACAGAGACAATATTAAATTCATCAGTTGTGACAAACCAACAATTGGGGCATCACGCATCTCATCTTCATGGACCGCACCAGATTTGCCAGTTTTTGCTGTGTGATGTTACCTCACTCTTCCATTAAGGCACTTGCAATT
Source organism: Elopichthys bambusa (assembly GCA_037101425.1). Classification (NCBI taxonomy): domain Eukaryota; kingdom Metazoa; phylum Chordata; class Actinopteri; order Cypriniformes; family Xenocyprididae; genus Elopichthys; species Elopichthys bambusa. Next base: position 18,487,314 of record CM074449.1, read on the forward strand.
TCTCAAACACATGGGGGAACAGATGGTTACACTGCAAAGACGATCAGCTGTCCTTCCTGCCTGCCTGTAGCACTGTTTAAGGCAGCTTACATTATGGACATTGCAGATTGCTCTGGCCACATCTGCAGTCCTCATGCCTTCATGCAGCTGGACTATGACATCTTAATGCAGGTGAGGAGGGACCCTGGGCATCTTTCTTCTGGTGTTTTTCAGTCAGTAGAAAAGTCTCTTTGGTGTGCTAAGTTATTGTAACTGTGACCTTAAATCAGGGTTCCCACTCTTTCATGAACACCAGATTCAAGGACTTTCAAGGACTTTTTAAATCACCGTTTATTTTATATCAAGCACCTATCAAATTCAAATCCCAGCATATGGAGCATCGTGAAAGACCTCTTACAGTATACTTAACATTTTAACCCTCCTATTGCATTTGCATCAATTTTAACCCAGAAGAGGTACAGAATTGTACATTAATTTTGGAAATATATTAAAACCGTTTGCAGCTTCCTTATCTCTAATGTTAACAATCTTTCCACACTAGTTTTGGTTTTCATTTTTTATGAATCATTATTTGAGAAAAAGCATTATAATATAGAGAGAATATTGTAAAAATAAAATTTACAATTGATGGAAAAATGATGTGGGTTATAAGGATTATATGGATCGTAATTGTGGCTTATAAAGTCAGAATCAGTATATTATAGATAAAAGCTTGCAATTCTGAGAAAAAAAAAGTCAGAATTGAGAGATATAAATGAGCACTTCTGAGAAAAAAATCTAATTGCAATTTATATATCACAATTCTGACTTTATAAGACACAATTGCAGCTTTATAATCACGCAATTTTGACTTTTTAACTCGCAATTGTGAATTTAGGGTAGAGTGGGGGAAAACGCCCCCTTGGGGGAAACTAACTCTAATATGCATAATATTCTTATTAATATGAAGGGGTGGGCGATATGGCAAACATATCACAATTCATCATTTGATCACAAATCTTTTTCATGTTGGTTTTACTATTTTGCCAGTGACTGAGCCTTACAAGGTAACAAAATATAAAAGAAAAAAAAAGAATGACAGACTTTCAGCCCAAAGTGGATAAAGATAAAAATACTAATTTGGTTTCTTGTTAAAGCTACTGTATTGAAAAAAAAAAAAAAAAAAAAAAGGAGGAGGAAATTCTGTCATTATTTACTCACCGTAGAAGTTGTTTTAAACCCAAAGTTTTTTTGAAGAATGTGGGTAACCAAACAGTTGCTGGTCCCCAGTGAGTTCCATAGTAGGAAAGAAAATACAGGTTCGGATCAACTTTAGAGTGACAGAATTTTCATTTTTGATTGAACTATCCCTTTAAGGACAAGTCACAGCATGTGTTCTCTGTCCCTTTAAGGCTCATGCGCGCATCTAATATATTGACACGCATTCGATTTTCTTTCAACTGCTTACTATCATTTTACACTTAACCGATGGTGTAAACCTTGTGTGTATGTGACAGTATTAACAGAGTAAGGATGAAATATATATTAATCTTTAAGAAAGTACACTGGCTAGGTTCTTAATTCCATCTACAGCATGTCTAAAACTTATTAAAAGTGATTATTATAATGATGTTCTCTGAGCAAAAAATAATTTAAATATGACCTATGAACACACAAACACACAAATATCTATATGTAATATAAACCCACCCATTGTATAAATAATATAAACTAACTGGACAAAACTGTTGAAAGAGGATGCCCACTTCATAACCCCAAAGACATGTCCATGCTCACTCAGCTCACAACTAGTCTCGGTAAGGGATGAATGAGGCAACTCATCTTGTGATTAAATTGTGCTTAAGTATACAGTTTTTTTCACTAGGGTAGTAATTATTGCCAGTGTGTGACAGTTGATATTAATTATTCATGCCCCAGTGCTGGGAAGAGGGTAAACTATAAAACATATTTTCTGACATTTCTCATAGGAAACATTAATTATATTAAACCATTTAAAACCATATAAATGAGGTAAACATTTTGTTGGCACATCTTTTATTATGTAAATGAAAAAAGCCTGTTTCCATTTTCACCAAAATAAAAAAAAAAAAAATTACATTGATGATGGTGAATAAAACCTAGACCAAGAACGGGTGTTCTGTTATGTTTTAGACAGACAGCAACTGTTCAAAAAATCTGCTGAAAGGCAAATTGACCTTATAATGTCCTTTTTCCTCGTCCTTTTTCCATTACGACAGGGGAAAGGATATAAATAGCCATTAGGGTTTTGACCAAGCACTTGCCTGTGCCAACACTCGCCCAGTAAAACAGTTTGGCCCAGGGCATCCCACATCCCGGAATGGCAGGACAGCAGGCCGGACCTCTGGAAAGGTTTCAGCCATCTTACTGTCCCTCTAATGTCCTGCCAGCCAACCAACACACTGGATATAACAGACAGTCTGGCCACAGACAATGACAACAGTCATGTCACAAAGACATCTGGGCCCACCAAATCACAATGCAAAACTTGAATAAAATATGAATCAAAAAAACTGTCTACACCCCTCCTCTTTACCTAGTTCTTTAATAATAGGTGTAAATTACACTAGAAGTGATATAGATAAAAGCTGATATCTGAACTGCCTTTTAATTTCCAAACCAGAAGCTCTTTGCATAATCACTATTATCTGCCATTAGCTATGACTATTAGCTGCCATGTTGCCAGCATGCAAATTATACAATGACTTTCTAGGAGGTCTAATGTTTTACAGTTTTTTTTTATTCGCTTTGGTAATATTTTCAAAACTCTTAGTACAAAACTCCAAACTGCACACTTGTAACACAGCTAGTCATTCTTTCAAAACCTGATCTCATGCTTTCATTCTAGTTGAACAAATTTTCATTCTACATAATCACGGTTTTAAAACATAAGATCATTGTGATATGTAATGAGAACATAGGTTTAATCACCGAAACACAATAGTATGTTCTTCTTACAGTTTAGTACTTTTAACAATCATTTACTTCAATAAGAAACAATGCAAGATACACGTTTCAAATCACCCTTGTTGCTGAAATAATTACAGTAACACAGGCTACAGATGCCACATTAGAAAATAAACTTACATTACCTAAATTACATAACTGACATAAAATCCATAATGTTTGTACTATATTATAGAAAAGAGATGCAAATAAAAAATTTGAGAGTATATGCTTTATGAAAGGCAGTTACTGTGAATGAAACATTTATATAGATGAAACATTTATTTTGTGTTGTGAAAAGGATACTTTGTGATTTTGTGTATTGTACTAACACAATTAAAAAATATGCTGAAATGTTTGAAAAAAAGTGCATATTTGGTGATCTGTTGTGATATTAGTACTAAGAGTTTTAAAAATGTACCAATTGCTTGTAAAAATTGCACCAAAGTAATTAAAAAAAAAAAAAAAAACAGAAAAGATTTTCTGTTAGGGTCTATTTTGATCAACCCAAATTGTCTTTTGCACAGTGCAGTTAGCCGAATGTTAACTATATATTACTAAAATGTAAGGTCTTTTTTTCTTTCCCTGTATTAAAAAACCTTGTGACATATTTGTGATAATAAATTAATAAATTATGATGTGTTTATGTTTTTCAGTTCTCAGTCCAATGATAAGTCAAGTACAATGAAAAGTAGCCTACTTGAGAAGCCTACTGTTGCTATCATGACCTCAGTGCGGTCTCCAAGCCTAAACCTAACCATAAAGCCCAACTCCTTAACCCAATGATTCCAACAGCAAAAATCCTTATAAAAGTCCTATGTTTTTGTATAACCATACAATTCTAACTTCTTGTACAAGAGTGCGTTAGTTACCTCCTCAGGTGAATGTGAGTGTCTATATACTGCCCTGACTAACATGTAATCAAACTTTTGTGATTACTGAAATGTTTGAAACACTTATTGAAATATATAGCACTGTTCTAAAGTTGAGGTTGTTAAGATTCCCTTTCGAAAGGGAACTTAACACTGCGTTTGACACTCTATGGGGAACGCCTCCTCATGAACCGGTGTCTGAAATCAATTATCAAATCACGACAATCCTATTGGCCGGCGACAGCTTATGACGTCATCATTGCGTGACCTGGAAGTATATAAGGAGCGCCTAGAGAAGCAGTCAGTTCTTTTCGTCTTCAGGGACTGTTTTGTTTGAAAGCAAGCGATATCAAACCGGTACTAAGGTAAGACAAATGATGTCTGACAAATGTTTCAGGAAGTGTGTGCATCTGTGTCCCCATAAGACATCTGATCACACACATAACTTATAACGTTGTCTTTATGAGAACAAAAGAGCATGTACAGGCAGTTCTTGTGGGATCTGTCTGTTTTTATTGTGAGTATGTTTTACTTGTAAAAATGCTCCACCCCTCTTCTGGTCTTTTCCTTGAGAGGAGAAGGACTGGCAGCTGCACCTAATGGTTCAGGTCTTACTATTACTTACTTATCTAACACTTTACACTTACTTACTTATCTAACAATTGCTCTTCTTGTTCTAAGCCAAACAAGAGAGCAGGAGATGGCTGATGAGGATGAAGATGGTGAGCCTCCTGAATCCTCAAAGCCACCCTGTCCCCGCGTATATACAGCTGTTTGAGATTATGGAACACACCTCTGGCAGACTGCAGCTGCTATTGGAGCAGATTAAAAAAGAAACCGCTTGTGGATTGTTCGACGAACAGTTCCTTTTTGGCCATGATCCTCCAGCCACTGTAAGCTTTCCATTCCTTCTTGATCTTCATACTGAGATCGAGAAAGCATGGAAGAACCTGTATTCAGCTCGCATTTTTTTTAACATCAGCAGGTTAATTTGCTGGTGTTGATGGAGTGAGTATGGGTACGCGTTGATGCCTCCTACTGACGAGATGGGTGCAACTATTTCGTGATATAGGCAGGCTCCAATGCTCTATACGTGGCAGCAGGTCAAGCTGGTGTTGCTTTACACACAATGTCTGTTTGTAAACATATCAGTTGGGCCTCTCTCTTTATGTTTATAAAAACCTCGGTTTTCTGTATAGAATGCAATTTAAGGGTCCTGAAGTTTCATTAGGTTGGCTGGAACGATATATTATTAAGGGTAGTACTTTTAGTCCCCTTTATGGATGTGTTGGCTTCATTCTTTGCAGAATTCTCTGAAGACAGTGAAGCTACCGTTTATATGTATTAAGATGTGTTTTGTTAGCCACCTTATGGTAAATTAGCTTTTTCCTCTGATAAACGCTAGAGTTTTGAGATTAGCTTTCACTAACTTCAGATAGATCTATGTTCAGCGTCGGCCTTACAGGCCGCCTGACATTGTGTGCTTGAGTTGAGCTCTGCTCCTCTGAGCTTTATTGTAGAAGTATAGTATTCTCAGAGTTTGCCTCCTCTTAATTGAGAGTCGTTGGTAGAGGCTGTTGAAAGCTCCTGTTCCCCAGGGTTCAATACAGATTGTATCTGTTTTTGGTGAGAAATTCTGTGAAATACCCACCCTGTATTTTTCAAGGTTGGATTAATAGTACTCCCTTGTTATTCAAGGTTGTTGTACTTTATTATTTTAGTTCTGATTCCTGCCCTACACTATGTGAGCTCAGTAACTCTATACTGCCACAGGCTAGTACCTGCCACAGGCTAGTGTGTTCTGGAGTAGTAGGCCTGACTTTGGCCTCCTTAAGATTATGGTGACGTAGTTTGTACTCCCCTTGCTGAAAGGGTAAAAAGTGTTTTTACTGAGTATATTGCCTGTTGGAATGTATAAGCTCAGGCTGAGTTTAATAAAGTTAATCTCACTACATAGTTTGGTTTTCATATATGGCTCCCTTAGAGCTTGAACACTGCCACAATCTGACACTCGTGTTGTTTGAAGTAGAAGGCTCCGCTTGGGCCTCCTTCAGAGCACAATAGCTTGTTGTATTACAAGGCTTGTTGGTAGGTGTTTTAGTTAGAGTTTGCTCACTTGGAAACTAGCACTGCCACAGGTTATGCCTGTGATTGTTTGAAGTAGTAGGCCTGTTTTTTGGCCTCCCTCAGAACATGGTAGCGTAATATTCTTTGTACTCCCGTTACTTTAAGGGTTAAAGGTGTTTTACTGAGTACATTGCCCTGTTTGGGCCTCCTTCAGAGCATGATGGCGTAAGTTTGTACTCCTCTTGCCTACACAGCCTCCTCAGTACAAATAATCAAGCGATGAGTAGATCCTAGGATTGAGCAGAGTTTTACTCCCCTCACTGGTAAGGGTAAGCGCTAAGCTGAGTCCTGCTCTCCAGGATGCCCGTCTCTACGATCTGGTCTGAGTTGGTTACTGACTCTTTGCAGTCCCTCTTGGATATCTTCTCTGAAGAATGTGAATTAAGACTCTGTGATCAGACAGGTTGTTGGCCAAGACTAAGTTTCTGCTAGACCAGGTTGGCCTCCCTGGTGGCAATCAGGGTCGAGTACGTTCCCCTGACAAGTGACTGGCTAGGGTTCCCTCAGGCCCCCTGGCTACATTCCCTTAAAGGTACCCTCTTTTCTTTGAAAAAGAAGCTTGGTTCCAGAAGCCTTTGAGCGGCCTTGGTAGGCTTTCTGTGGAAGGCCTCTTTGAGGCTTATAACTTGGGCTGTTGGCCATAGGGAATTGTGTCCAATTGTGTCCTATCCGGCTGTCGCCGGCCAATAGGATTGTCGTGATTTGATAATTGTTTTCAGACACCGGTTCACGAGGAGGCGTTCCGCATAGCGTGTCAAACGCAGTGTCTCCTTCCCTGTTCTCAGGGAACCATGGTTACATACGTAACCTGAGACCTTTTTTATGTTTTTGAAAGAAGTCTCTTATTGTCATATTTTCAGTTTGTTTGGACTTTCAGTTTGGTTTGATTTTCAAGTCCGGTCTTCCTTTGTTTATTTTCCCGAAAAACGATTAGCTTGCAAAAGTAGTTTTTTTTTTTTTTTTACATAATTGTGAATATTTAAAGAATGATTTGATTGATAGCAGTGGTTCTTGCGGGAAAATTGTTCAGCATGAGGAGATCAATCAAATGAAATGAATACTGTGTGTATGTGTGAAATACCATGTGATTACAGAGGTGTAAAACTTGTTAGCTCTACATAGTGGCTGATTTCTTTCAATTTTTACAGACCTCTAGGACGACGAGTCGAACATACCCACCGAGTTTTGTTCTGATTGGCCTCTGTTAACCTTGTCTAATAGGTGCTCAAATTTCATTGGCCGTTAGAGGCCATGTTTTTGCCAATGTCCTCAGATATGCCAATATGCCATATGCCAATGTCCTCATAGACAATTATGGCACCTTGACCATGACACTGCATGCCAATTTTCAAGTCAATTGGTCTTACAGTTGCATAGTTATAGCTGTTTTCATGTTTTTTTTTTTTTGTTGTTTTTTTTGTAGTGCCACAAAATGGCCAGTTGCCGTGTCCTTTTTCACATGACCAGAGAATGAGCTCTTACATAGGTGTGCTGAGAAAAGATCTCATTCTGTTCACAAGTTATAGCTATTTTAGTAAAAATCGCTCCACCCATATCAAACGTTTTGGCAGCCCTTACGGACCGTGAATCGAAATTTTAACTTGTTTTTGATAATTATTGACAATCAGTTTTTCAAAAAATCCAAAATACCTGTAAATTTCATTAAGCCTCCCAGCCTGACCCCTGTATGAACTGATCAATCAAAAAACAGTGACTGCAGAAATTGCAGGAATGTAAGAATGTTGCAAGTGCCAGACTAGGGGCAGTGACAGCAGTCTGTTCTGACTCAGAATCCATGCAGAGAACGGAAGGCTGAAGCATGTTCTGAGCTATACCTTTGTCACAGCAGAAAAAGAGAGCAAGAGAGCGAGAGCGAGAGGATGGGAGGAATGAGGACAGATGCCAGCTCCTCCTTCACTCATCTGTATTCATGAAGGACAGCAGAAAGCGTTGTGTTGCTTATGGATAGAAAGAGCACATGCAGTGAAGGCTGCAGCTGGGATTTTTGGGTAATGTTGTATTATTATAAATGTGCGTATTTAAACCGAACATAATGGCTTATTCAACAAGCAGATAACATTTCATTGAATCTTTAAGGATTTTTAATCTTAAATGTCTAAATATTAATCTAATGTTACTAACAATAAAATAGTGAGAACAAAGTAGCACAGATTAGTGTGTGCAATAAAAGACTAATAGACTAATAGAAAATGCCAAAGGACCTCATTTTACAGAAGTCCCAACTATAAAATCTCTACCCCACTTTATCTAAAATCCTAATTAGGTTTTGCATTATCATTTAAATATTGCTCCGAGTCCTGTCCCTTAACCTCATTTTAATAACATTAAAAGTTTCTTTCAAGGACATGTCTGTAATGACCCAAAGTACTTTAATGAAAGTTCTGACAGCTGATTAGGCACCCTCATTAAAGACAGAGAGAATTATGTCAATAATTCATACAACTATAATTTCATACATCCATTACCACATCCATATCTTTGCAGAAGCTGAATTCACGCACTTTAGCGTGCATTTTATTGTCCATCAACTGGCATCAAAACTGTTTGGTTACCAACATTCTGCAAAATATTATTTTGTGCTCCATACATTACATGAGGGTGAGTAAATGATGACAGAATTTTCAGTTTGGGGTGAATTGTCCCTTTAAACCATATTGAGGAACTGAAATTGTATTTTGCACACTCACAATAATCAACACAACATCAATGAATATTTCTAAACTCTTACAAATATTATAAAAAAAATAAAGCTGCAAGCAGCAATTATTGGGATTCAAGCGCTTTAAGGCCTTTAATATATTCTATAAAAGATAGAATACAGAAAAGGCCTGTATTCTATAAAAAAAATGTAAAAAATGTTTTCTTTAGGAAGCCTGTAGTGTATAGATGGAAAACTTCTCAGGTTATGTATGTAACCATGGTTCCCTGAGAACAGGGAACGAGACACTGCGTTTGACATGCTTTGGGGAACGTCATCACGTGAACCAGTGTCTGAAAGCAATCATCAAATCTCACCAATCCTATTGGCCGGCGACAGCCTATGACGTCATTATAAACACGACCCGGAAGTATAAAGGAGCACCTAGAGAAGCAGTCAGTACCTTATCGTCTGAAGGGACTGTTCAGCAGGCAGCCCTGATACATGGCAGGAAACGCAGTGTCTCGTTCCCTGTTCTCAGGGAACCATGGTTACATACGTAACCTTCTGAAAGGGAACTCTACACTGCGTTTGACATGCTTTGGGGAACGATATACCCACGCCGCCATGCTTGAGGGGAGTGCATGCCAACAAATGACTAGACAAACATCAGAACTAGCAGCTTCAACTGAAGTGCGATAACCACTCTCCAAGGCCGCTCAAAGGCTTCTGGGACCAAACTTTTTTTCTGAAGAAAAGAGGGTACCTCTAAGGGAATGTATCCAGGGGGCCTGAAGGAACCCTAGCCAGTCACTTGTCAGGGGAACAAAGTCAACCCTGAATGCCACCAGGGAGGCCGACCTGGTCTAATTAAAGCAACCTAGTCTTGGCCAACAACCTGTCTGATCACAGAGTCTCAAATCACATCCTTAAGAGAAGATATCCAGTAAGAGTGACTGCAAAAAGGCAGTAACCAACTCAGACCAGAGCATAGAGACGTGCATCCTGGAGAGCAGGATTTAGCGCCTTTTACCCTTACTAAAGAGGGAAGTAACACTTTGCTCAATCCTAGGATCTACTCAGTGCTTGATTATTTGCACTGAGAAGGCTGTGCACTCTAAACATTTACCAGCCTAGGGGCTGATCCTCAATAGGGAGGCCTCAGAGAGGCCTTCAACCACTGACCAGCTTAGGGAGCTAAGTACTATGCAGGACAACCCTCAAACGAGGGGAGTACAGAGCTCAAACTAACAGTTAACCGTACTGGAGGCACAAACCATGGAGGCCCAGGAAGGGGCCTACAACATGACATAAATTCTACAAAGTGTAGAAATATATCACAGCAGCCTTGCGAAAAGCCAACATGTGAAACTACATGTTCAATCTGCTTAAGAACACCATATGTGGTGGGGGAAAGCTTAAAGGGTGGCTTGTGAAGGCTACACACCTAGAATAGCTCGCTTGCTGATAAGCAAGATCCCACAAACATGTAACTCGTTCAGAATGAAAACGAGTCAAACTAGCAGACAAGACTGTAGAGTGCCCACATAACAGTCAACCTTAACACACTCCGACAAGAAGTGTACTCAGTAAAACACTTTTTACTCTTTAAGCAAGAGGAGTACAACATACGCCATCACGCTCTGCAGGAGGCCCAAAGAAGGGCCTTCGACTTCCAGAAAGACACGTAGCGTCAGCCAGTGGCGGAATCAAATAAACCAAACATACCACCCTGTAATGTACTCAGTAAAAGAACTTTTATTCTTTAAGCAAGAGGAGTACAAACCTACACCATCATGTTCTTAAAGGAGGCCCAAACAGGGCCTGCGACTCAGAAAGGCACGTGGCGGCAGCTAGTGGCATTCTCCAAGCTCTAAGGAAGCCATAATTAGAACCAAACTATCCAGTGAGGTTAACTATTTAGCTCAACCTGAGCATGACTCTATTTAACACATTCTAATAGGCAATGTACTCAGTAAAGCACTAAAATCTCTTTTAGTAAGAGGAGTACAACTATGCCAACATGCTCCAAAAGAGGCCCAAACAGGGCCTACTTCTCCAGAAAGACACAGGTGTCAGCCAGTGGCAATGTTAAAATAAACCAAACATACCACCATGCAATGTACTCAGTAAAATAACTTTTTACTCTTTAAGCAAGAGGAGTACAAACTTGCGCCATAATGTTCTTGAAGGAGGCCCAAACGGGGCCTGTGACTCAGAAAGACACGTGGTGTCAGCTAGTGGCAGTAACTACACTCTAAGGAAGCTAAACATAGAACCAAAAATAACCAGTGAGATTAACTATTTAGCTCAACCTGAGCCTGATTTTATTCAACACATTCCAACAGGCAATGTACCCAGAAAAACTCTTTAAGCAAGAGGAGTACAAACTACGCCAACGTGCTCCGAAAGAGGCCCAAATGGGGCCTACTATTCCAGAAAGACACGGGCGTCAGCCAGAGGCAGTGTCTAAGCTCTAAGGAAGCGTAATCTGAGAACCAAACTACCAAGTGAGGTTACCTAGTTTAACTCAACCGGAGTTTAAAATCTACACATTCCAACAGGCAATGTACTCAGTAAAAACACTTTTTAACCCTTACAGTAAGGGGAGTACAAAGAATATATGCTGCCATTGTCTGAAGGAGGCCAAAAAACGGCCTACTACCTCAAATAATCACGGGCATAAACCGGTGGCAGTGCCAGTATGCTAAGTGAGCAAAAAACTCTGACTAAACTACCAACAAAACTTGTGATACAACAAGCTATTGTGCTCTGAAGGAGGCGCAAACAAAGCCTACTACCCTAAACAACACAATCAGCATCTTGTGGCAGTGTTTAAACTCTAAAGGGAGTCATATAAGAACCAAACTAAATAGTGAGGTTCACAAACAAACTCAACCTGAGCTATGCATTACAACAGGCCATGTACTCAGTAAAAACACACTTTTTACTCTAAATAGCAAGGGGAGTACAACCTAGTCACCATGCTCTGAACAAGGCTAGCACAAAGCCTACTACTACAGAAAACAGGTGCTAACCTGTGGCAGCAATAGTGTTAAAGGCTCACACTGTGCAGGGCAAAAAAGAACTATAGGATTAACAACCCTGACAAACAGGGGAATGCTTCACTTTTCATTCATACTACCCTGAAATGTGAAAATGGGGCCACAGCAACACTAGTATTCTTTATTCACATAGTGATAAGGGGCCTACCCACCAAGGAAGATTTAGTAATAGCCTGCTACCCTAGCTGCTATCTATCCTGCACCTACACCAAAGGGGTAATGGGCTTCTGCCCGACAACTCTGATAAGAGGAGGCCAGAACTAGGAAAACTACACACTCCTGACACTTCTGTATATCACCTAAACTCTAGTTGTAGCCTAGGCCAGCTATAGCTGTGGTCCTGTAAGGCCACACCAAAGCATAGATCTGCCTGGGGCTAAAACTCAACCTCTAAAACTCTCAATAGAGAGGAGGCAACTCTGAAATAAACTCTAAAACAAGAGCTCAGAGGAGCGAAAACAACCCAGTCAAACAATGTCAGGAGGCCCGAAGGCCGATGCTTAACATTAAATCTATCCTGAAGTAAAGAGTGCCAATCTCTAAACAAACTCTAGCTATGACCAGAGGTGAAAGCTACTCTACCAAATGGTGGCTGAAAAGGTGGCCATAAAGCCAACACAAAGATAACTAACCTAATGGGAACTTCAGGGCCCAAAAAAACCCCCATCTAATTCTTTTACACACCCAGGAAAAGCTATACTGGAAAACTACGGTCCTAAGCTTGGTCTATATTTATAAGACATATTGACCGTAGTTTTCCAGTATAGCTTTTCCTGGGTCGAAGACCAGAAACTCCCATCACGGAAGGGATGGAATCCATAGTACTTTTAAGCCCAAAAGAGCCTCTTCACTATCAAGCCAGAAGGCGAGCCATCAGAGAAATATCCATCATGGGCCCAACCCTCAGCCTGACTGTAAGAAGCACCTGAGCGTGTTTCAAAAAATGTTCCACTATTCACTACACAGGAGTTGGAAAAAGAGAGGAGAGAGTAGATGAAACTACCCTCACAGAGAGGAAATCAATCACCGACGCTGCTCAGATCCTGCTTCTTCCTGGAGTCCCGTCTTCTCTGGGACCTACTCCGAGGAAGAGGAGGTGCGCGAGAAGTAACACTGGACCTCTGGCCCTGTCTCCGATCCTCGAATTGGGACAGGCCAGGACCTCCCGTCTGTCTGGGCCCAGGTTCAGATCTGAGCGGGATGCAGGTCTTAAACGCTGCCTAGCGCGCTTTCGCCTCTCTGAACTTCCCCACCACCGCCTTGATGGAGGTACCAAAAAGTTCAGAGGGCGAAACCGGCACATCAAGAAGAAAGCCCTTTTCTTTCTCCCCGATGTCAGCCATGTTCAACCACAGGTGTCTCTCCGTGGCCACCATTGCTGCCATAGATCTACCAACCGAGGCAGCAGTTTGTCTAGTGGTTCAGAGAGCCAGATTCATAGTGCGGCGCAGCTCTTCTACCGCCTTAGGGGACAGACCCTGCCCCTGATCTAGATCCTTCAGCAAATCAGCCTGGTAGGCCTATAACACCCCCATGCTGCCGCGTATGCCCTGGCATTCAAGGGAGAGGTTACTTTAAGGGGCTTGGAAGGCTGGACCGGAGCTTTCAGTGTCAGAGCCTGCCCTGTGATGAGATAGTTCGCAAACGTCTCATCAATAGGGTGCATCAACACATACCCATGCTGGCTTAATCCCTCAATATCAGCGAAATTAGCTCGCTGATGCCAGTGAATATGAGCTGAGTATGGGTTCTTCCATGCCTTCTCGATCTCAACGTGAAGATCAAGAAGGAATGGAAGGCTCACGGGGGCTGTTGTGTTATGGCCAGAAAGGCCGTCCACATGCGCTTCCTTTCTTAACGTGCTCCCAAGGCAGCTGCAACCTGCCAGAAGCACATTCCATAACTTCAAGCAGCTCCGCATACGCAGAGCAGGGAGGCTTTGAAGTCTCAGCAGGCTCACCTGCTTCCTCTCCAATAACCATCTCCTGCTCTCTTGGGCTTGACGCCAGAAGAGCACTCGTTGCTGGATCTGATGATGTCAATGAAAGAACATCATCATCATCCAGCAGCTCACCCCCGTCAGCCACTGGGGATTTAAGAGAGATTTACACCTCTCTCAAACTCCTCTGCGAGCTCCACCTGAGAGCCCCATGATTTCAGCCGCCGCTCACAGTTTGCACAGACAGCGCCCTCAAGCACTGTCCGTGCATGCTCTTCTCCCAGACAGAAAACGCACAGATCACCGGGTGCCAAATATCTGGGACATGGATCCACACACTTCCTAAAACGTTTGTCAGACATAGTAATTCCTTACCAGATTCAAAGTAATCGCAAACAGACAAAAACAGTCCCTGAAGATGATGAGATACTGACTGCTTCTCTAGGCACTCCTTTATACTTCCGGGTTGCATCTATAATGACGTCATAGGCTGTCGCCTTTCGAAAGGGAACAACATTTATAGTCAATGCAGGCAATTTACTAAGGAAATATTTCAAAGCTTTTTAACAGTTATTGGGGTTGAGCCAAAAACCTAGGACTAGTTCGCAAAAGTAGGTTTTTGAAATAATCACCAATATTTACAATTAACAATTTGATTGACAGCAGTGGTCCTAGAGGCAAAGTTGCTCAGAATGATGAGTTCTACCATAATGGTATAAATGTTGTGGGCCTATGCGAAAAATTGAGTGATATACAATCCTTTACTCACATGAAAAATGCGTGAATTTCTCACATGCCTCTAGGGTCATGCCTCAAGCAGGCCCAGCGAGTTTCATTCCTCCGTTAACCTTGTCTGATAGCCGTTAGAACTACATTGGCTGACGGCGGCCATGTTTTGCGAGATGCGTGAATGTACTTGGACAAAGACACCACATGTCAGTTTTCAAGTCAATCACACTGACTGTTGCATAGCTATAGCCAGTTTTGAAAAGTATGGCAATTTTATTTTCTTTTTTTTAGGTGAACTATCGCTTTAAGAACTGACATCCTAGGAGTCATTTAGACTTAAAACAGACATGTTCTATCATGAATCTGTAAACATAAATCTATGAATTTTACATGCATTCAGTCTCACTCTCTGTGCCTGTATGTGCATGTTGGATGATTTAAAGCACTGTCATGGGTGGAATCGCAGGAGAAGATGGCGCAGATGGATAAGGCTCTGCACTATTTCATCCTGACTGACCCAACAGTATGCCACTTTTCTGCTCTTGCAGACAAAGCAAGATATCACAGCTGAGACAGCTGATGTCCTGCCTGTGGCAAATGTTGCGTGAAATAACACACAAGATCACACTCACTCAGGTGTGTGAATGGTCTGAGGGTGGGTGCAATTTTTCAAATGGTTTTTAAAAAAAAGACCACACTACCTAGGTCACAATGCAACGGATGTAGCAACAGATCTTTTTTTCCTTTATTGCGACGAACATCTGAATATATCGGATTCAAGAATCAAAAAAGATTCTATGCATCGGTTGTTGATTGGATTTTGTGATGTGGACGCTGCTTTCAACAAAGGAGACCGATTAACGTGATTTTACAGGGGCGGGTTTATGCAAATTAAATGATTGGAGAAGAACTGCATATGTTACCTGAGAGAGAAGTCTGTCATTTTCACCTGAAGGTCCAGTTTTTACATTTTGATTAAACATTACAAAAATAAAAAGTAATTAAAAAAAGAATGAAGAAAAAGAAACATACACAGATAATTTGTTCACAATAAGATCTATAAAATGCATTTAAAATAGATACAGTGAATGTAAATTTTATGCCAACTTTAAAGACCGTTCTATAATATGTTTTTTTTTTCATTACATAAATATGACATCAGTGTTTATATAATCATGTCAGTAAGTAATCTAATCTAATCTTAAGCAATATCACACGTCGGCCTCATGCATATAGCTGATTCACAGCAGTGTTCATATATACACCAACAACACACTAGTGAATGGTTTATTTTGTAATACAGTTCAAAAAATAAGAAGATAATACTGAGTAGTAATGCTGATCCAATACTCTGTATCAGACCATTACAGACCTTTTTGTCGGATCCAGTATCGGTCTGACTCAAACGGGACAGATACAAATCTGATACTGTGCATTATGGTTGTTACTGTTAAGCTCAAAAAAGGAGCATAAAAAAGTAGTATATGTATTATAAAAGCACCATGTTCCAGGTCATTTAATAACTTTATTTGAGGAACAGACTGTAACGTCACGCCAGCAGAGGGAGCCCTCTCCCGAGTATTGACTGTGTGCCGCTCCCTCTGCTTCATGAGATACTTCCCGTTTGTGGGACATTTAAACATGGCTCGGCTATCAGGCCATTGCGAAGTATTGCCAGTTTACCTGCCTTACCGAGCGTTTGTTTATCATTGTCTTGCTTATCTTGTGTATGACCATTGCCTGTTTAGTTCTGTTTTTTGCCTCTTGAATTACCCCTTTGATCTTTTGCTTGGATTGGGCTGCCTTATTGTGTATTTACCTCTGCCTGCCTCTCGTTTATGCTATCTGCCTGCCGACTTGTTTGCTGTGGACTTTATCAAACAACTGCATATGGATTCTAACGCCGCCTCTGCCTCATTACATAATACTTCGCCCTCGATGAATGCAGCAGACGTTTCTAATCTACAGGCTGTGTTCGCTTATCAAAGCGACATCCTCAAGGAATACCAAGAACAACTGGGCAAAGCACAAGCGGCTAACAAATATCTCATGCAGTATCTACGTTCGCTACCATCTACTATGCCAAAGAAGGTAAGCTTTGCTTTACCCGATAAATTCAATGGTTCAGCAGAGCAATGTAAAGGATTTCTCCGACAAGTGGAAATCTTTTTCAAACACAGAGGGGACGATTTTCATTCTGATGAGAAGAAATGTGCGTTTCTCATGTCACTGTTAACTGGCAAAGCGATCGAGTGGGCCACGGCAGTCTGGGAAATGGATCAATTGTTTCAAACATCCTATATATATTTTGTTCAACAACTCAGAGACGTGTTTGAATATCCAGCGGGAGGCAAGGATGTTTCAACACAACTCATGCAGTTAACTCAAGGCCACTGATCAGCCACTGATTACACCATTGAATTCAGAACACTCGCAGCTCAGAGTGGTTGGAATGACGTTGCACTCAAGGCCGTGTTTCAACGTAGTTTTGAATGTTGAGCTACAGGCAGAGCTTGCGTGCAAGGGAGTAAACCATTCTTTCTCAGAATATGTGACGCTGGCAATCAAGATTGGTAATCTCATGCAGAATAACCTTGCTAAATCCAAGTTGCCATTCATGAGAACCATTTCAACCCACCAAACGCCCCAGATACCCAACCCAATCCTACCTACTGCTCAGATTACGCAATGGTCACAATTCTGCTATACCCACTGTCTAAACGCCTTAGTTACCAAGCCTTGTTTAACCACAAGTATTGAAAGTCCTGAATCCAAACCAGTCACCATTCCATCGTGTTACCAAGAATTGCAAGAAGTCTTCAGCAAGACCAAAGCAACCCTTCTTCCACCTCATCGTTCCTGGGATTGTGCCATAGACCTCCTGCCCAATGCAATGCCTCCCAAAAGTAAGATCTATCCCCTTTCACGTCCAGAAACTCAGGCAATGGAAGACTACATAGAAGAAGCCCTCAGTTCTGGTTTCATTCGTCCATCTACTTCCCCAGCGGCTGCAGGTTTCTTCTTTGTGGAAAAGAAGGATGGAGGAGGTTTGAACAATGTCACAGTTAAATTCCGTTATCCACTACCATTAGTACCTGCAGCCCTAGAACAGCTCAGGGAGGCAACAATTTACACCAAGTTAGACCTCAGGAGCACCTACAACCTCATCAGAATCAGAGAAGGTGATGAGTGGAAGACAGCATTTCTGACCACCAGTGGCACTATGAATACCAGGTTATGCCGCATGGGCTGGCAATGCACCGGCAGTCTTTCAGTCATTCATCAATGAGATATTCAGGGACGTCTTGAACAAGTATGTAGTGGCATACATTGATGACATCCTTATATACTCCAAGTCAGAAAGTGAACACAAGGATCATGTCAAGACTGTGTTATCAAGATTGTTGGAGAATCAACTTTATGTGAAAGCTGAGAAGTGTGAATTCCATGTCAAGCTAACCTCATTCCTGGGATACAACGGCAGCCATCAAGGTGCAGAAATGGACAATTCCAAGATTACAGCAGTTACTGAATAGCCCCAACCAACCACAGTCAAGGAACTTCAGCGCTTCTTAGGATTTGCTAATTTCTAGCTAATTTTCTAATTTCTAATGCTTCATTCATAATTAAAGCATTACAGCATCACCACTGACATCCCTGCTGAAAGGTAAACCTTCAAAATTAAAATGGACTGGAAATGCCACCCAAGCCTTCACTGAACTCAAGAACAGCTTCACGACAGCACCCATCCTCAAACATCCAGATCCCAACCTACCGTTTGTCGTAGAAGTCGACGCCTCAGACAGTGGAATTGGTGCGGTACTCTCTCAGCACCACGGACAACCAGGCAAGCTCTAACCATGTGCATATTTTTCCAGAAAACTCACTGATGCAGAACGTAACTATGATGTTGGCAAAAAAGAACTTCTAGCTACGAAAGCTGCAATTGACGAGTGGAGACACTGGCTGGAGGGTTCCACCCACCCATTCCAGGTAATCACAGATCATAAGAATCTTGAATACATCAAGAGTGCCAAAAGACTAAACCCTCGTCAAGCACGCTGGTCGCTTTTCTTCACGAGGTTCCAATTTACTGTAACTTACCGACCTGGCAGCAAAAACAGCAAGGCCGATGCACTACCCAGGCAACACGATCATCTGCAAACAGAATCCACACCTGAAGTCCATCAGTTATCATAGCACCCGTTACATGGGATTAGTCATGCAATGGGTCCATACATCACTCTGCTCAGGCCATCCAGGTATCTCAAGATCACTATCTCACACAAAACTCATTCTGGTGGCCATCCATGAATAAAGATGTGGCTAACTATGTTAAGTCCTGTTCAGTCTGTGCCCAGTCAAAAACACCTAAAGAATTACCGTCTGGTTTGCTGCGACCCTTGCCCATTCCCCAGCGACCCTGGTCACACCTTTCAATAGACTTTGTCACCGATCTACCCCCATTCACAACAATCCTAGTGATCATTGACCGCTTCTCAAAAGCTTGCCATTTAATACTCCTGAAAGGCCTCCCCACTGCCATGGAAACCGCTCAAGCACTTTTCCAACATGTTTTCAGAGTTAATGGCATACCCAAAGATGTTGTTTCAGATAGAGGAACACAATTCACCTCACAAGTATGAGGTCCAACGGTCAAGTGGAGAGATTGAATCAAGAGATTGGCAGGTATCTATGGTCATACTGTGGTTGTGAACAGCATCGCTGGTCTAAGTTTCTACCATGGGCAGAGTATGCACAGAACTCTAAGACATTTATCAACTGGTCTCACCCTATTTCAATGTGTGCTGGGATACCAACCCCCCATGTTCCCGTGGTCAGGAGAATCATCTACGGTACCTGCAGTCGATGACTGGATTCATCGTAGTGAGAGGGTGTGGGACAGTGCTCATGTACGTCTGCAAAGGGCTATCAGGAACCAAGAGATCCAGGCCAATAGGCGACGTCGCCCACATCCTCCCTACCAACCTGGACAAAGGGTCTGGCTCTCCACACGGGACCTCAAGTTGCGGCTACCAAGCAGAAAACTCAGCCCAAGGTATGTAGGCCCTTTTAAAATCAGATAAATGAGGTCACATACCAGTTGGAACTTCCAGCTAATTATCTTGTCTCTCCCTACTTTCATGTTTCCCTCCTCAAACCGGTCCTCCCAGGTGCTGACCCCAACGTTGAGAACCGGGAGCCCCCTCCGCTGCTGGACATTGATGGATCTCCTGCATATGCGGTAAAGGAGACCTGAGGAGAGATCTTGGGTAGCCGCTCACGACATCTTGAATCTATCACTTATCGAGGACTTTCATTGAGCCAGACCCGATTGTCCAGCACCACGACCACGGGGACGATTGGGTCTGGCTCGATGAAAGTTTATTTGAAGTTTTGCTAATTAATATTATGAATGTTGTTTAATTTCTTACAAACTATGAACACCATAATGTACTCAGTACAACATATTGTTGTTAGTAATAAGTTCTGTTATTGTATGGCAGTTTTTTCCTATAAACTACAATAACACTAAAAGGCTGCTGTGACTGTTACAGGAGAGTCTGTTCTCTAAGCAAAAACATGGATGCTGACTATGAAGGGCAGAATCATCATCCAGCCACAACAGCTAACAGACTCTTAGTTGGACCAACTCAATTTAATTGGCCCAAACTGAGTTGGAGCAACGCAATTAAATTGAGTTTTGAGCCAATTAAATTGTCCAACTTGTCCAACCAGTTTAATTGAGTTGGTCCAACTCAGTTTGGGCCAATTTACATGAGTAGTTCCAACTAAATTAAATTGGCCCAAATTGAGTTTGACCTCAGTTTAACTCAATTAAATTGAGTTGGTCCAACTCAATTTGGGCCAATGTAATTGAGTTGATCTAACTCAATTTGATCAAATACAGTTGAAATGAAATCGATACATTCATAAAATGACTTTTTATGCTTGTCAAACTTAAAAATCTATTATAAGCAGTTTCATTCACCATTATACACAATGCATACTCCTGTATACACAGTGTGTCACTCCTGACATTAGCACAATTTTCTGCATAATGGTAACCACAAAATTCTAAAACATTACAGAAACTCCTCAAAATGTCCAATATACTGAACATTAAACATTAACTAACAACATCTTTCCTTTATGTAAAAACACATAAAATAACACTTTAATCCCTAAATTTACTCTCCTAATGCAGTCCCTTGCAAAGCATGCCAGGAACTAGAGATCCACTGCCTACCCTGACAGCAATATAGTGTCGGCCCAGATCTGGCCCACATCTCGTCCACGTGTAATCCACATGTACCAGATGTGGGCCAGATCTGGGCCACATTATGTTGCTGTCAGGGTAATTAGTTATGTCACCTGTTGATCCTTTCCCTGTTCTGCTTTGCCTGAGTTCTGTTTGCTAGTTAGTTATGGTTTTAATTGGATTAAGTTCACCAGTTGTTCATTAAGTTATGTCGTTATCTTTGAAGGCCTATATTTAAGTCATCAGTTTCCCCTGTTCATTTTTCTATGTAGTCAATGTTAAATATGGTTTTGATATACATCTCCATAGTTTCTCCTAGGTGTTGCCTGTTAGATTTGTAACTAAAGTCTAAGCATTGAATCCTCCCTCATGTGTGCTTAATCACAGCCACTCTGTGACGGGTATATACTGTATATTCTAAACTGAATAAAAACAGGGACCCTCTTTAACTACTACAAACATTTAAAATAATAATAAATAATTGATACAATGCACTTACTGTGTACATACATGTTTTTACATAGTATTTTTATTTTTTTTAAAACTTGCATGTAATCACATCTTTAACTAATTTTTGTACTTGTGTAACTACACATTCAATCATTCAAATTACACATTAATTAATTTATTCATTCATTCAATCATTCAAATTATTCATTCATTCAATCATTCAAATTATTCATTCATTCATTCATTCAATCATTCAAATTACTCATTCATTCATTCAATCAATCATTCAAATTACTCATTCTTTTACAGTCACATGGACTTTCAGTTTGTTATCATCTGTCACGTGTTCCTTTGTTCTAGTTTCCCGCCACAATCTGTTACCATGGACACTAATCACATTCATCACAGCTGTTCGTCATTTGAGTTCAATCATCAGTGTATTTAAGTTCCAGTTTCCGTTGAGTATGTTGTCGGGTATTGTTCGTGTTCATGCTGGTGTGCGTTCCTGTCTGTTCCTGCATTCTCCTATTGGATTTTCAAGTAAATACTCATTTAGCTCTATCTCCTCGTTCGTGTGCTTAATACACCAGTGAGATTGTAACACATTCATTCATTCATTCATTCATTCAAATTATTCATTAATTCATTCAGTCATTCATTCAAATTACTCATTCATTCAATCATTTATTTATTCATTCATTCATTCAGTTATTCAACCATTCAAATGACTAACTCAATCATTCAATCATTCAGATTACTCATTAATTCATTCAAATTACTCATTCATTCATTAATTCATTCATATTACTCATTCATAAATAATTGATAAAAGGCACTTATTGTGTACATGCAAGTATTTTTAAAAATACAATGTAAAAACATGTATGTAATCACATCTGTAACTTACATACAATGTAACTACACATTCAATCATTCAAATTATTCATTCATTCATTCATTCAATCAATCATTCAAATTATTCATTCATTCAGTCATTCAAATTATGCATTCATTCTTTTACAGTCACATGGACTTTCAGTTTGTTGTTATCATCTGTCACGTGTTCCTTTGTTCTAGTTTCCCGCCACAATCTGTTACCATGGACACTAATCACATTCATTCATTCATTCATTCATTCATTCATTCATTCATTCATTCATTCATTCATTCAGTCATTCAAATTACTCATTTATTCATTCATTCATTCATTCAAATTATGCATTCATTCATTAATTAATTCAGTCATTCAAATTATTCATTTAGTCATTCATTCAAATTACTCATTCAACCATTCAATCGGACATAAAAATGTGGTACAGAACCATCCTTAATATTGAGTAACATACACACAAAGTTGCCATTTACCTTGTCTATTTTTGCTCCACCAATGAAAATAGTTACAACAAGGCAAAAACAACTGTGGTGTCTCAGTGATGTGCAACAGTAGAGGAAATTTATTCCTGAACAAATCAGTGTTCTAAAAGAAGTAGTTGAATGAATGATTCAATAACTCACTCATAAAAAACAGCCACTTGTTGCCACCTACTAGCATAATATGTAGCCTGTAGAAAGAGTGGCTGTAAAATCCCTTTCAATAATATACTGACTGACAACTCAAGTTTAAGGAATGGAACAAACTGTTATAATCAATAATTACATTATCATTTAGCTTGTGATAATCAACTGAATAGGCATGACCTGACTTAAACTGCTGAGTAGCATCCTGGCATTGAAATGTCTTCACAATAGAAAAGAGGTGTGATAAACTGTGCTCATTACAGATTCACTAATGAGAACAGAAAACGAGCACCAAGCGCTGATTTGAATATTTTAATTGTTTACTGATCAGCCATGATCCTTTTGGCCAGTGGTGTATGAAATCTTAAAACCAATCAGTTACATGAGAAACCTTGCGAGACCTCATAGAGGCACAAGCTGGTGGTCCATCTCGATTAACTAATAATGCATGTTTTCAGAACATTTAATCTAATACTGCATGGGAGGTGGTTAATGAAAGTGAACCATTTTTTTTTTTAGAGCTGTTATGAATCACCTAAAAGGGGCATTACCATTTATCATGTAGTCACATGGGGGTGGTACATGCATCTAAACATAAGGCTAGTAAATGAAATCTATATTTTTGATCCAAGGTTGTCTTAAATGATGCACTTTTTTCCCCGCTACTGCATTTATCATATAGTATGCTGATAATGCTGTTACAATCCATATTAGCAACACTAGAGCGAAAGCCTCAGTCATGCTCTACAGCATCAAAAAAAATATAGACTTTGCTTTAGTAGCAGCATTCTTTTTATAAAAAGCATTTATAATGTAAATGACATATTTCTCGTATTTAGAACAGAGTCATGCCCAGCATTCTAACTCAGAGAACTCAAATCTCAACCTCTGTGAGTGCTCATCTCTGACCCAGTCCTAATTAAGAAGACCTGACCTGGGTTGTCTTTCACTCCATCCATTTTTATAAGCCTCAAATGAAAGAACACTGACCTCTTGTTCTCTAATGAAAAGCAAGCATAGCAACTGGTGACAAAGACAAACACCATCTGCTCAGGATCAGCCTAAATGAATTAAGATCCAGCAAAGAAAAGGAGCAACTTTTATAAGCCAATTCAATACAGGATGTCAGTTCAGTCTTGTTTTTGTTTCCTATTAGTATTCAATAAATAGCAATATTATCTGAAGTGCGTAATTTGTGACTGCTTGGGATGCTGAGCAGTTTTGATGGCAGAGACACATTGGTAAAAAAAAAAAAAAATACATATATATATATATATATATATATATATATATATATATTCAGCAGCAAAACTAAAATAAACTAGAGATAATTGAAAAGTTGTTGTTTTGTAATTGTCTTCATATTCAGTTCCCTCTCATGCATAACAAAGTTTATATTTTCGAACAGTACAAGATAAGGCCAACTGTGCTCTACTGCAATCTGAAATAGGACTGTAATAGAATCTTAAGCTCTGAGAACCAACACAATGCTGAATCAGTATTCTACAACCGTTTGCTCTCGATTGTTCCCATTCTCCTCCTGTTAGCCCCTGGACAAAATAGCACTCGGGGGCATGAATGATCAAATCAGTGCTAATGACTCTTCCTTGCTGAAGTGTTATCAGACCAGCCGGAGCAAAGAGGGAGTTCTGACGAGACAGAAATATCATGCAGGAAACTGAATGGGACATTGAGGACAAATGCATAAAGTAATTAAATTGGCCCAGAAAATATGACCTTTGGTAAAACTGACATAGAACTATTGGATGTGAAACAGAGATTGGAAAATGACCCAAATCAATCAGGTGATCCAATGATTCAATGGCCCATTCATAAAGAGAGCCATTCCCTGCCTCCCAGTGTGCATACCATCCATCCTAAATAGTATGTGAGATTACAATATGTGTAACCCAAAGCATAGTATGTTGAAGAGAGTATGCCAAAAGTCCCCGGATTGTCTACTGTTTCTGGTAGATTTTCGAAGCGTGGTGCGTCCCAATTCGCCTACTTATACTACACCCTAAATGCATGTACTCTTTTTGTGAAGACAGTAGACAAGCTTTGGGACATCACGTCATACAATTGAGTCTTTGCTCTCTGTTGCGTCCTGACACCCATCCTGTCTCTGTAAACTGGCCTGTCAATCATCTTGTCGCAGGTAAAATCCTTCATGCTTCATTTCCTACCGTATCAGAGAGAAATGTCTTATTAAGAAAAATATCTTAATTTGTGTTATGAAGATGAACAAAGGACTTACGGGTGTGGAATGACATGAGGGTGAGTAATTAATGACAGAAATTTCATGTTTGGGTGAACTAAACTCTTTAAGTTATGCTGAGGCCTCTGCTCCTGGAGCTCGGCTTTTATTTGCCAAGTTGTCAGGCTCTCTGTGAGCCTCTTTGGCTAAATTTGAGCGTCGTCAGGCCTCCTCTTGCTGAGAGAGTTATTTTCATTGAGGCCTCCGCTGTCTTGGGCTCTCCCATGATAGCAGTTTTGAGTTGAAGGCTCTCTGCAAGCCTCCTCGTAAGATGTCCCATGTGTGAACATTGTTAGGCTTCCTCTTGATAGGCTCTTTGTGAGCCTCTTAGGCTAATATGAGAGTCGTCAGGCATCCTCGTTTGAAAGAGTTATCTTTATTGAGGTGTCCGCCATCTGAAGCTCCGCCAGGATAACAATTATGAGTCGCTGGCTCTCTGTGAGCCTCCTCGCAAGAAATCCTAATATGGAACGTTGTTAGGCCACCTCTCGATAGAAGAGTCATTATGTAGAGGCCTCCGCTCCTAGAGCTCGTCAGGCTCAAGCTCTCTTTCAGGCTCCTTGGCTAATATGAGCATCGTCAGGCCACCTCTCGTTTTAGAGAGTTGCTTTATTGAGGACCCACTGGGTGTGGATCGTTATTGGGCCTCCTCTCATGCTGAGGTCTCCGCTCCTAGAGCTTGGCTATTATTTGCCAAGGCGTCAGGCTCTCTGTGAGCCTCCTTGGCTAATATGAGTGTCGTCAGGCCTCTACTCATTTTAGAGAGTTAGGCCTCCTCTCGATTTAGAGAGTTGTTTTCTAGGCCTCCGCTCCTAGAGCTCGGCTCGGTAGGATAGTATGCTTGGTAGTTAGGCTTTCTTGGAGCATCCTTGGCTACTTAAAGTGTTGATAAGCCTCCTCTTAATCTGAGAGGCATTTTATAGACCTCCACGTGTACCCTTTCGAAAGGGAAAGTCTCAAGTTACGCATGTAACCATGATTCCTGAGAATAGGGAACGAAACGCTGTGTCCTTTTGCCATGCTTCAGGCATTCCTGCTCTGGGGCTGGATTCACAAACATCTTCTTAAGAAAGAAGTTAAGAAAATTATTAAAATAAATTCTAAGAAGTTCTTAGGAATGTTCCTAAGCGCAATTCTTGAAAAATTCTTAAGTTATGAAATATTTTCTTAAGAACATCTTAATTTTTTACTTAAGAAGAAAATGAAAGGTGTTTATTTGATTGAATGGGGGGTATTGCAGAAGACTTGCTGAATGAAAAACACCTCAAAGCCTGTTACTGCCTGTAGATTACCTTAGATAGAACAGGAGTTAATTGTCATGTTTCGTCAGCATCATGTTTTAATGCACCGTTAAAATTGTTATTTTAAAAGAGCCAGTCTCAAGATGCAGCGTTCTTTCCCATTCATTTGCAAGTGGTACTCACTGCAAAGTCTAGATTACTACTAAATCTAGACTTTAATCTAGACTGAATTTAGTAGTAATCAGCAGCTAGATTACTACTAAATTCAGAAAAAACAGATATTCTAATTTTTGGACCAAAAACTTCCTCACGTAATAACCTAGAATACTGTCTAACACTTGATGGCTGCTCTGTTAAGTCTTCGTCGTCAGTTAGGAACCTGGGTGTGCTCTTTGATACCAATCTTTCATTTGAAGGCCATGTTTCTAGCATCTGTAAAACCGCATTCTTCCATCTTAAAAATATATCTAAATTACGACATATGCTCTCGATGACAAATGCAGAACAGTTAGTTCATGCGTTCATGACCTCAAGGCTAGATTACTGTAACGCTCTACTAGGTGGTTGTTCTGCTCGCCTGATAAATAAACTACAGCTCGTACAAAATGCAGCAGCTAGAGTTCTTACTAGAACTAGGAAATATGACCATATCAGCCCGGTTCTGTCAACACTGCATTGGCTTCCTGTTAAACATCGTATAGATTTTAAAATCTTGCTAATTACCTACAAAGCACTAAATGGTTTAGCTCCCCAGTACCTGAGCGAGCTCTTAATGCATTATAGTCCTTCGCGTCTATTACGATCTCAGAAATCTGGCCAGCTAATAATACCTAGAATATCAAAATCAACTGCAGGTGGTAGATCCTTCTCCTATTTGGCAATGAATACGATCCTCAACTGGATGGAACTGAATTAAACACTTTGAATGTTGCGATCATATCTGACTTATGATAGCAGCCTGAGTCGTAACAAAGCACTGTTCGCCAGAGGAGAACTGGCCCCCCGACTAAGCCTGGTTTCTCCCAAGGTTTTTTCTCCATTTTAACACCTGTTTGCCACCTGATGTCACCTGTTGGAGTTTGGGTTCCTTGCCGCTGTCGCCTTTGGCTTGCTTAGTTGGGGACACTTGACAATTGACATTTGATATTCAACAGTGCTTTGATCTGCCTGCATTGACACTATTCCTTACGAGCTGCTGTGCAGCCAAAATAATGTACCAGTTATCACTGTAAAGCTGCTTTGACACAATCTACATTGTAAAAAGCGCTATATAAATAATGGTGACTTGACTTGACTTGACTTGATGGCCAGCTTCGCCTCTCTGGATGTCCAGTGGGGTGGAGGGATAGAGCTCTCCACTAGAGACATGCTCGGGACGGATTTTTCAGCTCCCGCAGGATTCTGTCCCGCTCCCGCTAAAAAATATGTAATCTTGTCCTGCTCCCGCCTGCAACATTCATGCTTTGTCCCGCCCGCAAAATCCAGCATAAAAGTAGCCTATATAGATTTTTGTCAAGTACATCCATGAAATGTTAATTTGTGTCACCGCAACATCCCAGCATTAACGCTCCCGATAAAACATTTGTTATTAAAGCATCAGCATTCACAACAGTTAGTTTCAATCGAAAAGCAAGTTGCTGCGTACATGGTTTGGTATGGCAGAGTGCACACAAAGAGCGCTTCCTTTTTAATGACAAAAGCTGACATCTCAGTTCATCGCGATCTCACAAAGCTCTGTTATAACACAATGAATATATAAACAATGAATCTTTCATAATGTCTACACTTCGTGTGTTATAATAATAGGATTCGTGAGCGCGCAAATTTCAGAACTGCATAAAAACGCCGGCTTTTTGAGCGGTGAGAGGATTCTAACATAAACACCACTGATTGCCGTCTCAGACATCAACAGAAATGTCTGTGATTGGCTACATTGCTCAACACTGCAAACGTGTTATAAATAGAATTTTTTTTTACGTTTTTATTTTATATTAGTTGTTCTTGTTGTTTTGTTGCAATATATGAGTAACAATTTATGTTTAGATATTTCGATTTTGCGAGGGTCCCGCGAATCATTTTATTCTCCTGCAACCTGCACTCAGGAGTGTCTTACCCGCCCGCACATCAAATGTTGTCCCACTGTTATGTTGGGTTTCGCGGATACCGCGGGAGTCCCACGGGAGTGCAATTGTCAAGTGTCCCCAAACTAAGCAAGCCAAAGGCAACAGCGGCAAGGAACCCAAACTTCAACAGGTGACATCAGGTGGCAAACAGGTGTTAAAATGGAGGAAAAAAAACCTTGGGAGAAACCAGGCTTAGTCAGGGGGCCAGTTCTCCTCTGGCAAACAATGCTTTGTTACAATTCAGGAAGCTATCATAAGCCCGATAGGATTGCAACATTCAAAGTATTTATTCCAGTTCAATCCAGTTCAGAATCGTATTCATCACGCCGGTATGGACAGGTTGTTGAGGAACTGTGCCACTGGCTGTCGTGTTGATGATGCCTTCACAATGGATGATCTAGTTGACTCAATCTTGGCTGATACTTCACGGGTGCGTTGTGGTCATGTGTTGACTACGGTAAACCTCGGGATAAACAGAAAGACTAATATTAGCATAGATGCCATTCTTCTTCTGATGTAACGAGTACATCTGGTGTTATAGGATGTGTTCCTGGTTCCTGCTAACCTAATTTATGCAGCCTAATAATCATTTAACGGATTTGAAAAAATAAATTGATAATGTGTTATGTGTATGCCAGCTTAAAGAGATGCGTTTTTGGTCTAGATTTAAACTGACAGAGTGTGTCTGCTTCCCGAACAATGCTAGGAAGATTGTTCCAGAGTTTAGGTGCCAAATAGGAAAAGGATCTACCGCCTGCAGTTGATTTTAATATTCTAGGTATTATCAGCTGGCCTGAATTCTGAGATCGCAATAGACGTGAAGGACTATAATGCATTAAGATCTCGCTTAGGTACTGGGGAGCTAAACCATTTAGTGCTTTGTATAGATTTTAAAATCTTGCTAATTACTTACAATGTTTAACAGGAAGCCAATGCATTGTTGACAGAACTGGGCTAATATGGTCACACCTCCTAGTTCTAGTAAGAACTCTAGCTGCTGCATTTTGTACGAGCTGTAGTTTGTTTAACAGGTGAGCGGAACCACCACCCAGTAGAGCGTTACAGTAATCTAGCCTTGAGGTCATGAACGCATGAACTAACTGTTCTGCATTTGTCATTGAGAGCATATATTGTAGTTTAGATATATTTTTAAGATGGAAGAATGTGGTTTTACAGATGCTAGAAACATGGTCTTCAAATGAAAGATTGGTATCAAAGAGCACACCCAGGTTCCTAACTGATGACGAAGACTTAACAGAGCAGCCATCAAGTGTTAGACAGTATTCTAGGTTATTACGTGAAGAAGTTTTTGGTCTAAAAATTAGAATCTCTGTTTCTGAATTTAGTAGTAGGAAATTACTGGTCATCCAATTTTTTATATCAGCTATGCATTCCGTTAATTTTGTGAATTGGTAAGTTTCGTCAGGGCGCGAAGAAATATAGAGCTGAGTATCATCAGCTTAACAGTGAAAACTAACGCCATGCTTCCTAATGATATCTCCCAAGGGTACCATGTACAGAGTGAACAGCAATGGTCCTAGTACTGAGCCTTGCGGTACTCCATATTGAACTTGTGATCGATATGACATCTCTTCGTTTACTACTACAAACTGATAACAGTCAGACAAGTATGATTTTAACCATGACAGTGCCATTCCACTAATGCCAACATAATTTTCAAGTCTATTTAAAAGAATATTGTGATTAATAGTGTCAAATGCAGCACTAAGATCCAGTAACACTAATAGAGAGATACAACCACGATCTGATGATAAGAGCAAATCATTAGTAACTCTAATGAGAGCAGTCTCAGTACTATGGTACGGTCTAAATCCTGACTGGAAATCCTCACAGATACTATTTCTTTCTAAAAAGGAACATAGTTGTGATGATACTGCCTTTTCTAGTATTTTTGACAGAAAAGTGAGATTTGAGATCGGCCTGTAATTGACTGATTCTCTAGGATCAAGTTGTTGTTTTTTAATAAGAGGTTTAATAAAAGTTTTTGGTACGTATCCTAGTGATAAAGATGAATTAACGATTTTAAGAAGAGGATCTATGACCTCTGGAAGCATCTCTTTCAATAGCTTAGTCGGTATAGGGTCTAACATACATGTTGTTGATTTTGATGATTTAACAAGTTTAGACAATTCTTCCTCTCCTAAAGCAGTAAATGAATTTAATTTTTCCTCAGGGACACTACAATGCACTGTCTGACGCGATACTGTAGTAGACGGTTGCATGGTTATAATTTTCTCTCTAATATTGTCAATCTTGCAAGTAAAGAAGTTCATAAAGTCATTACTGCTGTGTTCTTTGGAAACATCAAAAGTTGAAGCTTTATTTCTTGTTAATTTAGCTACTGTATCAAATAAATACCTAGGGTTGTGCTTATTTTCTTCTAAAAGTTTTGAAAAATAGGAAGATCTAGCAGTTTTTAAGGCCTTTCTGTACTCAATCATTCTCTATCTCCACGAAATGTGAAAAACATCTAGTTTTGTTTTCTTCCAGCTGCGCTCCATTTTTCTGGCTGCTACCTTTAGGGCCTGAGTGTGCTCATTGTACCACGGCATTGGATTAATTTCCTTAATCTTTTTTAAATGCAAAGGAGCAACTGAGTCTAATGTGCTGGAAAAGACAGAGGCAATAGTTTCTGTTGCAACATCGAGGTCTTCTAAGCTGTCTGGTATGCTAAGGCAATGAAACTGATCAGGAAGATTATTTATAAAGCGATCTTTAGTGGTAGAAGTGATGGTTCTACCATATTTATAGCAGGGAGGCAGTATAGCAGCCTTGACTAAATGTAGTATACACAAAACTAGATAATGATCTGAGATGTCGTCGCTCTGCTGCAGAATTTTTAACGGCATCAATATCAATTCCATGTGACAATATTAGATCTAAAGTATGATCACGACAATGAGTGGGTCCTGACACGTGTTGTCTAACTCCAATAGAATTTAGAATGTCTGTAAATGCCAATCCTAATGCGTCTTTTTCATTATCTACATGGATATTAAAATCACCAACAACAAGGACTTTATCTGCAGCTAATACTAACTCCGATAGAAAATCAGCAAATTCTTTGATAAAGTCTGTATAGTGTCCTGGTGGCCTGTATACAGTAGCCAGCACGAATGTCAACTTACATAATGTTACATAAAGTACCATCACTTCGAAGGAATTATATTTGAAAGACTTTTGACTAATACTGTAAATATTACTATAAATTACAGCAACACCTCCCCCTTTGCCTTTCTGACGAGGATTGTGTCGATAATCGTAACCCTGAAGGCTAGACTCATTTAAAGTAATGTAATCGTCTGATTTTAGCCAAGTTTCTGTAAAACACAGCAAATCTAGATTATTGTCTGTGATAATATCATTTACAATAAGTGCTTTTGAAGAAAGGGATCTAATATTTATCATTTGTTTATCAGTATTATCTCTATTTTTTATTTGTTGAACATCAATTAAATTTTTACCATGAAATGGGTTTGGAAGTTTTTTGTTTTTACTAATTCGGGGAACAGACACAGTCTCTGTGTGATAATATCTAGGTGTAAGAGTTTCTGTGTGTTGGGAATTATCTGACTTCTATAACGTGAGGCAGCTAGCAGACGGTCGGTTTAGCCAGTCTGTCTGCTTCCTGACCTGGACCCCAGTTTGGTCCCCAGGAAGGGGACCAGAGCAGATTACTTTTCCTGACATTGTACTTGTGAGTTCACACATCTCTTTAATGTTAATTTTAGTGATCTCCGACTGGAGTCGAACATCATTAGTGCCGATGTGAATAATGATTTTAGAGTATTTACGATTAGCATTAGCCAGCACTTTTAAATTTGCTTTGATGTCAGGTGCTCTGGGTCCCGGCAAACATGTGACTATGGTGGCTGGTGTCTCTATTTTCACGTTCTGTGTAATAGAATCGCCAATAACTAGGGCACTTTCAACAGGATTCTCAGTGGGTGTATCACTGAATGGGGAGAACCTGTTTGATGTTCTTATTGGAACGGAAGAGTGGTGTTTTCCGCAGCTAGGCCGCCTCACTGTTACCCAAGTGCCAGATTAATGTGGTAGGCAATATTATATATAAGGTAATGATAATATAAGCAACAATGAATGAAGAGATTCAAAACAAAGCTATAT
Organism: Elopichthys bambusa; assembly: GCA_037101425.1. Taxonomy (NCBI): domain Eukaryota; kingdom Metazoa; phylum Chordata; class Actinopteri; order Cypriniformes; family Xenocyprididae; genus Elopichthys; species Elopichthys bambusa. The sequence goes on from CM074449.1 coordinate 18,519,669, forward strand.
GGAGTTACAGACGCAAACTACTCTGAGCACGCCAGACAGGAGCAATCCCTATTCTCAGGGAGATGTTTTTCCTTTTGCAAATTCCGCCACGTAAATAGCGAATCCGCCATTGTGCGAACGCAACTGTCTTTTAAAGGGAATAGGAGATGAGACTCTGATAGGTTTATTGCACGTTACGCCCAAAACACACCCATTACTCATTAAGAGAATAGGGACAACCCTTTTAGACCATGCACCGGGTATGGCGACCATTTTTCCTGTCGTTAAACTAGCAGTTTAAAGCACAGTGCGCTTTAGACTATGCGCTTAGATCGTTAATATAGGGCCCAATGTTTTTGTCGATGCTTGCGTTCAGCACTGGAATATGACATACTATGCTCTAAAGCATGTTTACAGTCATTGTTCACTCAGTGCATATCTCAAAGGTGACTGAATCAACAGAAGAAATAATAATAACAATAATAATAAACAGCTGATGAAATAATTTCTGCTGCAATAAATCCACTCAATATGTGAGAGCACCAAAGACTAGAGCTTTAAGAGAAAGTGAAAATCCTTGCAGATTCACCTTTGGCACAAGCGATTAACCTTGCTGCAAAGTCATGAATTTTAGCTTTTCAGTCACAGTAAGATAAACTCAGGATGCCATAGATCAGTGCTTCAATTGCCGAAAGGTTACAAAAAGATGTCGACCCCAAAGAGAATACTACAAATCAATTACTCCAGTTTAGTACCAGTGATAACTACAGAAAACTAGAGCAAACCATGACTGGTGGCAAGAACACAGCCTAATGCTGTGACCTCAAAGAAATTAAGCATTACCTTATTATATATATAGTCAATGGAACAATCCAAAAGTCTTACTTCAGAGAGTGTTTGCATTGAGCACTGCATCTAAAAATACCAGAGATCAATGGGTTAAACAATATGGCTCAGAGTAAAAAGAGGCACATCAATGACACTTCAAGGGTTCTGGAACATTAGGGATACATTCACACAATGGATGTCAGTCCTGTTCAGAGTGCTAAATACATTTATGCTCACATGCAATTCCAGAGATTTTATAAACAGAATTTATTGCATTCATAAGGGACATTCACAACTGAATTTTGTGTGGCAGGAAATAGAGACAAAACTCCTGGTAAGAGCTTGGGCAGAAGAGAAATAACTTGACAGAGCTGGAGAGATTATGCATATCTGAGAGGATGAGAGCAGCGAGAGCTGCCCAGAATAATTTAGAATTAGAATAAATTAAATCCTTATTAAATATGCAACATAAAGTCTTGATATTTACTGTTACTATGGATTCAACCATTACTCGCACTGGTATCACAGATTCGAGAAAGGGGACTAACTTTGGATATCCCCAAGGAACACCTGGGTGAGACAATCAATGGAAAATCAACAAGAAAACTGTTTATCTTCGGAATACAAATGAAGATATTTACAATATTCTCATAATTTATGTCTATCCATTGAAAGTCCAAGCAATCAAAACTTTCATGCATAAAGACATCATAAAATTAACCCATATGAATCATGCAGTATAGGAGACACAGTTGATGAGGAACAGATTTAATTTAGACTAGGGATGTGCCTGAAACCGAATTCTTTATTCGGAAAGGCACAAATGATGGCTTAAAAACAAATTACGAATTCTACAATATAATAGAAAAAAAGGTAGAAAAAAAAGGCAGCGTAACAGTAATATCAACTAAAATACTGTCACAGTCACCAGCTCAGTCACCTTCCCTGCACTCCATTTCCCAGCATCTCTTCTGTTCCTCTCCAGTACATCATCATCAATCACCTGCACCTGAAAGCCATCACCATTGTTAGCACACCACTACTTAAGTCCCATGTTCACTCCACCACGTTGTCTGGTCTCTTCAATGGATGTCATGACGTTACATGTACCTGGACTACTTACCCGCAACTTACCCAAGCCATCTGGATCTTCTTCTTTCCATCTACGAATGTGAACTTCAGATTAAACCCTGTCCATTTCTGGTTTTATCTGAATACTATGGTGGCCGAGAGAGCTCAGTGCGCTGCAACTAAAGAAAACACATGCAAAAAGCAAACACCAGCAAATAAAGAAAACATCTTCATCAGTGTAACAACACATATGCTGCGAAAATTCATAACGCAACCAAATACAAAAACGCGCTGCAAAACTTCACAACACAACTAAATACAGAAATGCGCTGCAAAAGTTCACAACACAACCAAAATACAGAAACGCACTGCAAATAGCACATAACAGGCCTGGCGATCTCAAGCCCCCCTCTGTGATGATCTGAATGGTGATGATGATGATGATGATGATTAGGCTACTTTTAGAATTAAATTAATATTTTCATTTTCCCTGCAATAATTTCATAGTACATCACCACATAACTGACGAGCTGCACTAAGATGTTAGATTAGCTAACTCCTCATTTTTTTAAAAAAAAACTTGTTTAACACTAAATATCCTACATCTCTTCTCATTTTTTCCCCCCACTACTTATGGGCCACAAGAGAAATATTAAGAAAATAAATTAAGGTTAAATACTATTATCAGAACATGTTGAAGTAGAGCTCTCATTGCTCAGTTTTTAGTTTCTTTCTGCAGTGAATAATTGACTGGGATTTGAGACATAAAATCAAGTAAATTATTAAATGAATTGTTTATTATTAATAATTGATTAATCTTTATTGTTCAATGTTTACTCTTCAGTGGTGTGCACCTGAAATGTTTTTTTGTTTATTTTAAAATCCTGATCATATGTACATTGTGAGCAGGCCTATTTGCAGCGCGTTTTTGTATTTGGTTCTGTTGTGAACTTTTGCAGCACATTTCTGTATTTGGGTGCATTGTGAACTTTTGCAGCACGTTTTGTCAAATTGATGAAGGCATTTTTTTCTTTTTTATTTGCTGGCGTTTTTTTTCTTTTTTCTATTTGCATGTTTTCTTCAGAGATTTGAATAATTTTTAAATTGTTACAGATACATATATACTGGATCCGCTGTATACCCCTAATTTAGACATTTAATTATATAAAAAAATATATATATATATCAACACACATGCACACATGCACACATGCAACACACATGTCTACCTCAGTTGAGGTAGACAGAAGCTCAACCATGCTTGCTTGACATGTGAGAACAGACCTCATTGGAATGACATGAGGGTAAATGACAAAATTTTTAGATAATCCATAATTTAATATGAGAATAAATATGTTTGTCAACATTGACTGTATGAAAATAGCCAATATTACAAGAGGAATTCTAATATTCACAGCCCCATTTCCATTTGCACCCAATAAATACTGTAAATACTGAGAGGTGTAAAAGGTTGCATCACACATAAACACCTGTAGGGACAGAGACTAAGTGGAACCCAGAGAAAATCTGTCATAGATCAGCCAGCATGTTTATCAGATCTTTCATTTTCTTTAAAGAGTAGTTTTGCGATTGTCTAATTTAAATTAACTAAAATAATAACGAACCCCAGAGGAGATCACCAGAATGGACAGTTTAATAATGCATGATCCATTTAAAAATACATGCAATAATACAGAGCTTCTTCCAGCACCAGAGCTCATAACAATGACAAATAATTACATTGACCAGCACTGGATTAATTCTCTGCAAAAAGCAGGAGTATAATCACCTCTCTCCAAAACCTCTAAAACAGACATTTCAGTAGGGAACAAAAAGTAATAGTTCAATCAAAGTTGCATCTGCACAGTAAACACAGAAATACCCATCAATATTTCCATCGATCTCAGACAAACACAGAAACACTGGCATACAGACTAAAAGAAAGAAGATAACCTCAATCAGACATTGCAGCTTATCACACACGAGTCACTTAAGAGCCTGCCAGAATAATGCCTGAATCCCAATCAATATTACATATCTGTTTGTACAGTTTTTATGTTTCCTTCCATAAGCTCCAAACTGCACAACACAACACCCTCTGGGTAACACTACAACCAACACAGCCCATGAGCGTGATGTGAAAGAACAGCTGAGTGTGGCAGATTTAAAAAAGATTATTTTTATACACACTCAAAAAGCTGCTTTGACCAGCATACAAATGTTCATTGAACTGGTAACAACATCATTCTCACATTTTATAAATATATAAATGCATTTTACATATGGCTGAGCAGCAATCTACCAAGCCCCAGAGCTCAGGCATAAAATTGCTCACCATCATAAATTAAATTTGCCACTGGGGTGTTAATACATTTTGCAGTAAGGTTTCACTTCACATGTGTCAAAGTTTCGATAACTCAAACTCAACTCAAACAAGCAAAGCAACACCATATAAATGAAATTGTTAGTCCCACATCCCATCTGACCCATCTATCAATTTAAAGGTAAAGTGTTTTTAAAGTAATTGTTGCACCACTAGAGGCACCAAACTGAAATAACAGAGATATTGTGTTTATATTAAATTGGGATAGCCAATATAAAAAAAATTTTAAAAAAATGACATCAGCTTTAATGATCACGGAAATGAACTAGCTTCTGGTTCATTGTAATACAAAGCATCACTCATATTGGCAATATTCTCTGTCTCACAATATGTTTAATAATTATTTGAGGACTTTGACTTTTTGCTCCCAGCATTTCCCTTCTTTAGTGAGTTTTATTTACGCATTCATACTTCTGGTGACTGGAACATACTGCTCAAAAGTTTGAAGTCAAATAATAATTTTAATTCAGGAAGGACACTTTGCAGCTACAATATGTAAATGTTTCGCCGATAGAGGTCGCTCAATCAAAATAAAGGTGTAGCTTGATGACTCCTTGATTTTATGGAATCATGGGATGTATTATCTTCACGTCTACAGCCGGTGAAAAAGAATCGGGATGGAATTCGGGCAGAAATCATGTTCATGGATGAGATTATTAGTGTTACTGAAGTATGAAGCAGAGCAGCACTGAGTGCTGTGCGAGCAGAAACGAGGCCGCTGGAGCGATTGCTAATGAGAGACGAGCGAGACACAAGTCTCGATAGCAGCAGAACTTTTATTACGTTGCAGTCGCCGCTTCCGCTTCTTCTGGTCATTCGTATGTGGGGTAAAGCAGCACTGTTTTATCATATTAGATATACCTGTGTGTTGAAAGTTGTTATAGTGCTACCCTGTGTTCGGTTCTGGTAAAACATGGTACTAGCTGTAAATCAAGAAAAAGAGATTTAAACAATAAGTCCTACTGTGTTTAGCTATATAACATGATTAGTTTTCTGTTGACGAATGTACACATCCAAACAGTTGCTCACCTGTCTAATAAAACACATAATATTAAACCGTCTTTGGTGTTTCCATGGTTTCTACAAAATAAACGACGCACAGACACGTCCCGAGTCCTCAGCTGTGTTCACTCATTCACTAATCACTATATAGTGGCAGTTGAGCGCACTATATCAGCAAAGAGTAAATGAAAATGAGTGAGCGAATTCGGACGCTGACGTTAAGCATGCGCCAGACAGCGCGGACAACTTCGTCATTAACATTTCCTATATACCCATCTGTAATATGTCCTGTTTAGCTTTATGAATTTCTATGTTTTGTCATGTTTATTGAGAATAAAGAGAGAATAAAAACACCTGCGTGTCATGTTTATTTACTTTTTTTATTTATATTTACAAATAACAGAACAAAAACACTACACTGTCACATTTGTTTATAAAAAAATATAAATATAACAGTATATAAATACAATAAAAATATTAAAACAATTTAAACATTATTTTATAATTCAGCTGGAGGTAGCTATTTTTCAATAACATCTTTAATTTTATATAACACTTTTTAACATTATGTGATTAGTGCATCCTATTGTGTTGACAAGTTTCATTATTGACTATTTTAGTATTTACTCTTTCAGTCATGGCACTCGAGCTCCATACTGCCTGCTGAACCAATCAGTGCCTGTCCAGGTTGTACCTGGATGGGCAAAGTGACCTGAGGCCAGACTTCCGGCTCAACAGACAAACACTGACCTACCTCCCCACACAACAAAACAAGAACACAGGGTAAGGTGTGCTGCGCCTTTTGCTATCGGATGTTTAAAAAAAGACATCCCAAATGTTCAAACAATATCAGTGGTATTAAATGGTTCCTTGATCAGAGCACATATTGTATGTGGATAAATCAGTGTGGTTTTGTAATGTTTTAAGTTTGTAAGGGTCCTGCATACATTCTATTTGGAGGTAAACTCTTAACATTACATTACATAAACTCTTAACTAGTGCTGGGCGGTATGACCAAAAATTAATTTTTCAAAATTATATCGGTTTCACGGTATATGACGATATTTTTTTCCCCTATGCGTAACCGGGCGTTAACCACATTTTCTACTGATTGAGAGAGGAAATACTGCAGTAGATTGACTAGAATGCCCTGTTTTACTGTCATGATGAGTGAATATTGTAGAAAAATTCCATACTAGAGTTAATACATGTTCCCTTTCGAAAGGGAACTTCTACTCTGCGTTTGCAACGCTATGGGGAAACGTCACGTGACTCGGTGTTCGAAAGCCAACTATCCAATAACTCCAAATCCTATTGGCCGGCGACAGCCTATGATGTCATACAGGCGCGACCCGGAAGTATAAAAGGGGCGCCTGGGGAAGCAGTCATTATCTTATCGTCTTTCGGGACTGTTTGTGTTCATTGCCGATCGTCAAATAACGAGAAATTTCTCTATTATGTCTGAGGACAAGGAGAAGCGTTTCAGGAAGTGTGTGGATCCATGCCCGAGATTTCTGACTCCGGAAGATTCACACACCTTATGCGTCTATTGCCTGGGAGAAGAACACGCACGGATGGTGCTTGAGGACGCTGTCTGTGTGAATTGTGAGCGTCTTCCGATGAGGACGCTCCGTTCTCGCTTGGCCTTCTTCTCGAGGGATGAAGCGTCAACATCTGCGCCTGGTGGATCCGGCCCTGCTCGTGCTGAGGCAGAGCGGCGGCTGCACTCATGGGGCTCGCAGATGGAGCTCGCTGCCAAGTTTGAGAGAGGTGTTGTGGTCTCTCAGCCTTCGGCAGCGGCTGGCGAGGATGAGCTCCTGGAGGACGACGATGTTCTGTCTCTGACATCATCCGACCCGGGAGCGAGTGTTCTTCTGGCCGATAGCCCCCGTGGCCAGGAGGTGGTAATGGAGGAGGAAGAAGTGGCTTCTTCTTCTTCTTTCTCCAAACCGCCTGGCCCAGCATATGCTGAGTTGCTGGAGGTTGTGGAACGCGCTGCTGGCAGACTGCAGCTGCCGTGGGGGCGCGATAGGAAAGAGCCCGTTCGCGGCAGACTGGACGAACGCTTTCTTTCCGACCACAACCCTGTGACTCCAGTGAGCCTTCCATTCCTTCCGGATCTCCACGTTGAGATCAAGAAGGCATGGAAGAACCCATACTCGGCCAGAATTCATCCACATCAGCGAGGAAATTTCGCTGATGTGGAGGGATTGGGCCAGCATGGGTATGTGTCGCTGCCGCCCATTGACGAGACGTTTGCCAACTATCTCGTCACGGGCAGAGCACCGACTCTAAAAGCTCCGGTTTTGCCGTCCAGACCCCTTAAGCAAACATCCCGTCTGAACGGCAGAGCATATGCTGCTGCGGGTCAGGCTGGTGCGGCTTTACACACGATGGCAGTGTTACAGGCGTACCAGGCTGATCTGTTGAAGGACCTGGATCAGGGGCAAGGTTTGTCCCCTGATGCGGTGGCTGAGCTACGCCGCACCACAGATCTCGCTCTCCGGGCCACCAAACAGACGGCCGCCTTGATTGGGAGATTGATGGCGGCCATGGTGGCCACGGAGAGGCATCTGTGGCTGAACATGGCGGACATCGGGGAGAAAGAGAAGGGCTCTCTTCTCGATGCCCCGGTTTCGCCAACTGAACTTTTTGGCGGCTCCGTTGAGACGGTGGTTGGAAAGTTCAGGGAGGCGAAGCATATAAAAACTGCATTCCGCTCAGGTCCGATCCTGGGCCCAGACAGCCGGGAGGCGCTGGCCCGTCTCGAGTCGAGGCTCTGAGGCAGGGCCAGAGGTTTAGCGTCGCCGCTCGAGCGCCTCCTCCACCTCGGAGCAAGTCGCAGAAGCGGCGGGACACGAGGAAGAGGAAAGATGGTGTAAGAGAGGTGATTGATCAACGGCGCCAGCAACGCCGCTGATCGATCCCCTCTCCTGGCGAAGATAAAAGTTGCCTTCGCCCCTCTTCCTTGGCCTCCCAGGGCGTTTTTTAATCACTGTGTAGGTTCAGGTAACACCTTTGAACAGTCAGGCTGACGGCCGGGCCCATGATGAATTCTTTTCTGAAGGCCCGCCTTCTGGCTTGATAGTGAAAGGGTTCTTTGGGCTTCTAGTACCATGGATGTTTTGCCTTCCCATGTTTGTGAAGGAGCAGTCTTGGGTCTTCGAGCCTCGAGAAGGTAAGACAACGTCAAATTTAAATCTCTAAATATTGACTGTGTGTTGTTACCTGTATAATTCCTGAACATGGCATAGTGAATGTAACATTGAGAAATAGTATTTATAGGGGTTTTTTGGGCAAAACTGGAATGTTGAGACTGACTAAGCAGGTCACAGAATGGCTGCTGCTTAGTTTTCTCTCTATGTTGAGTAGCCTCTCGGCTATTTTCAGTATAGTTTGAGTTGGCACTCATTGCTTCAGTTTGTATGTCTACGGCGGCCCTAACCGGCCGCCTGACTTTTCAGCTTTGAGCTTCACTTTATTTTTCTCATCATGAGATTTAGAAGTGGAGATCAGACTGTTTGTTATGGTGCCTGTTGTATATAATAAAGAAGATAGGCCTATAACTTGGCAGCCAAGCTAGAGCTAGGTGATGTGATATATGAATTAACCCCATATGTATTCACTATCCTTTCAGGATTTGTTTCCTAGTTCTGGTTTTCCTCCCGAGGGAGTTGTTAGGCTGTACGCCCAATTATCCTCTTGCTGGTGTAGGTGCAATTTGAGTTTTACAGCTAGGTTGTAGACTGTTTCCTGACTCCCTTATGCTGTTCCTCAGGTGGTAGGCCCTTATCTTTGCGTAGATAAGTTATGCAGGTGTGTGCTTGGCCCCACTTTCTAGAACTTTCATGCTAAAAGGAATAACTTTCTCCTGAGCCACTTGATAAATTTGTTTTATCAAGTTTGAGTTGACGTTGCTAGTTTTTAGCTCCTGTCCTCTGGGGTTTAGATCAGATTTGAGGATCTGTGTGGGAAGTGTTTTTCTTTTTAAAAATAAAAGCATGTAGATCAAAGTTTCTGTTACTTTGGGTTCTAGACTTTTGCCCTACACTGTATGTGAGCCTATGCTGCCACAGGTTGGCACCTGCTCTCATAACAGTAGGCCCTTTGCTGTGAAAGTAGGCCTTTGTTTTGAGTATTTGGTGACTTGTACTCTCCAGTCTGAGGTCCTTGTCACTGGGTGCATCACCTGTTGGATTGCATATTCAGGGTAGTTAGTGCCACTTTGTTGAAGAAAACTGGTATCTATTGGCTCCCTTTTTTAGTGTTCTGGTTAACGGTTATACTGCTTATAACTCGGATTGTAGGCCTTATGATATTCGGCCTCCTTCTAGTTAGCGGTTGTTCTACTATACTGTTTAACTGATCATAATGTGCTCACATATTTTCACAGGTTTACGCTGCCACAGGATGGTTCCCTTTAGTCAAAATGTGTATTTAGGGTACATTGCCTGTTGGAATGTGTAGCCTAGCGCAGGTCGCAGTTAGCTTCCCATAGCTTTTTGGGTTACAGCTGGTTCCCTGTAGCTTGGTTCACTTTAATTCACGAGCTGTAGCCACGTGTTATTGAATTGGCAGGCCCCTTCAGGCCTCCTTTTTAGTTTACGTTTGGCACAATTTGTGTTTTAACCTGTGAGTAGGCTGATCGCCACCTGTTACTGGAATGGAGGCCCCTTTAGGCCTCCTTTTTCTAGTCGACTGGTCGGCAGGATGCCTGGGAAACCATGCCACCATCAGCCACACCCCATCACTGACGGAGAGGCCCTAACAGGCCTGTTCTCTGTGTTTGGCAGTGTTTTTCATGTGTTAATCATGACACTGTTAATACGTGGCCTCTGGGTGGTATGGTTATGGTTACGGTAGCCACTTGCTGATGCCACGTGTTTACTAAGGCAGGCCTACTTCGGCCTCCGGTGTAATATGTGGAGTTCAGTTATATACTCCTCTCGCTGTGAGGGTGACAAGGTGCTTTTTACCGAGTATTTCGAGTGGCTAGCCCCTCAGGTTGGTTTGGCAGCAAAACCTTACTGAAGGTTGTTTTTTACCTAGATCTGCCTCCCTGAGTCCTATTCTAGTTGAGCTAAGGGCCACCTAGCGCCTAGGGTGGATCTTTTGTGCTCCTAGAAACGGCCACAAGACTACGCCGTGTGTATTAGAGGTTGCTAGGCCTACGGGCCGCCTAGTTTTAACACACTGGAGTATGTTTGCGTGTATTTCTCTTTGAGATTTATCTTTATACACTTCTGTTGGCCAGAGACCTAAGTGATAAACCAACCTCCTTCTGTCTGGTTGTTTATCGTCCTTTGGGCCTAAACACTGCCACGAGCTGATGCCACGTGTCTGTTGAGGTTATAGGCCCCTCCAGGCCTTCCTTAATGCGTGCTGGCGTACGCTGTACTCCTCTTGCTTTAGAGAGTAAAAGGTGTTTTTACTGAGTACACTGCTCGGTGGATCGTGTTGGGTGGGTTGTCATGTGGGCACTTTGCAGCCTCTTAGGCTGCCATTGAAGTCATCTTTCTACCCCGGAAAGAAAGCCGGGCCACTTTCTGTTTGACTTCTGTTATTCACTTAACTCTATCATGCTGTAGGCCTCTTTCGGCCTCCATGAGTATGTGCTCATCGCATGGTCTACCTGTTAGGTGAGTTTCGTACTTCCCTTTTAGGGTTATGTTTGTAATAGTGCTTAGCTCCCTAAGCTGGTCATGGGGTAGGCCTTAATCAGGCCTCCTCTTAAGGATCCAGCATCAGGCTGGTTTGTGCTCCCCTGCATCAGGGTTCTGTAGCGCACGGCCTCCTCAGTGCGTTAATTAAGCACTGGGTAGATCCTAGGATGAGTGGATTATACTCCCCTCAATACGAGGGTTCATAGCACTTAGCTGAGTTCTGCTCTCCAGGATGCCCGTCTCTACGCGTGGGTTTGAGTTTGTTTCTGCCTCTTTGCAGTCACTCTTACTTACTATCTTCTGTGAAGAATGCGTGTTAGGAGGCTCTGTATTCAGACAGGGTTGGCCCAGACTGAGTTTGTCTCAGGTCAGACAAGGTCGGCCTCCCTGGTGGCATTGAGGGTGACTTCGTTCCCCTCTAGTGGCTGGCCGGGGTTCCCTTCGGTTCCCTGGCCACATTCCCTTGAAGGGACCACTGTTTCTTATGGAAAAGTGGGTTCCAGACGCTTTAGCACCTTCTGTAGGGCCTTTGAGGAGGTCCTTCATGGAGTTTAGCTTGGGCTGTTGGCCGAAGGGAATGCTGTCACTGACAGCCTGGTGTGACCCGAGGGAGAGTTGCCAAGCAGTTCCTACTGCTCTGGAGCCTTTGTCTCAGCCATTTTTCTTGGCAGGCATTCTCCTCAAGCATGGCGGCGTGGGTATATCGTTCCCCATAGCGTTGCAAACGCAGAGTAGAAGTTCCCTTTCGAAAGGGAACGTCTCAGGTTACGAATGTAACCAGGGTTCCCTGAGAACAGGGAACAAGACTCTGCGTTTCCTTGCCATACATCGGGCTGCCTGCTGAACAGTCCCTCAAGACGATGGATAATGACTGCTTCCCCAGGCGCCCCTTTTATACTTCCGGGTCGCGCCTGTATGACGTCATAGGCTGTCGCCGGCCAATAGGATTTGGAGTTATTGGATAGTTGGCTTTCGAACACCGAGTCACGTGACGTTTCCCCATAGCGTTGCAAACGCAGAGTCTCGTTCCCTGTTCTCAGGGAACCCTGGTTACATTCGTAACCAGAGACGTTTACAAAGCCCCACAAAATGATGCTGTGGGGAGACAACAATCAATAAAACACAGACCTGCAACACACTCATTACAGACACATGAATATTAAAATATGACCATGGAGATAGAGAAAAAAAAAAAAAGTTTGAGGGCACCTTAAGCATTTTAAAAATCTAACCCTAACCCCCAACAAACTGCCAAAACGAGGGAGAAACGCGGAAGAACATTTAAACTGTCTAAGGATATTTTCAGTACATTTAAGAGCACTACAGTCTCTGAACAAATGACACACGTAAGTTTAACACAAAAAGAATAAAGCAGTTAAATTTTTGCCCATTCTTCTTTGAATTGTAAGTCTATTTATCAACTTACATCGTCTTTTGTGTAGCAAAATAACCCATCGTGTCATGGCAGTCGTGATCAGACGTACAGTTCAGTGTCCTTTGCATAAAGTTACATTTCATTTGAAGAAGACGTGATGAAATATGTGCGCATACACGTTGCTGGTTCATGTTTAGAGCACTAGAGTATATGAAATAGGTCCATAAAAAACTTAAAACACGCTCACTCCGGTCTATATAATATGATCCATGTGGAGAACGTTGTTAATCTCATCACGGCGCTCCACGCAGAAACCGTTCTATCTCGCGCGCCGCGTGTAGTTTGAATTCTCTGCTGTGATCAAGGGCTGAATCCGAAATCGCCCCCTATAACCTCAAATAGGGCATTATTTGAGGCGACAGCCATTTTTAGTGGTGTCCGAAACCATAGTGGACGTTATTGAGTGCACTCATTCAATCTCACGTTGCAACGCAATAACGGCTGATGTACACACAACGGCTGTCCGAATTCACTCACTCATTTTCATTCACTCTTTCAAGTGAACAATATAAGTGGATAACGTAGGGAATAGTGAATTAGGTTTAAGGGAGTGAATTAGGTTTAAGGGGGTGATTTCCGACTTACCATAGGCTGTGATGCGATCTCAGCTGTGTTCTCACTACAGTGCAACAGTGAAACGGGACCCCCCTCAAGCAGTGACGGGCTGCGCTGCGTTCCGAACGTTGGTTAAGCGACACATACCGGTATTGCGGTATCATCAAAATTCATATCATAACAAAAATAAATACCGGTATGAGCAGTATACTGCCCGGCACTACTCTTAACAGGTGGATAAACTCTATTTCTGACATTTGAGCGGTGGGTAAACGTCAGTTCCCTGAACCTTAGTTCCCTGAATATGGAACGAGAAGCTGGGGCTCCCCGGGCCTCGGCCCCTGCCTTGACAGGATGTCTGCTCCCACATTGAGGTACCCAGGGATGTACACTGCTCTGAGGGAGAGCAGTTTCCCCTGGGACCACAGGAGGATCTGATGCGCCAGTTTGTATAACGGGCGCAACCTCAGACCCCTCTGGTGATTTATATATGAGACCACCAATGTGTTGTCTGATCGAACTAGCACATGATGGTCCCTGAGGTCTGGAAGGAAGTGTTTCAGTGCTAGAAACACCGCCAACATCTCCAGGCAGTTTATGTGCCACGAGAGATGATGGTTCTGCCATAGACCTCGAGTCAAGCGACCACTCATAATCGACGAGCACGCATAACATTCGAATCCCACACTACGCCTAGATAAGTGGTCCTCTGAGCTGGAGAAAGCACACTTTTCTTTGCGTTTAATCTCAACCCCAACCTTTTCATGTGAGCGAGAACAACATCTCGATGTTGAACCGCCATCTGCTCTGATTGAGCCAGAATCAACCAATCATAATACGTAGTTTAATATGCGGATGCCCTGCATACGCAAGGGCGACAGAGCCGCGTCTACACATTTGGTAAAGGTGCGGGGTGACAGTGCTAGGCCGAAGGGAAGAACCTGATATTGGAATGCTTCACCCCTGAAAGCAAACCTTAGGAACTTCCTGTGTTACGGGAGGATTGATACATGGAAGTATGCGTCTTTTAGATCTATCATGACAAACCAGTCCTTGGATCTGATTTGTGACACGATATGTTTTATTGTCAGCATCTTGAACTTGAGCTTTGCTACTGTTCGATTTAACTGACGCAGATCTAAAATCAGACGCAACCCCCAGACTGCTGTAAAACCCTGACTCCCTGTTGGGAGGAGGAACCCTTTCTATAGCCTCCTTTCGCAGAAGAGCCTCTACTTCTTGTGCCATCACCAGAGCCTGTTCGGGACCTACCACTGTGGGCAGGACCCCGTTGAATCAGGGTAGGCGTAATCTGAACTGATTCGCATACCTCTTTTCTATTGTCAAGTCAAGTCACCTTTATTTATATAGCACTTTTTACAATGTAGATTGTGTCAAAGCAGCTTTTCATTGATAACTGGTACATTATTTTGGCTGCACAGCAGCTCTTAAAGAATAGTGTCAATGCAGGCAGATCAAAGCACTGTTGAATATCAAATGTCAATTGTCAAGTGTCCCCAAACCAAGCAAGCCAAAGGCAACAGTGGCAAGGAACCCAAACTTCAACAGGTGACATCAGGTGGCAAACAGGTGGCAAACAGGTGTTAAAATGGAGGAAAAAAAACTTTGGGAGAAACCAGGCATAGTCGGGGGGCCAGTTCTCCTCTGGCAAACAATGCTTTGTTACGAATCAGGTTGCTATCATAAGTCAGATAGGATTGCAACATTCAAAGTATTTAATTCAGTTCCATCCAGTTGAGGATCGTATTCATCACACCGGTATGGACGGTTGTTGAGGAGCTGCGCCACTGGTTGTCATGTTGATGAGGCCTTCACAGTGGATGATCTAGTTGACTCAATCTCTGCTGATACTTCAAGGCTGCGTTGTGGTCGTGTCAAGGCGCAGGTCCTTGATCTCGCCTGGATACGGCCCAGATCCGGTTGACTACGGTAAACCTCGGGATAAACAGAGAGACTAATATTAGCGTAGATGCCATTCTTCTTCTGATGTAACGAGTACATCTGGTGTTATAGGAAGTGTTCCCAGTTCCGGCTGACCTAATTTATGCAGCCTAATAATCCTTTAATGGATTTGAAAAAAAAAATTGATAATGTGTTATGTGTATGCCAGGTTAAAGAGATGCGTTTTTAGTGTAGATTTAAACTGACAGAGTGTGTCTGCTTCCCGAACAATGCTAGGAAGATTGTTCCAGAGTTTAGGTGCCAAATAGGAGAAGGATCTACTGCCTGCAGTTGATTTTGATATTCTAGGTATTATCAGCTGGCCTGAATTCTGAGATTGCAATAGACGCGAAGGACTATAATGCATTAAGAGCTCGCTCAGGTACTGGGGAGCTAAACCATTTAGTGGTTAAAATCTATATGATGTTTAACAGGAAGCCAATGCAGTGTTGGCAGAACTGGGCTAATATGGTCATACTTCCTAGTTCTAGTAAGAACTCTTGCTGCTGCATTTTGTACGAGCTGTAGTTTATTTATCAGGCGAGCAGAACAACCACCCAGTAAAGCGTTGCAGTAATCTAGCCTTGAGGTCATGAACGCATGAACTGTTCTGCATTTTTCATTGAGAGCAGGTGTCGCAGTTTTGATATATTTTTAAGATGGAAGAATGCGGTTTTACAGATGCTAGAAACATGGTCTTCAAATTAAAGATTGGTATCAAAGAGCACACCCAGGTTCCTAACTGACGACGAAGACTTAACAGAGCAGCCATCAAGTTTTAGACAGTATTCTAGGTTATTACGTGAGGAAGTTTTTGGTCCAAAAATTAGAATATCTGTTTTTTCTGAATTTAGTAGTAGGAAATTACTGGTCATCCAATTTTTTATATCAGCTATGCATTCCGTTAATTTTGTGAATTGGTAAGTTTCGTCAGGGCGCGAAGAAATATAGAGCTGAGTATCATCAGCGTAACAGTGAAAACTAACGCCATGCTTCCTGATGATATCTCCTAAGGGTAGCATGTACAGAATGAAAAGCAATGGTCCTAGTACCGAGCCTTGCGGTACTCCATATTCAACTTGTGATCGATATGACCTCTCTTCATTTACTTCTACAAACTGATAACGGTCAGATAAGTATGATTTGAACCATGACAATGCAATTCCACTAATGCCAACATAATTTTCGAGTCTATTTAAAAGAATATTGTGATCAATAGTGTCAAATGCAGCACTAAGATCCAGTAACACTAATAGAGAGATACAACCACGATCTGATGATAAGAGCAAATCATTAGTAACTCTAATGAGAGCAGTTTCAGTACTATGGTACGGTCTAAATCCTGACTGGAAATCCTCATAGATACTATTTCTTTCTAAAAAGGAACATAGTTGTGATGATACTGCCTTTTCAAGTATTTTTGACAGAAAAGTGAGATTTGAGATTGGCCTGTAATTGACTAATTCTCTAGGATCAAGTTGTGTTTTTTTAATAAGAGGTTTAATAATAGCCAACTTAAAAGTTTTTGGTACGTATCCTAGTGATAAAGATGAATTTACGATATTAAGAAGAGAATCTATGACCTCTGGAAGCATCTCTTTCAATAGCTTAGTCGGTATAGGGTCTAACATACATGTTGTCGATTTTGACGATTTAACAAGTTTAGACAATTCTTCCTCTCTTAAAGGAGTAAATGAATTGAATTTTTCCTCAGGGATACTACAATGCACCGTCTGACGCAATACTGTAGTAGACGGTTGCGTGGTTATAATTTTTTTTCTAATATTATCAATCTTGCAAGTAAAGAAGTTCATAAAGTCATTACTGCTGTGCTCTTTGGGAACATCAGAAGTTGAAGCTTTATTTCTTGTTAATTTAGCCACTGTATCAAATAAATACCTAGGGTTTTGTTTATTTTCTTCTAAAAGTTTTGAAAAATAGGCAGATCTAGCAGATTTTAAGGCCTTTCTGTACTCAACCATTCTCTCTCTCCACGAAATACTTCTAGTTTTGTTTTCTTCCAGCTGCGTTCCATTTTTCTGGCTGCTACCTTTAGGGCCTGGGTGTGCTTGTTGTACCACGGCGTTGGATTAATTTCCTTAATCTTTTTTAAACGCAAAGGAGCAACTGAGTCTAATGTGCTTGAAAAGACAGAGGCAATAGTTTCCGTTGCAACATCGAGGTCTTCTAAGCTGTCTGGTATGCTAAGGCGATGAAACTGATCAGGAAGATTATTTATAAAGCGTTTTTTAGTGGTAGAAGTGATGGTTCTACCAAATTTATGGCAGGGAGGCAGTTTAGCTGTTTTGACTAAATGTAGTATACACGAGACTAGGTAATGATCTGAGATGTCGTCACTCTGCTGCAGAATTTCAACGGCATCAATATCAATTCCATATGACAATATTAGATCTAAAGTATGGTTACGACAATGAGTGGGTCCTGACACGTGTTGTCTAACACCAATAGAGTTTAGAATATCTGCAAATGCCAATCCCAATGAGTCTTTTTCATTATCTACATGGATATTAAAGTCACCAACAACAAGTACTTTATCTGCTGCTAGTACTAACTCCGATAGAAAATCAGCAAATTCTTTGATAAAGTCTGTATGGTGTCCTGGTGGCCTGTATACAGTAGCCAATACAAATGTCAACTTACATAATGTTACGTAAAGTACCATCACTTCGAAGGAATTATATTTGAGAGACTTTTGACTAATACTGTAAATATTACTATAAATTACAGCAACACCTCCCCCTTTGCTTTTCTGACGAGGATTGTGTCGATAATCATAACCTTGAGGGCTAGACTCATTTAAAGTAATGTAATCGTCCGGTTTTAGCCAAGTTTCTGTCAAACACAGCACATCTAGATTATTGTCTGTGATAATATCATTTACAATAAGTGATTTTGATGAAAGGGATCTAATATTTAACAACCCAAGCTCTATCATTACTATCTCTATTTTTTATTTGTTGAACATCAATTAAATTTTTACCATTAAATGGGTTTGGAAGTTTTTTGTTTTTACTAATTCGGGGTAGAGACACAGTCTCTATGTGATAATATCTAGGTGTGGGGCACACTCAGTGGGGCATCCCGGAGAAACGTTTTGTCTTTCTCTTTAATCTCTGTGAGATTTAACCAGAGATGCCTCTCAGTGGCCACCAGGGCTGCCATAGAGCATCTCCTTGGTGGCACGGAGTCAGCTGACTGATGTAACTCCTGGATCATATCTGCACCCACTTTCTCACTTTCACCCAAGTCCTTCAGCAGGTCAGCTTGGTACGCTTGCAGTATAGACATTGTGTGCAAGCATGCCGCAGCCTGACCTGCTGCCGAGTACGCTTTGTCCAGTAGCGCTGATGTAGTTTTCAGTGGCTTAGTGGGCAACATCGGAGCTTTGAGGGACGAAGCGTCTCCTCCGCCCTTGGCATCGCCCCATAACCGTGTCTCCTCAAACCAACCACATTGCTGTAAAAAGGTTGGGAAAAAACGGTAGAGCCCGATGTGGAGGTTGAGCTCAGACCTAGATGGTAAGAAGCGTTAATCTAACTTGCTTCTGGTCTGATGCTCTTGCTTCTCGGCCAGCCATTCGATATTTAGCTTGGCAACAGCACGAGTAAGCACATCCATGAGCTCCTCGCTCGCGGGGGAATGAAGTGGCGAGTCTTCAGTATCCCCCATTGTCACACTGACAACATCCAGCTCCTCGGAACTGGACGCCATCAGCGTGACTGTGTCAACTGGAGCGGAAGAAACCGCAACACGTGCTTCCTGTCTCCAGATTGACACATTGGATGCAGCAGGTGAAGGCAGAGATTGGGCTGGGCCCGTCTCTAACCCCGCTGCTACATCCATTTGTGAACCCCAGGACATGAGGCGCCACCCTGCCTCAGCAGAAGCGGGACCCGAGCCCTGAGAAACACGAACCGAGCCGCTCTCCTCGAAGAGGGCCCGGCGGGAGCGCAGCGTTCTCAAAGGTAGCTGCTCACAGTGCACACAGGCAGCCCCCTCGAGAGCTGCCTGGGCATGCTGCACTCCCAAACAAGCAACGCACATTTCATGTGTATCCCCACTCGTAATAAAACAAGGGCAGAGATGAACACACTTCCTGAACGACTGCTCGCTCGCCATAATATATATATATATATATATATATATATATATTGATGGTAGACAGACAACAATAAATAAGACGGACAAGATCACACGTAGCGCGCGCTGAAGACACAGAAGCTGAATGAGAGTGTTTTCGGGCAGGCTTTATAGTTCCTGGTCAGTGACGTCACCTGCCTATGATGTCTCCCTATTGGACAGATTTCATACATGCTTCACGACAACATCATGCAGAGGCTTTCCCATAGCGATTACGCAGTGCGCATGCATTTACTTGTGTTTATTCTCCACTACAGCCCTGGTTAACATTACATTAAGTCAGTTAGCAGATGCTTTTATCTAAAGTGACTTAACATTCAAGCTACATGTTGCAGCAGAGACCATAGTTTTAGGTTAACCATTCCAAAAGCAACACTAAATTAAAATACAACTCACACAAAACTGCATTCTATCAGTGTGTATTATTATTATTATTATTATTATGGAGATCCAAGACAAATGTACATGAGCGAAGCTATCACAACCACCAGGCAGCCAATACGAGTATGTTTACTTTGATAACATGATGGGCCTGTTACCCACACCTGGGGTGCGTTTCTCTTGACATGACAATCCACTGTGATTCCAATCCCCAAACTTCGACCATAGTTGCAATCTTATGCACAAGTGCAGGTACGCCACTGTTTCACCTAAGATTGTGCACTGTCTGATAGTTAACAGGAATATTTTAGTAGCCTATTTTCCCTACTAAATAAGTTCACTGACGCGCTAACTATTGCATCGTGTTAAACATAACATCAGGCATATAGGCCTACCTGATTGAAAATTTGCGTATGCAAAGTAGCCAACAGCTGCTCAGGGAGTCATGGTCATGCTATGTTTGATTTTGAGTTTTTTTAAAAAAAAAGATATCAAACGTCAAAAAAAAGTCTATGGTATAGTAGCCAGTCCAAAAAAGGCTACACGGTCATATTGGTATGATGGTTGCTACGATTTTTAAGGCTGCCCCAACATTTACAAACTATTGACTTTGAACGTATTTAATATTACTTTGAATTATATACTTACTGAAAAGCAAGGTCTTCATTGCCATCCTACTGAAGGGCTTTTTGTTATTAACACCCTTCCAGTTTATCTGATAAGACACCTCATCTGTGAAGAGCCTGCCCAGGATGTTCCAGGTCACCCTCTTCACATCCTGGCCTCCAATGGTGGCCAAAGAAGAAATCTAAAAGGCAAAGACATATTTTTTAAATAGACAGCAAGGTAAACATTTCTAAGCTTAAGTTGCATTTAAAGGTGCATTTAAAATGTTTTTGTTCCTGTTGAAAGCGTCCAGAAATGTAGAAAAAGATAGAAAACTTCTATGTGAAAACTTCTTCTATTTTTCTTTTCTGTAAAGAAAAAAAAAATCCTGTTTTCTTGGATTATTTTTTTTTTTCTAAACATGTACTCGGCTTACATCGTCATGGACCTGTACCACCTTTATTACCTACAATGTCAAACCAGGGAGATTGTTGCTCACTGACAGAATCTTACCAATGGGAACAGGCATTGCAGGACAGGCCTGTTCAGGGCTGCTTCAATAGAATATTTGCAATAATCATGGACAATCAATAAACCTAATGGCACCATTCATATTAAGTAAGAAAACTCACCACTCTCTGTCGAGCTGGGCCATTTGACGGTTCCTTTAAAAACATTTAAATGCCTCCAATGCCTCCAATTGTTCCAGGGGAAAATGGATATTGTCGGGCATCTCAACATCTGGTCCCGGGGTGCTGTTCAGCCTGTTGCTGAGGTAGTTCACTTTTGCCACAAGCTGGTCTTGTTGCTGTTTAATGGTTTCTAGCAGGCTAAGGATGTGGACCTCAGCCGCTGTTGACACACATGAAATATAGCTAAAATATAGTATATAAAATATATCACGTTACAGTGTTTATCCTTATTACTCATAATACTGACATTAGTTATTGACATTAGTTAATGACAAAAGGTATTGACAAAGTTTTATTGTGGCACAGAATGACCCTCCAGTATTTGTCAGTTTTTGCTCACCAGAGCAGGGAATGGTATCGGTCATTCTTCCCCCTCGCCATGTTGTAGGTCAGGCTTGAACAGGGCTCCTCTGTTTGCCGCATGTTGAGGGCTGGTGCGGGGGGTAGAGGGAGTTGTGGAGAGCCTGCAGTTCCTAGCCCATAGTGAGGTGGGCGGTGTGCGAGAGGGTGAATTATTTTCATTAAATGGTAGTCGTCTGTTAACCATGACTGATAATAAACATGGGGCCTTTCTATTCACTAATATTTCAGAAATCAGTCCCTACCTTGAGTAACTATCCACATAGTTAAATGCAGGTGCAGGGAGTTGAGGTGGTGAAGGGTATTGCTGTCCTGCCCCACTGTCAGGTGCTAAGGGAGAGAAATTGGTATTAAATGGTTGTGATCTGTTAACCATGGTAGGCTGTGAGTAACAGGGCCAAACAATGGCAAACATAAAATCTCTGATCATGCTGAACATGAATTTGTATGTTTCAACATTTTGGTACACTACCTATTTCAACCCCATGAATGGATTGACATTGAAAGTCTGAGATGGTAATGCAGATGCAATCTATTGATTTGAAACTGTGACCCTTGCTGTGTTAATATAGATGTATTTAATATTATTTCGGAGATCAGCCTTTACCTAGACAGTTTTCTCCAGGTTGAGGAGTAGTTACTCTCCTGCCTGGCAATCGGCAAGATGGTGGAGCTGGAGGAATGGATACAAGGAGAGGGGAATATCTTTAGCACTAAGAATGTTAGCCATATCTCTAAAATAATATTATGATTTGTTATTTTGATGTTAAGAGATTATTTATTACTCTGCCAGTGCAATTGGCTTGAGCTTGAGGCTTCAACTGATACACCAGGCAAGTTGAAAGGTCGTGGCGACCTCAGAGATGCAAAGTCACCATTTTCTGGCTCTTCTTCACTCTCATTAGAGTCCCCAAAATGATGGCTGTTAAGTAACCATATCTTTATGGTTATTGCAATTGCCAAATATACATATAGTGCAAGCATCTCTGGTCTATTTTTGAATGCTACAGGAACCTTCATATTACTGTAGAAACATAACAAAAACAAGATAGAACACACTTACACTGGCTTCCTGACTCTTTTCTCTGGCAGCTCACCCTCCTGCTCTGCATCAGACTGTAGCTCAGAGGTGTTGCAGCCGGTCTGATATTGATTCATAAGCCTAACGGTGTCTTTGTAGTTGTCTAAAAAAATAACATGAGTTTCATTGCACAATTTCATGTGCATTTTCAGAACATAGAATGAATAGGTTATACCAAACAGAAGGAGAACCAACCATGAAATTATTTTTAAACAAGAATTAACGAATTGGCATACCACAAGTTCTGATGACCTTTACGTCATATCTTGGTCAGTTTGGCTCATGCTTCTCCTCGTTAGCAGCTGCCCTTTTCACACGTTCAGTGCTCTTAAAGTTGAGCCAGTACACCATCCCGTCATCATACCAGTCAATTGGCACAACAGCAATGTCCTCGCTTGCTTGAAATTCAATTAGATGAAAAGGCATCCTTAATGTAGAAAGAAAGAAAAGGGGTATTTATACCTCATCAAAAAAGGTATAACATACCAGACTAAAGGTATAACATAACAGACTAAAGCATGCACAAGTGTACAGTGTATACAAATAAGCAAGTAAGATGAGCTGAAAGTTAACCTGAATGGTGCCCAAAGGTGGGAAGAAGTATAAGGAAGGTAAAAGTACAGTCATAATAGTCAGATAGAACTTCAGCTCAACCGTAAAGTAGGGTACTATTGCAATTTTTTGGCAGAATGTGTTGGGGTGTTGTTTCATAATCTCACAAAAATCATTGCATAATGCTAATAATATAGTGGACTATGTACAGTCCATGGTATGGAGAAAGGTGGGACATCTATCAATTCATGTTAAATTCAGCATAAAATATAATTTCCCCTGGAATTTTGAGGGATAATATGTCATCTCATGTTTTGAAAACATGAAATTATGGGTGTAGTGTATGGAAAAATACCAACTTTTGTGAAATACTACAGACTTTCATCCAGAGTAATAGAAGTCATAGTCAGAAGTCAGTAGTCAACTATATTATTAGAGTTTTTAACTTGAATTGATTGATTGATTGATTGAACTGATTCTTTTTTTTTTTTTATTTAGTGGAGGGAGGGGTATGGCCACGAAACCATCCCTGTACGGCAAGGCTACACATTTCTGTCGGTTGAGGTGCCAGCGCTGCGACTTCGGCTCATCAGATGCATCATTTACAACAAATATTCATTCTGTCAGAGTTGAAGGGGTAGGTATAGAATGGAGACTGTCGGGAAAATTCAGTGTAAATAGCGTACACACCATTATCATTTTGGATAATGTTTTTGATAAGGCAGACTTTATCCCCCACCAGAAACATGTTGTCCCCCGTTGTTAATTTGACAGTCCACCTATCACATCACATTTCCCCATATTGCGCATTAACTCCCATACCAACAACAATTGGGCCCACAAAATGCTCCCATTTCAGTGTAATTTCTGCATCAGCAACCAATTTGGTAGCTGTAACTTCCGAAAGGCGCCGAATGAGCTGAGCTAGAGGGAACTCAGGTTTTATAATGAGTTTTTTTTATTTTCCCGAGGTGGTTCTCATATGGGAATGCTGAAAAAGAGTTCAGACAGCCATGCCTCTTCACCTCATCTGCCAGGTGGACCAGACAGTGGACATTGTACACAATCTGGTCTGTCCCATAAAACTCACCAAAATGGTTTACAAAAGATTTTAGTATTTGTCCAGCATAGTCAGCAAGGTTGAGATGTTCAGGGCTTACCAACATGGATATAGCAGTTGACAGGAGCATGAAATTGTAGTACGTGTTCTGGTCCAGGATCCCGCCAGCACCACAGGGCCAGTGTACAGTAAGAACTGTTGAAATTCAGTTGCCTTCCAACGGTCCAACTCCCTAAGCGACCGTGGTCTCCGGGCAAACTCAATTGGCACGTAGGGCCTCAGTGACTGGAGTTTGCCTGACATCCTGTCTACTATTAATGCTGGCAGTCTTACAGTTAACGGACTCCAGAGCCAGGTCTGGAGCAGTTTCCTTACAACGGCCACACTAGATGCATATAATCCAAGGGAAACTGCGATACCATGCCACCCTTGACATTTTTAAATGGATGTGGCCCCTCATGGTGGTGTAGTTCATCAACCATCAGGTTGAATGAGACGTCAGTTCTCTGGGGGCGCTCTGGTTCAGGGAACGTCATACGCCGGTTCTGGTATTGCCCTGGGTGTAGGCACTTATCGCACCCATGGTAAGCATTATGGACCTTTGTTTTTTTCACAAAGGCCCGTGCAGGGGCATCACAGACTACCATGTGAAGCTCAATTTTAAGGTTCTTATCTCCAAAGCAAAACCCAGCCTCTAGCTCCTGTAGTTCATTGACAAAATCAGATAGGAACTCTGTGGCCGAACTAGGTTTTTTTGGTCCACAGTACGCCCCAATGATCACAGGTTCCTTCATGGGGATGGTAACCAGTAAGCCAAGGGTGGACCACAGCTGTACAGTGGAACTTTTAAATAAAGCTAGACCATCTATATTAATCTGCAGCTGGTTTTGGATCAATATTATATGAGAAACTATTATTATATTTTCATGTGAAAATATTATTTTGACCTTTAATTCAAACCTGTCAGATATTCTACAATACCCTACACTTTTAATGATGTCCACAGTTTTGTGATTATTTTTTGGTTAATGTTTTGTTAATGTTTGCACTTGGTAACACAAATTGAAGGAAGGCTTATATAAAAGCCATTGGCTGTTTTTGATGTAGGGCAATCAAAATGTGTTTAGACATTTTTTAATCATGCATTGACATGGGAACAGCTGTATACTGACACCTGCTGCCATAGATATGTATTTAACTGGACTTCACTACAGGTGTGTTCGACATCGGCTGTGGCTGGATGCAACCGATCGGCGAGAGTAGCCGCTTGCAGGCGGGGAGGAGCTGCAAACGGAGACATGAAGTCGGACACTTTCTGCTTCCCGTAGTGACACTCACACTGTGTTTGCATACTGTATCACAGCTGAAGTTAAATAAATGTAATATTTGTCAAATACACAGATGTTTCAGAGAAATTTTCATTCAATACTTTATGTACTGCATAATACAGCATCTGTTTGTACAGGAATAAAGTTCAACACAAGCCTACACTATCAATGAAGTGTGCTTATGTTTTTAATCATTAAAAACATTTTATTTTGATAAACGTGGCACAATATAACATCGTGACTACATGAAAAGAGGTTTTACAGTTATAAAAAACTGATTTGTGAGCATTAGTGGAGGTGAAGGTTTTAGATTAAACGCAAAACACACGTGATCACTGTCATGAGGTGAATCCGGCCAATCGTAGAACAGCTGTGTCGTCATCAGAGTTCGTGCAGCCGCTCTAGGGAAGCTGCACCGACTGCTCTAGAAACGCTCTCATGGTACTTTGATGCCATACATCACTATCACGTGGCGCCCGCGCTGTCTCAAGTCGGACAAAATTTCTTACAGGCATGCACTGCTTCAAGTCAGTCGTAGATTGGTCTGCGCATCGCTGTATGAAGTCGAACAAGCCTTACATGTGCTAACACCTCCAGCTGCACGTGATAAAACAAATGTAATTAATATAAAAGTCATTAGGTGTTGTTGGCTCAATGTTTCCTCTATGCCCGTCACGGTATCAGAAATAGGGCAGACGCACAACAGAATTTCCGCTTCAATTTCTTCACTGCTGCTCCTTCAACTGCTTATGAAAACTCACGGGTCCCATGAAATGACAGCTACAGTTTATTGGAAAATAGCACTGTGGACACTGAATTTGATGAATTTATCATACCCCAGACGAGACAAGAAGCTAACATTAGCGAACACTGCGGTCCCTCTTCCTTGTGACTCCCCGCTGCAGATGCTGCATTCTTCCGCAGTGTCTTGTTCCCACCTCTCAGGGAACCGAGGTTACGATAGTGACCGGAGACGTTTTCCCGGTTAGTGGGGGTGCATATAGCACTCAAAACCAACATGAAAAACGTAGCAAGTAATGTTCACTCAGCGTTCACCCTGGCTCCTCCCTCCATCAATGCCGCCGTGGGACGCCATCCTGGCTGTGGCCTGGGTAGTCATCTGGCTCTTCTTGCTCGTGGTCACTAACTGGATTATTCCTCCACCTAAACCACCCTGGACCTGTTTGTTTTTCCCTCTCCTGGACTCTTGTCACTTGCTTGCCGCTTGCTTCTTTCTTCTGCCGGCGCGAGGTCACGCCTTTCCAGGAGGGGGCGTAGTGTCACGATCACCTGCAGCACTACATCACCCAGAATCCATCCTGTTCTACAACCTGCACTCGTTCTTCAATCACCACCAGCTGTCTTCTATCACCTCATCACCCCAGCACCAGATATATGTTCCTCTGTTTCATTCACTGTTTGTCAGGTATTGTCTATGTATATCGGTTGTGTTTTCCTACCAGTTCCTATCTGGATTACCTGTGGATTATTAAAGACTGCTTTGAACTTTCATCTTCCTCATCATTCGTATGTTTCTCTCTACCGAGTTGTGACAATATTGTGAATTTGCACTAATAGTTTATATTCTTAATATAAATAATCCTGTTTTTTTTTTTTTTTTTAAAAAAGCAAACATGACAAATCAATTATTTATTTCAAATAAAAAGTTTATTTTTTCAACAATTTAACGATTTTACATCTTCTTGACAATTTTTTTCTAGAACTGAGAGAAGTCTCTCCTCTCGCATATCTTCTCTTCTCATTCTCTTTTCTGTTATTTTTAGCTTCTCTTTCTAAAAATTCAAGTACCGGATCTGTTCTCAGCCTCTTCTTTGCTGGCCTTGCTTCCCCACTCTCTCTCCTGTCCTGCTGCTCTGACTCCTTAGGGCCTGAATATAAAATAGTTTTATAAGCAAATGATGTACAACCAAACAGATTTTTATATAAAAAAGCTCTGACTGGGTAAAGTAATTCATTGTATATATTTAAAGGGCTAGTTCACCCAAAAATGAAATTTCTGTCACTATATGTCGTTAGTCACCCTCATGTCGTTCCACACCCGTAAGACCTTCGTTAATCTTCAGAACACAAATTAAGATATTTTTTGATGAAACCCGATGACTCAGTGAGGCCTGCATTGCTAGAAAGATCATTTCAATTTTCAATGCCCAGAAAGCTACTAAAAACATATTTAAAACAGTTCATGTGACTACAGTAGTTCAACCCTAATGTTATGAAGCGGTGACGAGAATACTTTTTGTGGGCCAAAAAAAAAAAAAAAACGACTTTATTCAACAATATCTAGTGATAAGCGATTTCAAAACACTGCTTCAATGAAGCTTCGAAGCTTTACAAATCTTTTGTTTCGAATAAGTGGCTCAGAGCGTGTGTCAAACTTCCAAAGCCACATGATTTCAGTAAACGAGGCTTCATTACGTCATAAGTGTTTCGAAATTTCAATAGTTCACATGACTTTGGCAGATTGATACGCGCTCCGAACCACTGATGCAAAACACTGATTTGAACCACTGTAGTTATATGAACTGTTAAAATAAACATGTCTTTAGTAGCTTTCTGGGAATTTGAAAGTGTTAATTGTCTTGCTGGCAATGGAGGACAAAATGAGCCATCGTTTATTTATTTCATCAAAAATATCTTAATTTGTGTTTTGAAGATGAACGAAAGTCTTACAGGTGTGGAACAACATGAGGGTGAGTACTTGATGACAGAATTTTCATTTTTGGGTGAACTAACCCTTTAAAGTATAAAGGTGAGTAAGAGTTTTATTATAATTATAGACCAAAACAAATCCATCTGTTTCAGTCAAATTAATTTTTACAATTATCTGACATATTTGTGACCATCAGTGGGGCAAAATAATGGCAGTCAGTTCAAAAACATGTGAACAGAGATGCCAAGGGAAAAATAATATTTTATCCCTGGATTTGATACATATAAGGTATCAGAAAACAGAATTTTACAGATCTCAACCTGACCAAATATAACATTCACTGACAATTATGCATATTTAATCCATAATCCATCTCTGTATGGTGGAGTTTTCCATATGTTGGCGTTATATACAGAGATGGATTGTGGATTAAATATGCATAATTGTCCGTGTTATATTAGGTCAGATCTGTGCTAGCTTGAGATCTGTAAAAATGTTTTCTGATACCTTATATGTATCAAATTTTTGGTGTCTCTGTTCACATTTACAAATGTACAATTCATGAATTAATAAAAAAAATATTTTTAGATTCCGCAAAGGTTGTAAAGCAAATCTGTATATAAATATCTTACCTTGTATGTTTTTTTTTTTTTTTTTAGATTTTCCCACTTTTTGGCCGCTCTAGCAGGGGATACCACACCCAGCAGGCCCATCTCCTTCAGTACTGTTCTATAGTACACGTAATGATTTACACATTAATAAAATGCACATCAATAAAACCTCAACTGTATTTATGAGAAAAAAAATATTGCTATAACTTACTCCCATCCATGCTGGGCAGCGTTTTTCCGCCCAGAAAACAGATGACCATGGGCTGTTTTTTTTTAATTAGCCGTCTAACATCCTCATCCATCCATCCACAGCATTTTGTAAGATGTAGGTGAAATACTGTACAACAGTTCACTAACTAATGAGAACAATCGACCAAATTATCATCTGTTGTATACAACTGCAAATTTAATAGTTCCCGCACTAATTAGTGTCTAAAAAGTAATTACTGTGCCAACAAATAAACGTGTATCATTTCGCTTCAAAATATCTTTACAAAGATTTTCTAATTGATAAAAAATTTCACTTACATTTGTAAAAGTTGCAGCCTCCGGTATTGCCAGCACTATGGCACTTTATCGAGTGTACATCGAATGTACACTCAAAATCAGAGAGGATTGTGGGTAAAAGTAGTGAACAAATGTAGGGAATGAAGTCGTTCACTCAGAATTCGGACACCACTACAAAATGGCCGACACCCGATATAGTGAAATGAGCCAGATGAGATTTTGGTATGGAGACAAAAATTAGAATCATGTTTGTTGTTTGCTTTTGGCATTTAAAAAAGCGATTGGGACCCGAAAAGGTCATGCGTGACAGCAAACTTAACAAGCAGATAGTGATGTTAATGTATCAAATAAAATCCTTTTGTGTACATGTTCTATAATATAATATAAACGGTTGGCTACTCGCAGCATTTGTTTCCAAGAACTCCATGTGTGCTATAGCTGTTAATGAGAAAAGCTAATATTGACATTACATAAGCAGACAGGCCTCTATTGGGTTACATGAGCGGGCAGCTGTTCTGAGAAACTTGCCAATTATGACTGCCAGCCAATGAGCCACATCTGCAGGTAAGCTGCGCCACAAAAATCTCACTCCAACACATTGATTTGCTCAACAGTTCAACACATTTAACTTACAAACGTGTCTTTACATGGAACATTAGACTATAATGCATGCCATCAAATGCATTTAAAATCTGGTAAATATATAGATAATGGTCATTAGCAGTGGCCTTATGTGTCAGTAGGCTTATTAATCTAACAGTACAATTTTTGTTTAGTATGAAAACTGATTTACCTGACCTTTTTTATTATTTATTTATTTATTTATTTTATTACAATTTGACAGTCGAGTATTTTTTTGTAAAGTAGCAGTTAGAACGGGTGTGATTCTTCTATTCTTATAGAAGCATGTGAAAAGGGAAAATGTACAAATATAGTACACACAAACATTTAGTCAATATAGTTCACATTAGACCTAAATAGTTCATAACAAGATATATACATCTACACATTCATGCATTATTCTCTAGAGCAACCTATTAACAGGGAATTGTATCTGTTAGTTCAGTCAAGCAAAACGCTTCACTATGCTTGCATGACTGATTTATTTGCTAGCAGAGTGCTGGAGTAGCAAGTTTGATTCTTCTCTTTTTCAGAACACAAACTACAAACCAGAGCAACAAAACCTTGACTGCGACCCTGAATAACACAAGGTCTTTTTTTCTATATAAACAACTTACGTCAAGCTACTCTTTAAAAAAGCAGTAAGCTGCACTGCAAACTAACAAAAGCTAATTACACTAAAGCAACTAAATCTTCTAAAATATCTTGCTGTTCTGAATAAATGTAAATTTAAATTAAATT
This sequence comes from Elopichthys bambusa, assembly GCA_037101425.1. Taxonomy (NCBI): domain Eukaryota; kingdom Metazoa; phylum Chordata; class Actinopteri; order Cypriniformes; family Xenocyprididae; genus Elopichthys; species Elopichthys bambusa. The sequence goes on from CM074449.1 coordinate 18,549,919, forward strand.
TAAAAATTAATTTAAAATGATGATTTTTGAATGAATAAAATAAGCAGAATATTTTCTTTTTGAATCATTCATTTATATAGGCCTTCCGAATGAACTGATTCGATAAAACAAATTAGTCTAGTATCCAACTCTACATATGAGACAGATGACATTTCCCACTTGTTAATTATTGTACACCAAGTTTAATAGATACACTAGGTCTTCACAGAGGGGAGAACATCATAATAGTGAACAAAACCAAAGCAATTTTTACAACAGAAGCTCAAAATCAGCGGCATGGAGCAGAGAATAAAAGAACAGTTCTGTGTGAGATTCACGTCAGTCACATCTTTGCCCCAGTTATGAAGACTCATGCCGCGTTCCAGGAAACCCGTAACCCGTGTTTTTCCAACCTTCTACCCACGAAAGTGCACTGGAACGGCAGTCAAACCCGTGACTTCCCACCCGTGAACTCGTACTAGATCAATGTAGTCCCAGTTACGCGCTCTGACGTCACATAGCCTGCGAAACAACAATGGCAACCCCTACGGACGCAGTGTTTATGCAAGTGGTACACGGTGAGAAATAGACTTTAGGACAATATAATGTTGCAATCAAATTAATAATAATATAACAATGATAAATAATACACAAACGATTATGTATTATAACGTTATGTGTCTGAAACGATAGAAATTATTGTAAATGAGCATAAGAGCCGTACCGTCCGCCATGCTGGTTTGTTTACATCTAGCTACCACAATTCCTTGCGCTCAGGCAGTTTGGCGTGATTTGCCTGGAACGCTACAAAGTCGTGAGCTGTGGTTTGAAGTCGTGACTTACGGGCTCAAAAACCTGCCTGGAACGCAGCACCAGTTGCATATTTCCAAGTCCTTCCAAACCAAGCTGCTCATATTCCATTCATTCTCACAGATTTTGGACAAGAGGTAAGGATTATTAAAGAGATTTATTTTTTAAAATAATAAACATTTACATTCTAATAAACAACCTTGTCACTCTTTTCAAAATACAGTTCATAAATAGCCTAGAATGCTTTATTATTTTACTTCCCTCCTCTCCAAGTGGTATTTTACAATGTAACAGTCTGGCTGAAGAGATCTTTGCCTAGCACACCACCTCTTAATAATTGAAGCATGTGTTCCATACATTGCCATCATAGTGTCATCGAGAAGAAGGGAGTGAGCAAAAGGAAGTGAGCTGGGAATACATTCTTGTAGGAATTGCATGCTTGTTGTGTTCCTCTTCGTCAAATAATATATTTAAAGATTTCAATCATAATTACGACAACGTCAGTAGGAGAAATCTCAAGGGAAGCATCCACAGTAAGTGTATGTATGTATGCTCCTCGGTGTGCTTAACCCTCTGTTAAAATGTAAAAAAAAAAAAAAAAAAAGCATAACATGAAAAACATTATTTTGGTGGGCAATTGGGCTTTTTATGTATGTTGCCTGAAGGTAAAGCTGTGCAAAAATGGAAAGAAAATAAGGCAGGGAAGGGTTAAGGGAATACACACCAGCACATTTGCTTCTTCCATCACATCCTCCTCCAAAAGAACATCACCCGGATTTATCAGCTGAATGTGTTGACTGAGCAACTAGAGAGAGTAAATCACAGATAAAACACACACACACACACACACACAAGGTGTCCGGGGAGCCATGGTGATCTCTCCATCCTCAGATGATGATGATCACATAACACTCAGTCTCTAGAGAACACATTCAATGGCTCCATCACTTGTGAGAAGGAAGACTGAGAAGGATCTCTCACATACATGCATGCAGCAGGTCCTTATGTTCAAAGGAAACAAGTTCATACACACAGGGGTGATACTTCTAACAGGGGAAGCTTTCTGTCCCCTAAGTTAAAAAAATAAATAAATAAATATATATATATATATATATATATATATATATACAGTTGCAAGAAAACATATGTGAACCACTTGCAGAATCTGTGAAAATGTGCAAAATTTTAACAAAATAAGAAAGATCATACAAAACGCATGTTATTTTTTTTTATTTAGTACTGTCCCGAGTAAGATATTTTACATAAAAGATGTTTACATATAATCCATAAAAAAAAAAAAAAAATAGCTTAATTTATTAAAATGACCCAGTTCAAAAGTTTGTGAACCATTGATTCTTAATACTGTGTGTCATTACCTAGATGATCTACGACTGTTTTTTGTTGTGTAATGGTTGTTCATGAGTCCCATGTTTATTCTGAGCAGTTAAACTGAGCTCTGTTCTTCAGAAAAAATCTCCAGGTCCCAAAAATTCTTCAGTTTTCCACCATCTTTTGCATATTTGAACCCTTTACAACAGTGACTGAATGATTTTGAGATCCATCTTTTCACATGGGGGACAACTGAGGGACTCAAACACAACTATTAAAAAAGGTTCAAACATTCACTGATGCTTCAGAAGGAAACACGATGCATTAAGAGTCAGGGGTGAAAACTTTTGAACAGGAAGAAGAGGTCCAAATTTTTCTTATTTCGCTTGAATATCTTTTTTTTTTTTTTTTTAATTTAGTACTGCCCTTCGGAAGCAACAGAAATTACTTGCATGTTTCCTGGGAAACAAATTAAATACAATTTACCTTGATCTTCAAATTCCAAATGTTTTCACCCCCCATCTATTAATGCATCATGTTTTTTTCTGGAGCATCAGTGAATGTTTTAACTTTTTTTAAAAGTTGTGTTTGAGTCCCTCAGTTGTCCCCAGTGTGAAAAGACGGATCTCAAAATCATTCAGTCACTGCTGTAAAGGGTTCAAATATGCAAATAATGCTGGAAAACTGAAGAATCTGCAGGACCTGGAGATTTTTTTTGAAGAACAGAGCTCAGTTTAACTGCTCAGGACAAACAAGGGACTAATGAACAACCATCAAAAAAACAAAAAACAAAACAAAACAAAAAAAAAACAGTCATAGATCATCCAGGTAACCACACACAGTATTAAGAATCAATGGTTCACATACTTATGAATAGGGTTATTTTAATAAATTCAGCTATTTTTTTTTTATTTTTTTTTTTGTCTTGTGGATTATATGATTCTGCAAGTGGTTCACATACTTTTTCTTGCAACTATATATATATATACACACACTACTGTTGATGGGGTCGATATGTTTTTTAAATGTTTTTGAAAGAAGCCTCTTACTCTCATCAAATGTAATTTATTCCTGTGAAAACAAAAGCTGAATTTTCAGCACTCATTACTTGAGACATCACTGTCACTTGATCCTTCAGAAACCATTCTAATATGCTGATTTGGTGCTCAAGAAATATTTCCTATTATTATCAGTGTTGAAAACAGTTTATTATTTTTGTGGAAACCGTGATTCATTTGATGGGATTCTTTGATGAATAGAAAGTTCAGAATAGCATTTATTTGAAATAGAAATCATTAGTAACAATATAAGTGCTTTCACAGTCACTTTTGATCAAAGCATCCTTGCCAAATAACAACCATTCTAGTTATAATCCTAATTTAAAAATATAGTTTTAATTTTTTTTTTAAATATTTGTACATTTCTGAAATGTACCATGGAATGTAATTTCTTAAATGTACCTGAAATGTCAGTTTTGCCAAAATTATCTACAGACGTGGACAAAATTGTTGGTACCCTTGATAAATATGATCAAAGATGACTGTAATTTTTGATCTGTTGGTATTTGATAGAATCCATGATACCATGTATCTGAACAAGATGTCCAGGACCTCCAGCAGAAAAATAGGCCCACAACATTAAAGATCCAGCAGTATATTTAACCGTGGGCATGGGGTTCTTTTTATCCATGTGTGCACCAAACCCATCTCGTGGGTTTGCTGCCAAAAAGCTGTTGTGAACAACAGTTAAGATGGCATTCCAGGGACCAGTTTACGACAGGGCCCCTCTCTAACTGCTGGTGTGTAAGAAGATGTGCCACACTGTGATTGGATCTTTGGTGAATGAACATAAACAAATGCTCAGCAACATCAGATAAGATGTTAGGACAACTGCCAGACACCTCTTCCAGAGCAGGAAGGGGGACCTTCTGCATCCACCACAACCAAGGGGAGGACTTCTCATTGGATGACACATTGACTCTAACCACCAAATTCATTCCTAAGGTTTAGGCCAGGACTGCCATAAAAATTCCTTCAGGACCTCCTGGATGGAGCAGCAGTGACTGAAATAAGGAGAGGCCACAGAGATCTATATAAATCCATTCATACCTATGTTTGGAGGCCTTAATTTGATTTAAACTGCATCACATCCACTCCATTTTCATGCAAAGCACAGTTTATGTTAATGGTTATTGACTGTTAACACAATAGGTCATGGGACAGACCTGTTAACAGATGAACAAATGCATGGACGATGACTTAACCATTTCATATCGTGTTTGGTGTCTATCTGTTCCCCACGATGCCTTTAATAATTTAAAAGAGGTTTGGTAAAGAAATAATGCATGGGTAAAATGTTAAAAAAAATGTTACTTTATGCTATGCAAATGAGTTCCACACTAGGGTTGGCCACACCGAGGCTGCTTCAGATAACAGTGGCCAATCACACTCCAGGATCGGCAAGGCGCTACATTTCTATCTCCTCCTCATCAGAAAAGGATAAATATGTCCTCCGGGTAGACACACCCTTGTTCTGCATTTCCAGCTCGACGGGGAAGGAGACATTAACAGACACTCCACGTCCTGAGTTTCTGACCTGACGAGGAAAGAGACTAAGACAGTTGAGGTTAAGCTTTTGCGAGCAAAACCTTTTACATTGCTTCCAGCTGCACTCTAGCTGCAAAAGGGCCCCAGCATTGAGGGACTTCATCTGACCCTTACAGCTCCTACAGCAGCAAAGCTCTGTCCGCAAAGGACCTCTGCATCGGCAGACATTGCCTGTACCACACGGCTCCTCAGAAACGCAGCCAGCCTGCAAAGGAACCTGTGAAAATTCATCTGACCCAGCTGCCCAGTCCATCCTAAAGGACCCTCTTGGCACAACCGAAGTTAAGCATCCTCCAGCCCAGCGTGGCACGACTACTGGATTGCAACTCCTCGCCCTCCCACTGCACACAGCCTGCATCATCAGTGGAAGACGTCTCTGCTACTGGATTGATCACCCGACTGTGTTGAACGTAAATATAATCTTACCAAACCTCTTACTAGAGACCTTGGCATTAGTTATACATGCAGCATATGTTTTTCTAACCTGTTTAGATACAGTTACTTGAGGTCAGCTTGTTACAAATAATAGGGATAGGGGTTATTTGTTGAATGATAAATAAGCAATTATTTATCACCATTTTACCAGAGCCATTAGGTGGCTTCCATAAGAAGCATTCCCATACAATTCTCTTCCATTCTACATTCAGTTCATCAGCATTGCATTTATCCATTCTGTATTCACTTCAATTTATTTGTTTCTGTAACAAAGCGGGACTCAGGGTAGGATCCATCTGCAAGCTTTTATTAAACAGAGTTCGTAGTCAGACAGGCAATGGTGGAACAACAGCAAACAGGTATGGCAGAGAGCAGGCAGAATCGTAGTTGAGGAACAGACAATGGTTCAGGGCGGGAAGATAACAATCATAAATCCAAAACAGAGCAAATAGTCCAAAGGGCAGGCAGCAGAGAATGGTACATGGGGAACAGACAGGATCAAAAACAGGCAGAAAGACAAGATAAATAACGCTCAGAATTGCAACCGTAGTAAACAAGACCTCACAAAGTATGTCAGGATGTGAGTGGCTTAAATAGTCCAGATAATGTGCTGCAGCTGGGTGTGGTGATTACTGATTGGTAAAGTGAGTGCAGGTGATGGCCAGGGAGGATTATGGGAAATGAAGTCCGGGAATGACTGGGAACGTGACAGTTTCTTTGATTTAATTCAGTATTCTCCTTTGATTATTATTTTACTATCTTAGAAGTGCACATTGCATAAAAATCACTACATAGCTCTTGTTTTAGTTTCATCTGACCATAGAAGCCGGTCCCGTCTTGTCTGACAACTGAATATGCTGGAGATTGTATCTGGATGAGAGCAGAGGATTTTTCTTGAAACCCTCCCGAACAACTTGTGGGGATGTAGGTGTTTGATCTTTTTTTTTTTTTTCTGTCTTTCTGAGACTCAAGACTCAACTAATCTCTGCAATTCTCCAGTTGTGATCCTTGGAGAGTTATTGGCCACTCACCTTTAGCTATTTTCTTACAGCCACTTTCTATTTTGTGAAGCTCAACAATCTTTTGCTGCACATCAGAACTATATTCTTTGGTTTATTATTATAGATTTATTATTATATTTATCAAGGGTACCAACAATTTTGTCCATGTCTGTATATTGGGCATCTGTTCTATCCAGACTTAAAATTGATGTTTTTATTTAGTCAAAAGTACCATAAACAGAAGCACACCCCTACACACATTATGAGCCACACACACACAGGTTTGTTTTTGTGAATTGTGGGCACATTCCATAGGCGTAATGGTTTTTATACTGTACAAACCGTATTTTCTATCGCCTTACACTACCCCTACCCCAGGGGTGTCTTTTCCAAGGAGGCAAGGGAGGCAGTGTCTCCTCAGAAAAACTGGATGAGAAAATAATCAATATTACAAAAATAAAACAACGCAAATGTTACAAAATTTGACATTAAAAAGTGTAAAAGTCACTCGTTTTTCTAAAGAAACACTGTCAAACAGCGACACCCGCAGGTAAAGTTATAGCAGGTAGTCCGCATCTCTGTGCCTCCCTTCATCTCATAGAAACAAAGCAGAGCCCTCTAAGCGTGCGGTGGGTTTAGTGGGGGGTAATTGAGAATGAATGGGGGAAAGTCATGTGAGAGGAGGCAGTGCCTCAACTGCGCTATGATTGGATATGATCGGTTATGATTGGACATGATTGGTTCGTGCGATAAATCCCGCCGCTTGTTTTCATGCGCATTCTCATTGAAACGGCCTGAATAAAGACAGTGATGGCGTTAATGGGAACCGCTTTGTGTCATGTTAAAATCAAACTCGAAATGGCCTGAAAACATGATGACTGCTGGGATTTTTAGTGAGCAATCAGCATGGTGAAATTAAAGGTCCATCTTTTTGTCTGTGAGTGAGTGATCAGTCTGTACAGATAAATAGATAGATAGAACATTACATAGTGTAAAAATAACAAAATAGAATTGTATTTGGTCTATCTTTTTATGTAATGTTAACTTAAAATTGTGTAACAGGAACATAAATGAGGACTGTGCCTCCTCAATTGAAAACACCACCACACACCACTGCCCTACCCCTAAACCTACCCATCACAGGAAACTGTGCACATTTTTACTTTCTCAAAAATCTCATTCTGTATGATTTATAAGCCTTTTGAAAAATGGGGACATGGGGTAATGTCCTCATAAGTCACCCTCTCCTTGTAATACCTATGTCATATCCATGTCATTATACAAATTTGTGTCCTGATATGTCACAAAAACACACACGCACACACACACAAACAAAGCAGACTGGCATCTCTCTAGATAGATGTATCATCATTAGCTATCTAGACACTGAATGTACTTGTCACCCACATAGTTTAGGCAAAGCAGCTCTTCTAGCATACTGAACGACATGGCATTACAGTTTAGCTAATGACTCTCAGTGAAATGAATCAGCTGACTTCCTCTCTCTGCCCACTACACGGATCTCCAACACACAACTTAATAGCGGGGCAGGTTGCAGGACATGCTGGGTTGCCATGGCGCTCTAATGATACGATACTGAGGGGTGAAAACACAGTGGTCCAAGCTCATGGAATTAGTACACTGATTGTCAGATTGAGTGGTCAACACCTATCTCCTTGGGTCTTTCAGTGTGTGTGAATTTTTGGATTGAATAAATTAAAGAGTTGTATGCAACTATATCTACAAATAAAAGAAATGAAAATGGGGTTATTTGCCCTTCAGGGCACCTTGTATGACGCTGGCTCCCTCCAGAATGACAGATCATTAGTCAAGCAGCGGAAAATGAATTTAGTCACCAGTATCCCCCCTGGTGCAATGCACCTGTTTAACCTGTGCGGTCCCGCTGAGCTCCTGAACCATCAGCCTCGATTTTCAAACTAACCCGCTGAGACGACTGGTGGAATACTGTGATAGACAGAATTACATGCTTGTACTACTGAGTGTCTGACTGAGTGCATTTGTTTGTTTTGCTTGTGTTCAGGACTCTCAAACAAGTGGCCCTGGAGGCACTTCAGTGCATACCACAAACACGAATACATTTTTAAACACGCCGTCACTCATGGAGCATCGCGAGATCGATAGAGAACAGTGCAAATTTCAGGGGATCACAGTCCTTTACATTGCTATTGGTGGATTTCATGCTTTGAGGCATTTCTCTTTTTGATTTGTCTTTGTTTACTCCCAGCTGGAGCTCAAGGCTCACGCCTGACGCACGAGTAATGCAATCTGAGCTGTGCTTGATGAAAGCTGAATTTGAGCATATGCTCAAAACAAACACTGTAAAACATCTGTTCTTGTTCAAGCAAGAATAGGTGAATTATTTGCCCCATAGCTACACACAGTGAAGATTAAAGGCTTGATAGACTTTTAAACAGTTAGTTCAATACACTCTTAAAAATAAAGGCTCTTTATTTGCATCAAAGAACATTTAACATCCATGGAACCTTTCCATTGCACAAAAGATTCTTTATATTGAAAAGATGTTTGATTATTAAAATGTTTTTTACACACACACACAAAAAAAGAAAAAGGTTTTGCTATGGCATCACTGTGAAAACTCTCTTTTGAAACCTTTATTTTTTAAAAATTGTAACTGCTAAATGTACAAATGCCTTGCCCCTAATGCTACCTGCATTCGACTACTAAATAGCAAATTATGCATCACAGTTGTTACCTCAAGGACCCGTTTCTACTTAATCTAACCCCATCCAAATTTAATTTATTTCTGTGAAAACAAAAGTGACAGTGATGTTACTTGGGACATCACTGTCACTTGGTCCTTCAGAAACCATTCTAATATGCTGATTTGGTGCTCAAGAAAAATTTCTTATTATTATCAGTGTTGAAAACTGTTGTGGTGCTTAATTTTTTTTTTTTTTTGGAAACCGTGATTCATTTTTTTAAGGATTCTTTGATGAATAAAAAGTTCAGAATAGCATTTATTTGAAATAGAAATCATTTGTAACATTATAAATGCTTTCACTGTCACTTTTGATAAATTCAATGTATGCTTGCCAAATAAAACTATTAATGTACTTTAATTAAAAAACAACCATTCTAAATGGTAGATTATAATCATAATTTCAAAAATATAGTTTTAAATGTTTTAAAATATTTGTACATTTCTGAAATGTTTGAAGGGTCAGTTTTGCCAAAATGATCTATATTAGGCTTCTGTTCTATCCAGATATTTATTTAGTCAAAAGTACATCTAATTGAAGAATCACCCCAGATGGACCCATGGATGTTTGGCATAGAACTGTGAGAGGAGCAAGGGGTCGAGGATGTTGTGACGGTTGACCCAGGAACGTTGTTCTGGGCCATAGTCCTCCCAGTCGACGAGGTATTCCAGTTGTGGACCCCGTCGCTGGGAGTCAAGGATCACCGGCACCCGGTAGATGGTTTCCTCTTCAGCGGGCTCGGGAGGAGGAGGTACCGCATCGCCACCGGAATCTGTTGAAGGAGAGGGCATAGGATCAGTGTGGGGTTTCAACAGTGAAACATGGAATGAAGGTGAGATGCGATACTGTGCTGGAAGATTGAGATGATTGAGCTTGTTGAGCTGCCTCTGTATGGTGAATGGACCTATGTACCGGGGACTCTTGCGGCAAGGCAGTCAGAGATGGATGTCTCGGGTCGAGAGCCACACCTTCTGGCCAGGTTGGTAACGAGGAGTGGGGCCCCTTCTGGCATCGGCATGCTGCTTGTGTCTCCGAACTGCCTGCTGGAGATGGACGTGGGCTGAGTCCCACACTCTCTTGCTCTGCTGGAACCAGTGGTTGACAGCTGGAGCCTCAGAGGGATCACCTGACCAAGGGAAGAGAGGTGGTTGATAGCCCAGGATACATTGGAACGGGGTGAGCCCAGTAGTGGTTTGCTGGAGGAAATTCTGGGCGTACTCCGCCCAGGGTAGAAACTGGCTCCAGCTGTCCTGGTTCCGGTGGCAGTACAACCTCAGGAATCTCCCGATCTCCTGGATCTTGCGCTCAGTCTGGCCGTTGGTCTGAGGGTGGTATCCAGACGACAGGCTGACAGACACTCCTAGGAGCTTGAAGAAGGCTTGAACTGGGGTCCACGGTCGGAGACGATATCCTCTGGGAGGCCGAAATGTCTGAATACGGGTAAGGGAACCAGTTTTCCTTCCGGGAGCTTCCTAGAAGTGTTGGCAACAGCACAGACTGAGCCTCCTCTGATGTAACGGGAGATATCCTGAGTCATGGAGAGCCACCAGTAGTGTTGCCGCAGGAGCGAGAGGATACATGAACTGCCTGGGTGTCCAGAGCCCGGAGAGGTGTGAGCTAAGTCCATGAGGGGCTGACGGTGGGCCGGTGGATTATAGAGAAGCCCCTCAGGAACTCCCGGCGGAGCTGGTTCGGACCGGTTAGCTTGGGAAATGCGTTGGTTGATGGACCCCTGGATAGGGCTTACGATCAAGGCTGGAGGGAGGACAGGTTCAGTTGTGGTACAGTTCTTGGTTCCAGGACGATAGAAGACAGTGAAGTTGAATCTTGTGAAGAAGAGGGCCCAATGGGCTTGGTGAGGGTTGAGTCTTTTAGCTTCTCTGAGATATTCGAGGTTCTGGTGATCTGTAATTACCTCGAACTGATGATTCACTCCCTCCAGCCAGTGTCTCCATTGCTTCAATGCCAACTTGATGGCAAGAAGCTCTCTGTTCCCGATGTCATAGTTTTGGGATAGCTTTTTGGAGAAGAAGGCACATGGATGGAGTCGTGGTGGATCACCCTGCTGCTGTGACAATACCGCTCCGACCTTGGTGGCTGAGGCATCGACTTCGACAACGAATGGGAGGTCAGGGTTAGGATGGCCCAGGATCGGAGCAGAGAGGAAGGCTTCTCGGGCAGATGGAGTCCAGGACAGAGACTTGGGCCAGCCTTTGAGGAGCGAGGTGAGGGGTGCACTGAGGAGGCTGTAGTTGGGGATGAAGCGACAATAGAAATTGGCAAACCCCAGGAAACGTTGTAACTCCTTCACGATTGTGGGTAATGGCCAGTTATGGATGGTTTCCACCTTCCTCTGGTCCATCTGGATTCCGTGCTGGTCAATGACATAGCCCAGGAAATGCACGGAGGTGGTGTGGAACTCGCACTTCTCCAGCTTGAGGTAAAGATGGTGTTCGCGGAGCTTCTCGAGGACCTGGGAGACGTGTTGGCGATGTTCGGCCAGGTTCCAGGAGAAGATGAAGATGTCATCTATATAGACTACGACGAACCGGTGGAGGAACTCCCGGAACACCTCATTCATGTAGTTCTGGAAGACAGAGGGAGAGTTGGACAGGCCATATGGCATAACCCTGTATTCATAGTGCCCAGACGGTGTAATGAAGGCTGTTTTCCACTCATCCCCCGGTGTATATGAATGAGGTTGTACGCACTCCGCAGGTCCAGCTTGGAGAAGATGCGAGCTCCCTGTAGCTGTTCCAGAGGGGATAGGTGAACTTTACTGTCTGGGAGTTCAGGTGACGGTAGTCAATGCACGGCCTCAAGCCTCCGTCCTTCTTGGCCACGAAGAAGAAGCTTGAAGCGGCAGGTGGTCGAATTAAATGCTGTTTTAGAGCCTCCTGTACGTACTCCTCCATGGCCTTCTGTTCCGGGATGGACAATAGGTAAACCCTACCCTTAGGTAGAGTAGCCCCAGACAGCAATTCAATCGCGCAGTCCCATGGCTGATAAGGTGGAAGTTGCGTTGCCAACCGCTTGCTGAACACATCCTGGAACGCCCAGTATTCAGGAGGGATTTCCACTTTGAGATCTGTTTCTGGGCTTTCAATAGAAGTTGAGAAGACTGGAAGAACATTGGACTAAGACTGGAAGAACATAGGAAGATCAGAAATTCGAAGAAGACTTTCTGACAGGAGATAAACAGTCTTTAAAGCACTCGTCGCTCCATTTGAGGATCTCACCCGTATTCCACTGGATGTCTGGTTGGTATTGTGTGAGCCAGGGGCATCCCAGGATGATGTCCGTGGTGGATCCTTCCAGCACCATGAATGTGATCTTCTCTGTGTACAGACAGCCAATGCGGAGCGTCAGTGTGGGGGAGAAGTGCCGGATGTGACCACAGCCCAGCGACTTTCCTTGGATGGTTTCTATGTGGAGATCCTGTTGGCAGCGTTTACGACATACATTTCGTTTCTGGAGAATCTGGTTGCTAATGAAGTTCCCTGTGAAGCCGGAGACGATGAGGGCTTGCGCTGAAACATAGACGTGAGAATTAAGAATTTGTACAGTAGTTCTAGTAAGGGGTGCAATCCGAGCGGGCAATTGGATGGTACTCACCGCTGGGCGTGGTGGTCGGATGGGACAGGCAGTGATGACATGGTTCTCTCCCCCACAGTACAGACAGAGATGTAAATGAATTCTTCTTTGACGCTCCACACGAGTTAGACGATAGGAGTCCACTTGCATGCATTCAGGTGCTGGAAGGGTGACAGATGGTGAGGCGGGCAGAGGATTGGCAGTAGGAGTGTGGAGCGCACATATTGAGAAGCGTTGAGCCACGCGGATGGTCTTTTGGATTATGTTTTTTCAACCCCATAGTGTCATCATACACGACCATCAACTGCTTTATGTGAGGATTCAACCCCTGGCGGAAGGCCGTTATCAGGGCCGTTAGCGGCCGCCAGCGTACGAAATCGGAGGTCATACATACTCACAGTTTCATCACCTTGACGTAAGTTGAAGATTTGGTTGTGTACTGACAGATCGGCGGTACTTTGACCAAATACCTCTCGGAAATGGCTGAAGAAAGTGCCAATTGGTGGCTGTTACTGGGGCATTGGATTCCCAGAGGGGTTGAGCCCATTGTAGCGCTCGTCCTGAGAGTAAAAAGATGACGAACGGCACCCGGGCGCACTCAGAAGAGAAGAGTAGAGACTGGGCTTCTAGATAGAGCAAGCACTGAAGGAGGAACCCACTGCAATCCTTCGCCGTGCCGGAGTATGTCGCTAGTCGGGCCATGGGACTGACAGAGGCAGCTGGCGAAGAAGCGGTGGGTGCTGGCTGAAGGAGTGCTTGGCGGACGGTGTGTACAGTGGGTACGGAAAGTATTCAGACCCCCTTAAATTTTCCACTCTTTGTTATATTGCAGCCATTTGCTAAGTTCATTTTTTTTCCTCATTAATGTACACACAGCACCCCATATTGACAGAAAAACACAGAATTGTTGACATTTTTGCAAATTTATTAAAAAAGAAAAACTGAAATATCACATGGTCCTAAGTATTCAGACCCTTTGCTCAGTATTTAGTAGAAGCACCCTTTTGATCTAATACAGCCATGAGTCTTTTTGGGAAAGATGTAACAAGTTTTTCACACCTGGATTTGGGGATCCTCTGCCATTCCTCCTTGCAGATCCTCTCCAGTTCTGTCAGGTTGGATGGTAAACGTTGGTGGACAGCCATTTTTAGGTCTCTCCAGAGATGCTCAATTGGGTTTAAGTCAGGGCTCTGGCTGGGCCATTCAAGAACAGTCACAGAGTTGTTGTGAAGCCACTCCTTCGTTATTTTAGCTGTGTGCTTAGGGTCATTGTCTTGTTGGAAGGTAAAGCTTTGGCCCAGTCTGAGGTCCTGAGCACTCTGGAAAAGGTTTTCGTCCAGGATATCCCTGTACTTGGCCGCATTCATCTTTCCCTCGATTGCAACCAGTCGTCCTGTCCCTGCAGCTGAAAAACACCCCCACAGCATGATGCTGCCACCACCATGCTTCACTGTTGGGACTATATTGGACAGGCGATGAGCAGTGCCTGGTTTTCTCCACACATACCGCTTAGAATTAAGGCCAAAAAGTTCTATCTTGGTCTCATCAGACCAGAGAATCTTGATCCCTCTGAGGCTCCAGCTGTCAACCTCTGGTTCCATTTAAGGATTATGGAGGCCACTGTGCTCTTAGAAAACCTTAAGTGCAGCAGAAATTTTTTTGTAACCTTGGCCAGATCTGTGCCTTGCCACAATTCTGTCTCTGAGCTCTTCAGGCAGTTCCTTTGACCTCATGATTCTCATTTGCTCTGACATGCACTGTGAGCTGTAAGGTCTTATATAGACAGGTGTGTGGCTTTCCTAATCAAGTCCAATCATTATAATCAAACACAGCTGGACTCAAATGAAGGTATAGAACCATCTCAAGGATGATCAGAAGAAATGGACAGCACCTGAGTTAAATATATGAGTCTCACAGCAAAGGGTCTGAATATTTAGGACCATGTGATATTTCAGTTTTTCTTTTTTAATAAATCTGCAAAAATTCTGTGTTTTTCTGTCAATATGGGGTGCTGTGTGTACATTAATGAGGAAAAAAAAATGAACTTAAATGATTTTAGCAAATGGCTGCAATATAACAAAAAGTGAAAAATTTAAGGGGGTCTGAATACTTTCCATACATTTCCGTAGGTGAAGTGCTTGTGGATGGTTGTTGTAGTGAGGATCACACCGCGTCAATCAAGGTGGCAAACGGGTGCGACCCCCGCCTGTGTCCGAGGTGCTCTGCATGAGGTCTGGTCTTCTGTCAGGACACAGACGGAGGCAGAGAGGTGAGTGAAACACACAAGTATATTAAACAGAGGCACGAACACAGGCAAACGGTGGATGCAGGTGAGTGACTTAGCTGGCTGAATACCAGAATAATGTCTTTGCAGATGCTGAAGAACACAAGGAACGGAGAACTGGAGACGGAAGACGACAGAATGGGAACACAGCAAACTCAGGTGAGTAGCGGGTAAGGAGTCCAGGTACGTTGACGAGACCAGACAAAGGAGTGAGGGAAGTGAATGTCTTTATATAGTCCATGGGTGATGAGGTGCAGGTGCAGGTGATTAGTGTTCAGGGGATTGTGAACGAGTGGGTAGAGCGTGGAAATTCAGTGACGGATGTTGGTGGGTGTTGGCTGTGGTTGTGACTCCATGACAAAATGTTAAAACCCCTATTTTTGAAAACACTAATTCTCTTCCTGGTTTTAGGCCTAAAACTGAATAGATCTACTAAAGATAATAATAGGAGTAAATTGCAACAACCTTGCCTAGCTTTCCTACACCTATTACAAGCTCTCTTGCGTTCTATCATCCATCTGCTCTTTAGCTGTGGAGAGACAGAGTGGGTAAGTGATGAGGGAGGAGAGAAGAGACAGGTCAAAGGGGCCAGGTAAGGACCGAAAACACTCACACTATCAGCAGGAGAGATGATAAACAACACTTTATGAACCACTGAGAGCATTCTGGAAACAGTGTGTTCATTATTCCCGTGGAGTAAACACAGCGAGGGGTTCACGCAGTGCTTTTCACCCCCACCTAACTAATTCTCCCCCTCAAGCCTCCATCATCCATCAAACTCATTGTGTTTTGGACACAGGTATTAAATTGTAGCCTCCACCAATGCATTATACTTATTATTGAGCATTCACACAACAGTCATCAACAGACGTGTGCTGCCAGCACCCGCGGCGCAACAGTCATCAGCCACAGGTTTCATTTACGTCTAAGGGTTCAATTAAGATTTGCAAGACAATGAGGTGCATACCAACCACTTACTATGTTAAGCCCTGTTTAAAAAAATAATATAGAGGATTTTTAAAATATTCTTTTAGATGACCCCCTTTGAAGTTAAGCGTGATCAAATATAGTGCAAAGAAAGCGATAAACAATGCTGCCTTATTATGTTTTTGTCTTAAGGGGAGAAAAAGTGGAACACCGAACAGTTTCCACTGAAATAATTTATGGGTATGTGTGTGAGTGTCTGAATACACCAGAGAATTTATAATTGAGTGGGCTGTTTGTCTTAATTATCTACTGGTCCCGGAAGATTAGCAGAGTTGGTTAGCACTTCAGCTGGGAAACTCAATTAGCTATTATGGTGTGAGGCGCCGCAAACATGTATAACCACTATGCAGTCCATAAAAGAAACACACACTCAGCTAATAATGAATGTTGTGCACTCTGTCATATAATCTAGTGAGCTACATAGGCAACTGCCTTCTTAGGAAGCACCAAAATGTTAATGGAACGTCATCCGTAAGTAACCAATCTGGCCTGTGTTTCCCAAAAACATTGTCAGCCTAAGTAGTCAGTAACCATTGGCAATAATAGTCTCTACTTAGGCTTTAGGATGCTTTTGGGAAATGCAGCCCTGGAATGCTCTATAGGTAGAAGTTCAACATATATATATATATATATATACCAAAACAGCTTGGTTACCAACATTATTCAAATTATATTTTTTTATGGTCCACAGAAGAAATTAAGTCATCCAAAACTCAAAAATGTTTTTATTGTTTATAATCAACCACCTTAGATTTTTACTGAGCTTGTTGCAATGCATTCCAGGATTGTTTTCTACATACAATACTGTTTAAGAATGTAAACACAGCAAGTAAGGCAGCATTATTTAAGTGGCTACCATTTGGAACAGTGTATGATGCTTAAAAATGCTGCCAGCATAAGCAGCTCACAAATATTTGGAACTGACATATTGTGTGGGAACTTATCAGGTATCAAAAAGTTACGAAATTTGGCCACATACACGTCTTCAGTTGAAGCATTGGTTAATGAATGATGTCACCAGTTTCTCGTTCTTAGTCAGGGTGCGGAGAACTGAACAAATCTCTGGTTTGATTGTAAGATCTTGTTGAGTGTAAGCGGCTGTCAGTCAGGTCAGTCTCTCAGCTCGGCTACTGTATCTTTATCCTGTTGACAGCTTTAACTGTCACACTTCACCAGGCAGAGCCCCCAGAGCAACCGCAACGACCAGAGCCAATCTGACGCCTGAGCACCTTTTTATCTGAACACAATACCGGCGGAAAACAACACTGCAGAACATACACATATACACACACACAATTTTTTTTTTTTTTTTTTTTTTTTCAGTTGTAATTAAACTGGCCACAACCACAACTTGAATTGGAATGAGAGAGAGTGGAATTTACTGAACTGTAATTAAGAAAAGAAAAACAGAGAAATTTCATTCGTCCAAATCATAATGCAAAATAAATAAATAGCTTAATTAATTTTGACTATGCCTATTTATTTCCAGCTATGTGAATACATTTCTAAAACTGATTCACGTAAGTTCAGTACTGTGAAAACAATTAGCAAAGCCATCCAAACAGATTTTGATTTTGCCACACTTTTAGTCCATGTGAGTTTGATTTGAGGCCAACAACAAAATTCACTTTTAGTGTTTCTTTAAATGTATTCCTGGAAAATGGAGCAAAATTAAGCAAAAAACATTGATAATGACTCATTCTGCACTACACAGATTTTTGTCTGTGTTGAATTTCTTTCCATTTTAATGGACTCTTTTCACATGAAGCAGATGAAGCAGAAGTCATCATGTGTTGGGGAAACTTCTATATTGGTGATGGTAGACAAACAGCAAATTTGGTTTTCAAGTTTACCATCACTTCCTCACCTGTTGCATTAAAAACGTATAAAACTGTATAAAACAGTTAGTTCCAGTCCTTGATTCTTATTGGTCTGATTGGGCCCTAACAACGCCCCTTAGCTGTTATAAATTCACTGTAAACCACGGCTTCTTGGGGCTTAATGCTTTATTAAATTGGAATTTATAAGGAATTTGCAATGAAGTACGGTTCAGAGATACAGTATGTGTGTGATCAACATTTATGTATTTTTTTTCTTTTAGTCATCATCACAGAGCCAGAACACTCTTTGACAAGGTCAAAGGAATTCTTACAAATACAAAGAATACACCTTTTATCATATTGGACACATCAGTGGAGATCCATCCACACATGAGTTTTGTATTTTTTATAATTATTTATAATGCAAGTATTTTAGAACTAAGGGGTACTTATACTATTATGATAGACAATAATCTTACGTTTGCGAGCAATTTAGTGAGAAAGTGCACTGATTAAGTTGTTTCAAGGAAAGTAGAAAGAACTATTGCAATCTTTTTTAATACATGGGGAAATATACTTTTGTTTCATGTAGTTACAGGGTAAGTAATAAAACCCCCCGCAAACAATCTGTTCCCTTGCGATACTACACGAGTACTGCGTTGTTCGTCTTATTAATTAATATTGATTAATAATAAGACAAGACGCTATGGGGAAAATTCCTTTTTCTCCAATTCTGAAGCCTTTATACAATCATGCAATGTGAACTGCACAGCCATTAGTTCGTGAAGTTTAAGAAAATGAACTAACGACGGTGCGAAACAATGGTGAGCGAGCCTGCCAAAAGGGGTGGGGTCTCGGGCTATATAAGTGGCTGCCTCACCATGTCAAATCGATTCATTCTCCTTCAGCGATGCATATATCATCTCTTTGCTTGATCTACAAGACTTGAAGCCACCTTCACCTGCAAGCAGCTGGATTCGCCGCTGATCAACTCGCCGCTCTGCAGTAGTTTGGTCAGCTTGCCTCCCTGCTCGCCGCTCTCTATTCTGCTCGCCGCTCTCAAGCAGCTCGCCGCTTTCTAGCAGCCGCCACCTCGAACAACCTGTAGCTCTCTCGCTGCTCTTTCAGCTCACCGCTCTCGTGCAGCTCTGTTCCCATGCCGCTTCCTAGCAGCCTGGTCAGCACTTCGCCCCCGGGTTCGAGCGAATGCACTATGGTGTATCCTTTGCAACACAGTTCAGCTCCTCAGCAGTCAGTGCCCTTCTTTCCAGAGGTGCATGACAAGCTCACCATGTCATGGCGCGCTCCCTACTCTGCCCGCCTGCATCCTTCTGCCTCTCATGCTCTCACCTCTGCTGTTGGGGCCAGGCAGAAAGGATATGAAAAGCTGCCTTCCTTGGATGAAGCTGTGGCTGCACACTTGTGTCACAACCCTGGCCCCTTGGACAAACCCTTGCTGGTTCAAGCAGGGCGTGGCTATTGGAGCGATGGACAAGTGGAAGGTCGTCTTCACAGATCCCTCCAGGAGGGGTTGGGGAGCTCTGTGCGACAACCGTCCGGCCTTTGGTGCTTGGAACGGCCTGGAAAGCGAGCTACATATCAACTGCCTGGAAATGATGGCGGTATATCGAGCTCTCCAGGTTTTCCTTCCTCTCCTAGTGGGTCACCACGTCTTGGTCAGATCAGACAACATGACGGTGGTGTCCTTCATAAATCACCAGGGCGGCCTCTCTTCAAAGCCCCTCTTCACTCTAGCAAAAACCATCCTAAAGCGGGCCCAGTGCAACCTGCTCTTATTAAGAGCAGCACACATACAGGGCGTGCTGAACATAGGAGCGGACATGTTGTCCCAGAGCAACCTTCCCTCAGAGGAATGATCACTCCACCCCCGCTCAGTCCAGAGAATTTGGGGCGTCTTCGGGAAGGCAGAGGTCGACCTCTTTGCCTCAGAAGACAATCATCACTACCCAATATATTTCTCAAAAGCCAGGGACGCGCTGGCCTCCTTTATGCTTTTCCCCCGATCGCGCTGATTCCACAAGTAATCAGACGAGTCAGGGAAGGTGCTCACAAAGTCCTCCTGGTGGCTCCTCTTTGGAGGACCCAACCATGGTTCTTGGAGCTATCTCAGCTATTGCCCCTGGAGCCATGGCTAATCCTTCTGAGACAGGACCTGCTCTCCCAAGCGAGAGGGATAATATGGCACCCCAGACCCGAACTGTGGGACTTTCATGTGTGGTTTCTCAATGGGAGCCTGCAAGCCTCCCAGAGAATGTCTTAAACACAAGCTAGAGCTCCATCTACAAGACGTCTTTACTCTCTTAAATAGGCCGTCTTTGCCGCCTGGTGTACAGCCCGGGGCAAGGACCCATTGACTTGTGACATTGATATTTTCCTTCCGTCAAGACTTAATGGATAGAGGCCGTACTCCCTCTACCCTTAAGTCTATGTTGCAGCTATATCAGCTTCTCACGCTCCTATAGCGGGGCAGTCAATAGGGGAGAAATGACCTTGTTGTTCGCTTCCTTAAGGGATCCAGGTGGTTGAATCCCCCTCGTCCCCTCACAGTTCCTACCTGGGATCTTTCTGTGGTTCTTAGAGGCCTTAAAGGCCCTCCCTTTGAACCAATCCAGACTGCTGACCTACGACCCCTGTCACTGAAAACTACCTTGCTGCTAGCTTTAGCATCAGTTAAGCGTGTGGGAGATTTACAGGCGCTCTCTGTGAGCCCCTCGTGTCTTGAGTTCGGGCCTAACGACTCCAAAGTCATTCTGAAACCGAGACATGGATATGTCCTGAAAGTCCTATCTACCCCCTTAGGGCGCAGATGGTCATTCTCTCCGCTCTTCCTCCTTCTCAGGATGAACAGGAGTTGAACAGACTAGGAGTCTTACATTGAGCGTTCCGCCTCATTTCGTCAGGCGGAACAGCTTTTTGTCTGCTTCGGTGGCCGTACAAAAGGTCTTCCGGTCACGAAGCCCAGACTTTCCAGATGGACAGTCAACACTATAGCACTCGCTTACTCCTCCTTAGGCCTTCAATGCCCCTTGGGTGTGAGAGCGCATCCCACGAGAGGTATGGCCTCCTCGTGAGTGTGGTCCTGTGGCGTTTCCATTGCCGACATTTGTGCGGCGGCAGGCTGGGCCTCACCGTCCACATTTGTCAGGTTTATAATCTGGATGTCCCTGCGCTTCAGTCGCAGGTCCTTTCTGCATGAGCCTCCCTGCTGTGTCCAGCTTATGGTTTTCCATTACGACCCCGACCACGTCTGGGCGTAACTATGTTCTGTGCCCTCTATATATGTACCCTAGGCCCCTCTGGTGCCCTAGTTATGGGCTTGGGTGGATGACTACAGTGTTCAGTACCCCGTTGTCTGGGCTACCCTGTCTTGAGTGTCTGTCACGAGCCCTTTTTCAAGTGCTCTGCACTGATGCTCGGTCGTCCCCCTGCATAGCATGGCATGATTGTACTGTCCCCATAGCTTCTTGTCTTATTAATAATCATTATTAATTAATAAGATGAACGACGCAGTACTCGTGTAGTACTCAGTTACTAACGTAACCTCGGTTCCCTTAGATACGGAACGAGTACTGTGTTCTTTTCCCCGCTACGCGCGAGACGCCTCATGCCGTCGCTTCAGTCAAATGTATTTATTTATTTATTTTTATTATTATTATTATTATTATTATTATGCAAACAGACAACTACAATATTTACAGATTAGAAATTAAATGCAAAATACAAATACAAAGACCAACAAAACATACATAACAGACAATATTTTGTGTGTGTGTGTGTGTGTGTGTGTGTGTGAGTGTGTGTGAGTGTGTGTAACCGTAAGTGTAACCGGGTGTGGGAGTGGAAATAAATGAATAAAGGAGCATGTAGGGAAGTACAACAGACATAACCAGAGTTTAAAAAAATAAAATAAAATAAAGAAAAAAACTTTTATGACAATAATAATGATGATAATAGTATATTAATATAATAATAGTATTAGTAATAGTAGTAATGATAACCATATTAACAAATAAACTCATTTCATCTGGAATGAGGGGGAGGTTAAAGGATCAGGAAGAGGATGAAAAAAAATAATAGTAGTAGTAATAGCAATGATAATAATAATAATAATAATTGTAATATTGATACAGCTATTAATAATAATAATAGTAGTAGTTGTAATAGCAATGATAATAATAATAATAGTAATAGTAATAGTAATAATATTAATAATGGTAATATTGATACAGTTATTAATGATAAGGTATTAAAAGGCAGCCTCTGATCCCCCCATGGCCATGGCATAGGTTAGATCCCCACCAGCGTCATGTTGCAACAGGCCATCATGGTGAGGTGCCAGGGTCCCAAAATGCATATCTCCGGCCGCCACACACATGCCACACCTTACCCTGTCTTTGCGGGTTTTTTTTTTTTTTTTTCTCTTTCCAAATATGGCTGCATTCATTGTTATACTCATGATAAGCATGTGTATGTCAACTAGTGTATAATGCATTAAAAAAGCATGGCATGCAGCGTGGATCCAGCCCCGTGCAAAGCCCAGGCCGCCACGTCCATGCCACACTTACCCTATGTGTGTGTGTTTTTTTTTTTTTTTTTTTTAAGCCCCAAATGAATGTGTATGCACCTCATCTACAGTGGTCTGCGAAAGTTTGGGAGCCCCTTACAGAATCTGTGAAAATGTGAATAATTTTAACAAAAGTCAAGTCAAGTGAAGTCACCTTTATTTATATAGCGCTTTTTACAATGTAGATTGTGTCAAAGCAGCTTTACATTGATAACTGGTACATTATTTTGGCTGCACAGCAGCTCTTAAAGCATAGTGTCAATGCAGGCACATCAAAGCACTGTTGAATATCGAATGTCAATTGTCAAGTGTCCCCAACTAAGCAAGCCAAAGGCGACAGCAGCAAGGAACCCAAACTCCAACAGGTGACATCAGGTGGCAAACAGGTGTTAAAATGGAGAAAAAAACCTTGGGAGAAACCAGGCTTAGTCGGGGGCCAGTTCTCCTCTGGCAAACAGTGCTTTGTTACGACTCAGGTTGCTATCATAAGTCAGATAGGATCGCAACATTCAAAGTATTTAATTCAGTTCCATCCAGCTGAGGATCGTATTCATCACACCGGTATGGACGGTTGTTGAGCAGCTGCGCCACTGGTTGTCATGTTGATGAGGCCTTCACAGTGGATGATCTAGTTGACTCAATCTCTGCTAATACTTCAGGGCTGTGTTGTGGTCGTGTCAAGGCGCAGGTCCTTGATCTCACCTGGATGCAGCCCGGATCCGGTTGACTACGGTAAACCTCGGGATACACAGAAAGACTAATATTAGCGTAGATGCCATTCTTCTTCTGATGTAATAAGTACATTTGGTGTTATAGGAAGTGTTCCCGGTTCCGGCTGACCTAATTTATGCAGCCTAATAATCCTTTAACAGATTTGAAAAAATAAATTGATAATGCCTTTTCAAGTATTTTTGACAGAAAAGTGAGATTTGAGATCAGCCTGTAATTGACTAATTCTCTAGGATCAAGTTGTGGTTTTTTAATAAGAGGTTTAATAATAGCCAGCTTAAAAGTTTTTGGTACGTATCCTAGTGATAAAGATGAATTTACGATATTAAGAAGAGGATCTATGACCTCTGGAAGCATCTCTTTCAATAGCTTAGTCAGTATAGGGTCTAACATACATGTTGTTGATTTTGATGATTTAACAAGTTTAGACAATTCTTCCTCTCTTAAAGCAGTAAATGAATTGAATTTTTCCTCAGGGACACTACAATGCACTGTCTGACGCAATACTGTAGTAGACGGTTGCATGGTTATAAATTTTTTTTCTAATATCAATCTTGCAAGTAAAGAAATTCATAAAGTCATTATTGCTGTGCTCTTTGGAAACATCAGAAGTTGAAGCTTTATTTCTTGTTAATTTAGCCACTGTATTAAATAAATACCTAGGGTTTTGTTTATTTTCTTCTGAAAGTTTTGAAAAATAGGCAGATCTAGCAGATTTTAAGGCCTTTCTGTACTCAATCATTCTCTCTCTCCACAAAATGCGAATTACTTCTAGTTTTAATTAGCTCTGAGATTGGAGGAGAAAGGTCTAGAGTCATTGTCTGAGTGTCGATTTTTGATTAAATAGATGATTTGATTTGTAAGTATTCCAAAAAACAATTACTCCCAATGCCATATTTCTGGACCAAGTGGGAAAATGGTGCCAGGTTGTTATTAAGGAGGATGTGTTAAAGTTGTGTGATGCCCTTGTCTGCCCATGTGCGTAAGTTGAGTGGCTTCTTGTTAACTATAAAATCTGGGTTATTCCAGATCAGGGTGTATTTACATGGTGCAAGAGGAGTGTCTGTGATTTGATGAAATTTCCACCAGGCTGTCAGAGCTGCGGCTATTGTCAGTGTTTTAAAACAGTGATGCTTTTTGATTGTCTGATTATAGAAAGGTAATTCTGAAATTTTAATGTCCTTACAAATTGACTGTTCAACATCTAGCCATGTGTTTTCTGATGGGTTATTGTTTCTGTAGTGTAGTCAATTTAATTCTTGGGGTCTTATTGTCACAGACACGCCAGGTTCCATCATCCAATCACAGCGCACTCCTTCACCAGAATACTGATCCAGACACCTGCACCTCATCAATATCACCATCACCAGCACTATAAAAGCTTATATGGCTTATCTAAAGGACTCCCTGAACTACTCACCTTGCTCCTGTGTCTTCGATCTTCCTCCTGTGTCTCCTAGTCCATGTGTGAGTGTCGTCTGCCTTCCTCGTTGTCGTCTCGCTCCAGCCATACCAACCTGCAAACCAGAAACAACTTCACAACCTGTTCACCATTTCATCGGCACTTCTATTACTTCACCGAACTCACCTGTATCCACCTACTGCTCTACATCTTTGGTTTCCGACCTGTTCATATTGTAACACTTATTTTTCCAGTAGAATTTAGTGACGATTGAATATAGTGATTTAAACCAGATGAGGGTGGGTAGTGCTGGAGTCATGGTAAATAAATAGTTTAATTTAGGGAGTATAGTCATTTTAATTACTGATATTCTGCCCATAATGGATAGTGGTAAGTTCATCCAGCGATGAAGGTCATCATTTATTGTTTTAAGTAATGGAGTAAAGTTGAGTCCAAACAGCTCTGACAGCCTGGGGGAAACATTGATGCCTAAGTATGTGATATAGTTGGTGCACAAAGGAATAGGTGGTGTCTGGGATGTCACATCCAAGCTGTTGGAATGTAATGAGAGTATGGCAGATTTACTCTAGTTGATCGAGTATTCAGAGATATTTGAGAATGAATCAATGAGTTTAATCGTTTCTTGTAATGATGATGGGGGTCTTGTAAATATAGTAATATATCATCAGCGTAAAGACAAATTTTGTGGTGCATGTTTAGTGTTTGAATTCCTTTAATGTAGCTGTTTTGACGGATGGCTGCTGCTAACGGCTCAATGAAAATGGTGAATAATGAAGGGGAGAGTGGGCATCCTTGTCTAGTGAAAGTCTAATGAAAGTCTACCTTTGATGAAACTGGTTTGGTCTGGATGTATTATAGATGATGTTACTTTTTCTATGTGCTAGTGCTTTGGTAATGGTTTTAATGTCTACGTTGATTAGGGAATTTGGACGATAACTTGATGGTAATGTTGGGTCTTTATTTGGTTTAAGGAGTGAAACTGTGGCTTCATATTATCTGGGAGTTTTGATTTTTGTTTTGATTCATTAATCATACGGATGAAGAGTGGTGATAAAATGGACCAAAAGTGTTTGTAGAACTCATGAGGGAATCCATCGGGGCCTGGTGCTTTATTGTTTGGCATGAGTTTGAGGGCATTAAAAAGTTCATGTTCTGTTAAGGGAGGTTCAAGAGTATTTATTTGATGTTTACTGAGTTGAGGTAGGTTGATATTGTTAAGAAATGAGTCAATGTCTTTCTGATCTGGGTCTTTATCGGAGAAATATAATTTACTGTAAAAATTTTGAAATATTTGATTTATTTCTTCTGGTGATTTGGTGGATTCCCCTGATGTGTCCATAATCACTGGTATTGTAGCTTTTTCCTTATTTTGTTTGATTTGATTTGCCAAATATTTACCAGATTTGTTACTATGATGGAAGTCTTCTTGTCTTAGCCTATGAATTAGGAATTGTGTATGTTTATTGATTAATTCGTTCAATTTGAGTTTATATTTTCTTAATGAATCCTGTGTTTCTTCTGTTGGGTTATTTATGTTAATGTCTTCTAGTAGTTTGATTTTTTGTTTCAGTTCGACTTGTTGATCCTTTTCTTTCCTTTTTTTGTAAACGGAGAATTATATTATTTTTCCTCTTAGTACTGCTTTCCCTGTTTCCCACAGAAGAGATGGAGATGATTCCGAGGAGTCAGAAGAGATGTGTTAAATCGCCATCTGGTAGTGGGTTTATGTTGACTAGTTGTGTTCCATTTTAATGTTACCAGGGCATGATCACTAATGACTATTGGATGGATCTTCGATTCAGAAATATTTGATATGAAAGAATTACTGGTGAGAAAGAAGTCAATGCGGTATGAGTGGTGTACTGGTGAGAAAAAGGAATATTCTTTAATGTTAGAATGCTGTAGACTATCGCCAAGACCAAAATCACTCATGAACTGTTTTCTGCAGATTTCCAAATGCGTTTATTGCCTAAACTATTAGATCTATCTAGTGTTGGGTCTAGAACTGTATTGAAATCACCTGCAATTACGACTGGACAATTTAGAAAAATTTTAAATTGAAGAGAAGAAGGTCTGGAAAAAGGATGGGTTGTCTGTATTTGGGCCATATAAGTTGCCAGTTGTGACTGGGCTATTATTAATGGAGATGTTTATGATAATGAAACGTCCTTCAGGGTCTGTAATGGTGGTATTATGAACAAAAGAGATTTTTTTACTTATTAGAATGCATACTCCTCTTTGTTTTGTGTTGTAGTGAGCCAAAAATAAATGACTGTAATTTGATGATTTAATTTTGTTATAATCTGATTCTGATAGATGTGTTTCTTGCAGGAGACATATGTCGGCTTGTAGTTTATTTAAATGATTAAAAACGTTGACCTTTTTTGTCTGAGAACCAAATCCATGAACGTTCCAGGTTACAAAAGTGATAGATGACATGTTTTAGTGAAAAATAGACATAAATGTATATTAATGTGTGGGCCTGTTAGTACTGTGTATGTATAAATGTGAGTGTATGTATTCGAGTGGGTGTAGCAGTGCATATGTGTGTGTGCATAACAATGCAGTACAGATACACAATTGACAAAATATACACAGCAGAACAGCAACAACAAAACAGAAACCATTAAGTACAAACATATGGTGGAACATGGAAAGGGGAACACGAGACCTGGGTGCAAAAGTAGGAGCACATCAAATAGATTAGAGAGAGAGAGAGAGAGAGAGACAAAGAGACAAAGAGACAAGAGAGAGAGAGAGAGAGAGAGAGAGAGAGAGAGAGAGAAGAAAGAAAGAAAGAAAGAAAGAAAGAAAGAAAGAAAGAAAGAAAGAAAGAAAGAAAGAAAGAAAGAAAGAAAGAAAGAAAGAAAGAAAGAAAGTGAGAGTGAGTGTATTTACAAACCCGATTCCAAAAAAGTTGGGACACTGTACAAATTGTGAATAAAAAAGGAATGCAATGATGTGGAAGTTTCAGATGTCAATATTTTATTCAGAATACAACATAGATTGCCATATCAAATGTTTAAACTGAGAACATTTATAATTTTAAGGGAAAAATAAGTTGATTTTAAATTTCATGGCATCAACACATCTCAAAAAAGTTGGGACAAGCCCATGTTTACCACTGTGTGGCATCCCCTCTTCTTTTTATAACAGTCTGCAAATGTCTGGGGACTGAGGAGACAAGTTGCTCAAGGTTAGGAATACACACGCACTCATGCAACCCCATACCATTAGAGATGCAGGCTTCTGAACTGAGCGCTGATAACAACTTGTCCTTGTCCTCTTTAGTCCGGATGACATGGCGTCTCAGTTTTCCAAAAAGAACTTCAAATTTTGATTCGTCTGACCACAGAATAGTTTCCCACTTTGCCACAGTTCATTTTAAATGAGCCTTGGCCCAAAGAAAATGCCTGCGCTTCTGGATCATGTTTAGATATGGCTTTTTTTTTTACCTATAGAGTTTTAGCCGGCAATGGCGAATGGCACGGTGGATTGTGTTCACCAACAATGTTTTCTGGAAGTATTCCTGAGCCCATGTTGTGATTTCCAGTAGCATTCCTGTATGTGATGCAGTGCCGTCTAAGGGTCCGAAGATTACAGGCATCCAGTATGGTTTTCTGGCCTTGACCCTTACTCACAGAGATTGTTCCAGATTCTCTGAAACTTTGGATGATATTATGCACTGTAGATGATGATAACTTCAGACTCTTTGCAATTTATCTCTGAGAAACTCCTTTCTGATATTGCTCCACTATTTTTCGCCGCAGCATTGGGGGAATTGGTGATCCTCTGCCCATCTTGACTTCTGAGAGACACTGCCACTCTGAGAGGCTCTTTTTATACCCAATCATGTTGCCAATGGACCTAATAAGTTGCAAATTGGTCCTCCAGCTGTTCCTTATATGTACATTTAACTTTTCCGGCCTCTTATTGCTACCTGTCCCAACTTTTTTGGAATGTGTAGCTCTCATGAAATCAAAAATGAGCCAATATTTGACATGACATTTCAAAATGTCTCACTTTCAACATTTAATATGTTATCTATATTCTATTGTGAATAAAATATAAGTTTATGAGATTTATAAATTATTGCATTCCTTTTTTATTCACAATTTGTACAGTGTCCCAACTTTTTTGGAATCGGGTTTGTAGTTCAGTTTATGATTATGGCAGTTATTGACTCAGGAATGGAAGTGAAGTGTTCAGAAAAGCCAGGAAGTAATGTCCTTATCGCGATATAGTTGTCCATCTATGTATAATTTGTCCACTGTAATGACTGCCTTTTTTCCTTTATTTATTTTCTGTTTTCGGATTGGGAAGAGTTGTTTCCGACGTTCGTGAATGTCCTTTGGATATTGCTCATTGAGTACATAGTTTGTGCCTTTGAGTTGTCTGCCTTGCCTCTGAACCAGTTCAAGGCAAATTTTCAAAAAATTTGTTCAAATTTTGCGATGATCGCTCGTGGTCTATTGTTTTTGTTTTTGGATCTGATATGGTGAACATGGTGAAAGGTGATGCTCTGTACTGTTTCGACTGGTAATTTGAGTTGTTTTATCATGAAGTCCTTGACTGATTTTTCGAGGTCGTCTGGAGTTTGTTCCGGGATGCCTGTAAAAACTAAATTGTCCCTCATGCTGCGCGATTGCAAGTCCAAAATGTTTTCTTTCATGGTTTTATTTTCGACGACAACGGAAGTGAGTTGAATGGTAAGTGTGTGAACGAAGTCCTTTAAAAAGTTATTTTCTTTAGTGAGATTGTCTATCTGTTCTTGGCTGAATTCTAAGCCTCAGTGCAGCATGGCGGTTTGGGTGATGTGGATGGTGTTGTACTTTTTTTGTTGTGATCTGGTTTGTCCCTGTTCATGGTGCAGCAGAATGTGTTGTAATGTGCGTCGATATATTCTTCGAGATGATCCAGGTTGTATAATATTATAATCCAGTTTTGAAAAGGAGAAAAAAGACAAAATGAAAGAAGTGTAGAAGGGGAAAAAAACAAGAAAAAAAATTGTAGGTATTTCAATATTTAGCTATGTCAGTTGTTTACAATCTAGCAGATGGGAGCCACCATCTTAGATCACCATCTTATTCTATATCTCTTGAGGTCTCGCGTTACTCAGCCATCACCCGCGTCGTTTCGCCCTTCAGTCAAATTTGATTGATTTGCCATGGTGAGACGGCCGCTTATATAGCCCGAGACCCCGCCCCTTTTGGCGAGCTCAAACGGGCTCGCTCACCATTGGCTCGCGCGTTCCACGTCATCATTGGTTTTCTTTAACTGGACGAACCAACGGCTGTGCAGTTCCCTTTCGAAAGGGAACTTCTACTCTGCGTTTGCAACGCTATGGGGAAACGTCACGTGACTCGGTGTTCGAAAGCCAACTATCCAATAACTCCAAATCCTATTGGCCGGCGACAGCCTATGACGTCATACAGGTGCGACCCGGAAGTATAAAAGGGGCGCCTGGGGAAGCAGTCATTATCTCATCGTCTTTCGGGACTGTTTGTGTCGACTGCCATTATCGAATATACTCTTCATAGAGTATGTCTCTGTTATGTCTGAGGGCAAAGAGAAACATTTCAGGAAGTGTGTGGATCCATGCCCGAGGTTTTTAACGGAGGGTTCGCACACCCTATGCGTCTATTGTTTGGGAGAAGAACACGCACGGATGGTGCTTGAGGGCGCTGTCTGTGTGAATTGTGAGCGTCTTCCTATGAGAACGCTCCATCCTCGTCTGGCCCTCTCCTCGAGGGATGAGGCGTCAACATCTGCGCCTGGTTGGTCCGGCCCTGCTCGTGCTGAGGCAGAGCGGCGGCTGCACTCATTGGGCTCGCAGATGGAGCTCGCTGCCGAGTTTGAGAGAGGTGTTATGGTCTCTCAGCCTCCGGTGGCGGCTGGCGGGGATGAGCTCCTGGATGATGATGATGTCTTATCTTTGACATCATCGGATCCGGGAGCGAGTGTTCTTCTGGCTGATAGCCCCCGTGGGCAGGAGGCAATGGAGGAGGAAGAAGTGGCTTTTTCTTCTTTCTCCAAGTCTCCTGGCCCAGCATATGCAGAGTTACTGGAAGTTGTGGAACGCGCTGCTGGCAGACTGCAGCTGCCGTGTGGGCGCGTGAGAAAAAAAAAAAAAAAAAAACCTGTTCGCGGCAGACTTGACGAACATTTTTCTTTCCGACCACAACCCCGTGACTCCAGTGAGCCTTCCATTTTTTTTTCCGGATCTCCACGTTGAGATCGGGAAGGCATGGAAGAACCCATGCTCGGCCAGAGTTCATCCGCATCGGCGAGGGAATCTCGCTGATGTGGATGGATTGGGCCAGCATGGGTATGTGTCGCTGCCACCCATTGACAAGATGTTTGCCAGCTATCTCGTCATGGGCAGAGCACCGACACTAAAAGCTCCAGTTTTGCCGTCCAGACCCCTTAAACAGACATCTCGTCTGAACGGCAGAGCATATGCTGCTGCGGGTCAGGCTGGTGTGGCTTTACACACTATGGCAGTGTTGCAGGCATACCAGGCTGATCTGCTGGAGGCGAGGGCGCGCTCAGCAGCTTTTAAGAGTTGCATTCCACTCAGATCCGTTTTTTAATTACTACTGTATGTTCAGGTGACACCTTTGAACAGTCAGGCTGACGGCTGGGCTTATGATGATTTTTTCTGGAGGCCCGCCTTCTGGCTTGATAGTGAAAGGGTTCTTTGGGCTTCTAGAACCATGGATGTTTTCCTTCCCATGTTTGTAAAGGAGCAGTCTTTGGTCTTCGAGCCACAGGAAGGTAAGACAGAGTCAGATTTCATTTCTTAAATGTTGACTTTGTGTCGTTCCTGTATATTTTCTGAACATGTCACAGTGAATGTACATTGAGATATAGAATTTGAAGGGGTTTTTTGGGCAAAACTGGAATGTTGAAACTGACTAAGCAGGTCACAGAATGGCTGCTGCTTAGTTTTCTCTCTATGTTGAGTAGCCTCTCTGCTATTTTCAGTATAGTTTGAGTTGGCACTCATTGCTTCAGTTTGTATGTCTACGGCGGCCCTAACCGGCCGCCTGACTTTTCAGCTTTGAGCTTCACTTTATTTTTCTCATCATGAGATTTAGAAGTGGAGATCAGGCTGTTTGTTATGGTGCCTGTTGTATATAATAAAGAAAATAGGCCTATAACTTGGCAGCCAGGCTAGAGCTAGGTGATGTGATATATGAAGTAACCCCATATGTATTCACTATCCTTTCAGGATTTGTTTCCTAGTTCAGGTTTTCCTCCCGAGGGAGTTGTTAGGCTGTACGCCCAATTATCCCCTTGCTGGTGTAGGTGCAATTTGAGTTTTACAGCTAGGTTGTAGACTGTTTTCTGACTCCCTTATGCTGTTCCTCAGGTGGTAGGCCCTTATCTTTGCGTAGATAAGTTATGCAGGTGTGTGCTTGGCCCCACTTTCTAGAACTTTCATGCTAAAAGGAATAACTTTCTTCTGAGCCACTTGATAATTTGTTTTATCAAGTTTGAGTTGACGTTGCTAGTTTTTAGCTCCTGTCCTCTGGGGTTTAGATCAGATTTGAGGATCTGTGTGGGAAGTGTTTTTCTTTTTAAAAATAAAAGCATGTAGATCAAAGTTTCTGTTACTTTGGGTTCTAGACTTTTGCCCTACACTGTATGTGAGCCTATGCTGCCACAGGTTGGCACCTGCTCTCATAACAGTAGGCCCTTTGCTGTGAAAGTAGGCCTTTGTTTTGAGTATTTGGTGACTTGTACTCTCCAGTCTGAGGTCCTTGTCACTGGGTGCATCACCTGTTGGATTGCATATTCAGGGTAGTTAGTGCCACTTTGTTGAAGAAAACTGGTATCTATTAGCTCCCTTTTTTAGTGGTCTGGTTAACGGTTATACTGCTTATAACTCGGATTGTAGGCCTTATGATATTCGGCCTCCTTCTAGTTAGCGGTTGTTCTACTATACTGTTTAACTGATCATAATGTGCTCACATATTTTCACAGGTTTACGCTGCCACAGGCCATGCCGCGTGTCTGTCTGAGGTAGTAGGCTTATATTAGCCTTCCTTAGACCATGTTGGCTTTGTTTGGTTCCCTTTAGTCAAAATGTGTATTTAGGGTACATTGCCTGTTGGAATGTGTAGCCTAGCGCAGGTTGCAGTTAGCTTCCCATAGCTTTTTGGGTTACAGCTGGTTCCCTGTAGCTTGGTTCACTTTAATTCACGAGCTGTAGCCACGTGTTATTGAATTGGCAGGCCCCTTCAGGCCTCCTTTTTAGTTTACGTTTGGCACAATTTGTGTTTTAACCTGTGAGTAGGCTGATCGCCACCTGTTACTGGAATGGAGGCCCCTTTAGGCCTCCTTTTTCTAGTCGACTTGTTGGCAGGATGCCTGGGAAACCATGCCACCGTCGGCCACACCCCATCACTGACGGATAGGCCCTAACAGGCCTGTTCTCGGTGTTTGGCAGTGTTTTTCATGTGTTAATCATGACACTGTTAATACATGGCCTCTGGGTGGTATGGTTATGGTAGCCACTTGCTGATGCCACGTGTTTACTAAGGCAGGCCTACTTCGGCCTCCGGTGTAATATGTGGAGTTCAGTTATATACTCCTCTCGCTGTGAGGGTGACAAGGTGCTTTTTACCGAGTATTTCGAGTGGCTAGCCCCTCAGGTTGGTTTGGCAGCAAAACCTTACTGAAGGTTGTTTTTTACCTATATCTGCCTCCCTGAGTCCTATTCTAGTTGAGCTAAGGGCCACCTAGCGCCTAGGGTGGATCTTTTGTGCTCCTAGAAACGGCCACAAGACTACGCCGTGTGTATTAGAGGTTGCTAGGCCTACGGGCCGCCTAGTTTTAACACACTGGAGTATGTTTGGGTGTATTTCTCTTTGAGAGTTATCTTTATACACTTCTGTTGGCCAGAGTCCTAAGTGATAAACCAACCTCCTTTTGTCTGGTTGTTTATCGTCCTTTGGGCCTAAACACTGCCACGAGCTGATGCCACGTGTCTGTTGAGGTTATAGGCCCCTCCAGGCCTTCCTTAATGCGTGCTGGCGTACGCTGTACTACTCTTACTTTAGAGAGTAAAAGGTGTTTTTACTGAGTACACTGCTCGGTGGATCGTGTTGGGTGGATTGTCATGTGGGCACTTTGCAGCCTCTTAGGCTGCCATTGAAGTCATCTTTCTACCCCGGAAAGAAAGCCGGGCCACTTTCTGTTTGACTTCTGTTATTCACTTAACTCTATCATGCTGTAGGCCTCTTTCGGCCTCCATGCCCATCGCATGGTCTACCTGTTAGGTGAGTTTCGTACTTCCCTTTTAGGGTTATGTTTGTAATAGTGCTTAGCTCCCTAAGCTGGTCATGGGGTAGGCCTTAATCAGGCCTCCTCTTAAGGATCCAGCATCAGGCTGGTTTGTGCTCCCCTGCATCAGGGTTCTGTAGCGCACGGCCTCCTCAGTGCGTTAATTAAGCACTGGGTAGATCCTAGGATGAGTGGATTATACTCCCCTCAATACGAGGGTTCATAGCACTTAGCTGAGTTCTGCTCTCCAGGATGCCCGTCTCTACGCGTGGGTTTGAGTTTGTTTCTGCCTCTTTGCAGTCACTCTTACTTACTATCTTCTGTGAAGAATGCGTGTTAGGAGGCTCTGTATTCAGACAGGGTTGGCCCAGACTGAGTTTGTCTCAGGTCAGACTAGGTCGGCTTCCCTGGTGGCTTTGGGGGTGACTTCGTTCCCCTCTAGTGACTGGCCGAGGTTCCCTTTGGTTCCTTGGCCACATTCCCTTGAAGGGACCACTTTTTCTTCTAGAAAGGTTGGTTCCAGATGCCTTAGCACCTTCCGTAGGGCCTTTGAGGAGGTCCTTCGTGGAGTTCAGCTTGGGCTGTTGGCCGAAGGGAATGCTGTCACTGACAGCCTGGTGTGACCCGAGGGAGAGTTGCCAAGCAGTTTCTACTGCTCTGGAGCCTTTGTCTCAGCCATTTTTCTTGGCAGGCATTCTCCTCAAGCATGGCGGCGTGGGTATATCGTTCCCCATAGCGTTGCAAACGCAGAGTAGAAGTTCCCTTTCGAAAGGGAACGTCTCAGGTTACGAATGTAACCAGGGTTCCCTGAGAACAGGGAACGAGACTCTGCGTTTCCTTGCCATACATCGGGCTGCCTGCTGAACAGTCCCTCAAGACGATGGATAATGACTGCTTCCCCAGGCGCCCCTTTTATACTTCCGGGTCGCGCCTGTATGACGTCATAGGCTGTCGCCGGCCAATAGGATTTGGAGTTATTAGATAGTTGGCTTTCGAACACCGAGTCACGTGACGTTTCCCCATAGCGTTGCAAACGCAGAGTCTCGTTCCCTGTTCTCAGGGAACCCTGGTTACATTCGTAACCTGAGACGTTCACACTGCGTGCTTGTATAAAGGCTTCAGAATCTGAGAAAAAGGAGTTTTCCCCATAGCATCTTGTCTTATTAATAATCAATATTAATTAATAAGACGAACGACACAGTACTCGTTTGGTATCTAAGGGAACCAAGGTTACGTTAGTAACCGAGTACGATATCAATATTCAATAATTTGAAAAACAACTTAATTAAAAACAGGTCTACAACACTTAGTCATTTATTAATTTTTTTTAAAATCAACTTTTCATTTCTAAAGTCCTGACAGAAAGTAACACGTTTTGTACCTTTTTTGTTGTTGTTGTTTCTCTTGCTTGGCTTCCTCCTCCTCTTGTTTCTCAATTGATGAATCTTAAGAAGGAATCCCATTAAAAAAAATACAGTACACCCAGAAATTTTCTCATGGTTTAGGATATTCATCTTTTCGCTTCCGATCAACTGTCAACAGCGCCTGCATGAGAGTCGATTTTGCGTTCGACAAAGTAATGAGCAACGTGAAGCTTTCATGACGTTCATTACTGCCGTCTCTGTTATTCTGTCTTGTTTGTTTCTCATTATTATTATCTGTTATTCTGTGTACTTTGTTGTGAGCATTAAAAAAAAAGAGTTTCACTGCACATTTCAAGTTACGTCAAGCATGAACTCTCTTTTAGATTTTAAACAGGAAAAGACGAGATTGGTTGGGTTTAATCATTTCCCTAAGATTTTAATTATAGTTCATGGTAGGACTGGGTAGTATATTGACTTTGTAAGGTATATCAATGTATTTTCAAATATACAATATAGAATAAGACAATATCATTTATATCGACTATCGGCCTTTGATGCTAATTGGTCAGAGGCATGTATTATTTTTGAAAAAGTATGTTTTCACTGCTTCACTAAACAGATCTGTGTATCACTGTGCAACACCCTTAGCAACATAAACAATCAATATATTGCCAAAACTGTTCATTGTATTGTGTATTTCAGCAAAAGTAACTGTTTATTATACATTTAATGAAGTATGAGCTTCTGGCGTTGTGTCTGCTTCATTCACCTTTAATCTTAAGGCCACACCCTTCCTCCTGTCAAAGAAAGTCTTCTCATACTTTGTGTGCATGCGCGAGGAAGCCCACAGTTTCCGAAGTGCAGAGGGAATATTATTTAATCATGCATAGAGGTCACTAGAGTGAACAGCTATTCAAAAAGCCTTTTTCATGAATATACTTGGGTTTTGATAGCATAGTTGAACATCAACCACTACAGTAGACTCTAGTGCATCATCCTATACACTGCCACCAAGTGGCAAGCTGTTGTAAGTGAATTTTATTTTTTTTCTTCAATCCAAGATGGTCGAAGGCCAGTCAGAAATGGCAAATTGCTCCAGAATATCCATCCATCCCTTCTATCCTAGGAGACTCTTGCAGGTTAAAAAAAAAAGAAAAAAAAAAAAAAAAAAAGTAATTCATCTGCAGTAACATTTTTGGCTGTAAATAAATGCTTTACTCATTACATCAAAAATGTAATCATATTACATAATGCAAGTTACTTGTTATGCACTACTTTACTCATTACATCAATAAAGCAATCTGATTATGTAATGCATGTTACTTGTAATGCGTTACAATTATCAGAATTATTAGCTAATAAGAGTAAATTTTTAGATTTTAAACAAGAGTTCTTCTCCGTCTGCTGGCCAAACAGGAACAAAATTATTGCGTTTGCAATAATTAAACATGTATTAAACTTTGTGTTGCTGCTGCAAACCTTGCTGCAAAAGCTTTTCAGCCTGAAAAGATCCAGCAACAAACCACATTCCAAGCTTCACAATGGCGTTCTGGCTGGCGAGGCCTTTCATTGAGACATGAAAGTAATCAAAAATGCGAATGTTGCCCGTGATGGTCAGGTTTAACGATTCTCCTTATGCTTGCCATATGTAATAAAATGAGTGCAAACAACCTTATAGAAGACAGTGCCTCTGACAGATGTTGTCAAACTAATGAGGAGGTTCATTCATAAAACTGAAAAAAGCTTCATGCCAACTGAGCTGTTTCTTTTTCTCCACCCTCCACTCAAGCAGCTCTCTGCTGCTGGGTACTTGAGCCTATTCACACACCGCTGCACATACGTGCTGTACTACATCTGCTACCAGTGTGAGAGAACAGCGTTGCGCTTGAGGGACTTAAGGAGGCACACAAGATATTTTTCCTGATTTACAGGGTACTTGGTTTTGTGAAAAAAACTGCAATTCAGGGGAAACAGGAAAGAATGAAATAAACCTAAAAAACAAAAAACAAAAACAAAAAACAAAGAATGGCAGAAAGAAAATGTAAAAGGCAGGGAAACGGTTACTCTGTAAAAGTCAAGCCATTTTGCCATGTTCCTGATTGAACTTATAACATAAAAAAAAGGCAATTTATTAAAGCAAAAGCAGTATCAGCACACAGCCGTATATGGCTAAATAAAAACATTGAGCACAACTATACTCTTGCAGCAACATATCCTCCAACCAATACGGCCATATAAGTCGTTTGTCAGTTCCCTGAAATACGACCCATAGGAGTGTTTGCTAAAGTTGCGCCCCTATCGACAACCGGACACTCTCATTTTAATGCATTGTACCCTTTTATCTGCATCATATTTCGGGTTTCGCATAGCTCAATTGGTAGAGCATTGCAGTATACAAGTGGCCTAATGGTTAGAGACTTGTAACCCGAAGGTCACAGGCTCGAGTCTCAATACTGGCAGGAAATATAGGTGGTGGGAGTGAATGAACAGCTCTCTCTTCCACTCTCATTACCCACAGTTGAGGCGCCCTTAAGCAAGGCACCTAACCCCCAATCGCTCCCCTGGCGTTGCAGCAAAAAATGGCTGCCCACTGCTCCGGGTGTGTTTACTGTGTGTGTCACTGCTGTGTGTACACTTGGACGGGTGAAATGCAGAGCACAAATTCCGAGTATGGGACACCATACTTGGCTACACGTCACGTTACTTTCACAATTAGTAAGAGGTGAAATTGGCCTAAAGCTAAAAATGTTTATTGATTAAAATGCCAAGATATATCTCTTGAGAGCACTAATGAAATGTGAGAATGTAGGAAAATGCTGCTATTAGGAAGTGTTAAATGTTCTTTAAAAATCATAACTCAAAAAGATAACTTTTTAATATAAGCTTATGTGAAAAGGGAGGTGTCACAACTCTAGATAAAGAGATAAAAAGATAAAGAGACTAAATAATAGGTCTTTAATAATAATGGCAGGCAGGCAGGCAAAGTAACACATCCACTTAGCATTGATGATAACGGGGCAAATGAGTATTCAAACACTGGAACTTAAATACACATGTTAACAAGGTGAACGCTGCTGAGCAGGATAATACAATCACATCAGAAACCATAGCAACACATCAGAAACACAGACAGGGATTGAACCCAAAAACCAAACTAAACTGAATACAACTGTGACAGAAAGTTCGGGGTTTCTGAACATTGCTGTCAGGAAACCTAAATAGTTGAATATGTAGAATTTGGTCTGAAAAAATTATGATCTTAAAGATAAGAAGATTAGGAAATCTTTACGAAAGTGCAAATGTGCATGTTTTATATTTTATGTATTTTAGTTTATGTTACTTATATTTATGTTATAATTATTTTATTATTATTTACAATTTGCAATCACAATATTTCTGTAACATACTGTAGGATTATTTGTACGCCTATTGGTACAAAACTAAATTATTTAATTGTGCTCATATTTGCTTTTGTAATAAATTTGTTATTAATAGCCAGTATGTGTCATGTAGATATGATGTGTAGATGTGTTTACACATTGTACACATTGCAGTTGTATATTATATATTATATTAAATATTGCAGTTTGAATGCGTTCACTGCAAGCAGACTGGTTGTGTGTACAAAAATTATTACATCAAAAGTGAAAGTGACGTGAAGGCCAAGTACAGTAACCCATTCTCAGAATTTGTCCTCTGCATTTAACCCATCCAGGTTAGTGCACACATTAGGAGCAGTGAGTAGTGAACACACACACACA
The DNA here is from genome assembly GCA_037101425.1 of Elopichthys bambusa. NCBI lineage: Eukaryota > Metazoa > Chordata > Actinopteri > Cypriniformes > Xenocyprididae > Elopichthys > Elopichthys bambusa. Next base: position 18,588,658 of record CM074449.1, read on the forward strand.
CTGCAAACCGTGGACACACACACACCCGGAGCAGTGCATAGGCAGTCATTTTGCTGTGGCACACAAGGAGCAATTGGGGGTTGGGTGCCTTGCTCAAGGGCACCTCAGCCTTTTCCTGCCAGTATTGAGAATCGAGCCCGCAACCTTCAGGTTACCGCGACTCTGCAGTGTGTGCAAGACCTGATGAATTAGATCAAAATCAACATATTTATTCATTTGTATTAAATATTTGTCATTTTTTCATTTTTCATTGACAGTCATTTTACTGTATGTAATTCACACATTTATGCAAAAATTCTTAATTATTAATCTAAGTAGTCACGCTGTCAACAAGTTACTGTTTGAGATTGATTAAATGTTTAACATCATTAAATTTCTTTAAGGCAGTTACCGTACATTCATTCATCTATTTTAAAACTGCTCTTACGAAAATTAACCATGGTTTTACTACAAATAAAACCAAAAAAACATAGTTGTTGTAGTTAAACCATAGTAACATCTCGGTTACATAGGTAACCCTTGTTCCCTGAAGGAGGGAACGGAGATGTACGTTGGACAGAGAGACGAATAGGAATCTCGCTAAAGAGGCCAATCTGCTTTGAGTGTAACTAAACGAGCCAATGCACATCGGCATGCAATCATATGCAGCAGCTGCTCTCCTCGCAGCGCGGGTATTTAATGAGCAGCAGGTGTGTTGCATCTTCAGGTTTTCGCTGAGGAGCCAAACAGTTTAGGCGGCAGCATCAGTGGGGTACAGCGACTGTGGCGACGAGACGTATGTCTCTGTTCCCTCCTTCAGGGAACGAGGGTTACCTATGTAACCGAGACGTTCCCATTCAGTCGGTCACGTTCGACGTACGTCGGACAGACCGATGAATAGGAATCCCTACCAAAGCGCCACAGGAGCTGCCCCCTTCCAGCGCTCTGTTGCAAGCCCCCTTGCCTAAGGACGGTGGGACAGGGCTAACACAGAGAGTGTCAATCACTGCTGTTCCCCAAAAACCCATTCAGTGAGACTACTGGATAACACTGGGAAAGCTCCTTCCCTGAAAGAGTTATGTGGAGAAGTACGTATGGACCAACACTGTAGGGCTGTACTACATATGGAAGTACTGGGGGTGACTCCAACCTGAGGTGGAAAGACACAAGCTTCGTTTAGGAGCAACCATGGAACTACACATATGGGATCCCTGTAGGGTCACACATATGGTACCCAGCCTAAATCCGGTTCTTAAGGATACAACGGAGTATAGGCCTGGCGCCAGACGCTCTGCCACGTCGGAGGACTCTGCCTTGTAGGGACTCTCTGGAGTAATAAGCGCATGTAAGCGCAGCAAGCCAACACTTACCTTACCTTACCTTTATTTATATAGCGCTTTTTACAATGCAGATTGTGTCAAAGTAGCTTTACAGTGATAAAGAAAATGGTGTCAATGCAGGCAGATACAAAACACTGTTGAATATCATATAGGAAGTGTTCCCGGTTCTGGCTTACCTGATTTATGCAGCCTAATAATCCTTTAACGGATTTGATAATGTGTTATGTGTATGCCAGGTTAAAGAGATGCGTTTTTAGTCTAGATTTAAACTGACAGAGTGTGTCTGCTTCCTGAACAATGCTAGGAAGATTGTTCCAGAGTTTAGGTGCCAAATAGGAGAAGGATCTACCGCCTGCAGTTTTGATAATCTAGGTATTATCAGCTGGCCTGAATTCTGAGATTGCAATAGACGTGAAGGACTATAATGCATTAAGAGCTCGCACAGGTACTGGGGAGCTAAACCATTTAGTGCTTTGTAAGTAATTAGCAAGATTTTAAAATCTTTACAATGTTTAACAGGAAGCCAATGCAGTGTTGACAGAACTGGGCTAATATGGTCACACTTCCTAGTTCTAGTAAGAACTCTACCTTTTCTAGTATTTTTGACAGAAAAGTGAGATTTAAGATCGGCCTGTAATTGACTAATTCTCTAGGATCAAGTTGTGTTTTTTTAATAAGAGGTTTAATAATAGCCAGCTTAAAAGTTTTCGGTACGTATCCTAGTGATAAAGATGAATTAATGATATTAAGAAGAGGATCTATGACCTCTGGAAGCATCTCTTTCAATAGCTTAGTCGGTATAGGGTCTAACATACATATTGTTGATTTTGATGAATTAACAAGTTTAGACAATTCTTCCTCTCCTAAAGCAGTAAATGAATTTAATTTTTCCTCAGGGACAATACAATGCACTGTTTGACGCGATACTGTAGTAGACGGTTGCATGGTTATAATTTTCTGTCTAATACTGTCAATCTTGCAAGTAAAGAAGTTCATTACTGCTGTGCTCTTTGGAAACATCAGAAGTTGAAGCTTTATTTCTTGTTAATTTAGCCACTGTATCAAATAAATACCTAGGGTTGTGCTTATTTTCTTCTAAAAGTTTAAAAAAAATAGGCAGATCTAGCAGTTTTTAAGGCCTTTCTGTACTCATTCTCTCTCTCCACGAAATGCGATAGCTGCTACCTTTAGGGCCTGAGTGTGCTCATTGTACCACGGCATTGGATTAATTTTCTTAATCTTTTTTAAACGCAAAGGAGCAACTGAGTCTAATGTGCTGGAAAAGACAGAGGCAATAGTTTCTGTTGCAACATCGAGGTCTTCTAAGCTGTCTGGTATGCTAAGGCGATGAAACTGATCAGGGTTCAAGTGATGGTTTTACCATATTTATGGCAGGGAGGCAGTTTAGTAGCCTTGACTAAATGTAGTATACGCGAGGCTAGATAATGATCTGAGATGCCGTCACTCTACTGCAGAATTTCAACGGCATCAATATCATTTCCCTGTGACAATATTAGATCTAAAGTATGATTACGACAATGAGTGGGTCCTGACACGTGTTGTCTAACTCCAATAGAATTTAGAATGTCTGTAAATGCCAATCCTAATGCGTCTTTTTCATTATCTACATGGATATTAAAATCACCAACAACAAGGACTTTATCTGCAGCTAGTACTAACTCCGATAGAAAATCAGCAAATTCTTTGATAAAGTCTGTATGGTGTCCTGGTGGCCTGTATACAGTAGCCAGCACAAATGTCAACATAATGTTACATAAAGTACCATCACTTCGAAGGAATTATATTTGAAAGACTTTTGACTAATACTGTAAATATTACTATAAATTACAGCAACACCTCCCCCCTTTGCCTTTCTGACGAGGATTGTGTCGATAATCCTAAGCTTGAGGGCTAGACTCATTTAAAGTAATGTAATCGTCTGATTTTAGCCAAGTTTCTGTCAAACACAGCAAATCTAGATCATTTGCAATAAGTGCTTTTGAAGAAAGAGATCTAATATTTAACAACCAAAGCTTTATCATTTGTTTATCAGTATTATCTCTATTTTTTATTTGTTGAACATCAATTAAATTTTTACCACTAAATGGATTTGGAAGTTTTTTGTTTTTACTAATTCGGGGTACAGACACAGTCTCTATGTGATAATGTCTAGGTGTAAGAGCTTCTATGTGTTGGGAATTATCTGACTTCTGTAATGTGAGGCGGTCGGTTTAGCCAGTCTGTCTGCTTCCTGACCTGGACCCCAGTTTGTCATGTTTCAGCTCTAAGACTATGTGCCATATTACTAGAGAGAAGAACAGCACCATCCCGGGAGGGATGAATACCATCTCTTTTCAACAGGTCAGGTCTGCCCCAAAAACTTTTCCAATTGTCTATGAAACCTATATTAATCTGCAGACACCACTTAGACAGCCAGCCATTGAGTGATGATAATCTGCTAACTATCTCATCACTCCGACGAACAGGAAGGGGACCAGAGCAGATTACTTTTCCTGACATTGTACTTGCGAGTTCACACACCTCTTTAATGTTAATTTTAGTAATCTCCGACTGGCGAAGTCGAACATCATTAGTGCCGACGTGAATAATAATTTTAGAGTATTTACGATTAGCATTAGCCAGCACTTTTAAATTTGCTTTGATGTCAGGTGCTCTGGCTCCCTGCTCCCTGCAGCCCTGCTGCGGGGGCTCTACAGCTGGAACCAAACAATGTACAGAGTTCACTAAGCTAGTCGCATCCAAAACAGTATCTGAAGCCCTTGCATTCTTACTATTTTCAATTAAACTTTGGATGCGTGTCTCTAATTCTGAGATTTTCTCTGTCAGCCTGACTATTTCCCTACATTTATGACATGTAAATCCCTCGTTGCTGACAGAGAAAGCTATACTGAACATGTGGCAAGCAGAACACGATATAACAATGGATCCGACTTACCACAGCTGTTTGATGAACGCCTTGAAAAGAAAATGAGCGCGCAAGAGACTGATGACAAGTTAACAAGCTAGCGAAATGCAAATGCATTGTAATAGCGATTTAAATTCAAAGATTAAAAACTAGCGACGTCAGATTAATGTGGTAGGCAATATTATATATAAGGTAATGATAATATAAGCAACAATGAATGAAAGTAAGAGATTCAAAACAAAGCTATACGGAGTTACAGACGCAAACCACTCTAAGCAGCAAGGCAGACAGGACCAACACTAAGCCGAGGCCTCTCCGTGCCTCTGACCTGAATCTAGCGAACGTGTTAGGTGTCGCCCAGCCCGCAGCTCTAAAAAATGTCTATCAGCGAAGCACCATGAGCCAGCTCCCAGGAGTATGCAACACCTCTCGTAGAGTGAGCATGCAACCTAAGCGGGCAGGGCATGCCTTGTGCTTGGTAAGCCAAGGCGATGGCGTCCACTATCCAGTGGGTCATCCTCTGCTTGGAGACAGCCTTTCCCTTCTGCTGGCCTCCTTAACAGACAAAGAGCTGGTCTGAGGTCCTGAGGCTTTGAGTTCTGTCTATGTACAGTCGCAAAGCGCAAACAGGTTACAGGCTCACTACCTGGTCCCTGAAGGGAGTGGTAGGAACCTTGGGCACATAGCCAGTACCATGTGGCCGTCACCCGGCCTGAACTCTAGGCATGATTCATCGACCGAAAATGCCCGCAGATTCTTTACCCTCTTGATGGAGGAAAGCACGACTCTGATCGAACATCTTCGGGGGTCTTCTCAGCGAGAAGAACACCACTCGACGAACAGGTTTCACTTGGTGTAAGCACGTCTTATAGATGGTGCACATGCTGAAGTGATGGTGTTAAGTACCTCGGGGGGTAAGTCACCTAGAACCTCCACATCCCGTCCAGGGACCAGACATGGAGTTTCCAGTGGTCTGGACGCGGGGGCCAAAGGGTGCCCCGTCTCTTAGAAAGAAGGTCCATCCTCAGAGGAATGCGCCAGGGAGGGGCTGTCGCGAGGAGTGTGAGTTCCGGGAAACCGGTCCGGTTGGGCTAATAGGGCACAACTAGCAGGACCTGCTCCTCGTTCTCCCTGACTTTGCACAAGGTCTGTGCAAGTAGGCTCACTGGGGAAAACACATATTTGCAAAGGCCTCGGGGCCAGCTGTGTGCTAGTCCATCTGTATCGAGTGTTCCCAGGGAGTAAAACAACCGGCAGTGAGAGGTTTCTGGCAAGGCAAACAGGTCAACCTGAGACTCTCTGAACTCTCTTCAAAAAAACATGACAAACTGGGGCCCAGGTCAGGAAGCAGACAGACCGGCTAAACCGACCGTCTGCTAGCTGCCTCACGTTACAGAAGTCAGATAATTCCCAACACATAGACACTCTTACACCTAGATATTATAACATAGAGACTGTGTCTGTACCCCGAATTAGTAAAAACAAAAAACTTCCAAACCCATTTAATGGTAAAAATTTAATTGATGTTCAACAAATAAAAAATAGAGATAATAATGATAAACAAATGATAAAGCTTGGGTTGTTAAATATTAGATCCCTTTCTTCAAAATCACTTATTGTAAATGATATCACAGACAATAATCTAGATGTGCTGTGTTTGACAGAAACTTGGCTAAAACCGGACGATTACATTACTTTAAATGAGTCTAGCCCTCAAGGTTATGATTATCGACACAATCCTCGTCACAAAGGCAAAGGGGGAGGTGTTGCTGTAATTTATAGTAATATTGAAATTCTGCAGCAGAGTGACGACATCTCAGATCATTATCTAGTCTCATGTATACTACATTTAGTCAAAACAGCTAAACTGCCTCCCTGCCATAAATTTGGTAGAACCATCACTTCTACCACTAAAGAACACTTTATAAATAATCTTCCTGATCAGTTTCATCGCCTTAGCATACCAGACAGCTTAGAAGACCTCGATGTTGCAACAGAAACTATTGCCTCTGTCTTTTCCAGCACATTAGACTCAGTTGCTCCTTTGCATTTAAAAAAGATTAAGGAAATTAATCCAACGCCATGGTACAATGAGTACACTCGGGCCCTAAAGGTAGCAGCCAGAAAAATGCAGCGCAGCTGGAAGAAAACAAAACAAGTAGTATTTCGCATTTCGTGGAGAGAGAGAATGATTGAGTACAGAAAGGCCTTAAAATCTGCTAGATCTGCCTATTTTTCTAAACTTTTAGAAGAAAATAAACAAAACCCTAGGTATTTATTTGATACAGTGGCTTAATTAAGAAGAGCTTCAACTTCTGATGTTTCTAAAGAGCACAGCAGTAATGACTTTATGAACTTCTTTACTTGCAAGATTCATAATATTAGAAAAAAAAAATATAACCATGCAACCGTCTAATACAGTATTGCGTCAGACATTGCATTGTAGTGTCCCTGAGGAAAAATTCAATTCATTTACTGCTTTAAGAGAGGAAGAATTGTCTAAACTTGTTAAATCGTCAAAATCAACAACATGTATGTTAGACCCTATACCGACTAAGCTATTGAAAGAGATGCTTCCAGAGGTCATAGATTCTCTTCTTAATATCGTAAATTCATCTTTATCACTAGGATACGCACCAAAAACTTTTAAGCTGGCTATTATTAAACCTCTTATTAAAAAACCACAACTTGATCCTAGAGAATTAGTCAATTACAGGCCGATCTCAAATCTCACTTTTCTGTCAAAAATACTTGAAAAGGCAGTATCATCACAACTATGTTCCTTTTTAGAAAGAAATAGTATCTATGAGGATTTCCAGTCAGGATTTAGACCATACCATAGTACTGAGACTGCTCTCATTAGAGTTACTAATGATTTGCTCTTATCATCAGTTCGGGGTTGTATCTCTCTATTAGTGTTACTGGATCTTAGTGCTGCATTTGACACTATTGATCACAATATTTTTTTAAATAGACTTTTAAATAGTGGAATTGCATTGTCATGGTTCAAATCATACTTATCTGACCGTTATTAGTTTGTAGTAGTAAATGAAGAGAGGTCATATCGATCACAAGCTGAATATGGAGTACCGCAAGGCTCAGTACCAGGACCATTGCTTTTCACTCTATACATACTACCCTTGGGAGATATCATTAGGAAGTATGGCGTTAGTTTTCACTGTTACGCTGATGATACTCAGCTCTATATTTCTTCGCGCCCTGACGAAACTTACCAATTCACAAAATTAACGGAATGCATAGCTGATATAAAAATTGGATGACCAGTAATTTCCTACTACTAAATTCAGAAAAAAACAGATATTCTAATTTTTGGACCAAAAACTTCTTCACGTAATAACCTAGAATATTGTCTAAAACTTGATGGCTGCTCTGTTAAGTCTTCGTCGTCAGTTAGGAACCTGGGTGTGCTCTTTGATACCAATCTTTCATTTGAAGGCCATGTTTCTAGCATCTGTAAAACCGCATTCTTCCATCTTAAAAACATATCTAAATTACGACATATGCTCTCAATGACAAATGCAGAACAGTTAGTTCATGTGTTCATGACCTCAAGGCTAGATTACTGTAACGCTCTACTGGGTGGTTGTTCTGCTCGCCTGATAAATAAACTACAGCTCGTACAAAATGCAGCAGCTAGAGTTCTTACTAGAACTAGGAAGTATGACCATATTAGCCCAGTTCTGTCAACACTGCATTGGCTTCCTGTTAAACATCGTATAGATTTTAAAATCTTGCTAATTACTTACAAAGCACTAAATGGTTTAGCTCCCCAGTACCTGAGCGAGCTATTAATGCATTATAGTCCTTCGCGTCTATTGCGATCTCAGAATTCAGGCCAGTTGATAATACCTAGAATATCAAAATTAACTGCAGGCAGTAGATCCTTCTCCTGTTTGGCACCTAAACTCTGGAACAATCTTCCTAGCATTGTTCGGGAAGCAGACACACTCTGTCAGTTTAAATCTAAACTAAAAACGCATCTCTTTAACCTGGCATACACATAACACATTATCAATTTATTTTTTCAAATCCATTAAAGGATTATTAGGCTGCATAAATTAGGTCAGCCGGAACCGGGAACACTTCCTATAACACCAGATGTACTCGTTACATCAGAAGAAGAATGGCATCTACACTAATATTAGTCTTTCTGTTTATCCCGAGGTTTACCGTAGTCAACCGGATCCGGGACGCATCCAGGTGAGACAAAGGACCTGCGCCTTGACACGACCACAACGCAGCCCTGAAGTATCAGCAGAGATTGAGTCAACTAGATCATCCACTGTGAAGGCCTCATCAACATGACAACCAGTGGCGCATCTGCTCAACAACCGTCCATACCGTTGTGATGAATACGATCCTCAGCTGGATGGAACTGAATTAAATACTTTGAATGTTGTGATCCTATCTGACTTATGATAGCAACCAGAGTCGTAACAAAGCACTGTTTGCCAGATGAGAACTGGCCCCCCGACTAAGCCTGGTTTCTCCCAAGGTTTTTTTTCTCCATTTTAACACCTGTTTGCCACCTGATGTCACCTGTTGGAGTTTGGGTTCCTTGCCGCTGTCGCCTTTGGCTTGCTTAATTGGGGACACTTGACAATTGACATTTGATATTCAACAGTGCTTTGATCTGCCTGCATTGACACTATTCTTTAAGAGCTGCTGTGCAGCCAAAATAATGTACCAGTTATCAATGTAAAGCTGCTTTCACACAATCTGCATTGTAAAAAGTGCTATATAAATAAAGGTGACTTGACTTGACTTGACTTGACTTTAAATCAGCTGGACCACCTGGGGGTGGAGTCGCCACTCTCCCGGCAGCGCAGCTCGTGAGAGCTCGTTGGCCACACGGTTGAGAACACCAGGAACATGAATGGCGCAAAGCGACCTCAGATGCTTCTGACTCCAAAGGAGGAGATGGCGGGCGAGTTGCGACATGCGACAGGAGCGTAGACCACCTTGACGGTTGATGTACGCAATGGTCGCAGTGTTGCCCGTGCGGACCAACACATGCTTGCCCTGTAACAGCCCTTTCAGACGGCTTAGGGCAAGGTGTACTGCTAGCAACTCGAGGCAGTTGATGTACCAATGCAGTTGGGGGCCCGTCCATACCCGTGATACTGCATGCCCGTTGTACGTGGCACCCCAGCTGGTGGCAGAGGCATCAGTGAACACCACAGCATGCCGGGACACCTGCTCTAAGGGCACTCCTGTCCGAAGAAACAAGGGGTCCGACCACGGGCTAAAGACCTGGCAGCATTCTGGAGTGATTGCCACTCGGAATGTGCTGCGTTGCCACGCCCATCTCGGGACTCGGCCATGAAGCAAGTGCTAAAGCGGTCTCATATGAAGCAAACCGAGCGGGGTTACTGCCGCTGCGGCTGCCATATGCCCAAGGAGCCTCTGAAAGAATTTCGGTGGGACCGCTGTCCAATGTTCCCTCTAAGCTGCGCGCGAAAAAAAAATTGCAGCGCAGAGGACAGACTCAGACATGAAATCGTGTGGGAAAATCCATTTTGATTGTAGTTTAAATGAGAAATGATTGCAGTGCTCTGGTCAACCGCTATAGAGTTATTGTTGCTATAGAGTTAGAACCGGTGAATGCGGTTTATAGGTTTCATAGAAAGAGAACGATGTGAGCGGGCCTGAGCTAAATCAGTCGCGGTAAGAATACTGTCATGTTTGCGGACTAAATATCTCAATACGAGAGGCAACGTGAAACGAAAAGAAATGTGAAATAAAACATCATGTTTTAATAAAGAAGTGCCGGAAATAATGGATGATGGGCACAGAATGCTAACAAAACTCTGAGACATTTACAATTACACACCCACCACAGGTGTAGCATGCAAACTCAAAATACATCAGTTATATACCTCAGTTTAAATAGATTATTGTGTGTGGTGGTGGTGTGGGTTTGTTGGTTGTTTAGATAACTATAAAATAGTTAACATGTTCACTTTTCTTAAAAATATTTAGGTATCAGATCTGTTTAAATGCTTCAGTTTGTTTTCATTTTATAATATACTAAAACAAATTGAAGCATTTTAACTGATATAATACTGTATATCAGTTTAAATGCTTCAAGATTATATTATATTTTATTATATTATATTATGATGTAAGCCTAATAAAGAATTGATCTCACAAGAGGATCATTTATGGATCCTTGCCACTAAATATTTCGAAACCTCCTGCTATAGAAAATCTGTGAAATTCGTAAGCAATAAACATTTAATTTTGATGGTTTAACACTGTCTGTTGCTAATAATTGACTGTACAAAAACACATCATGGTTGTCCCAAACCATCATTGCAGGAGGACAGAAATTATTTTTTAATAAAATTTCTTGGTAAAGACTGGTACAGTTAATGCAGCAATATAAAAAAATCTCAAGTAACCTAAAATGTGCTTAATTTAGTGACTGAACTGCTTGTAGATCTGAACTGACTGTAGATCCCTGACCTCATATCGGCTGGAGGGACCGGCTCCATCGCGTCCTTCGCCAGTAGGACCCGCGATCTCCGCACACAAGACATGGGCATCGACAGCTTTCACTGCAGTGAAGTGGACGCCCCTGAACTTGGGGGGAAGCCGGACGAACTAAATCGCATAGCCAAGCCAGATGGTCTGAATGAGCCAGCGAGACGGACTGGGGAGTGCTAACCAAGCTCGCAGACACCGTACAAGCGGGATCAAAGTAGGCGTACATGCAGTGAGGCAGCGAGGTGCAACGCAGGGACACGGCTCGGGAGGCTCTCTTTGCGAGGCGGCCCGTAGCGGCGTCAAAGTGTGCTGTGCAACACCTGGTTCCACGGTTGGACAGAGGGCGCAGGAGAGGCTTCGGTTGCCTTCTCGAACCGCGCGCTGCTGCCCGCTGGCGATAGAAGAGGGGGATGAGAGTGGAGAGGTTCTTCTCCTCCCACTACTCTCCGAGCCCTCTTTGGACCCGGAGATAAAGTCACCATCTCCTGAAGAGCAGTCCCATCCATCTCCGGGTCACCCGTCCTAGGGCCTCTTGCTCTTGGCTTTACCGCCCTTCTTGGCGGGGGCCTGGACGGGCTGGGCGAGCAGGCTAAAGTGCTGCCGGCGGCAGATGGGTGGACGCAGCAGCTGACCGGCGCGGCAGGATGTGGCTGATGGCCTCAGACTGCTTCTGTACAGCCGAGAACTGCTGTGCAAAGTTCTCGACCGCGTCGCCAAAAAGGCCGGTCTGGGACACGGGGGAATTAAGAAACCTGACCTTGTCGGTATCCCTCATGTCGGCCAGACATGGACCACCAAAGTGGACATCGCACGACCCCCGACCGCACCGTAACCTTCGTCACACGAAGCGTGAGGTCCGTCGTGGCACGAAGTTCTTGAAGAACTTGGGGATCGTGGCCACCCTTGTGCCTGTCCTTCAGTGCCTTGGCCTGATGGACCTGCAACAATACCATACCGTGTAAGGCGGAAGTGGCTTCCCTGCAGGCCTGGTAAGCCCTGCTGGTAAAATCCGAAGAGTGCCCACAGGCCCAGGAAGGGAGAGACGGCTCCCCACTGCCAGGTGGATTTAGGGCACAGTTGCATAGCAACGGCCCGTTCCACAGGGGGGATGCGCGTATAACCCTTAGCCGCACCGCCATCAAGGGTGGTGAGGGAGTAGGACCCACCGGAATGGTTTCGGGCAGTAAAAGGTGCCGTCCACGTACCGGTGAGTTCTTCATGCACCTCCGGGAAGAAAGGAACCGGTGTGGGTGGCTGAGAACCAGCATGTGACACCCCGAGATACCAATCATCCAACCGCGAGCCCGACCCTGTTGGCGGCCCGGGAAAGCATAGCCATCATCTCCGGATCCGAATTGGGCACCGTTACCGAAGGAGGCAACTGCGCCGACTCGTCATCTCGAGAAAAATCTGGCTCACCCTCCGATGCAGCTATTGACATCCGGTCATCGGGGGGAGCTCCAAAGGATACGAATGGTGCACACCTTTGAGATGGCCCACCGCGCTCCCCCGACAGCTCTACTGGCTGCTGAGTGCAGGAGGAGTGAGGGTTCCTAGGGGGTTGGTTCCCCGAAGGAAGCACGCTCACTGTAATCCTCATATCACCAGTGCCGCTACCTGCAGCAACCCTCTGAGGAGGATTGGAACGATGCAGCGGCACTGGGACACCGCCCCTTTGCAGGAACTGGAGTCTCGATCGCAACTCCTAGATGGTCATCTTCCCACAATGGGTACATGACTCATCCACGAACGCTGCCTCAGCATGCTTTAAGCCCAGACAAGTTTCAAGCTGAAAAAACAAAAACAAACACAAAAGAGAGAAAGATAGAGGACTCGACCGCGCTGCTGTGCTGTACGCCCGCATTGAGATAGAGAAGTTCGTCCTGAAGAGTTGACTCATCACAGACACTTGCTTGCAGAGAAACAGAGACATACACTGTTCGGCTCCAAAGCGTAAAGCTGAAGATACAACGCACCTGCTTCTCATTAAATACCCGCGCTGCGAGGAGAGCAGCTGCTGCATATGATTTCATGCCAATGTGCGTTGGCTTGTTTAGTTACACTCGAAGCAAATTGACCTCTCTAGCGAGATTCCTATTTGTCGGTCTGTCCGACGTACGTCGAACGTGACCGACTGAATGGGAACCACAAATTAACCATGGTTTTGCTAACCATATTTTAACCATATTTGTAATAAAACTGTGGTAATACAATTGTAATCAATCCACGAAAAAAAAAACATGGTTACTACACTTTTACTATAATAAAACTATGGTTAATTTTTGTAAGAGTGTTTATCAGACAAATTAATTTATAAATATAAATTCAACAGGTATGAAATATGATCAGTAAGAGAAAAACACAGTTAATGAGAAGACGAGCACTGGATTGCGACAGGTTGGGAAATAAATGTATTTATTATTCAGAATGCACATTTGGAAGGGCACATCCTCAGTTTTGAAATGCACAGGCCTAATACACACGAACGTATTCCTGCGTCCGCGTATAAAGAAGGACCTTCATCCTGCCGTATCAGTCTCACCCATGCTTTCCTCAAATCTTGTTGTGTCGAGAAATCATGAAAACTGAGGCAAGGATGTCGTTGTTTAGAATTAGAGCAGCCGGGTACGCTGCAGTAACACTGGCGAGAGGATTCAGCCATAAGTTTTGATTATGTTGCGATGGGACCGGAAGTAGCCTAGCGATACACTGATTCACTTACCAGATAAAGGGAGTGTAATAAAGGTCTACTGACATGATATCTTTACTTAGGGCATTTGGACATTCTTTGTTCTTCATTTTCTAGAAGTATAGAGTCAAAAACGACCTGGCGTCGTAAACACCACTTCCCACCTCGTAAATACAAACTTCCCAAGAGAACTTGAATGCACCAATTGACATACATCTCTTCAGTGAGTTATAATGTTATTTAATGTGTTTTGGATTGTTCCGCTCACAAAACACTGCAAAAATATCTTTCCAAAAAATTCCAGTAGACAAGAAACTATGACACTACGGATAATTATAACTGATCTAAGAGCTTTATAACAGCTTTTTGTAGCAGCTGCCATTGAAAACATCCTGCACAGCTTCGCACATAAGGTCCATACACCATTAAAAGATGTGGTCACAGTAGTTAAATTTTGCAGGCACCACACGCAGAAGCCTTCAAACCTTGCAGCCAAGCAAACAACTCGGCAAATTCGATTTGGATTCCTATTGAAATTACTGGATTTTGGCAGCGAAATTTCCCCAAGCAAGCACTTTTTTTTTAATTCGCTATTTCGAACATGTCTGCCTTTTAAATACATCCTGAAATTACAACACAAGAATATTCACTTTTTAAAAGGCAAACCATAACAGAAGTGGCGGATTAAATTGCTATACTCTTGTCTAAATCCCATTTTATGTTTACCATCAAACAGTCTACCCAAGAGCAGCACTGACCAAAATGAAAAAAAACAAAAAAAAACAGCCAATAGAAAGACCAGCCAATGCAATAGTAGCACACCAGCTAGGACAGATTAACCCTCTCAAACTTCCTTGTGGTACTATAACAAAAGCCTATGTATCTTGCTCCAAGAGCCACCAATCCAATAAAGCACGTAACAGTTTGAACCATGCCTTAAAGTGCAGAGGAAGAGCAGAAATGGACACATTCCCTGCGACTTGGTTCTTGGCAATTTACTCTGAACAACATGCAAGCAATGTCAAACATTGAGGAGAGGAGAAGTAACTACAGCCTCAGCAATACTTAGAGATGTGCCAGGCTAATGCACCAGGCAGGAAAAACAACAGACACATGCAAAAAAAAACAGCATGGATGAAGGACAGCAGATTTATCTGCATAAAATAGGAAGCAACCTTTGATTTGTGATGATCAATGAAAAAAGCGGCCAGTGCAGTCTGACTACTGATACATCCATAAGACAAAACATAGGACAAACAAATAAACAAATCAGAGGCATTATGGAAGCAATTTTTGTTTGTTTGTTTGGGGTCACAAGTGTTCCTTAAATATTAATAAAAGATTAATTTGCAAATATACTATATTTTACAATATATTTTTTGGGGGCGGGGGGGTTTGAATCAGCATGATGCTTCAGAAAGAAATGAATTCACAGTGTTTCCACTGAAAGCTAATTCTTCTTGCACTGTGTGATTATGAAACTTGGATAATGTCCTAACGACTGTGAAAGTAAATGGCTTCTCATCAGGCAGCACTTTATTGCTGTTAATTGAGGAAAGCTGTTTACAAAGCTACTTAGTGTGAGGCTAAATTTCTCAAAAATTGAGAAGATCGCTTAAAGATTTTCCAAAGAGGAAGTAACATTCAGTCATCCTAATTCCTCTCTTTCAGCAAACCATATTAAATATATATTAATGCTAATATGCTATATTAAACAAAGATGGCGGGAAATTCAGGGGTGCAAAGGCACAGCAGGTGGATGACAGGTAAACAAAACCAGGCTTGAGAGAGAAAAAGGACAAGATAATCTGACCCCCCCAAAAAAATGGCGGGGTCCCCATCTGTGTGTCTAGTGAATCAATCTATCATTTGGTATTCCTGTCAGGATCAGGGCTTAATGTCACTGTCAGTGCAGCTTTTTTTTTCTATATTTTCTATAGGTTCTATATTTACATCTTTATATACTAATATATAATTTTTGGTTCCCCAAAGGTTCTGGGAAGGTTAGCTTTTGGTTTTGAATAAATAGGCATTTATTCTTCAGAATGGAACGTATTCAGAATGTATTTGAATATCACAGATTCATTTAAGAGCTTCATTGGTTCAAAGTTTTGGTCAATCATGCATTAGAAAGACCATCCCAATGACTTTCAGTCTGTACAATATCTGAGCTGCACATGATCCTTAAAGAGGTCCAATTTTCGCAGCCCATAATCAATAGTGGCTAAAAGTCTTAAGTTTGGAGAGAATATTAGTTAGATGTTTCAATTGTTGTGCACCGTCTTAAGAAGAATGTGGTTCATGACTTGTTTTGGTCTGGAACCTGGGGTGTTTTATTTCAAAGGTTTGGTTTGCTTGTGTTATTATTGCAATAATTATTCTCAGTCAATTAGCTCTTCAAAAACACAACTGCATTTCCATTCAGGCTGTGCAGAATATTTTCTTTCTTGGTTTCTATTACGGTTTCTCTTTCTTTCTTTGGTATTCTGAGCATCCGGCGTAGATTGGCAAAGCTTGCTTTTGTTAGGGTAGCCTTGACACAGATTGTGAAGCTGTAATGCCACTTTAAGATTATAGGAAATGCAACTACATCGGTTTCAGAATCAGAATCAGAATGAGCTTTATTCGCCAGGTGTGCACAAACACACAAGGAATTTGTTGTGGTTTTCTATAGGAACTCTTGGTACACACATACAGTGGGTACGGAAAGTATTCAGACCCCCTTAAATTTTTCACTCTTTGTTATATTGCAGCCATTTGCTAAAATCATTTAAGTTCATTTTTTTCATCATTAATGTACACACAGCACCCCATATTGACAGAAAAACACAGAATTGTTGACATTTTTGCAGATTTATTAAAAAAGAAAAACTGAAATATCACATGGTCCTAAGTATTCAGACCCTTTGCTCAGTATTTAGTAGAAGCACCCTTTTGATCTAATACAGCCATGAGTCTTTTTGGGAAAGATGCAACAAGTTTTTCACACCTGGATTTAAGGATCCTCTGCCATTCCTCCTTGCAGATCCTCTCCAGTTCTGTCGGGTTGGAAGGTAAACGTTGGTGCAGCCATTTTTAGGTGTCTCCAGAGATGCTCAATTGGGTTTGAGTCAGGGCTCTGGCTGGGCCATTCAAGAACAGTCACGGAGTTGTTGTGAAGCCACTCCTTCGTTATTTTAGCTGTTTGCTTAGGGTCATTGTCTTGTTGGAAGGTAAACCTTCGGCCCAGTCTGAGGTCCTGAGCACTCTGGAGAAGGTTTTTGTCCAGGATATCCCTGTACTTGGCCGCATTCATCTTTCCCTCGATTGCAAGCAGTCGTCCTGTCCCTGCAGCTGAAAAACACCCCCACAGCATGATGATGCCACCACCATGCTGTTAGCTGTTTAAGCTGGAGATAGCGTTGGGCAAAAAACTGTTCTTATGCCTAGATGTTCTAGTGCACAGAGTATTGTAACGTCTGCCTGAGGGCAGAAGTGTAAACAGGTTGTGTCCAGGGTGAGAGGGGTCTGTGATGATGTTACCTGCCCGTTTCTTCACTCTGGAGTTGTACAAGTCCTGAAGGTTGGGCAGGTGCATACCAATTATCTTTTCAACTGTCCTAACAATCTGTTGCAGTCTTCTTATATCTGATTTGCTGGGTGATCCAAACAGTTATAGAAGTGCACAGAACTGACTCAATAACAGCTGAGTAAAACTGTGTCAGCAGCACCTGTGGCAGGTTGAACTTCCTCAGCTGGCAAAAGAAGTACAGTCTCTGCTGAGCCTTTTTCGCAGTGGAGTCAATGTGATTGTCCCACTTCAGGTCCTGAGAGATGATGGTGCCCAGAAACCTGAATGACTCCACTGCCTCCACAGTGCTGTTCATGATGCTGAGTGGGGGGAGTGCAGGGGGGTTTCTCCTAAAGTCCACTATCATCTCCACGGTTTTGAGCATGTTCAGCTCCAGGTTATTGTGACTGCACCAAACAGCCAGCTGTTTGAGCCAGCCTTTAACCTCCAGTCTGTAAGCAGACTCGTCTCCGTCCCAGATGAGGCCGATGACTGTGGTATCGTCTGCAAACTTCAGAAGCTTGACAGAGGGGTCTTTAGAGGTGCAGTCATGTGTGTAGAGGGAGAAGAGCAGTGGAGAGAGCACACAACCCTGAGGAGCTCCAGTGCTGATGGTGAGGGTCCTGGATGTGAGTTTTCCCAGCCTCACTAGCTGCTGCCTGTCTGTCAGGAAGCTGGTGATCCACTGACAGATGGAGGTGGGTACAGAGAGCTGGGTCAATTTATTCAGGAGGGTATCTGGGATTATGGTGTTGAAAGCCGAACTGAAGTCCACAAACAGGATCCTTGCATAAGTTCCTGCTTTGTCCAGATGTTGTAGGATATAATGCAGTCCCATATTGACTGCATCATCCACAGACCTGTTTGCTTGATAAGCAAACTCAGGGGGTCCAGCAGGGCTCCAGTGATGTCCTTCAGGTAGGCCAGCACCAGTCTCTCAAATGACTTCATGACCACAGATGTCAAAGCAACAGGTCTGTAGTCATTTAGTCCTGTGATTTTTGGTTTCTTGGGCACAGGGATGATGGTGGAGCATTTGAAGCAGGAGGGGACTTCACACAGCTCCAGTGATCTGTTGAAGATGGATGTGAAGATGAAGATGGATTACAGCTGGACAGCACAGGCTTTGAGACATGCTGGTAAAACACCATCTGGGCCTTTGGCTTTCCTTATCTTCTGTTTCCTGAAGACTCTGCATACATCCCTCTTACTGATCTGAAGTGCAGGTTGAGAAGCAGGAGGGGGCTGATGGCTTGATGGCTGTGTCGTGAGCCGGTCAGAGCGGGTGTGGGGTGTGAGACCAGGCTTTTCAAACCTGCAGTAAAATGTATTCAGCTCGTTGGCCAATTCTTGGTTCTCCACAGTGCTGGGGGATGGGGTCTTGTAGCTGGTGATGGTTTTCAGGCCCTTCCACACTGATGTTGGGTCAGTAGCTGAAAGCTGGTGTTCTAGCTTCTTAGCATAACTTCTCTTTGCTACACTGATCTCCTTATTCAGTGTGTATTTGGCCTCTTTGTACAAGACTTTGTCCCCGCTCCTGTAGGCATCCTCTCTGGCCTGGTGAAGCTGTCTGAGTTTTGCAGTAAACCAAGGTTTGTCGTTATATGTTAAATAAGTCCTGGTGGGAACACACATGTCCTCACAGAAACTGATGAAGGATGTCACGGTGTCCGCGAGCTTATCCAGATCAGTGGCTGCAGCCTCAAAAACACTCCAATCAGTGCAGTCGACACAGGCTTGTAGAGCCCACTCTGTTTCGCTGGTCCATTTCTTTACAGTTCTTACCACAGTAAGCAGATTTCAGTTTCTGCTTGTAGGCTGGTAAAAGATGAACTAAACAGTGATCAGAGAGTCCCAAAGCTGCTCTGGGGACAGAGTGGTATGCATCCTTTAAAGCAGTGTAGCAATGGTCCAGTATGTTACTGTCCCTGGTGGGGCATGTGATGTGCTGTCTGTATTTAGGTAGTTCACGGGTGAGATTAGCTTTATTGAAATCACAGAGAATGATAATGAAAGTGTTTGGGTAACACTGCTCTGTGTAATCTGATCAGCCAGCTGTTCTAGCGTAATAAAAAAAAAGGCTTACAGTTAATGAAGAGAGCCTCCAAATTAGGGCAGCACATCTCCTTTAACACTGTCACGTCTGTACACCAGCCTTTGTTGATATAAAAACATGATCCACCGCCTTTCGTTTTCCCCGATGACTCGGTGACATGATCCACTCTGAACAGCTGGAAGCCTGGCAGATGAAGCGCGCTGTTCGGGATGGCTCCTTTTTTAGCTAGGTTTCCGTGAAGCAAAGTGCAGCAGAGTTTGAAAAGTCCTTGTTCGTGTGGGTGAGGAGAAGCAGTTCGTCTGTTTTATTTGCTAGGGAGCGGAGATTCGCCTAAACCCGCGCTGTCGGAATTTCATGAGCGAACCAGCGCGCTTCCCTCGTTTGCGTTGTTTGAAGGGCTTGTATACGATAAAAAGTCTGAATGTTCAAAAGTCGGCTAAAAGTTATTTGGTGTGTTGTTTCTGATATCTAAGAGTTCGTCCCTAGTAAAGCTGATCGGAAAAAAGTTACTCAAAACAGGACAAACAAACAAAAATAACAAAAGTACCAAGACTCCACAAACCGAGGCAGCCATCCGCGGCGCAATCTTGTTGTAACCATCTTGTTTGTCCCAAAGATCAACACCTGTGGCTCATGTCACATAGATCCACTTGTAATTTTCCCTGCAACTTGCTTCTATAACTCTGTGAATCAAATAAACTTAGAAGGTAATCTTGTAATTTGCCTCTTTGAAAGACAAACTGGGACTCAACCATCCGTGGTGGTGAATTCACCTGTGTGTGTTAATGTGTAAAAGGCTGAGAAGCTAATCAAAGTGCTGTGGAGTTTAAAAGAGCTTTCACCTGATGACACATATGGTATAAGCAATGCTCATTCATCAATTCTTTACTGCTGTATATGATTTAACCTTAACAAACTGTTACATTTTCAGTGTTTCGTATGTAGCGTCTGGACCAATCAGACACACAGTTATTCATTATATCTAATGAATTACCCAGAAACTCACTCTCTCACAAGTCCTGTTAATTCCATCCCCCACAACTGCAATACAGAGACAGAATAGGTGTTCCATTTCTATTTTACTGCTGTCAGGAATGTGCAGAGAAGACTCTGACTTCATTCTTTCTGAAAAGGACAAATGAACCCTTTTAATCCTATATATTCTATATATAACCACATGAGAAATGTATAAACGTGTATCCAATTTCCTCACCTCATAATTTTCCTTTTATAAGGTTTATTCTATGTATTAATTCTCTCTTTTGAACTTTTTTTGTATTAATGTTCAGAGTTGCAAAGTTATAATTACCTAAAATCACATGGGTAGCATGTTTGGTATCTACAGACTGCAACTTTCGTTTCCTATTTGGTAATTTATGTTACATGTTACGAACTCTGTGACACATAAGTATTATAAGAATCTAGAAGGTTCTTCTCTCAAACATCCAATCCAATGTCTTATGCTAATATCTTGCTACAGGACAAAGACTCGTAAAAGTTTCCCTCTGAGGGGAAAACTCCTTATTGGCTCAGACACCTCAAGTGGGTGCGACATGTTCACCTTTTAAAATCACTGATCACAAGATCACGCTCTTTCCTTTTCCTGCTTTTTGGACGACTGAAAAGACCCCTTTTTTGCTGCAGGCCTCTCCAGGCCAAGCCATGTGCTCATCTATGACAGAGAGAAAGAACTTTGTTCCCCACTAAGAGTCAAATTAACAGCTTAAGTTGTTTCATAGTACTTCATCCAACGCAGAAGATACTGGCAACAACTTCGGACCGAATCATCAAGATTTCTTCTCACCCTGCAGATCCGATGCTCCTCAGCCTAAAGGCACCTTGCAAGTATCGTACATTTGAACACTAAACAGCGATTTAGTACTAATGTGTAAACCACCTGTCAGCAAAGGTGTTTTATTACTGAGAAATCTGATGATTCTTTTCCAGACTGTCTTTGACTCTTTCCGTAGCTCTATTTCCAGTCCCACTTCCGGTTCAAGTCTATCATTGCTCATTTTTACCTACGTATGTGTGTGACCTGCATGTATGTTATGTGTTTGTTAGTTTAGTTATGTGTTTGTGAGTTAGTTAATAAAGATTGTGCACAACAGATGTTTGGTTCTGACTCCGTCTGCTAATAAATTGCCTCTTACATGATTTAGATCTTGACTACAGACTCTGAGTAGTACTGTACAATAAGAATGTTGTTTTTCCATAACCTGGAAATGAACACTCTTTTTAGACTTAATAAACAATTAACACTAAGTGTTCACTGGACGGACAGGTTAATTGATTGTAATATTAATTTTAATGTAGCTACATCAAGTTAATCTGATTCACATATTCATAATTAATCATAACTAATAATCAAAATGAGTTATGAATAATTATTAACATTTCCCCTTTGAGTTAATTCGCTACACATAACATCCTAAAGGAATGTTAAAGGAAGTTGCTCTTCTCTATACAATGAAAGTTAACAGAACAATATTAAGGTCTCTCTCTCTCTCTCTCTCTCTCTCTCTCTCTATATATATATTATATACATACACTGTACACTTTACAATTTTCTTTGAAATAAATAAATGCTTTTATTCAGCCAGCAGGGATGCATTAAATTTATAAAATGTGACAATAAAGACATCTTTTGACACTTGCAAAATATTTATATTTCAAATAAATTCTGTTCTTTTGAACTTTATATTCATCAGAGAATCCTGAAAAAATTATTTTTTTTTTCCCCACAAAAACATTAAGCAGGAGAACGGTTTTTCATAATAAATGTTTCTTGAGCACCAAATAAGCATATTAGAATGATTTTTCTGTAGGATAATGTGACACTGACATACTTCAAACTGTAAAATGTACAATATTAGCATTTTTGATGAAATAAGTACAGCCTTTGATCTGAGTATTTATAAATATATTACCATATGGAACAAAAAAAAACATGTCACAGCAGATTTGATATATTTACAGCATAGAAAAGGTACAAGTCACAGAGAGAAAAAAATTCACATTTATTCTACACTGTTAGCCCAGATAAGTTGAATTTACTTTAAAAATTTGAGGAAACTGGTTGCCCTAAAAAAATTAAGTAACTTAATAATTTGAGTTCATTTAACTTAAAATGTTTTGTAATATTAATTACTTTGTAGTTATTACACATAGTATATTTAAGTTCAATGTACTAAGCAAGTTAATTTATATCAACTTTTATTTTACTACAAAATTAAGAGAAAAAAAGCAAATAAACATTCATTCAATTTTTTTTTCATTTCATTCAGTTTTATTTTAATTCAATTCCAAAACAAAATTTCATGTCTTGAAAACATTTTCCTTATAAAACATGAAAAAAAAAAAAAAAAACTAGTTTTAACAAATCAGCTTATTGTTAAGCAGATGAATAGTCTATCTCAGAATCACAACAAATTGCATCAAAACTATATGTCATTGTGGGCAGCCCACTGTGGGCCCAGATACCGGCGTGAAATGCGGGGCCAGTGTGGGGCCCCAGTGGGACAGCCCAAAGTGTGGGCTGACTGTGGGCTGGCCCACACTAAGTAGAGTGGGCCCCATTGGGCCCAGTTGTGAGTCCGTGTGGGGCCATTGCGGGCAGCCCATTGTGGGCATAGATACCGGCGTGAAATGCGGGGCACGTGTGGGCCCCACACTATGGGACCCACTAAGCAGAGTGGGCCCCTGTTGGGGCCATTTGTGGGCCCACAGCAAAGCCCACACTGTGGGCAAACTGTGGGTATACTGTGGGTACACTGGGAAAAGAGTGGGCATACTGTGGGTACACTGGGAAAAGAGTGGGCATACTGTGGGTACACTGGGAAAAGAGTGGGCATACTGTGGGTACACTGGGAAAAAAGTGGACATACTGTGAACAATGCACAGATGTGTAAGAACATACCTTTGGCTTTAACAAACAACATTAGTTTGGTTCTACTTTGCATTTGCCACGACACACACAAAACAAGTCATATGTTTCAAATAATTTCATTTAAAAAAATTATATATATATATATATATATATATATATATATATATATACACACACACACACACACACACACACACACACACACACATTACCATTCAAAATGCTTTTGAAAGAAGTTCTTCCTGCTCATCAAGGGTGCATTTATTTGATAAAAAAAAAAAAAAAAAAAAAAACATTAAAAAGAGTAATATTCTGAAATAATATTAACTTAAAATAACTGCAGGACTCGACATTAACGCTTGTCCAGGACAAGTGGATTTTTTGAAGGGGCGAGTGAAAGAATTGTACTTGCCCGACCGGACAAGCAGCCTGATAAAAACGCTAATAACGAAAAATAACTAGGGAATCACCAAAACACGAGAATCGTTCTGCATTCATTTAGTGTAAATGGCGACTGATAGTGAATAACAATATAATATACAATGTACTGACGGTAACAAGGTTGCGCTGTTGAGGCTCGCGCAGCCTTACGAGGAGAAATCGCAACAAATGTGCCCACCTCACTCAAAGAAACTCAGTTAATTTTAATTCACCCCAAAATCAAAATTCTGTCATTAATTACTCACCCTCATGCCATTCCACACCCGTAAGACCTTTGTTTATCTTTGGAACACAAATTAAGATATTTTTGATAAAATCCAATAGCTCGTGAGGCCTGCATTAAAAGCAAGTTAACTTAGACTTTCAAATGCCCAGAAAGGTAACTGTTACTAAAAACATATTTTGGGTACATTTTTGGGTAAGCTAACCCTTAAAACACTGTAGTAAAAATTCAAAATGTGGAGTTTTTATATTTTTAACATATGATACAGTTAAGCAACATCACACGACCAAGAGTGCTGAATACTATCACAATTGAAAATGTGACACTGATTTAATTTCATTGTTTGAATTAATGACTCATTGACTCACTCATTAAGACAGTTACCTGCCGCCACCTACTGTCAGTTTAGTTTCATGTTTAAAAGTATCATTCTTTCCGACATTTCTTATTTGTATATTCCAAAATATTTAAAGCAATCTCATAACATTTTTAAATGCAGTTGTAATTTTTCAGTGTAAATTATTTAATTTGACTAGTAACGGTCCTATAGTGTCTTATTACACTAATTTAATTTATTGATCAAATTTAAGAATTTAAAATGAAAGATGAAACACATTTAATAACAGGGAAAATACCCTTTATAAAAGGTAAAAATATCATAAATATGCAGATTTATACATGTCACAGCCAGCCTTAACACTGATGCTTCAGAATAAATTATATTTACAACAGAGTTTGTGAATGACCGATTTACTCGTCCAAAGGACAAGCACAGGAAAAGGCTTAATGTCGAGCCCTGAACTGTTTTAATATATTTTACAAAGTAAAATTTTCCTGTGATGTTAAAACTGAATTTTCAGCAGCCTGCATCCAGTCGTCAGTGTCACATGATCATTCAGAAATCATTCATTTGTGGATGGAGATTAGTGATTTCTGCTCAAGAAACATTTCTTATTATCAGTTGAAAACAGTTGTGTATATTTTTGTGTAAATCGAGAAACTTTTTTTTTTTTTTTCAGGATTCTTTTGCATTTTTTTTTAAATAGATTTTTTCATGTAACCATGTAAAAGTCTTTACGGTCACTTTTGATCAATTTCATGCATCCTTGCTGAATACATTTTTCAATGTACACATCTGAATACATCTAAAAAAAAAAATCTTACGTTTTAGAAAACAGAAAAATCACCAATTATAACCACATCACAGAGGATTGAATCAATCCCCTCGGTACCAGTAGATCTTTGCCTGATCTCCAGTCTTCTGTTTTTTCTGCTCCTTCCACCATCCCAGTCTCTTGCATTATGGAGCCATGATTTAACAGGAGTTTCCACTTCGGAAGCTGTGGCCTGGCCGCTTTTTGTGCAATTTTTTTTTTATCTAAAGTGAGAAAAAAACAACAATTGAAACATTAATTTAAAAACAAAAAACAAAACAAGAGTATATTTTGTATACATAACATTTGTGTTTTCCCAAGGGTTAGGACATTTCCAACCCAGGGAACAAAGAATCTTTTGAGAACCTATAAATGCACTTTGACTGGAGAAACCTAAGAATAGTTCCTGAAAGATAGTTCCAGGTGTTGGTTATTAATATTAAAAACAATTTTAGACTGTTGTTGAGAGAGAAAGATACAGGCAGCGAACAAATTGAGGGCATGATGAACTGAGAGCATGAGAACAATTTACTAAAATTGTCAACACAATGTAAAGAAAAAAATTGTTTGCTACTCACCCTCGTGTCATTCCAAACCTGCATGATTTTTTCTGTGGAAGATGATATTTTGAAAAATGTCCATGTTTTTGTCAATACAATAAAAAGTCAATGGGATCCAATGCGGTTTTCATTGTATGGACAAAACAGATGAAACATTCTTCAAAATATCTTCTTTTGCATTCCACAGAAAAAAGTAAGTAATACAAGTTTGGAACAACATGAGGAACTATACCTTTAATGTCTTTATTAAGAAATCATTGATGACTTTAACTTGCATCATGAATATGTAATTTGTATTAAAATAAATGCAAATACTGAGAATGTGTCTGACAGTCAAAAATGTACTTACACAGCAAAAGATGCAGTGACCTGTGCCTGAGCAGCTCTCCTTTAGGTTTATTTAGCTGTGGTTGACAAAATCACAAAGGAGAAAAAGAGAGAAAGAGATAAAGAAATATTGCATAAATCTATACAAATTAAAATGTACTGTATTCATTTTTCATCAGTGATTATTGACTAATCAGTATGTCAGGAGTTCTCAGCTCTGGTCCTCAAAGTGCACTGTCTTGCACAGTTTATGTCCACACCTGATCAATCTCACCACATGTGACTTTCTAGTCAGTAAACCAAAAGAGCTCAATTAGCTTGTTCAGGTGTTGGACCAGGGTTGGTGTTAAAGTCTGCAGGACAGTGGTCCTCGATGGCCAGAGCTGAGATCCCCTGCAATTTGTTCTGAACATGACAATTCAGAGATCCAGAATGACTGCTAGATCGATAACTTACAACAGTGGTGTCCAGTCCTGGTCATGGAGGACCAACGCCTGCGTGTGTAGCTCCAGCCTGCCTGTAGTTCCTGGTCATCCTGAAGACCTGTAGTCAGTCAGCAGGACTAGATGGCAATAAATACTGAAAAGAGAGAAGACAAACAACATTTTAATGGTATAAACCCAGTTTAAAACTTTTATTCATGAATATGTATAATGGTATCTGAGAATGTGACACATAAAACCACTGTACTGTCAGATACAGCATTTGTTAAGTGAGGACCATTTCATTTAAAAGAAATTGATACCCAAAAAATTAACAGATAACAAGCAAAATGTTTATGAAAGTACAGTTCCCTTTCGATACTTCACTCGTATTGCATATTGGGAAAGGTCTCCTTTTCCTCGATGCTGAAGCCTTTTTCAACAGTGCAGTGTAACTGCACGTCTATTGGTTCAAACTCGGAAACTTTTTGAACCAATGACGGCGCGGCGTAGCTGCGCGAGCCTATGGCGATGCAGTGCGCCAAAGCCCGCCAAAATGGGCGGGGTGACTGGCTATATAAGTGAGCATTTCGCCATAGGATTTCAGATCTCTCTCCTCTCCACGACGCTTCTCTTCGCTGAACTTCGAGCTGAACGCCTTCGCCTGCTGGAACGAGCTTTCCCCGCCATGAAGAGGCATCGCAGCGGACCAGCTGAGATCTCGAGCCACCTGCTTCCCGCTCCCGGCCGCCTTCTCAGCGTGTCTCCTGCCACCATCCGGCGCTTCTAAAAAAAGCAATTTCCACAGTTAAACGCTGCTTGCTAAAAGAGCTTTCCCCAGCGGTTCTCGCTGCTCTAAAAGAGCCCCACAATCGCCGTTTTCACTGCGGCGGCATTGATGCAAATGCCGCGCCACAACTATGGCACTATGGCCCGATGATTACGGGCACGGTGAGTGCGTCTTTTGCCTGGGCAAGTCCCACGCAGAGGCGGGGCGCTCACCGGGACTTCATGTCCTCACTGCGGGAGCATAAGTCTCGCCTCTCTGCATTCGCGGATCGCTTTCTTCAATGAAAGTGGTCCTGCCCCTCGCGCCCTCCTGTCTTCTTCCCGCGAACCCACGAGGAAGAGACAGCGGGGAGAGAGCCGTCCCCCATCTTGTTCTCCCGCCCTGAGCAGCATCCCTCGGCTGAAGCAAGCGACCTCGTCTCTTTTGGTAGATCAGAGGAGGAGCCGCTTGATGACTCCATGTCACTGGCAGCATCTGAAACGGAGGAATGGGCCGGCGATTCTGAAGACCTCGCCCACCTGCCGTCACTTGAGCCCATCGACGCTAGAGCTGGGATGGACGCAGAGTTATTCTGCGTTCTCTCTAAAGCCGTTGAGGAACTCGATCTCGAGTGGGCTCCACCTGAAGAGCCAACCAGGCACCAGGCCAACGTCGCCAGGCCCCCCGCCAGTGCTCTGTGCCGTTCTTCCCTGAAGTTCACGATGAGCTGACCAAGTCGTGGCGCGCTCCCTACTCGGCTCTTCTGCAGCTCTCACTTCAGTTGATGGCTATCAGGAGAAGGGCTATGAGCACTTGCTGCCCCTGGACGAGGCTGTGGCCGCACACCTCTTCCCCCCCGCAGCCGTGGGGTGGAAGAACAAAAGAGCCCTTCCTTCTAAGCCCTGCAGAACTACCTCCACCCTGGCTGGCAGAACTTACTCATCTGCAGGCCAACATGGACGAGTCTGGAATTGACGCACCTGCCTTTCGCACCTCCGCAGCGCCACAGATTTGGCCCAGCGCGTCACGAAAGCCACAGCCCAGGCCATTGGACGTTCCATGGCCAGCCTGGTCGTGGTAGAGCTCCACCTCTGGCTCAATTTAACAGAGATCCAGGAGATGGACAAAATGGCCTCTCTCGACGCCAGTCTCTCCAGTCGGTCTTTTCGGGCCAGCCGTAGAAACGCTTCACTGCAGCACAGAAGTCGTCCCAGGCCATGCGACACTTCCTGCCAAGCGCTCCAGCTCAGTCTCTGCCTCGAGTCGCCCCAGGACTGCGCCGACTCAGCATCAGAGCAAGCCTGCTCCTTCTACCTCCCAGGCAGTGCCCCCTAAGAAGCAGCGCCAGCGAGCCCGTCCCGCCAAGCGCTCTACCTTCCCAAGACGCCAGGGCCCCCGGCCAAGGATTGTGCTGGACCCGATGCCTCCAAAGTCTTCCTGATCACACAGTAAGGAAGAGGAAGGGGCAAAGTCCCGCCGCGGCCGGACCACCCCAAAAGCTTGCACGTTCAGTTCCCCCGCCACCTCGTTCAGTTCTGGGTGTTGGGGACAAAGTGTTTGTTCTGCAACCTGGGTCCACTGCTGTTGCGCCCACGCAAAACGGCGTTGTTATGGTGTACACTATAAAAAATTTACACTTTCAAAAAAAGAGCAAACTTCCTCTTGCACACTCATCAGTGCACAGGCCCCTACACAGCGGTCTGTCATCCGACATCATTCAACCCCTTGTCACGCGGGCCGAGGCCTGGCAGGTCATCCCTGGGGTGTCAAAGTGGGTGTTGGGGATAATAAATCAAGGCTACTCACTGCAGTTCGCCCGAAGACCCCCACGCCTCAGCGGGGTGCTTCCCACTTTGGTAAATCTGGACGACATGCATGTCCTCCGCGCCGAAGTGATGACTCGGGAAGGGAGCCATAGAAATAGTTCCCCCCTCAGAGAGCGAATCAGGGTTCTACAGCAGTTATTTCTGCCTCCCCAGTTTTGCAGCTCGGCCTTCTGCGGATGCAGCCTCTGCAATACTGGCTGAAGCTCCGGGTCACACCTCACGCTTGGCGGCACGGCCGGCTTCGCGTCAAGGTCAATCGAGCCTGTTTAGCAGTCCTGAAACCTTGGATGAACCCTGTTTGGTTCAGTCATGGAGTACCCCTAGAAGCGGTTTCCAGAAGGACGGTGCTCTCGACAGATGCGTCCAACTGGGGTTGGGGCGCTCTGTGCGAGGGCAGACCAGCCTTCAGCTCGTGGTCTCACGAGGAGAGCCATCTTCACATCAACTGCCTCGAGATGCGGGCAGTGAGTCGAGCCCTTTGCTCCTTCCAGGTGATCCTGAAGGGGCGCCACGTCTTAGTCCGGACAGCATGACGGTGTCCTACATAAATCACCAGGGCGGCCTTTCGTCCAGCCACCTCTGCGCACTGGCAAAGCGCCTCTTGGAATGGGCATTACCCAGGCTGCGGTCGCTCAAAGCGATGCACATACCGGGCAGAACGAATCTGGGAGCAGACATGCTATTTCGGAGCAATGTACCCTCGGACGAGTAGATGCTCCACCCCCAGACGGTTCTCAGAATCTGGGAAATCTTCGGGAAGGCAGAGGTCGACCTCTTCGCCTCAGAAGACAACTCTCATTGCCCAACCTATTTTTCGAAGGACACAGATGCGCTGGCCCACAACTGGCCCAGCCTTCTTCTTTATGCCTTTCCCCCGATCGCTCTGATCCCCCAGGTCATCAGACGCGTAAGGGAAGACAAGCACAGAGTCCTCCTGGTGGTCCTACTCTGGAGGAGCCAAGTTTGGTCCTCGGAGCTATTCAGGCTTTCCACGAAAGCCCCATGGCCGATCCCCCTGAGACGGGACCTCCTCTCTCAGGCGAACAGGACAATCTGGCATCCACAGCCAGAACTCTGGGCTCTGCACCTATGGTCCCTCGATGGGAGCCTTTAAACCTCCCCGGGGACGTGCTAAATAGCATTTCTCAGGCGAGAGCCCCGTCTACGAGACGCTTCTACACCCAGAAGTGCATGCCTGGAGTTTGGGCCCAACGACTCTAAGGTCATTTTAAAGCCCAGGCATGGCTACGTCCCTAAAGTGCTCTCGACCCCATTCAGAGCACAGGTCATCTCCCTCTCAGCGCTGCCTCCCTCGTCGGATGAGCGAGAGTTGGAATTAGTCTGCCCAGTAAGGGCATTGAGGACCTACATTGAGCGGTCACAGCCGTTTCAGCAATCTGACCAGCTTTTCGTCTGCTTTAGCGGCTGCACCAAGGGGTCTCCGGTCTCAAAGCAACAACTCTCACATTGCATAGTCAACGCTATCGCTCTATGTTACTCCTCTATGGGCCTTGATTGCCCCATAGGAGTAAGAGCCCACTCCACTAGAGGGATGGCCTCCTCGTGGGCCTGGTCTAGTGGTGTCTCTATCAAAGATATCTGTGAGGCGGCCAGCTGGTCCTCGCCGTCCACTTTTGTCAGATTTTATAACCTGGACGTTCCGACCTTGCATGCTCGGGTCCTCTTGGTATGATACGACGAGCTCCGTCATCATGCCATTTCGAAGGAGCTAGCTCCCTCTTAACAGTGTAACATAAGGGTTTGACGGCTTTGGTCTTCTGACTTGTCCCCTGGACCCCTCCGGTGTCTAAGGTAAGTCCAGTTATGGCACGGCATGGTGGAATTCGTTCCCCATACACAGTACGAGTGAAGTTTCGAAAGGGAACGTACTCGGTTACGAACGTAACCTTGGTTCCCTGAGATACGGAATGAGTACTGCGTTCTATGCCGTGCCACGAGGCTGCAGCTTCAGTGTCGTTGCTTCAGACAAATGACCTTAAATCCTATGGCGAAATGCTCGCTTATATAGCCAGTCGCCCCGCCCATTTTGGCGGGCTTTGGCACGCTGCATCGCCATAGGCAAATATTGCTCTGTATGGATGAACGTGGATCACGTTAACATGATAGCAATATAAAAATACAAAGCACACACATAAATATATATGCTGTCTGAACTGTCAGCGCAGAGTGTTTATCGATGTATGAACGGTCATACAATCATATGAAACAAGATTTAATGTAAGCCTCATTTACATCGCTATTTAAAACTTAAAAACAGACATGACTGGCCATTATAACATGGCCATTGTGCCTAGCTCGGTCGTAGTTCGCTAAAATAGCAACAGGAAAACAATAATAAATCAAATTAACACCAAAATGGATGTAAAACAATTCAAGGCAATGAATTCATGCAGTTTTAAAGTATATATATAAAGTATAGATTACCAGAAAATGGGCTAGTCGACCGTTATAACCGTTTATCATTTAAACGGCAGCATACGTTACAATCAGATTAATCCACTAAAAATTGGGGTAATTTAATTTTAGTTAATAAATTCATTACCATTTTCATCTGTTACACTAATTTTAACAGAAATCTCAGAAATTACTATTTAAAAAAAAAGCTTATAATTTAAATAGCTTACCTGTTTGGAGCAGAACTGGGCGGTGCAGTCAAATCCGGAATGACAGCTCATTAGCGATGCAGTTCCAGCAGTCTCATTGGTTAGAATTAATCACGTGATGATGCCATCTCACTGTTACAATATAGACGGGCCGGAGACAGAAGATGGAAACACGGGAGGTAATCAGGAGACACTGGAAACAGGTAAGTAGTTCAGGGAGTCCTTTCGGTAAGCAAGAGGTAAGATCCTTAATGCGAACGAGACCGGACAATGGGAGTGAGTGTGTGAGTGTCTTTTATACTGGTGCTGATGAGTGAGCTGATGAGGTGCAGGTGTGTGTGATCAGTATTCAGGAGATGGAGTGTGCTGTGATTGGTTGTTGGAGCCTGACGTGTCTTTGACAGTACCCCCCCTCCACGGCCCGCTCCTGAGGGCCGAGGACCCCGACGTTGTGGTGGATTTCCTCTTCCACGAGGGGCAGGTCTGTTGGGATGGGCAGCGTGGAAGGTGTCCAGCAGGTTAGGGTAGAGAATGTCGTTGCGTGGAATCCAAGAGCGTTCCTCAGGACCGTAACCCTCCAAGTCCACAAGGTATTTGAGCTGACCACCACGGCACCGGAAGTCCAAGATCTCTCGCACCTCGTAAGCAACTCCGTCATCAAGTAGAAGAGGAAGGGGGGGCTCGGCTGCAGTCACACCAGGCTCTGTGGAGAGAGGAACAGAAGGGTGGTGAGGTTTGAGAAGAGATACATGAAAAGTGGGGTGAATGCGATACTCAGGTGGGAGTTGAAGTTTGTAGGTGACCGGGTTGTACTGCTCAAGGATGGTGAATGGGCCAATGAACCTGGGACTCAGCTTACGGCATGGTAGGTGCGGTCGGATGTCCCTGGTGGAAAGCCAGACCTTCTATCCAGGTTGATAGGAAGGAGCCTTGGAGCGGTGAAGGTCTGCTGTCATTCTGCGCCTCCTGAGTGCACGTTGCCAGTCCCAGACCCTCTTGCTCTCGCGGAACCAGTAGTCGACTGATGGTACGTCCAAGGTTCCCCTGACCAGGGGAACAGTGGGGGTTGGTATCCGAGCACGCTCTGAAAAGGTGTAAGTCCGGTAGAGGGTTGGCGTAGGGAGTTCTGTGCATACTCGGCCCAACTCAGGTACTGGTTACAAGAGTCCTGGTGGCCATGACAGAAGGTACGGAGGAAGCGGCCGATTTCTTGGATCTTCCGTTCCGTCTGACCGTTCGATTGAGGATGGTATCCAGAAGACAGGCTGACGGTCACACCTAGGAGCGAGAAGAAGGATTTCCATACTCTGGAAATGAACTGGGGTCCTCTATCCGACACGATATCTTCAGGGATTCCGAAGTATCGGAATATGTGATTGAATAGAAGTTCTGTGGTCTCCATGGCAGTAGGAAGTCCCTTCAACGGAATCAAACGGCAGGATTTGAAAAATCTGTCTACTACCACAAGTATACAGGTATAGTTATTTAAGGCCGGGAGATCAGTGACGAAATCTACTCCTAGGTGTGACGATGGTCGATTGGGAACGGGCAGAGGAAGGAGTTTGCCGGATGGTAGGTGGCGTGGACTTTTCGAAATGGCGCATTCCCTGCATCCCTGCATGTACCTTCTGACATCGGCTGCCATATTGGGCTACCAGAAGCGATCTTTCAACAACGAGAGGGTTTCACTGACCCCCGGGTGACCAGTGCCAAGTGAAGTGTGTGCAGAGTGAATGAGTGGAGTGCGCCGTGTCCGGGTGATGAACTGCAAGCCCGGTGGACAACCCGACGGAGTGTTGGTAGAGGCATTGGAGGTGGGAAAAGTCTCAGAAGACCAGGTGATAGGGCTGATGATGATCCTTTCTGGGAATATGGGTTCAGGTTCCTCAGTGGTCTCTTTTGGAGTATGAAGTCCAGAAAGAGTGTCAGTGTTGACTTTTCTGGATCCAGGTCGGTAAGTTAAAGCGTGTGAAGAACGAAGCCCAGCGGGCTTGTCTGGGATTGAGTCTTTTTGCTGCTCGGAGATACTCCAGGTTTTTATGATCAGTCAGAACCAGGAAGGGATGTTTGGCTCCCTCCAGCCAATGCCTCCACTCCTCGAGGGCCAACTTGACAGCAAGAAGTTCTCGGTTACCGATGTCATTATTTACCTCCGCCGGGTTGAGCTTGCGGGAGAAGAAAGCGCATGGGTGGAGGCGGCTAGGGCTTCCCTGCTGCTGTGAAAGGACCACTCCTACTCCTGTGGTGGAGGCGTCCACTTCCACAATTAAGGGCTTGTCTGGGTCTGGATGGATCAGGAGAGGAGCGGTGGTGAAGGCTTCCTTGAGGGAATTGAATGCTTCTGTGGTGGCTGGAGTCCAGGACAGAGACTTGGGCTTGCTACGGAGGAGGTTTGTGAGCGGCCTGGAAATGGAACTGTAGCCCTGGATAAATCGTATGTAGAAGTTGGCGAAGCCAAGGAAACGTTGGTGTTCCTCAACAGTATTGGGTGTGGGCCAGTTCTTGATGGCTGCCACTTTCCCCTCGTCCATCCAGGTGCCACTGCTGTCGATGTTATACCCAAGGAACTGCACTGAGGATTGATGGAATTCTCTCAGGCGTTTCAGGACCTCCGCAACGTGACGGTGATGTTCGGCCATGCTCCGGGAGTAAATCAGGATATCTTCATTATAGACCAGAACGAACTTGTGGAGAAACTCCCGGAGCACCTCGTGAATGAAGTCCTGGAATACGGAGGGGGCATTGACCAGGCCATACGGCATAACAAGGTATTCATAGTGTCCGGTGGGAGTAACGAAGGCAGTCTTCCACTCGTCCCCCTCACGTATCCGGATAAGGTTATACGCGCTGCAGAGGTCCTACTTGGTGAATACATTGGCACCACGGAGATGTTCCAGAGCCGCTGGGAGAAGAGGAAGGGGGCCTCCGTCCTTTTTCGCCACAAAGAAGAAGCTGGAAGCAGCAGGGGAAGTTGATGGACGGATGTAACCCTGAGCGAGAGCCTCCTTGATGTATTCCTCCATGGCTTTCTCCTCCGGGATGGACAGGGGATAGATCTTACCCCTGGGCACTGATTCACCCGGAAGCAGATCGATGGCGCAGTCCCATGGCCGGTGTGGAGGCAGCTTGGAAGCTCTTCTTGGGCAGAAAACGTCTCTGAAGGGGGCGTAACACGAGGGAATGTCAACAGTACGTCTCTCGATGGGACTTTCAATAGATGTGGTACAGACAGGAAGAAGACTGGAACTTGGAGAGCGTGGAACAGGCAACGCTAAGAAACAGTTTGGGAAGCAAGTATCGCCCCACTTCAGGACTTCGCCGGTCTTCCAGGAGATGATGGGATTATGCTGCACCATCCACGGACGCCCTAGAATCACGTCAGTGGTGGAGCCCTCCAGAACCAGCAACTGTATGTTTTCCACATGTAGTATTCCGACTTGGAGTTGTAAAGGGCCTACACTTCGACTAACCAGTCTTCTACTGATGGGTTTTCCAGTTATTGATTGGATCTGGTAGGTTGACGGTGTTATCTTGGTCTTGAGGTTGAGTTGGCGGCAGAGGGTGCCGGAGATGAAATTTCCTGCTGACCCAGAATTGAGGAGCGCGGTAACTGGAATAGATACATCGGCAGCAATAAGTTTTACAATGGTGGTGAGTGGTTTCATGGAATTAGAAGTTGGAATGATGGCACTTACCATAGGGCGAGGAGGACGAGTTGGGCATGCGGAGATTACATGCCCAGGGGAACCACAGTACAGGCACAGATTCTGGGTCAGCCTTCTCTGCCGTTCGGTAGGAGTTAGACGTGTAGATTCTACTTGCATGGGTTCGTTAGCTGGTTCAGGAGGGCTGATGGATTCTGGTCGGCAGAGGAAGGTGTTGAGCTGAGGTTGTCCCTGGTGCTCTTCGAGACACGACTGCATACGAGTGGCGAAGCGGATGGAGAGCTGGATAAACCGTTCAAGGCTGATGGTATCCTCATATGCAGCGAGATGCAACTGCACTCGAGGGTCCAATCCTTGTCGATCATATTCATTCACAGACATATTCTTTTGCTTCAAATTGTAAAGTTTCTCACCTATGGATGAATCATAAGCAGGATCTCCAAAAACTTCTCTGAAGTGATTGACGAAACTGGAGTAGGATTGAATGACCGGGTTGTTTTGAGACCAAATGGAATCGGCCCATTGGAGCGCTTTGCCATTTAACTGTGAAATTAAAAATGCTACCTTGGAAAGTTCGTTAGGCAATAAGTGCGGTTGCATCTCCAGGAACAACGAGCATTGCAGGAGGAATCCGTTGCAATCCTCTGCCGAACCAGAGAAGGGCGTCGGCTTAGCCATGTGACTGGTGTAAACAGGTGGTGAGGAAGAGGTGGCAGTGATCCCGAAAGTGCTGGCTGGTGGAGGTGATGATGGGTTGACGGGGAATGTGCGACGCAAAGTGTCAACCAGGTTCTGGAATGGATCAGGATTGCTCATGCTTATGTACCGCTGTGTTTTTGGTCTGGTCTTCTGTTACAATATAGACGGGCCGGAGACAGAAGATGACAGGTAAGATAGTTTATTGTACACAAGCTGAGCAATAGGTGATGACAGGTGAGTAGTTGAAGCAGTATTGGTGAATGAGGAATGATAAATGATACTGTCCTTTGTAGTTTGCAGGATGAATGTAGCAGAATGGCGGTAGCAGGGAGGAGACGAGGAAGGCAGACAACACACACACAGGCTGGGAAACACGGGAAGTAATCAGGAGACACTGGAAACAGGTAAGTAGTTCAGGGAGTCCTTTCGGTAAGCAAGAGGTAAGATCCTTAATGCGAACGAGACCGGACAATGGGAGTGAGTGTGTGAGTGTCTTTTATACTGGTGCTGATGAGTGAGCTGATGAGGTGCAGGTGTGTGTGATCAGTATTCAGGAGATGGAGTGCGCTGTGATTGGTTGTTGGAGCCTGGCGTGTCTGTGACACTCGCGTATTACTAATAATATAATTTGTTTTTTCTTTTTTTGCCATTTCAGAAATATATTAAACTGAAATATATTAACTGAAATCAGTGATGTTATCAGTTATTTTTGTCCTTTTCTCTTAATTACTCGAGTTCGAAATAAAAAGACTATCTATATATACATACACACATTTATACTTATTTATGAGTAGACTAAGTATTCTATAAATATATTTATAAAGACACATTAAGACATATACTGCATTAAAAGAACAGTTATAGTTACATTTATATTATTTTTATAATTACTTATAAGTCATGCAATTCCTTTTTAATGCGCATACTCATTATCCATTACACTGATTTCTAAGTATTAATTAGTCAGTCGATTCCATGAATGTATTTATAAAGATGCAACCTGCATCGCTATGTTATTATATAACAATGACAATAAAATTCCAATAAAAATATATAATATATTTCTTTCAATAAAAGAAAAAGAAAAGAAAAAAAATCATTACAAACAGTTCTTTTTAATGTTACATACAAGCAAAACACTGCAACAAGATTTTTTAAAGGAACAGCTGCTACAAGCAAACAAAGACAGTACTTGTCTTGCTATCTTATTGACTGTGTGCAGTTTTAGCGAAGTATGGTGTGAGCTGTTGAATGTAATGACATTTGACATTTTACTGAATGCTGTTAACATGGTGGGCTGCCCACTGCAGTAAACTCTCATGTGGGCCCAAACGAGCAAAACTGCTACGGGCCCCACATGGGCTAACCCACTGGGGGCCCGTGTGGGTTTTCTGTGGGCGAGCCCACATGGGGCCCCAAAGGGTTTGCCCTTGCCCACACTGTCCCACAGAAAACCCACACTTACCCGCAGTGGGCCCACACTGGCATGTTTGCTGGGCGCGGTGTCTGGCGACGGCCAGAGGTTCAAACAAAGTTTACACACCCAACAACAGCTCCTTGAGTGAAAAAGAAACAATAGAAGGGAAAGGACGAAATAACGTGACTCAAAATAACTCGCCGATGGGGGGTTCATGCACGGTGATGTCCACCGCACGCGAGAGAGAACACTAGCTAACTGGAGAAAAATGTTCCATCGTTTAAACAAACAATGATTTTCACTGCTCACAAACAGTCTCTCGGGAGAAACAATAAAACGATAAAAAGGTAAATGTTTGGAAAAAAATTCTGTAGAACAGAAACAAATGTTCCAACTTCTCATCAACAGCTCCTTGAATTCACACACACCATGACAAAATGGCGTCATTACCTGCAGCAAACCAGTGTGTAGGAGGCGTGGTCAGGAGAAAAACTTCATAATTTAAGTGCATTTAACACATTCAAATTATTTCCACAAATTAGTAGAATATACTTATATTTTATAAGTAATGCAATCAAACTTAAATATTTTAAGTATATTGTAATTATATGTTTAATTAGATATAAAATCCAGGCTAAGAGTGTATAATATAGAAATAAATTTCATGGTTTTATGTACCAGAACATAAAAAAATTATCTTGTCCTTGGAAGGTCTTAAAATTAGGTAAATACAACCTCAGATGGACAACAACACATGACATATTACACCGTGTCATTATTTATTTAACAAAAACTAGGCCAAAATGGAAAAGCCATGGGTGACAAACTAAGTACACCCTTGCTTCCGTAGGAGTCAAGAGTGTAAGTAGCAGTCAGGCGCTGCTAATCAGATGTCTTTGATTAATTGATCATCAGCAAGCATGACCACCTCTCTAAAAGCAGAAGTTTTGAGTATCTGTGGGATGTGCTGAACAAACAAGCCCGATCCATGGAGGTCCCACCTCACAACTTACAGGACTCAAAGGATCTGCTGCTAACATCTTGGTGCCAGATACCACAGCATACCTTCAAGGGTCTAGTGGAGTCCATGCCTCGACAGGTCAGGGCTGTTTTGGCAGCAAAAGGGGGACCAACACAATATTAGGAAGGTGGTCATAACGTTATGCTTGATCGGGGTGTATATATACAGTATCTCACAGAAGTGAGAACACCTCTCACATTTTTGTAAATATTTTATTATATCTTTTCATGTGACAACACTGAAGAAATGACACTTTGCTACAATGTAAAGTAGTGCGAGTACAGCTTGTATAATTTGCTGTCCCCTCAAAATAACTCAACATACAGCCATTAATGTCTAAACTGCTGGCCACAAAAGTGAGTACACTCCTAAGTAAAAATGTCCAAATTGGGCCCAATTAGCCATTTTCTCTCCCCGGTGTCATGTGACCCGTTAGTGTTACAAGGTCTCAGGTGCGAATGGGGAGCAGGTGTGTTAAATTTGGTGTTATCGCTCTCACTTTCTCATACTGGTCACTGGAAGTTCAACATGGCACCTGATGGCAAAGAACTCTCTGAGGATCTGAAAAAAATAATTGTTGCTTTACATAAAGATGGCTTAAGCCAGTGGTTCCCAAACTGGGGTACACGTACCCCTGGGGGTACGTGAGGTGACAAAAGGGGGTACACAAACAAAATGCTGAGTAGTTCATTGAATTATAAAAGAAAGTGACACCTAGTGGTATGAAATTGAATAGCATTTATTGTCAACCAAGAGCTGCTACAGTATGTTTTAGCGGCATAATTCTGGTACTGGACAAACAACACATTCATACCTTTGAGAATCCACATACACATTGATTTGTTATCTGTAATATTGTTGTAACTGTACTGCCATTAAAAAGATCACAGTCACATAATACTGTATATTAGTCATATTCATTCCTGTGACAGCAGTGCACTTTATATCTGCACACATTATGGCTTAAAAAGCTATTCACTTTCCTCTGTGAATCTCAGTGACTAAGTGAAAGGCCTCCATTTGTTTTCAACTGATTACATGAATTGTCACCATTAGTGTTTAATTCATTTTAAAGTCACAGTTTGATAATAACAGGGTTAAACAGGGTAAAACAATAAAATAGGGTACATTTTAAAAATTCAAGCTTGTGAGTAGCAAGACACAGATTTATGTTGATATGCTTCACGCTATTCCCAAAACGTATACTTTTTGCAAACTTAAAATGTGTGTATGAAAAAAAAAAAAAAGTCTTGTAACCAAAAGCTACTGATGTATGAAATATGAAACTGCTACAGCCATAGGTAGGTTCCAAAAAAAACAAAAAAACAACTGTACATATTGGTCAAAAAGCACAGAGAAAATACACATAGTTCCTTAGTAATTATTTTAAGTGAATATACAACAGATTGTAGACACAAACGTTTCTTTTGTTTAAAAGAGGCCTTTGCTCTTTTTCAGATTCAGCTGTTTCCAGTTTGGCAGGGTGTTAAATTCATCCCGTGTCATTTCCAAAACACTCTGCAAAACAAATACAATCTCAACGTCAGACAAGATAAGAAAACTATGAAACCAAATTTAGCATCTGCTGACATTTTATGATGCTTTCCATGATGACCATTTTAGACTGAACTAGTAACCCTAAGGGTGGGTATTTGGACAGGTTTGTTTAGTAAAGGGCATGGGCGTCAATTGCAAATAGAAGGGTATGGCAGCTGTTGAATTATTAGAAAAATAATGCACACCTGAGAGGCATTATCGGCAATACTACCTAATAATTCCTAATAATTCAACGGCCTGTCATCAAATGCTCCTTAGTTATACAACAGTTAGTTCCAGTCCTTGAA
Source organism: Elopichthys bambusa (assembly GCA_037101425.1). NCBI lineage: Eukaryota > Metazoa > Chordata > Actinopteri > Cypriniformes > Xenocyprididae > Elopichthys > Elopichthys bambusa. The sequence continues at coordinate 18,628,589 of CM074449.1, forward strand.
TATGATTGGCTGAGAGGCCTTCCAGGAGTGCTGATATTTCAACAGTAGCAGCTGGGACTGTTCACCATTTCTATCACTCCACTTTTCTCAGCGTGTTCTAGACAGGCATCATTTCTCCTAGCGAAACGCAAAGGCAGAGGAGAAAACTCACGATAATTTTAACTGTTGTTGTGTCACTGTTGTTGTGTTTTTCAGAATGTAGTTTCTTAAACCTCAATCTGTGGTTTATTTTTAAAGATAGCGCCTATTTGAAAATTTGACCCAACATTTTGACCCAACATTTGACCCAACAGTTGCAAGCTTTTCGGGCAGTCATCGCTCATGTACCTAGCCGAGGACAGCCTTACCTTCTGACATTTACTGCTAGCTTTGATGTCTCTGTAGTGGCTCTGTGTGACTCTGTAGTAGGCAAATCGTTTTGACGCTGATACACAGACACACACACACACATATATATATATATATATATATATATATATACACATACATATATACACACACACACACACACACAGCATGTATAATGTATATACTGTATATACAGTTGTAGTCAGAATTATTGGCACCCCTGGTAAATATGATCAAAGATGACTGTAAAAATAAATCTGCATTGTTTATCCTTTTGATCTTTACTTTATAAAATTTGCAAAAAATTTTACCTTTCATTGAAAGAGTAGAATTGAAAGTGGGGGAGGGAAAAAAAAAAAAAAAAAAATCACATTATGAAATAAATGTTTTCCTCCAAAACACATTGGCCACAATTATTGGCACCCTTTTATTCAATACTATTTGCAACCTCCTTTTGCCAAGATAACAGCTCTGAGTCTTCACCTATAATGCCTGATGAGTTTGGAGACCATTTCTTCAAGCAGAATCTCTACAGATCCTTCAGATTCCCAGCTCCATGTTGGTGCTTCTTTTCTCAACACATTTTTGTGTTGGTTTTGATGTTTTATTTGGATCATTGTCCTGATGGAAGATCCAACCACAGCCCATTATTGGATTTATAGCAGAAGCGGTCAGGTTTTTATTTTTTATCTGTTGGTATTTGATAGAATCCATGATACCATGTATCTGAACAAGACATCCAGGACCTCCAGCAGAAAAATAGGCCCACAACATTAAAGATCCAGCAGTATATTTAACCATGTGGTACTTTTATCCATGTGTGCACCAAACCCATCTGGTGGGTTTGCTGCCAAAAAGCTCTTGTTTTAGTTTCATCTGACCATAGAGTTCCATTCATGTCTGACAACTGAATATGCTGGAGATTGTTTCTGGATGAGAGAAGAGGATTTTTCTTGAAACCCTCCTGAACAACTTGTGGGGATGTAGGTGCTGTCTGATTTTTTTTTTTTTTTTTTCTGGCTTTCTGAGACTCAAGACTCAACTAATCTCTGCAATTCTCCAGCTGTGATCCTTGGAGAGTCTTTGGCCAGTCAAACTTTCCTCCTCACCGCGCATTAGGACGATTTAGACACATGTCCTCTTCCAGGCAGATTTGTAACATCTTTAGTTGATTGGAACTTCTTAATTATTGACCTGATAGTGGAAATGGGGATTTTCAGTGCTTTAGCTATTTTCTTACAGTCACTTTCTATTTTGTGAAGCTAAACAATCTTTTGCTGCACATCAGAACTATATTCTTTGGTTTTACTCATTGTTGAATGATTTTTGAAGGGAATTTGGCCTTTGTGTTTCCACATGTTTATACTCCTGTGGAACAGGAAGCCATGGCTGGACAATTTCATGATCATGATCACCCTGGTGTGCTAAAAAAAAATTGGGAATATGAATGGGAATATACTTCAGAGATATTTTACTCATAAAAAAATGTAGGGGTGCTAATAATTGTGGCCAACGTGTTTTGGAGAAAAACATTTATTTCATAATGTGATAATGTGATTTCATGTGATTTCATAAACAATTCTTTTTATTCAATGAAAGGTTAGATTTTTGCTAATTTTATGAATTGAAGATCAAAAGGATAGACAATGCAGATTTATTTTTACAGTCATCTTTGATCATATTTACCAAGGGTGCCAATAATTCTGACCACAACTAATATATATATATATATATATTATATATATATATATTATATATATATATATATATATATATATATATATATATATATATATATACACACACACATACTATATTGCCAAAAGTATTGGGACACCCCTCCAAATCATTCAATTCAAGTGTTCCAATCACTTCCATGGCCATAGGTGTATACAATCAAGCACCTAAGCATGCAGACAGCTTCTACAAAAATTTGTGAAAGAATGGGTCGCTCTCAAGAGCTCAGTGAATTCAAGCGTGGTACCGTGATAGGTTGCCACCTGTGCAATAAGTCCATTTGTGAAATTTTACTTACTACTAAATATTCCACGGTCAACTGTTAGTGGTATCATAAAGTGGAAGCAATTGGGAACAACAGCAACTCAGTCACAAAGTGGTAGGTCACGTAAAATCACAGAGCGGGGTCAGTGCATGCTGAGGCGCACAGTGCGCAGAATTTGCCAACTTTCTGCAGAGTCAATAGCTACAGAACTCCAAACTTCATGTGGCCTTCAGATTAGCTCAAGAACAGTGTGTAGAGAGCTTCATGGAATGTGTTTCTATTGCCGAGCAGCCACTGGACTCTAGAGCAGTGGAGACGTGTTCTCTAGAGTGACGAATCACGCTTTTCAGTCTGGCAATCTGATGGACGAGTCTGGATTTGGCGGTTGCCATGAGAACGGTACTTGCCTGACTGCGTTGTGCCAAGTGTAAAGTTTGGTGGAATGGGGATTATGGTGTGGGGTTGTTTGTTGGGCTTGGCCCCTTAGTTCCAGTGAAAGGAACTCTTAATGCTTCAGTACACCGAGACATTTTGGACAATTTCCCTTCCTGTTCCAACATGACTGCGCACCAGGGCACAAAGCAAGGTCCATAAAGACATGAATGAGTGAATTTGGTGTGGAGGATCTTGACTGGCCTGCACAGAGTCCTGACCTCAACCCGATAGAACACCCGACAGAACACCCCACTCCCTAATCCTAACCCCATCTCCACACCTAATCCTAAATTTACCTATACTGGGGATTTAGGGTGGGGGTAATAATCTGGTAGGGGTCAGAATTCGGCACAACACCGGCAGTCTCAGAAAGACTTCACTATACCTAGGAATCATGGAAAGCATCACTATACCTAAAAATTATATCTTGATTTTTTCTGGAATTTTCTCAATAACAATAATTAGACTATAATTTGCTGAGTGTGTTATTATGCTGGTAACTTGTCAGCTGACTTCCAAAGCTTGGATTTTCTTCGGTTAGTTTGCAGCAGTGACAGAAATGAACTTTTCCAATATTTTAAATTGTTTTGTACTTTTCATGGGCATTTTTATCTTTAAAAGGGGCATTTTTTCTAATTAAATGGATGTGTCATCTTACATTTAATCAATATATTAAATAAGACACTGTAGGGCTGTTAGCAAGCAAATTAAATCAGTCTTAATAAAATCCGTCTTTGCAATGTAGGTGACACAGAAGCCGCGTCTGAAGTGCCATTTAGATGCATTTACACAGAGTTTAATGCAGCTCAGGTGTCACATAAATACATTTAACCTGCAGTTACAAATATATATATTTTTTGTTGATGTTTTAAAAATAAAACGCTGAATGATATAGGAAATTATTTTTAAAAATGAAAAGATACTTTAAATATGAAACTAAAGTCACTATTACTCACATTTAATGAGGGAGTCCATGGCTATGTTTACATGCACCAACTTTTGTCAATCTGTATGAATTGAATCGACTGCAGATCTGTTTACATGTACTCTAAACAGTAATCTGATTCAAAAATCGGTTTATATGTGTTTTATATACATTCTGATTAAAACTTTTGCGCACATGCTCTGCGTGTGATGTCATATTAATCATACTTGCAGAGACAACCATGGACATGACACCAACAGAGCTCAATTATTTTTGTCCTGTTGGCAGCGGCGTAGTGTACGGGCACGCAGGGTTGCGAGTTGCATCAACAGACATTAATTATGTATCGACGATAGCCAGAGATATTGTCAAAAACATAAAATATTGGCAATATTAAAAGGATTTGGTGTTTCCAATTAATGTAGGCCTGTTACATTCTTGTAGTCTATTATTATTACTATTAGGTTAGGCTTCTTTTATTATTAAATTAATATCATAATAAATATGCCCCGCAATAATTTCATAGCGCATCACCGCATAACTGACGTGCTGTGAGGATAATAAAAGATCGAGCTCAGTCAGATCGATTAAGGTGTTTACATGAATGTTTTTCAATCCGATTGAGCCATCAATCCGATTACAAATGGATTATTTGGGTGCATGTAAACGTAGCCATTGAGTCATTCATTCAACTAATTTGTTCACGGCTAATTCATTCAAGAACAAAGCATTTGACTGTCTTTATGGATGCTTCTCATTTCTTATTTGTGCATCCTCATTTCCTTTACTCGATTCCTTTCCTCACGTCTTAGCTCAACCCTCCTTATAATGCGAGGAAAGGAGGCAATGAAAGAAAATGAGGATGGAGGAATTGAATGAAAGCTTATTTGTACATTAGAATATTCATAGTTACTCTAGGGTCACTTAAGTTAAGTGTCATCAGCTCACTCAAGGGATCTGAAGTAATTGAATCTTTCATTCAACCGATTTGTTCAATAGGACTGATTCATTCACTAATAAACACCGCTATGTGTTGCTCAGAGATGCAAAACAGTTCTGCCGTGGCTTTGTTTGTAACTATTTTCATTGGTGAAATAGTGCAAAAACATGCAATATTGTGTCTAAAATGTAAGTTGCTTAATATTAAAGTTCTTGTTTTTTCAGTTGCAGTATAAAATCAATATCACATTTGCAATCATGCTGATATTTGGAAAAAAAATAGCACTCTTCGTGTGATATTGCTAAACTATTTAATTTGATATAAATATAAAAAGACAAAAACTTGTGAAGGGGATTCTGGCATTCTAACAGTATTTTAACAGAGTAAATCACAGTAAAAATGTACACTCTAAATGTGCACGCAGTGGTCTAATCTACTAGGTAACATGGGTGTGGTGTTTTTGTTTGGTTTTTGCAGTGAGGTACGTACTCGATAATGTCAGATCGCACACCGGTAAAACAACAATTATGATGTTGAAGAGGACATATATCGCTCAGCCCTAACCACAATTACAAACTCCACCCTAGCAAATGCCTGACCCCACCCAACCACTAACCCTACCTTTAAAGAGGCTATAGTTCCCACCCTAACTTCCGGTCTGAGACAGCTGGCCTGGCACGGCATGGGTTTTGTTTCACAATCCTCTCAGAAACTGCTTATAGCTCTACGGCCATGCAGTGGGGAACCGTCAATTTATAATTTGACAATAAACATCTAAATCCTTTTGAAGAAATAAACCCTTCAAATCTGTACAGGTGCTGGTCATATAATTAGAATATCATCAAAAAGTTGAAAAGTTCATTACACACAGACTGATATATTTCAAATGTTTATTTATTTTGATGATTATAATTGACAACTAAGGAAAATCCCAAATTCAGTATCTCAGAAAATTAGAATATTGTGAAAAGTTTCAATATTGAAGACACCTGGTGCCATACTCTAATCAGCTAATTAACTCAAAACACCTGCAAAGGCCTTTAAATGGTCTCTCAGTCTAGTTCTGTAGGCTACACAATCATGGGGAAGACTGCTGACTTGACAGTTGTCCAAAAGACGACCACTGACACCTTGCACAAGGAGGGCAAGACACAAAAGGTCATTGCAAAAGAGGCTGGCTGTTCACAGAGCTCTCTGTCCAAGCACATTAATAGAGAGGCGAAGGGAAGGAAAAGATGTGGTAGAAAAAAGTGTACAAGCAATAGGGATAACCACACCCTGGAGAGGATTGTGAAACAAAACCCATTCAAAAATGTGGGGGAGATTTACAAAGAGTGGACTGCAGCTGGAGTCAGTTCTTCAAGAACCACTACGCACAGACGTATGCAAGACATGGGTTTCAGCTGTCGCATTCCTTGTGTCAAGCCACTCTTGAACAACAGACAGCGTCAGAAGCGTCTTGCCTGGGCTAAAGACAAAAAGGACTGGACTGCTGCTGAGTGGTCTAAAGTTATGTTCTCTGATGAAAGTAAATTTTGCATTTCCTTTGGAAATCAGGGTCCCAGAGTCTGGAGGAAGAGAGGAGAGGCACACAATCCACGTTGCTTGAGGTCCAGTGTAAGGTTTCCACAGTCAGTGATGGTTTGGGGTGCCATGTCATGTGCTGGTGTTGGTCCACTGTGTCTTCTGAGGTCCAAGATCAACGCAGCCGTATACCAGGAAGTTTTAGAGCACTTCATGCTTCCTGCTGCTGACCAACTTTATGGAGATGCAGATTTCATTTTCCAACAGGACTTGGCACCTGCACATAGTGCTAAAGCTACCAGTACCTGGTTTAAGAACCATGGTATCCCTGTTCTTAATTGGCCAGCAAACTCGCCTGACCTTAAGCCCATAGAAAATCTACGGGGTATTGTGAAGAGGACGATGCAATATGCCAGACCCAACAATGCAGAAGAGCTGAAGGCCAATATCAGAGCAACCTGGGCTCTTATAACACCTGAGCAGTGCCACAGACTGATCGACGCCATGCCACGCCGCATTGCTGCAGTAATTCAGGCAAAAGGAGCCCCAACTAAGTATTGAGTGCTGTACATGCTCATACTTTTCATGTTCATACTTTTCAGTTGGCCAAGATTTCTAAAATCCTTTCTTTGTATTGGTCTTAAGTAATCTAATTTTCTGAGATACTGAATTTGGGACTTTCCTTAGTTGTCAGTTATAATCATCAAAATTAAAAGGAATAAACATTTGAAATATATCAGTCTGTGTGTAATGAATGAATATAATATACAAGTTTCACTTTTTGAATGGAATTAGTGAAATAAATCAACTTTTTGATGATATTCTAATTATATGACCAGCACCTGTATATTCAGTTTGAGTTGTGTTGATGTCCGTTTTCTTCATATTAGGATGTTTCTGCGTAACTCTTTCAGCTCTGTGATTGGTGGTCCAGCTGTGAGATTACAGAGGGCCAAGCCGTAGCATGTCAATATGAGACAGATTTCAATCGACAGGAAAATTGACCATCATATCATCCCTTTTAATGAGTGGGGCTTGTTATCAGTAGGTTTATGACGCGTCAAGCGAACTGTGGGGAACTCGATCCGGAAAAAAAAAAAAAAAAAGCTGATAAAACAATCGGATAACTTTGGGTAAGTTATTTAAAATCTAATAGGTTACGTGACATTTTATTCTGGCCGCCGCTGCCACTGTTATATGTTAAGCTTTAGTTGAGAAAACGTCTCAGGTTACGCATGTAACCATGGTTCCCTGAGAACATTTGAAACGCATATGGGGAACGTCATCACGTGAACCGGTGTCTGAAAGCAACTATCAAATCTCACCAATCGTATTGGCCGGCAACAGCCTATGATGTCATTAAAGACATGACCCAGAAGTATAAAGGAGCGCCTAGAGAAGCAGTCAGTACCTTATCGTCTGAAGGGACTGTTCAGCAGGCAGCCCCGATGCATGGCAGGAAACGCAGTGTCTCGTTCCCTATTCTCAAGGAACCATGGTTACATACGTAACCTGAGACGTTCCCTTTCGAATGGGAACTCTACACTGCGTTTGAAATGCATATGGGGAACAATATACCTACGCCGCCATGCTTGAGGGGAGTGCATGCCAACAAATGGCTAGACAAACGTCAGAACTAGCAGATTCAACTGAAGTGCTACTCTCCCTACGGGTCAAACATAGGCTGTCAGTGACAGCACGCCCTATGGCCAACAGCCCAAGCTATAAGCCTCAAAGAGGCCTTCCACAGAAGGCCTACCAAGGCCGCTCAAAGGCTTCTGGGACCAGACTTCTTTTCCGCAGAAAAGAGGGTACCTCTAAGGGAATGTAGCCAGGGGGCCCGAAGGAACCCTAGCCAGTCACTTGTCAGGGGAACAAAGTCAACCCTGAATGCCACCAGGGTGGCCAACCTGATCTAAAGCAACCTAGTCTTGGCCAACAACCTGTCTAATCACAGTCTCGAATCACATTCTTCAGAGAAGATATCCAGTAAGAGTGACTGCAAAAAGGCAGTAACTAACTCAGACCAGAGCATAGAGACGGGCATCCTGGAGAGCAGGACTCAGCTTAGCGCCTTTTACCCTTACCAATGAGGGGAGTAACACTCTGCTCAATCCTAGGATCTACTCAGCGCTTGATTATTTGCACTGAGGAGGCTGTGCACTCTAAAAGGAACCCAACACAGGGGAGTACATTTACTAGCCTAGGGGCTGATCCTCAATAGGGAGGCCTCATAGAGACCTTCAACCACTGACCAGCTTAGGGAGCTAAGTACTATGCAGGACAACCCTCAATGAGGGGAGTACAGGGCTCAACCTAACAGTTAACCGTACTGGAGGCACAAATCATGGAGGGCCAGAAAAAGGGCCTGCAACATGACACACATTTTACAATATGTAGAAATACATCACAGCAGCCTTGCGAAAAGCTAACATGTGAACTACATACTCAGTCTGCTTTAGAACACCCAGATGTGGTGGGGGAAAGCTTAAATGGCGGCCTGTGAAGGCCACACACCTAGAACAGCTCACTTGCTGATAAGCAAGATCCCACAGACATGAAACTTGTTCAGAATGAAACAGAGTCAAACAAGCAGATAAGACTGTAGAGTGCCCACATAACAGTCAACCTTAACACAATCCGACAAGCAGTGTACCTCGTAAAAACACTTTTTACTCTTTAAGCAAGAGGAGTACAAACATACACCATAACACTCTGCAGGAGGCCCAAAGAAGGGCCTACAACTTCCAGAAAGACACGTGGCATCAACTAGTGGCAATCTCCAAGCTCTAAGGGAGCCATAATTAGAACCAAACTCTCCAGTGAGGTTAACTATTTAGGTCATCCTGAGCTTGATTCTATTCAACACATTTCAACAGGCAATGTACTCAGTTAAACACTTAAACTCTTTAAGGAGGAGTACAAACTACGCCAACATGCTCCGAAAGAGGCCCAAACAGGGCCTACTACTCCAGAAAGACACGGCGTCAGCCAGTGGCAGTGTAAAATAAACCAAACATACCACCAAGCAATGTACCCAGTAAAATAACTTTTACTCTTTAAGCAAGAGGAGTATAAACCTACGCCATCATGCTCTTGAAGGAGGCCCAAACGGGGCCTGCGACTCAGAAAGACACGTGGCGTCAGCTAGTGGCAGTATCTAAGCTCTAAGGGAGCCAACATAGAACCAAACTTATGTAGTAAGGTTAACTACTTAGCTCAACCTGAGCTTGATTCCATTTAACACATTCCAACAGGCAATGTACTCAGTGAAGCACTAAAAACTCTCTTAGCAAGAGGAGTACAATTACGCTGACATGCTCTGAAAGAGGCCCAAACAGGACCTACCACTCCAGAAAAACAGCCAGCCAGTGCAATGTCAAACAAACCAAACATACCACCATGCAATATACTCAGTAAAATAACTTTTACTCTTTATGCAAGAGGAGTACAAACCTACGCCATCATGCTCTTGAAGGAGGCCTAAATGGGGAGGAGGCGACCTAAAAGGAGGCGACCAAACTAAATAGTGAGGTTCACAAACAAAACTCATCCTGAGTTATGAATTCCAACATGCCATATACTCTCTCTCTCTCTCTATACATATATATATATATATATATGTATGTATGTATGTATGTATGTATGTATATAGTGGGTACGGAAAGTATTCAGACCCCCTTAAATTTTTCACTCTTTGTTATATTGCAGCCATTTGCTAAAATAATTTAAGTTCTTTTTTTTTCCTCATTAATGTACACACAGCACCCAATATTGACAGAAAAACACAGAATTGTTGACATTTTTGCAGATTTATTAAAAAAGAAAAACTGAAATATCACATGGTCCTAAGTATTCAGACCCTTTGCTCAGTATGTAGTAGAAGCACCCTTTTGATCTAACACAGCCATGAGTCTTTTTGGGAAAGATACAACAAGTTTTTCACACCTCCTGGATTTGGGGATCCTCTGCCATTCCTCCTTGCAGATCCTCTCCAGTTCTGTCAGGTTGGATGGTAAACGTTGGTGGAAAGCCATTTTTAGGTCTCTCCAGAGATGCTCAATTGGGTTTGAGTCAGGGCTCTGGCTAGGCCATTAAAGAACAGTCAGTTGTTATGAGGCCACTCCTTCGTTATTTTAGCTGTGTGCTTAGGGTCATTGTCTTGTTGGAAGGTAAACCTTCGGCCCAGTCTGAGGTCCTGAGCACTCTGGAGAAGGTTTTCGTCCAGGATATCCCTCTACTTGGCCGCATTCATCTTTCCCTCAATTGCAACCAGTCGTCCTGTCCCTGCAGCTGAAAAACACCCCCACAGCATGATGCTGCCACCACCATGCTTCACTGTTGGGACTGTAATGGACAGGTGATGAGCAGTGCCTGGTTTTCTCCACACATACTGCTTAGAATTAAGGCCAAAAAGTTCTATTTTGGTCTCATCAGTCCAGAGAATCTTATTTCTCAACATCTTGGAGTCCTTCAGCTGTTTTTTTAACAAACTCCATGCAGGCTTTCATGTGTCTTGCACTGAGGAGAGGCTTCCGTTGGGCCACTCTGCCATAAAGCCCCGACTGGTGGAGGGCTGCAGTGATGGTTGACTTTCTACAACTTTCTCCCATCTCCCGACTGCATCTCTGGAGCTCAGCCACAGTGATCTTTGGGTTCTTCTTTACCTCTCTCACCAAGGCTCTTCTCCCCCGATAGCTCAGTTTGGCCAGACGGCCAGCTCTAGGAAGGGTTCTGGTCATCCCAAACGTCTTCCATTTAAGGATTATGGAGGCCACTGTGCTCTTAGGAACCTTAAGTGCCGCAGAAATTTTTTTGTAACCCTGGCCAGATCTGTGCCTTGCCACAATTCTGTCTCTGAGCTCTTCAGGCAGTTCCTTTGACCTCATGATTCTCATTTGCTCTGACATGCACTGTGAGCTGTAAGGTCTTATATAGACAGGTGTGTGGCTTTCCCAATCAAGTCCAATCAGTATAATCAAACACAGCTGGACTCAAATGAAGGTATAGAACCATCTCAAGGATGACCAGAAGAAATAGACAGCACCTGAGTTAAATATATGAGTGTCACAGCAAAGGGTCTGAATACTTAGGACCATGTGATATTTTTTAATAAATCTGCAAAAATGTCAACAATTCTGTGTTTTTCTGTCAATATGGCGTGCTGTGTGTACATTAATGAGGAAAAAAAATGAACTTAAATGATTTTAGCAAATGGCTGCAATATAACAAAGAGTGAAAAATTTAAGGGGATCTGAATACTTTCCGTACCCACTGTATATGTGTATATATATATATATATATATATATATATATATATATATATATATATATATATATATATATAAAACAGTTTTTACCCTAAATAGCAAGGGGAGTACAACCTAGTCACCATGCTCTGAAGGAGGCTAGCACAAAGCCTACTACTACAGAAAACAGGTGCTAACCTGTGGCAGCAATAGAGTTAAGGGCTCACATTGTGTAGGGCAAAATAGAACTAGCACATTAACAACCTTGAGAAACAGGGGAATGCTTCACTTTTCATTCATACCACCCTGAAATGTGAATTTCAAGGGTGAGCACTTTTCACCAAAGACAGAAACATCTGCACTGAACCCTAGGGAACAGGAGCTAAAGAAAGTTACCACTGTTCACTCAAGCTTGAATCTTAATTCAATGGGTTCAGGGGAAAAGACTAAACAAAGTATAGAATGAAAAGCTCTAGAAAAGTGGGGCCACAGCAACACTAGCATTTTTTTATTCACATAGTGATAAGGGCCTACCACCTGAGACAGCTGCACCAGGGAGACTAGCAATAATCTGCTACCTTAGCTGCTATCTATCCTGCACCTACACCAAAGGGGTGATGGGCCTCGGCCTGACAACTCTGATAAGTGGAGGCCAGAACTAGGAAACTACACTCTCCTGACAGGGGTAGTAATAAAAGGGGTGAAAACTTCAGTATATCACCTAAACCCTAGTTCTAGTCTAGGCCAGTTATAGCTAATTCCCTTTCTATTTCTTTTATGCACTCAGGAAAAGCTATACAGGAAAACTACGGTCAATATATTAAAATATATAAATATAGACCAAGCTTATAACCTGCGGCTCGAAGAACGGAGACTCCTTACCCAGACAGAAAATGCACAGACTGTGTGTGTCAACAGGTGTCAAAAACCTGGGACACAGATACACACTTCAAACAAAACAGTCCCTGAAGACAAAAAGATACTGACTGCTTCTCTAGGCGCTCCTTTATACTTCTGGGTATAAAGGCCAGTTGAGACCAGTTATTTTGCAGAATTACTGGTCAACTAATGCCTTGTTTCCACCGAGCGGTACGGTAAAGTATAGTATGAAATTTTTGCCATTTCCATTGTCAAAAGTTGTGAATGGTACCCTAATTCCGAACTGTACTGTACCACTTTTATGGGACCCTTCCATTGGGGTACCTAGCACAGTAGTCCGGTACTAAAGGGTGGAGGTAGACTTGAACGTTGATTGGTTGACAGAGAATCGTCACTTGCAGAGTGCACATGGAGTCGTTACATACATTTAATCGGCTGCTGTGCAAGTCTAATGATATGATTTATTATCAACATATGCAGAAGTGTCTGTTGCTAATGTGCTTTGGGCGTGATGTGTTGGCTTGCACTAAGTTTTGTTGGTTTTGTGGCCATTTGTCACCATATTCGGCTGAAATGACAAACCGATTGTGTGATGATGCAATTTTTTGTAATGTCAATTTGCATTTCATTACTTTTTGTTTAATTTTGGTGATAACTCTCACGCTTACTCTTGATGTGTGCTTGTGGCATTTCTTGTAAAAGGTAACATGCAGTATTATAGAAGAGGACACAGTAAGCTAGGCTGATTTTAGGGTGAGTTTACTTTTTCCCAGACAAGGGAAGGGGGTGAGAGGGCCAATGTTCAAGAGTCATGGTTCGCTACTGCGGCCACTAATATAGCCGAATCACAGCCATGCTGATATAGGGTCATGTCACACAACTATTCAAGTAATATTGCTTATATATAAACTTGTCCACAATAGAACTGTCATTCTTTTTCACACACATTTTTTGATGCTTATAGGTCTTATGTTTTGTGTCATGATTTTATTAATCTTGATTTCTCAAAATTATGCAATGTGTGCTTTTCCTGGGTGCATCTGCTGTGAACTGGCATAAATGTACACAGGATCACGACGGCCAAAGTTAAGACTTTTGCTTAATAATAAATTATATTATCGGTTTGTTTTTTGTCAAACCCATACCGTATGCCATTAGAACACTTGGAATATATGGCACTAGTTGCATGGGATTATTTTATGACACGTTTGCATCTCCTTTTTTTTTTTTTAGCTTGAAGTCAAGCTCAAGCAGTACTTTTTATTTTTTATTTTGTGTAAACTAAGTTCTTATATAAGCAACTATAATCTGCCATGTTTAGATTTTTAAATTGGATGATGCTGTTGGTTAGTGTATAACTGCAGTTTTGTCTTTTTTCTCTTTTGTCTTTCTACACTAATTGTATTGATATTTTGACACGATATTGTTAGATTGCATGACGTCATCTGAACATGCCATACCTTGACTTTTAGTGATTTGGCACCACTAGTAAAGAGCATGTGCGAGCATCATTAGGTAGGGTTGTTACCTGAAAGTCTTCATCTGATAGGTAGCACTCGAGGTGCAGAGGGTCAACTCCCTCTGGCAGGGGTTTGGAAGTGAGCTCCTCCACAGTGTACTGCTGCCTGCTGAGTTTAGACAGGGCGTCTTTAACCAGAATCACTTTATTATGGGCTCCTTCAACCTGCACAGGCATTCAAACATACAGTTTCATCATCCATAGGCTTCAATATTGAAAATCTTTGGGCTGTATTAAAATTGACCACTATCTACTCATATATGATTCATATATAAGAATCCTTTTAAAGCAAAAACTCATCTGTAGCATTCTGTGGGGTTTAAAGTATTTGAGTAAATAAAATTGCTATACTTAATTATTATTTTGGGGAATTTATAAATTCCATTAATAAATGCTTTTTTAAAATAAATATAGGTGCAGGTAACAGAGAAAAAGTACTATTTACACTTCTGGCATTCTGAAAGCTATGGGTGGAGTAATGTACCTGTACTTTAATATTTAGGTTTTTCTCCCAGTAAGGGAAGATGTTAGTAAAGGTGAGTGGTTCTGCACCAGCCAGGATTAGGTAGGCCTGAGGGGGCCGTCTGGAGTTCTTCTCTATGAAAAACAAACACAAGAAGGTCAATATATGCACAAAGAATGTGTTTATACTCTTTCCTCTGATTATGCCAAAAGGTTTACCCAAAAATAAACATGGTCTATATTTACACATGGTTGCTCAAACCCATGTGACTAACTTTGTTTTCATGAAAAGACATAAGGAGATGTCAGCCACAGTCAATTCACTTTCATTGCAGCTTTTTTCCATATAATGAAAGTGAATAGTGACTGAGGCTAAAGGCTGAATAAGTCAAATAATGAGGGCGAGTAAACAGAAGACACAATTTTCTTTTTCAAGTGAAGAATCCTATTAAGCTGACAGTTTGTAAGGTCATTTAAATGCGATCAAGAAAAGGTCAGACCCAATCGACACTTTGATTATACCCATGTTTTTTGGCACTCAGCATGTGCACATATCTGACTAGTTCTGATATCAATATCAATCAGATTTTTTTTTTTTTCTCATTTCAAAATCTTTTGTAATGCAGCCTTAGTGAGAATAAGAGACTTCTTTCAAAAATGGTTAAAAATATCTTACCAACCCCAAACTTAACTGAAGTAAAACAAGTGTATCAATCTAAGTCAACTGGTGCTGGTGCAATAGTCTGTAACAGGGTTTCCATAACAGGGGTATGTGATAGAACTGCAGGGAGTTTGTGAGTTGATTAAAAGCTAATAATTAAATAAAATGTAACATTTGGGGCTGCACAATTAATCAAACTAATAAAACTAAAATATATTACAATAAACTGCAATTATCAAATTATTTAATTAAAGATGTTTACAGCATTTTATCAATATTCTGGCAAAATAAAAGCTTAAGGATTTGATGGGTTAAAAGCTTGAGGGTTTGAAATTGAAAGTGAATTTAAGACATACATATTTATATTGTAACTTGAAATGTTAGTTGGTTCTTGTAAAGTAGGGTAGAGTAGGGGTGTTAACAATACACTCATGTCACGATTTGGTTTGATACACAATACTAATAAAAATAAAGAAGTTAAAATGTAACTTTTTTTTTTTTATTACATCTAAGACATGATAAAGTACTGTTGGACTTGGTCTATCTCCCCCATGCACAGGGCAATGGTGACAAGTGTGAACACCCTTCAGAGTAACTTTCTATTAACAGTAGCAGTCATGCAATTCGCAATATATAACAATCAAAATTTTTGGCCAAGTTGTGCAGCTCTCTCTCTCTCTTTATGTATATATAAAATAACTTTAGAATAAAGACAAATCAAAATAATACAATTATTAAAAGAAAAATATATTTTATCTGTATACTTGCATGCCATGTCCCCATTAACCAACATCAGAGAACCATAAGCATGCAAATACGTTGTTAAATTATTGAAATATTAACTTAAATCCTCAGAGGGTACTTCAAGTAAATTTTTTACAAAGGGTTCGGCCGACAAAAATGTGTGTGAACCCCTGGTCTGTAACATTAATAGGCATTATGTAGTCTCATTAAATTAAGCATTACATTATGTTACTAGTGCTGTCAATTGAAACATTTTCAATATATTTTTATATTGTAACAATTGAACATAAACATAAATTATTCAAATGAACATAGAAACAACATGAATGAATGAGAGTGTGATCATATACTGTAACACTAGGCAATGCATGCCAGGAAAAAAACAGATGCTGTGTTGATTGAGTTTTTTTAATGCATTAAACACAAAAATTAACACGTTAGTTTTTACTGATCAAGAGCAAAAGTTACTGCATGTTGTTGTTAGGAACCTGCCATCTGGTACATTCGGACTAGCACAGAGTCTTCAACCCTGCTTCTGACAGTTAAACTGTCCTGCAGAGTTTAACTCTAACCCTAATCAAACACACTTGAACCAATTAAAAAAGCTCTTCAGGATTGTTTGAAAACCACAAGTTGAAGCAGGTTGAATATAAACTTTGCAGGGTAGTTGGTCTCCAGTAACAGGGTTGAAGACCTCTGGACTAGCATGAATTTCCTTCATTAAACCATCCTGACCTCTACTCTGAGTGTAGATTCCATCTCCTAACCTTGGCAGTACTGTAGCGTTGTTTCCAAGGCACACTTCCTCTCACTGTCCCAGCGGATCTTGGCCGAGCCAGTACATTCTGTATCTTCTGGTTGCTGCCCTTGCCACAGGTACACTTCCATCCTGTTATCCACCAAGAAAAGAGCTACAGAGAATAAAAAAAATAAAAAAACACAAAGATTTAGAGAAAACATAAACTATTGACACTGTACAATGTGCAACACATGATGCAATACAACGTCAGTTGACATGGTTATAGTCACATGTAATGACATTATGTACCAGGCTGAGGGGCTGAATACAAGTTCTCCTGTAGGAACGGCATGGCCATGATGGTTCCTGTCACTTGGGCAGGCCCGAACTGCTCCTCTCCCTGAAAAGTCCCACCGCTGGCACTCAAACGGAAAAGACGTGGTGTGAAATTGTACTTCCCTGGATCTGCAAGCACACAGAGACATATTATATACCTGAATCAGAAAAAAAAAAAAAGCATATGGGCCCTGCCCCAAAACCTAGTGAGCTGCCTGCTTAGGCAGCATTTTAAAGCATTATAGACACACCCTCAACAGACAAGCAGTGAGATTATGCTGAAGATCTCTGCTTTTGGCCCAATTCTAAGGCAATATTGCATGTAACTTGCAGAAGTCTTCCAAAATGTACTGTGGTGAGCTCAGTAAAAAAAATCTATTCAAGATGAGAGAAATGTCTATTATTAGAAATATAATTCATGCGATACCCCAAAGTTTTGATATAAAATAGTTTAATCTAATTAGAATGTAACTAATATTGTGTGTGCAACTTTATTTTAGACTTATTCAAATATTGTGCTGTTAAGATAAGATTGCTAATGGCAAACTGGAAATCAGTGGTTAGTTGAGTGTCCTAATTAAAAAAAAAAAAAAAAAAAAAAGAAAGAAAGAAAGAAAGAAAAAAAGATGTACTAGAATATTGTGCATAGAGTGTTTCAAATCAGTCATTTATGAAGTTCCATTTCAGATGCTGCCTTCCTTTGTCAGCAGCAGACAGCAAAAAAGTTCACTAGATTTGGAACAGAGCCATGCCATCATAAGGAAATATGCATGTGTATGTTATAATGACAGACCAATTTAGCAACCTTATAACAAGGAAACATGGATTGTTTAGAAATAAACATTTTCTCTTTTTACCTTGCAGCATGCAGTCATAGGCTTTCCTGTCCTGCTTGCCAAGAGCATCCCAGAATTCCTTGGGCTCAGTTCCTTCCTCTATTTCAATTACTTTCAAACTGCTGTTACTGTTCAAACCCAGCTCACGAGGACAACTGTAAAAGTATATATATACATATATATATATACACTGTGTTCCAAATTATTATACAAGTGACATATCAGTAGAATTTCAGTACAATAAACATTCAGATTTTAGTTTTTCTAAGAAAGTGTTTGTTTGTTTATTTATCCATGTCTTTTTAGATAACTGGTATCAATCTCAGACAAAATAATTTACCAGGTACTTAGGTAAATGGAAACCCTACTTAAAGATGTTGTTCCACATTATTAAGCAAGTCACAGTTCTCATGCAATGTGGGGAGGAAGAAAGATCTTTCTGAAGATGAAAAGCATGAAATGGTGCAATGTAGTGCAAAATGCATGAAAACAACTAATATTGTGCGAAAACTAAATGCAGATTATCGAACTATCAGAAGCAGAACTCAGTCAGATAAAGGCTTATTAAGGAAATTTTCTGTGAAACAAGTTAATTGTATTAAAAGGGCAGCTATAAAAAAAAGCCAGTTTTGAGCAGCAAACAGGTATTTGAAGCTGCTGGTGTCTCTGGAGTCTTGAGAACCTCTCCATGCAGGCTGGAAGTTATGTGTAAAATTGCATTTTAGCCACCACTAACCAAACCTCACAAAGAGAAACATTTACAGTGAGTGTAGAAATACATTTTCAAGCAGTTTTATTGCTGTGGTGTTTTTTTGCAGCATGGGATAGTGCATAGTGCATTGCATTTCAGAATGCACTATCCTTCTTTTTATACCATAGCAGAAAATGGTCAGTTATGAACTCCACATATCTTGCAGAAGTCATTTTGACACCCTCAGAGACCCTAAAGGGACCTTCCATCTCACTTCCCAATATTCCAGCCCAAATCATCACCCGCCAGCTCCCTGCTGATGTCGCAGCCTTGTTGGATTGTGATGGCCATTCACCAACCATCCAGAAATCTATCCATTTAAACCATCCATTGTAGTACGGCATTCGTCAGTGAATAAAACTATTTAAAAATGAGTTTTCATGTATTTCTAAACCCACTGTAAATGTTTCTCTTTGTGAGCTTTGGTTAGGAGTGGCTGAAATGCATCTTTACTCACAACTGCCAGCCAGCATGGAGAGGTTCTTGAGACTCCAGAGACAACAGGAGCTTCAAATACCTGCTGCTCAACACTGGCTTTTTTTTTTTATAGCTGCCCTTTTAATACAGTTAATTTTTTTTTTTTTACAGGAACTTTCCTTAATAAGCCTTTATCTGACCGAGTTCTACTGTACTCTAAATCACTCAGAAATCCTATGATAATTCATTTTCACACAATATTAGTTGTTTTCATGCCTTTTGCACAACATTGCACCATTTCATGCTTTTCATCTTCAGAAAGATCTTTCTTCCTTCCCATATTGCATGAGAACTGTGACTTGCTTAATAATGTGGAACAACCTATTTAAGTAGGGTTTCCATTTACCAAAGTAGATCTGGCAAATTATTTTGTCTGAGATTGATACCAGTAATCAAAAAAGACATGAAATAAACAAACAAACACTTTCTTAAAAAAACTAAAATCTGAATGTTTATTGTACTGAAATTCTACGGATATGTCACTTGCATAATAATTTGGAACACAGTGTATATCATCACATGGTCATTACATTCTTATACAGAAAAATGTGTATCTATATGAGTAAATCTGCTCACGTTTGAGTGAGGCGCTCCACGGTCCTCTTGCCCACTTTCCGGGCACCTGGATGAGACTTACAGCCATGCCACAGGTAGAGTTGTCCCTTCTGTACCCCCAGCAGCAGCAAACTAGCACGAGAGCGCAGGCTGGCACAACAGCACTCTACTTCAACCAGCAAGCCCTCCATTTCTGCCTCTCCACGCACACAGAACAACTGCCAGTCTCCTGACAGGAAAACACAGAAATAACACATACACATGGAATTACTACAAGTTATAAAAGAGGTCTGGTGAGTTTTGCTCATTGTTATCTGTGTTTATTACCAGTGTTGTTAAAGCTATCCTCTCTGGAGCCTCGGTGGATGATTAGCCCTCCTTGGAAGAGTTGGAGGAAGCAGGGCGGCTCTTTGCCCTGTGTGACAAGCACTTGCGCCCCCCTGTGGTTGCCCAGCTCTACCGTCATGAGGGCAGATGTGCCACGCCCACTGACACTGGAGTGACGTCCCTGCCAGAAGAAGCATGCTGTGCGTTCCCTGCCTGGGCCAGCTGTACTCACTTCACCAGGCTTCTGTCTCTTACCCACTGCAAACACATATGATAAAATATTCAGCACCTCTTCCGACTTCTTTTGAATTATGCCACTTTCAGTTGATACAGCTGCATGAGTCCAAACTGAATGTGATTATCACATTCCCCCTGCTGGCCTGTATTCATATTGTATGTGTACAATAAACATTATAAATGAGTAATAAGGAGTCAAAATGATGATGCACATAGGAAAACGTATTGCAAAAGACAAAGCTTATTTCATTTATATATATATATATATATATATATATATATTTGCTGTTTGTTTTTTTTTTGTTTGTTTTTTTAAAGAGATTATTTTAAAACTGCAAAATAACAGCATTTATTTAAAATAGTTTTTTTTTTTTTTTACATTATTAATGTCTTTGTCACTCGTCACTTTTGATCAATTTAATGCATCCTTGATGAATAAAAGTATAAATTTATTCCATAAAAAACAACCTTAGTGGCCCTAAACATTTGAATGGCAGTGTATATGTATCATCATTTTTACTTCATAGAGTGCCACCACAAGCTGTTTATTAATATATAAAAAATAAAAAATAAAAAAAAACCCAACCAAACAAACAAACATATTATCAGTGATTTAAAAAATTGTGATCATGAACTCAATAATGAGTTTGGAAGATGGCTTTTAATCATTCTTCTCTTTTGCTCCTAAATATATTCGAATTTGAATCTTTCTGTAAATGTTTTAAGATGCTTGTTCTTCATTTTGTCTTTTAAATACTTGTATGTTGAAAAAAAATAATAAAATAAAACCCTTCATGGTTACGTTATATAAGAAGGCAGTCCTTTGTTACTGTATGGGACTGACAATCTGTGAATACCGGATACTGTCATCTGAGGTCAATATTTCTCAACCTGTTTGACACCATGGCCCCCATTGTCAATACAACAATATAAGAAGGCCCCATGATTTTTCCATTTTTTTGTTATTTAATGAATAAGTATTAAGGATAAAATATTTTAGAACTTGGAATAATGATGGTATAACATTTTATTCATTTATATTACTTTTTCAGATCTAGAAATCACACCTCATATATCCAGTGGGAATTCTGGTTCTTCAAAAAATTAAATAATTAATGAATTATAAAAATGCCTGATTTAATGTTTATTTTGTCTTATTTTAAATAAATTTGAGTAATCTTCTTGAGGCCCCTATGGATCCTTGCGGAGGCCCCCTGGTTGACAAGCACTGTGTTAGGTAACTGTATCGCCTGAAATGATGCATACCAAGTACAAAAGTAATATTATAAATAAATTAAGTTCCATGCCTCACTCACCAACATTAGTGACTGAGTATTTCCAGCGGATGACATAGGTGTCGCCCTCGTGCAGCTGACCCACACTCTCTGGCGGGATCTCAAAGTCATCGAACTCACGAATGTGCCATGCGTCCACAGCAACAGTGGCCAGCTCAGCCTGCCGCCCATCCTCAGAACGGACCAATCCATGACCTCTCTGCACGTCCACACCCTCCAGCACCATCTTCACAGGGCCTGCTGCTCCCGCCAGCATCTCTTTGACGTCACATGGCTTCAGCTCAGAGTCGCAGGTGGGAAGGTGCTGATAGACTGGACTCTAGAGGAGAAAGACAAAATGCAGGTTGTTAGTATATTTTTACAGGAGTGAAGGTTGGAATCCATTCTAAGTGTCTTGCTGTCTGTTACCTTCACCTCCTCTACCACCGGTTCATCTTTGGAGGGTTTCCTCTCTGCCCAATCTAGAAACTTCTCTCGGAACAGAGCGGTTTCATTGTGTTCTGACAGCCGGCCAAACAGGGCCCAGCTTGGTCTGCCCTCACCTTGTCTACTCACAAACACAGACACAAAAGGAGAAAAGGAGTAGGATCCTCATGAGATTTCGATTCCAGTAACACTTTTTTGAATGTCTACATTCTTTAGTCTGAATTGAACGCATTGAGAGAGATTGACTGAACAGGATAAAACAATACAAAGATAAAACAGACAACACACCTTTCTGCTGCATTGTCCTCTCTGGTTACACAGAAAAAATGCAAAAACAAAGCAACCAGTGTAGTCCAATTTGTGAAAAATTACTCTTTGACTGACTTTTTGACTAATTCATTCGAAAAGATCGACTCAGTGTTACAAGACTAATTCACTGAAATGTTTGGAACAGATCTTAAATCACTAACTGAACTAAGTCATTTACTTTTGTCTTCTCCAACTTGAAATGAGAACTGTTAATTACTAACTTTGTTTATATTCAGTGTGTATTTAAAGATACAAATTACATTTTGTTGTAATAAATGTCATTATAAAAATATTAATTTTTGTTATTATTTCACATTTTTGTTTAGAGTTTAGTTAGGACCAATAATTGACAAAACAAGATACTTTTATTCACCTCTACTATGCTCTAATCAAATTATACCACATGGGGGCAGTATTGTGGTTGCATATATCAGTCTGTTTGTGAGGTGGTTTCATGTGTCCTGGTTTCAATCTTTTTTTGAGAGCTTAATAAACCACTCTCTCAAGGCTCAAAGCATCACCTACAAAATCATAATGTGGTAAGACAGGTCCTACAAGATGATTTTTTTATCACACACAGAGATGTCTCTCACTTAAGAGTGTCTATATTGGCTGAGGAGGGGTCGAGGGGGTTGACTCTGCAAGTGCTGTAGTCGTATGCGCCACTCCAGATTTGTTTGCCCAGCTGCACTGCCACCTTCCTGTCACTCAAAGGAACATCCTTTCCTGTCCAGACGTACACCTCGCTACCGAAGTCAAACACCAGCGCCTGCCACATATACACACTTTGAGTTATGTTCAGTACAATGGGTTCAAGCACAGTTTACCAACACGCACACAAAACATCCACAATGGGACAGAACTGAATGGGCTATAAATGTGACACCTCCTTAGAGTTGAGCAGAGAGACACTAGGGATGGACGCCCAGGCCTCCTCATAAGGAACGAGCTTATCCTCCACCAGCCTGTAGACACAGTTTGACTCCACTACAGCACTCTCATACAATTCATCTTCCTCCGGCTCCCCTGCACCTGTAAAACACACACACAGAGAAATACATGCAAGACTGGAGAATAAACTGAACTTGATTATGTAACATGAGTAAATTCTGGCCTAGAGTTAATGGTCTATATATACAAAATTACAAATGAATGTGTGTGTTTATGGTGAGTGAAACACTGTCATTTCAACATCTGTGCTTCATGTGCAGGACCTGGCAGGTTATGTGTTTTTGTAGGTGCCTGTACCTCTGTACTCAGTCTTTCCTCCCAGCAAACTCCAGAACTCTTTGGCTGAACGGTTCTCTGTGTTGATTCCCTCCTCCAGCACGGTGACCTGCGGAGCTTTGCAGCCCAGATCTCTCTTTGTCTGGATGTACTGAGCCATCTCTGAGCTCTGATATACACACACAAAAACACAGAATGGGTCACAACTTTTAAGAAAATCTTGTCTGTTTTAAAATCTCTTTCGGTAATTTAAATAAATTCAAATACATAATAGATGAAAAACTTAAAAAGACAAAAATTTGAATAAATAATTTTGAGCTAAAGTACTCAAATTACTTAATTTAAAATGAAAACTGAAAATATAAAAATAATAGCCAATTCAAAAAATTAATAAATACTATAATAGTATATAAACAATGCTAAATTAACACTGTTGTACACTGTTATATATATAGAATAAGCTTGGATTTTTATTTATTTTGTGGTAGTACCTTAGCTTTTTCGATGACATTGGCAAATTCTCCACTCCAGAAAAAGCAGTGTTTGGGAGTGATGAGCAGATAGCAATCTCCACTGTTCAGAGAGCGGGCTGTGGGTTCAACCAGACGAACCTGAACATGCCTGCGGCCTGCGTGAATTAACGGACAAATGTTAAAAGCAGAACATGCACATTTAAGACATAAAAACTTGCACTGACATTTTTCATGATCCTTGACTGCTTCACCTTTAATGTGGATAAGCATGAGCTTGTGGAAAGGCACAGCACTGTTGTTGGTCACCACCTCTGTAGACTTCACGCTCCGCAGACTGACTTTCTTGAAGTTCTCTTTGCTGGCCAGACCTGCCAGAGCTGCATCGGCCAAATTTGAGTGCTTGGCCACTGAAGACAGAAGAGACATTTAAAACCAATTAACAGTGTTCATATTTGCTACATCACCATTTTAATTGCTACTTCAATGTAAAGGGAGAAGAAAGGAATGTTCAGTAAATTAAGCACTTAATTACTGCACATTACCTCATTACGTCACAAGAAATTATTTCTAATAATGATAAACAGCAGCACTCTTCCACTCAAGAGCAGTACAATTTTCTTTTTTTTTATTAATATCTTTTAAATTTAAATGGTTCACGTTCAGCTCTATTTCACCACATTTATTGCCTGATTAACCTGTTAGACCCCATACTTGTCAGTTTGTTGTCATTAATTATTGTCTTAAAGAAACAACCTGTAAAGGGCTTAAATGTATTGTGAAGTTATTAGAAATGTATTTGTATGAAATTGGGGGGCGGGGGATGAAATTGGCCTTGTTGCAGTCTAGAAATGCAATGCAGCTAAAGCCACAGGCCTGATCATGTTTTATTTAAAAGATGAAGATATCTCTAAAACTCTTATGCAATATTTTTTAAGACCATGTCATGCAGCTTTAAGACAAGACTAAAATGCTGATGTTTATTCACATCTTCTAAGCATCCATTGAGTCTATTGTCTCTATTGTTTTGTGGTGCAAACGGCCCTATTCAGTTTCAGGCTTCCCTGCACACATTCTCACCTCTCTGGCCGGGGTATGCTTCTAATTATTTCTTGGCTGTCATAGAGCATGTGTTAAAGTGGACATAAGGACTTTATAGCAGAGGTACTGCTCTAACAAAATCCAAATTGTCAGCACTTTTTACAGTACCATTCATTTTTAATTGGCCTTTGAACTTGGCATCTAAGACAGTGCACTCTATGCTGTATTGCGCTTTCAGCCTATTTTGCGGTGCTTTTTCTCGGATGACACAGAGGATGCATTAAAGCAGACATAAAGACTTAACACTAGAGGTATGGCACTAAAGAAATTAAAATTTTAAGCATTTTTACTTTACAGTACTCTCTTTTTTTATGAACCCCTAAACTTGGCATCTAAGACAATGCACATTTAGCTGGCTATTGCGCCAGCAGCCGAAATTGCGGCGCTGTTTCTCGGCCGCCTCAGAGGATGCGTTAAAGCAGACATAAAGACATTATAGTACTGTTCTAATGATAATGAAATTATCAGCACTTTTTACTGTACTTTTTTATATTTATTTTTTTTTTTTTTTTTAATTGGCCTTTGAACTATCTATGACAATGCACACTGCAGCCATGTTGCATGTTCCATGTTTTTTTTTTTGGCAGTCCTAGAGGATGCGTTAAATTAGGCATAAGGACATTATAGTAGATGTACTGTTCTAATGAAATCCAAATTTTCAGCACTTTTTACTGTACTAATTTTTTATTGGTTCAAAGAATTCAAAGAATTTTGCATGTGGGATAAATGCACAATGAGCAGTATTGTCCCATCAGAAAGAACAAGGGCCAATTAAAAAAACAAAAAAACAACTGGCACAGTAAAAAGTGCTGTGAAATGGGCTTAAAGTTCAATATGGCTTAGTGTGCATTGTCCTACATGTCAAGTTCAATGCTTTATAAAAAAGAATGTTACAGTAAAAAAAGTGCAAAATATTTGGTTTTCGTTAGAGGAATACCTCATGTCCACTTTAACATCCTCTGAGACGGCTGAAAAACAGTGCAGCGAAATGGGCTAATGGTGCAATATGGCTCATTGTGCATTGTTTTAGATGACAAGTTCAATGGTTCTTAGAAAATTAATGGTACAGTAAAAAAAGAACTGAACATTTGGATTTCATTAGAGCTGTAATGTACTTATGCCTGTTTTAACGCATCCTCTAGGACTGCCAAAAAACAAAAACAGTGCTGCAAATTGGCCTGATTGTGCAATAGGTGGCTCAGTATGTATTGTCCCATTTAACGACCAGTTAAAATGTGCTAAAAATTCGTATTTGACAAGATCAATACATCATTTATTAAATCACTCTGATGGATTTAATGCATTCCTACAGGTGGCGGAGAAATGCTGAATTCAGTCATTCAATTCTAACAGCACTTATTGCGAGCAGCGCCATAGACAGAGGGCCGATGCGGAAATAGCGTTTTTATTACTTAACAAGTGAGTATGGTATTTTATTGAACAGATATATTCTAAAATAAGTTCATTGTAAAGCATTATCTATTGTGAAGGGTCATTTCATTATGGTTGTTGAAGTGCTGTGCTGGAATTTATTTTCAAGGAAATACCATGTCTATTAATGGTTATAGCTACAGTAATGTCAGCTTGAGATCCTATCCATCTAAATTGGTTATATCTCTTAAGCCTATTAGTGAATGTTTATGAGCAGTAGGATAACCATATTCAAGCAGAGCCGAAGCACAACCAAAATAATATACTGAGTGATAAACTCCCGTCAAGCCAGTCATAACGAAAATAGTCTGCACGCTTATTATAATAACTACAGTAATCTGCAGGCAATGCAAAAAGATGGCTATGGGGTGTTTTTCATTCAGCAATTCTTTAGCAATACAATCAAATAACATCAAAGCATGTCATTTTCTTCTTAAGAAAAAATTAAGATGTTGCATTTAGCAACATTTTTGCAAACTTCTTAGAATTTGTCTTAAAAACTTTGTTAACTTCTCTCTTAAGAAGATTTCCATGAATTCGGCCCTCAGGAATATTTTTCTGCATGGATGCGGTAGAGGCTCGTAATTCATATTAAAGGTAACTATATAAAATCATATAAAAGGTCTGTGTACACTTTTGCATACTCATCATGTAGGAAACAAATATAACGGCAGCTCTGCCAGTGCTTCTGATGTACACAGACTAACCACATCCTCTCAGGGAGCCAGGGTTACGTTGAGTAACCAGAGACATTTTTCATTTTCATAACTCCTGACACAAATTAAGAAATTAATGTCACCATGACATTTTTCGAGCAAAAATTAAAGTTTGAGTCTTAATCTAAACAATGGCTAAACAACATGGTTAACAGGTTAAGCTGGAACACAGATCTTTGTGACGAAATAGCACATGTAAAAGTTGTGCAAACATTCCGTAAATTCAGCACAAAATGTAACTAACAAACGTACTCCGCTCCAATTGTATCCTTTTGGTCTCCACAGAGGCCACGTTCAGTCTCTGTTCAGTATAAGCCTGTCTGAGGTCGTCTCGTGCCGCCAGGGCCCGGAGAGGGTTTCTCGAGCTCTTGGTTCTCCTGCAGGGCCGCACTGAACGCTTATGTTCCTCAACTGCTGATGTTAGTCTGCAATTAATTAAGAATACAATCATGAGAGCAAGAATGAAGACATCATAGCAGTACTAGTCAACCATTTTGGACCACTGTTTAGGTCCCAAAAAGTTTGCGACCCCACACAGTCACCCACATCTTTGAGATATAGATCCTGCCTACATAAGTAAGATAAGACTTTAGGATCTTACAGACATAACTTAACTGGTAAACTACATTTTAAATGTGTGTATTTAACACAGCCATTATTAGTAGAATGGGGCACTAGCGGACAGATTGTTTTTGAGCATGAGAAACAGTAGGCGCGTGAGCCGGCCAATAATTGTCAGCATTCTGATACAGAACACGGATGCCTGCACTTACATTGCTTTCTATAATGGGATAAAAAAAACTCTCGGATTTCATAACAAATATCTTAATTTGTGTTCCGAAGATGAATGAAGGTCTTATGGATGTGGAACGACATGAGGGTGAGTAATTAATGACAGAATTTGGTTGAACTAACCCTCGTGTGTGATACACACAAAACTGTCACTTTGGCATCCAGGCCACGTTGCAGCCTATATTTCACTTAATATTTAAAACACAAGAGAAGCTGCATATTTTATATACAGATCTATCTGATGGCCATTAAAGTGATTGTAAATGCGTTTTTTATTTTTTATATACAGTACAATAAATAAGATACAGTTGATAGAAATCCCCAGAAATTCTGCCATACAGGACATCACCTCATAATTTATTATTGTGTAATATAATATAATGTGTAATGTAGTAGTTTATTACTGGTTTATTGAAAATATTACTACAAGAGACAAATATGGAATTGCAGCATCTCAAAGAGTTTTTTTCTTCTGTGGAACAAAGCTATTTTGAAAAATGTCTGTGTTTTTTGTCCATACAATGGAAGTCAATGGTAACCAAAATAGTTTGGTTACTGGCATTGTGTTCCGCAGAAGAAAACAAAAATTTTAATGGTTTTTGGTTAACTATCCCTTTAAAACCCCATTAGAGCAGTATCTCACTTTGGCGTGTCTGACAGGATGATGTTGAAGTCTTCTTCCTCGGCCAGCAGTACAATGGAGCTCAGAGTGGTGGGTGACAAGCAACTGTAGAAGCGCCCAAATGTCTCTTCATCATCCAAGGTCATCACCTCCTTCTCTTTCTCCTCCATTACCTCAATGGTGGAGTTCTTCATGCCCACAATGCCTGCACGTGAAATAAAGAGAGAAACAGATCACTGCATACAACTATATTATGCAGTAACCCGCAAGTTATTAATAGAGTAGTTTAATAAATAACCTTTATTGTGAAGTCTATCTAAGAAGGACTCCAGTTTGTCCAGTCTTTTATCTCCCTCAGCATCAGGACGTGTGGAGATTTCTGTTCGAAAGACGTTTCCAGACATGAAAGAAGAACACTAGAAACAATGGCCCTGACAATACATTAAATGTGGCAAGTGAGTATTCAAACGGGGTCACAGAAGATGTCAGACACTGATACCTTCTAATGGTTTGACTGGTGTACTTTTGCTGGCCTTCTTGCTGAGGATGATGGGAACATCCTCTCTGTTGGGTGATACTAAGCCTGATGGGAAACAGATGTGTCAACATGAAAACATTCTTAACACTACTTGAACCTCAGAATGCACTCTAAAACCTGCTTTCCTATGTACAGGGATCATGATATGCAAACTTTTTCGCTTGGTTTGTGCATTAATCTTGAAAAAGTAAAGGTCTTGCACAAAGCTTAGTCTTTGGCTATAAACCAGGCAAATTATTTTATCCCCACCTCTCTTAGCCATTCGTCCAGCAACAGAGTACTGGGTGGAGTCATTAAAAGCTCCTTTTCCTTTAGCTTTCCATTGTTCCTCCCTCTCCTGCAAGATCTTCATCCTCTCAGCCAAAGACATCTTTGGTTCTACGTCTGCAGAAGATTTCTGACGAGAGAAAGTGAAAAACAACATGAATCCGTTAAGCTGTTCCACTCTGAAATCCCACTTGTGCTACAGAGATTGAGAAGTCAAACATGCTCAGATTGTGATTTATAAGTTTGTCTTACAAGAGAAAACCTCCTCCTTACTGAGATCATCTGACAAAAACACTGGAGACACATTGGAATATAAAAATGTCTAGATACTATCTGGATACACACTGCATGTTAATGCCAGGTGTAATGGGAGTCGTTAACACCATACAGATGCTACACATCCTCCAGCTGAGGATGTGTTGTTTCCAAAAACGAATATTGCTGAAACCCTATTGTAATTGTTAAAATTTCCAAGGATCAGCATTCTCCCCTAAAAGTGACCGGGCAGACCAAACCGCAAGTTGTAGAGACTTGAAACTTTGAGGGCTGGTAGTACTCACACCGTCTACAATGTCACCAAGGCTTGCCCTGATCGGCCTGACGGGGGCGCTACAGCGGTCAAAATTACGAAATGGCTCATAACTCCTACACTCATCAGCTCAAGTGTCTTATATTGTTGGAATCCTTGGCTCAAGATGGACAAAATGCATGCCTCGGATTAGGTCGTTGTTCAGAATTTTTTTTGAAAAACCTACTTTTGCGAAGTAGGTTTTTGGCCCGATCGTAACCAAACTAGTGAAGCAAGATTGTTTGGAGTCTGATTGTCATAAATTATCAAAAAAGTTGACATTTCGATTTATGGTCCCTAAGGGACCATAAACTCAAAAGTTCTAGCATACATTTTTTATACTTTTGAAGTAACTACTTACAACCCACAGCTTTACAATTAATAGAGAGACGTATGACTAATTCACACACGCAATCGCTCTCATTAACACATTCAAACAAATGTACTGGTACTGTGCTAGTTTATCTTGTACAAAATATTTGTGCATTAATTGTAATTGAGGTAAAATGTTCAATTAATCAAGATTTTGATTTTAGGTCATATCGTCCAGACCTAGTTACAGGCTTGCTAAATAAAACATAATATCTTTTTACGCATGTGCTTAAAGGCCTCACAGCGATTGAACCCGATAATCGCTGCTCACAGCTATATTTTACTATCATTATTATTTCACTAAAAACACGTTTAACATTTCAATAAAAATAACATTATTTAAGGCCTTCACTGCACACAAGCATGTCTGGTATGTGCAGCGTGTTTTCATTTTCGTTTTGGTAATGTACAGAGACCTGTGACACACAGCTCATTATCTTTGTCTCTGTACATCTTAGTCTCTGTCTTCCACCGGAACTGCATATTTGTGTGGTCTGTGCCTGACTCAAATGCGTCACTTCTTTCTCTACTCGGGTATAAAAGCTGCTGTCTGTTAATTAAGATTTGACTGAGGGTGAATTAACACATTGTTGACTGTGATAATAATTTTGAGTTTTATGGACGTCTTTGATATGTACATTAATCACTATCACTACGGTTACAGGTGATATTCTTGGAAAGCACGATAACAAAATAAGGGCTTGTGATTTTAGTTGTTTGTTCAAATAGAAGATAGTCAAATAGTCAGAGAAACTTGTTTGAAAAAACGCAGTCAGAAAAACTTGTTTGAAAAAACGCAGTCAGAAAAAAATGTTTGCCATTGATTGGTGTTGCACGCACCTCTGCAGCCTACGCAAATTGGTCGGAACACCTTGAAATATTATTGTAAATTGTGTTTTTATTAACTGGCTGTACAACAAACTTTGTGTTTTCTGCTGGAATCAGATCTCTACTGATGCGTTTTAATGATTATATGCTGATGAAGAGTGAGAAACCTGGCAAGCCACCCTATTTTTGTCAAAGGGCCACATGTGGCTCGCGAACCAATAGGTTCTCAACCACTGCTATAGAGGCTGACACTAAAATTAATTACAATGAATATACAATTTTAAAATCTATTCTTGAGTTCTGGCAGTAATAATAATTACTGTGTTGGTTAAATGGCCTGTGGTCCATTGGCAAATAGAGAGACATTCATTTGCTTTTGCGGTCCCAGTCAGTTCATTGTAAATTTCATGGTGTTGACATGCTATAACACATATCTTTCCAAGGAATTTGCAGAGCCTAAAATGGCTAGATCCATTAAACAGAAAAATAGCCCAAATGGATTATTTGAATTAGCTGACATGACCTGGAGGGAATTTTAATTAGAGGGACCAGAGTCTGCATGTGGATAAATTCCATGAGACCACAGACCAATAAAAAACTTAAGCCCAGGACACACCAAGCTGATGTCAAAGAACTAGCGACGATGAAAGCTGACTGTGTTGTTGCCTCTTGTCAGCTGCGTCTAGGCCAAAAAGCTGCATTTAAACACACCAAAAGGACTAAAGGTGTCTGTCAACTAGCATGTGAGTTCTGCGACTGTGTGTCTATATCAGCAGCTATCAATAGTCTATTTTCGTCATTCAAAAAGGGAAACCGAAACTAGGACTGCAGATATACAAACCGTAAACAAAGCAGTGCTTGTTTACCATTTTGAATATCACCCTGATCACTTTCTTCATTCCAGTCGGCTCATGTTATTATGAATATATTTGTGCATTCTCAAATGCTCAGGTAAGATGACTTAAAATTATAACAGCTTCCTGGCTGTACCATCTTGACTTCTTTTCTCACTTTCATCACTTTCGCTTTTATTCTTGTGCACTGACTCACTCACTAAGCTGAAAAGCCTATCAGAGTTCTTTCTCTCAACCAAAGGCCCGACGCCGATTCAACATGCTGAATCAGCCCAAAAAAACCCCAGAAGTGGAACAGTGGTTCCAGTGGAACACACTGAAAAAAACTAAGCTAACCGATGTTAAAAAACAGCCTTTAAAATAAACTGCATAAAATGACAATTAAACCAAAATCAGATCATCCAGAAAAAAAAAAGAAAAAAAAAAAAGTGTCAGAATGAAATCATCTGTCGTCACCCATCAGCCACTCTCACATTATGAATCAGACACTTCATAAATGGGCCCCATATGGGGAGTAGTAACCACAGGTAATCTGTTATTGGAGTCCATCACTCGGACTGTGACTGAGAATGGGCCCTCAGGACTGAACAGGATGGAGACTGAGTTATTAATCTGAAGGCTTGAATCCCACACTGCATATTGCCTCCCCACATCTTGAACATGTGGTCATCACAGGTGTTGCTTTCTATGCCTGAGTGGAATAAAGGCCCTTGTAAATTCCAGAATTTAATGTTCAGGACCCTGTGGATAAATAATATCTGACATGTTCCTGGTCCCTTTAATAGGAATTTGAACATACACATGTGTACACACTTGTGTGTATACAAATGTGCCAAAAGCAGTAAAGCTTTTAAGAAAATCCTTTCAGGGGAATGCTGTGGGACAGAAGGAGTTGGAATATTTCCCCCAAAGACTCAATGGAAGACAACATTTTCCCAAGGAACTCCAAGGAAGCAAAGCTTGATTTATATCTAAAGAGAGATACTGACAATCTGAGAGAGCTCTTTAGTCTTGAACAATAGTTCTTTTAACAAAAGCTCAGCACGTAAGCATAAATTATTCTGATTAAAACAAACAAACAAACAAACACATGTTTGATGTTTCAAGCATAATAAAAATCACAGACATAAAGACACAACAAAGTACCCATAATGTATCAAAAAAAAGGACCACAAACACAAGCTTAAGAACTCACCTGGGAATGGAGCACTACAAACTATGCTGAGGCAGATAGGGAAAGCTGAGGAGATAGAGCAGGTGCCTGAGGTGAAGGAGGAACGACACAGAGGGAATAAGACAGATCAAAAGGTAATTCTGAATACAGAAGCTGGGTGAATCTCACAAAAGAAACATCTGGGCCGTAACTGAAATAGAAAATAATATTTTGTAATAATAATATAATATAATATATATTTTTCAAGTAATAAAATTTTTTCCCTCCATATTGCAATAGCCTATAAAAGGGCTAATTTATTTTTTAATACACAATATCCTTAAACAAGTAAACAAGCATATTGATGGCTTGCAGTAAACGATTTCTAAAAGACGCTGTTGATATTTGAAATTGACACCCAAACAAACACATCCCTTCATTGCTCCACCCCTAAAACAACAAACATGCTTTGCAACACAGGCTAAGGTTAACAGCTAGCACATTTTCAACAGCATTTTTCAGAAATCACTTACTGCACCTTTAAAACTAAGAGATAGAACAAAGAAAAAACCTGTAATTTAAATTTTGAATTCTTCTGAATCTGGGGTGAGCTATGACCCATGCATTTCTTGACAGTTTTTGTGAGATTCACCTGTTAGGAAGGTAAATCAGGACAGAGGAAAATCAGAAAAGACAACTGTAAAGGCTTTTCAGCTTTTCAGATCCAAACACATCTCAAACTCAACATGCAAATAAAAACTCCCTAAAGCCAAGATCACACCAAGCAAACTGTTCCAGAGGTCCAGAAGAACGATTAGATGTTGTGACTGGATGGCAGACTCATGACTGAAGAGGTGCAAAGCTAGGAATCCCTCTAGGGGGATTGAACAGAGAAAGAGAGATTTAAAGAGTGTGAAAGAGAGTGAGACTAGGTTGAGGTCATTGTTACAGTTCCCAAGCAGGTTTCCCATAAAACTGAATTGCCATAAAAAAGGTTTTCCTTCGGCTCTGTTTTAGCTGAGCTCACACTTTTCAAACAGCCTCCAGTGAGAACTCACAAAGTGTGAGTCAGAACAAATAAAAAAATAAAAGATGAAAAAACAAAGAGAGAAACTGACTTATACTTGGGATGATGAGGAACAGTCTAAAATTTCTGGAGTTCAGGAACAGTTTCTCAGTAATTAGATTTATCTGAAAATGAGCAACATGATAATCCTTAGGAGGTGATCCTCATCAAGGCATCATCTGCTGAAACATCCAACAAAGTGAGTAAATGTTTTTGTTATATTGACTATGTCTAACAACGCTCAGTGGGAGACTGAAGCTTTGGACACTGAGCTCATTTCATGTAAAAGGAATTATTGGCAAAATCTGTTATGCAGCACAAGTGAAGCTGAACCAAATGACGATGTCTGTTTGGTACAGGCCTGCTATAAGCCAGAGACATCATGGTCAGTGGCTTAGTGTGGCCTGGCTAACCGGAAGCAGCTGTAAGTGGGTGCATTTGTCGGCAATGTGCGAAAGAATTGCATTCTTTTCATTTCTTTCTTTTCGGAGCCAAAAAGAGTGGCAACATCTGCTCATTTTTATGAGCAGATTTTCTTCTCACAATCACACAGACGGTCCTTCTGCATTCAGGCCTGTTCCTGGTCACATTACATGATTCTGAGTCTATTTTATAACTGTATGTCTCATAGCGACTTCTCAATCTGTTTGTTATTGGATCTCTGATCTATATTCTGTGGCCAAACCACATTAGGGAAATAATTTTTACAGGCTTTTATTTTAGCTATGACTGTCACATAACAGTGATACAGCCACAAAATGCCCAATATAAACCTCATAAGGGATAATGTACAGTCATCATCTCTAAATAAAACCTGACAGAGTGATCAGGACTTGGAGGGGACTCTACTCTACTCTACTCTTGAAAGGGGTTTACTTATACAGTATTCACAGACTGACTGCTTATTACCAAACTAACCTGCCAAATAAGTAAATAAATAGATATCAAATATTAATGAGTTGAAATAATTTGATTATAGGAGAAGAAAGAGAGAACTGAATGCAACAACAACAACAAAAACTAGCAAAAAGCAGGGTCAACAATCAAATACACAGATTTGAAACAAACATATTTGACAGACAAAAATAGCTATTTTAAAAAGTCGAGCAATAGAAATAAATCAGGTTAGTCTCAACCTTCCTGAAGAAGATCTGATCAGATATTCAGCCAGACAGCAAGTTCCACAGGGACACTGTGAGACCCAGACCAAAGGATTATCCACTGTGGATAAAAAAAAGATTATCCACTGAAATTTGGCATGAAGTATGTCTTTCCACCACTTTAATTAATGGGAACAGGGAGAGATTGGAAAGATTGAATTAAAGAAGTTCTTTTCAAGATGGGACTGGATTTGGTGTTAAGTCATTCTTATCTAGGACATGTTAAGTCTGGGTTCAAACTACACTGGTTTTTAAATCCTGACTGATTTTGAAATCTGGTTGCATCATGCACATAAGGAGAATCTTTACAGATTGTCTACCCTCAAATCTCAAACATGCACACACTACAAGATATTATTAAGCTGAGGTGCTCCTTCTGGAATTATAATCTTAATAATATCTTGTATGGCTATTTATGTCTGCATGATTTCATGCAGAAGTGGGTGTAAACAAAATTAATATTTTCTGCTCTTCAGTGAGAACTAGCTTGGCTAGCTTGTTAACTTGTCATCAGTCTCTCGCGCGCTCCTTTTCAACGCGCTCATCAAACAGCTGTGGTAACTCGGATCAGTCTACAAACACGGTGAGTCATGTCATCCTCTCCTAGCATTGTTACCTGTTCCATTTGCCACATGTTCAGTATAGCTCTCTCTGTCAGCGACGAGGGATTTACATGTCATAAATGTAGGGAAATAGTCAGGCTGACAGAGAGAATCTCAGAATTAGAGACACGCATCCAAACTTTAATCGAGGATAGTAAGAACGCAAGGGCTTCAGATACTGTTTTGGATGCGATTAGCTTAGTGAACTCTGTACATTGTTCGGTTCCGGCTGTAGAGCCCGTGCAGCAGGGCACTTGGGTAACAGTGAGGCGGCCTAGCCGCGGAAAACACCACTTTTCCGTTCCAATAATAACATCAAACAGGTTCTCCCCACTCAGTGACGCACCCACTGAGAATCCTGTTGAAAGTGCCCTAGTTATTGGCGATTCTATTACACGGAACGTGAAAATAGAGACACCAGCCACCATAGTCACATGTTTGCCGGGAGCCAGAGCACCTGACATCAAAGCAAATTTAAAAGTGCTGGCTAATGCTAATCGTAAATACTCTAAAATTATTATTCACGTCGGCACTAATGATGTTCGACTTCGCCAGTCGGAGATCACTAAAATTAACATTAAAGAGGTGTGTGAACTCGCAAATACAATGTCAGGAGAAGTAATTTGCTCTGGTCCCCTTCCTGTTCGTCGGAGTGATGAGATAGTTAGCAGATTATCATCACTCAATGGCTGGCTGTCTAAGTGGTGTCCGCAAAATAATATAGGTTTTATAGACAATTGGAAAAGTTTTTGGGGCAGACCTGACCTGTTGAAAAGAGATGGTATTCATCCCTCTCGGGATGGTGCTGCTCTTCTCTCTAGTAATATGGCACTTAGTCTTAGAGCTGAAACATGACAAACTGTGGCCCAGGTCAGGAAGCAGACATACTGGCTAAACCGACCGTCTGCTAGCTGCCTCACGTTACAGAAGTCAGATAATTCCCAACACATAGAAACTCTTACATCTAGATATTATCACATAGAGACTGTGTCTGTACCCCGAATCAGTAAAAACAAAAAACTTCCAAACCCATTTAATGGTAAAAATTTAATTGATGTTCAACAAATAAAAAATAGAGATAGTAATGATAAACAAATGATAAAGCTTGGGTTGTTAAATATTAGATCCCTTTCATCAAAATCACTTATTGTAAATGATATAATCACAGACAATAATCTAGATATGCTGTGTTTGACAGAAACTTGGCTAAAACCGGACGATTACATTACTTTAAATGAGTCTAGCCCTCAAGGTTATGATTATCGACACAATCCTCGTCAGAAAGGCAAAGGGGGAGGTGTTGCTGTAATTTATAGTAATATTTATAGTATTAGTCAAAAGTCTCTCAAATATAATTCCTTCGAAGTGATGGTACTTTACGTAACATTATGTAAGTTGACATTTGTGTTGGCTACTGTATACAGGCCACCAGGACACCATACAGACTTTATCAAAGAATTTGCTGATTTTCTATCGGAGTTAGTACTAGCAGCAGATAAAGTACTTGTTGTTGGTGACTTTAATATCCATGTAGATAATGAAAAAGACTCATTGGGATTGGCATTTGCAGATATTCTAAACTCTATTGGTGTTAGACAACACGTGTCAGGACCCACTCATTGTCGTAACCATACCTTAGATCTAATATTGTCATATGGAATTGATATTGATGCCGTTGAAATTCTGCAGCAGAGTGACGACATCTCAGATCATTACCTAGTCTCGTGTATACTACATTTAGTCAAAACAGCTAAACTGCCTCCCTGCCATAAATTTGGTAGAACCATCACTTCTACCACTAAAGAACGCTTTATAAATAATCTTCCTGATCAGTTTCATCGCCTTAGCATGCCAGACAGCTTAGAAGACCTCGATGTTGCAACGGAAACTATTGCCTCTGTCTTTTCAAGCACATTAGACTCAGTTGCTCCTTTGCGTTTAAAAAAGATTAAGGAAATTAATCCAACGCCATGGTACAACGAGCACACTCAGGCCCTAAAGGTAGCAGCCAGAAAAATGGAACGCAGCTGGAAGAAAACAAAACTAGAAGTATTTCGCATTTTGTGGAGGGAGAGAATGGTTGAGTACAGAAAGGCCTTAAAATCTGCTAGATCTGCCTATTTTTCAAAACTTTTAGAAGAAAATAAACAAAACCCTAGGTATTTATTTGATACAGTGGCTAAATTAACAAGAAATAAAACTTCAACTTCTGATGTTTCCAAAGAGCACAGCAGTGATGACTTCATGAACTTCTTTACTTGCAAGATTGATAATATTAGAAAAAAAATTATAACCACGCAACCGTCTACTACAGTATTGCGTCAGACGGTGCATTGTAGTATCCCTGAGGAAAAATTCAATTCATTTACTCCTTTAAGAGAGGAAGAACTGTCTAAACTTGTTAAATTGTCAAAATCGACAACATGTATGTTAGACCCTATACCAACTAAGCTATTGAAAGAGATGCTTCCAGAGGTCATAGATCCTCTTCTTAATATCGTTAATTCATCTTTATCACTAGGATACGTACCAAAAACTTTTAAGTTGGCTATTATTAAACCTCTTATTAAAAAACCACAACTTGATCCTAGAGAATTAGTCAATTACAGGCCAATCTCAAATCTCACTTTTCTGTCAAAAATACTAGAAAAGGCAGTATCATCACAACTATGTTCCTTTTTAGAAAGAAATAGCATCTATGAGGATTTCCAGTCAGGATTTAGACCATACCATAGTACTGAAACTGCTCTCATTAGAGTTACTAATGATTTGCTCTTATCATCAGATCGTGGTTGTATCTCTCTATTAGTGTTACTGGATCTTAGTGCTGCATTTGACACTATTGATCATAATATTCTTTTAAATAGACTCGAAAATTATGTTGGCATTAGTGGAATTGCATTGTCATGGTTCAAATCATACTTATCTGACCGTTATCAGTTTGTAGAAGTAAATGAAGAGAGGTCATATCGATCACAAGTTGAATATGGAGTACCGCAAGGCTCGGTACTAGGACCATTGCTTTTCAATCTGTACATGCTAACCTTAGGAGATATCATCAGGAAGCATGGTGTTAGTTTTCACTGTTACGCTGATGATACTCAGCTCTATATTTCTTCGCGCCCTGACGAAACTTACCAATTCACAAAATTAACGGAATGCATAGCTGATATAAAAAATTGGATGACCAGTAATTTCCTACTACTAAATTCAGAAAAAACAGATATTCTAATTTTTGGACCAAAAACTTCCTCACGTAATAACCTAGAATACTGTCTAACACTTGATGGCTGCTCTGTTAAGTCTTCGTCGTCAGTTAGGAACCTGGGTGTGCTCTTTGATACCAATCTTTCATTTGAAGGCCACGTTTCTAGCATCTGTAAAACCGCATTCTTCCATCTTAAAAATATATCTAAATTATGACATATGCTCTCGATGACAAATGCAGAACAGTTAGTTCATGCGTTCATGACCTCAAGGCTAGATTACTGTAACGCTCTACTAGGTGGTTGTTCTGCTCGCCTGATAAATAAACTACAGCTCGTACAAAATGCAGCAGCTAGAGTTCTTACTAGAACTAGGAAGTATGACCATATTAGCCCGGTTCTGTCAACACTGCATTGGCTTCCTGTTAAACATCGTATAGATTTTATCTTGCTAATTACCTACAAAGCACTAAATGGTTTAGCTCCCCAGTACCTGAGCGAGCTCTTAATGCATTATAGTCCTTCGCGTCTATTACGATCTCAGAATTCAGGCCAGCTAATAATACCTAGAATATCAAAATCAACTGCAGGTGGTAGATCCTTCTCCTATTTGGCACCTAAACTCTGGAACAATCTTCCTAGCATTGTTCGGGAAGCAGACACACTCTGTCAGTTTAAATCTAAACTAAAAACACATCTCTTTAACCTGGCATACACATAACACATTATCAATTTATTTTTTCAAATCCGTTAAAGGATTATTAGGCTGCATAAATTAGGTCAGCCGGAACCGGGAACACTTCCAATAACACCAGATGTACTCGTTACATCAGAAGAAGAATGGCATCTACGCTAATATTAGTCTTTCTGTTTATCCCGAGGTTTACCGTAGTCGGCCGGATCCGGGCCGTATCCGGGTGAGATCGAGGACCTGCACCATGACACAACCACAACACAGCCCTGAAGTATCTGCAGAGATTGAGTCAACTAGATCATCCACTATGAAGGCCTCATCAACATGACAACCAGTGGCACATCTCCTCAACAACCGTCCATACCGGTGTGATGAATACGATCCTCAACTGGATGGAACTGAATTAAACACTTTGAATGTTGCGATCATATCTGACTTATGATAGCAGCCTGAGTCGTAACAAAGCACTGTTCGCCAGAGGAGAACTGGCCCCCCGACTAAGCCTGGTTTCTCCCAAGGTTTTTTCTCCATTTTAACACCTGTTTGCCACCTGATGTCACCTGTTGGAGTTTGGGTTCCTTGCCGCTGTCGCCTTTGGCTTGCTTAGTTGGGGACACTTGACAATTGACATTTGATATTCAACAGTGCTTTGATCTGCCTGCATTGACACTATTCCTTACGAGCTGCTGTGCAGCCAAAATAATGTACCAGTTATCACTGTAAAGCTGCTTTGACACAATCTACATTGTAAAAAGCGCTATATAAATAATGGTGACTTGACTTGACTTGACTTGAAGGTGAGATTTTGCCAATTTAATATCTGTCAACAGTAGTATGCTAATTAACGCTAGCCTTAAGGGATAAAATGGTACGTTCAAAACAGAGGTGATTTTTCCCCAGATCTTCTCTTTATGTTTTCAAAGACGTTGCGTTGTTGCCAGATAGGGAATGTTGTATTGTTGCCATTCCAAAATTTCTCTCATTCACCTCGGTCTCATTGTACACTACTTAATTTCTCTCCTTTGACTATGAGTACTGGCGTAGTCATAGTCAAAATCATCCCAGATTATAATCTTAAATATCAAACATATTTGATATCATTAGAGCAGGAGGTTTAAGATTAGATCTGAAAATGCCTTACATTACCAGATAATCTGTGCCGAACATTGGAACTGACCAAAGTCCTGGACAAGATTTTTTTCTCAGATTGGTAGGAGGGGTAATCGGTAATAAATAAATAAATAAATAAGTAAATATTTTTGTTTTGCACCATTAAACTTAGTTGAAACGTAACTCTACGTATGAACTAAATATTTTACAGAAGCCTTCGACCAGGAGTAATAATTGGAATAAACAGATTGTTTTGATTTGAATCAATAAGCTCATGTTTTATCTACCTGACAGACTTCAATACTACAGACATATATGATGATGTTGACATTTACACTCGTTTACATTTTAAGAGAGAAAACATTATGTGAATAAATTACTTCTCTTGCAGCTCTTTAACACAAATCTAATCAATCTAAACAGCGCACATGTGCATCATTCCGTGTTGTAGGCTACATTCCAAAAAAAAAAAAAAAAAAAATCAATCATAATAATAATAATAAAAAATAAAAAAAATGTCCAGTGGTATAAAGTATTTGAGTAAATGTAATTAGTTCCTGTACTGTGTCTTTTCGGCTACTTTTGTATTTTGAGTATCAAAGATATTAGCAAATTTTACTCTCTATTTGACTACATTTATGAAGAGGTATATGTACTCTTTACTCTATTACATCTGTAATGAATAATGCAATTACACATTACATTTTGCATGGCACCTAACTTTTTCTGCAGCAGTTTTTCTGTTACAAAAGAAGTGATATCTAAGTGAAGGTACTATTACTTGTGGGTTTTGCCCTTACCCAAACTTGTCAACAGGGCTACTTTACATGAATGTAAGTGCATTAGCAGGTAGTTGTGAATCGCAGGTGTTTCATATATGAGATGTGGACATGGCTGCAACCGGTGATAAGGCTGAAACCAGCAAGTCCAGAGAAAGTAGGATATTTTTAGGCTTTAATTATAGTTAACATTATTTTATTTATCCATTATATTGAAGAGAATTTTTTAAAGGATATTGGTTCACTTATGCCCCTTTTTAGCACTTGTACAGAATGGCTATGTGGGTCAGGTAGGGAGTGAATAGCTGAGGTGGGGGAAGCCAGTATGAGACTTCGTGCTGGTCACAACTAAGGGATTTGAGTATCTTTGTTGACAGCTCATTAAACTATTACTCAGAATACTGATGGTTCTTTTCCACAGGTTGTCACCATGAGGGTGAGAAATAAACAAAACTTAGATAAAACAATAAAACGAAATCATAAAAGGAAAGGAAGAAAAGAGTGTTTTACATATTTAGTTTTGCTAGGAGATATGACCAAGCAGGTTTCACTTGTTCAAGTAATTGCTGCTGTGAGCTCAATACATCTCTAGGCTAACAGAGAAACACCAAATGCCTCGAGGTCAAAAGGAATAGAAACAAAGGGAAGTGTTTCTAGTCTTTTCTGGGGCCAACAATGTATTGGACGGTGGCCGTACTTCATGTACTCTGCATTAAGGAGTGAGAACGGGTAGCTAAGAGATAGGAATTGGGATATTAATAAACTATAACTCATTATACCTCATTAAGGAAACAACAGTTTCTAGAACTACCATAATCCTATACAGAGATGGTGATGGTAAAATAACTAACAATAGGGTAACAGCAGAAAGTTCTTCCTTCAGCTCTAGGGAACAAAAGGGGAGGTGAATACACAAATTGATTTAATTAAATTTCTAATCTAATTGAACCCACTTGGCTGAATAGAGATATTCAGGCTTAAACAAAATAAAGTGAATAAAATAAAATAAGCCACATAGAGGAGGAATAAAGTCAAAATAAACATGAAATTATAATTTCCTTATAGATTTAGGAATCTAAAAGGAAAGGTAAATAGACAAAATTGATTTAATTAAATCTTCAAATTTAACTAAATTCAACTTGGCTGCAAGGGATATTCAGGTTAACAAAGTGTTTGAATGAAATAGAAATAAAATAGAGGAATAAGGTTAAAATAAAAAGTGAACTTGGAATTTCCTTATAGCTCTAGGAGACTAAAGGATAGGTAACTAAACAAATTGATTTAATTAAATTCCCAAATTTAATTTAAATTTAACTTGGATAGGAATATTCATGCTTAACAAAGCGAGTGAAGGAAATAAACTAAGATAAAATAGCATGGAACAAAGTCGAAATAATAAAAACGACCACACCCAAACAAATGGTTTAAACCAATGATGGGTGCCTTTAAGGAATGCCTTGTGAAGCTTCGGAACCCGTGCAAATCATTTGTCTTGCATCAGTGATTCGGAGCGTGTATCAAACTGCTAAAGTCACGTGATTTCGGTAAACGAGGCTTCGTGATGCGTCATAGCTGTTTCAAAGTAATGTGAAATTTCAGTGGTTTGTCTCTTAGTCTCATGGACCCACGTCTATACATGATTTATATATGAAATGTGTATGACACATTTGAATGACACATTTGATTAAGGGAAGAGACATGATTTGAATGATTCGGAGCTTCACAAAGTTTCGTATTCCCCATCACCAGTTTAAATCACGTTTCACGCACGTTTCTTGGTGTTAGCAGGGTGCTAACAACTTTTAGTCAGGGTGAAGGGTTTTAACTAGTATATGTGCTGTAAGTCCGCACTGAGAACTCTAGCGTGGTCACGCATAACTCACAAATCACAACAGCACATCACTTCAGACAATGGTGAATTACTAGTTAGCTAGGCTAGATTTTACACCACAAATTCAACGCGACTGTTTCATATGAGCGGTCCAACGCGTTGATATGAATACGATGGCGTAACGAATAATGATAAGACCTTATTAATCGGTGACTGAGGAGCATTGCCCAAAACACCATTACAAACACTGTAGTGAGATTCTTTGTCACACAGGTAAATTTATGCTGCTTAATCTGAGATTACTTTGTCAGGAAAACACTTACGCATTTAAGACGAAAGTGGGGTTTTCTTCACACCCAATCAAGTTAGTTTATTCTGGCACCATTTGTACGCGCTGCTAATCTGCGATTCCGTTTTACGCTCGTTTAACAACTGAAATTATGATTTCTTCGATAATTTCAGGTTAGTTTCTTTGTACAATTCAAACATGCATTATAGCATTGAGGGACTTTCTGCCGATCAAAGGAACGCACATTCAAGCAACAGTTTTGCTGATTTTATCAGAGATCTGTACGTGTATGTAAGATGCTAATAAAGCTTATGGAACAACACATGATTGCTTACTGGGTCCGTCTGCAAACAATTGTTTAAAATGATGCCCGCATTCTCCACCAAACGTAACGAATTAACTCAAAGGGGAAATATTAATAATTATTCATAACTCATTTTGAATATTAATTATGATTAATTATGAATATGTGAATCAGTTAATCAGATTAACTTGATGTAGCTACATTAAAATTAATATTGCAATCAATTAACCTGTTTGTCCGGTGAACAGTGTTAATTGTTTAGTCTAAGAAATGTTAAGTGTTACGTCTAAGAAATGATCATTTCCAGGTTATGGAAAGACAACATTCTTATTGTACAGTACTACTCAGAGCCTGTAGTCAAGATCTAAATCATTAAAGAGGCAATTTATTATTGTTGCCAGTATCTTCTGCGTTGGATGAAGTACTATGAAACAACTTAAGCTGTTAATTTGACTCTTAGTGGGGAACAAAGTTCTTTCTCTCTGTCATAGATGAGCACATGGCTGGGTTGTATGCTGAGGCCTGCAGCAACAAGGGGTCTCTTCAGTCATCCGAGAAGCAAGAAAAAGAGAACCTGTGATCTTGTGATCAGTGATTTTAAAGCGTGAACATGTCACAAGTCTTTGTCCTGTAGCAAGATATTAGCATAAGGCATTGGATTGGATGTTTGAGAGAAGAATCTTCTAGATTCTTATAATACTAATGTGTCACAGAGTTAGTAACATGTTGTCCATAGATACCAAATTTGCTACCCATGTGATTTTAGGTAATTATAACTTTGCAACTCTGAAACATTAATACAAAAATAGTTCAAAAAAGAGAATACATAGAATAAACCCTATAAAAGGAAAATCATGAGGGGGGAAAATTGGATACACGTTTATACATTTCTCATGTGGTTATATATAGAATATATAGGATTAAAAGGGTTTATTTGTCCTTTTCAGAAAGAAT
Source organism: Elopichthys bambusa (assembly GCA_037101425.1). Classification (NCBI taxonomy): domain Eukaryota; kingdom Metazoa; phylum Chordata; class Actinopteri; order Cypriniformes; family Xenocyprididae; genus Elopichthys; species Elopichthys bambusa. Next base: position 18,673,499 of record CM074449.1, read on the forward strand.
GAAGTCAGTCTTCTCTGCACATTCCTGACAGCAGTAAAATAGGAATAGGAAACCTATTCTGTCTCTGTATTACAGTTGTGGGGGATGGAATTAACAGGACTTGTGACAGAGTGAGTTTCTGGGTAATTCATTAGATATAATGAATAACTGTGTGTCTGATTGGTCCAGACGCTGCATCATGTTTTAATGGAAACATATTTTTACTGTTAGTTACGTGCGGTAAAAGAAGTTATAATGGACCTTAACAGGATAAACTGAAATTCACAGCATTTCAACAAGTTCTGCTCACAAATTTGAAGGCTACTATTGAATTATTGAATGTAAACGTCATATTATGCAACTATGCATTATTTTAGATTATAGTGCTTGTGACCTATTAGTTACGTTCTGCCTTAAGAACAAATGTTGCAACAAAATTAAGTACAGAGTTAGTTACAAACTAGCTAGTAGTTACTAAGCAAGCCCCTAGTATGGACTTAACATTCCAGTTTAAGTACGAATTTACAAATGGCTGGTGCAACCCTACCCTGTAGTCTGAGCCTGGCTTAAGTCTTACTTAGTAGCTGTGTCTTCTTGTGAGCAATAACTAATAATTGACTGATGGGTATTAAATGTGTTAAGATAATTTTATTAGGAGTCGCTTTCACTATTTACCCAGTCTCATGTTGTTCCAAACCTATATGTGGTTTTGTTTTCAGTGGAATACAAAGGGAGAAAATTGTACAATAGAAGAATCTTTATGTAGCTCTTTCAAAATACAACAACAGTTTCAAGAAAAAAAATTAAAAAAAATACACACACCAAAAAAGCATAATAAAAGTAGTCTATGGTGTGTGCCATTTGGGATAGAGTGTGTGTGCACAGGTGAACAATGGAAGCCGGCACCATTTTATCATAAAAATCGCTTAAATATCAAATTGTTTTTAAAAGGAAATTGAAATTGCTATTGCCATTATATTCAGTTCATACATGTAAATCATTTTTGCATGAACAATATTTTTTAAAGCAAGAGAGGACGCACACTTCTCCATATTAATGTGTGGGTTTAAATGTTTGTACTGGGAATGCATGTAACTAGATAGACTGATGCATATCAAATTGCAGGAATTGGTAAAACTAAGTGGAAATCCGCCTCCTGTGCTCACACCCCTTTCTCAGCAGGACAGCCTAAATGAGGAACTTGCTGATTCAGCACTGGAAACAAACTCTTCCTGCCCCACCCCTCCCAGTGGATTCACCAGCCCACAAACAGCTCCTCACATCAGGAGAGCTTCTTCTGCAGTCTATTGTTTCATGTTGTCTCCACCCTATAGCTAACCAACACAGACACTGCATGAACCCCCAACTGCACACAACAACAACAACAAAAAAATGTTGTGTACTGTGAAAAGTTTTAAACAAGTTTTAACAGGTTAATTCAGCCCATTTTTCTCTGCTACTGACGAAAAAAATGGCAACTGTTTCAAGGAGTGTGTGGGTACCTTCTTCTTCCAGGCATTCTCACTTTCCTGCAGCTGGGAGTAACGGTCAGCCAGGGAAGTCTGGACCACATCGGTGTGCTTAATCTTCTTTAGCTTGCCCTGCCAGTCTTCTTCACCACTCTTAAACTCTGCCAGCCTGCCAAATGTACAGGGAAGGTATAATAGAAACAGACATAACAAGTTAACTTTCCATTTAGACTGTGTCAGCAGTATAACAAATATCAGTAAAACATTACAATAAGGTTCATTAGTTAATGTATTAACTAACATGAGCTAACCATGAGCAATACATTTGTTACTGTATTTACTAATCTTCGTTAACGTTGTTAATGAAAAAACAGTTGTTCATTGTTTGTTCATGTTAGTTCACAGTGCATTAGCTAATGTTAACAAGATTTTAATAATTTATTAGTAAATGCTGAAATTAACATTAACAAAGATTAATAAATGCTGTATAAGTTCATTATTAGTTCATGTTAACTAATGTTAACTAATGTTAACTAATGAACCTTAGTGTAAAGTGTTACCCAAATATCCCATTAATGGACTTTTGTGGAACTTTCGTTTGGACTTTTAATTCAAAGCTGGGTAAAAGGTACAAACTGAAATTAGAAGTGCATGTCGTTCCTTGGTGCACATGAAGGAGATGCAGGTTCAAACCCAGTAGAGATAGACTGATAATCTAATTCATATTTTTAATCGATATTTATACTTTTCTACTTGATATATCTTTGTACCAATATTCACACTTTTCTATGCATAGCACTTTAAACAATTCAAACAAAATGAAAATGAATAAAAATAAAAATGTTTTTAATAAATTTGTAGCCACAAAACAGCAGTGAATAAATAAATAAATTATAATGTCAATACATATAATTTTTATTATTCTTGTTCTTATTCTTCGTCGTCTTCTTATTCTTCTTCTTATTATATTCATAACATGTTTTATTCTTGTAGTCAATTAGACTTTTAAACAAATAATCAGCATCAATCATAACAGTTTCATTAATGCACCTGGCAGATGCTTTTATCCAAAGCAACTTATGTTGCATACATATTAACAGTTCATGCATTCCCTGAGAATCAAACCTATGACCTAGGCCTTGCTAGAGCCATGCTCTCCTGTTTGAGTTACATTAACGCTTTTACGCATTAAAACCTCATTTCCCTTTTCCCATCATACCTTTCTTTGAGGGAGGAGTCCAGACTGCTTCCATCCAGGCTGCTCTCTAGCTCCTCCCCTTCTTCAGATTGGGAGATGGACGGGTTTTTGTCCACAGAATCTGGGGAAGTAGTGCGAGAAGTCTCACTGGAGCTGCTTTCCTCTCTCTGCTGCCTCCTCTCTTCTTCATCCTCCTCTTCCTCCTGGTTATCCTCAACCTCTTCGTCCTTGGCCTTCTTTCCATCAAGAACAGTTAGCTCCTTGCAGATTTTGATGGCAGGAGTTGTGATCCACTCCAGCTCTGCAGGTTCTGGGTCCTGACTGGTCGAGCGACTCTTCTTCAGGATGCCTTTGATACTGCGCTGACCTGAGTCCTGTCTCTGCAGGACTGGTATGGCAGCTTTTGGCTCTTCGTCCACCTCCAGTGCTCCAGAAGAAACGATCAGCTCTTCTGTGCCCACAGAACACTGCCTCTCTCTCACTTTCTGCTCATCCTGTTTAGCCTAGAAGAGCCAATGCCAAAAAAGAGAGGATCTTATTTGAATCCCTTCAGTGCAAATTTTGGTAGAAATTATAGAAATGTTTCATATTAAAACAGCATTAGAGTTTGTAAGTTCAAGTAATTTCCATGAAATAATGGTTTCAATTAAGTAATATGTAACTTTGATTTTGATTTGTTTGCGCCGACTCAAATGTTCACTGAAGTCCTTGTGTTGTGTGTTTTTTTGTTTGTTTTTTTTATTAAAATGTATATTTGGTCATGAGAGACACAATCACTGCTTAAGTAAGGTCTTGCCAGCTAATTAAAGAAAATCAAAACAAAGCACTTAAAACTAAGACAACATGCAAAAACAAGTGCTGACCCCCAGACCCTTCCATTCTTCTTCAAAACAGGCACCCAAACTCTCTTTCTCTCCCAAAAGGTAAAAGATAAAGGGGCGAAAGAGACACAGTGAGAGTGAGGGAATGAAAAACATGGTTGGTAGTCTGTTTAACAGCAACACAACCACACACCCCTGAGGGAGGAACACAGAAACACAGAGACCCAGAGAAGAGAGAGAGAGAAAGAGAACAACAGGAGGGTAGAGTCTCATGAGGATGTCTAGAGCCACTGCTGATTGCATGAGGACAATACATGAAGACGAGGAGCTGTCACTGAAGCACATAGTTGTCATAATCGTAATTATTACTCAAACAAATCAAGAGAACATCAACTCATATGGTTTATGTTACCTCATCTAACTTTACGGATTTATTACATGTATCATATAGTGTATATGAACTCATTCTCTACTTTATGAAAAGTGGTAAAGCCTTAAAAAGCTTCCCTCAACAGCTATGTGAAATTCCTAATGTTAATTCCAATAATTCCTAATTTATTACAACAATTCCAGGCTTTGTTTTGAACCACAGAGGTTGCATAAGTTTATTCGGTGAAGGAACATAGACTGGCTGTAATACATTTTAATTTGACGAAAATATTGCATTGGAGATTGCTATTCAGTGCTTTTTTGTAATGCAGAGAGAGAACATGCACATGGTTTCTAGTTTGGGAAGATTAAGTAAAACACTAGGCAGAAAATGTATCCACTTAAGAGAAAAGCTCTGATTGGGTGATTTAAAATCGTTAATTGTGCAGCCCTAATTTTAAGGAATTTGCTGATGTTTTACTATGAAAGCAAACAACATTAACACACAACACTGATTAACAAAGCTCTTCTAGAGAAACCAAATTTGCATTTGCAAATTATGCAGCATGACTGCTTACCATTTCTCCTCTCACTTTCTCTTTTTCCTTGTTTCCCGCATCCTGCTCTTCTGCAGTGAAAGGCTGGAAGTGGGAGATCTTCTCATTTATTCTCTCTCCAGAACTTTTCTCACCCTCATCTGATGAGGAATGGCTGCAGAGAGAAGATACGTTTTTGGTAGGGATCTCATTTTATAATAAGATGTATTATTGTATGTATCATTTTATTATTTGTTCATTTAAAAAGCTGAGTATGTGTGATTAGTGGAGATTAGCAGATGCTTTGTGTCAAATAAACAAATGAAAACAGATGCTCTGATATATAATGTTGTATGAGGAATCAGGCTGCTTTCCATAAAGTTAATCATTGTGACTGTTTACACATATTAAGGTGAGTCATAGCGATGTCTGCTGCCAAACACTGAAAGCAAAAGAGCATTTGATCCAAATTCCACAGATTCAACAGTCAACTCAACTCAAACATATACACAAATATAATTTGAACAGAACATATAATTTATACTATTACCTCACACTAGCTGACAAGAAAACACACAAATAATATTGATAACAAACACACCTAAAACCACACACACCCCCTCATGTTTTACACCAGTGTTAATAACACACTTTTTAAAGAAATGAATGGCCATCATAGGAATAAATTATATTTTAAATATATAAAAATATTTAAAACTGTAATAACATTTCACAACATTACTGTTTTATTTTTGATAAAATAAATGCAGTCTTGGTGAACGTCTGTCAGGCTAGTTGAATTGGCGTCAGGGCCATCGGTTAGAGAGATCACTCTGATTGGCTATTCAATTTAGCAAACAAGTCTGTGCATGAGAACAAAAGCAAAAGTGATAAAAGCAAACAAAGGAGTCAAGAAAGCACAGACAGACGGCTGTTCTAATTTTACGTCATCTTAACTGAGCATTCCAATATGTGAATATTTTCATTACAACACAAGCAGCCTGAAGTGAAGAAAGTGAGCAGCATGCATTGATATTCAAAATGTTAAGCAAGTGATGCTTTGTTTACGGTTTGTATATCTGCAGTCCTAGTTTTAGGTTCCTTTTTTGTATGGCGAATATTATCTTAGACTATTGATACCTGCTGATATAGTCAGTTATTTCAATGTTACTATTTTTAATGGAATAGTATGATGTTGGCTTTGCAAAGCTGCCATGCTTTACTACAAATTGGGCAAATTATAATTTAATAGGCTTTTCCCATTAATTTTTAGCCCTTATATATTTAAATAACTGACCGACCGAGCATCAATAACTTCAACAAAGGTTTATAGCTAAAATTCATGGTGGTAAACCATCTTTTTCTGACATGGTCTCCAATTGAGAATAATAATTTGAGTTTGAGACCGCCGTTTTTTACTCTCACTTTGAAGCAATCTGTGGAAATCCAAAACCTTTGACCTAGGACTGTCAAACTACACCTAGAAGATAAAAGCAGACTGTTAAGATCTGAAAAGTGAAGCTCGCAGCAAACTATGTGCCAATGAACCAAAAACATCTACCAGACACACAAACAGACACATACACACTCAAACATTATGCAACCCAAAAAGTGCATAGGACCTGGATATTGTAGATCTACACCACATTAGACTCCACACACACAATCTTCCAGACCCCTGCTGCGAGAACGAGCCAGATTAGATGGGATCCAGAAGTCTAAAGTTCCGACAAAAAGTCAAATTTATAGCAGATCTCTGTCTTTTGTACAGTATCACTCTATCAAATTCCTAAAACCAGCCTTTAAAACAGCAACTTTGGTGAAATATCCACCCCAGAACACTTAATTTGTAATCGCTTGAGACATTCATACAGTGCTTGGTCATGATGCAGCCATCCAGTGAAGGGTAGCAGAGATCTGTTCTTTAGTGTAATACGAAGCAGACCTTCGATCTTTAATAAATCAGCCTCACTATGTCTAGAAACATGCAAGTGTGCCACCCACACAAACACAAATAATAAACACATGTCAAGACTAAGCTACTGGTTTACCTTCTGGAAAGCTTATTATTAAAGTATGAAGACAGACATACACTGAAAATAAACACACACGCACAGAGACAGAGACCGAGAGAGAGAGAGGGGGAGAGGGAGAGGGAGAGAGAGAGGGGGAGAGGGAGAGGGGGAGACAGAGAGTCAGCATGCTTAACAGAGATGCTTATCTGACAGACAGGCATTTTGCATTCATCTGCTATGACTCACTGCCCTCCTGGCAGCAAACAGATCAAAACTAAACCAGCATTACAAACTTCTAAAACTAACCTTGTGTGAATCACCACAGATGGACTATATACAAATGAAAGGCATAATCCAGCCAAAACTGATCATTTACATACCCTCATGTCATTCCAAACCTGTATGCATTTCTTTCTTCCATGAAACACAAAAAAAGATATTTTGAAGAACCTTTTCCCCCTATAAAACCATGTGCAATGATGAAAATCAATGGGTACCAAAAACAACAACATTGGTCCCCACTGAATATTCATTGTATGGAGAGAAAAACAAAAACAACAACAACAACAACAAAAAAACTTTATGTTACACAAAAGAAAACAGTCATACAGGTTTAGAAAGACATGACGGGGAGTAAATGATAATATCATTTTCATTTTTGGCTGAACTAACCCTTTAACTCAAAATCTTAAAGTAGCTGACAAAATATTTCACCCTGATTACCTTGTGGAAACTGTCCTCCTCTCACTAATATGCTCTACATTGTAGGTAGTGTCATCTGCTTGGTTCTTTTGGGTGATCGAGATGTCGGTCTTCTCCAGCCCCTGGTGGCCAAAGGAAGAAAAAAAAAAAGCTTACAATACATACAGGAACTACAGAAATACAGGAACTTCAAAGCTGGAAGAAAGGAATCATGGGTACTTTCCACATCAAACTAATCCTCCAGGGATGGTCCATTCAGAATCTCACAATTAGCCATTCAGAGCCAGGCGGTTTTGTGAAGTCTTTTTTTTTCTTTTAAGCCTGGGCAGAGCCAGAGGGGCTGCAGGGGCTACAGGGGCCTATAGGCGCGCACACACACAGCCTGGGAAAAGCTGTTGTCTTAAGATTGAATGAGGCCAGTGGGAGAAAGGGGCTTGTGGGTGGATGTAGAGGTCAGAGTGGCTTTGACTGCTCTCGATTCACTAGTTCTGAGGGTTTAGAAAAATGTGGAAACTGAGGTGATACTCATTTAATAAATATTAAAATAAATGTTTTGAGTTAAATACAAGTTAAGCTCAGTCAAAAGTATCTGTGGCATGCTGTCGATTAGCAAAGAAAACATTTTTTAAACAAACAAAACAGTGTTTACAGTAACACTTACAATAAAAGTTTATAGGCAGGATTTGCATTGGGATAAACATCAATGTAACCCTAACCACTTAGAACATGTAGCCAGAAAATTTAAACGTGTTTACAAGAGACTAGTGTGAGAAAATTGCTTACTAACTGTATATGTGTGAAGTTAAGCCTATAAACCCAGTAACTTTCATAAGATATGCACAAGAATTTCAGAAGGAATTCCTGATTATTAATTACACATTTTTTTATTTTTTTATACAATCATTATAATTCAGTGTTAATAACTAAATAAAAATCTATTGACCTTTTTGTCAAAAAATATGAACAATACAAAGATGTTAGAGAAGGATGATTTGGGAAGAGATTCAATTACAATTAATCTCTTTAAGGATGTTAGATGAACACACTTGAATGGTAACTTATGCACCGGGTGGGTTAATAGCATACAATTGCTGCAAGCCTTATAAAACGTTTAAAAATGTGTCAACATCTGTGAGAAAGAGGAAAACAGACATATGGATAAATTTCACATTTGATGTCAAGGAATGGACCAGGATAGTTGAAGGAACTGGAAATTTTATCATGCATTTACATGTGTTCTGCCAATTTAAACAAAGCAACATTTTTGTGTGTTTTATTCTATGACATAAAATACATCAGCATTACCCCACTCATGATTTTTTGAAGCTGTTACGTGTCTTGAAAAAGGCGGTTGCTAACAAGTGGCTAAATGGGACTACAGAGGCAGTCGGGGAGATTAAACGTCATCACGCCGAACAGTTAAGCTCAGTCCTCTTTTACAACCTCATTATGCTCATAATTGTGCTCTTATAAAGTAGTCTAACTCAAGCTTTCTGGGAAAATGTTTTTAGATAAAAACTGAAAGAGTTGTCGGAAGCTTAGTGGTGGTGATGCGGAAGTCGAGCGACCGTGATGTAGTCCATTTATAGCCTAGGGTTAGCTTTTTACTTCTGGTGACTGCATTTAGGCTTCAAAATTCATAAAAGTTGTGTTCATCTGTGATAATTATCTTGATGGACAAAACATGTAAGTATCATAAACTTTTGTTGATCACAGAACTTATTTTTTGCAATAATCCAAAAGCCTATGGGGAAATCTTATTGGGTTTTAACGAGGCAACCAGTGTGATGCTAACTGCCGGTTGGCCTACAAAGTGACGTCATACCTGCCCCACCCTATAGGCTACTGGTCAAGCCCCATTCGCTCCGAGCTGTCCAGTTCATCGCACAGCTTTGCCACGCAGATTTGAATAGCTGGTCAACTGAATAAAACAGGCTGTGTGCCAAAGAAGGTAATGGGAGAAGATGCAAGTTATTCAAATTTTTTTTAAATAAACACCTATACAGCCTAATACTCATATAGCCTGTATTTCTCTGGCATGCGTAGTTAGCCATAGAGAACCTATGTCTACACAGAAGAAACCTTTGTACTAGGTAGGTGTGCGCTGAAGCTCCGCCTTCTTTCACGTGGAAATCTTTTCCAGTTCACATGTTTTTTTTTGGCTGAAAACTCCAACTACAGTGATGCCATGACTACGATGGCCAAGCAGCTAGAAAATATGCAGCACAACCCAACCAAATTGATCTCTGCATTGTACTGTTTTGGTAAAAGGATGTCAGAGTCAAAATTGTGCAGCAGCATTAAGACGAGCTGCTAGACAACCAGGTCACATTATTGGCTGTCAGCCAACAGCACTGGCCCGAAGATCATCTAAGACTGGTTCTAGGTGGCATCTGACAGCTGGACACCCCAGAAAAAGTAGTTCTTAGTCTGGGTGCCTGATAAGAAAGAGATTAAATGTAGTTGGAATAAACGCTGTAATCCGTACAACTGTAGCAGCAAATGACTATGTTGCGCTGAACTGAGAATGAACTGATGACGGTATGGTTTGATCTTCGGTTGACCAATCAGAGGAAAAGTTGAATATTCAAGCGGTTTATCCATTTTGGTTTTTAATGTACTTCCATTTGGTGCATTAGAACACAGTGTGATAAAAAAATAAAAATATGAAAAAAACGACATGAGATCATTTTATGTTCATGAGAAGGGTTGAATGTGTGATAAATGAGTGGTTTCGTTTTGAAGACAAAAACTAGAAAAATTATCCGAAGGTACACGGACAGCAGCCCTAACATTCATATTTGCATGCCACAAAGGTCCTGTGGTGCTGAACATGAACAGTGATGCACAGTCTCTGTTCATCTGTTCTCTTCATAAATAAATAAATGCATGATCTAGCCCAGTGGTTCTCAACCAGTGGGGCGCGCCCCCCGGCGCGAGTAGGCTACAGGATGGGAGGGAAAAAAACCTGAAAATCACTAAACTACTGTCATAAAAAGTTATAGTTTTGTATATACATAACTCCTGAATAAAAATTAAAATGTGTTTGGACTGATTTAAAAAAAAAAAAAAAGAGTTTTGAACAAATTTGATTGGTTTGTCGATAGTGAGCGCAAATGCAGGTGATAAGCAGTTTTATTAAGCGAGTCATTGAGTCGTTCATTCACGATTCGTTCAAACAGCCGATTTATCAAGAATGAGACAGAAGTTTGTGAATGGGTCACTGAATCTTTGACTCAAACGATTTGTTCAAAACACTGAATTATTCAAAACACGATTGAGTGTTGCTGTGAGATGCGCTATGTTGTGATCTTTGTTTGGATTCATCTGATCTATTTTCGCTGCTAAAATAGACCAAAACAGTCATTATTTAGTCTAAAATGTAAGTGACTTAATATTATTAACTTGTTTGTTGAACTGTCATATCAGTGTCACATTTTCAATCGCGAGGTGATGGTAAATTAAGTGATGGTCAATTGTCAGCTCTCTTGGTCGTCAGGTCGTGTGATGTATGTTGCTGAACTGTATGCAAATGTTATAAATATAAAAACACCACATTTTGAAATTTAACTGCAGTATGTCAATTTAGTTTATTTGTGTGCGCTGCGCTCATAGACTTTAGAAAACGGCGCTCATTTGTCAAGTTCAGGTATCCCTTCCTCTCGTCCCTTCAGCCCTAAACATCTCCGTGGTGCCACTGTCTTCACCAAACTCGACCTCCGCAGCGCGTACAACCTCATCCGGATACGTGAGGGGGACGAGTGGAAGACTGCCTTTGTAACGCCCACAGGACACTATGAATACCTCGTTATGCCTTATGGCCTGGTCAATGCCCCCTCCGTATTCCAGGACTTCATCCACGAGGTACTCCGGGAGTTCCTCCATAAGTTCGTTCTAGTCTATATCGACGACATCCTGATTTACTCCCGGAGTATGGCCGAACATCGCCAACACGTTGCGGAGGTCCTGAAATGCCTGAGTGAGTTCCAACTATTTCTCAAAGCCGAAAAATGTCTCTTCCATCAACCCTCAGTGCAATTCCTGGGATATAACATCAATAGCAGTGGCATCCGGATGGACGAGGGGAAGGTGGAAGCAGTCAAAAACTGGCCCATTCCCAAGACCCTAAAGGAACTCCAACGCTTTCTCGGATTTGCCAACTTCTACAGACGCTTTATTCAAGGTTATAGCTCCATCACCACTCCACTTACCAATCTACTCCATAACAAGCCCAAGTCTCTGTCCTGGACCCCAGCTGCCACTGAAGCTTTCAATTCCCTAAAAGCAGTCTTCATCTCAGCTCCTCTCCTGGTACACCCTGATCCCAACAAACCTTTTGTTGTAGAAGTGGATGCTTCAACTACCAGAGTAGGAGCAGTCTTATCACAGCAGCAGGGGAACCCAAGCCGCCTCCATCCATGTGCCTTCTTCTCCCGCAAGCTCAACCCGGCGGAGATTAATTATGACATCGGTAACCGAGAACTTCTTGCAGTCAAGTTGGCCCTCAAGGAGTGGAGGATTTGGTTGGAGGGAGCTAGACACCCTTTCCAAGTCCTTACCGATTACAAGAATCTAGAATATCTCCGTACAGCTAAGAGACTCAACCCCAGACAAGCCCGCTGGTCTCTATTCTTTACACGTTTTAACTTCTCCATTACCTACCGACCCGGACCCAAGAACGTAAAAGCAGATGCATTATCAAGACTACAGCTATCCCGAAGGGTTGACTGAGGAACCTGAACCCATTCTCCCCAAAGGCATCATAGTCAGTCCTATCACCTGGTCTTCGGAAACTCTACCCTCCTCCAATACCTCCACCAACACTCCGCCGGGTTGCCCACCAGGCTTGCAATACATCACCCGGACACGGCGCACTCAACTTATTCACTCTGCACACTCCTCACTTGGCACTGGTCACCCGGGGGTCAATAAAACCCTCTCGCTGCTAAAAGATCGCTTCTGGTGGCCTAGTATGGCTTCTGATTTGAGAAGGTACGTGCAAAGATGCAAGGAATGCGCCATTTCAAAAAGCCCACGCCATCTACCATCCGGCAAACTTCTCCCTCTGCCCGTTCCCAACCGCCCATGGTCACACCTAGGGGTGGATTTCATCACAGATCTCCCAGCATCTAACAATTCTACCTGCATCCTGGTGGTTGTAGACAGATTCTTGAAGTCCTGCCGTCTTATTCCTCTGAAAGTACTCCCTACGGCAATGGAAACAGCTGAGCTGATGTTCAACCACATCTTCCGGTACTTTGGGATTCCAGAGGATGTCGTTTCAGACAGAGGACCTCAGTTCATCTCAAGAGTGTGGAAAGCATTTTTCTCCCTCCTAGGTGTGACCGTGAGTCTAACATCCGGGTATCATCCTCAGTCTAACAGGCAGACTGAAAGGAAGATCCAAGAAATCGGTCGCTTCCTACGTACCTTCTGCCATGGCCACCAGGACTCTTGGAGCCAGTACCTGGGTTGGGCCGAGTACGCACAGAACTCCCTTCGCCAACCATCCACCAGACTTACTCCTTTCCAGTGCGTACTCGGATACCAACCCCCACTATTTCCTTGGTCAGGAGAACCTTCAGATGTACCATCTGTGGATTACTGGTTCCGAGAGAGCAAGAGGGTCTGGGACTCAGCACATCACCAACTGCAACGTGCCCTCAGGAGATGCAGAATTACAGCTGACCTTCGTCGATCTGAAGCTCCGGCCTATCAACCTGGACAGAAGGTCTGGCTTTCCACCAGGGACATCAGACTGCGTCTCCCATGCCGTAAACTGAGTCCCAGGTTCATTGACCCATTCACCATCCTAGAGCAGATCAACCCGGTCACCTACAAACTCCAACTTCCACCTGAGTATCGCATCCATCCCACCTTCCATGTATCACTCTTAAAACCTCACCACCCTTCTGTTCCTCTCTCCACAGAGCCTGGTGTGACCTCAACCGATCCCCCCCTTCCACTTCTTCTTGACGACGGAGCTGCACACAAGGTGCTAGAGATCTTGGACTCCTGACGTCGTGGCGGTCAGCTCGAGTACCTGGTGGACTGGGAGGGTTACGGTCCCGAGGAACGCTCCTGGGTACCACGTCATGACATCCTCGATCCTAGCCTGCTGGACACTTTCCACGCTACTCATCCCAACAGACCTGCCCCTCGTGGACGTCGTCGCACGACGTCGGGGTCCTCGGCCCTCAGGAGCCACCACCAATCACGACGCACTCCATCCCCTGAATACTAATCACTCACACCTGCACCGTATTAACCCACTCATCAGCTTCCACATAAAAGACACTCACACATTCACCCTCACTGTCTGGTCTCGTTCATGTCAAGGAACCTACCTCTGACTTGCCTGAAGGACTCCCAAGCAACTTACCTGTTTCCAGTGATCCCGATCTCCCTCCTGTGTTCTTCCTTGTCCTCTCCAGCTCCTACCATCGTTTCTCCATCATCCTGCTGAACACCAAGTACTCTTTTATCTGCATCATCACCATAACTTCACTTCAGTTACTCTGCTTGTGTTCTAATAAACTACCTGTTAATACTTTGTCTGTCTCCGGCCTGTGCATACTGTAACACATAAAAGTTATGTTTGTTTTTACAAACATAGGGACAAGTCAGTTTTTATTTTCTGTGGTTATCGACAGCATGCCGACTGTCATCAGAGCATGAACCCCGAACACTCCTTTAACTTCAGAATTCCCTTTCACACATGCAAGTTAGAAAAATCTAAATAATTCTCTTTTTCAAACAAGACTGTAACTTAATCAGATAATACTTATACATATCTTGGAGCTAAATGAGCATCTGAAGGGCTGTGAATGCACTTCTATAGTCAGTCTCTGACAATGAAGATATATCGAGCCTTGCATGCAGACCTAAATTTCCCCAGTACAAAAAATATGGTGTTTTCATTCAACTGTCCTTGAGGACACCTGGACGTGTTCAAGTCCAGCTTGCAGACTTTCTTATAACAAAACACAGCTGACAGGCATTACAGTGCTCCATTTGGGACAACTGCAGAGCTCGGCTGACAATAATCCATTTAATTCAGTGTAACCTCTCCAAGATAATTTCCTGCCATGAAAATGCATGACCAGATGCTGACATAATACTCATAATCAGAAGCTTACAACATAATAACAACAACATAAAAAGGAAGACATGAATTTGATTTTGGGTTGTAAAGTTTAGTCTCAATAAACCGAAATAAAATTTGTATTAAGTATAAATAAATATACAGTTTTTTAGTTTATACTTTTCATAGCTGAACAGTAAGCTGACGCTTTCAACATAAAATGCTTTACTTGCCAGCAATTTAACTTAAGTGTGTCATTTTTTATAGCTAAAGTAAGTTCTCCTGTTTCTCTCTGACGTCAACCTGTGGCTCAAGCAATGGAATGAATTTGATGCAGGACTACTTGTTTGTTCTTTACAGCTCACAATCAACTGCTATTTGTGACGCTGAAGTAAGCTATTTCCTGTGAATGTGCAAGACTTCTGATTCATTAGCCACTATAGTAAATAGCTAAAAGAATAAAAATAAGTGCAATACACAGTAAAACTACTTGCACTACAAACTAGTTTGTTTATTATTGTAATAATACATTTAAATAATATGATAATAACAGTTTGCAGTTTCAAGCAGCATAACGCACTGTTTTTATATAGCTAAAATAACTGGAAGTGGAAGTCTTTGATGGAAAGAAAGCACACTTCAACATGGAGAAACTTCAATGAACAAAAATAAGTCAGTCCATGCAAACTGAACAAGAATAATTCGTTCAAATACTGAATTGCTCAAGAACGAAAAACCACAACTGTTCGGTCACAATGTCAATTTGCCAACCCAGAAGGCCAGTTCACCAATGTGAATTTTGAAACTTATGAAGATTTGTTTTAGACAAAGAGGAAGGACTGGAATCCCATTTGGTGTCGCTAGTGCTGAAATTATCTATAAATCCTATAAGATATTTTTTGTAACAGTTTTATACCTATGACAGTGAAAACAACATTTGTTTGCGAGAGAGATAGAATGAGAGGTGACACATGGTCACAGGTGGATGACATGTCTATTACAGTGCTTACAGATAAAGGGCACTTACTTTCAAAAGAGATGTCTTGGCAGGCATACCGGTTTTGGCGTCATCATCTGCTTTCCCATCATCTGTCAACATACAAACAAAGAGTAATGTCAGAACGTGCACAAACGCACATGCATGCACATCAATCAACGTGCCTGAAGTTAACTTTACTCATACTGCACACAATATCAGATGTACTGAGTAAAGTCACGACCCGAGAAGGATAATTTAACAGTTTGTTTTGGTTTTGATATTTAATAGAAAAATAACTCTTACAAAAGAGACTTACACACATACACACACGCTTATGCTCTTCTATAAACTTTTATTGTCAAGAACTTATCTTGACACTGACCCACTGTGCAAACTCTAAAGAAATTACCATACAAAAACTACCTGTTCAGTGAGAGCATGATACAAATTGTATAGGGTTGAGTATCATTTGAATTTTAGCAATTCCGATTCAGATTCTGCTTATTGGTTCCAAGTCTTATCGATTCCAACTTTAGATTATAATGAAGTAAAAACAATGTCAAGGTCAAACATTTAGTTATCAAACGTATTTATTCTGAGTCTCTTTTTGCAAGACATTTTGTTGCAGCTAAAAACCATGAACAAAAATCAGCAGCCTACAGAAAAAAACAGCCTAAAGAACACTACACAAGGAACTTTTGCCTATGGCTAACCTAACTAATGTAAATTTAAAACATTATTAAGGACAAGTACACTGCATTGTACTTGTCCTTAATATGGACAGTAGTGGCAGTAGTGCACATTTACATATATGACTTACCATTTGAAGCATATTGTATGTTATACACAGCGAAACTAGCATGTATTTGACCAAAACTCTAGATCTATATAGTGGTGAATGTATACAATAGCACTTATTAGGGTAAACTGGCTTTAATAAGTCTTCTTGTGCTTGAATGGTTTAAAATTGCTTGAATGTTTACATTGGCAAGACGACATTTCATGATGATGCTATGATGAGTGTTATCATCAACTGCTGAACATGCCTTGTTCATGTGAACACACAACTGCTTTGTCTATATCTTTTCTCTGCAACTCTGCATCAAGCAAAAAAGACCTGGTCTATCTTAAATATGCTCACAGAAATCGATAAGGGGAATCGAAATTTTAATTTTATAACAAGTATCCGGTATAACAAGTATAATACACAAATAATCGGATTTGGACTGACAGTGTGAATGTAGCCATATACACAGGGGTGCACATAACTTTTATGGTCTGGTTCTCAAGGAAGCACCTGGAGATGTTGCTTGGTACTCATACTTTACCTGACACACTTATCCTAAAAGCTGTCCTCATCACTTTCCTCCTGACTGCTCTCCTCACTATCTTCTTTTCTCTCGAACATGGTAGATGATGATAATGATGAAGGAAGAAAAGCACGGACCAAATAACTGACACACATCCAGTTTCTTTCTCAACTGTTCACTTTTGACATAACCGGGAGAATACTTGCAGAGACCGGTATTTTGATATAATTTTGTTTGTGTGTGTCTGTTCAAGCGCAAGTAAACGCAAAAGAGGAATTAATTCGGTGTTTGAGTGCTGTTTGACTGTATGAGGCTGTGCGCACAGATAACAGCTCGCAAGTCCCGATTTTCACCTCTTCTTCCACCTTTAAAATCGTTTGAATGTGTTAATTGGTGAGACAAAACATGTATGATGGTTAAATTTAGCAGTTAATCCAAGAATCACATGCATGTTGAACCGTTGGACCTTGATTCCGTACGGATCACGGATTAACTGCGATACGTTGCACACGTAATAATTAAAGAACACACTTTTCATCATAATTGCTATCTTACCAGAGATGGAGAAAAATCCTACTCCAGTAAGTAAACGTGTCCTTGTTAACCAGTCCTCAAAAATGTTGGTACTTAAAAGCGCTTCCCTCCATCGTTTAATTTTACCACGCATGTGGACCTGCGTACCACTTATGTGCACCCCTGCATATACAGACACACACTTGCACACATACAGAAACATACACATGCACAGAAACTTTTTGTCAACGCTGCCTGTGACTTAAAAAAATAATGTTGCATTTGAAAAGCTACTCAACATTTCACAGTATCCCCCCCCCCCAATAACTGCATTAGTTTGCATATCATTAGCTCAAGCCTCCATTACTAGCTCTTACATGTTTATTAGTATACTTGTATGGTTTAAGCAATACTATACACCGTTCAAAAGTTCAGCACAGTAAGATTCAGTTTAAAATAACTAGTTTCTATTTTAATATGTACTTTAAAATCTAATTTATTCCTGTGATTTCTAAGCTGAATTTTCAGTAGTCATTACACTCTTCAGTGTGACATGATCCTTCAGAAATCATATGTGTGTGTGTGTGTGTGTGCATTCATTCAATCACTTTGCTCTTTTCCAGCCCTCTCCAACAGCGTCAATGGGCGTCATTGTTATTAAGCACAGGGGAGCTTGAAATGGGCCATGTTGTTTAGCTTTTGTTTCAAAATTTATCAACCACAATCTAAGTATCTATAACTTTATATCTATTCCTTTATCTCTTTCTTCCCCTCAGTTATTTTCTGTTGATGAAAATGTATACCACCAATATGTGCATCTCTGAGTGGATACTTTATTATTCATATTTCCTGTTGTGTCCACTTTCAACACTCCAAGAGGTCTGATTATTATAAAAACATCCATCCAATCCATCCCATCCATCCCATCCATCCATCCATCCATCCATCTATCCATCCATCCTGTCCTATGTACGGTCACAGGCTATTAAAAAACTTTTATTGCTAATGCTCGTCTTGGATATTTTCTCTGTGCAGTGATGTATTTTGTGTCTTATTTTATAGTCCAGTATAACGATAGACGCAGTCTTTGAGTCACACAATACTAAGGATTACTGCTGTTGAAACTTTTGTCAGTTTCACCTCCCTGTTTTTGACGTGGGTTGATTTTACATTAAAATGCCAGCTGACTCCACAAAAATGTCTAACTCCTCCAGAAGTGTCAATGATGTGGACAAATCCTAAAACCTGCTGAGTTCACACATTCAAATGAATGACCTCATTGCAAAATACTCTACAGCAGATCAGAGAGGAAAGCCATAGAATATAGTACATAGAAACTGATCAATCAAACCAACCAACCCATAAAGCAGGGATACTCAAATTACGTGGCTTTGGGGCCACTTTCAGACCTGGCAAAAGTAATCATGTGGCTTAAAAATGTGTCTGTTCTTACATGTAGCTGTAGTTGATGGTTACTGCAAATTTGAATCACCTTGTTCATTAATGCAGTCATACTGTGAGTGCAAAAAGGACCCTATTTACTTTAATGCATATTCCTGGTCTTAATGTGAATGATTCATTCACACACATTATACTTTGAATACACCACAAAAGCCAATAATTTATTGTGATACTATTTACAATAACCAATAAAAAGCAAAAATGTATAATCTATTCCATGTTGTGTTAAAAAAAAATTAAACACTAAAAATAAAATGTTTAAAAAGCTACTGGTGAATTTAGGCATCAAAATATTATAAGTGAAAGTATAAAAAAATAATTTTGAGACCGCAAAAGATGATATTTATCAGTGTTATTAAATTATTAGTGTTAATAAATATTAACTTTAAAAGCAATCTAAGTGTAAAAATAAGCAGAAAAGAGCATGTACAATTAAATATCCAATATAAGCCGATATACACTACCACTCAAGATTGGGGTCGGTTAGATTTTTTTAAAAAGGAATTAATACTGAATATCATTCAGCAAGGATACCCCACGGTTTCCACAAAAAATTATATTTTATGCTAAAATCTCAGGTCTGAATATTAAAAATGAAAAATCTTTCTTAAGCATAAAATCAACATATTAGAATGATTTCTGAGAAATCACCAATGACCTGAGAAAGGACTGCTGAAAATTCAGCCTTGCTAACACAGAAATAAATTACATTTGAAAATATATTAAAATTGAAATTCATTATTTTAAACTGTAATAATATTTCAGAATATTACTATTTTATTGTATTTTTGATCAAATAAATGCAGTCTAAGAGCATAATAGACTTCTTTCATAAGTAAACAAACAATGTATTGACCCCCAACCTTTGAAAAAGATATCTAATATTTTCCAATAACAATTTAAAAAATATTACTGAGATCAAATAATATTAACAGGTAACAATGTGATGCAGATATATTGTGCATCCTTAATTTATTTTATTTGGCCAGCTAACACATCATCTATACTGTACACATCATCTATATTGTAAACAAGACAAAATTAAAGCTGCAAGCAGCGATGAAAGGGCCCTCGCACCCGGGCTCACCGCCACCCGTTGGCCTCAGGAAAACAGTGAACAGTGGGCGATATGCATGTAAGTGAGTAAATACAGGAGAATTATGGGAAAGTCATTTCAAAGTGCCAGACTTCCTGCTGCCAATAGGTGGTGCTGTGAGTGTAACTGAATATTGCCATGTTGATGTCTCCAGGCCAGGACTATTATCGAACATGAGAAGTTTGGAGCAGATCGGACATTGTATGCCTGAGTAACTACAACTTCGTGGCGTTAATTGCAAACATTAGCACTTAGCCAAGTGTTGCATGTTTTAACATGTTTCTAGTATGTTTGCTACTCAGTGGCATATTGAAATGTGTTTCAGGGAGTGAATTACAGTGTAAAGCATGCCATTTCCTGTTGCCAGCAGGTGGCGTTATGACTAACTGAATATTGGCAAATAGATGTCTTTAGGCCAGGACTCTTATCACACATTTGAAGATGATCGGATTAAAACTGTAGGAGGAGTTCGTTAAAGTACGAGGCCTGAAAATGGCAAAAACTGCACAAAAATCACACAGGAAATTCAAGATAGCTGACTTCCTGTTGCATTTAGGACTTCACTCCAAGAGGTAATGGGACGATACATGTATGTTTGGAAAAGAATAATAAATATAGCTGCAGGCAGCGATGGCGGGCCCAAGCTCAGTGGCACCGCCGTCCCGGTGGCTTCAGGGCAACTGTGCACGGCGGGCAATATGTATTTAAACTGGGTGAATGTAAAAGGAATATGTCAAAGTCATTTGAATATGCTGCATATACTGGAGTCAGCTGGTGCACCTATAACTGTGAACCACAACAGCTAGATCCATAAGATGATTTAAATTTAGATGAATGTTATGTCATAGGATGTCATAGGTCACTTTGAAATGAGTGCAGTTATGTTTTGTAGCTCAAAATTTGTAAGTCTGAATCCAGTGTAAAAAGTTTTTCTAAACCACAGAGAGAGAGAGGCAAAGTGAGATGATTCAATATCATTTTAAACAATAAGAATAACATTTATACTGTGACAGAAATTAGTCTTTGATAATCTCTTAATATATACATTCAATAATACTAACAAAAAGTTATCATTATCAGTTAAAAATGTTATACGTCCAGATGAATTTATCTTAAGGTCTTTAAAGTGACTATTAACAAAATTATTAAACTAATTATATAAAACTATATAGTCAGTGCACTGCAAATGAAATAGTTCTATGCCTTGATTTTGTTATACAAATTTATAGAAGAGAAGGCCTAAGAGATTTCCCATCCTATAATGCAGTCAAAAGGACACAGCAATAAAAAGGTGAAACCGGCAAGACTCTAAAACACACACACAAACACACACACACACACACACACAGAGAGAGAGAGAGAGACAGAGGGAGAGAGAGAGAGAGAGAGAGAGAGAGGCAGAACAGTTGGAGCCTGACCAGTTAGTCAGATGATTCAATAATATTTTAAACAATAAGAATAAAACATATACTGTAACAGAAATTAGTCTTTGATCATCTCTAAATATATACATTTAAATATAATACTAACAAAAGCCTTTTAAAAATAAAAAGTGTACTTGTCTTCTCAACCCTGTTTAAAAATAGATATTTGCTGCCCTCTAGTGCTTATTCTATATTTGAATATTATTTTAATTATTTTAACCAAAGAGCAGTTATCTGCCTAATTTAAACTTACACATACTTCTTGTAATTAAAAAAAATGATTTAAAATGTGTTTATTTATAATATTTGTGTTATTATATACTGAAATAAAGAGTGTATATTTATAAAATAAGGGTGAATATTCCCTTCTTTGTCCTTAATTTAAGCCTTCACCATGGCAACAGCGTTCGAGATATCCAACATCCCTTTGCAATTTAACAACTTCAATGTCTTAGCAACAAGTTAAAAAAGTTTGGTGTAAATTTCATAAACCCTGTAGGAGTAGGAGTATAAAATTTCAAAAAATCCACATTCGAACCTGTTCCTGTTAGTCAGAGCTAATGAGTGTAAATTAAAAAATTGTCCGGTTTGATGAGAACAACACATGTACCGAGATTGGTGACTGTAAGTAAAACTAACCCCCCCACTTTTGTCAAAAGGTGGCGCTATAGAGGCCCTTCTCTCTGCCCGTTTATACGGTTGTGCCCATGTCTACTGGACGACACTGCTGGTGTGTATGTTGAGTTTTATGCAATTTGAAGCATGCTAAAATCTCAAAAGCATCCAAAATGAACATTAAATTTTGATGCGTTGCCATGGCAACAGTGTTTAAAATATCAAAAATCCTGTCACAGGTCTACATCTTTGTAGCTTTGTATTGACATTACACTGATGAAGTTTGAAGCAAATCAGGTAAAAATAACAGTGAACTCCGTTTCATTTTGAAAGTGACACACTTCTTGCTGCCAGTTGGTGGCACTATAACTTTGACTCACAATAGTCACATCCATGTGATCGGACTCCTACAATGAACACACAGCTGAAGTTTCATAAAAATCAATCAACGTATGCAGACATTATAACACATTTCCTGTTTCCCTTTTCTCGCCATAAATGCGTTGCCTCGCAATGGCCAAACCGTCCGAGATATCAAAAATCTGCTGGCAATTTTTCATCATCAATGTCTTGACTTCATGCTGACCGAGTTTGGTGGTGATCGGATTAATCGCCTAGGAGGAGTATATCAAATTCTTAAAGTCATTAGGCCCGATGAGGTCTTTATGTGTAGCGAGTTTCATACTAATGCGTGCAAGCGTGTTTGATATATGGACCAAGTTTTCGAAGCCCATTCAAGGGGGCGCTGTCGAGCCCTCCTGCCACGCCCGGGTACCGGCCCTGATGGCCGCGGGTTCCAATGTATGTGCAAAGCCCCAAAAGTGCCCGAATAGTCGAAAACAATAAAAAAAATAAAAAAAAACAATAATAATCCTAAAGAAAACAATAGGGCTTCAGCCCTTTACAGGGCTTTGGCCCTAATAATAATAATAATTCTTAGAAAAACAATAGGCCCCTGCGCTTTAGTGGCTTGGGCCCTAATAATAATCCTTAGAAAAACAATTGGGCCCTGCGCCTTAGTGGTTTGGGCCCTAATAATAATCCTTAGAAAAACAATAGGGCTCTGCACCTTAGTGGCTTGGGCCCTAATAATCCTTAGAAAAACAATAGGGCTCTGCACCTTAGTGGCTTGGGCCCTAATAATAATCCTAAAGAAAACAATAGGGTTTCAGCCCTTTACAGGGCTTTGGCCCTAATAATAATCCTTAGGGGATCAAGAGGGCCCTGCGCCATCAGTGGCTTGGGACCTAATAATAAACGGACGAAATCTATTAGGGTCCTCGCACTTTGGTGCTAGGGCCCTAATTAGAATTCTTCCATAATGAACGAGATGTCTAAACTGCAAACAAATGACACATAACGAAATCAAATGTGACTTGCAACATACTAGAAATCATACAGTGTAGACAACTGTGTTAAATAAGGAAACTCACTTTCCTAAAAAATAAATAAATATATCCAGATTGTGGTGTACAGGCCATTCGGGGTCTGGGTCTACTCAGTGGAACAGGAGGGCTGTACATACGTGCACATCTGTGTATGAGGCTGTTTGTGTTTCACTAGATTTTCTCCAGCTGTATATGAGTACATCACTGTATCTCTACTATTTTAAAAAGGGAGAGTGTGGAACAATTGAGGCAAGAGAAAGGAACTTTGTGTTTCACATAGGGGCTCTTTGAAGCCAATGAAAGGAAAAGAGACTTACCCTGTGGCTTCTGGGCTTCCTCTGCTTCCAGTGGACTGTGTGTGAGAGAGAGAAAGGCAAAGAATAATGAGCTTATGAATTAATATATGGCAAGGAAACAAAAGATGACACAGCTTTACCTGAAACCCTAATCCCCACTTTGCCGCCCTTCACGGCATTTCTATTGCCCTGCTTAAGGCAGATAAGAATGGGAACTTGGTGCTAGATAAAAGCATGAGCAAGAACACACTACACGTGATTAATGCTGCACATCGGTAAAGCATTACTCAAGCACTGCAAAGACTAACAACAGCCCAATCTAGAACTTATACCCCTGGTTTCAAAGACAAAATGAGTCCCAAACTAAAATGCATGTTTGAGCTGTTTTAATTGAAAGTAACTGGCACTGACATATCTTAAAATATGTCACTGCCATTGTTTTGTTTCAAGATTCACACCAGTAATATTTTTTCTAAGGCACATTTATAAAAGCTACTTAAAGGGGCCATGATCTGCATCGTTTTATTGTTTTATAATGTTTCCTGGGGTGCACTTATAATGTTAGTATGCTTTTTACACCAAAAATCATCATAATTTAGAAATAAAAGGCATTTTTGCTACCCTGATTTTAACATCTGATTTAAGGGGCATGTCTGGTGTGAGACTTCAGTGTAAACACCCACTGCTGTGATTGGCTAACATCTCTCCATTTGAAATAGCTAAGTATTACTCTCTCGAAAACTTTTAGCACATTTTTACTATTACAGCTCTCAAGGTTAACTAATCGTGAAAAGCACTGCATTACATTTATATCTATGGCATTAGAACATTGTAGCCGATCACAGACAGTCGTTCGATGGGCAATAAAAGCTTTTATTGGAGTAACAAGGAAGTTTTTATAGTACGATGACCTCTTATATATCAAAAGCTCAAGGAAAAGTTGATTTCTCAATTCATGACCCCTTTAAATGTCCAAACTAAACTAAACTTCTAATTTTCTTTACAGTCATGCATGCATCATGGCTATCATGGACTTTTTATATGGCACTTCCATATATAGATAATAAAATCTGTGAAAAACAAATAAATTGAGAACGGCACATATCTGAGATGAAATCATGAGCTATGAGCCTTTTAATCCATCAATGTTTGAAGTAAATTAAGGTGGTGAAAAGGAGTTGAAGCACAGGCATTATTACTAAGTTTAATTATTCCCAAGTATGGTTTGTACACGGCTGTTTACAGGTTTAGTGCACAAGAAGCAACAGTTACAATGCAACTACTGTATAATATTATGGTTAAATAAGATAAAATACATCTAATATGACACAAATATAAGGTAAATTATATTTATTTACAGTATATTATGTCATACCTTATTATCATATCATACCTTAAACTTCCCTAATATTCGCAACTCAAGTGTTGTCTATGTTTAATAGACATTGCAGAGGGTTGCAAATGAACGTATTTTGTCAACCAATATTCCGTGCTCAGTGAACAGGAGGCAGTGAACACTTCGTAGGGACCCTGTGATTAATGGCTGTGAAGTAACTAAAGCCTATTGACTTTTTTTTTTTAAAGTGCGTGTAAGTATATAAATTTACATATAGGAAGCATGTTAACACAGGAATAGAAACTGCTAAGCAATTCCATTTAATGTTAGAAGTTCAAGAAATAACAGCACAATCATGTTCAAAATAGATCAATATAAAACCACAACTAACAGGAAAAAACATGTTTTTATCAGACAACACATATGGCTAGAGGCTTATCTACACCCAAGGCAAACACAAAGAGAATGAAATGAGCCAAGAAAACTACTAGAGTTTTTTTTCCCCTATAAGAGTTCACTAAAGGTTGTGTTACAATGAGTCAATGCTCATACAACTGACATTTCTGACATAGTGTTTAGAGTGTACAGGTTACTGCTAGAGGGGAAACATGGCATAAATGTGTAAGAGACACCCCACTGGGGGAAACGCTTCTAAATAACATGGCAAATTTAAAGGGATATTTACACAACGTCCACATTGATGAACTTCCCACCAAATATGAACTTTTATTATTATTATTGTTTTTACTGGTACTATTATTATTATTATTATTAATAGTAATAATAGGAGGCTAGTTTAATGTAGATATACAAAGTTTTTCTAGAAAATTACACGTGTGAGAGAGCATGTTATAGGCAAAATAACATCTTATAGCCAAATATGACAGCGCTACTGCATGATGCATCACCGCAGATGAGCAGAGCTTAGTATCTCTTCGGCAAGCCGACGTGCAAACTGCCGCTTATGAAACTGAAAGTAAGTCGCAGATGCTCAACACAGTTATCTTTAGTAAAAGCAATGAGACTAAATGATATTACCAATGCTGTTGCAGCCTTTGATTTTGAAATTAGCTGATGGTCAATAAAATGCAGCTCATATTTGCTGCTTTTGATGACGTGAACTCCATTAATCTGCATATAGCGCGGGAACCGAAGATCGGATTTATATCCGTTTTGCGTAGACACAGCAGAGGGGGTCATTATCAGTGTGTGAGAAACAGACCAAATATAAAGTTATTCAATTTTATGTTCGCATAATATATTCAAAATATATTCTTTTTGGACCTTGACAGCTCATGATCACCATGAACTGCTCCAGTCCTATTGTGTTCCATAGGGACAAAATACAGCATCCAGTACAGTTTTGAAATGACATGAGTAAACAATGACAACATTTTGATTTTTGGGTGAACTATCCTTTCTGGCTACATTTGCCCCAGGAATGTTCTGAACATCCTTCCAAAGCACATCCAACCAGGACCCTGAACCTGACCACGAGAGAGGTCAAAGGACTTCGGTGCACTAATTCTGGTCAAAGGAAACAGAGGAAGAAATAAAGGAAAAACGATGGAATAGGAGGTTTGGAAAGGTCAAACAATAAAAGTAGGAACAGGAGAAAGGAAAAAAAAATGGAGAGAGCAGAGGAAATGTGAACATTTGATGAAAGAGTAGGTAAGGGTTTGAACCACAGCTTGACCCAACTCATTCATTCATAAAGAATGACCTTGATATTACAGCAGCCTGCAGCTGAACCCTATTAGATATGCTGGATGTGTTTTCAGAGAACAGAATTACACAGGTACACCTAATCCAGTTGTGTTGTGTCAGATTATCAGTCCAACATGGCTGCATTTGTTATATAAACACAAAACAGATGAGAAATTATGTTTTCTGTTAACTTAATAATGGTCAAAAGTTTGGACACATCTACTCATTCTTCAGAATGATGTGCATCCTTGGATGCTTTTTAAACTGTATTGACTAAGTTTACATGGATGCTGGTGCTGGATAGTTGTTGGCTGCTTTTCCTTTATTATCTGCTCCTACTCACCCATTCAAATTCAGTTTTGAAACATAATAGCATAATTTTAGATTAAAAAGTAATTAAGATCAAGTAAAAAGATTCAAACTTTTGACTGGTAGTAGAGATTTCCATGGTACTGCAAATTTTGGATGCAGACGCTGTAGGGGAGCTAAAAGTAAGAAAACACGTCTTTGATCGTGTCAAAGATTACCACTCACTCTTTAACGACTTTCGCCTTGTGTATTTCACTTTATTTTCTTTCTCTTTTTGCTAGACACAAACTGTAACATTTAGTTGATTACTAGCTGTCACTGTACAGAGCAATGTAGTGAGGTGGGAAAAAAACCTGTGGGCTTAAATTAGGCTCAGTGTCAGCAGACACAAGACAGAATATCATGTGGTAAGATCAAATCCACCGCCAGCACGTTTGCTGCACACAATCTCACCGATCCTATTTTCTCACAATCTCACTATTTTCAGTGATATTAAACTATTCAGGTTTACTTTCACTTTAACACATAAACCTACATGAACTAGATACATTGACCTTTACAATGCAGACAACTAAAGACTAAACAGAGACATGCTAGGACAGGACCGGCTGGTTTGACGTGTAATGGCTAAGTCTAAAAATGAACAATGTCAACATGCCACTCTCATGTTTACGCTATCAATTTTAAATCGCTGAGAAGGTAATTAGTAAATCTGACATGTTTGTTAGTCTAAAAAAAAAATCAAGCGACTGCATCACAGAACTTTAAACAAATCAGATAAGGGAAACATGGTGGTGGCCAGTATACAAAGAAATGCTTGTATCATGACTTACAGGTGAGAAATATCTCAAAATATTTCTTTTTAAATCTGCATTTTTATCTTTTACAAAACATTCCTTATGGATGCCAGGCCTGCAAATTGCAATAAAGCACATCATACATCAGTATAGACCAGAAGTTAAACAACAGTAAAACAAAAATTGTGGACCACCTACAGTGGGTACGGAAAGTATTCAGACCCCCTTAAATTTTTCACTCTTTGTTATATTGCAGCCATTTGCTAAAATCATTTAAGTTAATTTTTTTCCTCATTAATGTATACACAGCACCCCATATTGACAGAAAAACACAGAATTGTTGACATTTTTGCAGATTTATTAAAAAAGAAAAACTGAAATATCACATGGTCCTAAGTATTCAGACCCTTTGCTCAGTGTTTAGTAGAAGCACCCTTTTGATCTAATACAGCCATGAGTCTTTTTGGGAAAGATGCAACAGGTTTTTCACACCTGGATTTGGGGATCCTCTGCCATTCCTCCTTGCAGATCCTCTCCAGTTCTGTCAGGTTGGATGGTAAACGTTGGTGGACAGCCATTTTTAGGTCTCTCCAGAGATGCTCGATTGGGTTTAAGTCAGGGCTCTGGCTGGACCATTCAAGAACAGTCACGGAGTTGTTGTGAAGCCACTCCTTCGTTATTTTAGCTGTGTGCTTAGGGTCATTGTCTTGTTGGAAGGTAAACCTTCGGCCCAGTCTGAGGTCCTGAGCACTCTGGAGAAGGTTTTCGTCCAGGATATCCCTGTACTTGGCCGCATTCATCTTTCCCTCGATTGCAACCAGTCGTCCTGTCCCTGCAGCTGAAAAACACCCCCACAGCATGATGCTGCCACCACCATGCTTCACTGTTGGGACTGTATTGGACAGGTGATGAGCAGTGCCTGGTTTTCTCCACACATACCGCTTAGAAATGAGGCCAAAAAGTTCTATCTTGGTCTCATCAGACCAGTGAATCTTATTTATCACCATCTTGGAGTCCTTCAGGTGTTTTTTAGCAAACTCCATGCAGGCTTTCATGTGTCTTGCACTGAGTAGAGGCTTCCATCGGGCCACTCTGCCATAAAGCCCCGACTGGTGGAGGGCTGCAGTGATGGTTGACTTTCTACAACTTTCTTCCATCTCCCGACTGCATCTCTGGAGCTCAGCCACAGTGATCTTTGGGTTCTTCTTTACCTCTCTCACCAAGGCTCTTCTCCCCCGATAGCTCAGTTTGGCTGGATGGCCAGCTCTAGGAAGGGTTCTGGTCATCCCAAACGTCTTCCATTTAAGGATTATGGAGGCCACTGTGCTCTTAGGAACCTTAAGTGCAGCAGAAATTTTTTTGTAACCTTGGCCAGATCTGTGCCTTGCCACAATTCTGTCTCTGAGCTCTTCAGGCAGTTCCTTTGACCTCATGATTCTCATTTGCTCTGACATGCACTGTGAGCTATAAGGTCTTATATAGACAGGTGTGTGGCTTTCCTAATCAAGTCCAATCAGTATAATCAAACACAGCTGGACTCAAATGAAGGTATAGAACCATCTCAAGGATGATCAGGAGAAATGGACAGCACCTGAGTTAAATATATGAGTGTCACAGCAAAGGGTCTGAATACTTAGGACCATGTGATATTTCAGTTTTTCTTTTTTAATAAATCTGCAAAAATGTCAACAATTCTGTGTTTTTCTGTCAATATGGGGTGCTGTGTGTACATTAATGAGGAAAAAAAATGAACTTAAATGATTTTAGCAAATGGCTGCAATATAACAAAGAGTGAAAAATGTAAGGGGGTCTGAATACTTTCCGTACCCACTGTAAAACCACAAATCTGGACATTAGGTTTTATCCTACATCTTGAAATAACTTTACATTACAGATCCACAATTTTGCCAGTTCTTCAGTACAATTAGCTAAACATAAAATAATATTACATATATTATATTCAGTCTATATAATATAATATAATGCTAACAAATAGTTATTTTAATAAATACATTTATTAGTTGCTTTATTTTTTCTTTTTCTTTATTTTTTTTCATCGTGGATTTAATCAATCAGCTCACAGATCACTTGGAACCACAGTTTGAGACCCACTGATATAAAGAATTAGCACCAAACAAGGAAGAGAAAGTTCTACCCTGTTCTCCATGCAAGAACATTCCAAACTGGCGGAATAATGCCTATCCAACCCCCACACGTTTGCTTATATCTATGTTTGTAATTGCCCAGAAATGAAAAACACTCCATGCTGACCGAGTTTCTGTAAGTTTAAACCAAAACAAAAATCTCAGATGTCAAAACAGCAGGATGTGTCCTGGCGTAGACCTCTGCATGGCTCAATCTCCCTCACTATTCAGTTCTCAACATCTAAATGCTGCCCTCAGTCTGAATTTACTGAGCAGTGAAACATGAGATCTGTGTTATAGTCTCTAAATGGCCAATGTCTAGCATTGTAGGATATTACCTTGAGACTCAAGCTCACCTGTGACATTTGTGTGACCTTGTTACTTTGTTGCTGTGACTAACGGAGATGTTAGAAGACGGTATGGCATCTGTTTTGGCCTTTCCCTCAAAATTGCTCCTGTCTTCTTGCTCACTCAGAGCAGCGTTATCTTTATTGTACTGACTCAGTCCAGAGGAAACATCTTTCTTCTTCTGCTCAGAGCTGGGCACTGTATCTGAGGTGTCTGTGGTTTCCCGATGTCTTTCCTTCCGTGTGTATATGGATGAACTTTCCTCCAAGTTGGCATACCGTTCAGACAGCTCCCGCCTTCTCTCAGCCTTGTAGCGGGCGATACGTTCAGCTTTGGATTCCAGAGATGAGCCTTGCAGAGAATCTAGAGCATCCATCATCTCTCACTTCAGTTACACTTCCTTTGTCTGTGATATAAGCTACAATGTGGAAGAGTCCGCTGCTCCAATGACTGATGGTGACAGTGGGTGTTCTTGCTCACTTCCAAGTGGACAGCGAGTCTGCCGATACCATTCCACTGTTGAGAGAGACAAACAAAATTAGTTGCCTGTTCTTAAATTCTGTTGAATGAAAGCCTGCAAAGGACAGAAGTGATCTAGCTGAAAGAAGACACACAGAACTCTAACACCTGCCCACATTGCTGTGATTCTCATATTAGCCCCAGAGAAAGAGAAAAGAGAGAGAGAGAAAGAGAGAGAGAGAGAGAAAGGAGGCCTTGTTGTCTACTGCAGTTTTCTTTTAAACCTCAGCACTGCACAGGCTGCAGTGTAATATCATACAGCTATAAATACCTTTTTAATTGATTTTGAAATAGTTTAATTAAGGTTTATACATGCTAGTTTCCATGACAGAGTTCCAGATAAATCGTATCATTACTACTGCCAGTTTGCTAAGTTTCAAATGATTATAAAACAGCAAGCACAAACTATGCAAAAGCGGCACTGTGCCATGGCACCAGTGTTGCAAACTAGTTTTCAGGGGAAGTTGCAAAGGCGGGTCGATTTGTTGCTAAAAGTTGCTAACTGACGTTGTGCTATCATTGCGTGATGACATCATTGCGTAACCATGGCGCGAAACTGCGCTATTTATTAGAATCCACATAAAAATAGGATTCGAAATATGTTAATTTAGATTTTTTTCATAAAAAATAATAAACATTTTATTTGTAAAAGTAATATAAACAACATCTTTATGAACAGATATATTTTTAAATACAGTATTGAACAGTTTTTGAACTTTTTTTTTAACAATTACATTTTATTTATTTTCTTATTAACTAGTAAAACTACACAGTTTGAACAATTATTGTTTTAAGCAGTGTACTGGTAGTTAGTGTGATACACTCTAAGAAAAGTCTGTAAAAATACACTGAACAAAATTATAAATGCAACACTTTTGTTTTTGCCCCCATTTTTCATGAGCTGAACTCAAAGATCTAAGTCTTTTTCTATGTACACAAAAGGCCTATTTCTCTTAAATATTGTTCACAAATCTGTCTAAATCTGTGTTAGTGAGCGCTTCTCCTTTGCCAAGATAATCCATCCACCTCACAGGTGTGGCATATCAAGATGTTGATTAGACAGCATGATTATTGCACAAGTGTGCCTTAGGCTGGACACAATAAAAGGCCACTCTAAAATGTGCAGTTTTATCACACAGCACAATGCCACAGATGTCGTAAGTTTTAAGGGAGCGTGCAATTGGCATGCTGACTGCAGGAATGTCCACCAGAGCTGTTGCCCGTGAATTGAATGTTCATTTCTCTACCATAAGAATTTGGCAGTACATCCAACCAGCCTCACAACCGCAGACCACGTGTAACCACACCAGCCCAGGACCTCCACATCCAGCATCTTCACCTCCAAGATCATCTGAGACCAGCCACCCAGACAGCTGCTGCAACAATCGGTTTGCATAACCAAAGAATTTCTGCACAAACTGCAGAAACAGTCTCAGGGAAGCTCATCTGCATGCTCGTCATCCTCATCTGGGTCTCGACCTGACTGCAGTTCGTCGTCGTAACCGACTTGAGTGGGCAAATGCTCACATTCGATGGTGTCTGGCACTTTGGAGACGTGTTCTCTTCACGGATGAATCCTGGTTTTCACTGTACAGGGAAGATGGCAGACTGCGTGTATGGTGTTGTGTGGGTGAGCGGTTTGCCGATGTCAACGTTGTGAATTGAGTGGCCCCTGTTGCACTGCGTGAGGCAAACCAGATACTGACTGGTTTTTCGGACCCTCCCGGACCAGCCTAAGGCACACCTGTGCAATAATCATGCTGTCTAATCAGCATCTTGATATGCCACACGTGTGATGTAGATGGATTATCTCGGCAAAGGAGAAGTGCTCACTAACACGGATTTAGACAGATTTGTGAACAATATTTGGGAGAAATAGGCCTTTTGTGTACACAGAAAAAGTATTAGATCTTTGAATTCAGCTCATGAAAAATGGGGGCAAAAACAAAAGTGTTGCATTTATAATTTTGTTCAGTGTAGTTTACAATGTACTGTTTTAAAATGAAGGAATTATCTGTATTGATTATTCACAGGTGTTTTACCTGTGTTTTAAAATTACTCATTGGTTACACAGGGTTACAACTTAACATATAATAATTTATCAGTACACAATTATAGGTACAAGCTAATAACATGCTGTATCATAAATGAACAATTATTATCGAACAACTGCAACTTTCATCTTTATTCACATATGATGTGTGTACTGTTCTTCATCTTTCTTCAGCTCTCTCCAGGCTGATGTGCTGCTTGGCTGGCTAGCTGTTCAATGTTGTCCTCTTTTTGTGTAATTTAGATGAAAATATGTGCCTTATTTATTGTTTGAGTCACCTTTCAAAAGTTGCTAAAAGTTGCCAAATAAATTTTAAAAATAGCTAAATAGCTAAATTTGTTAACCATCTGATAATTTTCCAAAATTATCAAATGGTTAACAAATTTAGCTATATCAAATGGTAAGTTGATGAAAACGTGATGCAATACACTTACTGATACACAGATGCGGCCGTTTAATTATTTAAAAAATATGAGGTTGTGTCCGATGTGTAAATATGTTAGCTATCTATATGCCCTTATTGTGTTAATACCTGACTTAAGGTCAAGTTTCACATTAAATGGGAGTAATTCTTTTAATATAATATTCAGTTTTAATAGGCCTATGCCATTTGAAGCAATGCATGTTTGTGTAATTTTGGTATTTTAGTGCTGGTGTGCCGTGGGATTTTTTATTTATCAAAACTGTGCCGTGGCAAGAAAAAGGTTGGGGAGCACTGAGTATATACATAGTTAATCTGAAGGTAAAAGAAAGAGGGGGTCATGAGATGAAAGTTGTTTTTTTAACTTAACACAGTCCCTAAAAATGTGGTGCTCATGGCAAGACAGAAAAAACCCTATTTGGAATTTTCTGCATAGCCAGCAACTAATGGAGAATTTGAAATGCCATGTTAATAAATAAACCTTTCATTTAAAGGTTGTATCAATGTCCAGTGGAAATATCTATATATGAAATGTGTAATTTCATAAATGATTTATATATTTACTGATAATTTATTGAAAGAGTTATTTATTATTACAGCACTCTAAATACAACTCACATTTGATTTCAATACAGCTTGAAAAATGACGCAGAATAATGACTAAAATATTTAATTCAAATGAATAAATATATTCATTCTGATTTTATTCATCAGGTTCCACACTCACTGCAGCGTTGCCGTTACTAAGACGAGCACTGACACCGTGTGGTGAAATAATCACGTATGTTTACGAGCCACGGCTTTCTCAGATAAATTCTGTACACAGCAATCATCAAAATATCTCCTCTCCTGTCTCTGAAAATGTCCAGATTTTGAAATTATCCCACGGATGCTTATTTTAAGAGGCATTTATTTAACTGAGTGTTAATATCACATTAAAAAAAAATGTACATAACCAGAAGAATCGATGCACTGCTTCAACGAGCACTTTCGGTATTCAATTCCGCTGTGATAAAGGTCTATTGGTGAAAAAGTGTTTAACTAAGTACTATATAGTTTACAGTCTTTGTAATGTGTTTCAGCAATAAATTTGTAACATTTGAAATGTGTTTAGAAACTATTCTCAGAACTGACTTTGCAGGGACTTTAAAGTTTAACCTATTGCAAGGAAGTAAATCCCAGGAGAGGAAAAACGGCTCACGTTGGCTCTATGATTAGAAGTGTGCGTAAGCCATCTAGGGGTCCACTGTGTGTTCCTTGCTATTACCTATAAAGGAGTGCTAAAACCAAGAACACACTAGTCCGGAAAAAGTACTGTTATTTTATAATCAAGAGCAGAATACTTTAAAGATATGCAAAGACATCAGCAGCCGGAAGTCGGAATGATGCGGGAAGTCCTGCAAACATTTCCTGCAAAAACAGCACGAGTGATTGAGCGCTACAGTGTTCTCTCTTTCTTTCTCTCTCTCTCTCGCAATATGACAATTACAAATGAACTGCACACTTCAATAAAAACTTTCCAATACAACATTTATAATAAATGAAGTGTGATGCTGGTGAAGTATTTTTGCGTCTGATGCTATGAGAGGGTGAGCACTGATACATAAAAAAAAAAGCCTCCATTCTTGTTACATACAGTGATACTGGTTATACTCGGTACAAGGGATAATATACCGGTGCAAAATTTTACATCAGGTAAAAAAGAAACTACGGACAACAAATTTGGTAACAGCAGTTCCTATATCAGTTCCCATATGTCTAATGAATGGAACATCCTTAAATAATGTGTAATATAATGAAGAGTTGATAGCCAGAGTTCTTTATCGCCAGAAGGCACAGAATCAATGATTACCTGTGTGAGAAAATTTAAAGACAGAAGAAAGAAAATCGCCTTGAAAAATAAGTTGTGAGTGATTTTAGTACAAAAGACCTTGATTAAGGAAAAATATTAAATGGTATTAAAAAAATGCAGCTTTTTTTTTCTTCTCCAAAAAAACAGCATCTGACTAAGTACAAACATAGCTTGCTCCTTTTTTCTTTCCCTGAGTAATCAGTGCTTGTTCACACAAGCAAAGTCAAAGGCATTAAAAACTCTTTCAAAAGACTGAAGAGCTAAGCAAATGCACTAAATATTTCAAAGGCTGAATGGCTTCTGAAAACACAAACTCTGGGTTCTTTAAAGACTCGGTGGAAGAAACCTATTTATACAATGTCCAAAGCTTTATTGATATTTCGCAAATATTGACATCACATCTTTGATTTAAAATAATAAAGCCCTGAAAAACTGT
The DNA here is from genome assembly GCA_037101425.1 of Elopichthys bambusa. Classification (NCBI taxonomy): domain Eukaryota; kingdom Metazoa; phylum Chordata; class Actinopteri; order Cypriniformes; family Xenocyprididae; genus Elopichthys; species Elopichthys bambusa. The sequence continues at coordinate 18,708,676 of CM074449.1, forward strand.
CCAGATATTCGTGACCTTGTTCTCTGAAGTTACAACAGAAGAGAGAGGAAGTGTTGCCTGAAAAGCAGCTTTCCTTGTAATATCCTGAAATTACATAGTAACCCATGTGCTTTCCAAGTACAGCCATCAGGCCTACATTTAACAAAATGTTTGGGAATTTATATCATTGCATAAGCAGCTATTTGACAAAACTAACAGCAGGGAAGAGTCATAAAAGCAAAAAAGTAGTCTTTAATATAATATAATATAATATATAATATAATATAATGTAATATAACCTTCATTCTTTTTTATTTATTTTTTATTCTGAATACAGAAATAAAATTATCAAAAATAAAAACAAAAGAAAACAAAAATGATCTCCTTGTCTGTCATTAACTATGAAACTATAAGGACCAAGTTTGGCATTACATTAGATTTTTTTGGGCATTATGTAGCATTAAAGTAAAATCAGAGCGATTTTTGACCTTATGTTTTTGGGCATTTTTGCCTTTATTGGATAGGACAATCAAGGAGAGACAGGAAGTGATGGAGGAGGAGAGAGGGGCACAGGATCAGGAAAGGTTCAAGAGCTGGGACTCAAACTCGGGTCGCCCAAAGAGCCGTTCAGCTATATGTCGTTATATGTTCTTTATAACAAATCAAAAAATCAATTGAGACTCAGGAACATCTCTGATTGATTGATAACATTTGTTGCATATGTGTATGTCACCTTGCTCAGCCCAGTTATACCAGGATTATGGAGTATGGGCACCCATCGGCAGAAACAAAAATTGGTCGGAGCACGGCCCACAAGGCTATGGCTCTGATTGGTGCAAAATCAGTCAATACTTTTATCCCTTAAAACTCATCTTTGATAATCACAATGACATATTTAAAAGTTTTTTTTTTTGTTTGGTTTTTTTCCCCTGTGAAAATAATTTCCTTATGCCTTAAAATAGCTTGAACCCTATTCTGCACCCTTTCTTAATTTAGTATACGTGGTCCCATGAATATGCAAATTAGTCCCCTCCTTCACTTAATCACACCAGCTCGGATTACCTGATTCACTTGGCCAACTATAGTAAACGCTACACAATGGCAAGTGGAAATATTGATTGTGATGATATATGTTTGACCAGAACCTGATTCAAAAGAAGAAAAAGAAGAGATTGCAAACTGAGATGAAAGACAGCTTTTTAGTGATTGTAAAGGGAGCGGTCTTTGCACACTTCCTCGGCTATATTAGGGCTAGGTGGTATGACGATATATACAGACAGCGTAAGCGCGTGCACAGATAACCGCCTAATATACCTGCTGCTCTCTGTTATTGATGTAAATCCAAAAAAAGAGAAATTAAGTACTCCTACTCACTACTCCTGACTGTATAACTTTTTTTTTTTTTTGAGCTTTAATAAGAATACATTTTTATTTAATTCATACAGTGACTGTAAGACTTTTAACATTTGATTATTAAATTTCTGTACTAATTCTAACTACATGTTAAATAAACCTATTGTACCTGAAAACAATAATTCATTATTCATTATTTAATTAATATTTTTGTTACATTGTATTTGTCCTATTGTTTGCAATTTGGTTCTTTTTTCCTATTTTTAATAACAAAAAATAGATAAAATAACACAAAATAACTATATAGTGACATATCGTTATCATGAAATAAAATGTTATCATTATCGTAAAAAGAATATGGTCATATCGCCCACCCCTAGGCTATATATAATCCATCTGAATAAAAGTCAACTCAACGGTGTTGCTAATGTTACACAAACCGTGTTCCTGTTCACCATCTCAAAGTCAGACAGCTGCTTCTAAAAATCAGCATCCTTAGAAATAATGATAGGAAAGGCCCACAAACGTTGATGAGACTGTTTCAATCCGCATTTTTGAGACCGTCTTTGGAACACTGCAGTTTTAAGGATTTTTAAATACAGTGTTGACTGATGAATTTGCACATGGTTTGTCTTAAAGCATATTAAAAAACACCACAAAGACATGTAAACAACATTTAAAACTTTATTTTCACCACAGGGGGTCTTTAAATGTAATCCTGTACCAATGAAGAATAGCTTAACTCCAAGGCTCAGACACATTCTTGTTATCTGTGATCCTGATATTGGTGTACATCTGGGCTAATCTGACATGAGGCTAAATCCACTGACTGACCTGCTTCGCCGGGTGTTTATTTGATTAAAAAAAGTGAGCATATTGAGCACTAGTTGGCATACAGAGTCATTGTTATGTGTATGAAGCCATCCACATATTTGCCTAAACAGTTGAAGAACCACACAGGCTGTATATGGTTGTATGTTAATGATAAACCACCATGATTAGCAGACACTGCAAAGGCAAAGGAGTGTCAGTTTTCATGCTGACAGAATATTATTATTTTCAAAGCTTAAAGGATTAGTTCACTTCTCAATTAAAATTTCCTGAAAATGTACTTTTTCAGGTTCTCCAAGATGTATCCAAGATGTTCATGTCTTTCTTCAATCGAAAAGAAATTAAGGTTTTTGAGGAAAACATTCCAGGATTTTTCTCCATATAGTGGACTTTAACGGAAGATCCAAATTGCGGTTTCATTGCAGCTTCAAAGCACTCTACACAATCCCAGACGAGGAATAAGGGTTTTATAGCAAAACAATCGGTCATATCAGACAATTTTGAAGTCGGAGGAGAAAATTAGATTAGAGTTTTTCACCCTACCTCGGTACTTTCACCTACATCACACATGACCTTTTTAACATAATGCACGGAGGATCGCAGAACAGTGCAAGACGAACATTTGTGGTTAAAAAGTATATAATTTTTTAGATTTTTTAGAAAATAACCGATCGCTAAATAAGACCCTTATTCCTCGTCTGGGATTGTGTAGATCCCTTTGAAGCTGCACTGAAACTGCAATTTGGACCTTCCACCTGGTGAAACCCACTGAAGTTCACTATATGGAGAAAAATCCTGGAATGTTTTCCTCAAAACTGTAATTTCTTTTCGACTGAAGAAAGAAAGACATGAACATCTTGGATGACATCGGGGTGAGTAAATTATCAGAAAATTTTAATTCTGTATTCAAAATTGACAATACTTTTTTTTTTTTTTTTTCAGTGCTTATTATAAATAATTTATCTGTGCACATTATTATTTTTTTTAACCTGTTAGCATTCCACTGTACCACCTGTGAAACAAATACCATTCAAAAGAGACCTTAGGAATGGCTAAGTGGGTAAAAAATTCATGCTCTCGTAATCTTTAATCAAAAACGTTAACCTCCCCTCCCCCTAGAAACGACATCTGTTCTCTTCATGACGTATGCCTTGACAAAGGGTGGGGCTAAATATCCTCCACAACTGACCGCAAACAGGAATTTAGATCTGCCTCCATTTAATTAGCAACACCCAACTTCCTACGATCTAATCAATTCCAGAAGGATGCAATCAAATCCTGGCCTACATTTTTCTCATCCCAGAAACCATTTCAATCGGATATACAAAACAAAGAAAAGAAAAAGAGATATAAAAAAAAAAAAAAAGACTATAACAACTTTCATGCCATTTCATGCAGAATTTAATATTGCTCTAACTGATTGTCACCGAGACTATACAAAATGTCTTATATTGTTGGCAAAACAGCAATGCATAAAGAAAGAATATGATAAGCTTTGATATGTCAATGGGGACTGGGCAGTACTGTTGACACTGAGCAGTGATTTGTTTACCATCAACCTCCAGCAAATCTCAATTCAAATAAATGACAGGTTTCAGTATGCCATACAGTGATGCTTCTGCACATAGAAAAATGAAATGGGCTCAAAAACATTATATGTGGAAGGGTCACAGTGCTCATGGCTAAGTTTTTTTTTTTTTTTTTTTTTTTTTTTGTGCAATCATTTCTTTTTAGTTTTTTTTTTTTTTTAGCAGCAGTGTTTTACTTTTTAAATTCAACCTTTTTAAAACATTGCTGCTACAGCCATACACATTTAGATTAACATTGTTGCATTACTTTTGCTGTCCTGCCTATTTTAAACATTTAGAGAAGAAAATTAAAGTGATAATAAAAGTTAAATGTAGATTGTTTAACACACATAAAAAAAATAGAATTTGAAAATTAATTAAATAAATAAATAAACACACAAACACTTCTTGAAGCTACACTAATGTTTGTTTCCTTTATGTTGATTTTTACATTTGGGGATTCATTGTGTAAATATATTTATGACTACAGGAAATTGGGTAATTAATTCTACAGAACCAATTCAGATTAGTTGACTAGTTGTTCAGGTAACCCACCACCTAGTGGTCCAATTTAAAATGATATATATATATATATATATATATATATATATATATATATATATATATATAAAAAAGGTGGTTGCTGTGGTTGTTTGCGGGGCTGCACAACTTAGCCAAAAAAACCATATTGTATTTATATATCAGTATTACAGCAACTATTATTATTGTTATTAAACAAAATAAGAAATATTGTAATTGTTTTTCTATTGTAAAACTCAGTGTGTAAAATAAGTGACCCAAACTCAGAGCAGATGGAGAGATGAGTGGAGTGGCATTACTGCAACCACTCCGAGACACCAAATACAGTTATCATGAGCTTAAAGCGTGCAAATGAACACTGTGCTGCATTTCACCTCAAAATACTTATATATTTAATTAAATCGCTGCTTTTGCATTTTGATAATTTTTGATTAACTGTTTTGATCATGCTCCATGAAAGTGGTTTTTAAATAATGAGAGTGTGGCTGTTTGGTGAGTGTGTAAATGTGTTTAATCACCGTGGGTCAGGTGACCGTGTGGAGATGAGGCACAAGTGTGCATCGTCAGTGTGTAATCCAATAACATTATCCGACAACTGCTAACTTCTTAGGAATGAAACAGTCCACAGCAAAAACGGCACCTGCAACTTACACTGATCAGACTGAGAAAGCTGCAATACACACCAACAACAGCCGCTTAATGGGTTTGGAGGAAATATGACTCTCATTAAACACACACGTTCTGATAAAGCTTATGTAACCTGCACATGCAATCTGTCAATAATCACTTAAAGGGACAATATGCAAGAATTTTAATGTATTAATCACTTTTTTTTAATTCCGAAGTGCGAACAGTTTGTAACGAATTAAAAAAAAAAAAAAAAAAAACAAGGTCAACTACAATGACATGAAATGAATGCCTATACAATGTTCATGATAATGCCAAAAAAAAAAAAAATTTAAACTATAGTCTCACATAGCCAGATTAATATACTTTCTCAGAACATTTAAAAATGTAGTATGAAGAGTATTTTCCATGACATTCTCAAAGGTAAGGTCCTAATGTGATTAAGCATTTTCCATTATGCCTCATGTCAACATAGACAGAATGAAACTGCACTGCTTTTCTAAACAAAGTCTGGTGTTCAGTCTTTTGTCTTCACTTTCCTCTATCATTTTCACACATACCGGTGCCAATCTAGTGTCTAAAAGTCATGATTATTGAGAAAAACGTTTCTTAAACTGAACAGTAAAACTACAGAGAGGTTTAACAAGACACATTTTCCCCTCAAACTAGGGATAAGCCACATGTACATCCACTCTGAGACGCTGTGATAACATACTACAGAGGAAGACACTGGCTGACTCTCCTGTCCTTGTAGGGAACTGTCCTGTTCGCTACAATCTCTGACAAGTCAGGCATGAAAAAAAAATACTTAAGTCAATGTGGGTTTCACCTCATTAGGGCATATTGCCTCTGTGTTCCTGTTCATTTCACTGAGTGATCACAAACATATCCCTGTCAGATTATTTTTCATTGGATCAACCAACACAGTGATGCCGTAATGGATTGTGACAAGCAACAAGAGTAGGGAGAAAGATAACAGGCCTTGTTTTAATATGGCACTCTGCCGATATTACACAGAGCTGTATGTGTTAGGTGGGGTTTCACCTCAGCCCAACGCCTGTCTGATTCATCGTGGCATTCCAACTCATTTGTTTTACAGATGGGTTTCCCAGCTCACTCAGCAAAGATTTTTTTTCCAAGCCTGAAAACTGGAGACTCTACAGAAAAAGTCTGAGAGACACAGATAGAGAGAGAATAGGAAATTGTATATGGAAAAAGAAACAGGAGCAGTGGAGAATGAAATACTTTTCTTTATTTTCACAGTAATGGGGTGTCCCAAGACCCTCTGGAAAACTGATAGACTACTGGGAGAAAGAGAGGGCGATGTAAAACTGATATATTCCTGAAATAAGAATTCCATAAGGAAGCTTAGCAACTGTGTTGCCTATGTAATTTGAAATCGTTGTAGTGAACAGCAGACAAACAGGTCATCTGACACTCACAAGTAATATGCGAGTCCATAACTATTTGGTACCTTATGTGATCAAAATCACAACATTATGCACAAGTAAACAATCTCTGGCATTTAGTCGGCTGCACGTCTTTCCACATAATACTTTGTCAACACAGCTGGAAACTTCAGTAAAAATGTCCTTTAGCTTAAATGTAGATTTCCAAACATGTAAGAATTTCACAAACACAGCACAACATGACAAAAGCACAAATGCATTTGAAAAACACGGGTCTAGATTTGTATATAGCTGACATTATGACATCAAAAGATGGATGATGTTTTATTTAAAGTACACGGGAACAAAACCATCTGGGCTGCATGTTACAGCTCTATCACCTACAAATCATTGAAACCTTGGTGACTTATCATATATTAATGGTGAATTAAAAAAAAAACTGCACTGAGCACTGAGATAGGGAAGTGCATTTGTTTCACAAAAAAATTACAGTACAAACATTACAGCATATCCTGCATTTCATAATCACAGCTTTATCGGTTACTAGTTACTTTAGCAATAAATTATTTTTGAGAATTTTCATCTCGAAAGTCAGCCCTTCATGCTGCTTGTCAGACTTTAACATTTGTACAGCAAAAACTCCAAGACTAACTATATAATATAAAAGTTCAAGCATTATTAAAGGCAAGTAAATGGTCAGTAGTAAAATAACAAGTAAACAAATTACAAGCAACAGCACAAATGAAACAACAGAACAAAGACACAAATGAAATTTGTTACATTTTTAAGGGTTTTCTAACAGAAGTTTTCAGGTAAGAAATACTATAGAAATTGACTAATCAAATGCAAAATAACACTGCATAGTCTTCACTGTATAAATTAAATATAGATTATTCCTTATTAAAGCTACAAAAATTATTCAATCAAGTCTGTTCAATCAAGACCATTCAATGGTCTTTTTTATTTTGTTGTTTTGATTAACATTAAGGACACAAACAGCAGCAGGCATGCTGTCACTTTATGACCTAATCCACTGACCTAATATACCAACACACATTCATTCTTTCCCAATCCGTTCACTTAAAATATAACCAACTTTGTTTATCAGGATACTCACTAAGACGAGCATTCAGTCTGTTTAAGCATGAGAATACGTGAAAGAGAACAATTTGTTACTTGCGCAGACAGTGCAGATTTTCATTTAAAAAAAGTTCATACTTTATTTTAAGGTGACGTTGTTACACGTTACTACATGTGCTTTCTATAGTAATAACAGTAAATTATGCATAATTACAACTAACCTAAACCAAACCCTAACTCTATAGTAAGTACATGTAGTTAATTAATATTACTTCGTATTTATTTGAGTATGTACAATGTAACTACATCAGCTCATATATTGTGTTATATTCTAATTTGTCAATTTGCTGTTGATTATCATTTCTGTTTATTGCTTCCAAGTGCAACTGTAACTGTCATGTAAAGCGACCTTGAGCACTGGAAAGGCACTATAAATAAAACTTATTATTATTATATTACCTTGACAGTAAATGACAAAAAAATGAATTAATGCTGCTGCAAGGGTGTTTCTAATACAACAGCTGAGGGAGTGACAGCAAATCTCTCTCTCTTCTGAGCAATGTAATCAATCTCTCTATATTTTTTCCCTCTTTTGGAAAGTCGTGGAAAGTCTATCACAGATACACACTATTGGAGCAAATGGAAATACAAAAATTATATTTTCTGTCATCTCCCATTCACCGCTATAGAGTTTACCAAACGATGATGACTTTCACTTCTGAGAATCCTGGAAATGTGAAGAGAGTCCATTACAAAAGCTGTGTCCCAATTCAGAGGCTGCCTCCTTTGAAGAACATGGACTTCAAAGGCCACGAAGTTCGGACCAAGCCAAGTGTTGTTAAAGTCTGTGTAAAATCAATTCTGAGAATTGTTTCTAAACTCATTATAAATGTTTCAAATGTATTGCTGAAACACATTACAAAGACTGTACTATGTAGTACTGAATTGTGGAGTTAGACCATTAAACAGTTTCTTACCAATTCGGTGTTCAGGATTTTTTGGGCGGGGCTAAAATGGTGGCTCGATGACGCACTGGAGCCACCTAGCATGGCCCCGGCCCCAACACGATAATAACAACACCGTATTATTAGCATCAGTGGCTCACCCATGAGTTGCTGTCATTACTGTTAGTTATACAGCCTTATGCCTTCGTCACGCAAATGCATATTATCTGGTTGTGATATTATACAGTCTCCTTATTTAAATTTTCCTAAAAACGATGATATGAATAAGAGGTGGATTAATTTTGTGAAGAGCCATCTTAATGGAGAGCTGACAATCACCACCAACACGCGCCTCTGGAGTGATAATTTTACACCCGATAGTTCTACAAATTTTCAGAGGCAACTGGGACTGATAATCCGCTGTTATTGGAGAAATGGGGCTGAACCGACTATCTCCCGTCCCGGCCTTCATCCTCCCATCTCGCGGCGCCGACATCTGGTGCCTGGAGGGCCATTGTCCTGCAGAGTTTAGCTCAGAGATTGTATATTATAGGGAGATGAGAGGGTCTGTATCTCTTCCCATTGGAGAAAGCATAACGGCTAACTTAATCATGTGCTGAACCTCTCAGCCTACTGTGTAATGGCAGTGCCCGCCGTTCAAAACTCCTTCCTGTGTACCGCCACAGCCGGAGCCTTAGCATTAACCGTTACGCTTTTTTGGCTAAAGGTTGCAGGCTTGCCTCCCAGTGGCTTTGACACAACATCTATTGTTCTATCTATTAAAAAGTAATGCGGCACATTTGCTGTTGGTAATGCCGTAAATAAGTCCTACCTGTTGCAACATTCCCTAGTCTGCCTTCTCTTAAAAAAACACTTTTATCAAGCTAAAATCTACATATAGTTCCCAATGAAAGTATTGTTTGAGAGCAGAGAATACTTTTTTTTTTTTTTTTTTTTTTTTTTAAATCATTCAAATTTGGCTGAGTGGTTAATAACACATTTTTCTGTGTGATGTGACAAACTCAGAACACATTTTAATATTGCTTTACACAGACTTTAAATGGGATGGTCTAGCCTACGGATGGTCTAGCTCTTGTTGCCTAGCAACTGTGACAGCTGCTGTTTATGAGGGACAGGAATATTTGTACTGGACTTTTTTTTTAATGTTATGTATACCTGTCTAAATATGTTCACCTTGGTCCATTTCTGTACATAATAAAGAATATAAACTATACAAAATCCCATGTCAACATTTGAACTGCTCTATATATTTTTTAAATTTTTAAATTTGTATCATTAGATATTTAAGTAAGTTGAAACCCAATATTTATATCCAGCAATTTCTTTCTCTCAAAAAAAAAAAAAAAAATTATGTTGTCACCTGTGCGCAATGAATTCTGGGGTAGGGTAGGCTGCAAATGATCCATTTGCTGTATCCTTCATTGCCCGGAAAATGAAGGACACATTTCAAGGTCGCATTTGAAGGAGCCTTCAAAGGATTCAGCCTCTGATTTGGGACACAGCTGAGATCTCTTTTGTGTCTTCTTGTGATTGAATGGATAAAAATCTCTTGAATGTTTAAATTGCCAAGGGGAAAAAAATAAATAAAAAACAGCATAGGGGTGCACCGAGCCAATATTCAGTATCATATTAGTTCCGAAACTGCATTTTTTGCCAGATCGGGTATCAGCCTAACAGATCCAAATCTGATACTGTGTTTTCACGGTTGTTACTGTTAAAGGCCCACGCAGCATTATTCAATGTGATGTTATTTCAACTGAAACAGAAAGACAGGGCGATATTTCGAACAGCCCCGCCCCTTTTTTAAAATAGCCAAGAGTTTTTTTTATGTTACAGCTTGCCAGAGCCATTAGACTCTACAAAACCTCTGTTTCCTTCTAATCTCTAACCGTTTCTCCTCATAATGTCCTTTATACCGCTTATATACAGCATTCTGTGCAGAATTCAAATGGGTCCGATACCTTTTGTGGTCTGTGTCAACTCGCCCATATGATCCGCTCTGTGCTCTCGTGTCTCTGGACTGGAGCCTACTGCTTGTGTTGCGGCAGTTCATGTGACACAAACGCGAAAACGGGCTTAATTCGCGTCACAGGAAAGCACATTTACACTGTCTGAATCGTTCCCTATTCTCTATATAGTGCACTATGTGCTATTCACCATGTAGAAACTAGTAAATATGTGAGCAAATGACCGATTTCAGCCGAGGCTTCAGCATCTGTAAGAGTGTAGGAGGAGGCAGGACTTCAGATTCTAGAGAGCATTTGACTGGACCGAAAATTTGACGAGAAACTGAAGTGCGATGTGATGTCATGAAAATCCGTGATCCATTTTAGCGGAAGTGAGAGACTTTAAGTTTTGAATGCTTTTATCTCCTAAATGCGAATTTTGTCATTGTTTTGGAACACACCAGCTTATTCATAACCTTAAGACTAACATATTCATACTAAAAGCTAAAAAAAACTTAAATTTTGATTTCAGGGGGACTTTAAAAGTGCAGTGTGTAAATTTTAGCAGCATCTAGCGGTGAGGTTGCAAACTGCAATATAGAGAAGCTACGGTGGCCAACAGGACAAAGATGTCATCGTCTGAGACAGCAGAGAGTAAGCAAGTCAATCAAACGTGCTCTGTAGAGCAGTTTGTCCATTTAGGGCTACTGTAGAAACATGTCGGCGCAAAATGGCAATTTAACATGTAAGGGGACCCACGTTGTATGTAGATAGAAATGGCTCAGTCTAAGGTAATAAAAACATAACGGTTCATTATGTAAGGTCTTTATACACCACTGAAAACATAGTTATATATATTATATTGCATTTCTGTCAACAGATCCTCCTAAAACGTACACATTGCAGCTTTAAGCTCCACAAAAGGCAAAAAACATTATGAAGCATCCTAAAAGTTTGTGAACTATATTCCAAGTTATCCCAACCATAGCTTAAATGTAAGGGACAGACAAATATTTACGTCATTACATCAGCTACAGTAAAGCTTTAATCAGAACACTATGGGGCAGCAGTAACATTTACAAGTGACAGCATATCTGAACACTTTGACACAAATACAAACAAAAATACTTAACATTCATAAACGTCCATTAAAAGCAGTGCTTGCAGAGGTTCTGCTTGACCCTCTTCATCATTACTGCTATCTGGGTCTGATTCAGTTTAAACTGCACCCCATAAACACAATCAAGACTAGAAAAAAAACAACAACAGTGAACCACCCCTTTAACATTAATTAGTTAATTACTACTGTTAACTAAATGAACCTTATTGTAAAGTTTTAAAGACAATTTTTTTGTCTGGCCTCTTTAAATTCACTTTAGACACGACTGGTATCCGATATCTGTTTACATTAAAGGTGCAGTAAGTGGTATTTGAACTACGCTGTTGGAAATTGTTAATGTTTGAAATCAACCCAAACAAACCCACCCCTCTCTTCATTGCGCTGCCTCCAAATCACACACTTCAATTTAAACCACCCTGCTCTGAGTCGGTTTCGAACCACGGCCCAATCGCTATTTTCAAATCTCCCTCTTGCTCATTCTCCCTCCTCGACCATCATACACACCTTGATGCTGATTGGTTAGACGTTTGAAATATGTGAATTTGAAATATCACTGAATCCCCCTTTAATCCCTACCCAAAATTATTCTGTTGGTAATCGCTTTACTATGCAACATGGTTGACCCTCGGGTTTTAAATGGCCGTGCTATTAAAATTATTTATATAATAATTCATGCCGGGTGGTGATTACTTACCAGCATTGATAAGTTAAAAGCTGTTATGGATGTTTGCGCCACAAAATTTGAAAAACAAAAAGAATATATACCAGAAAATAGTGGTCATTTTTATTTGTTATTTTATCTACAGTTAGTTTACATCTAGAATTCTGAAGTGAAAAGAGTATGCTACAATTATTTGAATGAATTAACGAGAGAGAGAGAGAGAGAGAGAGAGAGTTTGTGAGTGTTAATTACCTGCATCTGTGCAGCATGTAAAAGTGAAGCTGTGATAAAGTCTGTAGTGAACAACACTTGACTAATTACACCCATAGCGAAAATGCGAATTTTAAAGCAGTTATGTTCATTTTTGAAAAGTAAGTAACTAGATAAGACAGCTTGGGGTGTGAGCAGTGTACGCTGAAAACAAAATGTCAAAGTATTGTCATGTTATGTTTACCATAGGCTTTATTTTACTCAAATTGAAAAAATAATTTAAAAAAACATTATAAAACCCCATAGGAAAATCTCGAAGGAACCAGCTGCAAATTAGATTTCTGGGTTCTGATGTCATACCTGCACCACTCTATAGAGTGGTGGAACTATGACGTCACTTTGAAGGCCAATCAGCAGTTAGCATCATGCTGGTTCCCTTGACAAAAACCCAACTGGATTTTCCCATAGGCTTTTGGATTATCAAAAAAAAAATAGCTCTGAGCAAAAGTTTGTGATACTTGAACAACTTTTATGAATTTTGAAGCCTAAATGCAGTCGCCAGAAACAAAAAGCCAAAATAAGGCTATAGCAAAATACACCACGGTCGCACAATTTCAACATCACCAACACTAAGCTTCTGACAACTCTTTCATATATCTAAAAATATTTCCCTGAAAGTCTGAATTAGAATAGTTTGTAAGAGCGCAGTTATAAGCATAACTAGGCTGTAAAAGCAGACTGAGCTTACCTGTGCGGTGTGATGATGTTTAATGACGCCGAGAGCCTCTGTAGTCTGATTTTTAGCCACTTGTTAGCAACCGTCATTTTCAAGACATGTAACGGCTTTAAAAAAATTTATTCACAGGTAGGTTATACTGATGTATTTTATGTCGTAGAATAAAACGTGAAAGTATCTTGAGCTTGTGTTAAAGGGTTAGTTCACCCAAAAATTAAAATTCTGTCAAATTAAGATATTTTTTATGAAATCTGAGAGGTATATGACTTGTCCATTGACAGCAAGTTAACCGACACTTTCAAGGTCCAGAAAGGTACTAAAGACATGTAGAACTGCAGTTCTTCAACCTTAGTTTTATGAAGCGAAGAAAATACTTTTTGTGTGCAAAAACAAAACAAAAATAATGACTTCATTCAACAATATCTTCTCTTCTGTCATTCTCATACATTGTTTACAATCCCAGGTTCTACGTCAGAACGCTGACTAATTATTGGCCGGCTTCTGATCAGCTTTGGCCAATACTGAGCTGACATTTGGATGTAAACACGGAAGCCTTCACTGTGCTTAGTGCAGCAGCTACGTAAGGATAATGACAGGGAAGAGATTGTTGAATAAAGTCATTATTTTTGTTTTGTTTTTGCACACAAAAAGTATTCTCGTCTCTTCATAAAATTAAGGTTGAACCACTGCAGTCACGTCGACTGTTTTAACGATGTCTTTAGTACCTTTCTGGACCTTGAAAGTGTTGGTTAAATTGCTGTCTATGGACGAGTCATATACCTCTCGAATTTCATCAAAAATATCTTAATTTGTGTTCTGAAGATGAACGAAGGTCTTATGGGTGTGCAACGACACGAGGGTGAGTAATTAATGACAAAATTTTTAGGGTAAACTAACCCTTTAACCATGGACCTTATTTCAGCCATTTAACCAAAAACCTATGCAAAAAAACCCATTGACTTTGGGACCATGGAAATGGAAGTGCTAAAATGCGTCATAGTTCCACCACTCTATTCCGTCTTCTTCATTCGTTCTGCCATGCTTCTCATGCATGTTGAAGTTGTTTACATTAGAATGCGCATGCCTATTTGACGCAGCATACACACAGTGTTGTATAGTTTAAATGGTTTGTAATTTGTAAATTTGTAATAAGAATAATCATGGTATTTTGAAGTGCCCATGATAACAATACTGTGCATGTTCATTGTTGTTATAGGCCCCTATATCATATTGGCACGTCTGGAGCACAGTATCAGTAACTGGAATTTAAACCTATTAAGAATGCTCAATAAAATGCTCAATAAACTGGATAATATACTAGGAGTTGTATGCACAACATAAAAGCGCACAACTTTTCAAAGCAGAGCGCTGTGCGCTGTGACTCTCTGTTGCTTTAAAACACATCAATATGCACCCAGGATGCAGATAAGTGATTTGTGCCACTCTGTATTTGGAACCTTACATATTATGACAGTTTTGCACACTGAAAGATTATTAATAGCCTATCTTTATCGGTCATATCTATCACATCTTGTTGCCCCTTTTAAAAGCTGCGCAATACATTTAAAATAAATGTCTTTTCATTTTATATCATTTATTTTCTACAAACTGTTTTTCATAAATGTATTTTAATAAGAATACAAATAGCAAATTTTAATTTGTTTTTTATTAACATTATACCAATTTTAGCATTACACATATACATTCAGTTTTTTTTTTTGTTTTTTTTTTAACTAAATGTTTAGATTTTATAAAGTTATAAACTTCACTGTGCTAGTCAGATTGTGTAACTCCCGTTGTGTGTGAGCTCTTCCCGTAACAACATGCTAAAACATGCGCAACTAAAGCACAAAGAATTCGCAACATTCTATAGTGTTCTCAATATAATGTTATGTAGTCTTAGCTATATGGCAGATTGGCACTGCACATCTTGCAATTAACTGTATTTCCATTTACTTTGTCAAGTGATTCCAGACAGCCTGCACATTTTTGAAGCCATGACAAGAAGCACTTTGCTAGCAAAGAAGCACTTGCAAACGCATCCAAGATGAGATTAATCAGACAACATAAAAAGAAATATTACAACTGGGTCATTTCGTGTCAAATTAATCAAACATTTGGTTACAACGTAACCTTTGTTCTCTGAAGAGACTATCTCTCCACTATGTTACATATTCCATATGTACGGGAAATTGATCCTCCATATCTGGCGACGTGGATACTCTTTAAGACAATCTTAAAGAATTTAATTCTCTCTCTGTTGTCTATGTTTATCATTAGTCTTGTGAAGTCGTCTGCATTTTGCTGTTCTCTCAGCGGGTTGATGCTCAGGAAATACTCCACGGCCGCATGTAACTTTTAACAAGATTCACTTGTTTAAAACACCTTAATTATATAAACATTTACTATAGAACCATTAATTCGCTAATAAACATCCAAGTAAACGTAACTCTATGGAAATTATTTATCTCCGCGAGCGATCACGGTTTGAGTATAGTTCTGTGTAAATGCATAGATAAACAGCGCTTTGTCAGCAGATATTTCATAATCTAGAATGACAAAAACATTATTAATAATTCTGATATAACATACCAGTTGAGAAATGCAATAAAATACGATGTTTTGTTTGTTATATTCCAATATTCCGGAGAATATTATTCAGTTATTTAACATTATCCAGCGAATTATTCTTCACTCTTTAGCCTATTAAACAGCTTATAAATCTACTAAAACTGTAGTTTTAAAAGAAATATTACATTTCTGCAAAGTTGATATGACTCCTGTCTTTAATTTATTTTCTCCATTTGAAAACATTAGACATTCTACATTTATTTTGCTTATAGTGAACATTAGTGTTGCTGTGGATACTTTTTATAAATAAAATTATTTTTCTAATATGAAGATTAAAATTAACAAAACGTATTGGTGTATAAATAAGGTTTGTTTTGTTTTCTATGCAAGGAGGGAGTGATTGTTAAAAATAAAATGGTTTGTTCAGCTCAGTGGTGTTATAATCGTGTCAAAAACAGAAGTATAACAGTAAATAAATATCGGTTCTGCATATCGGTTAACGAGCACAAACACACAAATCGGTATAGGTTCTAAAAAAAAAATCAATATCGGTCAATCACTGCTAAATGCCTTTGTCTGCTGTAGATAAATTGACAGTGTTCTCAATGGGCAAATTAGTGACTGTCTTCTTTCCATTTCCTCATTTTCTTGTGAAAGAAAGAGTGGGTGAAGTTTGACTGACTGGTTATGGTGTAGATCAGAGAGCACTTTCAGCAGAAAAGCTGGGTTGGGGCGCAATATAACTCCTGCACCCTCTGGTATAAACCTACAGCAGCTTTCATGCACTGATAGAACATGAAGTTCCCCAACCCTTTTGGCAGAGGTTATTGCCAGGAGGAAGGCAGTCTTTAGGGACAGCCATTTTAGGTCTACTGATTCAAAGGGCTCAAATGGGGATCGCTGAAGTCCCACTGAGGTACGCTATGTCTAGTACTGAATGCTGTGCATCTTGGAGCACCTTTGAGGAATTGAGATATCAGGCTAACAAAGTGCTCTAATAATTTGTAATTCCCCACTCGAACAGCCTTAATTACAGTCACTATACCTCTTAGAGTGGAAGTAGATTTGCCTGCATCCAATTGTTCCTGCAGAAACTGTAGGATATCATGGGCTGTAGATGTGAAAGGATTTACCTTGTGCCCTTCACACAAAGACTGAAACATACCCCACCTAAATTAATAGACTACCTTTGTTGAGGGAGCACAAGCTCCTTCCAGAGTCTTAACCACTCTGTCTGATAGTAACATAGCAAGTAACCCAGCCCATAACCCAGCCCAGTCCAGGCCCAGAGCTTGAGACCCTGAGGGAAGAGGTGAAACAACCTGCCCTGTGCCTGGGATAATAGATCCCTTCTGACTGGGAGTTCCCATGGTGTCCCGTGATGTAGGGGTGGGAATGTCTGAGAACTATATCATCTTAGGCCAATTTGGGGCCACTTAATTAGTCTCACCTTCTCCCCCTACTTTCTCTGAAGAAGAGGTTGAAGAAGGATGAATGGGGGAAATGCATAAAGCTAGCCCTGAGGCCACTGATGTACCAGGGCATCTATTCCGAGAGAGGGATTGTCCCTCCCCAAGGAAAAAAACAGGGGGACAATGTGTTGATTTTCCTAGAGGCGAACAGGTCTGCTACTGCTGGACCGAACCTGCGCCAGATCTCCATGACCACTTCGTGGTGCAGTCTCTACTTCCCTGGGTTCGGTCCACCCCTGGACAGCTGATCCGCTGCCACGTTTCTGGACCCAGGCACATGTACTGCCCTCAGTGACAGGAACTGCTTCTGAGCTCATAACCAGAGTTTGTGTGCCAATCGACATCGGAGAGCTGAGGCTGTTGATATATGCTGCCACCGAAGGCTTGGACAGAAATGTGAGATGTACTGCCTCCAATTCTAGCACATTGATGTGCTGACTTGCCCAGTGACTGTTCCAGCATCCCTTGATGCCCCAGCCTGCATGGTGTCTGTTGACACCAGTTGTCGATGGCATACTGGACCCAGCATGCTGCCTCTTGCCGTGTTTATCCCACACCTCCACCAGCGGAGAACTATACAGAGCCTCTACGTAACCATCACCTTCCTTGACCGAGGTGTCTATGGATGAAACCCTAGTCGGAAAAGGCTTTGCTGTACAGGTCGCATATGTAAAAGAGCAAGTGACACTACCTGTACTGTGGTTGCCGTAAGAACCATCAGGCAAAGACACAGTCCCAGGTGACTCTCACCCCTATTCGGAAGTGAGAGATGCACTCTCTTATTGCCTGCTGTCTTTCTAAGGTTAAAGTCACAATTGTTTTCCAAGAGTCTAAAATCAGCCCCAAAAACTGAGTGACCTGAGATGGCTCCAGCTTGCTTTTCTACATATTTATGCAAAGGCCCAAGCTTTGGATATGCTTCACAAGGACAGACATATGCTGCCTGCACATTTTTTTGCCTGAGCACAAACCAACCAATTGTCTAGATAGTTCACACCCTGATATCTAGAAGAAGAAGAGGTGCCAGGACAGCATTCATACACTTTGTAATTGTCAGAATGGCCAAGGCTATGCTAAAAGGGAGGACTCTGAGTAGGCGTCTTTTGGCTCGTTTCCACTGAGCAGTACGGTTCGGTACGCAATTTTTGCGTTTCCATTGTCAAAAGTTGTGAATGGTACCCTAATTCTGAACCGTACCATACCACTTTTTTGGGACCTTTTCGTTGGGGTACCAAGCACAATGGTACCGTACTAAAAGGGTGGAGCTAGACTCTGCAGAACATTGATTGGTTGACAGAGAATCATCACTTGCACGTTTTACAAGGGGAATGACAACACAAGAGGCGCCACACACAATTGTGGTCCAGGCAACGCGTGCATTGATTCTCTTCACTTCATGTAGGCCATATAACAAAACGAAATATAAAACACAACCCTGCCTCTTTTCATTTTCATTTAAAAAATATGAAACCTATTAATGTGTGGTTCAGGCAATATATGCATATGTACTCATAGTATTTTCACTGTATATGTAGCCTACATGTAGCCTAAAATAAAATGAAATAAGACAAAACAACCCTCTCTTTTTGTTAAGTCAGTTTTAATTATCAATAATAACCATTATAAAAGTATAAGTATAAAGTATGAGAAGCTATACAATAAGAAATAAAGACAAGCAAACAATTCAGTCAAACGTACAGCGCACTAAGTACAACGGTAAATTAAAATAAATATATTATGAAACCTCACTTTGCCCTCAGCCAAAACGATTTGCCCGGGAACAAATTATAAATTCATGAGACCAAAGATTGCCCGTTATACACAAGATGAATGATATCTCGTTTTTAACCACTACAGAGACATCTAAGCCAGCGGCAAATGTCAGAAGGACTAGCCGAGGTACAGCTGTGCTCAGATGGGTACATTAGCACTGAGCGCCCGGTGATCGCCTGGATCTCACAACTCCGACAACGTCAGATCAAGCACTATCTTTATAAATAAACCACAGATTTGAGCTTTAAACAACTACATTCTCGCCTGAAAACTTTTAAAACTACATTTCATGACACAAAGTCATTTTTAAATTACGCGGGTTTTCTCCTCCGCTTCTCCGCTATTGACGCTTGCTGGTAGGTGCTGCTGCATGGACGTCTGAACTTTGCGTAGGCTACTTGGTATTGTGAAACGCAGAATGTGCGTGCAGCAAGCAAAGCCTGTCTTCTTCTTGTGACAGACAGCCTCAAGCTGAGAAGCAAGAACAAGATTTGCTGTATCCATGTTGTTTACTGTGTCGTTTTCTTCTTCGCGCAAGAATGACGTCGATCACTACTTTCCGGCTACACCACGCCTATCAAGTAAGGGTACTGTTGGCGGTGGAAACACAAGCCTGTTCAGGGTGTACCGTTCCAAACCGTACTGAACTGTACTCAACTGAACTGTACCGCTCAGTGGAAACGAGGCATTTGAGGTCTAGTGAGGCAAACCAATCGCCTTTGTTTATTGCATACCCTTGGAACTGTGAGCATTTTGCATTTCAAGTGTCGAAAATACTTGTTTAGATCCCTGAGGTCCAAGATTGGGCTTAGACCCCCATCCCATTTGGTATGAGAAAAATAACGAGAGAAAGATCCGGTTTGATGGCCAACTGACTTGTTGGAAGGTTATATAAAGGTTATCATGTGTTGGTCTACTGAGGGCAAAGACCCACATACAATCTTTTCTGCACCAAACACATTTGCCAGCCTTCTGCTAGTTCCCGACCACCTGTTAGGGGCTGTGGGTATGGCCAATTGTTTTCGCAAAACCTTCTCAAAGTCTGGAAGAAGGGGGAATTTAACTAGACCAAGCTGAGCCTCTGTCTCCTCTTCGAATCTTGAAAGAGGGTTGGACAGATTTTTTAGAATAAGTATATCTAATGCTTTGGCTGCTCTAACAATGGTCTCCTCGAACAGCCATAGATGTTTCCGCTACTGCTTAATCCGGTTCAGCAGGTCTCTTCTCGACAAAACCATGCTCCTCATCTGAGGGGAACAGATTAAACACATCCACATCTTCTTCTGCTGCCTCTGAGGAGAAATGTTCTCCCATCTGAGAACCTGCATGAGAAGAGCCCTCACTGAGAAATCCAACCTTATGGTAAGTGGATTATATGTTGAGCGAAGTATAGAGCTTCCACGTACTGCACCAAAGTGGAGATCAAAGCAGCAATGAATGCACGCCACTATGAATGTTTTATAGGGCACTAATTAGGGCATGACTAGCACAGCTGTATTGTCTTAAAGTACCCACGTTGAAAAGGTTCAAACATTCACTGATGCTCCAGAAGAAAACACAATGCATTAAGAACTGGGGGGGGGACTTTTGAACAAGATGAAGATGTCCAAATTTGTCTTATATTGTTTAAATATCTAATTTTTTCATTTAGTACTGCCCATTGGAAGCTACAGAAGATACTCACTTGTTTCCCGGAAGACAAATTAAGTCAAATTTATCTTGATGTTCAAATTCAAAATTTTTGTAAAAACCCAGAATCTAAAAAGATACTAAGGTCAATGGATTTTACTAATAGACCTACCAATCTGTTTTTCACTATCGTTGGTCATCAAGATGGCTGTTGCTAACGTGCCTTTCCAAAGTTTTTTCCTGCCTTGCCCAGGGGAGCCCGCCATGTCGTTCAGTACATTGCGGCGGATATTTGAAAATAATCTACAAATTATTGATGCTATAGGGGATGCCTGACTGGACGAAAGACTGAGTAGTCTAAACACCACGCCTTTTGTGAATGCTGTCTGGCACCTCATGAGACAGTAAGTTGTTGCTTTGCTGGAGCCTGTTGTTTCAGGTGAGTTCAGTGCCAGTACTGATGAAATGATTTGCGATCAGTTAGTACAGAATGTGCTTAGTCCACGAATATGTGAGAAACTGATCGCACACTGGACAGAGCTGTTACAATAGCAAGCCAGATTGAATCTGCTGCCAATCAGGCCAAATCCGTTTCAAAAACCATCACATGCACCTCTTAATTCAGCTCAGGTGGAGAAGAGGAAGTAATGTTTTCGCTGTGGATTGGAAGCACACTTAGCTAATGCTGCAAACTGCCTGGCCGCAACTGCAACATGCAGAAAGTGTAAAAATGCTAAACTGTAACTCATACATACATACACTACTCCCAGCATTAGCTACAAGCAGAGTGACTATATCTACTTCTGACTCACAGACTTGCGTGGTGGATTTGGTGGTTGACAGTGGGTCTTCCGTATTGGTCCTGCCCTACAGCACACATGCATGCCATTTCAGTAACGTTGTGCTGTCACAACCCACAGCCAGGCTAGTAACATTTACAAAAGCCCAAGCTCCGTCGAGTTGATTCCCAATTGCTTGTTTTTTTTTCTTTTAAAATCAAATGTATAACCTATCATTCTCTCTTTTACAGCGGGGGAACACATCCCCGACATTATTTTATATAAAAAAACACTCAGATTGCCTTGATATCGCTAGTTTTATACGACTTCCCAAACATTCGCTACTAGCTTTAGCACGTTAGCAATAGCAGCGTGGTCACACTAGCGTTTGTAGTCTTCTCACTCACAATATTATTGTTCATCTATATTAATGGCGAGTGTATCAGATGTGTCTCTACCTTTTAGTGCAGGTGAGGACACGTTCAAGCTGCATGCGGTGCAGTTGGAGCTGGAGGCCGTGGAACGACAGATTCGGACCCTTCTGGAGAAGCAAGCCGAGCTACGGGAGCGGCGAACAATTTTCGGTAAGTTTGCAGCACAATATTAATACTCCTCCTTCCTCTACACCGTGTGTTTCTCTGCACAGGGCCCGAGCACCCAGAATGCGTTCATCCCAGCCCTCGTTCACTCCGGCACCGTCACACCAGGGACCTTGGGTTCTTCAGCAGCGGAAGGCGCAAGCCAGGGCTCGGACCAGGACCTCTCCCCCCCCTCGCCGCCCCCAGTCTTCGAGGTCTCAATGAGGAACCACTTCTCCCCTCTTCGCGAGGCAGAACGCGACGCCGTAGTCATCGGAGACTCCATCGTCCACGCTACCACAACCAAAGCAAAGTAAGGTGCGCAGTCACTGTTTTCCTGGTGCTCGTGTTCTCGATGTCGCTACACAGGTTCCTGTGATCCTGAATGGCGCTGAGAGCATCAGAGCTGTTTTTCTGCATGCGGGGGTGAACGACACCTGGCTGCGGCAGACGGAGGTGCTGAAGCAGGACTTCAGGAGCCTGATCGAGACAGTACGAGCCACATCACCCGCAACGAGGATCATTGTGTCCAGACCGCTTCTGACGTACCGACATGGACATGAAAGGTTCAGTAGATTATTTGCTTTAAATGAATGGTAAATGTCTTGGTGTAATGAACAGAAGCTGCTCTTTATAAATAATTGGAATCTTTTCTGGGAGCGACCTAGGCTCTTCCGTGCTGATGGCCTGCACCCCAGCAGAATCAGAGCTGATCTTCTGTCAGAGAACATCTCCATGACGCTTCGCACCGTATGACTAGTAAGTCAAACCTCAAATCACAGTCTGTGTTCTGCCCACTTAATTGATAGAAATGTGAGTGTAGTACAGTCTATAGAAACTGTGTCTATTCCCCAAATAGTAAGGTTTAACAATAACAATAAAAATAAAGGATGTAGAAAAAATCTGATCGTGATCAAACCAGAAATTCGCAAAATTACTGAACAAAAACAATTTCTAAAGCTAGGACTACTAAACATTAGCTCGCTGACACCTAAGGCGGTTATTATAAATGAAATGATCACAGATAATAGTCTTGATGTAATTTGCCTTACTGAAACATGGCCTAAACCAAATGATTATTTCGGTCTTAATGAGTCTTGTCCACCTGGATACTGTTATAAAAATAAATGCCGTCCGGTTGGCCGTGGCAGTGGTGTTGCAACAATCTATAGAGATATTCTTAACGTTACTCAGAAAACAAACTACAGGTTTAATTCATTTGAAATTCTCGTGCTAAACGTTACACTCTCAGATATAAGTAAAAAGTTGCTACTATCTCTTGCTTTGGCTACCGTTTATAGACCTCCAGGACCCTATGTTGATTTCCTAAAAGAGTTAGACCAATAGGTCTGAGAGAAAGTCTGCAATGTTGATAAAGCATTGATTGTTGGAGATTTTAACATTCATGTAGACAATACAAATGATGCGTTAGGGGCTGCATTTACAGATTTACTAAACTCGTTTGGGGTCAAACAAAACATCACTTGACCCACTCACCGTCTTAATCATACACTAGATTTAATTATATCACATGGAATCAATCCTACCGATATAGAAATTCTACCGCAAAGTGATGATGTCACTGATCACTACCTTGTAACATGCGTACTGCATACTGCTGATATTTGTCAAATTGTGCCGCGATATCGACTAGGTAGGTCGACAATTCTCCCGACAACTATAGATAAATTCACAAGTAACCTGCCTGATCTGTCTCAGCTGCTCAGTGTACCTAAACACACAAATGATCTTGAGAAAATGACTAGCAGTATGTGCACCATTTTCACTAGTACATTAGATACTGTTGCACCCATGAGATTAAAAAAGGTTACAGAGAAAAATACTGTACCATGGTACAACAGTATTACTCACGCTATCAAAAGATAAACTCATAATCTAAAACGCAAATGGAGGCAAACTCGTTTAGAAATCTTCAGAATCGCGTGGAAAGACAGCTCGTCCCGTTATAGAAAGACTCTAAAAGCAGCCAGGGCCGAGCATCTCCGCAAACTCATAGAAAATAACCAAAACAATCCAAGGTTCTTGTTTAGTACAGTGGCTAGATTAACAAATAAACAGACATCACCAGAACAAAACATTTCGTTACAGTTTAGTAGCGATGACTTTATGAATTTCTTTACTGAAAAAAATCAAAAGCATCAGAAATACAATTGTAAATGTACAACCTTTGACAGAGTTTTATGATTCAGCCTCAATTATCACCCTTCAAGAACAGTTTCAGTGCTTTACAACTATAGGACAGGAAGAGCTAAATAAACATATCACTGCGTCTAAACCAACAACATGTTTATTAGATCCAATACCCACTAAACTACTAAAAGAATTGTTACCTGTAGCAGAAGAGCCTCTTCTCAATATTTTTAACTCGTCTTTATCTCTAGGTCATGTCCCAAGACCGTTCAAGCTAGCAGTTATTAAGCCTCTCATTAAGAAACCACAATTAGATCCAAATGTATTGGCAAATTACAGACCCATTTCAAATCTTCCATTTATGTCTAAAATACTAGAAAAAGTTGTATCTGCTCAACTGTGCTCCTTCTTGCAAAAAAACGCTATCTATGAAAAATTTCAGTCAGGATTCGGGTCTCATCATAGCACAGAAACTGCGCTCGTTAAAATTACAAATGACTTACTTCTAGCTTCTGACCAAGGCTGTATCTCAGTACTAGTGTTACTTGATCTCAGTGCTGCGTTCGACACTATAGATTATAAAATACTCCTAGATCGACTACAAAATTACACTGGTATTCAGGGACAGGCATTAATGTGGTTTAGGTTGTATCTATCAGACCGTCACAATTTTGTTTTTTTAAACGGGGAAAAATCTAAGATAACGATATGTAAATTATGGAGTGCCGCAAGGATCTGTGTTAGGCCCTCTGCTATTTTCAATATACATGCTGCCACTTGGTAATATTATAAGAAGACATGGAATTAGATTCCACTGCTATGCTGATGATACTCAGTTATATATTTCATCACGACCAGATGAAATCTCTAAATTATCCAATCTGACAAGAGTGTGTTAAAGAAGTAAAACATTGGATGACTAGTAATTTTCTTCTACTAAATTCAGATAAGACTGAAGTATTACTTATTGGGCCAAAAACCTGCACACAGAATCTCTCATACTATAATCTGCATTTAGAAGGATGTGCTGTTACTCCATCCTCCACAGTTAAAGACTTGGGTGTTATATTAGACAGCAATTTGTCCTTCAAAAATCATATTTCATATGTTACAAAAACAGAAACATTGCTAAGACCAGGTCAATAAAATATGATCATATAACACCAATTTTATCATCTCTACACTGGTTACCTATTAAGTTCCGTATTGATTATAAAGTACTGCTAATGACCTATAAGGCTCTAAATGGTTTAGCTCCAGTGTACTTAACCGATCTTCTATCGCCCTACAATCCTTCACGCAATCCTTCTCAACTCCTGCGAGGACTTCAGAAGATGCAACATCTGGATCAACACGCACATTCCCAAATTTCTATATATCCTAATTATTGTTAATATGTAATTCATTTTTCCAGGAGCTTGTTGCTTCTACCTTCAATTAAATTGCTAACAGTGACTGTAAATAAATTGCCTAAATTATTACATTATTAGCTAATTGCATTTTCTAAATTGTAATGTTGACATGCATTCTCTGTAAAGCTGCTTTGAAACTATATGTTTTGTGAAAAGTGCTATACAAATAAATGTGAATTCATTGTGGCCAAAGGGACACCACTCATGGGGAGGGACCTAATGCCTGCACTGCATGTGAGAATTGAAAACAATTCCTGCCTCCTAACACCCTTCCTCTGCCTGCTTCTCCTGTGCCTGTCTTTCAGTGCACTGTTGCTGAGTCAACTGAGTTTGGATGTGCTAAAAACTTTATACGCTGTGTAAAGCTGGATGAAACCGTAGCACCTTTGTGCCAAAAACCTCCGTCTGCCGCTCTCTGCTCATAGTGCTGTGTTTAGAGGAATTAAATTGCTTGCAAGCAGCTGGGGTGATGGAACCCATTGATGGTATTCACCCTGCCTCTGCATGGGTTTCACCAATTGTTGTTACACAGAAAAAGTTGGGTAAAATTAGGATGTGCATGCCAAATAAAGCAGTGATCGTGCACTCTCTTCCACTGCCACACATGAATGAGCTACTCTCTGCTCTAAACGGTTCGACTGTTTTCTCTACCATCGACCTGACTAATGCTTACTAATGACAAAACTGTTAAGTCACATCCTGCTCCTCTCCAGCCGGTGCCACTGACAGATGGACTATGGCAGAAGGTGGCTATGGATTTTTGATACTGCTACATCCGACTGCAGGTTTGCTATATCATTAACTGATTATTACAGTAAATGGCCTAAGATCTCCTTTACTTGCACTGTAACAGATTTTGTGGTTTTGTTTCTGTCTTCAGCCACCATGGAAATCCATAAAGTGTTGTTACTGGTGTTACACACTGGTTAACGATGTGCTTTTCGGGAAGGAAGGAATATTTGTCACCATCGTTTATGGTGCTATAGAGAGAGGTTCAACCATGTGCTCAAACACACTGTCCAAATGGCCATCCAGCAACATCAGCCATGGAAACCTGTGGTAACTTATTCTTGCAGGTGTACCGTGCCACTCCACATGCTGCAACTGGTACTTCATCCTTTCATCTCCTCATGGCAGGAAAATGCACACAAGGCTGTCTATTTTGCCATCTGCTCCTGTGCACCCACCAACTGACATGAGTGTTTGCCGAAGGGTTACGCGTCAGCAACACAAAATGAAAAAGTACTCCATATTTCCAGGAGGGGGATAAAGTGAGGGTACAGAAACCCTTGCATGTTCCTAAGGGACACAGAAAGTTTACTGATCCTCTCACAGTTGCCAAAAGACTTGGGGTCAGTACATACATTCTTAGTGATGGCAAGACATGGAATGCTTCCCATCTCAGTGAATTTTCATGCAAACCAACAACTCAGACTAAAACACGTCACTTAAATCTGATTGTGCTTATCTGGATCTCATGTGTGGATGTGTTTGCATTGTTGGTGCGAATATGATGTTCTATTCTTTTTCTTTTTTAAGGGGGAAAATTTTGTTTTCATAAGTGAATTGTGTTGCTGACTACTATTTTGAAGTGATGGATGAAGTTTGCTTCTCCTGTCTCGTGTGCTTCATTAAAAAAAAAAAAAAAATAGACTGCTTGACTTATTTTAAATAGACTGCAGCAATTAACATTATGTCAGAACCTCTAGTAAATTAAATTTTATTTTGTTTAGTTTTCTATTCAGAATCATGGGAGAATCGTGATTCTCAATTTATCATAATATTATATTTGTAATATTATGAGAATAAAAGCAATAAAGGGGACATTCTTATAAAATATGTAAGGTGACTTCTAAAACAACAAAGGAGGACTACATTTCTCTCACATTTCCCTTGTCATAAACATTATCTGTCATACCACCACAATCAAAGGCAAAAACAACGCTTTAATGTTTTCTCTGCCATAGAAAATATTTAACATATTGTACTAAGAAAGACAGTGGCATTGGTGCATTTTTAGGATGAATGTCAACCTACAAAATGGACCCTAAAAACACAGGGCTTTCGTAAGGTCTCCTTTATGGATGTGTAAAACGGCATAATTACAAAACTTAGTTGTTGAGTGGTCTGAACAATTTTGAAATATGTAGTTTTGCACATTTCTATTTACTCCATTGACATTCCATTATTAACAATCAAAGTGTATTAGTAGAACGTCTCTGCTCAGTGTGGCCCAGGCTCTGTAGCTCCTGATCCTAAACAGTGTTAAAAAAAAAAAAAAACGCTTAAGCCTGTGTAAATATTTACTGTGGGGAACTTCCTAACACCCATTACTGTCACTAGCCAGGAAATGGAAAGGTGGGACATGGAGACGCAGCAGATCAACAGAGAGATCAAGAGAGATGCCAGGTCACCATTGAACACGATTCCCTACTTTATGCTTTGAAATGTTGACCTCCGACCTCTCCAAACAACATTGTAACGTGATTAATTAAGAGTGATGTCTTCAGGACTGCAACGAATAGCCTTGTATTGAATGTTGTATTTGACATTGTCTTGTCAGTCATCTCTCCTTACTGTCGTCACATCATAACTGAAATCTGACTCCCTCTGCACTGTGCTGCGACTCTGCAGCCTGTGCTATACGGAGCAGAGTAGACGCCTTCAGTTTACAATTGTAGCATTCATTGTCCAACTGAACAAAATAATTTTCATTTCTAAAAAAAGCAAAACGACAGTGGGGGCGGTGCCGCGGTGGTCAAGTAATGTAATTTGTGTACTGCCAAACAGAGTAACACAGGTAAAACCGACTACCGCAGCAAGGCTAGTAGAATGCCCCCACGATTCAGTCTGTAAATACATCTAAATGCAACATGAGATTCAGCTTCTGTGACACTTCTACATTGCAAAGACAGATTTTATCGATACTGATTTAATTTGATTGGTAACAGCTAGGGCCGGGCGATATACAATATCATATCGAGGTCGGCCCAGACAGTCTGCAAAATATGTCGCCGGTCAGTTCCAACCAACGCAACAAACTTTTTATCTGAAAAGGTCCAATCCCAGTGACCAGACCAAGAGATGTGGTCCCATGTTAATCTGTGTAGCATAATGACTAGTTTACAATGTTTTGCAACATTTTGCACTTTTTACTCAAATTTTTACCTTCAAATCATTTCATAGATGTAAAATCAGTGCAAAGTTAATATTTTTGAACTTTATTTTATCTAACTTTTTTATATAGGTTATACCTGTTCAAATATTAGAGATGTTTGAGATGTAGAGATTGCACAGTTAATTTGTGTTAAGTTATAATATTTTTACTTAATAACTATAGGGGTTTTCGCACCGAACAGTTATAGTAACTAGCCCGAGAACTAATTTCTCCCCCGGGCCATGTTACTGGTTGCATTCGCACTGGGAATAGGAACTCTGAAGCAGCCGACAACAGCGTCTTTAAGCGCAGTATTTACAAACACTAAAAACTGGTGGATGGAGGATGCAGTGATCGGAGCTGTGTTTGTTGTGTGTCGTGGGTTCCACGATAGCGTAGATGGAATGTAAACGCATAAATTACATGACTGAAAGAGCAAAAAGTGGGGCTAAGAGATGAAATCTCCTATGACAACTTTCAGTATTACAAATCATTGAGGCGGAAAAAAGAACACAACCCTGCAGACAACAGGTAAATGCCGTTATCTGAATTTTCCATGTTCGTAAAGTAAATGTTTACACTGCTTTTTAAAAAATGCTGGGTGCCGGTGTTTGACATGCGCTTGACCAATCAACATACACTTACATCATTGATAGTAGATCATTGCTGGTTTAGACCCTACTGAAATCGTTCCTAGTTCCTGTGGTGCGAACACGGCAACATCCAGGTACTTCAGCCAACAGTATAGGAACTAGGGCTGCACGATTATGACAAAAAAAAAAAATCATAATTGTCGATTATTCTCTTGAA
The DNA here is from genome assembly GCA_037101425.1 of Elopichthys bambusa. Classification (NCBI taxonomy): domain Eukaryota; kingdom Metazoa; phylum Chordata; class Actinopteri; order Cypriniformes; family Xenocyprididae; genus Elopichthys; species Elopichthys bambusa. The sequence goes on from CM074449.1 coordinate 18,738,033, forward strand.
ATTGTAATTGTGATTATTAATTACGATTAACACAATTTACATCGAATGTTTTAAATAGCTTTATATCATTGTTCGAAGCAACTGCATGCCATATTTTTATATAAAAATATAAGATAAAAAAACACTCTTCCTGAAAAACTTGTATTGCTTTTCTATAGCATTAAGCCTCAAACGTCAACTATACATTGGTTTGGTTTCTTCTTTAAATAAAAAAAAAAGTAAAAACAGGCATGGTATTATAATGTTATACTAAAAAGTTAAAACAATGGAAAAAACCTTGATAACTTGTAGAAAGATAAAAACATCTTAGGCACACAGAATAATGTAAGTGGATTTTTTTTTTTTTGTAATTGCACCTTTGAACGATTATGTAATTGTGGCATCTGTAATTGTAATCACGATTAGAAATTCAATTAATTAATTGTGCAGCCCTACTAGGATCTATAAAAAGGGTTCCTCCAGTGCGAAAGCCCCTTATATACTAAAATGTAATTAATGAACCCTCTGGTTTCTCCAGGCTTTAGTCATTGTCGGGATACTCTTCAAGCTGGCAGCATTATCAAATTATATATAATGATCAATATTAATATTGATCGATATGGGAAAAAAAGCCCTACATATTTTATTATTCTAATTGAATTTATTGGTTAAATGTAAGCATTTCATTTAAAAATTATGCATACATTTAATTAAGTTAGAAAAAATTGCCCCTACAAAGGTAAAAATACCCATAACAGGTAAAAATCAGAAAACTTATTAGAAAAGTTAATATCTGTCACTGCTGCAAACTAACCACAGCACAGAATATGGAGAATGTCAAAAGAATATGGAGAATTTCAGCTGTCCACAGGAGTCCTAAACCTGCTAAGGTACCAGCACAATAACACATTCAGAAAAAAAAATCTTCTAATTATCATTATCAACAAAATCACAGAATATAGAGATATCATTTTTTTGTTAGTATTGCACTACACCTGACCTCTCCATGAAAGACAGCATTTCAACCGGCCCACAACACTGATTTCACCACCTTCCAACAAAGACGCTTCTGTCCACCTCTGCTTTCACATGGATCAAAATAAACAAGTTAAGAGAAGAATCATGAGCTCTCAGATGCTCTGTTGGAACATGTTCAAGCTTTCCTATTCTCCTCAGGCATTTAAAACCATGATTTGCTTTACAGGAACCGGGGCCGTATTCACAAAGAATTTTATCTTATGACTAGGAGTCCTCCAAAGAGTTCCTAGCTAGGAGTTTTAGCTTAAACCTATTCACAAAACTCATCAGAGCAAGTTTTACTAAGGAACTCTTAATATAAGAGTAACACACACACACACACACACACACACACACACACTTGTATATGTGGTTTACAGGGACTCTCCATAGACGTAATGTTTTCATACTGTACAGAGTGTATATTCTATCCCCCTACACTACCCCTACCCATCACAGAAAACGGTTTGCATTTTGAGAGTTTAAAATAAAAAAATAAAAAACAGTTTATGATGTTTTTTTTTGTTTGTTTGTTTTTTTAAGGGGGGGGGGGGGGGTAATGCTATTTAATGCATTCTGACTTATTTACACTGTTAAAGAGTTAGATTCTCATGCTAAACATGGCCAAAGTTTCAAAACACGAGTTGGACCTATGACGGAGTATTTCTATGCCAAAAGTGTAACTTCTGGTGGTGGACAAGTCCCAAGTATGGCCTGTATCACGTCATAAAGGGTGGAATTCCTTGTATAAGTACTTCTCCCTGATAAGCGTGCACACACACACCACTCAGAACAAGAGCACGCCCATCAACACGTTTCGTTGGGATACGGAAGCCGAGAGATTTGTCAACAATGGCTGTGTCCCAATTCAGGGGCTGCACCCTTCATAGGCTGCATACATCATAACTGTTAGATTGCAAATAAGAAAGAAATTATAGTACTTTACACCTCACAATGAATATCAGTCAATTTTATTATGGTTACTTTTCTTAAATAAGACATCCTTGATGACGTATGCAGCCTTCAAATGCGACCTCCGGAGGACGCAGCCTCCGAAATGAGACGCAGCTCCTGTCACCAAAAGAGTGTGTTTTTGGTTGTGAGGGAAAGATTACCTTTTTCAGCTTCCCAAAGAACCTAGCGTCAAGGGAACAGTGGATGAAGTTTGTTTTTCCGGGGCAGCAACGGAGTTGTACATGTATGTTTGTTTGTTCCCGGAATTTCGGTGATGAATACTTTGTAAACAAGTCCCAGTTCGGCACTGGATTTACAGATCGTGGGCAGTGAGTAAAACTGCATCAGATGTCTGTGTTTTGTTGGCAATCGGCACGCAAGTGCATAAAATGTAAACAATAGGGCTGGGATTACGAAATCGATACTTTTCAGGTACCGACCGAATTGCCTCGATACTATCGAGTATCGGAAAGTGTCGTCACTCGCTACCAAATTTCGATACCTCCGTACGGAACCGAGAGGGGGCGGAGAAATGCTGTCGCTGTCTCGTTGAGCAATGTAATTACGTTGCACTACATTGTTGTTTATATCTAAAAATTTGCCTGTACGAGCACAGGCTCTGGCTCCAGAACACGAACAATTCTGGTGGAAAAGGGGTATCAGCGTCTATACCCCTAAATATGATAAAACTAAAGACTTTTTAGAGATATGAAGGATGCAATACTACTCTATAGGTACTCAAGATTAACATGAGGTTGGCAGAAACTGTGTGCCCCCCCTTTAAGGAACTGCACATATGAATAGGCTAAGAAAACCACTTAAAAAGGTGATTTAATTATTAGAGATACACCAATTGACAGGCCAGAAATCGGAACCGCCCAATTTCATGCATGATCAGCGACTGGCCGGTCAGTCAGAGGACCCCAATTGATCTTTGCTTGTGCCCTTGGGTCAATTGCTCCTGTCTGCCTCGGATGGTTTGGTGTGTCAGGGCTCCTGTCTGCCTCGCTGCTCAGAGTGGTTTGCGTCTGTAACTCCGTATAGCTTCGATTTGAATCTCTTACTTTTATTCATTGTTGCTTATATTATTAGTACCTTATATTTAATATTGCCTACTACATTAATCTGACGTCGCTAGCTTGAGATCTTTGAATCTAAATCGCTGTTACAACGCGTTTGCATCTCGCTAGCTTGTTAACTTGTCATCAGTCTCTCGCGCGCTCCTTTTCAACGCGCTCATCAAACAGCTGTGGTAACTCGGATCAGTCTACAAACACGGTGAGTCATCCTCTCCTAGCATTGTTACCTGTTCCATTTGCCACATGTTCAGTATAGCTCTCTCTGTCAGCGACGAGGGATTTACATGTCATAAATGTAGGGAAATAGTCAGGCTGACAGAGAGAATCTCAGAATTAGAGACACGCATCCAAACTTTAATCGAGGATAGTAAGAACGCAAGGGCTTCAGATACTGTTTTGGATGCGATTAGCTTAGTGAACTCTGTACATTGTTCGGTTCCGGCTGTAGAGCCCGTGCAGCAGAGCACTTGGGTAACGGTGAGGCGGCCTAGCCGCGGAAAACACCACTTTTCCGTTCCAATAATAACATCAAACAGGTTCTCCCCACTCAGTGATGCACCCACTGAGAATCCTGTTGAAAGTGCCCTAGTTATTGGCGATTCTATTACACGGAACGTGAAAATAGAGACACCAAGCCACCATAGTCACATGTTTGTCGGGAGCCAGAGCACCTGACATCAAAGCAAATTTAAAAGTGCTGGCTAATGCTAATCGTAAATACTCTAAAATTATTATTCACGTCGGCACTAATGATGTTCGACTTCGCCAGTCGGAGATCACTAAAATTAACATTAAAGAGGTGTGTGAACTCGCAAATACAATGTCAGGAGAAGTAATTTGCTCTGGTCCCCTTCCTGTTCGTCGTGATGGTACTTTACGTAACATTATGTAAGTTGACATTTGTGTTGGCTACTGTATACAGGCCACCAGGACACCATACAGACTTTATCAAAGAATTTGCTGATTTTCTATCGGAGTTAGTACTAGCAGCAGATAAAGTACTTGTTGTTGGTGACTTTAATATCCATGTAGATAATGAAAAAGACTCATTGGGATTGGCATTTGCAGATATTCTAAACTCTATTGGTGTTAGACAACACGTGTCAGGACCCACTCATTGTCGTAACCATACCTTAGATCTAATATTGTCATATGGAATTGATATTGATGCCGTTGAAATTCTGCAGCAGAGTGACGACATCTCAGATCATTACCTAGTCTCGTGTATACTACATTTAGTCAAAACAGCTAAACTGCCTCCCTGCCATAAATTTGGTAGAACCATCACTTCTACCACTAAAGAACGCTTTATAAATAATCTTCCTGATCAGTTTCCTCGCCTTAGCATACCAGACAGCTTAGAAGACCTCAATGTTGCAACGGAAACTATTGCCTCTGTCTTTTCAAGCACATTAGACTCAGTTGCTCCTTTGCGTTTAAAAAAGATTAAGGAAATTAATCCAACGCCATGGTACAATGAGCACACTCAGGCCCTAAAGGTAGCAGCCAGAAAAATGGAACGCAGCTGGAAGAAAACAAAACTAGAAGTATTTCGCATTTTGTGGAGGGAGAGAATGGTTGAGTACAGAAAGGCCTTAAAATCTGCTAGATCTGCCTATTTTTCAAAACTTTTAGAAGAAAATAAACAAAACCCTAGGTATTTATTTGATACAGTGGCTAAATTAACAAGAAATAAAGCTTCAACTTCTGATGTTTTTTCAAAGAGCACAGCAGTGATGACTTCATGAACTTCTTTACTTGCAAGATTGATAATATTAGAAAAAAAATTATAACCACGCAACCGTCTACTACAGTATTGCGTCAGACGGTGCATTGTAGTATCCCTGAGGAAAAATTCAATTCATTTACTCCTTTAAGAGAGGAAGAATTGTCTAAACTTGTTAAATCGTCAAAATCGACAACATGTATGTTAGACCCTATACCAACTAAGCTATTGAAAGAGATGCTTCCAGAGGTCATAGATCCTCTTCTTAATATCGTTAATTCATCTTTATCACTAGGATACGTACCAAAAACTTTTAAGTTGGCTATTATTAAACCTCTTATTAAAAAACCACAACTTGATCCTAGAGAATTAGTCAATTACAGGCCAATCTCAAATCTCACTTTTCTGTCAAAAATACTAGAAAAGGCTGTATCATCACAACTATGTTCCTTTTTAGAAAGAAATAGTATCTATGAGGATTTCCAGTCAGGATTTAGACCATACCATAGTACTGAAACTGCTCTCATTAGAGTTACTAATGATTTGCTCTTATCATCAGATCGTGGTTGTATCTCTCTATTAGTGTTACTGGATCTTAGTGCTGCATTTGACACTATTGATCACAATATTCTTTTAAATAGACTCGAAAATTATGTTGGCATTAGTGGAACTGCATTGTCATGGTTCAAATCATACTTATCTGACCGTTATCAGTTTGTAGAAGTAAATGAAGAGAGGTCATATTGATCACAAGTTGAATATGGAGTACCGCAAGGCTCGGTACTAGGACCATTGCTTTTCACTCTGTACATGCTACCCTTAGGAGATATCATCAGGAAGCATGGTGTTAGTTTTCACTGTTACGCTGATGATACTCAGCTCTATATTTCTTCGCGCCCTGACAAAACTTACCAATTCACAAAATTAACGGAATGCATAGCTGATATAAAAAATTGGATGACCAGTAATTTCCTACTACTAAATTCAGAAAAAACAGATATTCTAATTCTAAACACTTGATGGCTGCTCTGTTAAGTCTTCGTCGTCAGTTAGGAACCTGGGTGTGCTCCTTGATACCAATCTTTCATTTGAAGGCCATGTTTCTAGCATCTGTAAAACCGCATTCTTCCATCTTAAAAATATATCTAAATTACGACATATGCTCTCGATGACAAATGCGGAACAGTTAGTTCATGCGTTCATGACCTCAAGGCTAGATTACTGTAACGCTCTACTAGGTGGTTGTTCTGCTCGCCTGATAAATAAACTACAGCTCGTACAAAATGCAGCAGCTAGAGTTCTTACTAGAACTAGGAAATATGACCATATCAGCCCGGTTCTGTCAACACTGCATTGGCTTCCTGTTAAACATCGTATAGATTTTAAAATCTTGCTAATTACCTACAAAGAACTAAATGGTTTAGCTCCCCAGTACCTGAGCGAGCTCTTAATGCATTATAGTCCTTCGCGTCTATTACAATCTCAGAATTCAGGCCAGCTAATAATACCTAGAATATCAAAATCAACTGCAGGTGGTAGATCCTTCTCCTATTTGGCACCTAAACTCTGGAACAATCTTCCTAGCATTGTTCGGGAAGCAGACACACTCTGTCAGTTTAAATCTAAACTAAAAACACATCTCTTTAACCTGGCATACACATAACACATTATCAATTTATTTTTTCAAATCCGTTAAAGGATTATTAGGCTGCATAAATTAGGTCAGCCGGAACCGGGAACACTTCCAATAACACCAGATGTACTCGTTACATCAGAAGAAGAATGGCATCTACGCTAATATTAGTCTTTCTGTTTATCCCGAGGTTTACCGTAGTCAGCCGGATCCGGGCCGTATCCCGGTGAGATCGAGGACCTGCGCCATGACACAACCACAACACAGCCCTGAAGTATCAGCAGAGATTGAGTCAACTAGATCATCCACTATGAAGGCCTCATCAACATGACAACCAGTGGCACATCTCCTCAACAACCGTCCATACCGGTGTGATGAATACGATCCTCAACTGGTTGGAACTGAATTAAACACTTTGAATGTTGCGATCATATCTGACTTATGATAGCAGCCTGAGTCGTAACAAAGCACTGTTCGCCAGAGGAGAACTGGCCCCCCGACTAAGCCTGGTTTCTCCCAAGGTTTTTTTCTCCATTTTAACACCTGTTTGCCACCTGATGTCACCTGTTGGAGTTTGGGTTCCTTGCCGCTGTCGCCTTTGGCTTGCTTAGTTGGGGACACTTGACAATTGACATTTGATATTCAACAGTGCTTTGATCTGCCTGCATTGACACTATTCCTTACGAGCTGCTGTGCAGCCAAAATAATGTACCAGTTATCACTGTAAAGCTGCTTTGACACAATCTACATTGTAAAAAGTGCTATATAAATAATGGTGACTTGACTTTGTGGCAAAGTGAAAAGGTTTGTAGATCTCTCTCAAATACTGATAAAAATAGCTACTTTCAAGTACTGGGTAGGTTGGTACACTTGTGTAAGGTGGCACAACCAATGTAAAACTAGGAAAATGCTATTTTATCATACCTCTTATTGTATTAAAAATTATATGTATGATCTTGCTAGCATAGGCAAAAGATAATACAGGCAGAAGTAGAAGCCTGTCCCATGTAAAATAAGTTGCAAAAGTCAGGTGGTGCAACTGCAATGAATGTCCCTATATGGAATGAAAAACATTATTTATGCTAAATAAATAACACAATTAAGCTAAGATTGCCTATTATTATCCTGTTGTTTTAAAATGTTCTAAAACTATTAACTCCACGCCCCCTTTAAACCTTTAAAATATCTTTCAAAAGAAACTGTTGACAGTATTCAGCATATTCCCTGTCAACTGATACTGATCAGGTGGTGCAACCATGTAAATTCTGTATTTAAACCCAAATGGCTGAAAACACAACCACAAAAATAAATAAATAAATAACAATGTGTTAGGCACTGTAGACACTATAACGGTAACTTTGCTAAGATTTCACTTAGAAAAATATTAGGAACCACCATTGTGTTCAGATGTTTTTGGTTAATTCAAGCATTTATCTGGACTGTACTTGAAAATCATGTCTGAGCTCTCCTGTGCATTCCTGTTCCTCATTGATCGACTCATATCTCCCCTCAGGGGTCAATTAAGTATATCTAGGAAACTCAGTACAATCCAGTTGAGTCTTGTCAGAATATTTTAAAACATTAACACTGTCAGTTCATCAAGGCAGATGTAAAGTTGTTAACCCAATGAAATTATGCAAAGGCAATAGGCAGGGCTTGCCTATTTGGTTTGTGTAAACAGAAAAACCAGAGCTAGGCTCTAGATTTTATAAAACCTACATTAAATAGCAATTACACACACACACGCACACATAATTAGACCTATAATTGTCTTATAAATGCAAGCAAAAAATGTATTGTGTAACAAATAAATGTGTTTCAGAACTGCAGGACACACACATCTCAGTAGCCCGTGTTTACAGGATTTGAACCTGTGTCACTGATGTTTCTGTCCAACACTCTACCGCTTGACTACAAATTGACTTTCCAAGAAATGGCCAGAATAGAAGTTCTCTTTTCCAGCAGTAACCAGCGCATCCGTGCACGCAAAAGAGGAGCGCTCTTCATTCCTCTCACTTCGCAATAGCAAAAATAATCAGCTCATTGCACATAATTTTTTGAGGAAACTTCTGGCACTGATTGTGAGATATGATGGTCTTGTGGTGTATTTTTTTATGTTTATTAAAGTGCAAGAGGGCCGTGTTCAATTCTTGATCAGGGATCACGCTGCATTTTATGGAAAACAGCTGATTTTTTTGCTAATAACACACAGTTTATGTTTTATGGGGAAAACTTAACACAACATAATTTTTATTATAAATAACAATTATCTTTTCACTGTAATAACTACAATGTCTTTTTGAATTTGTTCTGAATTATGGACCAAAGCGCATTCATGTTATTAACATCTTTACTGATGCTGCATTGTCTTAATTTTACACAGCAAATACACATACTGATCTCTCTATTCAAACCTGCAATAATTAATAAGTTTAACTTTCCCAAGACTATGTAGGCTTGTGTTAAAAATGTTTAGGCCAATTTACGGAGCCCCGTGCTGAGATGCAGGGGAAAAATAAACTTACGTTTTAACGTTTTAAACGTTTTAATTCCACTGTAGTTGAATTGCGCCTTCCTTTTAGCCTTTTTTTTTTTTTTTTTTTCTCATTTCTTCATTTTTCACATCATAAGCGCGATGCCGTAACCTGGTGGCATTACATGCGGCGGTAATAGGCATTTTGGTTGACTACAAACTGTAAGTAGTAGCAACTTTACAAGTCCACTCGCTCTAATGTTAGCCTAGATAAATGTGCACTATTATTAGGTGCATATCCAAGTGTTTGTGTGGAGAGCGCGCTTACTGAATGACATACAGGCACCGGTGCGATCACTTGAATTTAACTTAAAATACTCTGTCACAAATCTTTAGTCAAGGGCAGCCCTAGAACAGACTGAATTTAGGCTTAAATTCACATGTAAACATAAGCATGTAAGCACGTTTGCTTGATGTGCAAGAACCAATGAGTTTCAGTCGCGTGTGTTACGCAGCATGTTTGAGATTCCACAAGAGGTTTGTTCTCGCACGCCATTCAGGTTTGGCTGAGCTTCTGTTTATGTTCGCTGATCAATGTTTATATGTGAGTAAAAGCCTAAATTAAATCCGTTCATCATAAAAAGCAATCGAATCTCTTCAAAAAATTTGGACTAAACCACTCAATTCATATGGATTAGTTTTACAATCTCTTTATGAACTTTTTGAAGCATCAAAGTTTCAATTGTGCAGCTGTCTATGGAGGGACAGAAAGCTCTCATATTTCATCAAAATGATCTTCATTTGCGTTCCGAAGATGAACTAAAGTCTTACGGGTTTGCAACGACATGAGGGTGAAAAATATTTTTGGGTGAACCCTTTAAGTCAAAGCTTAAGCCTATTCTTAAGAGTGTTTTATACATACGGCCCCTGATGTCAAACACAATAACTCAATTCCACAACCCTTACAAAATTTTTCTTTGACACTGTTGAAGTGAAATCGTTCCTCAAGTTTAGTTTGCCTCACTTGCAATGTCTTTGTTTTTGCAGGTGTTTAACTGTGTGCTTTCCCAAACAGCTCACTTGGGGATCATTGTTTGTTAAGACTCAGACCTCTGAACTCAATGAGAACTGTTTGTTTCTATTATAAATCAGACAAGGATGTTCCTGAATTGAGTTACAACCAGCTTGCAGAATTTAGAAGGAAATGGCACAACAAATCAATGACAATGAAAGTAAGGTCCATTCATGATTTAAATAGAGGTAGGACATGTCATCTGATCTCAACAAAAGAGAAACTGATAAACATAAGATCAGAAAAAAAGGTTAACGTTAAAGTTAAAGACTCACGTTTCAGCCAGAACACAGAATCCAATATTTTAAAAGAGACCTTTGATTTTTCAGTCGAATTAAGCAACGCACTCCGCCCATTAACTCACTGATAACATACAAAACACCTCGGACATTTATCCATGGTTTTTAAACAAATAATATTGTTTAGCTAGCCTGTTCTGAAATAACAGTTACAAAAACACAACATTAACGGACATGCCCCTTTCAGCAAACAATATATAAGGATACAAAAATGAGAAATGTAATACAACATTTTGGACGAGATACTCACCTACTTTTCCAGAATTCCGCTGAATCAAAACAAGTGCAATAGGACCATCCGATTAACAAAGCCAGACGTTAAACAAGAGGATAGACAGGTCCTAAGTATTTTACAAATAAAAAATGACGCGTAAAATAACAGACAAATCCAACCACCTGAAATCGCAAAGCAATCTTTAGGTCAGAGTCAGCGATAGAGAGAGTGAGCTCTGTCGGGATTAAAGCACCGCATATCCGTGTGGTGAAACACTAAATATAGCTTGACACTGCTCCTGGAATACTACCATAAACACTAGGCACAAATACACATTATAAAGAGTCCGAAAGACTGCAGAAGGCGAGTGCGTTTGCTAACCGTGTTTGAAAGTTGAAATCCCGCCCCCTGTCCTACGCCAGTAGTGGTGAGATATATCCAGCTGCAGTTCCGCAGCGACATAAGTTTTAGACCAGCAGCGCAAGACCATCAGCCACAGGCACCCAAGTACAGGTCTCTGCAGGACAGTAATAGGAGTTACCAGATCAGTGGGCGAGGCCATAAACAGAGGGGCGTTTTTTGAGAGCGTTACCTGATTTGCCTACGTCAGAGTGTGGGTAGGGTTTAGGGGTGGGGTCGGGTGAAGGGGATCATTTTCATTGCATGAACACCCACCAGTTTGAAAACACCCACAAATTCAGAAACGCCGACTTTTGTTCCGCAGAGACCTTACACTCGCCACAGGACTGAAGCGAGGGGCGGAGCGTATAGAGTTAAAGGAATAGTTCACATAAAAATGAAAATTATCCCATGATTTACTCACCCTCAAGCCATCCGTATCTTTTTTCAGACTAATACAATCGGAGTTATATTAAAAAATGTCATTGCTCTTCCAAGTTTTATAATAGTAGTGGATAGCTTCCAGCAGACAGCACATTATGTTCATTTATTAAATATGAGCTTTTTTCAATATCTAAAATATTTAACAACAATACTTTTAAATAAAGTCACCATTCGTTTGCTTAAGATATAATGTACAATGAGCATTTTTTTTTTTTTTTTTTTTTTTTTTAATTATTATGTTAATGGATAATACAAACAGTTTTGTTTATAGTTTATATTGCATGAACTAGCCTAATTCAACTAGGGAGAACAACTTTTACTTTTTTTATAGTACTTTTAACTTTTTTTTATTTTGAAAATATATTATTAAATGTGTAACTAAATTGTAAAATGTTTCCCATTTGACTGTATTGTAGCTAATATCATTTCCTTAATGTTCATGTTGTTACAAATAGTAGCTACTGACACAGTCTGGGCATTTAATGTCAAATATACTGTACTGAATCAATGCAATGCCTTGAACAAGTGAAACATGCATTTAAGCCAATAAGACATTTGACAACAGAACAAGCATGACGGAGAAAATGGTGAGTTGCCTTGTCTGTAATATTTCTGTCATAATGTGGTGAACGAATTTATATATGAAGTGTTTATCTTCTAAAAAAAAATATTTTTTATCTGTGCACATCTTTCTCAATTTATCACTGAAGCTTGAATTTGTTGATTTTATTTTAAAAAAAAAAAAATTCTGTGGTCAGTTCGATTACTTTTCAGATTTGTAAAAGGGTTTTGCGATGTATGCTTTGTTTTTATTATTAAAGAATATAAATTATGAGCACTAATATTTAGCTATATATTTTAAATCTACTATTGGTTTTCATACAGAGAAATTCACATTTTACTTTGTTCAAGGCTTTGTGTTAAATGTTTATTTTGAATTACACATGGTTAAGTACAGTATATTTGACATTAAATAGGCTACGTCACATAAATAATGTCTTAACAATAATTATTTGTAACAACATGAACATGAAGGAAAAAATATGATCACATATACATTCAAATGTTACAGATTTATTAATATATTTTTAAAATAATCAAAATCTATATGTGTAGTTTATATAATTGAACTAACAACCCAGATAGCAAACTGACATACTGTAGAATCAACGTATAAACAATGTTTCTCTCCGATGTCAATCCAGCATCGTTTTGCTCATCGAAGTAATCTGGAACCCATAGATATAGGTTACATAGATGTCTCATTAGCTGCTGTTTCATGGGCGGCTATACTCTACAGGGCTTAGACTAGGCCAGTATTAGGCCTTAGTTCAATTAGGATATTTAAGTAGCTTTTATAAACACACCCTAGAAAAAAAACATTACTGGTGTGCATCTTAAGACTAAACAATGCCACTGACATATTTTAGGATGTGTCAGTACACTTTCAAGTAAAACAGCTCAAACATGCATTTTAGTCTGGGACTAGCTTAAGCCTTTACTGGGGGATTTTCTATTGTCTTTGACTTGGCTGTAGTAAGCCATCTCAAACACTCAAACACACCACTAGATGACCAGTAGATGACAGCAGAGTATCACTCATTAGCTCATTTGCTATTTTCACTCCCTAACAGTTCTCTACATTTTAATTGAGTTTAGTTCTTTTAGTTGTATAATCACTATCCACCTTATTCCAATGCCCCATGGTGCTTTGCGCGGATTATGGGTGCAACTTCCACCAAGCGCTCTATTAACGCAATACTACATTTTTTTTAAACTGGGTACAATGAGATGACATTTATTCTACTCACCCTTCATCCCGTCGAACATTAAAAGGACATTTAAAAGTGTAAAAGCATCAACAAGGTACTTTCAACAGACCATGAATAACCCCAAAAGCACGATTCATTCCACAGCAGTAATGGACAGGTATCACTGTTGTAATATATAATTATCTGTATTATGTAACATATGTTACCTTAATCAAACATTTTAATTTACTTCAGCATTGCTTGATAATATTTCAAAGTGATTTCCATCATTTTGACAGATAATAAATTGTATTTACCTGTGAAAACAAAACAAAAAAAAGAGTGAAAAAGAAAAAATAATCCTGAGAAAAAATGACAGCGACTGAAAAGAGCTCTTGCCATAGATATTCTTGTTATAATATGTCACGTTAAAATACCAAGTGTTACGTTATTCTCGTGATATCTGAAAATAAAACATTAGGGAATAATGACAGCTCATTCAGTCAAACTGACAGATAAGCTTTATTTGTAGGGCAACCTAATGATTTGAAATGATTCTTTTCAGTCTTTTTGAATGAAAGTTCCCCGAACCGGAAGTGCCACCCATAATTCAAAACATAGTAGGCTCATCAGGAATAAGGTGGATACATTATAAAATCACTATTATAACATTTAAAGCTACAGTCCATACGTTTTGCCTCTTTGTCGCCATCTCTGTTTGAAACCTGCAATTGCAGTTATTTGCAATTATCATCTTTACAGGGGTTATTTTATGGGGGCAGCAGGCTGGGTGACACCTAATACCTTTTTAGAGATTTTACAACCTTAGGGATAAGCTAGTTACGTCCCTTGTGTTTTTCAGGTACAAAAAGGTAAAACTGTGGGCAACTGGCTAGGTATACAGCTTGCACACAGTGCCTTTCCCCTTCCTGAGGTGACAATGTGAGCTTTTTTGTCTGAGTTCCCTAGAATGGTGAAGTTAAAATAATGAGTTATTTCTCAGGACTGTGGCAGTTGAATTTTGTGAAGGAATTTGATGCCAGGCCAAATACTCGTGATGCATGCCCCATCAGGTCAGCCCATATACTGGGTTAGGTACTCCATATGTAGTGATTCCCTGATAGTAATCCCATATGATGTGTTGTCCACAATACGGGGTCTCTAGGGGTCTAGTGTCAGCATTTCGACACCACGTCGAAGTGAGTGACAGATAGGAAACATTTTGGTTACTACTGTAACCTCCATTCCCTGATGGAGGGAATGAGACATGGTGAACTGCCCGCAAATGAAATGGCCGGGACATACTCTTGGCTTGAATGAGTGTGGTGCTTGCTGTCTCCTTTATACCCATATGTCCAGGGGAGTGGCGCATGCAAATTCCACTTGCCAATTCTCAATGGCCTTTTCTGAAGTATGAGAGGTATTTAGGGCTTCCAAGTGCAACCCCTGGTGTCTTGTTCCCTCCATTAGGGAATAAAGGTTACAGTAGTAACCGAGACGTTCTGCAGTGCAAGGTAATTTCGGGGTGGTGCTGTGTTGATTATTGATTGATTAATAATGACACGATCGTGTCACAGAGAATTCTGTGTCGAATAAAATGGGTCAAGTGCCTCGCACTGTTTATCACTAGAGAGGGCCCAAGTGTGCAAGAGGGATCTCACATACTGATATCTCATAATTGTGAGATCTCACATATCAGTTTACATACTGATATGCAGATGTGCAAAATTTGACCATGGCTTTTTCTTTGTGACTTCAAGTTTTCTGATATGCGTGTGTGAGCCATCCATGCAAAAGCAGAGTGTGGTGTACTGTAGATACATCTGTCCAGGCCTGATGTCTTGATGTCTTTAACTGGGGATCCCAGAAAACCGTGTGTGCATTCCGTCTTAAAGTGACAGCAGCCTAATATTCTTGCTGTTGTTTGTATCATTAATGTTAATTAAAAAAATATATATAAATTAAAAAAAAAAAAAAAATACATCTACCATGTTCGAGAGAAAAGAAGATAGTGAGGAGAGCAAAGTGTGAGTACCAAGCAACATCTCCAGGTGCTCCCTTGAGAACCAGACCAAAAAAGTTATGTGGCTTCCACCTCTCACTTCTTTACTGAAGATTCACACACAGGTTTCGTTTTACACGTAACAGTGCCCTCTACCGACAGATACCGGTAACAACCACAGTAATCCCAATACATGACAATCAGCTGTTTTCAAAGCTAACACCAGCATTTTATGCTTTGTTTTGTTTTGTTTTTGAAATAATTAAACAAATTGAAAAAAAAAAATGAAAAAAAAAATACAAGAAATGCTCTTGCTTTGTCATGGCGATATCATGTGGTCAACATGTGAACATCATGTTGGGTGACACCTAATAGACTGGAATTCACTGAAGTCAGAAGTGGGAGATTTCAACTCATATATTCCCACTTCTGCAGTGATGTAAAGTATTTGAAGAAATGTGATTAGTTACTCTACTTAAGTATCTTTTTGGCTACTTGATAGTTTTACTGAGTATCAAAGATATTAGCAACTTTTACTCTTTACTTGAATACATTTTTGTAAAAGAATATGTACTCTTTACTCCAATACATTTGTGATGAGTAATGCAATTTTCTTTTTCTGTTATATTGAAGAGACCTTTGTAAAGGATATTGGTTTATTTTCCCCCTTTTGAGCACTTCAGCTTAAGGTACCCACACACTACAAGATAATCGGGCCGCTTTTGGGTCCAGTTCTCCCCTTCCGACAATCCTAGGTAAAGTTCCGATTATCTTGATGGTTCTACAGACTTATGAGATTTTTCTGTGCTGTGATGTGTGTTAAGAGTAGACATGTGTCATATTCGGTAATGCGATATATCACGATAATAAATATGAACGATATTGTTATCGTGGGCATTTCAAAATACCGTAAATAATAATTTATTACCAATTAATAAAATGTTTATAATGCATTTAAGAATACTTTCCCCATCAACCATATAAAATGCACTACACCGCTGTATTCTGCGTCAAAGGGACAAGCGCTCCGATGTAAACAAGCCCAACGTGCATGAGAAGCACATGGCAGAACTAATAAAGGAGACGCGCTGAATGAAAGTGCACGTTCACTCTCTGACAGCAGAGGGCGCTGATGGGATAGCAGAATTACCCTAGAAACCCCGCAAACAAAGCAACTGTGCTAGTGAAGTTTTTAAAAATGCTTCAAACAGCCATTCATTTTTTTGTAATCTCAATGTTGTTCATCACAGCACCAAATACTTAATACTTAAAGACTTAAGAGGCTATTTATTTTCAAACTTAAACATTTTTTTTATATTTTAATCTGGACTACAACTGTCACGGCTGGTTGTAAATGAGGAGAGCCCCCCCAAAAAAATACTTGGGCGAGACTCTGGGTGTCTTGATTAGAAGAGACTCTTGACTGGGCTGGTGTGCTGGAACGAGGGCTGGAGCAGACTCAAGGGCTGGAGTGGGCTCGCTGACAGGAGCGGAGTCTGGAGCTGACTCGAGGACAGGAGCGGAGTCTGGAGCTGACTCGAGGACAGGAGCGGAGTCTGGAGCTGACTCTGGGACAGGTGTTGAGGTGTGTGTTGCCCAGACACACATAATGGCTAACGCCATGATAGGTAGGAAGAGGTCCTCTGGGCTATGAGCTGGAGCCGTCATAGGACTCGGGACGCAGGAGAGAATCGCCTCTGGACTTGGGACGCAGGAGAGAGTTGCCTCTGGACTCGGGATGCAGGAGAGAGTCACCTCAGGACTCGGAACGCAGGAGAGAGTCGCCTCTGGACTGTGGTAGGGGACTGGAATTAACACAGGATTGAGGTCGGGGACAGGATCCTGAATAAGGAAGAGATCCATGACTGTGGCAGTGGCCATCTTCACTGAGGGCTCAGGCGTGGCGGCGGCCACCTTGACCGAGGGCTCAGGCATGGCGGCGGCCACCTTGACCGAGGGCTCAGGCATGGCGGCGGCCATCTTCTGCCACAATCCACACAGTCAGTCCTCAGCCAGGAGAGTGTAGTTCTTAGCTGCTAGATCCATATCCTTGGGGGTCTGTCCTTCTGTCACAGCTGGTTGTAAACGAGAAGAGGATGCAGGATCAATTAAAGCAGCAAGGTTTTATTTACAATTACTAGAACACAAAAACACTCAGGAGCAGGAACAGAAACAACCAACTAAATAATGACGAGGACAGACCAGTGAGTGCAGGAGGAGTGAGTCTTTAAAGAAAGTGCTGATGAGGATGTGCAGGTGCAGGGAATCCATATGATGAGATGACGAGCTGACTGGGTGCAGGTGGGGATCAGGAGGAATGCTGGGAAGTGGAGACGAACGGTGATTGTAACAACAACATGCCCTAATGATTAGAAATGTTCTGATTATTTGTTATTGTTCAGTGAAATTTTGAGACATACGGCTTCATTAGTTAACATGTTAATTCATTATTACCAAACTGACAATGAAAAATACTTATAAAGCATTAATTATTCTTAGTTAATGTTAATTTCTTAGTTACTGTTTAATAACATTACTAAAATCAAAAGAACTTATTTAACGGACCTAGATAAAACTAACAATGATTAACTAACGTTAACAAAAAATAATACTTTCTGTAACAAATGTAGCTATTGCTCAGTCTTAGTTAATGCTTTAATTACTGAGACCTTATTGTAAAGTCTTACCTGTTGTTCTTTATAGCCTCTTTTGCACTTTAATTTGTTTGAAAGTTTTACTTTATATATTTTTTGTATATTGTATTATTGTGTTCAAACATTCAGAGTTATTTTTATTACAAAAAGAGTTCTTAAACCTGTTATACTATGACAACACTTTTTTTTTGCAACTTATTTCAATATCGTGATAATACCATATACCGTGATAAAAGCTTCAGCAATGAATTGCAACATGAAAATTTGATACCGTCACATGCCTAGTAAAGAGTGATTGAATGTGCTTGGAAGAACATCGAGCTGCACAGATCTCAAGTTGTAATATCCAACATATTAAATATTTAAGATCAGAAATCCTGTTGTGTGGGGGGAACCTCGAGGACAAATGCACACACATTCTGTAGATTGTCATGTGGAATGAAACAATAACCCATCAGAAAGCGAGCTGACAAATTGATAACAATCTATTATTATCATTTCCGTTGTCCACCATGTTTGTTTACTCTAAAGTCACGTTTGACCATGAGAGATTTTGCAAGATTTCCCGTGTTCACAGTGTAGCGTCTGCATAGGATGAGACTAGCAGGTCAACTATAAACTCCGTTAAAGTTTTACCTCCTTGAACTTTTGTTTGTAAATCTCACATTGGCTCTGGCCTGGCTGACATTAACAGCTCACTTGACACATTTTATGGCCGTGTCGATGGAGCCGAGAATCTCTCCCTTATGACTTCAAACGATCGCGCTAAACTCAGATCGAATTACAACAAGCCATGCGGCCACATTCCAGACATTGTCAAACTCCAATACACGTACACGTACGTGCACACACAGAGGAACATACCAGGACTCTCTTTAAGTCACATTCATTAAAATATGATTAAAATGTAATCCTGTAAGCCTGTATTTCAGTTTAATCATGTATTTAATATTAAGTTACGACTATAGTTGTGTGAATTGTACCCCAAACCTTTATATGCGAGTGTAAGACTGTATCTATGTCTTTTCACCCTGTCATGTTTAGATTTTAATGAATCCTCTCAGGATGCTTTAATTAACTATGTATGTTCTGTTACAATACCATGCATTAGTCTATTTCTAAGGTTTTTTGGAGTAAAAGTTACCAATTCTGAAACCATCATAAATTATGCAAATTGAGCCACAAGACAAAGATAACTTTTCCCTTCTCAAAATCCATGCTGGACATTGGCTGTTCACCCAAGGAGGCGGTTTGGCTTGTTTGTCCTTAAAAGACAACCACACGCACTCTCGATTGTCTCTCGATTGTCCCTCGCCATCTCACGCATGTCTCTCCCGGACGTCTCGGCGACCGCGCTCCAGTCACACGCTCCTCTCCTTTTTCGGGACGACCACCTTCGGCGAAACAAACTTTCCAGTTCTCAGTTGAAACTTCCCGCGGACACTGAAGAAGCCAACGAACTCCAGCCAAGGACTTACTGAATCTTTACATGTATCTTTTGAAACTCAGCACGCAAACTCATGCAAGTACCGCTTCTGTCTTAGATGCGTTAAGTTACACGACCTAACAAAGGGATTCTGATTCTTTGCTGGCTCTTAAGGAACTGTCTGTAAGTTTTGCTATTCTTTGTCTCTCTCTTTTCTTGTCTTTCCTTTCGCTTCTGTATATATGTGTATTCTTTGTGTATATTTAGCCATATAGCCTATGTATTCATAGTTTCATATATTAAATCCATTATATTGCTTTATTGTTTCTGTTGCTGCTCATTCAGAAAATCAAGTCACTTCTACGTTTCGATCTTGCAAACTACTTTACGCTTTAATGCTAGAATAGTAAATTATTTCTCCTGGCCAGAGGAATAATCTACTTCTATAATAGTCGATAAGGAAAACTGATAGTTTGCTGGACAAACTAGACCAGTCTTTCTAAATTAATTATTAAGCTAGAACGAATCCTGAACTATATATGTAATTAATTATAATCCGTTGTAATTGATTCACAATATATGTGCATAATTCCCTTTTTGGTCATTTATATTATAATTGATCATAACGCGTTATGATTTAATTGTATATATATTTTACCCATAATTTGAATTAATTAATTAATTAGTTCAGTCACTACAACAGTCAGGACTCTGGTTGTTTGTGAATGTAATCTGTTAATGTGTGGTTCAGGGGCGTGCACAAACATTTTGAGGGGCAGTGGCCCAAACCAAGGAAAGGGCAACTGGTCTCTGCTAGTCTGTGACACAGAAAACAAGTTCAACAAGCATCAGAAAAGGAGCAAAACACTTTCAACAAAACAAACTCAACCGAGGAATTTCTGCAGATTCACCATAGACTCGTGTTTAGCCTAATGTGATAGTTTCATCCTTATATCTACTATAATACAATATGTTGTTAGTCCTGAGATTGTTCACATTAGTGAATAAATACATAGATCCGCTATTAGTGTTTATGAGTACTAAGGGTCTGGCAGTAGAACTTTTGTTAAGCATGTCAGAGGTTCTGGGTTCTAATCCGCCCTTATTTTTTTTTTTTTCTCATTAAAACCAAAGATGTTCGTCAGTGATTGTATATCAAGAGCAAGGACACATTTTTGTGCATTTATGTTGATGTGATTTCAACAGAACAAATAGAGAGTTATCAATAGATTGCTAGTGCTTAACTGTGCACTAGCCAGCGCCACTGATAACAGCGGCAAACGAGCAATCAGCATGATTTCAAAAACAACACATTCCATTGCCAGATCGCCTCTTATTTAACACAAACAAAAAATTAATACTCTGTTTAATTTGTATTAGATGCATCCATACCACGAGATGTTTCAGAAAGTGGTGGGGATATGTCTCACCCATCCCACCCGCAAATTACAGCAATGATTTATGTCGACACGACAGAGGAGTGAAGGGAACTAGGAGCGCTGCTGGGGTGTGAGTGAGAAATGGGAATCCTGGAGTGGATCTGGAGCAGCAGAGTCATTACAGAATGCATTTAGCTTGGATTGAAATCCACTCTGCTCATATACTGTAATCTCCCTGCAGCCACCCCCCGTGCACGTCCCTGGTGTGGTGTGCTGTTTTGGTCACATCAAGGCACTCCACACACTATAGGAAAAAAACTGTTAACAATGTTTTTTTTTATCATCATGTTTGTGGTCTCTCACATTTAGAAAATCTGATCTTAGTGTGGGCCTTTAACTGAGAGTTGAGTGTAGATGTTTAAGAGGCTGTTATGTCGACCTTGGTTTATTGCAATATTGGGGTGTTCAGTTTTATTTTGATTTTAGAAATTTGATTTTTTCAATGGCATGTATCTTAGGTTTTGAGCCTACATTCAGTACAAGTAAAATACTTAAGTACTGTTAAAATCAGATACTCTAAGGCCTGGTTTCACAGACAGGGCTTAGATTAAGCAAAGATTAGGCCGTAGTTCAAATTAGGGCATTTAAATAGCTTTTTATAAAAGTGCCTTAGAAAAAAAAAATACTGGTGTGCATTTTGAGACAAAACAATGGCTGTTTAAGCAACTTGCACTGACATACCTCAAAATATGTCAGTGCAAATTGCTTAAACAGCTCAAACATGTATTTTAGTCTGGGACTAGGCTTAAACCTTGTCTGTGAAACCGAGTATGTGTTGCGTTCTGTGAATCATTGTTATACTGAGTATGGTCGCTAGAGGGCAGTAAAACCTAATAAGAAAAACCTAGAGAGATGATGGGAGTTGAGTTGTTGGATTGCTGTGGTACTGTTGACTGATGCTTCCTACATTGAAGACAACCGTTTGGAGTTAGCTTTTGTTCTCATTCTTTTTTACATCTTACAACATCACAGTATGACATTTATTCAAGTCGTATTGGTGTCTTGTAACTTTCAGTAATTTTCATTATAAGATTATCTATACTTTTATTCAAATATGGTTTTCAGGTAATCTTTACACTTCTGCACTTCTGACCTTGTCTCAAACACAGCATTATGCTGCTTTCCATTTACCTTGGAGAAGGGATGTCATAGCTGGCAATAACATCACAACCGAGTTGACCGCTTTCCAGTACACAGGTCAGAAAACTAAGATGGATGTGTCTAGACCAACCATTATTGTGCTTGCTCTTTCAGAATACAAATACATAATTATCTCCTTTATATATTCAAATGATTACCGATATTTTACAAACAGGTACAATTCTGAATCATATGAATACAGCATTAATTACTCTAATATTAAAACATAAAGACCCTTTGCAGTGTTCCAACTATCGACCATTATCTCTCATAAATACAGATTTAAAAATTATTAGTAAAGCTTTAGCTATGCGATTAGATACTGTTATTCTTACATTAATACACTCAGACCAAACTGGATTTATCAGGGGAAGACATGTAAAAGATAATATGCGCAGACTATTTAATATAATACAACTGTCAAATGATACAACCTTGATATATTGCCCAACATGTATTATTGCTTCATTAGATGCCGAAAAGGTGTTTAATAAAGTGGGCTGGCCTTTTATTTTTGCTGGTGTTAAACTATTTGGTTTTGGTGAGTATTACAACAACTGGATCAAGTTATTATACGAGTCTCCAACTGCATCCGTTGTAACTAATGGACTCATCTCTAAACTATTTAACTTACTACAAGGCACGAGACAGGGCTGCCCACTTTCTCCGCTTTTATTTGTTCTCTACATAGAACCATTAGCAGCCTCAAGTCGGCAAAACCAAATAATAACGGGACTACAAACCAAATCATATCACCATAAAATAAGGCTTTATGCAGACGATATATTACTTTTCATTCCAAATCCATCCAGTTCACTCCCAGCTATTCATAATATAATTAATGCATATAGTTGTCAGGACACAGACGGAGGCAGAGGAGTGAGTGAACACAGATGTTTATTTAAACAGCTGTCCTGTTTAAATAAACTGGAATTTCCAGCTGTCCTGGTTCCGGTGGCAGTATACTCTCAGGTATCTCCCGATCTCCTGGATCTTGCGCTCAGTCTGGCCGTTGGTCTCTGGGTGGTAACCGGATGACAGGCTGATGGACACTCCTAGAAGTTTAAAGAAGGCTTGCCACACTCTGGATATGAACTGGGGTCCACGGTCGGACACGAGGTCTTCGGGAATGCCGAAATAACAGAAGACATTATGGAACAAGGATTCGGCGGCTTCTAATGCAGTGGGAAGACCCTTGAGGGGTATGAGTTTGCAAGCCTTGGAGAATCGATCCACGATTACCAGTACACAGGTAAAGCCATTTGAGGATGGTAGGTCTGTCATGAAGTCAATGCCCGGATGTGTCCACGGTCTACGGGGGTATCGGTAGTGGAACCAGTTTTCCCTCAGGAAGCCTACTAGGAGTGTCGGCAATGGCACAGACTGTGCATCCCCTGATGTAGCGGGAGACATCCTGAGACACGGAGAGCCACCAGTAGTGTTGCCGCAGAAGCGAGAGGGTACATGAACTACCTGGGTGTCTAGAGCCCGGTGAGTCCATGAGGGTCTGACGGTGGAACAGTGGAACGTAAAGAAGCCCCTCAGGACCTCCCGGTGGAGCTGGTTCAGAGCAGTTAGCTTGGGAGATGCGTTGATTGATGGACCACAGGATCAGGCTGACGATTATGGCTGGAGGGAGGATAGGTTCGGGATTGAGGGTATCTGGATATATAGCCGGGATAAGGCATCAGCTTTGCAGTTCTTGGTTCCTGGGCGGTAGGGGACCGTCAAATTGAATCTAGTGAAGAAGAGGGCCCAGCAGGCTTGACAAGGGTTCAACCTTTTGGCATCACGAAGATATTCCAGGTTGCGATGGTCGGTGATCACCTCAAACTGATGCTTTGAGGAGTGAGGTGAGGAGTGCACTGAGGAGACTGTAGTTGTGGATGAAGCAACGGTAGAAATTCGCAAACCCCAGGAAACGTTGTAGCTCCTTGGCGGTGGTGGGTAATGGCCAGTTGCGAGTGGTCTCCACCTTCCTCTGGTCCATCTGGATGCAGTGTTGGTCTATGACATAGCCCAGGAAGTGTACGGAGGTGGTATGGAACTCTCACTTCTCCAGCTTGAGGTATAGATGCTGTTGGCGGAGTTTCACGAGGACATGGGAGACGTGTTGGTGATGTTCGACCTGGTTCCGGAAGTAAATGAGGATGTCGTCAATGTAGACCACCACGAACCGGTTGAGGAACTCCCGGAACATCTTATTCATATAGTTCTGGAACACGGAGGGAGAGTTGGACAGGCTGAACATACTCCTCCATGACCTTCTGTTCCGGGAAAGACAGTGGGTAAACCCTACCCAAGGGTTGATTTAGCCCCAGGCAGCAGGTCAATGGCGCAGTTCCATGGCCGGTGAGGTGGTAGTTGCGTTGCCAACCGCTTGCTGAACACATCCTGGAACGGCCAGTATTCAGGAAGAATTTCCACTTTGAGGTCAGTCTCTGGAGTTTCAGTGGAGGTGGAGAGGACAGGTAGGACGTTGGAATCGGAAGATAGTCGAAGGGTCGAGGAAGACTTTCTGATAGGAGACAAACAATTTTTGGAACGTTCTTCACTCCACTTGAGGATCTCACCCGTGTTCCACTGGATGTGCAGTTGGTGTTGTGTGAGCCAGGGGCGTCCCAGGATGATAACCACGGTGGATCACTCCAGCACCATGAATGTGATTTCCTCGGTGTGAGGACAGCCGATGCGGAGCGTCAGTGTGGGGGAGAAATGTCGAATGTGACCACGGCCCAGCGGTTTTCCTTGGATGGTTTGAATATGGAAATCCTGTTGGTAGTGTTTGCGATGTACATTTAATTTCTTCAGAACCTGGTTGCTGATGAAGTTCCCTGCGGAGCCGGAATCGATGAGGGCTTGCACTGAAACACAGACATGAGAGTTAAGGATATGCACAGGCATTCTCGTAAGGGGTGCAATACGAATGGGCAGTTGGATTGTACTCACTGCTGGGTGTGGTGGTCGGATGGGACAGACAGCGATCACATGGTCCTCTCCCCCACAGTACAGACAGAGATGTTGTTGGATTCTTCTCTGACGCTCCGCACGGGTCAGGCGATATAAATCAACCTGCATGGGTTCAGGTGCTGGAAGGGCGACAGATGGTGTGGCAGGCAGAGGATTGGCAGTGGGTGTGAGAAGCGCACATGCAGAATAGCGCTGGGCTACACGGATGGTCTTTTGGATTAAGTTTTCCAGTCCCATAGTATCATCATACACGACCATTAATTGTTTCATGTGTGGATCGAAGCCCTGGTGAAAGGCAGTTATCAGAGCAGTTTCATTCCAGCCACGGGCAGAATATTTTCCATTAAAATTAACATCTTACCAAAATTGAATTACCTTTTTTCTATGACTTCTGTTTTCCCCCCCTTCTAGTTGATTTTCCCCTCTTAACAGAATTGTTAATACATTTTACTGGAAAGGACAGAAACCAAGAATTAAACTCACTAATTTACAGAAGCCCAAACCACATGCACCACAATGCACCACATTTCTATTATTATTTTTTAGCAACACAGCTCCAGTATTAAATATTGGTCTAGTGATCTAGTCTTAGCATGGAAAGATATAGAACAGTCATTAATTTAAGAAATACAAATAACAAATATTTATTTTATTGACAATAACATTAAGGAACATAATTGTTATAAATATCTCACCATGAGTACGACTTTATCAGCATGGCTGAAATCTAATAGTCTTTTTCATCTTACCCCCTCACCATCCAGCTTGACACCATTATGGAATAACATGTTATCAACAAAAAGCCTTTTACCTTTCTGAAAATGAAAGAGAAAGGAATATTAAATCTAGGAGACATTTTTGAAAATCATTCATTTATGACTTTTGATCAGTTACAAAAGAAATATAATATCCCGGAAAAAACACGCTACCAATACATATGTCAGGGAGTCAACTCACTCACGCACTCAGTCACCACCGTCATCAATCACCACGTTCACCAGATCACAGTCACCTGATTACTGATTCCCTCCATCTGTCAGCAATCAGCCCTGTATATATATAGCAATCGGCCCCATATATCCTGCGCTTCACCCGGTCGCTCACTGTCTGGTCTCAACCTTACCTAGTTGTGTTCCTGGACTGTCTTACCTGTGCTTCTCACCTGAGGTTCCAATATTGTTCTGGGAAGACCCTTGAGGGGTATGAGTTTGCAAGCCTTGGAGAATCGATCCACGATTACCAGTACACAGGTAAAGCCATTTGAGGATGGTAGGTCTGTCATGAAGTCAATGCCCGGATGTGTCCACGGTCTATGGGGGTATCGGTAGTGGAACCAGTTTTCCCTCAGGAAGCCTACTAGGAGTGTCGGCAATGGCACAGACTGTGCATCCCCTGATGTAGCGGGAGACATCCTGAGACACGGAGAGCCACCAGTAGTGTTGCCGCAGAAGCGAGAGGGTACATGAACTACCTGGGTGTCCAGAGCCCGGTGAGTCCATGAGGGTCTGACGGTGGAACAGTGGAACGTAAAGAAGCCCCTCAGGACCTCCCGGTGGAGCTGGTTCAGAGCGGTTAGCTTGGGAGATGCGTTGATTGATGGACCACAGGATCAGGCTGACGATTATGGCTGGAGGGAGGATAGGTTCGGGATCGAGGGTATCTGGATATATAGCCGGGATAAGGCATCAGCTTTGCAGTTCTTGGTTCCTGGGCGGTAGGGGACCGTCAAATTGAATCTAGTGAAGAAGAGGGCCCAGCAGGCTTGACGAGGGTTCAACCTTTTGGCATCACGAAGATATTCCAGGTTGCGATGGTCGGTGATCACCTCAAACTGATGCTTTGAGGAGTGAGGTGAGGAGTGCACTGAGGAGACTGTAGTTGTGGATGAAGCAACGGTAGAAATTCACAAACCCCAGGAAACGTTGTAGCTCCTTGGCGGTGGTGGGTAATGGCCAGTTGCGAATGGTCTCCACCTTCCTCTGGTCCATCTGGATGCAGTGTTGGTCTATGACATAGCCCAGGAAGTGTACGGAGGTGGTATGGAACTCTCACTTCTCCAGCTTGAGGTATAGATGCTGTTGGCGGAGTTTCACGAGGACCTGGGAGACGTGTTGGTGATGTTCGACCTGGTTCCGGAAGTAAATGAGGATGTCGTCAATGTAGACCACCACGAACCGGTTGAGGAACTCCCGGAACATCTTATTCATATAGTTCTGGAACACGGAGGGAGAGTTGGACAGGCTGAACATACTCCTCCATGGCCTTCTGTTCCGGGAAAGACAGTGGGTAAACCCTACCCAAGGGTTGATTTAGCCCCAGGCAGCAGGTCAATGGCGCAGTTCCATGACCGGTGAGGTGGTAGTTCCGCTTGCTGAACACATCCTGGAACGGCCAGTATTCAGGAAGAATTTCCACTTTGAGGTCAGTCTCTGGAGTTTCAGTGGAGGTGGAGAGGACAGGTAGGACGTTGGAATCGGAAGATAGTCGAAGGGTCGAGGAAGACTTTCTGATAGGAGACAAACAATTTTTGGAACGTTCTTCACTCCACTTGAGGATCTCACCCGTGTTCCACTGGATGTGCAGTTGGTGTTGTGTGAGCCAGGGGCGTCCCAGGATGATAACCGCGGTGGATCACTCCAGCACCATGAATGTGATTTCCTCGGTGTGAGGACAGCCGATGCTGAGCGTCAGTGTGGGGGAGAAATGTCGAATGTGCCCACGGCCCAGCGGTTTTCCTTGGATGGTTTGAATATGGAAATCCTGTTGGCAGTGTTTGCGATGTACATTTAATTTCTTCAGAACCTGGTTGCTGATGAAGTTCCCTGCGGAGCCGGAATCGATGAGGGCTTGCACTGAAACACAGACATGAGAGTTAAGGATATGCACAGGCATTCTCGTAAGGGGTGCAATACGAATGGGCAGTTGGATTGTACTCACTGCTGGGTGTGGTGGTCGGATGGGACAGACAGCGATCACATGGTCCTCTCCCCCACAGTACAGACAGAGATGTTGTTCTTCTCTGACGCTCCGCACGGGTCAGGCGATATAAATCAACCTGCATGGGTTCAGGTGCTGGAAGGGCGACAGATGGTGTGGCAGGCAGAGGATTGGCAGTGGGTGTGAGAAGCGCACATGCAAAATAGCGCTGGGCTACACGGATGGTTTTTTGGATTAAGTTTTCCAGTCCCATAGTATCATCATACACGACCATTAATTGTTTCATGTGTGGATCGAAGCCCTGGTGAAAGGCAGTTATCAGAGCAGTTTCATTCCAGCCACGGGCAGAATATTTTCCATTAAAATTAACATCTTACCAAAATTGAATTACCTTTTTTCTATGACTTCTGTTTTCCCCCCCCTTCTAGTTGATTTTCCCCTCTTAACAGAATTGTTAATACATTTTACTGGAAAGGACAGAAACCAAGAATTAAACTCACTAATTTACAGAAGCCCAAACCACATGCACCACAATGCACCACATTTCTATTATTATTTTTTAGCAACACAGCTCCAGTATTAAATATTGGTCTAGTGATCTAGTCTTAGCATGGAAAGATATAGAACAGTCATTAATTTAAGAAATACAAATAACAAATATTTATTTTATTGACAATAACATTAAGGAACATAATTGTTATAAATATCTCACCATGAGTACGACTTTATCAGCATGGTTGAAATCTAATAGTCTTTTTCATCTCACCCCCTCACCATCCAGCTTGACACCATTATGGAATAACATGTTATCAACAAAAAGCCTTTTACCTTTCTGAAAATGAAAGAGAAAGGAATATTAAATCTAGGAGACATTTTTGAAAATCATTCATTTATGACTTTTGATCAGTTACAAAAGAAATATAATATCCCGGAAAAAACACGCTACCAATACATGTCAGGGAGTCAACTCACTCACGCACTCAGTCACCACCGTCATCAATCACCACGTTCACCAGATCACAGTCACCTGATTACTGATTCCCTCCATCTGTCAGCAATCAGCCCTGTATATATATAGCAATCGGCCCCATATATCCTGTGCTTCACCCGGTCGCTCACTGTCTGGTCTCAACCTTACCTAGTTGTGTTCCTGGACTGTCTTACCTGTGCTTCTCACCTGAGGTTCCGATATTGTTCTGGCTCTCCTTAGTCCCTGCTCTCTGTCGCTCCTGGACCGGTTGTTTGCTGGATCACCTGGAAAGGAAACAAGGATATCATCAGTATCAGATAAGCCGTACCAAGACTTCACTATACCAAAACCACTTCCCTGGACTGCTTTCTCTGCTGTATTGATTAATTGTCTGCTTTCTAATAAACCTGCTGTTGTTTACATCACTTACCTCTGTGTTCCTCGTCTATCTGCTGACAACATACAATTAAAGGAAGCCATAAAAAGTACAATTAATATCAATACCTTTGAGAATTGTGATCATGAACTCTTTGAAAAACTAATATACTTTTAACCTTTTAAAAAATCACTATCACAAAAATATAATTTTCTTGTCTCAAATGATACTATAAATTCTCTACCAACAATTAAAAGGAATAATGATCTTAATTCTGAATATACTGACTTAGACCTTTTAGAACTTTTAGAATATTTTTGTTATATCGCAATTCTAGAATACAGTTGATACAATATAAAATATTATATTGTGTGTATTTCACCAAAAGTAAATTGTTCCAGATTGGCCATGTCAATACTTATACATGTACATACTGTCAAAATAGTTTAGGTGATTATATTCACTCCTTTTGGAACTGTACATACATAAATTTTGGTCAGAAGTCATATGTAAACTTGAAACGATTCCCCTTCAGTATTTCCATTAGGAGATCTTTCTTCCATTGATGTCTCAAAAGAAACAAAAATGTATCTTTACCTCATCTATAATAGCTAAAAAAGTAAAAACTGCAAGGATAGAACAAAAATATCTATTACCCAATGGTTCAGTCCATTAATAGACACAATGACTGCCTCACTTAGGAATAAAATGACTACTTTTGAAAAAATATGGAGCCCTCTTTTAAAGTTCCTAGACATGGGAAACTGAAACATAATTTAAAGGGATGGTTCTCCCGGAGATGGTGGTTCTACACTCATTCGCTTGCCCTGGGGTGGTTCCGGGCCTGTATGGTTTTCTTTTTTCTGCTGGACGCTAGGGGGTGTCGGTGGCCGGGCGGATCTCGCCCCCCATTTGCTACCATAGTAGGAAAAATAAATGCTGTAGTGGTTGGTGGGGGACGGGGTCTGTTTGGTTGTCTTCTGGATGTCTTCCTTTGGGTTCGTGCAGGTTTGGGGCTGTTTGGAGGTGTGGATTTTCATTTTTGACTGAATTATCCCTTTAATGGGATAATCATTGCATTGATAAATTAATAAATTAGATGTTTGGTGACCAGCGTTTAAGTTTTTTTTATCTGTTTGTTTGTCCTGTCGTTGTATTCCGTAGTGTATGTATAGTTGAGTATATGTATCTTATGGTTGTATATGTATGTTTCTTTATGTGCATGGTTTGACTATATATTTTATGTAGCTCTAAGTCTATTTGCAATATATATATAAGTGCAAATAAACAATATATTTAATAAACAATATATTACTACTGTTTTACTACAATTGATGTGCTGAGCAGCCATATTGGAATCTGAAGTAAGGGATGCTGCACTTCCCAGTGACAAATTGAGGGGGCGTTCCAGTTAAAAGTTCCTACTGGAAACGAGGAATTTCCCACTTCCAAGGAAAAATGGAACACACCATTAATATAGCATGGTTTGGCAGACGATATGTTCGAATAGCGTCTTCCTCTTACAAGAGTGGAGAAAATTCGAAATGGCAACTATTGCAGCCATGTCAAGCACAAAATGGGTTAAAGGTGCAATGTGTAAAATTTGGGAGGATCTATTGACAGAAATGCATTATAATATACATAACTATGTTTTTAGTGGTGTAAAGACCTTACATAATGAACCGTTATGTTTGTATTACCTTAGAATTAGCCACTTATATCTACATACACAGCGGGTCCCCCCTCCATGTCAAGTCGTCATTTTGCGCCAGCATGTTTGTATAGCAGCCATAAATGGACAAACACTCTACAGAGCGCGTTTCATCACTATGTTGTCCTTATAAATCGTTCATGATTTTAGAGGCAGCTTACTGACTTACTTTATTTATTTATAAAGGGACCATGTACAATTTTTACCATAAATGTTTCCATTCCATGCATTGTGTCCGATGAGAACTTCATGGTTAACTGTATCAAAGGCTTTACACAGATCTAAAAATATAGCACCAACTAATCCTCCTTTGTCAACTTTAGATTTTATTTGTTCTGTTAAATGTAAAGTAGTTTTTTCAGCAGAATAATTTACTCAAGAAACCAA
The DNA here is from genome assembly GCA_037101425.1 of Elopichthys bambusa. NCBI lineage: Eukaryota > Metazoa > Chordata > Actinopteri > Cypriniformes > Xenocyprididae > Elopichthys > Elopichthys bambusa. The sequence goes on from CM074449.1 coordinate 18,769,085, forward strand.
ACTGCATACAGCATACTGCAAACCAGACTTAACTGTGTTAAGATAGGATGTCAGTTGTTCAAAAACAATCTTCTCTGCAACCTTTGAGAGTACTGGCAATATGCTTAGAGGTCTATAATTACTAACTTCATAATGATCTCCAGATTTTAAAATAGGAATAACAATAGCTTGTTTTAGTAGGAAAAACACTATATTTAAATGACAAATTAATTAAGTGAGGATAATAACAGGAGTTAAAATATCTTTGTGAGTTTTTTCAAACATGGTGTCCAACTGATGAACATCTCTACATTTAGAATTTTTTAATAATTTTGTTAACTTGCATTTCATTAGTCTTGGTAATATTAAAACTTTTACTCCCAACATCAATCGGAAACATATTTATTTCCCCCCTTACAAAATTTTCTCCTAATTCACTAACAGAGTTAATAAAAAAAACTATTAAAGGTAGTAGCAATGACATAATCATCTTCAATTTGCTTTCCCTGAACTTTAAGCTTAAAATCTTCTATCAAAGTTGGCTCCTTCCTCAAAAGAGTATTTACATTTTTCCAAATTAGCTTGCTATTGCCTTTTGCCTCGCTCATTAGATGAAGATAATAATTAGATTTAGCTACTCTCATCTCTGGGATAACTTTATTTCGCAAACCTTTATAACAGAGCCTGTCTACCGATTGTCCACCAAAAAGTCCTCTCGGTTTCACTTTTGGGTCCCATAGGACCTTTGCATGGTTAACAGTCTGAAAGATCGTGCATAGCCTCTGCTTTCTTACCGCAGGATTTCGACACAAGGAAGCATTAGCATTACACGTTGGTACCTCAATAGAGCTTCTTGTAAAATCACTGGAAAGCAGAGTATTAGTATCATACCCTGAAGCGTTGTGTATGTTTTTAATTAAACTCACTTCATTGTTTGGGAGGCCAGGTAGATCTACAGGGAATCCCCAGACACTCACCTCATTGTGAGACGCCACTGTGGTTGTTGCCAAATGAGGCTCAGCGCCAGAGTCCTGCTGTATTCCCGGGTAAACCAGTCTCAGATTTAATTGAACATCCCCGGAGAGCAGCAGCAAGATAAGCAAAAAGCCATGAGTCTTTTGAGTGGACGTAACAGATCCCCGCTGTCTAGCGGTCTGTTTGCACATCACAGCGCATTCATGATCCAAAACAGATTAATAAGTTGTATAATAGCCGAGTAAGTTTTGATGAAAACTTCCTGCACAGGTAGTTACCGGGAGAGCATTGAAATGTAGACAGTTTTTTCCCTGCTCAGCATGATAGCTGCTTGAGTTCCTGAAACATAGCTGATCTGCGTAAAGAGTTTTGGACTCAACGCGTGCCAGTAGATGGTGGAGAAAAGTAGTAGTGTATAAAACACACCACAAAACATAGATTCGATTTTTTTCATGATTGCAACATTTAGCTCTACTTTTAAAATTTGATACAGCCTCTGACAAGTATGCATTAAAACAAAACAAAAAACGGCCAATTAGAGTCGTAGCACCTGCCAAGGTGCGACACCACGCAGCCGCAATGTTTCCCCTCCAGGAAGGGGAGGGTAGAGCATTGCATTGTCACTATGTTGAATACGCATGAAGAAGTAGTAGTAGTAGTAGTAGTAGTCGTCTGGTTTATTAGAAGCAGAAACCTCATTGCTTGACTGGCTAACATACTCTCTGCTGTCTCAGACAACGACATCTTTGACTTGTGTTGGCCAGACGGCCACCGTAGCTTCTCTACTTTGCTCAAAAGGGAGGGATGAGCTGCCGTTGGTTGCAGTTCGCAACCTCACCGCTAGATGCCACTAAAATTTACACACTGCACTTTAAGACACGCTTTTTTCAGTGTTAAATAAAAGACCAAATAAGTAAATTGACTACCCCAAACCTAAGTCACATTGCATTATTCATTATACAAATGCATATGCAATAAGATCAGTATGGAAGTTTATTAATGCCAAATGTTTTTGAAATAAAAAGCTTGTTGAATTGCAATAATTGAAAAAACAAAAAAAAAAACAATGCATTGCATTAGCCATGCTTGCATTTTAATGCACTGTATTTTTAGGTCTTGAATTTTTATAATCTGAAATTCAACGTGGTCGTATATTTTTGCTGTGAATATTTCAGTTCAAAACATTTCACACATTTTCATTATTAAAAATTTGAAGATTCATATTCACCTTTCAGATTTCACTTCCAACATATTTAGTCTGTTTAAAAATACAACCTAAAATATTCAACAAGCAATTTTTGGTCCATTTTATTTCACTTTACAAATTTGCTTCCACAAATTCAGTGGTTCAAATTTGACAGAAAGTTCAACATTGGACATCCTGGAACTGCAGGAATAGCAGTAGATTGCCGATGCATGAACTCCATCTGCTGTTAGTCGTCCTCACCAGCAGATGCCGCAAGCAACTGTTAACAAAGACCCAAACAACAGCTAGAGAATCATTAATTTATTCACAAACACCAAGCGGCAACCTCCCCCAGTTTCTTTTGAAGCCAATACAGAAGTGACTTAAACTGCGATTCATCGACTGGCCGCTAGGGACAGGCTCCAAAAGAAAGCAGAATCTCATTGAGTCCCATGTTAAAACAGCCAACTTTACAGCAGAAAAAAAACAAAAAAAAAAACATGTTTACAGCCTGGATCAAATTGTGGTTTTGGTCTATACAGCTAATTTTGCCCTTCATGACAACTCTGAGGTGGAATTTTTATTATAACTCATACATTTAAATTATATTAAGCCTTAAAGTTCTGCATAATTAAGGGCATGGTAACTTCAGTGACAGGTTTGCCGCTGCTGTCTGTGAGCTGTCACTTTACCTCAGCTAATTCCAGCCGCTGAATTTGGCATCTCTGCTGTGTTTGTGCTTTTTTTCAGAATTATTTTATGTTACAGAAAGAAAAAAAAAACCTTTTTCATGATATTCTAATTTATTGAGATGCACCTGTATATCATAAAACTGTATCACCGTAGATTGACACTAAACCTTTAGAACTTTCTAATGATATAACTTGTTATCTTTATAAATATTTTAGATAGTATCTAAGATAGATAGATTGCCTGCTAACATGATCACGTCAAGCTAGGTGAGCGTGGTTTCAGTAACCAGGCACCTCAGGTCCAACCACGTCCCGCCTCTTTGCCCATTTTCAGTTATCCGGGAGTGACATGCGGTGACGCGCTGCTAAGATGGCAGTGGCCTCATTTTCGCCTCAACAATGCTCCTTAGAAATCTACGGGTGACGTCACAGACACTACTTCCATATTTTTTACAGTCTATGAAAGAACGGATTCACAGAAATAGAGCAAGTGGTAAGTGTGATTATCAGGGCCAGAATATATGCGGAAAAGCTGATGAAGACAAAAAAGCTGTGTTTACGTTTAATTCAATGTCTTCACGATTACTTTCCCTGTATACCCTGCACATAAGCAGCTTTCTCTATCGCATTTTTTTCTTCTAAGTGAAACGTCTCAGGTTACATATGTAACCATAGTTCCCTGAGAACAGGGAACGAGACTCTGCATTTACCGCTTTGGGGAACGTCACTCGTGAACTGATGTACGAAAGCTAAGAATCAAGCCACTCCAATAGCATTTGGCCGGCGACAGCCTATGGCGTCATCATAGAGCGACCCGGAAGTATATAAGGAGTGCCTAGAGAATCAGTCAGTACCTTATTGTCTTGAGGGACTGTTCAACAGGCAGCCCGAGGCATGGCAACGCAGAGTCTCGTTCCCTGTTCTCAGGGAACTATGGTTACATACGTAACCTGAGACGTTCCCTTTCGAAGGGAACTTCAACTCTGCGTTTACCGCTTTGGGGAACGATATACCCACGCCGCCATGCTCAAGCAGAGTGCGTGCCAAAGATGGCTAGACAAACGTCCGGCATTTTCAAAAGAAATGCCATAAGCAACTCACCCTCGGGTCACACAAGGCTGTCAGTGACAGCATTTCCTACGGCCAACAGCCCAAGCTGAGCCTCAAAGAGGCCCTCCACAGAAAGCCTACCAAGCCTGCTCAGAGCTTCTGGGACCAACATTTCCGAGGAAAAGTGGTTCCTTAAAGGGAATGTGGCCAGGGCACCGAAAGGAACCCTGGCCAGTCACTAGAGGGGAGCGAAGTCACCCCCAATGCCACCTGGTCCGACGAAGGACAAACTTAGTCTTGGCCAACCCTGTCCGAATACAGAATCTGAACAACGCATTCTTCAGAGAAGAGAGCAAGTAAGAGCGACTGCGAGAAGGGCAGTAAGCAACTCAAACCCACGCATAGAGACGACATCCTGGAGAGCAGAACTCAGCTATAGTGCTATAAACCCTCGTATTGTATGTTATGTATGTATGTTAGACCCTATATCGACTAAGCTATTGAAAGAGATGCTTCCAGAGGTCATATATCCTCTTCCTTATATCGTAAATTCATCTTTATCACTAGGATACGTACCAAAAACTTTTAAGCTGGCTATGATTAAACCTCTTATTAAAAAACCACAATTTGATCCTAGAGAATTAGTCAATTACAGGCCGATCTCAAATCTCACTTTTCTGTCAAAAATACTTGAAAAGGCAGTATCATCACAACTATGTTCCTTTTTAGAAAGAAATAGTATCTGTGAGGATTTCCAGTCAGGATTTAGACCGTACCATAGTACTGAGACTGCTCTCATTAGACTTACTAATGATTTGCTCTTATCATCAGATCGGGGTTGTATCTCTCTATTAGTGTTACTGGATCTTAGTGCTGCATTTGACACTATTGATCAAAATATTCTTTTAAATAGACTTGAAAATTATGTTGGCATTAGTGGAATTGCATTGTCATGGTTCAAATCATACTTATCTGACCGTTATCAGTTTGTAGTAGTAAATTAAGAGAGGTCATATCGATCACAAGTTGAATATGGAGTACCGCAAGGCTCAGTACTAGGACCATTACTGTTCACTCTGTATATGCTACCCTTGGGAGATATCATTAGAAAGCATGGCATTAGTTTTCACTGTTACGCTGATGATACTTAGCTCTATATTTCTTCGCGCCCTGACGAAACTTACCAATTCACAAAATTAACGGAATGCATAGCTGATATAAAAAATTGGATGACCAGTAATTTCCTACTACTAAATTCAGAAAAAACAGAGATTCAAATTTTTGGACCAAAAACTTTTTCACGTAATAACCTAGAATACTGTCTAACACTTGATGGCTGCTCTGTTAAGTCTTCGTCGTCAGTTAGGAACCTGGGTGTGCTCTTTGATACCAATCTTTCATTTGAAGACCATGTTTCTAGCATCTGTAAAACCGCATTCTTCCATCTTAAAAATATATCTAAACTACGACATATGCTCTCGATGACAAATGCGGAACAGTTAGTTCATGCATTCATGACCTCAAGGCTAGATTACTGTAACGCTTTACTGGGTGGTTGTTCTGCTCGCCTGATAAATCAACTACAGCTTGTACAAAATGCAGCAGCTAGAGTTCTTACTAGAACTAGGAAGTATGACCATATTAACCCAGTTCTGTCAACACTGCATTGGCTTCCTGTTAAACATCGTATAGATTTTAAAATCTTACTAATTACTTACAAAGCACTAAATGGTTTAGCTCCCCAGTACCTGAGCGAGCTATTGATGCATTATAGTCCTTCGCGTCTATTGCGATCTCAGAATTCAGGCCAGTTGATAATACCTAGAATATCAAAATCAACGGCAGGCGGTAGATCCTTCTCCTATTTGGCAACTAAACTCTGGAACAATCTTCCTAGCATTGTTCGGGAAGCAGACACACTCTGTCAGTTTAAATCTAAACTAAAAACGCATCTCTTTAACCTGGCTTACACATAACACATTATCAATTAATTTTCAAATCCGTTAAAGGATTATTAGGCTGCATAAATTAGGTCAGCCGGAACCGGGAACACTTCCTATAACAGCAGATGTACTCGTTACCTCAGAAGAAGAATGGCATCTACGCTAATATTAGTCTTTCTGTTTATCCCGAGGTTTACCGTAGTCAACCGGATCCGGGCCGCATCCAGGTGAGACCAAGGACCTGCGCCTTGACACGACCACAACGCAGCCCTGAAGTATCAGCAGAGATTGAGTCAACTAGATCATCCACTGTTAAGGCCTCATCAACATGACAACCAGTGGCGCAGCTCCTCAACAACCGTCCATACCGGTGTGATGAATACGAACACCTGAAATCTAACTTGCTGGGAGCAAGAACGACCACATGACTTTAGTAACTGTGAGTGCCCACATAACAGTTAACATCCAACACAATCCAACGAGCAGTGCACTTGGTAAAAGAACCTTTTTACTCTTTAAAGCAAGAGGAGTACAACAGGAGTACAAGTTTCTGGGTAATTCATTAGATATGATGAATAACTGTGTGTCTGATTGGTCCAGACGCTACATATATCCCCCCTTCCGATCGTTGTTGTTCTTCCTATGGACAACAGCAAGTGACGTCGAAGGTGCAAAAAGATCAGACACACACCTGACATGCAGGGTTGGAGGTTGTGGTGGTTTCCCTGGCCGCTGGTATAGCTGGTAGCAGGGTTCAGGTCTCTGAGCAAGCTCAGCAGGTGTCAAGGTGGCAGGTGCCTTGACAGTGTCACCTGTCATCCTGATGTCAGTTGGTGTGAAGTAGGTGGTTGTTTGTGGTTGCAGGAAGAGGTTATGGGAGTTGTAGTGTGAATAGGGTTTCAGACTGACCTAGGGCTGATGGCAGAAGGGCAGCAGGCGTTTGTTACTTCTGTTCTCAGTCAGAAGACATCTGAAGTTTGCAGTGTCCCTCTGCTCTTGTGGCGGCGCCGACTTGAGCAGGTCTGAGTGGTGCTGTGTGAGTGGTCAGAAGCTTGTGCTTCTGAGTAATCCTCAGGTAAGTACTGTTCAAGGAGCCCTCTTACTAGCGTTAGAAGCTACTACGGGTCTGATGCAGGCATGTCCAGTCGTCCTTGTGCAGCCTCTGGATGGCTGCTGTGTAAAGGACGTGGAGGTTGTTGCTGGAGGTCTTTGAATGTTACTTCATGTGCCATTTCAGGGTTCATCTGAATTAATCCTTCTCCTTCTGCGGCTGCAGAGGATTTCAGGAAATCTGCAGATAAGGTGTCAAGTAGAAGGCTTTGGCTCCCCCCCTTTGTACCTCTGTGATTGGCTGGGGGAGGTTCTTCTGCTGATTTCATGTGGGGAAGGGAGGTGTTTCTCCTGCTGTGGTTCTTTCTGCTGCAGGTAAGAGTGTCTTGTTCAGTTCATCTTTGGTGTTGTCCAGCTATTGGGTCAGAGCTTCAGTCCCAGATCTGGACACATTCAGGTGACCTTCACAGGCCTTGATTCTGGCATCTTTGTCCAAGAGTTCAGAATTTGCATTTTTTTAATGGTGACTCTTTATGAAACAATTCCTTTTCCTTTTCTTTTCTTTCTTTCTTTTTTTATTATTTTTTTATTTTATTTATTTTTTAAGGTCCTCTCTGACTGTCTTTTCCAGCTGCTCTCATTGCTGAGAAGCTCTTCAGTGCCTTTTGAAGTCTGTGGATTTTCTGTCTGTCCTGAGCCTCCATCTCTAGCTGATCTATGCGGCTTTTAGCATGTGTCAGCTCCTTGTGGGACTCTGTGATCGGGAGTTTGAGGTTCTTTACCTCCTGTTTCAAACCTGTGAGGTTGTGGGCCAGGAAGAAGATGACCTCAGTCAGATCTTTGTGATCATACCACTGGTTTGAGTCATCTGCCTTTAGTTCTTTTCCATCGTTGTCCAGTTGCTTCCAGTTGGATCTTATGGTCAAATTATTTCACAGAACTTGCTGATGGCTCACAACAGGCTTGATCTCTAAACAAAATCAAGAGGGAAAGTATGTCTAGTTACTTGTGGTTCTATTGGGAAACTAAACCACACGAGAACAAAAAGGAAAATGTAAATAAATAAAATAGATGAAAGAAGTAATACTAGTAAAAACGAATAGCTGACTGCTATTATGATTAAAATCAATAAAAAGATTTAAAGTGATTAAAACAGTAGAATGACCTGGTATTGGGAAATGTCAATAGCACTAGTGATTAACAATTAGATTAGCTTTGGAGATCACTCTATAGTTGGTCACAACTGCAGCATGTTCAGGACCACACCATGTGTGTGTCCCTCCCTGAAGTTTAGTCAATAAATCCTAGAATTCTTCTTTAGCTAAACAGTTTACATTTAGATTTAACTATCCTGGTAACTGCAGATTTAGCTGACCAGCGTTCAGGGAGAAAATGCAACCTAAGTGCAGGTGAAATTAGAGAAGAATTAAAGGTAAGAAAAGAGAAAAGTCAGAAAACCAGGAATGTGGTTAAATGAAAATTGGTTTAGATCACTTCACTGCATACATATGAGCTGTAGTTAAAGGCTTCAAGTAAATAATGATAACCGTTAACTGCAGAAGTTATTGGTTAGCTTAGCCTGAGCGGAAGGGCCGCTAGGTGAGGTTAGCTTAGCCACCTAGCTTGGTTTGTTTACAATATGGCGTCACAAGGTGATGAGTTAGTACTTCCTGTGACAAGTCGTTGTCATGGGAACCAATGCACATCAGAGCAACTCATGAACAGTTCATGAAGACTGTCTGTTTATTTCAAACAAGTTACGTATAGAGTTAAAATGTGGTGCTTATACTTTCAGATTTTCAAAAACTTGATATTACATTCAGTAAAATGCAAATATGTTGTTTAAATAGTAATTACACAGTTTTGCTGTAAGTTAAAGCTTGTTTACGCATACATAGTTACGTCCATCTTGTGCATGAATACTGATGTGTACATAGTTTTGGTCAACAGGTAGCTATGCTTGTAGAGGCAACCAAAGTTTCGATGAATGACATCAATCTAGCTATTTTTTTTCTTTTCTTTTTTTTTCACTGTAGAAAGGGGAGCATCACCCAACCTACATTTATATAACACTGTACTGAGATTTACTCATCAGAAATAGGTTAAGCAATATTGCAATTGGTATTTCTTCAACAAAAACAGATTAACTTTGCTGATACCATTTGACACATGTTAAGATGTGTTAAGGCTCTTCCAGTTACAGCAGAGATGTCAATTCAAGCTCTTGTTTTATCTGCATCTAACAAGCCAGCCACTAGTGATCTGCATGCGAATCGAACGTTTTATCAAATGTCATGTCGGAATTATCAAAGGCCCACTTTTAAGCGGACTGTGTTTTAAGCGAATGGCGCGAGGCTGTGCTAGCATAACCAGCTCCATCTGGTGTCACGGTGACGTATGTGCTGTCTGGGGTTAGCGTTTCCTTTGACAAGTCGTTGTCATGGAAACCAATACACTGCTGTGCTAAGTCAAACAGTGTATATCAAATATCTGCATGTTTCAACATATCCGTGCGTAGTCATAGACTATCATAGGCATTTGAGTCTTATACGTTCATTTAAGGTTTTCTTTCAATCAGTGAAATTCATATTTTTACTAATGCAGACTCCTGCTTTTCTGCGAACACACGTTTTCACCTACTTTAATAGCCTCATAACCTATGCTGACTAGGAACCTTTGTAGAAGCTATGTGGGAGGCATTGTGTTTGCAGTTCAAAGTCACTGGGGTCTTAAGAACCCCTTCTGAGGGGCCTTGTGTGTTACAGGCCTTCTGTGTCAGGTCACATAAATAGCATTGTGTGGGGGCAGGCTATGCTGCCCAAAAAGGTGGCTAACTGGTGTAGGAGGCAAAGGTCCTGTTGGTGTCCTCCATTCATTCAGGTTAGTCTGAGTCTGTGACAGTAACAATGGGACTGCCGTGCTTGGTGTCGAGGGCAGCACTCAATGCGCGTTCGGACTTCTGGGTCTGAGAAATCCTTTATGCCGGCTGGTTTCAGCTGTTAGTAGTCTGAGAGCGTTGCGATTCTGGCTGGATGTGCTCCAGAACAGAGAGTTTGTCTTGGTGGGTCACCCCAGTCAAAGACTTCGGCAGAAATTTAATGTCACATATGTTGGCATGGGCGCTGTGGTCTGCTAAGCAGTGGGCTCTCTGAACCAATATTAGTTCAACATGGTGTCCCACAGGGGTCTGTACTTGGGCCCATCCTGTTTAGTGTTTATATGTTGCCTCTGGGTTCGATCATTTGCAAGTTTAGGTTAGGGTTTTACTGTTATGCTGACGATACACAGATCTATGTGAGCATGCACCCTAATCCAAACCTTGCAGTTACAACTCTTACAACCTGCTTGGACGAGATAAAAACTTGGATGTATGATAATTTTCTTAAGCTCAATGAGACAAAAACAGAAGTTCTAATTGTCGGTACTCCAACGGCCTTACGTAAATTTAATAGTTCCAATTTGATTGCTGGCAATGACTTTGTTACTTCGTCTGCTCAGGTGCGCAATCTTGGCATTATTTTTGACCCACAACTATTGTTTGATGCCCATATCAAAATGGTAAAATTGCATTTTTCCATCTAAGAAATATCGCCAAACTTCAACATTCTTTATCGCTTTCGACATTCTTTATGCAGAAAGACTTATTCATGCTTTTATGTCGTGGCTTGATTATTGCAATGCACTTTATGTTGGTCTCCCAAACAAGTCTATCAAGAAATTACAATACATTCAGAATTCTGCCGCCTGCCTATTGACATATACAACTGCTCATCAACATATCTCCCCGGTACTTTATAATTTGCATTGGGTTCCTATACAAGCACGAGTTGATTTTAAAATACTTATTTTAACATATAAAGCGATTCATGGGACTGCCCCTGCTTATCTCTGCAGTCTAGTTGCCTCCTACACTCCAGGCCGTTCTCTCCACTCCTCTGGGTCATGTATTTTTCAGCAGCCAGTATATAATTTAAAGTCTATGGGTGGTCGAGCTTTCTCTGTTTCAGCTCCACGTTTGTGGAACGCATTACCACCTGTGATTAGAGACTCTCCAACACTGGACTGTTTTAAGAGCTCTTTAAAGAGTCATTTTTAGTGCTGCATATTGTAATTGACTATGACTTGTTTTATTGTGTTGTTAATGTTGTTATTTTATAATCTGTGATGTAGCGCTTTGAGTCTAAGAAAAGCGCATTAGAAATAAAATGTATTATTATTATTATTATTACTTATGGGGACACGAGAGAGAGATGACACAAGACAAATGCAAGTTTCGTACAGAACGGCTATGTGAGTCAGGTAGGGAGTGAATAGCTGAGGTGGGGGAAGCTAGTATGAGACTTAGTGCTGGTCACAACTAAGGGATTTGAGTATCTTTTTTTGACAGCTGTAAACTGTGCTGACTGACGACTGGGCTGGTACATGTCGTTAAACTATTACTCAGAATACTGATGGTTCTTTTCCACAGGTTGTCACCATGAAGGTGACAAATAAACCAAACTGAAATAAAACAATAAAATGAATTCATAAAAGGGAAAGGAAGAAAAGAGGGTTTTACCTATTTAGTTTTGCTAGGAGATATGGCCAAGCAGGTTTCACTTGTTCAAGTAATTACTGCTGTGAGCTCAATACATCTCTAGGCTAACAGAGAAACACCAAATGCCTCGAGGTCAAAAGGAAAAGAAACAAAGGGAAGTGTTTCTTGTCTTTTCTGGGACCAACAGTGCATTGGATGGTGGCCGTACTTCACGTACTCTGCACTAAGGAGTGAGGAGGGGTAGCTAAGAGATAGAATTGGGATGTTAATAACCTATAACTCATTATACCTCATTAAGGAAACAACAGTTTCTAGAACTACCATAATCCTATACAGAGAGGGAAGATGGTGATGGTAAAATAACTAACAATAGGGTAAAAGCAGAAAGTCCTTCCTTTAGCTCTAGGGAACAAAAGGGGAGGTGAATACACAAATTGATTTAACTAAATTTCGAATCTAACTTGGCTGAATAGAGATATTCAGGCTTAAACAAAAGAAAGTGAATGAAATAAAATAAGCCACATAGAGGAGGAATAAAGTCGAAATAAAAATGAAATTAGAATTTAAAGGAATAAAAGGAAAGGTAAATAGACAAAATTGATTGAATTAAATTTTCAAATTTAACTAAATTCAACTTGGCTGCAAGGGATAGTCAGGTTAACAAAGTGTTTGAGGGAAATAAACTAAGATAAAATAGCATGGAGGAACAAAGTCGAAATAATAAAAACGACCACACCCACACAAATGGTTTAAACCAGAGATGGATGCCTTTGAGGAATGCCTTGTGAAGCTTCGGAACCCGTGCGAATCATTTGTCTTGCATCAGTGATTCGAAGCATGTATCAAACTGCTGAAGTCACGTGATTCAGTAAACGAGGCTTTGTGATGCGTCGTGGCTGTTTCAAAGTAGTTTGAAATTTCAGTGGTTTGTCTCTAAGTCTCATGGACCCATGTCTATACATGATTTGTATATGAAATGTGTATAACATATTTGAATAACGCATTTGTTAAAGGGAAGAGACTTTTAAAAAATTTTTTTAAAAAACCTTGTTTGTCTGATTTAGGCCAGTTTTCATAAACGAGTCCTACAGTTTACTGAAATATCATGTCTTAACAGAAACCTTATGTTTAAGGATATTATATGATTCATTGATCACTTTTAATTGATTACAACTTCAATAAAACATTTGTGAATGGTTTATTAAAGATGTTTCGTTCAGCTAAGTTTTCGCTGCACTTACTGTTCTGACCAGCAGGTGTCACCAGCTTGTGGCACTTTGAGCGGTTTGAAGCAGTGAATCATTGGTGACGCAATTGATTCGAATGATTCGGAGCTTCACAAAGTTTCGCATTCCCCATCACAGTTTAAATCAAAGTCCCAAAAGGGTCCCAAAGCCTACAGAGTCTTTGGTTCGAATATTACACTTCACGCTCGCACGTTTCTTGGTGTTAGCAGGGTGCTAACAGCTTTTAGTCGAAGTGAAGGGTTTTAACTTGTAGAGTATCCGTGCAGGATTGCTAGAGAGCTAGCTTTGGCTACACGCGGTTGTTGTTTGCACAACAGTCTGTGACGTGGGTGCTGTTATCAGACTTTTAGAGGTGTCTGCTCACACGCTCTGTTGTCATGTGTTGCCAAGAGACCAATGCCAGCTCACAGCACAATCAGAAGGGAGCAGCGTTCTAGCTGTGCTGTAAGTCCGCACTGAGAACTCTAGCGTGGTCACGCATAACTCACAAATCACAACAGCACATCACTTCACAGACAATGGTGAATTACTAGTTAAATTCGAAGCGACTATGTTTCATATGAGCAGTCCAACGAGTTGATATGAATACGATTGTGTAACGAATAATGATAAGGCCTTATTAATCGGTGACTGAGGAGCACCATTACAAATGCTGTAGTGAGATTCTTCGTCACACAGGTAAATTTATGCTGCTTAATCTGAGATTACTTCGTCAGGAAAAGACTTATGCATTTAAGATGAAAGTGGGGTTTTCTTCGCCCAAGGTCAAGTTAGTTTATTCTGGCACCATTTATACGCGCTGTAGCATCTGGACAAATCAGACACACAGTTATTCATTATATCTAATGAATTACCCAGAAACTCACAAGTCCTGGTAATTCCATCCCCCACAACTGCAATACAGCGACAGAATAGGTGTCCTATTTCTATTTTATTGCGGTCAGGAATGTGCAGAGAAGACTCCAACTTCATTCTTTCTAAGAAAGACAAATAAACCCTTTTAATCCTATATATTCTATATATAATCACATGAGAAATGTATAAACGTGTATCCAATTTTCCCTGCTCATGATTTTCCTTTTATAAGGTTTATTCTATGTATTAATTCTCTCTTTTGAACTATTTTTGTATTAATGTTTCAGAGTTGCAAAGTTATAATTACCTTAAATCACATGGGTAGCATGTTTGGTATCTATGGACTCCAACTTTCGTTTCCTATTTGGTCATTTGTTACATGTTACTAACTCTAACATTAGTATTATAAGAATCTAGAAGGTTCTTCTCTCAAACATCCAATCCAATGTCTTATGCTAATATCTTGCTACAGGACAAAGACTTGTAAAAGTTTCCCTCTAAGGGGAAAACTCCTTGGCTCAGACACCTCAAGTGGGTGCGACATGTTCACCCTTTAAAATCATTGATCACAAGATCCCTCTTTCTTTTTCCTTCTTCTTGGACGACTAAAAAGACACCTTGTTGCTGCAGGCCTTTCCAGGCCATGTGCTCATCTGTGAGAGTGAGAAAGGACTCTTTCCCCACTAAGAGTCAAACTAACAGCTTAAATTGTTTCATATTACTTCATCCAACGCTGAAGATACTGACTACAACTTCGGAAAGAATCAAGATGTCTCCTCGGAATGCAGATCCGATGCTCCTCAGCCTAAAGGCGCCTTTCAAGTATCGTACATTTGAACAATAAACAGTGATTTAGTATTAATGTGTAAACCACCTGTCAGCAAAGGTGTTTTATTACTGAGAAATCTGATGATTTTTTTCCAGACTGTTTTTGACTCTTTCCGTAGCTCTATTTCCGGTCCCGCTTCTGGTTCAACTCTATCATTGCTCATTTTTACCTACGTATGTGTGTGACCTGCGTGTATGTTATGTGTTTGTTAGTTTAGTTATGTGTTTGTGAGTTAGTTAATAAAGATTGTGCACAATAGATGTTTGGTTCTGACTCCGTCTGCTAATAAATTGCCTCTTAAATGATTTAGATCTTGACTACATGCTCTGAGTAGTACTGTACAAGTAGAATGTTGTTTTTTCCATAACCTGGAAATGAACATTTCTTAGACTTAGTGTTCACTGGACAAACAGGTAAATTGATTGTAATATTAATTTTAATGTAGCTACATAAAGTTAATCTGATTAACTGATTCACATATTCATAATTAATCATAATTAATCATCAAAATGAGTTATGTATAATTATTAATATTTCCCCTTTTTGTATCACGTACAGTAACCTCCGTAAAAGCAGGTGTGACTTTTATTCGAGCCATGAATCCGACAAATGAGGATTGTCATGTTCCCTGTGGCACATGGCTTGGTGAGTTTCATTCCTTAGTCACTCAACCAGGTGAAGAATACACAATTTTGGAACCCACAGTAGCTCAGATACAGACACAAATTGAGCCCTGTCCAAAACCCAAAGTAGACCTCAGTCAGTCTGCATTGGACAGAGAACAACAGACTCTGATTTTCAAATATTCAGATGTCTTCAGTGCAAATGATTATGACTATGGTCATACAGATTTGGTCAAGCATACGGATGTATGGGGATGTACAGTCAATCAGACAGAACATTGCCACATATTCGAGCTGAGATAGATAGGCAGATAGATCCAGTGACTGATGGAGCTGGTGCTTCATGGACTTAATTGGAAGGTTTGTCTTGTTTACCTTGATGATGTGCTGGTGTTCAGTCGGACTTTCAGTGAACATCTTAACAGTCTTGAGGAGGTTTTCAGTCGCTTCCGTTCAACAGACTTGCCTGAGGTACTCATTCTGACCGCTCTTAAGTGTTGTAGCGAATTACAAGTACTTAATCAATTAGCTCAAATCATGGGTGAAATATATATATAATTAAATCATAACACGTTATGATTAATTATAATATAGATCGACCAGAGAGGGAATTATGCACATATATTGTGAATTAATTACAACGGATTATAATTAATTACATATATGATTAGTTCTAGTTTAATAGTTGTTTGAGGAAGACTATAGTTTGTCCAGCAAACCATCAGTTTTCTCATAGACTATTATAAAAGGAAGTATTTCTCTGGCTACGAGAATTAACTTCCTATTCTAGCATTAAACCGTAAAGCAATTTTTTAGAATCAAACGTAAAAGTGACTTGGTTTTCTGAATGAGCAGCAGAAACAATCGAGCATGAACATCATGTATTTAATAGATACGAACTACGAATATATGACTAAAATACAACAAAAGAACATACATAGAATAAAACGAAAGTAAAGTCAAGAAAGCAGAAGTGATCAAAGAAATGGCAAAATTACAAACAGTTAAAACCTTTGAGAGCCAGCAAGGAAACTCAGTTTACACAGAGCTTAAAGCGCATGGAAAAAAGTTGTTTGGTACTTGCATTCATTCAGGTGCTGTGGTTACTCGCCTGTTAATAGGAGTTTCCATGCACGTGGTTTGGCGATTGGTCCTTTTCCAGGCGGGTGCGTTCTTCAGCGGGTTTTTCAAACAAGGTTTTAACTTAAGAGTAAGATAACCAGAAAATAAAGAAGAGAGAGAGTCCGTCTCCTAGGTAATGGAGGATGACGAAGGCTTGACAAAAGAAAAACTTGTGTGACGAAGAGACGCGTGTCATTGTGTTTTAAGGACAACAGACCAGAACGTCTTCTTGGGTACAATGCCAATGATGAGGGTGCAATTTTGGCGGGCAAACTTTTTCTTTGTCTCCATTTATGACCTAATTTGCATGGTTTATGAACTGCCAGATCTGAGTACATTTTCTTCAAAGTACCATTACAAATAGAAGAATGCATTTTACAGTAATGTGACATACATTGTCAATTAGGGCACAATGAAAGATTTACGATGAGACCAAACTTGTCAGATGGCAAAGACATAAAAGGGGAGATACAGTTTATACTTGAATTTTATCGTTTAGAATAAAACTAATGCACTACAGTCATAGCTAAACTTATATACTAGGGATACATATATGCAACTTCAAATACAACAACGGGTACACTTTGGCACAGTCATATTTGGAGGATAAATGTACATACAATCTCCATTTATGTTTTCGTGTGTATGTGTGTGTGTGTGTGATGTGTATTGGGGTTGTGGCCGGTGTCTGTGACTACATGGCCCTTAGCCCCACCAGGGTGACTCTTTGAAGTCCCTGGAGCTGGTGAGAATATCTTCTGTTTTTCTTCAGTGAGGTAACAAAGGTGCCAATGGGGCAATTGGTCCTGGACTTGCTGGAGCTGTTTCGTGATGTACATGCACAGTTCAGGAGGCTAAAAGCATTCTGGAGATTCTAAAGTTGGCTGGCAGATCTGATCTTTGTACAGACGCTACAGTGTTTTCATGGCGAGAAGTTTAGTTTTTTTTTTTTTTTTTTTTATATAGCGCTTTTTACAATGTAGATTGTGTCAAAGCAGCTTTACAGTGATAACTGGTACATTATTTTGGCTGCACAGCAGCTCGTAAGGAATAGTGTCAATGCAGGCAGATCAAAGCACTGTTGAATATCAAATGTCAATTGTCAAGTGTCCCCAACTAAGCAAGCCAAAGGCGACAGCGGCAAGGAACCCAAACTCCAACAGGTGACATCAGGTGGCAAACAGGTGTTAAAATGGAGAAAAAACCTTGGGAGAAACCAGGCTTAGTCGGGGGGCCAGTTCTCCTCTGGCGAACAGTGCTTTGTTACGACTCAGGTTGCTATCATAAGTCAGATATGATCGCAACATTCAAAGTGTTTAATTCAGTTCCATCCATTTGAGGATCGTATTCATCACACCGGTATGGACGGTTGTTGAGGAGATGCGCCACTGGTTTTCATGTTGATGAGGCCTTCACAGTGGATGATCTAGTTGACTCAATCTCTGCTGATACTTCAGGGCTGTGTTGTGGTTGTGTCATGGTGCAGGTCCTCGATCTCACCCGGATACGGCCCGGATCCGGCTGACTACAGTAAACCTCGGGATAAACAGAAAGACTAATATTAGCGTAGATGCCATTCTTCTTCTGATGTAACGAGTACATCTGGTGTTATTGGAAGTGTTCCTGGTTAAGTGTAGTGGTCATTTTAGCACTGAGAGTACTTTGTTGAGAGCCAGGAAAATATGCTATTGGCCTTACATGTCCCGTGATATCCAGAAATTCTGTGTTGAATGTGTATCCTGTCAATCCTGTGCTTCTACCACTTCTCATGAAAGGGCCCCATTACAGTCCATTAATGCAGACAGACCATTTCAAAGAATTGCTGCTGACATCACTGAGCTACCTGTTACTTCACTTGGGAATAGGTATGTTTTAGTTGTAATGGACTATTTTACCGGTTTGGTCAATCTGTACTCCCTGAAAGATCAGTGTGCGACAACTGTAACACAGTGCATTTTTGAGGATTACATTGAGCAGCACAGGGTCCCTGAGGTAGTCAATGTGGACCAAGGTAGACAGTTTGAGTCAGATTTGATTAAACATCTGTGCAGTCAATTTGGCATTGAGAAAATCCGTACCTCACCCTACCATGCCCAGTGTGATGGTATGGTCGAAAGACTGAATCGAACGTTGAAAGACCAACTCGCCAAGTACATTTGTGAAAGTGAGGGTGAATGGGATAAATATCTGCCTCAAGTGGAACTGGCTTATAATTCCAGAATTCATTCCAGCACTGGGTTCTCTCCTTTCTTTCTTGCATATGGCAGAGAACCACGACTACCTGCCGATATCCTTTTCTCCATTTAATATCTTTTTAATATCCATTTTGATATCCTTTTCTCCGATATCCTTTTCTCCTCTGGCTAACAGTGCTTTGTTACGATTCAGGTAGCTATCATAAGTCCGATGGGATCGCAACAGTCAAAGTATTTATTCCAGTTCCATCCAGTTGAGGATCGTATTCATCACGCTGGAATGGACGGTTTGTTGAGGAATTGTGCCACTAAAATATAAATTGATAATGTGTTATGTGTATGCCAGGTTAAAGAGATGCGTTTTTAGTCTAGATTTAAACTGACAGAGTGTGTCTGCTTCCCGAACAATGCTAGGAAGATTGTTCCAGAGTTTAGGTGCCAAATATGAGAAGGATCTACCACCTGCAGTTGATTTTGATATTGTAGGTATTATCAGCTGGCCTGAATTTTGAGATCGCAATAGACGTGAAGGACTATAATGCATTAATAGCTCGCTCAGGTACTGGGGAGCTAAACCATTTAGTAATTAGCAAGATTTTTAAATCTATACGATGTTTAACAGGAAGCCAATGGAGTGTTGACAGAACTGGGCTAATATGGTCATACTTCCTAGATCTAGTAAGAACTCTAGCTGCTGCATTTTATACAAGCTGTAGTTTATTTATCAAGCGAGCGAACAACCACCTAGTAGAGCGTTACAGTAATCTAGCCTTGAGGTCATGAACGCATGAACTAACTGTTCTGCATTTTTCATTGAGAGCATATGTCTGTTATGGCTTAGTAGCTGAAGGGATGAGGCATGCACGGACTTCCACAAAAATAGGATATTTAATGAATGAAGGAGAACGAAATAACCAAAAGCACGTTTTAACAACAATACAACAATAATATAACAATACGAACAGAACAGGAGTGAAAGGAGTGAGTCCATTATAAAGGGTGTGCAGATGATGAGGTCCAGGTGCAGGTGATGAGTGCTGATGGGGAGATGACGAGGAAGTGAGTGCAGGTGTGGAAACAGGAGGATCATGGGAAATGGAGTCCGGGAACGCAGGGAACTGTGACAATGTCATAGTTTAGATATATTTTTAAGATGGAAGAATGTGGTTTTACAGATGCTAGAAACATGGCCTTCAAATGAAAGATTGGTATCAAAGTGGTATCACTTCCTTCGAAGTGATGGTACTTTACTTAACATTATGTAAGTTGACATTTGTGTTGGCTACTGTATACAGGCCACCAGGACACCATGCAGACTTTATCAAAGAATTTGCTGATTTTCTATCGGAGTTAGTACTAGCTGCAGATAAAGTCCTTGTTGTTGGTGACTTTAATATCCATGTAGATAATGAAAAAGACTCATTGGGATTGGCATTTGAAGATATTCTAAACTCTATCGGTTAGACAACACGTGTCAGGACCCACTCATTGTCGTAACCATACCTTAGATCTAATATTGTCGTATGGAATTGATATTGATGCTGTTGAAATTCTGCAGCAGAGTGACGACATCTCAGATCATTATCTAGTCTCGTGTATACTACATTTAGTCAAAACAGCTAAACTGCCTCCCTGTCATAAATTTGGTAGAACCATCACTTCTACCACTAAAGAACGCTTTATAAATAATCTTCCTGATCAGTTTCATCGCCTTAGCATACCAGACAGCTTAGAAGACCTTGATGTTGCAACAGAAACTATTGCCTCTGTCTTTTCCAGCACATTAGACTCAGTTGCTCCTTTGCGTTTAAAAAAGATTAAGGAAATTAATCCAACGGCGTGGTACAATGAGCACACTCGGGCCCTAAAGGTAGCAGCCAGAAAAATGGAGCGCAGCTGGAAGAAAACAAAACTAGAAGTATTTCGCATTTCAAGAAAGCGAAGAGTACAGAAAGGCCTGAAAATCTGCTAGATCTGCCTATTTTTCAAAACTTTTAGAAGAAAATAAACAAAACCCTAGGTATTTATTTGATACAGTGGCTAAATTAACAAGAAATAAAGCTTCAACTTCTGATGTTTCCAAAGAGCACAGCAGTAATGACTTTATGAACTTCTTTACTTGCAAGATTGATAATATTAGAAAAAAAACTATAACCATGCAACCGTCTACTACAGTATTGCGTCAGACAGTGCATTGTAGTGTCCCTGAGGAAAAATTCAATTCAATTACTGCTTTAAGAAAGGGAAGAATTGTCTAAACTTGTTAAATCGTCAAAATCAACAACATGTATGTTAGACCGACTAAGCTATTGAAAGAGATGCTTCCAGAGGTCATAGATTCTCTTCTTAACATCGTAAATTCATCTTTATCACTAGGATACGTACCAAAAACTTTTAAGCTGGCTATTATTACACCTCTTATTAAAAAACCACAACTTGATCCTAGAGAATTAGTCAATTACAGGCCAATCTCAAATCTCACTTTTCTGTCAAAAATACTTGAAAAGGCAGTATCATCACAACTATGTTCCTTTTTAGAAAGAAATCGTATTTATGAGGATTTCCAGTCAGGATTTAGACCGTACCATAGTACTGAGACTGCTCTCATTAGAGTTACTAATGATTTGCTCTTATCATCAGATCGGGGTTGTATTTCTCTATTAGTGTTACTGGATCTTAGTGCTGCATTTGACACTATTGATCAAAATATTCTTTTAAATAGACTCGAAAATTATGTTGGCATTAGTGGAATTGCATTGTCATGGTTCAAATCATACTTATCTGACCGTTATCAGTTTGTAGAAGTAAATAAAGAGAGGTCATATCGATCACAAGATGAATATGGAGTACCGCAAGGCTCAGTACTAGGACCATTACTGTTCACTCTGTACATGCTACCCTTGGGAGATATCATTAGGAAGCATGGCATTAATTTTCACTGTTACGCTGATGATACTCAGCTCTATATTTCTTCGCGCCCTGACAAAACTTACCAATTCACAAAATTAACGGAATGCATAGCTGATATAAAAAATTGGATGACCAGTAATTTCCTACTACTAAATTCAGAAAAAAACAGATATTCTAATTTTTGGACCAAAAACTTCCTCACGTAATAACCTAGAATGTTGTCTAACACTTGATGGCTGCTCTGTTAAGTCTTCGTCATCAGTTAGGAACCTGGGTGTGATCTTTGATACCAATCTTTCATTTGAAGACCATGATTCTAGCATCTGTAAAACCGCATTCTTCCATCTTAAAAATATATCTAAATTACGACATATGCTCTCGATGACAAATGCGGAACAGTTAGTTCATGCATTCATGACCTCAAGGCTAGATTACTGTAACGCTCTACTGGGTGGTTGTTCTGCTCGCCTGATAAATAAACTACAGCTCGTACAAAAAGCAGCAGCTAGAATTCTTACTAGAACTAGGAAGTATGACCATATTAGCCCAGTTCTGTCAACACTGCATTGGCTTCCTGTTAAACATCGTATAGATTTTAAAATCTTGCTAATTACCTACAAAGCACTAAATGGTTTAGCTCCCCAGTACCTGAGCGAGCTATTGATGCATTATAGTCCTTTGCGTCTATTGCGATCTCAGAATTCAGGCCAGTTGATAATACCTAGAATATCAAAATCAACTGCAGGTGGTAGATCCTTCTCCTATTTGGCACCTAAACTCTGGAACAATCTTCCTAGCATTGTTCTGAAAGCAGACACACTCTGTCAGTTTAAATCTAAACTAAAAACACATCTCTTTAACCTGGCATACACATAACACATTATTGATTTATTTTTTCAAATCCGTTAAAGGATTATTAGGCTGCATAAATTAGGTCAGCCGGAACCGGGAACACTTCCAATAACACCAGATGTACTCGTTACATCAGAAGAAGAATGGCATCTACGCTAATATTAGTCTTTCTGTTTATCCCGAGGTTTACCGTAGTCAACCGGATCTGGGCCGCATCCAGGTGAGACCAAGGACCTGCGCCTTGACACGACCACAACGCAGCCCTGAAGTATCAGCAGAGATTGAGTCAACTAGATCATCCACTGTGAAGGCCTCATCAACATGACAACCAGTGGCGCATCTCCTCAACAACCGTCCATACCGGTGTGATGAATACGATCCTCAGCTGGATGGAACTGAATTAAATACTTTGAATGTTGCGATCCTATCTGACTTACGATAGCAACCTGAGTCGTAACAAAGCACTGTTTGCCAGAGGAGAACTGGCCCCCCGACTAAGCCTGGTTTCTCCCAAGGTTTTTTTTTCTCCATTTTAACACCTGTTTGCCACCTGATGTCACCTGTTGGAGTTTGGGTTCCTTGCCGCTGTCGCCTTTGGCTTGCTTAGTTGGGGACACTTGACAATTGATATTTGATATTCAACAGTGCTTTGATCTGCCTGCATTGACACTATTCTTTAAGAGCTGCTGTGCAGCCAAAATAATGTACCAGTTATCAATGTAAAGCTGCTTTGACACAATCTACATTGTAAAAAGTGCTATATAAATAAAGGTGACTTGACTTGACTTGACAAAGAGCACACCCAGGTTCCTAACTGACGATGAAGACTTAACAGAGCAGCCATCAAGTGTTAGACCGTATTCTAGGTTATTACGTGAAGAAGTTTTTGGTCCAAATATTAGAATCTGTTTTTTCTGAATTTAGTAGTAGGAAATCACTGGTCATGCAATTTTTTATATCAGCTATGCATTCCATTACTTTTGTGAATTGGTAAATTTCGTTAGGGCACGAAGAAATATAGAGCTGAGCATCATCAGCGTAACAGTGAAAACTAACGCCATGCTTCCTAATGATATCTCCCAAGGGTAGCATGTGTGAACAGCAACGGTCCTAGTACTGAGCCTTGTGGTACTCCATATTGAACTTGTGATCGATATGACATCTCTTCGTTTACTACTACAAACTGATAACGGTCAGATAAGTATGATTTGAACCATGACAATGCAATTTTCACTAATGCCAACATAATTTTCGAGTCTATTTAAAAGAATATTGTGATCGATAGTGTCAAATGCAGCACTAAGATCCAATAACACTAATAGAGAGATACAACCACGATCTGATGATAAGAGCAAATCAATCAACATAGTTGTGATGATACTACCTTTTCTGACAGAAAAGAGAGATTTGAGATCTGTAATTGACTAATTCTCTAGGATCAAGTTGTGTTTTTTTAATAAGAGGTTTAATAATAGCCAGCTTAAAATTTTTTGGCACGTATCCTAGTGATAAAGACGAATTAACGATATTAAGAAGATGATCTCTTTCAATAGTTTAGTCGGTATAGGGTCTAACATACATGTTGTTGATTTTGATGATTTAACAATGAGTTTAGACAATTCTTCCTTGAATTTTTCCTCAGGGACACTACAATGCACTACATGACGTGATACTGTAGTAGACGGTTGCATGGTTATAATTTTCTCTCTAATATTGTCAATCTTGCAAGTAAAGAAGTTCATAAAGTCATTACTGCTGTGCTCTTTGGAAACATCAGAAGTTGAAGCTTTATTTCTTGTTAATTTAGCCACTGTATCAAATAAATACCTAAGTTGTGTTTATTTTCTTCTAAAAGATTTGAAAAATAGGCAGATCTAACCGTTTTTAAGGCCTTTCTGTACTCAATTATTCTCTCTCCACGAAATGCGAAAAACTTCTAGTTTTGTTTTCTTCCAGCTGCGCTCCATTTTTATAGGCCTGAGTGTGCTCGTTGTACCACGGCGTTGGATTAATTTCCTTAATCTTTTTTAAGCGCAAAGGAGCAACTGAGTCTAATGTGCTGGAAAAGACAGAGGCAA
This sequence comes from Elopichthys bambusa, assembly GCA_037101425.1. Taxonomy (NCBI): domain Eukaryota; kingdom Metazoa; phylum Chordata; class Actinopteri; order Cypriniformes; family Xenocyprididae; genus Elopichthys; species Elopichthys bambusa. The sequence goes on from CM074449.1 coordinate 18,793,208, forward strand.
TAGTTCCTGTTGCAAAATCGAGGTCTTTTAAGCTGTCTGGTATGCTAAGGCGATGAAACTGATCAGGAAGATTATTTATAAAACGATCTTAAGTGGTAGAAGTGATGGTTCTACCATATTTATGGCTGGCGGTTTTGCAGCCTTGACTAAATGTAGTATACACGAGACTAGATAATGATCTGAGATGTTGTCACTCTGCTGTGGAATTTTAACGGCATCAATATCGATTCCATGTGACAATATTAGATCTAAAGTATGATTATGACAATGAGTGGGTCCTGACACGTGTTGTCTAACTCCAACAGAGTGTAGAATGTCTGTAAATGCCAATCCCAATGTGTCTTTTTTTTCATTATCTACATGGATATTAAAATCACCAACAACAAGGACTTTATCTGCAGCTAGTACTAACTCCGATAGAAAATCAGCAAATGTCTGTATGGTGTCCTGGTGGCCTGTATACAGTAGCCAGCACAAATGTCAACTTACATAATGTTACATAAAGTACCATCACTTCGAAGGAATTATATTTGAGAGACTTTTGTAAAAAGCGCTATATAAATAAAGGTGACTTGACTTGACTTGACTTTTGACTAATACTGTAAATATTACTATAAATTACAGCAACACCTCCCCCTTTGCCTTTCTGGCGAGGATTGTGTCGATAATCGTAACCTTGAGGGCTAGATAAAGTAATAAAGTCCAGTTTTAGCCAAGTATTCTGTCAAACACAGCAAATCTAGATTATTGTCTGTGATAATATAATTTACAATAAGTGCTTTTGAAGAAAGGGATCTAATATTTAACATCCCAAGCTTTATCATTTGTTTATCAGTATTATTTCTATTTTTTATTTGTTGAACATCAATTAAATTTTTACCCTTAAAGCTGCAGTCCAGCATTTTTCCTCTTTGTCGCCATCTCTGTTTAAAACCTGCAATTGCAGTCATATGCAGAATTGTTATCGTTACGTGCATTGTGCTTCGACACGGCTCCTCAGCGCAAATGAATCTAATGTTTGCTGTCAGTCACGGCACCGGTGTGGATACTGTACTTCAGAATCACAGATTCTACGTCTTGAAAGTATGACCAATATAAGAATTTTCACTGGAGAATATCAGCTGAACAAGTAAGTAACACTTCTGCCACTTTTGTTCTTATCAACTGACGAAAAAAGCATTAGGCCTACAATAAATCGTGCTGGCAATGATGATTAAATCTAACAAACGCTTAGCTTGGATCACACCAAACCGTGCAAATTATTATTACTGTTATACTTTGTTCTTAAATTGTTAATTGTTAACGTTAGCATTGCGTGACTATGGGTATTTAGTTTGTATTAGCGTTACCTGTAGATTTCAGTTTCTGTAGCCACTCCGCAGACCAAAGTCTTTTGCTTTTGACTACTGGTGAATCTCCAGTTGTCACTGATGACTGTCATTTGGACCTTTCTGGATTACAATCCGGCATCCAAATGATACATTTACCACTACAAGCATCCTCACATTATAAAGCAGGCTAACCTGGACTCCTTCCAGACGTGACGTAATGACGCAAAGATGAACTCCTGCATGCTCGAATTTCCCACGGAAATCCACCAAGTTGCTCTTATTATAAGACATTATTACAAGCTTACTGTTGTTAATCGGGCTAAGATAAGGAGATAGATTTGAACACTGGCTGGATATGTACTTGCTCAAAATTTGATTTTGGATCATTTTTAACCAAAAAAAGTTACGGACTGCAGCTTTAAATGGGTTTGGAAGTTTTTTGTTTTTACTAATTTGGGGTACAGACAGTCTCTATGTGATAATATCTAGGTGTAAGTTTCTATGTGTTGGGAATTATCTGACTTCTGTAACGTGAGGCAGCTAGCAGACGGTTCGACCGCCTCACCGTTACCAATTGCCCTGCTGCATGGGCTCTACAGCCGGAACCGAACAATGTACAGAGTTCACTAAGCTAGTCACATCCAAAACAGTATCTGAAGCTCTTGCATTCTTACTGTCCTCGATTAAGGTTTGGATGTGTGTCTCTAATTCTGAGATTTTCTCTGTCAGCCTGTAAATCCCTCGTCGCTGACAGAGAAAGCTATACTGAACATGTGACAAGCAGAACACAATACAATACTAGGAGAGGATGACATGACTCACTGTGTTTGTAGACTGATCCAACTTACCACAGCTGTTTGATGAACGCGTAGAAAAAGAAAAGGATTGCGCAAGAGACTGATGACAAGTTACCAAGCTAGCGAGATGCAGACGCGTCGTAATAGCGATTTAGATTAACAGCTAGCGACGTCAGATGAATGTGGTAGGCAATATTAGATATATTAGATATAAGGTAATGATAATATAAGCAACAATGAATGAAAGTAAAGTAAGAGATTCAAAACAAAGCTATATGGAGTTACAGACGCAAACCACTCTGAGCAGCAAGGCAGACAGGAGCAATCGAGCCAAGAAAGTGAAAACCCAGAGAAAGTGAAAGCCTCACAGCAGAAAATAAGGGTTACAGAATCATGGAAACTAACTTGCAAATCAGGCAGGCAAAACAGGAACAGAACACAGCGAAAACGAAACCAAAACAGGCTACACGTGACAAATTGAAACAAATTAGGTGAAAAATGTCAAGATGGTTAACAACAGTTATGTTTAGGGTTAGGGGTTGGTTAAATTAATTAAATTTAAATTATTTATTTTAAACAATAAATCTTTCCTTAAAATCAGTAATACAAATACAGAGTTGAAGAGTTAGTGCTATAAAACAGTACATACAACAAAACTAGAGTCCTAGGTCCTGGGGTCCTGGAACTGCAGCCACTTGTATTGCAGGATCATGCTACTCATCTTGGCAAATTATAGCAAACTAAACCTTTTAGTTTATAACAAACTTAGGTAACGCTTTAGAAAGTACTGCCTAAGTAAAACTAATTTACAGCATAACTTTAGGTAATAAGAGCGTACCTATAAATTAAGTACGTATAGGTATAAGGGAACAATAATAACAAAAAAACATAAAGTTTGGGGAATAAAGGGCTAACAACCAGGAAAATTAACAAATTATTTATACAGTAAGTATTTTAGAACTAAGGGGTCCAGACTGCCGACTTACACCCCCTATTGCTAAAAACCACCTTATTGCTAGCCTTGGCATCAGTTAAGCTGTGAGCCCCTCCTGTCTTGAATTCGGGCCTAACGACTCCAAGGTCATCCTGAAACCAAGACATGGATACGTCCCTAAGGTCCTATCCACCCCTTTTAGGGTGCAGATGGTCATTCTCTCCGCACTTCCTCCTTCCCAGGATGATCAGGAGTTGAACCTACTCTGTCTGGTCAGGGTCCTGAGGACCTACATCGACCGTTCCACCTCTTTTTGTCAGTCGGAACAGCTCTTTGTCTGCTTCGTTGGCTGCATGAAAGGTCTCCCGGTCACGAAGCCCAGGTTATCCAGATGGAGAGTCGATGCTATAGCAGTCACTTACTCCTCTTTAGGCCTACAATGCCCTATAGGCGTTAAAGCGCATTCCACAAGAGGCATGGCCTCTTCTTGGGCATGGTCCAGTGGCGATGCACATACAAAAGACCTAAATCGGAAGCGATCTAAACTGTTTTACAGAAAATGGAAGTTAGATTGCGCATAACCCCTATACCCTCATTCACTATTCCCTGCATTACTGCACTAATATAGTCCACTGAAGGAGTGAATGAAAACAAGTGAGTGAATTCGGACACTGAGTGCGCTGGAAGGGCTGCCGCTTTTCCATAATTTCTGCTTGCTGTTTAATAATTATTTGAAACGTAGCAAACTGGCATCTTTAACTCTGACATGGAAACTAGCATGTATAAACCGTAATTAAACAATTTAGTAATTAATTAAAAATGAATTAATACCATGATATTACACTGGACCAGCATGGTTTGGAAAACTAACTGATGATTGATTCAGCTCAGCTGCGGGCGCCATCTTCTGGTGACTCTCACAGTGCATTATGGGTATTATGTTGCACGTACATCTGGGCTGCGTTCAGCCCTGACAAAACTTTGCAAAACTTTTTTTAAATGGAAATGGTGGTGCGTTGAACACCCTGTTCTGATGACTCAAGAGTCGCAACTATGGCAGCTGAGAAGGCCATTCTTGGTGTTCTTTATGAAGAATTTATATGCTATATTTTTACCGGCTTGAGCTTGAACGTGCCCCAGTTGTACACTCGTTATTGCGGTGCATTGTAGGATTGAATGAGTGCACTCAATAACATCCACTATGGTTTCGGACACCACTACAAATGGCTGTCCCTTAAAATAGTGCCTATTTAAGGTTATAGGGGGTGATTTCGGACACAGCCCAGGTTTATGTCAAACATGAACTTGAATTCTCATGCGCGCACTGGTGACAGTTGGTCGGAAGCGAAAAGATGAGTAGCCTAAATTGAGAACATTTCTGGGTGTACTGTATTTTCTTTTAATACATAATACAAAATAGCAAAAGAACTTGCTTAAGACTCCTTCTTAAGATTCATCAGTGGAATGAATGAAAAAGAACAAGAGGAACAAGAGGGAGTCAAGCAACAAACAAAGGGACAAAATGTGTTACTTTCTGTCAGGACTTTAGTATTTGAAAAGAAAAGTTGATTTAATAAATAAATAAGAAGTGTTATAAGTCTGTTTGGAATTAAGCTGTTTTTCAAATAAAGGTTTCTGAGTCAGTGACAAGCACCACTTTAATTTACAGCCCGCAGATGTCATACTTATCCTGTAACTACATGAAACAATAGTATATTTCCCCAGTACTCAAATAAAAGTTGTAATAAATTTACTTGCCTTGAAACACGGAAGCCCAAACTTAATCAGTGCACTTTTGCTATCAAAATAAATAGATAAAAAATTACTGTATAAATGCACTGATATCTACCCCATAATTTAAAAAAAAGAAGAAAAAAAAGCCTTTATGTATTGGTACACTATTATTACAAAAAGCTACACAGTGTGTTCTTGCTAAATTGCTTCCAAATGTAAGATTATGCCTATCTTAATAGTAGTATAAGTACCCCTTAGTTCTAAAATACTTAATGTGTAAATAATTTGTTAATTTTCCTGGTTGTAACCCCTTTATTCCCTGAACTTTAAATATTGTTCCCTTATACCTACACGTATGCACTTTATAGATACGCTATAATTACTGAAAGTTACTCTGTAAATTCGTTTTACTTACGCAGTACTTTCTGGGCTGTAATCTAAATCGTTACCCAAACTTTAAAATTAAACCATTTTGTTATGATGAAAAATGCAAAAAAACAAAATTAATCAAAGTAATAAGGGAAACATATATTGCCCCAGTGACGATTTTAAATCTAGTTTGAAAAACAATTTTATAGGTATTTTAGCACTTTACCCTTAATTTAGGCAGTCTAATAATTTAAACTGTTCTGTTAGTGGCTCTGAAAGCAAGCCTGAAGTGCTACGCTAAGATAAGTGATCATTGTGTGTGGGTGTGGAGGGCAGCTGATTGGTAGATACTCACATTGGAGACTGGGTGTCTCCCTCCTGCCCTCACAGCAAATTAAGATAAACTTCTATAGCACAAACACCCACAACTACACATCACTGGCTGCACCAATGCCCGAGAACACTTTCATGGCCAAGCAGAAAAGCCCGTAAGTGCGCTATTCACTGTAATTTTTTTCTCTCTTTTTTATTTCTATTTTATTTTAAATTGTACTGCTTTTATACAGTGAAAAGAGCTTAGAGAAAGACAGGGGAGCTGAAGGCAAAAAGAAGACAAAGAAACACAGGGACCAAACATGGGCTAAAGAGGGGCCACGGGATCCTTTTGAAATGGTAACTACTACTGTATGTCTGTCTGTGTGTACCTATTTTATGAGGTGTGTGAGTATATTTACCTGTTTCTTATCAGTTGAATTTGTTCCCAGCTGGACTCTCTTCCTGAGGAGAAGCAACAGGAGATTCAAAAAGCCCTGCACCTGTTTTCTTTTGTTCAGGGGCCTCCAAAAAATCTATGGGAGGCTCGTAAGCACACATACCGCTTTTGGGATACCCAGCCAGTCCCTAAGATAGGTATGATGCACAGTGTACAGCTAGAAACAACATACACTGTGTGCATCTCTATAAATGGCATTTTCTTTTAGATGAGGAAGTGACATCACATGGACCGATTAAGTCAGAGATGCCCAGTGTTCGAGAAGAGTTGTATTCACTGCCACAGAAATTCATTTGGGACACGCTCGACCTGGGCAACCAGGAGCAGGTGAGAGAGAGGACTTTATGAACCAACGCAGTCCCAAAATTATTTATTATTATTATTATTTATTTATTAACAGAATTGAACAAAAATGTCCTTGAAATCCAGGGATGGACAAAATACACACATTAGCTAAAATATAGATGCCTTGATGAAATATTACTCTAGTAAAAGTTTAAGTACTCCTTTTAATTTTCTAATGTAGTAAAAAACTTAAACTTAAACTTAAACTTGAAACTTAAAGTATCAAAAGTAAATAAATGACTACCCTTGTCAAAAGGAGTATTGCTAATTATTACTATTTATTAATTAATTAATTAACATCTGTAATTATTACAGAAGTAATATACTTTAAAAGAATATGCATATGGTGACAGTATATTGAATGTACTGAAAAGTATTTATGGTACTGTAATTAGACTTTTTTAAATTCGACTTTTTAAAGGTGTTAAGTGTTTTAAGAAACATGAAAGTGTAGGTCTATAAGCACACTTAAGTGGCCATTTATTCTGCAAGTACAGTTTTTTTCCTTTTTTTCTTTTTTATACTCTCAAATATACTCTCAGGATTTTAAGTACATTGTAACTGCACTTTCAATACAATTAAAAACACTTGTTGTTGTTTTTTTTGTTTTTTTTGTTGTTGTTGTTGTTTTTTTGTTTGTTTTTTACAAGGGTATAGTTAATGTTTTTGCTCTTTTACTCCACCCTCTTGCTCAAAATACCTGTTTTAAGAAAAACTATCTGATGACCCTGTCACACAAATAGGATAGAGCTTAAATAGATTACTGCTGAGTCTTACATTATTATGAATTACTACAAGTCATCACACACAAGCGATGATGATCATTTTACTTCTGCTTCAGACAACTTAAGAGACTCACTCCAACCAGATCATTTTATGCTCTATGACCCATTTTTGCATCTCTGCTCACCAGTTGGAAACTACATACTGCAGTAAAAGAAAAATAATTGTTTTTATCTTCAACCTTGAACTAGGTTCCTGCTTAACGTTCTCTAATTGTAATTGTAGCTGAGAGAACTTTGTGACTTGCTGAATGAAAACTACATGGAGGAGGATGACAACACACTTCGCCTGCACTACTCTCCACAGTTCTTGCTCTGGTGTGTTTGATCTCTTGATATATAGTTACATCAGTATGATCACAAAGAACTGATCTTGTCATTAAATGTTTTTGCACTTAATGCAGGGCTCTATGCCCCCCTGGAGGGCAATCACAGTGGCACTGTGGAGTCAGAGTAAACTCCAGTCAAAAACTAGTGGGATTCATAAGTGCCATTCCTGCTATTATTAAAGTATTTGACACGTAAGTGCAGAATTTTCTCAGCTGGTTTAAATTATTTAAATAATTTCCGTTGAGGTAAATGACAAAGATGTTCCACAGAGAGCTAAAGATGGTGGAAGTGAACTTCCTGTGCGTGCACAAAAAACTTCGCTCAAAAAGAATGGCACCAGTCCTAATCAAGGAGATCACCAGACGTGTCCATCAGCAGGGTATATCTCAAGCAGTCTACGGCACCAGTGCGGTCCTACCAAAGCCTATTACAACCTGTAGGTATGATGGATATTTTTCTTACTCTCCCAGACCACCACTGCTGTTTATTTGTGGTATTGTTTCAAACTAAATTCCATTATTCGTTATGGTTGTTAAAAGGTACTGGCACAGATGGCTGAACCCACGCAAGCTGATTGAGCTGAATTTCTCCTCTCTCACTCGTAACATGACCCTGCAGCGTGCCCTCAAGCTAAATCGGCTTCCTGAGGTCAGACTGCCCTCCTGAGTCTCTAATTAATTTTTTTTTTAAAGTTTCAATTCTGAGTGTCATTGAGTATTGATTTATTATGTCAGTGAGTATTGATGTGCTTTGTAAAGTAGTTAATTGTTTTACAGTGTTATGGCATGATTTTAAATTAATTTCTCTTTATAAGGCAAACAATGATTAACTAGAATAGAAGTATCAATATCTTTCAAAGAATCATAGTATCCCATACTGACTGAAAAAAAAAAAAGAGTTTTGTAGCTAGTTTAGAGCAGTGGGTTGCAACTGTTTTGACTTCAAGTCCTCCCATTGTCCACAACAATATTTTCACAGGTTTGTTTTATTTCAAGTTCATGTTGGTTCTTTGTTTTTGTTTTTGTTTTTTTAAATATATAGTGACATTGCCTCTGTTTGGAGTCCATTTGGAGACTTGAGAGAAAGTTTGAACATCCTTTAACTACACTAATAATCTCTCTCATACTTTATCTATAACAACAGACAACAAAAACTACTGGCCTTCGACCCATGACTGTGCAGGATGTGCTAGTGGTTCAGGCTCTTCTGAGAGAACATCTAAAGGCTTTTCATCTCTCTCCTGTTCTGACCCTGGAGGATGTTAAGCACTGGCTTCTGCCTCAAGATGGTGTGATTGACACATATGTTGTGGAGGTCAGTATGATGAAAAGGACCTTTCAACTCTCATTCAGACATCTAGCTGCCATGTGCTGCATTAATGTCTGTATGCTCATATGTCTGTATGCAGAGCATGGTCGGCACAGTAACTGACATGGTGAGTTTCTACACACTTCCCTCTACGGCTCTGAACCACCCTGTGCATAAAGGCCTGAAGGCAGCCTGTGGTCTCTACTGCATCAGCAAGGCCACTCCGCTGCTGCAGCTAATGGAGGACACCCTTATCATCTGTAAAGCAGTAAGTCAAAGGACATATCAACACAATACAACTGACTACATCGATTGTGCCTCCATATGGAGATATACTGCCCATCTGTCACATCCAAACCACCCTGACCTGTAGATTCATTATGCTTATTTTAAATATATTGTTTGTTCTGATCTCATGACTTCTTGTGCTCTCTGTTTGTCTGTTCAGAAGGGGTTTGATGTGTTCTCTGCAATGGATGTAATGGATAATAAAGCTTTTTTGGAGCCACTTAAGTTCAGAATGGGAGATGTACACAAGCAGTATTACCTCTACAACTGGAGATGCCCTGAAATATCCCCAGACAAGGTGATCAAACAGTGTGTGATAGTTTAAACAACTTTTTAAGGTTTGAAAAGTGATAGATTTAATAAACTAATACTGTGTATTCTGTTTTAGGTGGGTGTTGTGCTGAAGTAATGGCATTTTGCGCCACAAATGTGCAGTGAAAAGATAAGCACAAAAGTCATATAGCACCCTTTTCTTAAATATTAAATAAATCCTCAATTTGAAATTTACATCCATGTGTGTTTTTTCTTTTCTTTATAATATTGAAACGGTTCTACATTATGTTTTATATGTTACACAGACATCTTAGTAACCCAATTCTGGCAGCTTGAACAAAACACAAAACAGAACAGATTTAGTTAGTACTATAGTTTTAGGATTTTCTCCTCATTCAAAGCAATATAAACTCAGATAAAAAAAATAAAAAAAACATTTCTTTTTTTTTTAGGATACTGTATTTTAAAAATAATTACTTAGGACACTAAAGAGACCTTTTTTTGAATGCTGATTTAGTAACTATTTTTTTCCTTATTACACGAAGACAGTCTAGCACAAAGTGTTTTACTACAATACAATGTGTAAAGACCTGGCCTGCCCCCTATTAGTCGACTAAATGTTAGTCATCGAGATGAGAAGAGGCTTATGCTGTGTTCAAGACTTCCTGGGAAGTTCATATTTACGAGTTGGGAAGTTGTGTTTACTACGCACTCATGTGCATTTAAGTCTTTCGATCTAATGAACAAAATAAGCTCATGCAATTTACATATGAACGCACGCACCGAAGACGATGGAAAAACACACAGAGAGCAGCAGCTTTCGTTTCTGCTCTGACAGATGCAAGACCACGCCAAACGCAGTGAGTGCGTGTTAGAAATCAGGAATGGTAAGAGAACATTGTGCTTGGTACGTTTTTCATCTTCAAACCAAACTTCTTTAGTCTACCAAAATTTTATTAGTCAGTTAGTCACAGGGGGAAAAAAAAAAAAAATCCACAGGAAATGAATTAACGCAGTCTGTGAAGGACAGATCGTTAACATTGGGTCCTTGTGGTAATTACAGTATGTCGGGCAGGAAATCCAAACATTCACCTATCTCGACCTCAAATATGGCTTATCATCTGAAACGTAAGCAGAGATGTGCATAAATACATGAAATGTATTTAAAATAAAATAAATACTGTGTGGGAAAAAAGTATTTAAATACAAATACAGTAATTTGTATCTTGAAAATAAACAAAATACATGTGAAATTGGCCATTCATTGAACTATCACTATTAGCCTGAAATAGCAGAATGGAATCTGATCGCTAATTGATTTTTTTTTTTTTTTTTTTATGCTGTTGACCAATTAAAAGAGATGGATACTTTGTGACAAGCTATTTAAAGGAAGGGTATTTTCACGTCGAGAAAAACGGAAGGGAAAGGAAGTAAACTGGTGACGTGTGCGAAGTCTTGTAGGGACTGAAGTCTAGGACTGGACTGAACGCAGGGACTGGAATAACAGACACTGAGGTGTGGTCTGACTCTGGAGATGATGAGCAATTGTGCATATAGGATATATTACTCCAAAGTGTACCTTTTCATATCCCATGGCATCTTTTAATATAAATGTTCATCCAAACCTCTATGGAAAAATGGTAATAAGCAGTGTATCTTCTGCGTATACCTTGGATACCAGCTCCAGGAAGTCCCCAGCGTATTCCTCAATGGGACGACCATCTTGATTGAGGGTGAACAATCAATAGGGTGGAGAAGCAGGCTCATAGTTATAGTTGTAGTGTTAGTTGTTGTTGGTCTGATCTTCTGTCACAGAACAGAAGGATGCAGACAAAGGTGAATCCAAACAGAGTTACTGAGACACATGGAATGTAAAAAGGTAAGTAACAAAGTTGATAGCTGAGATTATACTAGCAGGTTCATGATTGTTCTTATTTGTTTTTGCAGGCAGAGATAACCGGTGACTGGAAGGCTGGCTGGCTTAAAAAGAAGATGATCACTGAAGACTGAGGAAGACAGAGGACTGGACAATTAGAGATGGAAGCACACAGTTACGTATCCACCGATAGGTATGACAGGTAGGAAAGTTAGGCTAGCATTTGGTAGTAACAACGAGACCAGATAACTGAGGTGTGGATAGTGAATGTTTATAAAGGGAGTGCTGATGAGTGAGTGTAGGTGCAGAAAATCAGTAATCTGGTGATTAAGGAGTGTGAGTAGGTGTGAGCCAGAGAGGATGGTGGGAAGTGTAGTGCTGAGGAGACAGGCATAGAGAATGGAACTGGTGACAGGTATTTAAGTATGGAAGCTTATGTGTAGCAATATTCAATTTGAAATGTAATATGCAAAATGGCAATGCATTTCTGTATTTAAATTTACATTTTCCATACCGTATATGCAATGTTTGGAGCAAAATTATCATACAAATTCAATAATATAATTTACATTTGCTATTTCCTACACTACTTTTAACATATAATTTAAACATATATCTTAATGCTTTATAAGTTGCAAAATTAAAATTAAAATGTATTACAGAAATGATTATATATGTTTAACATGTTCAAGCAAAAATTGTAGCAAAATTATCCTTTAAATGTTATTTTTCTTAATTGCATTTACACTCACAGTTAAGACACTTGCGATTGCATTTTCATTAAATGTCCCGCAATGAATGTAGCAAAATTCAATGTGGATTTAAAAATGCATTTCGAGCTGATCATGTCCCTGCCCCACCCTGTCAATCATTGCATTAAGGCGGGGCCAGGTGTTTGAAACATGGCAACAGCAGAGCTCAAGAGCGAGGCATTTACTGGCAAATAAAGTAGAGAAAGAACAGAGAAATATCAATGTTCCTGCAGATTATGCGCTTCTGTCAGTCATAGAACCAGTACGTTATTAGAAGCACAGATATTTATGGTTAGGGCATCTCGCAGAGAACACGCATAATGCTCGTGCACCTTATTGTGAGGGTAAGTGCGGTAACAGACGCGTCGAATGAGTGGTGCTTTACAACAGGTTACTTACTCATAGAAATAATCCTAGACAAGATGTCCAAGATTATTGCTTTCTCTATCAGTATGGTTGTATGTTTTTCTCTTTTTATTGTTCTGGTTATTGTTTATGTATCATTTATATTAATAAAACGATAGTCCATCTGGATGCTAATGAGTGTTGTTTATAATAATAATTTCTATTCCCAAAAATAACTCTTTTTAAACCCTCTTTAAGCACCCCACAAAAATTTAATTTCTCTCTTCTCTATAGATGTTACAGACACGCCAGGCTCCAACACTGTCCAATCACAGCGCACTCCCTCATCCGAATACTGATCACATGCACCTGCACTCAATCAGCACGCTCATCAGTCACCACATAAAAGACACTCACAAACCTTTGGTCACTGTCTGGTCTCATTCGCATTAGGACTTACCTTTATGCTTACCTCAAGGACTCCAGTCGATCTACTTACCTGTCTCCAGCGTCTCCAAGTCTCCTCCTGTGTTTCCAGTCTGTGTGTGAGTTGTCTATCATCTCCGTTGTTACATCTCTCCACCATCGCCCAGGATCTTCACCACTACAAACACAAAGGACAGTATTATTCATCTATCATTCTCCATTCACTCAAAGATCATCTGCATATTAACCTGCACTTCTGTTATCTCTGCTGTGTGTCTAATAAACAACCATTAACTATACTCTTCAGTCTCCGACCCTTCTGTATTGTAGCAGAAGACAGAACCAAAACCGCCAGACACCAGCATGAGTCACCCGGATCCATTCCAGGAGCTCGTTGACACTTTGCGCTGAGCACTCACCACCAATCCACCATCACCGCAACCAGCGACCTCTGTCAACACCACCGTCACTCCTTCAACGCCAGTGTACGCCAGTCCCATGGCCAAACCAGTGCCCTTCTCTGGTTCGGCGGAGGATTGCAACGGATTTATCCTGCAATGTTCGCTGGTCCTGGAGATGCAACCGCACTTGTTTCCCACTGAACACTCTAAGGTAGCTTTCATAATTTCACAGTTGAACGGCAAAGCACTGCAATGCACTGCAATGGACAAAATCTATTTGGTCTCAAAATAACCCTGTCACCCAGTCATATTCCAGCTTCGTAAATTACTTCAAAGAAGTCTTTGGAAAACCAGCCTGGGAATCTATTGGGGAAAGATTGTATAATTTAAAACAAGGCACAATGACTGTGAATGATTATGGTATTAAATTCAGAACTCTTGCTGCCACAAGTGGATGGAATGAACAAGCTCCGTTAACCTACCGGCAAGAATTGGACCCTCGAGTGCGGTTGCATCTCGCTGCGTACGAGGATACCATCGGGCTAGAACGCTTCATTCAACTCTCCATCCTCTTCGCCACTCGTATGCAGTCGTGTCTCGAAGAGCACCAGGGCCAGCCACAGTTCACCACCTCCCTCTGCCGACCAGAGTCTGTCAGCCCTCCAGAATCCGCCCACGAGCCCATGCAACTGGATAATACAAGACTGACGCCCACTGAACGGCAGAGATGGCTGACCCAGAATCTGTGCCTCTATTGTGGTTCTCCTGGGCATGTAATCTCCACATGCCCAACTCGTCCTCCTCGTCCCATGGTGAGTGTCATCATTCCCTCTATTAATAAGATGAAACCACTCACCACTGTTGTAAACCTTACTGCTGCTGATGTTTCCATTCCAGTCAATGCACTCCTCGATTCTGGGTCAGCAGGCAACTTCATCTCTGGCGCCCTCTGCCGTCAGCTCAAGCTCAAGACCTCGGCGTCCACCTACCAGATTCACTCAATAACTGGAAAACCCCTCAGGCAAAGACAAGTACGTTGGAGCATTGGAGCATCGGACCCATTCAACTTTAAGTAGACATTCTTTATGTGGAAGAACTACATCTGCTGGTTCTAGAGGAATCCACCACTGACGTGATCCTAGGGCATCCGTGGTTGGAGCAGCACAAACCAGTCATCTCTTGGAAAACCGGTGAAGTCCTGAAGTGGGGCGACACCTGTTTCCTGAACTGTTTCTCTGCATTGCCTGTACCATCCTCTCCATGTACTGAACCTCTCTCCGTCTGCGCCACCTCCATCGAGAGCCCTGTTGAGAAACGTTCAGTGGATCTGCTTCCGGGTGAGTCAGTGCCCAGATCTACCCCCTGTCAATCCCGGAGGAGAAGCCCATGGAGGATTACATCAAGGAGGCTCTGGCGCAAGGTTACATCCACCCGTCTACTTCCCCTGCTGCTTCGAGTTTCTTTGTGGCGAAAAAGGACGGAGGCTTGCGGCCATGCATTGATTACCGGGCACCCAACAATATCACCATCAAGTTCAGATACCCCCTTCCACTTGTCCCTGCTGCGCTTGAACATCTCTGCAGTGCCACTGTCTTCGCCAAGTTGGACCTCCGCAGCACTTACAACCTCATCCGGATACGTGAGGGGGACGAGTGGAAGATCGCCTTTGTGACTCCTACTGGACACTATGAATATCTTGTGATGCCGTATGGCCTGGTCAGCGCCCCCTCCGTATTCCAGGACTTCATACATGAGGTGCTCCGGGAGTTCCTCCACAAGTTTGTCTTGGTATATATCGATGACATCCTGATATACTCCCGGACCTTGCAGAGGTCCTGAAACGCCTGAGGGAGTTCCAACTCTTCCTGAAAGCAGATAAATGCTCCTTCCATCAGCCCTCAGTGCAGTTCCTTCGATACAACATCGACAGCAGTGGCATCCGGATGGACGAGAGGAAGGTGGATGCCATCAGAAACTGGCCAACAACCTCTACAGTCAAAGAACTCCAACGCTTCCTTGGTTTTGCCAACTTCTATCGTCGTTTCATACAGGATTACAGCACCATCTCCAGCCCACTAACAAGCCTCCTCCGTAATAAGCCCTAGTCTCTGTCCTGGACACCAGCTGCCACCAACGCATTTAACATCTTGAAAGAAGCATTCACCACCGCTCCTCTCCTCGTCCATCCAGACCCCGATAAGCCCCTTTGTAATTGAGGTAGATGCCTCTACCACTGGAGTAGGAGCAATTCTATCTCAGCAGCAGGGGAACGCAAGTAGACTCCATCCATGTGCCTTCTTCTCCCGCAAGCTCAACCTGGTGGAGGTCAATTACGACATCAGCAACAGGGAACTTCTTGCCATCAAGCTGGCCCTGGAAGAGTGGAGGCATTGGTTGGAGGGTGCCAAACATCCTTTCCCGGTACTTACAGACCACAAAAACGTGGAGTATCTGAGAGTAGCGAACAGACTGAATCCAAGACAAGCTCGCTGGGCGCTATTCTTCACCCGCTTTAACATCACTATCTCCTATCGTCCAGGATCCAGAAACATCAAGGCTGATGCCTTATCACGTCTGTATACTCCTGAAGAAAATCCAGAAGAACCTGAAGCTATCCTTCCTGAGAGACTCATCGTCAGCCCCATTACCATCTTCCCTCCGGCAAACTCCATCCTCTGCCCATTCCCAACAGACCCTGGTCACACCTAGGAGTAGATTTTGTAACTGATCTACATGCTTCCAATGACTGTACCTGTATTCTGGTGATTGTTGGCAGATTCTCTAAATCCTGTTGTTTGATTCCATTAAAGGGACTGCCCACTGCCATGGAGATTGCTGAACTCATCTTCAGATACTACGGAATCCCTGAGGACATAGTATTGGATAGAGGACCTCAGTTCATCTCCTGGGTATAGAGAGCGTTCTTCTCACTCCTAGGTGTGACCGTCAGCCTATCGTCTGGATACCATCCCCAGTCAAACGGGCAGACGGAGAGAAAGATTCAAGAGATCGGTCGCTTCCTCCGTACCTTCTGTCACGGCCACCAGGACTCTTGGAACCAGTACCTGGGCTGGGCCGAGTACGCGCAAAACTCCCTGCAACAACCCTCCACCAGACTCATTCCCTTCCAGTGCGTACTCGGTTACCAACCCCCATTGTTCCCCTGGTCAGGGGAACCGTCGTACATACTATCTGTCGACTACTGGTTCAGAGAGAGCGAGAGGGTCTGGGACTCTGCACACCACCAGCTTCAACAGGTGTTGCGCAGACGCAGGATGACAGCCGACCTTCACTGCTCCAATGCCCCAGCATACCAACCAGGACAGAAGGTCTGGCTGTCAACCAGTCCTGCCGAAAGCTGAGTCCCAGCTTCATTGGCCCATTCACCATCACCAAGCAGATCAACCCGGTCACGTATAAACTTCGATTACCTCCTCAGTACTGCATTCATCCCACATTCCATGTGTCACTTTTAAAGCCTCACCACCCTTCTGTCCCTGTCTCCACAGAGCCTGGCGTAGCAGCAGCTACATCCTCTCATCCTGGACGACAGAGCAGCCTACAAAGTTCTTGAGATCTTGGACTCCCAGCGCCGTGGTGGCCAGCCTGGAGTATCTTGTGGACTGGGAAGGCTATGGACCAGAGGAGCGCTCATGGGTTCCCAGAAATGACATACTTGACCCCAACCTGCTGGACATCTTCCACGCAACTTACTCAGGAGCGGGCAGAGGAGGGGGGGTACTGTCACAGACACGGCAGGCTCAAACACTGTCCAATCACAGCGCACTCCCTCATCCGAATACTGATCACACGCACCTGCACTCAATTAGCACGCTCATCAGTCACCACATAAAAGACACTCACACACCTTCAGTCACTGTCCGGTCTCGTTCGCATTAGGACTTACCTTCATGCTTATCTCAAGGACTCCAGTCGATCTACTTACCTGTCTCTAGCGTCTCCAATTCTCCTCCTGTGTTTCCAGTCTGTGTGTGAGTTGTCTATCGTCTCCGTTGTTACATCTCTCCACCATCGCCCAGGATTTTCACCACTACAAACACAAAGGACCGTATCATTCATCTATCATTCTCCATTCACTCAAAGATCATCTGCATACTCACCTGCACTTCTGTTATCTCTCCTGTGTGTCTAATAAACAACCATTAACTGTACTCTTCAGTCTCCGACCCTTCTGTATTGTAACAATAGAAAGGGTATAGGGTCTGAGCAATGAATTACACAGGCCTAGGGCCTATTTCTTTTTCATCTTTTTTAAATCTTTTTTTTTCTTCTATGAAACAATTTCATTTTAGCCTACATAATTTTATTTATATGAAAATCTTATTTAAAACTTCTTAACTAATAATTTGTGGCTATCATGCCACAAAATTCCAGTTCCAGCACATCCCAAAGGCGCTCTACTGGACTACTGGATTTGTAAAACGTTTCAAGGTGTTGGAAATACAACATTTGATAGAAAACACTATCATTTAAAAATAAAAAGCACATTACCACTTTAACCAGCAGATGGCGGCAGAGGACCATTTATTGGCTTATATTAGACATTTCCTGTCATATTTTTTTTCAGGTTTCGCTTTTGAAGAAATATTAAACATTATAAAATCAATTGGTTTAAAAATAAATGTTGTCAAGGTGAAGTATGAAGCACTCACAAAGTCTTTTCGTGTGCACAAATTACACAGAAAGTGCTCTCCCTTTATAATCACTGAAGCAGTCAGTGCAGCGCAAGATTAATGATTTCAGCAAACTTGTGAAAGCTCTCATTTTGTTCATTAAATCTAAGTGCACAATAAATCCTTAATTTACAGTGTGTTGATGCTTTTTTTACAAGTGTGAAAACAGATAGTCGAATTTAATTTTGTTTTGGAGAGACACTGAGGGATGTGTCTTTATAATTTTATGTTTGAATAACTAAATTAACGCTAAACCTTAATATTTAAGTGACTATATTCTGATTATAAACTAAGTATTACACTATTAAAGCTGTTAAACCTGCTACCTCAGGACATTAAAGATACCGACACACCAACAAGTGACATTTCACAGCAGGGGCGCCGCTAGCAATTTTAGGCCCTATGAAAGAATATGAGGTTGGGGCCCTACTGCACCCATTCTGCAAACATAACAGTCAACCGAGCTATCCAAAATCTTTGTCTGCAATTTAATAATAATGACCTATTTCTTTTGCTATTGCTTTTGACCACTAGGTATCAGTATTTAATCAGAGACCTACCATGGCTGTAGCTAGCAGATGATTTATTAGGCAAATGTAAATGTAATAGAAAAATACAGTACAGTAATCAAATATTCATATTCATACATTCTTAAACAAAACCAATTGTTTAGTCAAAAATTCAAGAAGGTCTTTAAAGCTTTTTCTAACTTGTACTCTGCCTCAAAATAACAGTTCTTGTAATTGTTAACTATAGCATTTGTTACAGTAAGGATATAATTACAGGTAAGACCATTTTTTCTTTCTTTCTTTTTATAGCATTGTTGTGAAAACTAGCAACACAGTTAGAAACTATAGCTAACATGCCACAGTTGTAATATAAATCTTTAGTGAAAGATCTATTCCCTTAACAAATGATCTATTATAAATTCTACAATGCAATATGTAAAATGGCAATGCATTTCTGTATTTAAATTTAAATTTTCCATACCGTAAATGCAATGTTTGGAGCAAAATGATAATTCAGAATTAATCATATAATTTACATTTGCTATTTCCTACACTACTTTTAACATATAATTTAAACATATATTTTAATGCTTTATAAGTTGCAAAATGAAAATGAAAATGTATTACAGAAATGATATATGTTTAACATGTTCAAGCAAAATCATTTAAATGTTATTTTTCTTAATTGTATTTACACTCACAGTTAAGACACTTGCGATTGCATTTTCATTAAATGTCCCGCAATAAATGTAGCAAAATTCAATGTGGATTTGAAAATGCATTTCAAGCCGATCATGTCCCTGCCCCACCCTGTCAATCATTGCATTAAGGCGGGGGCAGGTGTTTGAAACATGGCGGCAGCAGAGCTAAAGAGCGAGGCATTTACTGGCAGATAAAGTAGAGAAAGAACAGAGAAATGTCAATGTTCCTGCAGATTATGCGCTTCCGTCAATCATAGAACCAGTACGTTATTAGAAGCACAGATATTTATGGTTAGGGCATCTCGCAGAGAACGCGCCTGATGCTCGTGCACCTTATCGTGAGGTGAGCGTGCTCGCACAGCTCACAGTGCTAAAACAGACGCGTCAAGTGAGCGGTGCTTTACAACAGGTTACTTAATCATAGAAATAATCTTACACAAGATGTCCAAGATTATTGCTTGCTCTATCAGTATGGTTGTATGTTTTTCTCTTTGGTACATTATTTTGGCTGCACAGCAGCTCTTAAAGAATAGTGTCAATGCAGTCCCCAACTAAGCAAGCCAAAGGCGACAGCGGCAAGGAACCCAAACTCCAACAGGTGACATCAGGTGGCAAACAGGTGTTAAAATGGAGAAAAAAACCTTGGGAGAAACCAGGCTTAGTCGGGGGGGCAGTTCTCCTCTGGCAAACAGTGCTTTGTTACGACTCAGGTTGCTATCATAAGTCAGATAGGATCGCAACATTCAAAGTATTTAATTCAGTTCCATCCAGCTGAGGATCGTATTCATCACACCGGTATAGACGGTTGTTGAGGAGCTGCGCCACTGGTTGTCATGTTGATGAGGCCTTCACAGTGGATGATCTAGTTGACTCAATCTCTGCTGATACTTCAGGGCTGCGTTGTTGTCGTGTCTTTGAACATTCAAACACTGGAGAAGTTACCATGGTAACGGGTGGCACCGCAGTAACGGACAAGCTGCAAAATCTCCGTCTCTTGCTGTTTTCTCTGCTTTCGGGTGAGTTTAGTCCCTAAAATCACATAAATAATATAAAACTGTTCTGGATACGTTTCTTACCTGTAATTGACACGCTTCTGTCGAATATTTACTTAATTGACATCCGTATTGCATCCTTTAGCATAACCGTTTTCAGAACTGTTTGGCTAATATACTGAGCTCTTATGAAAGTTTGCGTTTTTAATCACCTCTTTATGTGCAGAAGAGAGGTTTTGGTAGTTTTGTTAAGGTTTTGCTGGTAATCTGTCAATGGGTAATTGGAAGTGAGCTAATTTATTTAAACTGCTGTACAGCTGTACATCACTTACAGGATGCGTGAAAATCAAATAAAACGAAATGATTTTTCATGGTAAACAAATGACCTCAATTAAATTTAATGTTTAATAATTTAATACCAATCACATTGAAGAAAAAAAATGTTCTGTGATTTCAGGAGTGAATAAATAATTCTACAGCAATGGAGGGGGAAGGTCCAAGAGAGCTGCTGACAGAGAAGTAACTTTAGGAAACTCAGGTGAACTGAGGAAGCTCACTAAATAACTTCATATGCATTTTTTCCACAAAAGGGTAACACTTTATTATGGGGACCAATTCTCACTTTAAACTAGTTGCTTTTTAGCTTGCATATTGGCTGTGTATTAGTACTTATAAAGCAGATATTAATGCCTTCTTCTGCATGACCTTATTCTACAACATCCCTAAATCCTACCTGATACCTAAACTTAAACGCTACAACTAGCTTACTATCTATTGATAAGCAGTATATTAAGAGTTTGAGGACAAAAGTTAATAGTATATGTTTCCCATACCAAAGTGTTACCCCACAAAATATTTTACCTATGTCACCATGCATGTTATTTTCTTTTGCAAAATTACTTTTATTATTACAGTTTGTAAGCTTCTGACATCCAAACGTAAGTAACACAGAGCAATGTAAAATGAAACCTAAAACAAATTCTGTTAAGAAATGATTGTATATATATTCTGTATATTCTACTTTCTCTTACCTGCATTTCACCTCTGCTCTAGCTTGTTTCCTTCTAATAAACCTGACATTAAATAGGCTCTGTGATTAAACTGTTTATGTTCCTAGATTCTTCCATGCTGATGGCCTGCACTCCTTTCGAAGAAAATCTCAGGCTAAAAACCATATAACCAGTAAGCAAACCCTCAAACATACACTACTGTTCAAAAGTTTGGGGTCTGCAAGGTTTTTTTGGGGGGAAAAAAATCATTAACCCCAGGTTGTTTCAGTGAGAGTGTCAGTGAAAAGCCTTTAAGGTAAAATAATCAGCGAAATGAGTTGAGGTTACGGATAGTGTTATAGTGGTTGTAGTTATGATAAACTATTATGATAACCGTTATGGTCATTAATATATTTTTTTCTAGGTCTTTTTTGAGTTATTTATTTATATGTATGTTTTTACTGATACATTCTTAAATACTTTTTACTAAATATTTGGTAACACTTTACAAGAAGTAGTTAAACATTAGTTAATGTATTACTAACATGAACTAACCATGAACAATACATTTGTTACTGTATTTACTAATCTTCGTTAACATTAGTTAATGAAAATACAGTTGTTCTTTGTTTGTTCATGTTAGTTCACAGTGCATTAACTAATGTTAACAAGATTTTAATAATGTATTAGTAACTAATGTAGTTAACTAATGAACCTTATTGTAAAGTGCTACCAAATACTTAAATACCTTAAATGCTGATTGTGGTTCAGGGGGTCAACAGCTTTAGGCATTTAAGTTATTTTTCACATAAATCTGGCCAACTTACTCACTGCTCATACTCTTAGCCTCTACAATGTTTTAATTAAATCACCAATGCAATATCAGGGGGTAAAGATATCATTAGAGTTCTTACAGTTATGTCTGTGTTCTTGTTACCAGATAAGATGTGATCCCCAGCGTTTGGTGCTGAGATTCTTCAGGACAAGGCCTTAATGCCATGAAGATGGTGAGTTACCCCAATAGCTGCCACTACCCAGATCAAGAGATTGAACACAACTTCAATCTGTATTAGTCTATTTTGATAGGTATATATGTTATGTATCTTTTCTTTTTCATTACAGCCCATCACTGACAGGCTTTCCTGTGTAAACCATCATATTTATCCAAATGAGGTTTGTAAATGCATGAATTCTTTATATTTTACATTAATCATTAATTTTGTATAAAAATTACTTATAGAAGAAAATGTGACAAGGGCCTCTCACAAAATGCCATATTAAAGGAATATTCAGAGTGCAAGTCAAAACTGTTTCTTTTGGGCAATATTATTCTACAAATATCGTCTATTGAGCTGAAGATAAATTGAACCTGGAATGATAATTTGTGTTACCAGATGCGATACTTTGTAATGGGCATGTACAATGGATTTTGGAACTGTACTATTTTTATTGCAGGGTCTCTGGGATCCCCAGCTGAAGGCATGAAGACATCAGATCTTGGCCTGGACAGATGTACAAACAGTACCACACTGACCTCTGCTTTTGCATGGATGGCTGATTACTACCATGTTCTGTGAGGGTATTACTATAGCAAAACTGAGCACCTGTGACACTGGGAGTTGTACATTGTAATTGTAGGAATAATCACACATCAGGGCACTTAAAGTCAGAGAAAATGTTTTTTTTTTTTTTTTTTTTTTTCTCTTACAAACAACACAACAGTTACACCTTTTCAAATTCTTTTCTGGTGGTGCACAAGTCCATACTACAAATCAGAAATTAAGATATTCATATGCTCACATTTAAGCTGCGGATACACGACTTTGAGCATGCTAAATTTTCAGACATGACATCACGCTCTGCAGAGTCTTTTTATAAACATCAATTCAACATTTAACAAATAGTATATTCAAAATATAAAAATATACAATCTACTTGACTTTACTACAATTTTTTTTTAATTGAACCAAGAGGTCACACCTTCGTGTATCGATTTTGTACTCTTTACACATAGTCATGTGATGCAAATTCGCAGGTCAGAGTTCCAAACCAAACTTTTTGCATGAGCTTGCGTTTCTGGTCTCCTGCATTTGCGTGGATATGAATGGAGGTCAATGGAATGAAAAGCGTAGTGTGACCGCACCTTTATTCTGCAGTTGCTGCACACCTGTATCAAAAGTGTGAAGTCATGGACAAATTTTATTTGTGAACTGATATGCGAGATCTCACATATGACATATCAGTATGTGACTTCCTACTCACCCACATGCTCTATCCAGTGATAAACATGTTCTTGTCGTTATTAATCAATCAGTAATCAACACAGCACCATCCTGAAATTGCCTTGCACTGTAGAATTATGGTTTTGGCAAGAAATAAAAAGTAGCCAATTATTTATTATGAATGCTACTATTTTACAATTAATATTTAAGATTATGTTAGAGAGGGATAGAAGTCATTTTTATGGATGATAGGATTTTTTCATTACAAACTTTACTTTATATGAATGATCTACAAAAGTTTGAACCTATGAGTTTAATCATTTAAATTTGTAGAATAAGATTAGTACAAATTTAATTATTGTGTTGTGTTTGTGAGAGAGAAAAACTACAAGTTTGCAAATCCTAATACATTTTCTCAGTGTCTTTGCTGAAATATTTTCTACAAATTCCACTGTCACAGGTGCTCAGTTTTGCTACAGCACATGTATAATTTGAGTCGATATTCTGATTACATTTCCAGTCTCATTTTACCAATGACAAACCATGTCTATCTTATTAACTACTATTAATTTGGTATATAATCAATATATAAACAAATTATATTTAATTGTTAACGAGGGATTTGCTGGACTCAATCAGTATTTCTCGTCCAATGGTCATACTTTATTTTTCCGGTTTCTCTAGTATTATTGCATCCTTCTCATGGGCATTTCATTACTTTTCAGTGTGGGTTAAACCTCTTTTTTGTGGCCCATAGTATGTTTTTTTTTTTTTTTTTTTGAGTAATTAAAAATAGTTTTGTCTATGCTATTGAAATTGTGGGTTACATCTTTGTCACCTTTTTCACCCAAGGAGTTTACATTCCTGATAATACAAGAGTGAGGAACTTACAGTTTAGTTGCAAAGGAAAACCAATTCATCTACTATATTCTTCTGTTCTCCATTTTAAAGGGTAAGATTTCCTTATAAATCATCAACTCATCCATATGTCTTTATTTTTGTGGAACACAAAAGGAGAGTCATTTAGTCTCAGTCACCATTAGAAAAGAAACTGAATTGTGACTGAGGCTGTCAGTCTCCTTTTGTGCTCCAATAAAAATAACATGTTTGGTACAAAAGAACATGACCAGTTTTCTTGTGTAAATATTGCTTTTAATTTTTTAACTTGAGACTGTTTAGCCTGTAATTTACTTGTATACATCTGTGTGTCTTTGAATGTAAATGCCTTTTATATTAGTCATATTGAAGATTTGTATATAGAAGGTTGTATGCTCTAATGTAGGCTATCTGTAACTGTATTTTGTAAATATTAAAACAATGTTTACTGAATGTGATGTGTGATTATTACATAAACATGCTCATTTATATATTAGTATTTGAGATTTTTAAAACAGAAAATGTGTTAACTATAAAACTTTAACCCAACTGAAATCAACATTGTTTTAACGTGAGGTAATCAAACCAGATCGATTTAATGTTGAATACGTGTTTATTCTATAATGTTGTTTCACTCAACTGATATCAACATCGTTTCAGCATAAGGTAAGCAAACCATCTGTCTCGATTTTCCGTTAGCTTTGAATGGCGTGTCTTACGTTGGTCTTTGAACATCGATTCTAAGTTGATTCTATGTCAGTGTGCTATCTAGGGGCCCTGCAGAGCGGTCATGATTTGCAGCTTTGCATCGCCCTTACATCGGCCGGAGAGCATTCGCGATCAGAGGCCGACGTCTCGGCGACATTTTCCTAGTTAGCAAACGTTCCCTGAGCTATGTCCCAGCGATGGAACTTTGTCCATCGGGACAACATCGGCCCGACATACGTGTGTTGTTTATGTATCATTTATATTAATAAAACGATAGTCCATCTGGATGCTAGTGTTATTTTTAACAACAATAATAATTTAAATTCCCAAAAATAACTCTGATGTTTAAATCCCTCTTTCACACACTAGAAAGCACTTTGGTCTGATGTGAACAGGCGCGGTGGTGTGGAGTATTTTTCTTGGCACACTTTGGGCCCTTTAGTACCAATGGACTATATGCACAGAACGTTCTTTAGAACTTCCGCAATAATATAAACCAGCTGGAAAACTTACTGTGAAATATCACTTGCTGGTGTGTCGGTATCTTTAATGTCCTGAGGTAGCTTTAACAGCTTTAATAGTGTAATACTTAGTTTATAATCTGAATAGTCACTTAAATACTATAATGTTATTCAAACATAACATTATAAAGACTCAGTGTTCCTCCCAAACAAAATTAAATTGGACCATCTGTTTTCACACTTGGGAATATATATATATATATATATATATATATATATATATATATATATAGCATCAATACACTGTAAATTAAGGATTTATTGTGCACTTAGATTCAGTGAACAAAATGAGAGCTTTCACAAGTTTGCTGAAATCATTAATCTTGCGCTGCACTGACTGCTTCAGTGATTATAAAGGGAAAGCACTTTCAGTGTAATTTGTGCACAAGAAAAGTTATTGTTTTTCATGAGACTTTGTGAGTGCTTCATACTTCACCTTGACAACATTTATTTTTAAACCAGTTGATTTTATAATGTTTAATATTTATTCAAAAGCAAAACGTGAAAAAAAAATTACAGAAAATGTCTAATATGAACCAATAAATGGTCCTCTGCCGCCATCTGCTGGTTAAAGTGGGAATGTGCTTTTTATTTTTAATTGATAAGTGTTTTCTATCAAATGTTGTATTCCAACATCTTGAAACGTTCGGTTTTACAAATCCAGTAGTCCAGTAGAGCGCCTTTGGGATGTGCTGGAACTGGAGTATTGTGGCATGATAGCTTTTGTACAGTGTTGAAAAAAAATAGCTGTTGAGAAGTTTTTAATAAGATTTTCATATAAACAAAATTATGTAGACTAAAATTAAATTGTTTCATAGAAGAAGAAAAAAAAAGATTTAAAAAAAACGAAAAAGAAATAGGCCCTAGGCCTGTGTAATTCATTGCTCAGACCCAGAAGAATGACTCTGTGTAGCTGTCCAAAATGTTTCTATAGACCTTATTTAGAAACAAGCGCGCCGCCATCTTTAGAACATTGTCTAGAATATTGAAATTCCGTTTTTGCGGTAGCCCTATATATTTCTATGGCATTGCTGTTGAAGAACAATTAGCTGGTGGATTTACCTGTTGTAGAGTTAATGAAAGTTATCATGAGCATTGTTATGTTTAAAGCAGATGTCTTAACAAATGTCAGTAGACCGGGAAGATTTTAAAACGAGCAGTTCATTCATAAATACGCAAAATTGCTGTGGAAATAGAAACCGGAAGTCAAAAGACACACTGCGCTGAAAAGGGCTACATAACGTCTATAGAGAAGAGAGAAATTTAGACATCACCAGAGTGAATTTTAGGAGCATTAGAGACGGTCTGTGTGGGGTGCTTTCTAGTGTGAAAGAGTTATTTTTGGGAATAGAAATTATTATTATAAACATCACTCATTAGCATCCAGATGGATTATTGTTTTATTAATATAAATGATACATAAACAAAAATCAGAACAATAAAAAGAGAAAAACATACAACCATACTGATAGAGAAAGCAATAACCTCGGACATCTTGTATAAGATTATTTCTATGAGTAAGTAACCTGTTGCGCGTTCTCTGCGAGATGCCCTAACCATAAATATCTATGCTTCTAATAACGTACTGGTTCTATGACTGACGGAAGCGCATAATCTGCAGGAACATTGACTTTTCTCTGTTCTTTCTCTACTTTATCTGCCAGTAAATGCCTCGCTCTTTAGCTCTGCTGCCGCCATGTTACAAACACCTGGCCCCGTCTTAATGCAATGATTGACAGGGCGGGGCAGGGACATGATCGCCTCGAAATGCATTTTCAAATCCACATTGAATTTTGCTACATTAATTGTGGGACATTTGTGGGACAATTGTGGGAGTCATTGCTTTTTTCCAGCTGGTTTATATTATTGCAGAAGTTCTAAAGAATGCTCCGTACATACAGTCCATTGGTACTAAAGGGCTCAAAGTGTGCCAAGAAAATATACTCCACACCACCAGCGCCTGTTCACATCAGACCAAAGTGCTTTCTAGTGTGTAGCAAATTACAGGTATTTAATCAGTTAGCTCAAATCATGGGTGAAATATATTTATAATCAGATCATAAGGCGTTATGATTAATTATAATATAGATCGCCCAAAAAGGGAATTACAACGGATTATAATTAATTACAAATATGACTAGTTCTAGTTTGAGGGTTGTTTGAGAAAGACTATCCTAGTTTGTCTATCAAACCATCTATTTTCTCATAGACTATTATAATAGGGAGTTTATTCTCTGGCCACGACAATTAACTTCCCTCTAGCATTAAACCATAAAACAGTTTTGCAGAATCAAACATAGAAGTGACTTGGTTTTCTGAATGAGCAGCAGAAACAATCGAACATGAATATAATGTATTTAATAGATACGAACTACGAATATATCACTAAAATACAACACGAAACATACATAGAATAAACAAAAGTAAAGTCAAGAAAGCGTACTCGGTTATGAATGTAATCTTGGTTCCCTGAGATACGGAATAAGTACTGCGTATGGGAAAGGTCTCCTTTTCCTCGATGCTGAAGCCTTTTTCAATAGCGCAGTGTAACTGCACGTCCATTGGTTAAAACTGGGAAACTTTTTGAACCAATGACGGCGCGGCGTAGCTGTGCGAGCCTATGGTGATGCAGCGCACCAAAGCCCGCCAAAATGGGCGGGGCGACTGGCTATATAAGCGAGCATTTCGCCATAGGATTTCAGGTCATTCGACTGAAGCGACGACACTGAAGCCGTAGCCTCGTGGCATAGCATAGAATGCAGTACTCGTTTCGTATCTCAGGGAACCGAGATACATCTGTGTCCTTCAAAACATAGGTTGGGCAATGAGAGTTGTCTTCTGAGTCAAAGAGGTCGACCTCTGCCTTCCCAAAGATTTCCCAGATTCTGAGAACAGTCTGGGGGTGGAGCATCCACTCGTCCGAGGGGACATTGCTCCGAGATAGCATGTCTGCTCCCAGATTCGTTCTGCCCTGTATGTGCGTCGCTTTGAGTGACCGCAGCCTGGGTAATGACCATTCCAAGAGGCACTTTGCCAGTGCGCAGAGGCGGCTGGACGAAAGGCCGCCCTGGTGATTTATGTAGGACACCACTGTCATGCTGTCCGATTGGACTAAGACGTGCCACGGCCCTTCAGGATCGCCTGGAAGGAGCGAAGGGCTCGACTCACTGCCAGCATCTCGAGGCAGTTGATGTGAAGATGGCTCTCCTCGTGAGACCACGAGTCGAAGGCTGGTCTGCCCTCGCACAGAGCGCCCCAACCCCAGTTGGACGCATCTGTCGAGAGCACCGTCCTTCTGGAAGAGCACGGATCTGTGACGGTCTAGCGACTGGGCCAATGCGACTCGGTTCGCGACTGGGCCAAAACGAGCCAGTCATCGAGGTAATTCAGTACCCGGATTCCCATCTGTCTCAGAGGGGATAGCGCCACATTCATGCACTTCGTAAAAGTTAGAGCTAGAGACAGCCCAAAGGGAAGGACTGTATACTGGTAAGCCACACCCTCGAATGCGAACCTCAAGAATCGTCTGTGATGGGGGGCTATCTGGATGTAAAAGTAAGCGTCTTTCAGATCCAGCGAGAAGAACCAGTCCTCGAGGCAAATCTGTGCGAGGATCTGTTTCAACGTTAACATCTTGAACTTCCGTCTCAGGAGGGAGAGGTTCAGGAGTCTGAGATCTAAGATGGGTCTGAGACCGCCATCTTTCTTGGGGACAAGGAAATAACGGCTGTAGAACCCCGATTCGCTCTCTGAGGGGGGAACTATTTCTATGGCTGCCTTCCCTAACAGAGTCATCACTTCGGTGCGGAGGACATGCGCGTCGTCCGGATTTACCAAAGTGGGAAGTGCACTGACGAGTGTGGAAGAGGAAGTTTTCTCTTTTTTTGAAAGTGTAATTTTTTTATAGTGTTCGCCATAACAACGGTGTTTGCGTGGGCGCAACAGCAGTGGATCCAGGTCGCAGAACAAACACTTTGTCCCCAGCACCCGGAACTAAACGAGGTGGCGGGGGAACTGAACGTGCAAGCTTTCAGGGTGGTCCGGCCGCGGTGGGACTTTGCCCCTTCCTCTTCCTTACTGTGTGATCAGGAAGACTTCGGAGGCGTTGGGTCCAGCACAATCCTTGGCCGGGGGCCCTAGTGTCTCGGGAAGGTAGAGCGCTTGGCGGGACAGGCTCGCTGGCGCTGCTCCTTAGGGGGCACTGCCTGGGAGGTAGAAGGAGCAGGCTTGCTCTGGCAGAGGCTGAGCTGGAGCGCTTGGGCAGGAAGTGTCGCATGGCCTGGGACGACTTCTGTGCTGCAGTGAAGCGTTCTGTAAATCCTTCTATGGCTGGCCCGAAGAGACCGGCTGGAGAGACTGGGGCATCAAGAAAGGCCACTTTGTCCATCTCCTTGATCTCCGTTAAATTGAGCCAGAGGTAGTTCTCTAGCACGACCAGGCTGGCCATGGAACGTCCAATGGCCTGGGCTGTGGCTTTCATTGCGCGCAGGGCCAAATCTGTGGCGCTGCGGAGGTCGTGTAAGGCAGGTGCGTCAATTCCAGACTCATCCAGGGAACAGAGGAGCTTAGCTTGGAACACCTGGACAATGGCCATGGTGTGTAGCGCCAAGGCAGCTTGGCCTGCAGATGAGTAAGCTCTGCCAGCCAGGGCGGAGGTAGTTCTGCAGGGCTTAGAAGGAAGGGCTCTTTTGTTCTTCCACCCCATGGCTGCAGGGGGGGCAGAGGTGAGCTGCCACAGCCTCGTCCAGGGGCGACAAGTGCTCATAGCCCTTCTCCTGAGAGCCATCAACTGAAGTGAGAGCTGCAGAAGAGGAAGTGCGTAAGCGGGCCGAGTAGGGAGCGCGCCACGACTTGGTCAGCTCAGCTCAGAGCGCTGGTGGGGGGCCTGGAGACGTCCCGGCAGGAACCACTCGTCCAGTCGCTTTTGCGCGTTGGCTCTTCAGGTGGAGCCCACTCGAGATCGAGTTCCTCAGCGGCTTTAGAGAGAACGCAGAATAACTCTGCATCCATCCCAGCTCTAGTGTCGATGGGCTCAAGTGACGGTAGGTGGGCGGGGTCTTCAGAATTGCCGGCCCATTCCTCTGTTTCAGAAGCTGCCAGTGACATGGAGTCATCAAGCGTCGTCGCTGAAGGAGAGAGATCTGAAATCCTATGGCGAAATGCTCGCTTGTATAGCCAGTCGCCCGCCCATTTTGGCGGGCTTTGGCGCGTTGCATCGCCATAGGCTACGTAAAGAAGTTTCCCAGGTTGAACCAATGGACGTGCAGTTACACTGCACTATTGAAAAAGGCTTCAGCATCGAGGAAAAGGAGACCTTTCCCATACGCAGTACGAGTGAAGTATCGAAAGGGAACAGAGGTGATCAAAGGAATGGCAAAATTACAAACAGTTAAAACCTTTGAGAGCCAGCAAGGAAACTCAGTTTACACAGAGCTTAAAGAGCGTGGAAAGAAATTGCTCGGTACTTGCATTAGTTCAGGTGCTGTGGTTGCTCGCCTTTCTGTAGGAGTTTCCGTACACGTGGTTTGGGCGATTTGTCCTTTTCCAGGCGGGTGCCTGGTACCTTTTTTTTCCTCATTAATGTATACACAGCACCCATAAAAACATAAAAACACAGAATTGTTGACATTTTTGCAGATTTATTAAAAAAGAAAAACACCAGGGTGGCTCTTTGAAGTCCCTGGAGCTGGTTAGCATATCTTCTGTTTTTCTTCAATGAGGTAACAAAGGTGCCAATAGGGCAATCGGTCCCGGACTTGCCAGAGCCGATTCGTGATTTATATGCACAGTTCAGGAGGTTAAAAGCATTCTGGAGATTGTAAAGTAGGCTGGCAGATCTGATCTTTGTACAGACGCTACAAGTGTGTGAAAGAGGGATTTAAACATCAGTTATTTTGGGGGATAGAAATTATTATTAAAAAGAACACTCATTAGCATTAGGACTATCGTTTTATTAATATAAATGATGCATAAACAATAATCAGAACGATAAAAAGAGAAAAACATACAACCATACTGATAGAGCGAGCAATAATCTCGGACATCTTGTCTAAGATTATTTCTATAAGTAACCTGTTGTAGAGCACCACTCATTCGACGCGTCTGTTTCTGACACTTCTGACACTTCAGAAATGCATTGCCATTTTACATATTGCATTGTCATTTTGCATATTACATTTCAAACTGAATATTGCTATACATAAGCTTCCATATATATGGGACGCAGGCATAAATGTGTTGGGTTATGCATGAACGGGCCCATTCAGTGACAGGGAGGGTTAGCAGTCTGGTCACTCGTGTCCAGCATTTAGACCCTTTAGCCAAGTGGACCCACTGTATGATTCATTGTGAATCTCTTGCATCAAAGAAAATGCCTGAGTCTCTGGACTAAGTTTTAAAGCAGGCAGTGCAAATTGCCAATTTCTTTAAAGCATGGCCATTAAATGCATGCTTGTTTTCTTTGCTTTGTCAGGAAATGGGAGCCGAACATAAGCAGCTCCTGTTAAACACAGAGGTTCACTGGCTCTCCAGAGGTCGGGTTTTACATCGTCTCTGTGAATTGCGTTCAGGGGTGAAGATGTTTCTTGTTGATGCAAAGTCCAACCTTGCACGGTACCTGGACAACCCCCTGTGGTTGGTGCAGTTGTCATACCTTGTAGACATTTTCGACAAGTTGAATTTGTTGAACACATCGATGCATAGGAGAGATGCCAACATCTTGCTTCTTTCAGACAAAGTCAGTGCATTTATTGGCAAATTGCAAATTGTGGCATGATTGGCTAATTAATAAAAATGTTTTCCAGTTCGCTGACTGTGTGCAAGAGACAGGGTTAAATATCTCTCCTTTGATTAACACAGTCACTCAACATGTTGATTCATAAAATTAAGGTTAAACCTCTGCAGTCATGTCGACTGTTTTAACTATGTCTTTAGTACCTTTCTGGACCTTGAAAGTGGTAATTATATTGCTGTCTATGGACGAGTCATATACCTCTTGGATTTCATCAAAAATATCTTAACTTGTGTTCCGAAGATGAACGAAGGTCTTACAGGTGTGGAACGACATGAGGGTGAGTAATGACAGAAATTTCATTTTTGGGCCCTTTAAGGCCCGTTCACACCAAGGACAATAAATATAAAGATAACAATAAAGATAAAGATATAGTTCTGAAAATCGTTCTAAATGTAAAAGAATAGCAGAGTCCACACCACAGCTGTAACAATAATTGTATAGTGGAACGATATAGTTGGGATCACTTTCAGATTTTTTCCCAGCTGTTGAACAATAAAATATTGACAGCCAATAAGAATCCATGCAAATTTAAAGGGCTCACACATTTTAAATGGCAGATGACATTGCGGAGAAGTTAACCGCCGAGGTCCAGAAAAAAACATCACTGTTTGACATGTCAAACCCCCTTTTCAAGGATACTTTAAAGAAAATGGAAATATGGAAAACAATCGGTCATATACTTGGAATAAATGAGAAGTAATGAGATCATTATGCCAGGCTGGCAAACAGTGTAACATAAAATTACCTCAGGTATCCATTGCTTGTTTCAACAACACTGCCTTGCTTCCTTTGAAATTGCAGTGAAAAAGACAGTTGTTTTCATTCCACTATAGCCTACTGACTTTGTCAGCTAAATTCACTGTTAGATTAGATCATTTACACTAGCTAGATGGTAGTAAGTTTTGGGAGTTCATTTTTAGTCCATCTCCTACCCTGAAGACAGAAATTGACTAAAAATGAACTCCCAAAACGTACTGCCAGATTCTGGAAGACAAATTCTTTAAACAGTGGTACAAGAGGATATGGTACTGGTCCTTCAAGTGTCACTCTCAATCTGTCTGTCTATAAAGAAAAATTAAAAAAAAAAAAAAAAAAATTAAAAAACAGCATTCATGTATTTTACATCTTATTTTATTCTTATTAAGTGGGGGTCATTTTTTTTATGATTCTTTACCTAACCTAAGTCTCTGAGATCCTGACACCTTGCACTTCTGGAGACTCCAGGTATGTTGCAGTTCTGGAAAGTGGTGGCGCTGGAGACTAAGAGGGTTCCTGAAGGGTTCACACTTAATTCTTCACCTTAATTCTTAATTCTTTTGCAGTTAACATGTATCTTTTCTTCTCCACCTGTTTTTGTCTGACCCTGCTGACCTAATGAGCATTTCACTGTCCAATGGTCATGACTTAACCGCAATTTCTAGTATTTCATTAGTTTTGCATCCTTCTCATGGGCATTTAATAATTTTTTTACTTTTCAGTCAAATGTCTTTTTTGGCTCATTTTATCTGTTGTTACGCCTGCCTGTTTCCCCCTGCTGGCTCTGCTAAACAGTGCAGACATTAGTTGGGCAACAGGTGCATTTCATTAGTAATCAACCCTCTGATATGGCATTAGTCGATTTTTTTCTTAATATTTCTTTCCTTTATTGATTGTTAGTTGTCGGAGTATATGCACATTTAGTTACCCCCCCCCCCCCCCCAGACGTTGGTTTTCTTTTGATTGTTTAATAATTGTCTTGTTCTGTAAATAAATTGGTTTATTGTCTGAAAAATTTGTTATTTGCCTCTTTTATGTTGCGGTATATGAGCCAGCCGTAACACTGTAAAAGAAAATGTACCTAATTATTCTGCACACTTGAATATAAGGTGTGCAGGCGTTTTTCATTTCCAGCCTTCATGAACAATTATATATCACTTATAAATGCTTAAATACAAAATTAATAGTAGTTATTAAGATTAATGTGGTTTGGAATTGTTAAAATGTGCCTGGAAAAAAAATATAATCAGAAAATCAACATGCCTAATAATTCTGCACACACTGTAATCAGAGTAACAGATTCTTACCACTCGTCTTTTAAGGATCTTGTGTGCCCAAAAGCATGTTTTTCCTTTGATGTTTTTTTTTTTTTTTTTGTAACGTAAAGCAGCAACAGGTCATCTACATCCATTCCATTTTCACTTACTCTGAAACAACAGCACACAAGCTTAGAATACAAAACTGTTATCGTTTGTTGGTGTGGATGCTAATATAGTTATCATTCTTGGTGTGAAAGGGCTTTTACTCCCTGTATAGTGGAAAAATCCACATGATGATGGACGTGGAGGTGGGTGAACAGGTTGTTGGTATAGCCCTCTTTTGTGCTCACTGTAGATCAGCAAGTCCTGCAGACTGGGTACCCAGCCAACATTTCCATGTGGGTTTTTGATGGGCCCACAGTGGCTGAAAACTGGGCCCCATTTATATTTATTTTTTATTCCTGTAGGTGAAATTAATGTGCTTTAATGTGCTCATTTGCACAAGAAACTTTCAAACCCTGCCAACTCAAGTTATGTTTTTGTAAACCTGTACCTGACCTAATATAATTTAAATTACATGAGAAAATATTTGTACTGTGAAGAAAATGACTTTCAACTCAGAATTTGTAAACCACCTTTTTATTGATCATAAAAAGAAAAAGAAAAGTACAATAAAACAGGATAAGAGCATTGAAAATTCTTCAGTCCATCACTCCTGGGTTGGGGCAGACCCATCAGCTTCATATCTAAAGAACAATAATGAGAGAAAAGGCAATTATTTTAAAATACTATCATATCATTAACATGAGTGCTCTCTTAAAAAGCATGCATGATTATGATCAAGCCATGCCAGTACTTTATATTTCTGTCCAAATGACTAAACTGACACTTAAAGGGATTTCTACTACTAAAAGGAATATGAACAAATTAAAGTTCAAAACGATGTTCCTGATATAACAGAAGTATGACTTTACAAAAGCACATTACATTACAAAAATAACACAACATAAGATAAAAAGGCATTTAACAATTTTTTAACATTATTGAATTTAACTTTCAAAAGCTGTTTTTATTATACATTACAACTGTTAACTTTTAACTATTTTTGAATACAAAGTAATGTGCCGCGTGTATTTATTTTATTTTTTTATGTATTCCTATCTGAGTGTACCACGTGTGTGTGGAAATTGCTGCGTTGTGACTGCAGAACTTTTGTGGACGTTTAAAATTGAGCAAAACCATCTCGCACCCTGCTGAGGCCCTGTTATAAAACATACAAACAGTATTACTTTAACATGAATAATTAGCCTGTTACTACCTTAAAACCGATCATGATGTTTATTTTGATATGTGATGATAATGGCGCTCTGCTCTGCTCCAGATCCAGGCGTCCTTCATGAAGTGGCGCTCGACCAAGTGTAGCTGCTAGTGAACATGATCACTACACAATTGCTCCGATAAACCAGCAGTCCGCTGTATGCTGGTTGGACTTTTTTTTTTTTTTTTTTTTTACAATTGGTTGTTTTGAACGAGCTATAAAACGTGGACACTTTCGGGGGCAGAGCACCAAAAACCGGGACTGTCCCCGAAACACAGGGACGTCTGGTCACCCTATTATTTTGTCCATATTGCACAGCCCTAGCACGTAACTTAAGTGTTTTTATGCTGCAATGTTTTCGAAAAAGAGACGCAAAAATCCATTTCTGTTCCAAGAAATAAAGTTGTGTGAATTTGACATCTAATGTTAAGCACGACGACAGAATAGTTATTCGCTGTCTCTGCCAACTCTGGTGGACTAATTTAAAATGGCGCTCTCCCACCATCACTCGCTCGGCTGTTTTGAGGGAGTAATAACGTAGAAAATTACGATGAGACAGTTAAAATAGTGAAAAGTCGAATAATTAATTGCAGACTATGCCAAAATTAACATATTTTACTTTTTATACTTGAGCTGCGTAGTTTAATTGCGGTTGGCTTCGCTATTTTGTTAAAATTCGACTCTTACTTAAAATTATACAATTATAAAAAAACAACATTACTGCTTAATATAAAATGAAATATGCATATCTTACCTTGAGATTTTCGAGAGTAGGACATTTTGAAGTGGATGCTGGCTTGCCAGTGGCGTTTTGGGGTTTTTTTTTTTAATGAGAAGGCGGGAAGGCACGTCAATCATCGCATGACTCAATGACTGCATGACGCAAGTGCTTTTAGATTTTATATTATAAGAAAAAAAAAATATTTTATTGAAGTTATTATATATATATAACATGAAATACTAAAAACTGAATAAATGTAACCAGTTGTTAGGGTTAAGCTGTTACCCATAATTGTGCAAAAAGAACTGTAAAAACCAAAACTTTACAATTCTAAATAAAGCCCAAATGTGGGCCATATTGGACCCTCAAATTAACAATGTGGGCAACCTAACTAAACCTAACCTAACACATTCAGCCCATCAGTGTGCCCACTTTGAACCCATGACCAGATAATGCCCATATAGCCCAGATAAAACCCATGTGGACATGGACATGTTGGCTGGGTAAAGTGTCTTTTTGTCTAAATTGTCTAAAAAAAGAAATTAAACACAAACTCCCATACTGTGAGCTTACTGTTTTGGAGTGTGGGCAAACACGAGGGTGAGCAAATGTAAATAAACCATTTTAATTTTTGGGCAAACTATCCTCAATATATGATTTTTGTGATAGTGATGCTAAATAATGATACGCTAAATAAGAAACTAAAACTGCTAGTAGGTGGCGGTAAATGTCTAAATGAGTAAATAATTGAGTCATTCATTCATTGATTCGTTCAAATGGCTGATTCATTCAGGAATGAAGTAAATGGCTCTCTTTATGAATGGGCCATTGAATCATTTGTTCACACAATTGATAAGCTCAATACAATGAAACACCAGAGCTGTGTCTACCCCTATATAGAGTAACCAGATTTCTCATGGTGGAATATGGGACGTGTGAGCAAGGGGTGGGCAATATGACCATGGTATGAGAAATTTTTATTTTTATATAATTATTGTTATATAAAAAAAGAAATTAACAAATTACAAACAATACAACAAATATGATAGAGATACAAATTAAATAAACTTGTTTTTCAGATACAGTAGGTTTATTTAACATGTATACGTTTATGTAACATCTTTTGTTGTTTGATTAACATTAATGACGGAAAAATATTTAATTAGGCTACTGTCCCTTTAAGAATTCATGGATGCATATACTGACACATATCCGGTTTTTACCCACCTGTTTACGTCCACTTAAGCCATAACCGACTGTATTTACGAGAGATACTCCACACGATCGGCATTCTGACAACTATGTGTGCATTTGACCATTCAGGCACAAGAAAAACTGTTCGCGCGCTGTCTGAGAGAACTGGGATGGCGCATAAGGAAAGAGAGGTGCACAACGTTTTGCTACAGTTCCGGGTTGAACGACATGTTTCCTGGAAACGGTGTGCAACGGTGTACAATGGGTTTGAGATATGTTTTCTCTTGTTTGGTGGGTGTGTCAGAAATGTCAGCCCAATCAGCAGCAACATGCATATAAACCACGCGGTATTAAAGAGACAGCTCGCACAATGGGTATTAATGTAACATAAAAATACTATACATATATATGTATTGTGAAGTGACACTTTCATAAACTTTTCTATACTCCTCTGATTATATAATGGTAAATATTACAATATCATAGCACAACAATAGTGATCATCAATAATGATAAGCCTAATACAATAAAAATAATAAGGTCTCGGAGGTAAGAAGTGGATCATCCTTCACCTGAAATGTTTGTCTTTTCATCCTGAAATGCGAGGCAAATGTTGGATCACAATAATTAGGAACCACAGTTTCCACAAATCCCTTCACTCGATTGGGATGTAACGAATTGTGATTGGATAGTAATTTTGTTCTACAACTAATTGTTTGGACTGTTCTTGTGTGACAGAACACTGTACTCATTCTATGATGACCTAGTCGTAATGAAATTTTAGGAAAGATGAAATAGGGGACAAAACATGATTTTTTCTTAATAAGTCGGGACACTAAAAATAGAGCTGAAATACGGGACTGTCCTGGGAAAAACGGAACGTCTGGTCACCCTACCCCTATACCTTTAAATAGGGCACTATTTGAGGTGACAGCCATTTGTAGTGGTGTCCGAAACCATAGTAGACGTTATCGAGTGCACTCATTCAGTCCCACAATGCACCACAATAACGAGTGGCTACAGTATAATATCATACAGGTATAAATTCCTTTTTAATTGATTATTAAATAGTTTAATTAAGTTTTAAACATAGTTTCCATTACAGAGTTCAAGACAAATCTCTTCATCTTGCTACTGGAGCTGCCAGTTTAAAATAATTATTAAACAGCAAGAACAAACTATGCAAAAGCAGCAGCGCTGAATTCACTCGATTTCATTCACTCCCTCAAGTGAACTACAGTATATTAGTGGACCAATGTAGGAAACAGTGAATGATGGTATATGGGGGTGATTTCGGACACAACCCTTTGATGCGTACGATTACACCGGTGTAATAATTCTAGGGCTAAGTAAGGACACCTTTTCTATTCTAACATGTAGAACAAATACATCTTTGCAGAACCTTCAAACTTACATTCAGTTACAGGTCACACTATCTGCAACATTCTCAGAACAAACACAGTAGTCAAGCCAAGTCACCTTTATATATATATAGAGCTTTTTACAATGCAGATTGTGGCAAAGCAACTTTACAGTGATAACTGGCAAATAATTTTAGCTGCACAGCAGCTCTTTTTGGCTGTAAACACAACTTTCTTTCTTACAAATTCAGATGTTCAGGAGGCTGTGACATTCGGTCAGAATTGTTCATATAATGTGCTCTACTCATATCATATCGTGTCTCTGGACATGTTCATATCCCTAGTAGTGCGAGTATGAGTGTTAAGCCCAAAGTATACTTTGGCCATCTAAGTTACACAATGGTCCGCACACTGTCCGCGAGACACAGTTTTTATCATCAGGAGGGTCCGCTTACAAGGAGAGGGTGCGCTTACAACAGTGCATATGTGAGTGACTTAAGCAATTGAAAACCACTAGACATACATATGCGTCTTTAGTGTCACCCTCTTCCAGGGTTGTGTCTGTTGTTTCCCTGGGTTTTTGAGGTAGTGGCAAAAAAACTGCCCGCATGTGCGTGCGGTTTCTTCTGATCAGTCCTTAATCAGTGTGTATGATGTGCACAGCTATACTGTGGTTCACTATCAGACAAAACAGTCTCTGGGTTTCCATGGCGATTTACCACATCCTCAGTATCAGTTTAAATCTAGACTAAAAATACATCTCTTTAACCTGGCATACACATAACACATTATCAATTTCTATTTTCAAATCAGTTAAATGATTGTTAGGCTGCATAAATTAGATCAGCCGGAACTGGGAACACTTCCTATAACACCTGATGTACTTGTTATATCATAAGAAGAATCTACGCTAATGTTAGTCTCTGTTTATCCAGAGGTTTACCGTAGTCATCCGGAACCGGGCCATATCCAGATCAGATGGAGGACCTGCACCTAAACACGAGCACAACACATCCCTGAAGTGTCTGCAGAGATTGTGTCAACTAGAATCCTGTGAAGGCCTCATCGACACGACAGCCAGTGGCACAGATCCTCAACAAACCCGTCTCCATACCGGCATGATGAATCTGATCTTCAACCAGATGGAACCGGATTAAATATTTTGAATGTTCCGATCCAATGCACTGTTTGTTTGTTGGCCAGAGGAGAACTGGCCCCCCAGCTGAGCCTGGTTTCTCCAGGGTTTTTTTTCTTTTTCTTTTTTTTTTCTCCATTCTGTCACCTGGTGGAGTTTAGGTTCCTTGCCACTGTCGCCTCTGGCTTTCTTAGTTGGGGACACTTAATACACAACAATATTACTGATCTGCCTGGCATTGACACCATTGTATGCAAATTAAACTGAGCTGGGCGATGACATCACTGTTTTCTCCAAAGCTGCTGTATCGATAAATGAACTCAATTAATAACTAATGATTTTTACAAAGGAGATCAATACTGAACTTACTTAAGCTGGACAATGACACTATTTTCTTCTAGTGCTGCTGTGCAGCCAAAATTATGTTCCTGCTATCACTGTAAAGCTGCTTTGAAAAAATCTGCATTGTAAAAAGCGCTATATAAAGAAAGGTGACTTGACTTGATATGGGTTCTGCCTTCTGATTCTTGATTATAGTACTCAGCCTCATTTCTGTAGCTAGAAGGTCTTAAATTACAGCATCACTTTAACACTTTAACGTTGCTCTCATTTTCTTTCTCCACCTCTGTGAATGTGTGTTTCACTGGAGCTCTTGATGATGTGTCGGAGGTTATCATTTGCTTACCAGGCACATGCACTATTAAAAAAGTAAACTTCATCAGCCTCAGACAGAAATGCAGTGGAGGGAGCTCTTCTAGCACTTTGGTACTTGGCAGTGAGAATAGTGTTTTGTGAACCGTCTCTAGTCTGAACTTCAGGCAGAGGAGGTAAGATGGCAGCCGTTCACACGCCCACATGGCTGCTAAGGCCTTCTTTTCAAACTGAGCAGGTTTCTCAGCCTCTGACATGCCTAGAGAAATGAACACAACCATTTTCCATATTCCATCCATTTTTGACTATATGGAATATAGGCATATATGGAAACACATCTCGGTGTGAACTCAGTTCTGATTTTAATTTCTGAAAAGCCTCATTTTGTGGTGTTCCCCAGCACCATTAATTTTTCTTACAAAGCAGATTGTTAAGTGGGCAGGTGTAGGATGCAAGGTGGGGTAAAATGGATAATTAGCCATCTCCTTCACTCTCTTCACTCCATCCACTCCGGTTGGTTCAGGCAACTCCAGGATCGCTCTGAGTTTGTCTGGATTTGATGTAACATCATACACTGTACCAGAAACAATGATGTCTGTTGCAAACACACACTTCTTATTTAAAATCAGACCTTCATCTCTCAGCCTCTTAAGGAACCGATGTAATCTCTCGTTGTGTTGCTGCATGTCAACACCACAAACTAATATGTCATCAGCATGACACACATCTCCTTCGCAATCTTCTAACATCTGCGACATGTTATAGTGAGTGAGCTTTTCTCAGACAATGGAATTTGCCAGAAGCCAGAGATACCAGCAAGCATCGCCAGTGTCTGCTCTACAGCAGGGAGGATGTGCCTTACTCTTCGCACCCACTTATATAGGGGAGTCAAATCCACACACAACCATATCTTTCTCCACTACCACCATGCTGGCAAACCATGGGGTGGGCTGAGTCACCTTAGAAATCACTCCCATATCCTCAATGTGTTTTAACTCTGCTTGCACCTTATCTCTCATTGGCAGGGACATCTGGCATGGAGAAGATAAAGCATAATTATGGGACAGCGGCTGGCTCCAACTCAATTTTATATGGCTCTTTTAATTTCCTTAAGCCAGAGAACACAGAGGGGTATTTGCCTATAATGTCCTCCTGTCGCTCTTGTACAGTGTGGGAACACTGTATTAGTGTGAGTGCTTCAATTGCAGGGAGCCCTAATAAGGGCTTGGATAGTCCAGAAACGACATAAATGTCCTGTTCTGCTTTATTTTTGTTGTTTAGCCGCCCTTTAAACCGTCCCTT
The DNA here is from genome assembly GCA_037101425.1 of Elopichthys bambusa. NCBI lineage: Eukaryota > Metazoa > Chordata > Actinopteri > Cypriniformes > Xenocyprididae > Elopichthys > Elopichthys bambusa. The sequence goes on from CM074449.1 coordinate 18,834,973, forward strand.
CACATCCAGCCTTTGATCCGAGCACTTTCCCTGGCGGCTGCTCTAATGTCAAATCCTCGTCTAAGTGCAAGCTTTCTGACAATTTTGCATTGCACATGCCGACCACAATTCAGTCCCTTATCAGATCTTTAGTGCTCTGAAATCACATTGCTCAGCAAGTGAATGAACCATGATAATGAACGACTCGTCACTCTCCCCTGGCTCTTGATTCCGCTTGTTGAATCGTGCTCTTTCAAAGATAACATTCCTCTCGCTAACACAGTGCTTGTTAAAAGCCTCCATAATGGCAGCATATGATTTCTTCTGAGCATCAGTCAACAATAACACATACAATATACTGTATCTTCAGCATCATCTTCTGCAGCATACGTGAAGGTGTTCATCTGATATTCCTCTAGCTGTTTATCCAAACCAGATACGATTTTGTAGTACTCAAAACGCTTCATCCATCTTGGCCATTCACTTGTATTTGTAAAGTCAAACTTGCCTGGTGGAGCTATCCGTGAGGGGTTGGTGCTTCTCTCTCCATTTTCCCCTTGATTCACCTGTATACTCCTTTTATGGGTTCTTTTAGTTTCAGTTCGCTGTTACTTCTCTACTATATCCCACTTCTGACACAATCTTGTGTTAGCTATTTTACAATAACGAGCCGGACATGCGCGTGATGCTCAGGACAAACTCTTTACTTGGGAATTGACCTTATAACCCCCTTGTCTCCTCTTATATGTCTGTTCTACAACAGTAATATTACACTGAAAGTTCCCTTTACAGAATACAAGTGAACTATATTAGACAATATTATGTCTAATATACCACACTATTAACTCATTATTTATTGAACTGTTGTAAATCAATATCACATTTGCACTTGTCCTAATCGAAACCTAATCGTTCTCCTAATCATTACCCTATTTTGTAGTTTGTTTTATTGTTTGAAGGAGCCCAATGAAGGACAATGTGAAAAATATTTCCAAAGTGGAAATGTGAAAAATATTTTTGGCTGTGGATCGAGTATCGTATATGAGACGTTTATTTCTCACTCGTGGTCAGTTCCGTGTATAAGGAAGTGTGGAGAAAAACGGCTACTAGAGATGTGCCCCGTCAGGAGCGGATTGATGGTTTTGTCGGATCTGAGGCCTGCTCCAGGTTGGTAGACTTAGAGCCAAGGCAGGATCATGCGGAGCCCTCGCGGCGTGAGCAGGCGATGTCGTTTAAGCAGCTGGATGAACCAGTAAGCTCAATTCGGGAGAATGCTGTTTGCGGTATAGACTTCAGGAAGACTTCAAATGTCAAATCTGACTTCATGTACAATGTTAGAAATGATTTGCAAAGTGCTTCTATTGAGGCTGTGTGGACATTTTATTACCAAAGAGCAAGCCCATTTTAATTGGGTCGCTGTATCGTCCACCTGACCAGAGTTGCTGGAAGGAATTTTACTGTCTGAAACACCATGGATCAGAGCTTATAATTTGTGGGCAGTTAAACACAGATATGTTTAAAAGTGATTCTGATGTCTTTTAAAAAAATTTTTTTTTTGGTTTGAAACAAATTATTACAGTGCCAACTAGATTTACGCCGAAGTCTCAGTCTGTTATTGATGTAATATTGGTATCTGATTTAGCAAAGATAGGTTGCAGTAATGTTATTAAATGTTCTATGAGTGATCACACCAAAAGTGAAGTTTTTAAATGTATAAATTAAATAAAAATAAATAAGGCACCTAGGATTGATAATATTCCTGCTGAATTGCTAGAGTGATTGCTCCTTTTGTATCATATATGTTTAATTTATCAACTGAACAAGGGAAAATACCAAGGAAGTTTAAAAGTGCTAGAGTTATACCATTATACAAAAAGGGTTGTAAGTTAAATATGGTTAATTATAGGCCTGTTTTATAGGTGTGTTGTCTACCATTATGGAAAGAATTATCTATGACCAGACTGGAAAATATATTAGTAAAACAATATTTTGTATGATTTACAGTCGGGTTTTAGGCCTTTACATTCCACTGAGACTTGCATATTATATATGACTGACAAAATAAGGAAAGCAGTTGACAATGGCAAATTTTGTGGGATGGTTATGTTGGCATTTGATATCAAAGACCACACAATTTTATTGTACAAGTTAAAGGCAGTTGGGTTTGATGAGAAATCTCTTAGGTGGGTTCAGTCCTATCTTGATGACAGGAGCCAGAGGGTCGACATTAAGGATATATTGTCTAGTCCTTTATCTGTTAATTGTGGAGTTCCTCAAGGGAGTATTTTAGGTCTTATTTTTTATAAGATGCAGAAATTTTAGTGTTTCATCAGGATGAGGGGGTCCTAAAGGAAACAATGACTTTGCATTGACACTATTCCTTAAGAGCTGCTGTGCAGCCAAAATAATGTACCAGTTATCACTGTAAAGCTGCTTTGACACAATCTACATTGTAAAAAGCGCTATATAAATAAAGGCTTGACTTGACTCGACTTTGCAGCTACAAGAGATGTCCAAATGGTTTTTAGGTAATAAACTTTCCCTACATGCATCTAGAATGAAATTAAATAAGGATGATACTTTTTTGATTAAGATTAACGATATGGCAGTAGTCAAAAATGCAGTAAATTATTTGGGTTGTTTAATAGATAATAAATTAAAAGGTGATTTTTATGGCTAGAAAGGTATTTACATAAATATGTGGTATTAGGTTTTTAGCGAGGCAAGCCGATTTATTGGACGTTTATTCCTTAAAATTGTTCGCAGGTGCCTTGATTCAACCCCATTTTGATTATTCTATTTCCTTTTGGTATAGTAGTTAGGTATGAAAGATAAATTGCAAAAGGTTCAAAACAAATTATTTAGTTAATCCTTGAATCCATTTGCATAGTGAAAGTTTAAAGGAGTTGGGTTAAAAAAATTCGGTATGGTGCATAAAATTGTTAATAATGTGGTTCCAATATATTTAGAAAATTACTTTTAGATGAGACAACAGCATTCCTATGGTACTAGGGGTAGGAATTTTAACATTTGTCAATGTAAATTTAAAAGTCTGGTGTGGAAAAATATGTTTTTATACACTAGTGATATTACATGGAATAAATTACCAGCATCAATAAAGGGTGTAAAAGATCTAGGGAGTTTTAAAAGATCGGTAAAAAGATGGCTGTTTGGTGATGTTAGCTTGCTTTGTGGGGTGTTCATTGTCAATAGTGATTGTATTCCTTTAAATTGTGAATTATCTTTACTATTTTTTTAAATTAGTATTTGATTAGGAGATACTGTTTCTCTGTCACTTCTGTACATAGCCTCTAACTTTTATATTAACAGCAAGGGCCACAATGGAAAGAGCCGATGGCTTTATTGTGTTTTTATCCTCTACAGTTTTTTGAAGTGTATGGGATACAGTTTATAAACTTGTCAAATAAATTCAATTCAATTCAATTCAATTAAACAAAAACATCACTGGTGTGATATGGTAGTCATTGTTCCTGTGATATTTGTTACCCTGCTAAAAAAAAAAAAAAAAAACATAAACCAGTATGAATTCCAGGCTGGATTCCCATGTATACGTGAATTCTGTGAATGCATTTGTTTAGATTAGCTTTTGTGTACATTCTTGCGAGTTGATTCTGGTCTGCTTATAAATCAAAGTCAATTTAACGATTGTGATCACAACTATATGCTAAGAAAGAGATATTTTTCTGTGGCCTATTAAAATATACTTTTTAGATCAATACTGAGTGTTTGCCAAACTAACAGTTTAATTAATTGTAATTAATTAATGTATTAATTCAGCTACATCAAGTTAATTCCATTAACTGATACAAATATTTATAAATAATTATAACGAGTTATAATTAATTATTCATATTTCCTTTTTGATCTAATTTGCTACAGTAGTATATTCAAAAATATAGATTTTTAGATACATATCAATACTGACATTCGAATGCTCCTGTCTGCCTCGCTGCTCAGAGTGGTTTGCGTCTATAACTCAGTATAGCTTTGTTTTGAATCTCTTACTTTTATTCAATGTTGCTTATATTATTATTACCTTATATGAAATATTGCCTACCACATTAATCTGACGTCACTAGCTTGTAATCTTTTAATCTAAATCGCTGTTACAACGCGTTTGCATCTGGCTCTTGCGCGCTCCTTTTTCAACGCGTTCATCAAACAGCTGTGGTAACTCGGATCAGTCTACAAACACGGTGAGTCATGTCATCCTCTCTTAGCATTGTTACCTGTTCCATTTGCCACATGTCCAGCATAGCTCTCTGTCAGCGATGAGGGATTTACATGTCATAAATGTAGGGAAATAGTCAGGCTGACAGAGAGAATCTCAGAATTAGAGACACGCATCCAAACGTTAATCGAGGATAGTAGCTTAGTGAACTCTGTACATTGTTCGGTTCCGGCTGTAGAGCCCACGCAGCAGGGCACTTGGGTAATGGTGAGGCAGCCTAGCCGCGGAAAACACCACTCTTCCGTTCCAATAAGAACATCAAACAGGTTCTCCTCACTCAGTGACGTACCCACTGAGAATCCTGTTGAAAGTGCCCTAGTTATTGGCGATTCTATTACACGGAACGTGAAAATAGAGACACCAGCCACCATAGTCACATGTTTGCCGGGAGCCAGAGCACCTGACATCAAAGCATATTTAAAAGTGCTGGCTAATACTAATCGTAAATACTCTAAAATTATTAATCACGTCGGCACTAATGATGTTCGACTTCGCCAGTCAGAGATCACTAAAATTAACATTAAAGAGGTCTGTGAACTCGCAAGTACAATGTCAGGAGAAGTAATCTGCTCTGGTCCCCTTCCTGTTCGTCGGAGTGATGAGATAGTTAGCAGATTATCATCACTCAGTGGCTGGCTGTCTAAGTGGTGTCCGCAAAATAATATAGGTTTCATAGACAATTGGAAAAGTTTTTGGGGCAGACCTGACCTGTTGAAAAGAGATGGTATTCATCCCTCTCGGGATGGTGCTGCTCTTCTCTCTAGTAATATGGCACATAGTCTTAGAACTGAAACATGACAAACTGGGACCCAGGTCAGGAACCAGACAGACCAGCTAAACCGACCGTCTGCTAGCTGCCTCACGTTACAGAAGTCAGATAATTCCCAACACATAGAAACTCTTACACCAACAAAAAACTTCCAAACCCATTTAATGGTAAAAATTTAATTGATGTTCAACAAATAAAAAATAGAGATAATAATGATAAACAAATGATAAAGCTTGGGTTGTTAAATATTAGATCGCTTTCTTCAAAATCACTTATTGTAAATGATATTATCACAGACAATAATCTAGATGTGCTGTGTTTGATAGAAAAAAACGGACGATTACATTACTTTAAATGAGTCTAGCCCTCAAGGTTATGATTATCGACACAATCCTCGTCAGAAAGGCAAAGGGGGAGGTGTTGCTGTAATTTATAGTAATATTTACAGTATTAGTCAAAAGTCTCTCAAATATAATTCCTTCGAAGTGATGGTACTTTACGCAACATTATGTAAGTTGACATTCGTGCTGGCTACTGTATACAGGCCACCAGGACACCATACAGACTTTATCAAAGAATTTGCTGATTTTCTATCGGAGTTAGTACTAGCTGCAGATAAAGTCCTTGTTGGTGATTTTAATATCCATGTAGATAATAAAAAAAGACTCATTGGGATTGGCATTTGCAGACATTCTAAACTCTATTGGTGTTAGACAACACATGTCAGGACCCACTCATTGTCGTAATCATACTTTAGATCTAATATTGTCACATGGAATCGATATTGATGCTGTTGAAATTCTACAGCAGAGTGACGACACCTCAGATCATTATCTAGTCTTGCGTATACTACATTTAGTCAAGGCAGCTAAACTGCCTCCCTGCCATAAATATGGTAGAACCATCACTTCTACCACTAAAGATCGCTTTATAAATAATCTTCCTGATCAGTTTCATCGTCAGTTTCAAAATGGAGCGCAGCTGGAAGAAAACAAAACTAGAAGTATTTCGCATTTCATGGAGAGAGAGAGAAAGATTGAGTACAGAAAGGCCTTAAAATCTGCTAGATTTGCCTATTTTTCAAAACTTTTAGAAGAAAATAAACACAACCCTAGGTATTTATTTGATACAGTGGTTAAATTAACAAGAAATAAAGCTTCAACTTCTGATGTTTCCAAAGAGCACAGCAGTAATGACTTTAAGAACTTCTTTACTTGCAAGATTGATAATATTAGAGAAAAAATTATAACCATGCAACCGTCTACTACAGTATTGCGTCAGACAGTGCATTGTAGTGTCCCTGAGGAAAAATTCAATTAATGTACTGCTTTAGGAGAGGAAGAATTGTCTAAACTTGTTAAATCAACAAAATCAACATGTATGTTAGACCCTATACCAACTAAGCTATTGAAAGAGATGCTTCCAGAGGTCATAGATCCTCTTCTTAATATCGTCAATTCATCTTTATCACTAGGATACGTACCAAAAACTTTTAAGCTGGCTATTATTAAACCTCTTATTAAAAAAAACACAACTTGATCCTAGAGAATTAGTCAATTACAGGCCGATCTCAAATCTAACTTTTCTGTCAAAAATACTTGAAAAGGCAGTATCATCACAACTATGTTCCTTTTTAGAAAGAAATAGTATCTGTGAGGATTTCCAGTCAGGATTTAGACCGTACCATAGTACTGAGACTGCTCTCATTAGAGTTACTTATGATTTGCTCTTATCATCAGATCGTGGTTGTATCTCTCTATTAGTGTTACTGGATCTTAGTGCTGCATTTGACACTATTGATCACAATATTCTTTTAAATAGACTCAAATTATGTTGGCATTAGTGGAATTGCATTGTCATGGTTCAAATGATAGTTATCTGACCGTTATCAGTTTGTAGTAGTAAATGAAGAGAGGTCATACTGATCACAAGTTGAATATGGAGTACCGCAAGGCTCAGTACTAGGACCATTGCTTTTCACTCTGTTCATGCTACCCTTGGGAGATATCATTAGGAAGCATGGCGTTAGTTTTCACTTTTATGCTGATGATACTCAGCTCTATATTTCTTTGCGCCGTGACGAAACTTGCCAATTCACAAAATTAACGGAATGCATAGCTGATATAAAAAATTGGATGACCAGTAATTTCCTAATACTAAATTCAGAAAAAACAGAGATTCTAATTTTTGGACCAAAAACTTCTTCACGTAATAACCTAGAATACTGTCTAACACTTGATGGCTGCTCTGTTAAGCCTTCATCATCAGTTAGGAACCTGGGTGTGCTCTTTGATACCAGCTAGAGTTCTTACTAGAACTAGGAAGTATGACCATATTAGCCCAGTTCTGTCAACACTGCATTGGCTTCCTGTTAAACATCGTATAGATTTTAAAATCTTGCTAATTACTTACAAAGCACTAAATGGTTTAGCTCCCCAGTACCTGAGCGAGCTCTTAATGCATTGTAGTCCTTCACGTCTATTGCGATCTCAGAATTCAGGCCAGTTGATAGTTTCTAGAATATCAAAATCAACTGTAGGCGGTAGATCCTTCTCCTATTTGGCACCTAAACTCTGGAGCAATCTTCCTAGCATTGTTTGGGAAGTAGACACACTCTGTCAGTTTAAATCTAAACTAAAAACGCATCTCTTTAACCTGGCATACACATAACACATTATCATTTTATTTTTTCAAATCCGTTAAAGGATTATTAGGCTGCATAAATTAGGTCAGCCGGAACCGGGAGCAATTCCTATAACACCAGATGTACTCGTAACATCAGAAGAAGAATGGCATCTACGCTAATATTAGTCTTTCTGTTTATCCCGAGGTTTACCGTAGTCAATCGGATCCGGGCCGTATCCAGGTGAGGCCAAGGACCTGTGCCTTGACACGACCACAACGCAGCCCTGAAGTATCAGCAGAGATGGAGTCAACTAGATCATCCACTGTGAAGGCCTCATCAACATGACAACCAATAGCACAGCTCCTCAACAACCGTCCATACCGGCGTGATGAATACTTCTGATAGCAACCTGAGTTGTAACAAAGCACTGTTCGCCAGAGGAGAACTGGCCCCCCAACTAAGCCTGGTTTCTCCCAAGGTTTTTTTTCCTCTCTCCATTTTAAAACCTATTTGCCACTTGTGTGCCACCTGTTTGCCACCTGTTGGAGTTTGGATTCCTTGCCGCTGTCGCCTTTGGCTTGCTTAGTTGGGGACACTTGACATTTGACTTGACATTTGATATTCAACAGTGCTTTGATCTGCCTGCATTGACACTATTCTTTAAGAGCTGCTGTGCAGCCAAAATAATGTACCAGTTATCAATGTAAAGCTGCTTTGACACAATCTACATTATAAAAAGCGCTATATAAATAAAGGTGACTTGACTTGACTTGAAATATCTGAAACGCTTCCCATACTAATTTTCCGCAGAATAGATAGGATACCAGCTGCGCTTTCTCACTTTCTCTTCTCTCTGACAGCGAGTTGACACACAAACCGACCTCCCACATGCACTTGTTTAATTAGCTCCAGATGAATATTGTTTGTGTTACAGGGCTTGAATTTTGGCGTGGGAATGTATGTATTGCGCATAATTTTACTCATTCCCACAGATTTTGTGCTCACACCCAAAGTGTGCACACATAAAACCGCCTCTCAGTATATTATAGAATCAAATTTAAAATAGCAAAGTATCTTTTTTTCCCCCTATTTTGTTTCTATGTAAAAAAAAAAAAAAATAGTTATATTTGTCTTGTTTACAAGTAAAAATACTCCTTTTTGTACACTGTGAAATTGCTTCTGCATCATTTTTTAATAACATATAACTCTCACACAGTGGTGGCAATTTTGGATCACAAAGCTGGTGTAAAAAAACTGCAAATTCCCAGATAAGGGGACTTCAGAAACTTTAACTGCAGGTACTATGTGTGCCCGCTTGTCTGGTAGGGCTGCTGTAGCCAGGTGTGATTTTAACATGGATGAAGAGACTGGAGGGAGACATGTAAGAGCCATCTCCTTTCAGCAGATGCACATGTCTGTAACCTGCAGTACAGATGTTACAGAATGAGTGTGTGCAGTCAAAATAGAGCAGTTTGTGTTCATTAAAGAATCAATAAAAGTCCTACCTGTCCGCATGCTTGTGAAAGGAAGTGTAAACTGGCCCAGAAAATCATTTCTGGTGGCGTAGTCATGGTCTTCGACCATAAAACGTATTAATACCAGCTCTGGCACATGAAGCTGGAACTTAAAGGTGCAGTCCCATCTGGGGTTAAAGCCTGAGGAGGGTAAAACATTTTTTAATCACATACACTGAGCCAAAACTTTATGACCAGTCAAATTTGAAGCGAATATCATTGATCATCTCCTAACAAGGCCACATATTAAGGTCTGAGTAATGTCTTGCTTTGGCATAGCGTGGTTTATACAGGAACACGATGAAGGAGAGTCAGATTAACAGGCTTTATTAACAGAAAACAAATGTATCGGATCCTTCGGATCCGTCCTTCGGATGAAACATTAAACTGAGGTCCTGATTCTCTGTGGTTAAAAATCCCAGGATGTCCTTCGAAAAGAGTAGGGGTGTAACCCCGACATCCTGGCCAAATTTGCCCATTGGCCTCTGTCCATCATGGCCTCCTAATCATCCCCATATATACTGATTGGCTTCATCACTTTGTCTCCTCTCCAACAATAAACTGGTGTGTGGTGGGCGTTCTGGTGAAAATATGGCTGCCGTCGCATCATCCAGGTGGATGCTGCACATTGGTGGTGGTTGAGGAAAAAAAAACAGTTAAAACCGTCAACAGTAGTCACTACAGTGGTTCAACCTTAATGTTATGAAGCAACGAGAATACTTTTTGTGCGCAAAAACAAAACAAAAAAAATTACTTTTTTTCAACAATTTTTACTCTTCCCTGTCAGTCTGTTACGCAGTCGGCGCAGTTCAGCGCTTCCGTGTTTGTCCAAACAATGGCTCAGTATTGGCTTGGTCCTGCGTCAGCATCACACGCATTCGTCGTGCTGCTCACGTGACCACCGACTTTCGTTTCATTTTGGACGTAGAACCTGGAAGCGCTGCAACATAAAGAGCGTAGCAGAGTGACGAGAGAGATGAATTTGTTGAATAAAGTCATTATTAGGGCCCAAGCCACTAAGGCACTACTGTTTTTCTAAGGAGAATTTTTTTTCCACCATCTGGGGCTTTTTGGGGGCCTTAACATGCTCAAAAACTCTTGAAAATTAGCACACACATTGGAATCTGTGGCCATTAGGATGCCACAGAGGCTGGGACCTGGGCGTGGCACAGGGGCTCTACGGTGCCCCCTTGAATGGGGTCCGAAAACTTGGTCCGTATATCACACGCTTGCATGCATTAGTATGAAACTCGGTACACATATAGACCTCATCTGACCTTTCGTGCTCTAAGTTATACGCCAGCTCAACAGGAAGTCAGCTATTATGGGTTGTTTGAAAAATGCATGCTCTGGAATTTGATATACTTGGCGATTAACCCGATCACCAACAAACTCAGTCAGCATGAAGTCAAGACATTGAGGATGCTAAATTGTGAGCGGATTTTTGATATCTCGAATGGTTTGGCCGTTGAGAGGAAACAGGAAATGTGTTACAACATCTGCATACATTGATTGATTTTTATGAAACTTCAGCTGTGTTCATTGTAGGAGTCCGATCACATGGATGTGATTATTGTGAGTCAAAGTATTGTGAGTCACAGGTGGTGTCACTTTTTCAAAATGCTTTGAGATCACCCTCTTATTTTTACCTGATTTACTTCACACTTTATTAGAATAATGTCAAGACATGGCGAATGCAGACCTGTGAAAAGATTTTTGATATTTTTCAAGCACTGTTGCCATAGCAACAGATCAAATTGAAATATTTGTTTTGGATGTTTTTGAGACTCTTACCATGCGTCAAATTGCATGAAACTCAACACACGTCAGAACTGTCATCCAGTAGACATGGGCAAAGAATTAGAAACGGGTGGGGAGGAGGGCCTCTATAGCGCCACCATTTGACAAAAGTGAAGGGGTTAGTTTAACCTATAGTCACCAAACTCGGTACACATATTGTTCTCATTAAGCCGGACAACTTTCTAATTTACAGTCATTAGCTTCAACCAACAGGAAGTCACATATTTTGGTTTGAATTTGTATTTTTCACATACTCTCTCTCTCTCTCTCTCTCTGTCCTCCCCCCCTCCCCACTACCCCCTCACTCTCATTCTTTCTCTCTGTGTTTGTGTGTGGGTCTCTGTGTGTGTGTGTGTGTGTGTGTGTGTGTGTGTGTGTGTGTGTGTGTGTGTTTTACAATCTTGATTAGTGGTCTTTAACCCTTTACTGATTACCCATTTATTGATGAACTTTTGAACTGCAAATTATAACTTCACACTCATTTGAAATTGAACCATAACACTATATCACTATTCGGACAGGACTAGTTTTCTAAATGTCGTTTGGGTTACAATTATTATTACCCGACAGCCAACACCTGTGATTCCCTTTTATGGGAACTTCGAGCTGCGTCAAGATGCATTGGGAACACTCCTGCGTCATTGCGTCATGAAGCACTTGTGAAATCAGTCCAATGGCGTGACGGAACGTCACAGGTAGGTGACGTCACAGACCAGGACACTATAAAGCATACCCAGAACAAAGAACGCCAGCTTCTTTCCTTCAGCAAGCGCTCTGTGTTATCATGTGTCTTACCTGGTGTTGCCTGTCAGTTACACATACAGAAACAATCTCTTTATTTGAGGACAAGAGTATCATTACAAACACCCTTATATATATATATATATATATATAAAATTAACAATTCTACTGATTCCTGCACACTTTTCAAAACTTTCTCTTCTCTTCTTTGCCCTCCTCCCCTCCCTCCCACATCAGCTCTTACAGCTGATGACTTTGCCACATTCTTCACACATAAAATAACAACCATCAGCGACCAATTCTCCGCTCCACATACTAACAATAACATGTTAACGGAAAACACACAAATCCCCCCTCCTTCTCTATGCTATCTGAGGCAGATGTTTCCAAACTCATCCTTTCAAATCACCCAACTACCTGTCTGCCTGACCCTATCCCCACTCATCGTCTTCAGGCCATCTCCTCCTCAAATTGTACCTGCACTCACTCACATTATCAATTCTTCTCTTCACACTGGTATATTTCCCATAGCTTTTAAGCAGGCTATGATTACACCGGTCCTTCAGATTTGCCCTGTACAACATTAGGAAGATTAGACCCTTCCTATCGGAGCTTTCTATAAAAAATTTTGTCCAAGCTCTTATTCTATCCAGACTGGACTATTGTAATGCTCTCTTGGCAGGCCTTCCATCATGCACTGTCAAGCCTCTACAACTGATCCAGAACGCTACAGCAAGACTGAACGAACCGAACGAGAGCGCATGTCACACCTCTCTTTATCAGTTTGCATTGGCTGCCAATAGCTGCTCGCATCCAATTCAAGGCTCTAATGTTTGCCTACAGAACATCCACTGGCTCTGCACCACTATACCTAAAGTCACTACTTCAGACTTATGCACCCTCCAGAAGCTTGTGTTCTGCAAGTGAAACAATTGGCCAGTCTATGGCAGCCCTGGTGGCCACGGAAAGACATCTCTGGTTATCAAGGACAGATATAAAAACATTCTCCTGGACGTGCCGCTGTCTCCTCAGGGCCTCTTCAGTGATTCTGTTACCTCGGTCGTAGAGAGGTTTCAGGAGAATGGAAACTTCTACCAAATATTTCTCAATGGGTACTGCATATAATAGAGAAGGGTTACAGAATTCAGTTCGGGTCTCGCCCGCCCAAGTTCAACGGGGTCCTCCCTACGGTGGTGGACCCCGAGCAGTCTCTGGTATTGGAACAGGAGGTTTTGACTTTTTTTTTCTTGCGAAAAGGAGCTATAGAACGGGTTCCTCCTCCCAGCAAGCTGCCAGGTTATTACAGCCGTTACTTCATTGTTCCAAAGAAGGATGGAGGGTTGCGTCCCATTCTAGATTTATGCATACTAAATCGCACAGTTTAGAAGCTCAAGTTCGAGATGCTTACACTCAAACAGATCATCCCACAGATCAGATCCGAGGACTGGTTTGTGACAATAGATCTGAAAGACGCCTACTTTCATGTATCCATCCATCCTCAACACAGGGAGTTCCTCAGATTTGCTTTCAGGGGCGAAGCATATCAATATCGGGTACTTCTGTTCGGCCTAGCACTTTCACCCCGCACCTTTACAAAATGCGTGGATGCAGCTCTGGCTCCTCTGAGACTCCAGGGCATTCGCGTATTAAATTATATCAACGATTGGTTGATTTTAGCTCAATCCAAACTCATGGCAGTTCAACATCGAGATGTAGTTCTGTCCCACATGCAAAAGTTAGGGCTGAGACTCAACACCAAGAAGAGTGTACTTCTTCCAGCTCAAAGAACCACCTTTCTAGGGGTAGTTTGGGATTCAACTACGATGCAGGCACATCTATCTCCTGCTCGTATACATTTTTTCGAGTTCTCAAATACTTCCTCCCAGACTTGAGGGGCCATCATGTGTTGGTCCGCATGGACAACATGTCAGTGGTCTCTTACATCAACCATCAGGGGGGCCTGAGGTCGCGTCACCTGTGCAAGCTGGCCCATCAGATCCTCCTATGGGCCCAGGGGAAGCTTTTCTCTCTGAAAGCGGCTTACATCCCAGGGCATCAGAATGTGGGGGCAGACATCCTGTCGAGGCAGGGGCCGATGCCCGGGGAATCGAGACTTCACCCTGAGGTGGTGGAGCTCCTATGGAAGAACTTTGGCTGGGTCTGGACGCTATGGTACAGAAGTGGCCGAGGCTACATCTGTATGCCTTCCCCCCCATTGCTCTGCTCCCAGGAGTTCTGGAGAGGGTTCGCCGGGACAAGGTCTCATATTCCTGGCCAACCCGAGTTAGGAATCTCCAGAGGAGAGCCATCGAGGAGAGACACTAGGTCTGAGAACCGGTCAGACAGGACCTCCTGTCTCAAGCGGACGGCTCGATACTTCACCCCCGCCTGGAGTTGTGGAAATTGTGGGCCTGGCCTCTGAGGGGGCTAGGTTCACAGAATCCGGTCTCTCAACTGAGGTTGTGGAGACCATACTCCAGTCCAGAGCTCCCTCTATGAGAAAATTGTATGCTACTAAATGGAAATTGTTCTCTTCTTGGTGTAGACAACATCAGTCAGACCCTGTTTCAGAAAGATTTATGACACTAAAGACCATCTTCTTGCTGGTTATATCATCTCTCAAAAGAATTGGAGATCTTCAAACATTGTCAGTTGCCCCTTTATGTTTGGAATTTGCACCTGGTATGGTGAAGGCTTTTCTTCATCCTAGACCTGGTTATATACCTAAGGTCCCCGCCAACGTCCCAGGGCCTATTGTACTTCAGGCCTTTTGTCCTCATCCTTTCTCTAATTCAGATCAGGAAAAACTTAATCTGCTTTGCCCTGTTATGGCATTAGACACTTATGTCCACAGAGCTGCCCTGTGGCGTAAAACAGATCAACTCTTTGTCTGCTACGGGTCTCCTAAGAAGGGAGGTCCTGCATCCAAGCAGAGGATGAGCAAGTGGCTGTTTGAGGCTATCTCACTAGCTTATGAGTCTACCAGACAGCCTTCTCCCTTGGCTGTCTGGGCGTATTCTACTAGGAGTATGGCTACTTCAAAAGCTCTAGAGCTCGAAGTTCACCAGAGCTTGAAGTTCCCATGAAAGGGAACAAGACGCTGCGTCATTTTGCAATACTCCCTGCGTGCCTGTGAGCGCATTGCTTCAGCCTATCAGAAGCTGGCGTTCTTTGTTCTGAGTATGCTTTATAGTTTCCTGGTCTGTGACGTCACCCGCCTGTGACGCTCTGTCATGCCACTGGACCGATTTCACAAGTGCTTCATGACGCAATCTGTGATGACAACAAAACATCAATACAGGAAGACGATACAAGTATTTTGCTGGGCAGGACCTGCGGTGATGAAGACAACACAGGAGATGCAGGGCAGGGTAGGGTGGGTTGCACAGTCTCTGTTTCCCAATCTATCAGCCAGTCTTCAGTGTCCAGCTCCACCAAAACTTCCTCTGTCGTGGATGTTGCTGGCTCACACACCTGGTCAGACTTATGTTGGGGCTCAGGCTTCGGGGGGTACGTGGCTGCAGGCTCAGGCTCTCTAGTGGGCAGAGGCACTGGCTCAGGGTCCGTGGTGGGTGTAGGCTCCCTGTCTGCGGTGGGCTCTGGTTTGTAATCCATTTGAGTGGGTAATGGCTGGCTGGGTTCTGGGGTTGATGATGCAAGGGCCTCATTTATAGAGCGTGCATCCGCACAGATTTGATCTCAGAGTGTGCGTACACTCCAGAGCAACGCTAATATTTAAGGGTATTTGATGTGGAAAAGCGCTCAGCGACATGTCAGGGTCTAAATAGATGTACACACTTTTCTTTGTCAAAGTACTGCAGGTTTTTGGAAATCTACGCTATTCTTGCAGCTTGCCATTCTAAATTAAAGGATTTGGACTATGACTGGTGATCTTTTATATGTAAATTACATTAATTAGGCGTCGTTTACAATGTGAAGAACTGAAACCCTGAAGAGATTTTAGGGTCCCATTATCCAAGGCAGTCTGCTGGGCGAGTGTGCAAAAATGAACAGAACAATCCAAAATAGAAAGCCTTTTCCGGGCTAAAGCAGTGAACATTGCTGTATAATCCATTACACGGTTGGTTCTTCTGTCACGCTTTGGCATAGCATGGTGTATACAGGAACATGATGAAAATGAGTCAGAATAACAGGTTTGATTGACAGAAGACAAAGGTAACCAAACTTAGCATATGCGTTAACGAGAACAGACAACTGAACAGAGAACAAATTTAAATACACAGTGATGATGAACATAATAATGAACAGCTGTGGTGATTAAAGTCAGTGTAAAGTCAATTCTGAGAATTGTTTCTAAACACATTATAAATGTTACAAATGTATTGCTGAAACACATTACAAAGACTGTGAACTATGTAGTACTGAATTGTGGAGTTAAACAGTTTTTCGCCAATTTTGTGTTCAGGATTTTTTGGGCGAGGCTAAAACGGTGGCTCGATGACACACTGGAACCACATAGCATGGCTCCGCCCCAAAACACTATAATAAGTACAGCATATTAGCAGTGGCTCACCCGCTCAATCGCGAGATACCGTCATTACCATTAGTTACTACAGCCTATTTTTGCTAGCCAGCTATGCCTTCGTCATGCAAATGCCTGGTTGCAATAATATACAAAACAGCTCGGTCTCCTTATTTAAATTTCCTAAAAACAATGATATGAAAAAGAGGTGGATTAATTTTGTGAAAAGCCATCTTGATGGAGAGCTGACAACCACCACCAACACCCACCTCTGTGCAGTGATAATTTTACACTGTACAGTTTTACAAACCTTCGTCAGAGACAACTGGGTTTCACTGACAATCTCCTATTATTGGTGAATAGGGCTAAACCGACTATCACTTGCCTCAGCCTTCATCTTCCTGTCTCGCAGTGTTGACATCTGGTGCCACAGTCGGCAGTACGTTCCCACCAATGCGTGAAAGTTGCCTTGTGTGCTTATGTTATAATTAGTAGGTAGTCCACAGTAGCTCTACTAAATTTTGCAACCCTCTAATGTGATTCTTTTGTTTATATGCATCAGTATGTTTGACTCATTAGACAAGTAAGATGAGAGAGATGGCATCTTTCTCGCAAGTGGGTGTGGTTTTAGCGCAGACAGCGGACACTCCCCCAGCGTTTGAGAGCAGCAAATTTTTTCAAGATTTTCATAACTTTTTTCATTTACATTTTTTTTTAATCATTCAAATTGGGCTGGGTGGTTAATAACACATTTTTCTGTGGTGAGACAAACTCAGAACACATTTTAATATTGCGTTACACGGACTTTAATGAATGTCCATGGTGACTTATGACTGGTGGGAAAACTAGAACAAAAGAAACAGGAAGACAAGTGACTAGACAGACTGAAAGAAAATGAAACCAAAACTAAGCATAATGATGACAAGTAGATAGATGGTAAGCAAATAAACAATTAGTTCTCGTAATCAGCATGTTGGATGCAGGAGAAATGGACAGAAATAAAGATCTAGGTGACTTTGACAAGGGCCAAATTGTTATGGCAAGGTGACTGGGTCAGAGTATCTCTAAAACGACAAGGCTTATGTGTTGTTCCTGGTCAGCAGTGATGAGAATTTACCAACAGTGGTCTGAGTAGGGACAAACCACAAACCAGTGACAGTGTTGTGCGCCCAAGGCTCATCAATGCACGAAGGCAATGATGGCTATCTCGTCTAGTCCGAGCCACCAGAAGGTCTACTGTGGCACAAGTCATTATTTTAATAATGCTTATGGGAGGGATGTGTCACAACCAAGCGGCAACCTCCCCCAGTTTCTCTTGAAGCCAGTATGGAAGTGACTTAAACTGCAATTCATCGACTGGCCGCTAGGGACAGGCTCCAAAAGAGAGCAGAATCTCATTGAGTCCCATGTTAAAATGCCCAACTTTACAGCAGGAAGAAACATGTTTACAGGCTGGTACAAATTGTGGTTTTGGTCTATACAGCTAATTTTGCCCTTCATGACAACTCTGAGGGGGGTGAAATTTTTCATAACTCATCCATTTAAATTATATTAAGCCTTAAAGTTCTGCATAATTAAGGGCTTGGCTACTTGTGTGACAGGTGGATTGCGCTGCCGTCTGTGAGCCCACACGTTACCTCAGCTAATACCAGCCACTGAACTTGGCATCTCTGCCATGTTCATGCTTTTTCTCTGGATTATTTCATACAATTATCAAATAATAATGGCTTGCTGTGCTTATGGTCGAGACAGATGTGCGTCTGTGTAGATGTGCACACATGCGATGCACATCCAATGTATATAATCATATACAGGTTTACAACTACAACTCTAAAATTATTATGGCACTAATGATGTTCGACTTCGCCAGTCGGAGATCACTAAAATTAACATTAAAGAGGTGTGTGAACTCACAAATACAATGTCAGGAGAAGTAATTTGCTCTGGTCCCCTTCCTGTTTGTCGGAGTGATGAGATAGTTAGCAGATTGTCATCACTCAATGGCTGGCTGTCTAAGTGGTGTCCGCAAAATAATATAGGTTTTATAGACAATTGGAAACATTTTTGGGGCAGACCTGACCTGTTGAAAAGAGATGGTATTCATCCCTCTCAGGATGGTGCTGCTCTTCTCTCTAGTAATATGGCACATAGTCTTAGAGCTGAAACATGACAAACTGTGGCCCAGATCAGGAAGCAGACAGACCGGCTACACCGACCGTCTGCTAGCTGCCTCACGTTACAGAAGTCAGATAATTCCCAACACATAGAAACTCTTACACCTAGATATTATCACATAGAGACTGTGTCTGTACCCCGAATTAGTAAAAACAAAAAACTTCCAAACCCATTTAATGGTAAAAATTTAATTGATGTTCAACAAATAAAAAAATAGAGATAGTAATGATAAACAAATGATAAAGCTTGGGTTGTTAAATATTAGATCCCTTTCATCAAAATCACTTATTGTAAATGATATTATCACAGACAATAATCTAGATGTGCTGTGTTTGACAGAAACTTGGCTAAAACTGGACGATTACATTACTTTAAATGAGTCTAGCCCTCAAGGTTATGATTATCGACACAATCCTCGTCAGAAAGGCAAAGGGGGAGGTGTTGCTGTAATTTATAGTAATATTTACAGTATTAGTCAAAAGTCTCTCAAATATAATTCCTTCGAAGTGATGGTACTTTACGTAACATTATGTAAGTTGACATTTGTGTTGGCTACTGTATACAGGCCACCAGGACACCATGCAGACTTTATCAAAGAATTTGCTGATTTTCTATCGGAGTTAGTACTAGCAGCAGATAAAGTACTTGTTGTTGGTGACTTTAATATCCATGTAGATAATGAAAAAGACTCATTGGGATTGGCATTTGCAGATATTCTAAACTCTATTGGTGTTAGACAACACGTGTCAGGACCCACTTATTGTCGTAACCATACTTTAGATCTAATATTGTCATATGGAATTGATATTGATGCCGTTGAAATTCTGCAGCAGAGTGACATCTCAGATCATTACCTAGTCTCGTGTATACTACATTTAGTCAAAACAGCTAAACTGCCTCCCTGCCATAAATTTGGTAGAACCATCACTTCTACCACTAAAGAACGCTTTATAAATAATCTTCCTGATCAGTTTCATCGCCTTAGCATACCAGACAGCTTAGAAGACCTCGATGTTGCAACGGAAACTATTGCCTCTGTCTTTTCAAGCACCTTAGACTCAGTTGCTCCTTTGCGTTTAAAAAAGATTAAGGAAATTAATCCAACGCCGTGGTACAACGAGCACACTCAGGCCCAAAAGGTAGCAGCCAGAAAAATGGAACGCAGCTGGAAGAAAACAAAACTAGAAGTATTTCACATTTCGTGGAGAGAGAGAATGGTTGAGTACAGAAAGGCCTTAAAATCTGCTAGATCTGCCTATTTTTCAAAACTTTTAGAAGAAAATAAACACAACCCTAGGTATTTATTTAATACAGTGGCTAAATTAACAAGAAATAAAGCTTCAACTTCTGATGTTCCCAAAGAGCACAGCAGTAATGACTTTATGAACTTCTTTACTTGCAAGATTGATAATATTAGAAAAAAAATTATAACCACGCAACCGTCTACTACAGTATTGCGTCAGACGGTGCATTGTAGTATCCCTGAGGAAAAATTCAATTCATTTACTCCTTTAAGAGAGGAAGAATTGTCTAAACTTGTTAAATCGTCAAAATCGACAACATGTATGTTAGACCCTATACCGACTAAGCTATTGAAAGAGATGCTTCCAGAGGTCATAGATTCTCTTCTTAATATCGTAAATTCATCTTTATCACTAGGATACGTACCAAAAACTTTTAAGTTGGCTATTATTAAACCTCTTATTGAAAAAACACAACTTGATCCTAGAGAATTAGTCAATTACAGGCCCATCTCAAATCTCACTTTTCTGTCAAAAATACTTGAAAAGGCAGTATCATCACAACTATGTTCCTTTTTAGAAAGAAATAGTATCTATGAGGATTTCCAGTCAGGATTTAGACCGTACCATAGTACTGAAACTGCTCTCATTAGAGTTACTAATGATTTGCTCTTATCATCAGATCGTGGTTGTATCTCTCTACTAGTGTTACTGGATCTTAGTGCTGCATTTGACACTATTGATCACAATATTCTTTTAAATAGACTCGAAAATTATGTTGGCATTAGTGGAATTGCATTGTCATGGTTCAAATCATACTTATCTGACCGTTATCAGTTTGTAGAAGTAAATGAAGAGAGGTCATATCGATCACAAGTTGAATATGGAGTACCGCAAGGCTCGGTACTAGGACCATTGCTTTTCAGAAAAAACAGATATTCTAATTTTTGGACCAAAAACTTCCTCACGTAATAACCTAGAATACTGTCTAACACTTGATGGCTGCTCTGTTAAGTCTTCGTCGTCAGTTAGGAACCTGGGTGTGCTCTTTGATACCAATCTTTCATTTGAAGACCATGTTTCTAGCATCTGTAAAACCGCATTCTTCCATCTTAAAAATATATCTAAATTACGACATATGCTCTCGATGACAAATGCGGAACAGTTAGTTCATGCGTTCATGACCTCAAGGCTAGATTACTGTAACGCTCTACTAGGTGGTTGTTCTGCTCGCCTGATAAATAAACTACAGCTCGTACAAAATGCAGCAGCTAGAGTTCTTACTAGAACTAGGAAGTATGACCATATTAGCCCAGTTCTGTCAACACTGCATTGGCTTCCTGTTAAACATCGTATAGATTTGAAAATCTTGCTAATTACCTACAAAGCACTAAATGGTTTAGCTCCCCAGTACCTGAGCGAGCTCTTAACGCATTATAGCCCTTCACGTCTATTACGATCTCAGAATTCAGGCCAGCTAATAATACCTAGAATATCAAAATCAACTGCAGGTGGTAGATCCTTCTCCTATTTGGCACCTAAACTCTGGAACAATCTTCCTAGCATTGTTCGGGAAGCAGACACACTCTGTCAGTTTAAATCTAAACTAAAAACACATCTCTTTAACCTGGCATACACATAACACATTATCAACTTATTTTTTCAAATCCATTAAAGGATTATTAGGCTGCATAAATTAGGTCAGCCGGAACCGGGAACACTTCCAATAACACCAGATGTACTCGTTACATCAGAAGAAGAATGGCATCTACGCTAATATTAGTCTTTCTGTTTATCCCGAGGTTTACCGTAGTCAGCCGGTTTCGGGCCGTATCCAGGTGAGATCGAGGACCTGCGCCTTGACACGACCACAACGCAGCCCTGAAGTATCAGCAGAGATTGAGTCAACTAGATCATCCACTGTGAAGGCCTCATTAACATGACAACCAGTGGCGCATCTCCTCAACAACCGTCCATACCGGTGTGATGAATACGATCCTCAACTGGATGGAACTGAATTAAATACTTTGAATGTTGCGATCCTATCTGACTTATGATAGCAACCTGAGTCGTAACAAAGCACTTTTTGCCAGAGGAGAACTGGCCCCCCGACTAAGCCTGGTTTCTCCCAAGGTTTTTTCTCCATTTTAACACCTGTTTGCCACCTGATGTCACCTGTTGGAGTTTGGGTTCCTTGCCACTGTCGCCTTTGGCTTGCTTAGTTGGGGACACTTGACACTTGATATTTGATATTCCACAGTGCTTTGATCTACCTGCATTGACACTATTCCTTAAGAGCTGCTGTGCAGCCAAAATAATGTACCAGTTATCACTGTAAAGCTGCTTTGACACAATCTACATTGTAAAAAGCGCTATATAAATAAAGGAAAAAAAACAACAAAAAAAAACAAAACAAACGCTGCTCAGATTGCATAATTTCTTGAAGAACGATGATGGAGAGCAGATCATTCAGAAGAAATGTGATGCAAACAATGGACAATATATCAATATTTCATGGATTTAATGCTTTTGTGGACAAAAAGTGTTGTTTGTTTTTCAATGGACGCTCATGGACATTTTACCCAAGTGTGACAGATTGGATTCATCTCACGATCACCATTTCATTATAAAGGTATGGAGTCCTGTTTTGATTTTGCGTGTTGTCATTTGCACACCGACACAAATTACAATATTACTGGTACTGGAGCATCTATATCATAAAACAGACACCGTAGATTGACAGTAAACCTTTAGAACTTTCTAATGATATAACTTGTTTATCTTTATTAATATTTTAGATAGTGTCTAAGATAGATAGATAGCTCCTTAGCCTGATAACATGATCATGTCGCGCTAGGCGGGCGTGGTTACAGCAACCAGGCACCTCAGTTCCATACATGTCCGGCCTTTTTGCCCATTTTCAGTTATCCGGGAGTGATGCGCGATGATGCATTTTTGCTTAAAACATGCTCTTCAGAAGTCTACGGGTGACGTCATGGACACTACGTCCATATTTTTTTACATTCTATGGTCACAACACACAGTGCATCACAGTCTGCTGTATACGCAGACCAATCAGAGTGCCTATGACAACTGTCCACTGGTGAAAGCAACTACAATGGGCATTTGAGCGTCAGACCTTGGAGCAGTGGAAGAAAGTTGTCTGGTACGATGAGTCCTATTTTCTTTTACATCACGTGAATTTCCGTGCTGTTTACCTGGGGGACGACAACGACAAGCCGGTGGAGGGAGTGCACTGCTCTGGGCAATGTTATGCTGAGAAACCTTGGGTCCGGCCATTTTTGTGGACGTAAATTTGACACGTGCCAACTACCTAAATATTGTTGCAGACCAGGTACACCCCTTCATGACAATGGTGTTCCCTGGTGGAAGTGGCCTCTTTCAGCAGGATAATGCATCCTGCCACACTGCACAAATTTTTCAGAAATAGTTTGAGGAACATGATGAAGAGTTGAAAGTGTTGCCCTGGCCACTAAATTCCCCAGATCTCAATCCAATTGAGCAACTGTGGGATGTACTGGGCCAACAAGTTCGATCCACAGTGGCTCCACCTCGCAACCTACAGGACCTGAAGGATCTGCTGTTAACGTCTTGGTGCCAGATACCACAGGACACCTTCAGGGCCAGGGGTCTTGTAGTCCATGCCTTGGTGGGTCTGCGCTCTTTTGACAGCACGAGGAGGACCAACGGCATATTAGGCAGGTGGTCATAAGTTTTTGGCCCATTGGTGTATAATTAATAAATGTCAAAAAAAACAAAACAATTATAAATAAGTTACCATTATTGTCAATGCGGTGTGTCTTCTTTGTGTTGTTGTCTATTGGAACCCCATAAGTCTGCACCCATACAAGAGGGTCCACGATGGAACTGAGCTTCTCTTTGTCAGGTTTAGGCAGCTGCTGGGCTGAAATCACCTGAAATAAGACAAATATATGATTGTGTTTTGAAAAAAGAAGAGGAAAACCAGGAACATTTAAAACCCATTACAGAGTGTACTGCCACCTACAAGACTAGAGTGTGAAGCACTGTATGGCAGTGGTGCTTGCCAACCAATTTACTGTAATTTACTTAAATATCAGGTTGTTTTCCAACAAAACTGATTGGACATGATCAGTGAGCCAATGCATTTTTTCCCCTGACACTCTTAAGCCCAGAATACACCAAGCCGACGGCGACGAACTAGTGGCATCGAAAGCAGACTGCGGGATTGGCTCACGTCTGCAGCGTCTGGGTCCAAAGTTGCCCTGACACACTAAACCGACGCTCGACACCCGACGGCCAAGTAGCACGTCCATTCTGTGCCTGCGTCAGAAGAAATGCCTTTCTGTACCAGCAGGTGGCAATAGCTGAACAGTCAATCAGAATGATCAGATGGCCCGATTGACCGACGAGCTCCGACGCCTATTCAACATGTCAAATTGGCCGAAAATAAGCTGACAAGGACCAACTTGGTGTGTTCCGGGGCTGTTTACACGACACAGTTTTCAAATAAAAATGGAAAACTTTTTATGCGTTTTGGCCGTTCATTTACACAACAACAGCGTTTTGTTGGCCTGAAAATGCAAACTTTTAAAAACAGGTTTCTATCAATGATTAGAATACCATCTTAGAATTGCCTTAATGTAGTATTTATTGCGTCCGAATGTTGTTTAAGAATATTACAAGTTAGAAGTTCCACTGAGGAAAACAAAGTCATGTCTTTTTTCAGAACAAACATAAAACACATGAATCCATGCGCTATATTTAAATATATTCTGCTCACTTTACAACTTAAAATAGACTAGAAAATCCGAAAAATATTTTTGCAGTATGCTAACACATTTATAATTTATTATTAATTCAGTGTCTATATATTATCTATATATTTGGATGAATATTTTTGCCCTTACAGACGAGCCGCGACTGCTCAATATTAAGATTAGGCTACTTCTGTTCAGTTTTTAAAAAAAATAAACCACAGTAGAACACACGTACAGTACAACAACAACAAAAAACTACCACGTCTCCGTCACGAACATGTTTTTAAGTATTGCATTCATCTTGGATTTTTAAAAAAAATCAATTTCATTATTTTTACCTAAACACCTTAATTAAAATGTTCTCTACCGGGTTGAGTTTTTTTTTTTTTTTTTTTTAAATATAATTTTGTTTAGACCACTGTTAGCTTACACATAACTGCAAAGTACAATGGGATGCGTGAAAACACAAACTCACAGGCGCGAAATGGCTCTGGCAGGATAACAGCTGATTGCCTAACACAGATGACAATCAAATTTCATCAAGCATCACCCAAAACTACATTTTATTTATTTTAATATTTGAGATGGCATAGTCATGTTTGTAATTATATGAAACGCAGTGAAATAACAATACTTTATTAAATAAAGTATTTCTGTAATAACTGGGTGGGCCTCAGGCCCGTCCGCTGGCTACACCCCTGGGCCAAACCATTCTCTTTGCTTAAAGGATTAGTTCACTTTCAAATAAAATTGTTCTGATAATTTACTCACCCCCATGTCAGACAAGATGTTCATGTTTTTCTTTCTTCAGTCAAAAAGAAATTAAAGTTGTTGATGAAAACATTCCAGGATTATTCTCCTTTAATGGCCTCCAAACGGTTGAAGGTCAAAATTATAATTTCAGTGCAGCTTCAAAGGGCTTTAAACGATACCAGACGAGAAATAAGGGTCTTATCTAGCGAAAAGATCGGTCATTTACGAAAAAAAATGTAAATGTATAAGCCTTATATAAACAAATGATTGCCTTCCAAGTGCTTCCGCCAAAACCGTACTTTTGTATTCTTCAAAAAGCTTACGCTGTATGTCCTACCTGCCCTATTCTACTTACGGAAAAAATGTAACTAGCGCTGCTTTCGTTATGTAAGTTGAATAGGGAAGGCGTAGGACATACAGCCCACAAACATGATTTAACTGTTTTAACTGTTTTTGTTGTGCCGTGATATGACAAAGACAGCACACCACACACGAAAAGATTTTCAACCAGAGTCCTGAATGTGAACACGGGAAATCTCGCAAAATCTCTCAAGACCTCAGAATAAACATGACGAGAGGCAGGAAGAAATTGCGTTGATAGTGTTTGGAATGATTTTGGTATGTTTTACAGCACACATTGTATAAATACTTGTGCTGTCACAAATCTACAAGATGATCCTCAATCTCTGCTGTGCAAATCCATTTAACTTTGTGCTGCGCCATGACTGCGTTTGTTATGCTTCTGTCTTCTGTAATCTCGCTTTCTGATTGGATATTGTTTTGTTTCACGTGATAATCTCCAGAATTTGCGCGCGTTTGTCTTCAGGGCACCTTCGATGTTCATCCGAGCAGATTCAGTCACTCTTAACACACCTCACACCTCAGGAAAATCTGATAAAATAATCTGTAGAACCAAGATAATCCGGACATTACCTGGGATTGTTGGAAGGGGAGAAATTGGCCCAAAATCAGCCCGATTATCTTGTGGTGTGTACCCAGCATGGATATCGTTTCATTTTCAACTGTGGGCTGAGAACGGAGCTCTTTGGAATGTAATACAAAAGCGCCAGTCATTGCCTTGACAACCCAAGTGTTTACGGATGAAATTAGATAAATAGCGACCGCGTTGTATGATCAGATGTTTATTTTAATTGTATTATTAATATATATATCGCTCAAATAGTATGCTTAGCCAGCTACAGAGAAACTGGTTGTCAAGCAACAGACAAGTGACCAATCCTGAGCTGCAATGTCACTACCCGCATTCTACCAGCACCGTTAGCCAACCTCGCAGAGAATTCCGGGTCGAGAACGGTTTGTAATCGTGCTGGGCCGTTACAGGCCGTACCAGGCTCAAGTGGAAATACAACTGGAACAGTTCCATAACATTCTTAGAACTGTTCGGCCCGACGGTGCAAAAATAGTTTTTGGTTAAAATAAATGGCAATGTACTATCATTATATTGAATTCACCCATTCAATCACATTTCATTATGATATGTTAATTTTTACCAGACATATTTGGAAGTCAAATGTCATGTACATGACACATCATGTAGCATTAACTCAAGCATTTTAATTTGTTTTCTAGCAGGAAATAGACAGGCAAATTCTTCTCTACAGAAGTTTTGTTTTCATAAAAATCTCTCTGTTCATCACCTTACCTTAATAGTAAGCAGGGTTGGGTTGTGGCCAGGGCCTCCCCCAGTGTTTTCCGGGTTAAACTTTGAACCAGGCTGACACATAAAGCTTGGTTTTAGCACATAGCCACAGCGGCCATTTGGTAAAAAACGGCCTCTGTTTAGATCCATCTCTTCACATTGGGTTTGAAAGTTTAATGCCACTGCAAAATAATTTTTCTGTCAGTTGTTTATAAATGTGGACTGTGCAGTCATTTTTAAAATGTGCGTGTTCTTTGATTAAATGTTTACCCATCTGACAACCAGCATTCCACATGTCTTGAGGATTGTAGTTGGAGGATTGCACCCGCTGACCAGATGGGTAGATCCTGCTCAATTGCAAGCTGTTGTGACGTACAAACAACTTGCCTATGAAAAGAGAGAAATTTAGAACCCAGGCAAACAAACAAGAAAATATTTATCTTTTATATCTTTATCTTTATATATATAATATGAGATGTCGTGTGAAGAAAACAAAAAAAAAATCTACAAATATCACTTGTGAATTCACAGAATAATTTTTTCCTGTCATTTCCAGTCAAGCTGTAATTGTCAAATTATGCAAAAACAAAAAAATAAACATTTCATAACATTTCAGCTATTTTATTAAAAAAAATAATTAAGATGCAGTTTCCATCACTGAATGTTAATAAACACAATAGTATATATAGTACCTGATTCTTTGATTAGTTTTAATGCATCACTCTCGGAGAAAGAGGACATCTCATTGGGATTTTTCTTAGCAGATGGATCAAATTGTTTGAAGGCAACACTGCGGGTGTACACCACCAGATCAGACAGCTCTGGACTCAACTTACAGTCCTTCAGATAAAAAAAAAGCAAAAGCAAAATTTGTACTCAAATAAAATTGTCAAACTGTCAGACTGCAAAAAAAAAGTGATTAAAGTGATTAGTAAAATAAAAACAAAAGTTATCATATGAAATAAATAGTTATATGAGCAAGATACACCTACACTTACATGTATGCAAACATATGTACAGTTCAAAAGTTTGGGGTCAGTAAGATTTTTTTTTTTTTCTTTTATTCAGCAAGGCTGCACTAAATAAAAAGGGACAGTAAAGACTTTGTTATAAAATATTTCTATTTCAAATAAATGCTGTTGTTTTGAACTTTCTATTCATCAAAGAATCCTGGAAAAAAACATATGGTTTCTACAAAAATATTAAGCAGCACAAAAGACTAGTCCTAACTTTGTTAAGTCTTGTTACATAAAAAGGTAGAGCGGTCTAATTTGAACTGCAAAAGACTGATTATTTCTTATCTAACTACTAGCTGGCCAAACTAGTTCTTAAGACAGTCTTCACATAGTGGCTTTTGCAACTGGGCCCTATTTTCAACACTGATAATAATAAGAAATATTTCTTGAGCACCAAATCAAAATGATTTCTGAAGGATCATGTGACACTGAAGACTGGAGTAATGGCTGCTGAATATGCAGCTTTTCCAAACCATGAATAAATTGCATTTAAAATGAGAAAACAGCTATTTTAAACTGTAATAATATTTCACAATATTACTTTTTTACTGTATTTTGATAAAATAAATGCAGCCTTGGTGAGCATAAGAGACTTCTTTCAAAAACATTAAAAAAAGTCTTACTAGCCCCCAACTTTTGAAGGTACAGTACTGTACATGCAAATACAAACATGTATACATGCAAAGAAAAAAAAAAAGTAACAAATAGCAAACTATTAGTAACAGTTAGTACTATTAACATTACTAGTAACTAGTAACATTCCGTGTTTTGTAACACTACAAAACAGAATGGAAATAACCATTATGTTATGTTATTGCGTTATATTACGTTGTATTTAGATAATTTTACGACATCTGTTGGTGATGCTTCAGAAAATACAGACCTTCCCTGCTTTAGGTTTGCTTTCAGCTTTAGATTCATCGTCTGAGGAGGTGGAGTCAGAGCTGGAGCTGTCCTGCTTCACTTTGATCTTCTTTGCTTTTATCAAGATCTTCCCTTTTAGGTCCTGCCATAAAAAAAAAAAAAAAAATATTTATATATATATATATATATATATATATATATATATATATATATATATATATAATTTTTTTTAATCTATCACCACACATATCAAAATGTTAGCATTATAATGTTATTTCAGTTGGTCAGTGTTAAGCATGGCCATCGCTAGAGGGGAGAAAGGTGTTGACGATTCTCAGGGCCCCTGCCCCTGGTGTTACAGAACACAGACTCACAACGATGTAGAAATGAATATGAGAGTTTATTGAATGTGACAGGTAAAATAAACAGGCAGGTGAGTAAAGCAGTCAAAGCAGCAATGCAATAATGAATGGAAATACTGACAGTTCTTTGTATTTCAGGTGATTTAAGGAGGTCGTGGACGTGAGCAGCCGAGCACACACTTCGGTGATGAGAGTGGAGTATGGAAGGAGTCTGGAGAATTGAGACGCTGGAGACACCGAGGATCAGGAGAGACGATAGAGCCACAACACATAGAGGTAAGTGTAGCAGGGAAGTGAGTCTTTACTCATGAGCAAGACCAGACAAAGTGCCAGAGTGAAGTGTGTGCTTAAATGGTGCCTGTGTGATGAGGTGATGATGATCAGGTGCAGATGATTGCTGAGCGTGAGCAGGTGAGCAGAAGGAGGGATGATGGGAAATGGAGTTCGGGGAAAGTGAGAGAGATGGTGACTGTGACACCTGGCTTTCGGGTTGGGGCCCAGCAATTTTAACCGAGGGGGACCATCCATCCCATCCACACCCCCAGGACATGATTTCAATCGAGAAAGGCCCACAGCAACAACCTGCACTGGGGCCCCGGATACCCTAGCTACAGCCCTGGGGTTGAACATTTTACCACTAGAGATATATAATAGCAGAAATAGCACTTGCTAATGAGCCTAGGATTAGTAACTAACAAGTGTTATATACAAACAAAAAGACCACTCCTGACCCTTTAAAAGTGCATGTTAGCACACAATAGTGGTAACAGTAGCTCTGCTAGCCGATGTTATAATTAAATCTTGACATTATGTCTAGATTATTATTGGTATTAAATGTAAAATGAGACTGACAAATGGCAATAGATGTGGATATCTTTATATCTACTGTCTATGAAATTGATGTATTCTTACAGATAGAGCTGTTGGGAATTAAAAGGCATATGCTCAGATATACTCACAGTTAACCTATATAGAACTGTTATGACAGTCCAGGAACATCAAGCATTGTCTTTTATTAAAATTCAAAACATCACAGATAGACTGCTCTTACTGGTTTTAGAGTACATTTAATGAAAATTCTATTAAGGAAAGGTTGACTGTATTACCTCTGGTGATGGTAGCCACTGAAGCAGCTTGTCATTTATAGGTGTAGTGAGCAGTTTGTCTCCCAGAATTGACTGCAGCTGTTGGGCCATGATTGTCTGCTGCTCCACACAGCAGTGGTTCTCCAGAGACAGAATAAGAGGATATGGAGAAGTCTAGAAAATAAGCATATGTTCATGTATGCATATGTATTTATGTATGTTTTCTTTCATTTGACCTTTTGGCTTTTTTAAGGCAAGGTCTATTTTCAAAGGAAAGATGCTAAACATTTTGGGGAATAGAATAGCAATAATCTGTCAGTCACTATAACGTTATGTCGACTGACAAATGGGGTCTCACTTGGGAGCCCCAATACCCTCTGAGTTTTAGAAAAATGTCCAATGGAATTGGCAAGTGGAATTTGCATGCCAAGCCACTCCCCCATACATACGGGTATATAAGATGGCGGCACACATCCACTTATTCTGATTTTTGCTTTGGAACCTAGTGGTTGTGTGTTTCTCTCAGCTATCACTCTTCCATCCAATAAGGCGCATTCAGTGTTTTGCCACAGCGTGCAGCGATTCCCTCCTGGACGCTTCAGTTTTAAAAGAGCAGTTTTCCCTAAAAGAGCAAGCACGGGCAGTGTGTGTCTTTAAAGATGCCTTTCCGTCCATGTGTTTCCGGATGCGGTCATTTCCTGTCCTCATCTGATGGAAACGATTGCTGTCTCACGTGTCTGGGCCGCGAGCATGCTGAGACGGCATTCGTGGAGGGTTCATGTCATCATTGCAAGAACATGACTATGTCTACACTGCGGTCGTAATTCTCCTTCCTCGTGAAGGCTAGAGTCCCCTCTGCTGTTACCCAGCCTAGCTCCTTCTCAGGGGGGACGCAGCGTGTCATTCTGCATTAAACCTGCATTAAAACCCCAATTGGCCAAACGACTCTCTACTGAGAGGAGGTCAGCACTAGGGATACAAAAAACAAAAGGGGCCTACACTCACTGAAAAGGGGCCAAAGGCAGAAATGCATAGCAGGCTGCCTCAATCCCTAGCTCTAAGCCTAGGCCAGCTATCAAGGCGGCCCTGGTGAGGGCCAGCCCAAAGCATAGATCTACCTGGCGCTCTTCAGAACAGCAGCCTCACAGAACAACTCTCACAGGCAAGGGCAGGCACAATCACTAAATTGAAACCGCTAAGGTGGCAGAAATCTCCATTAAAGCCTTAGATATCCTAATATAGGAAGTGACGCTAACCAGGTAACAATGTCAGGTGGCCCCGAGGGCAGACGCTAGAATTTAATCTATCTGAAGTCAAAGCGCTCGTCTCTGTATACAAAACCTTGTATGAGAGGAGACAAACTACTCTAATCTGAGGTGGCTACCAAGGTGGTAGCCATAGGCCTAATGTAAGAAGCACCTGGGGTTAAAGAAGAATGGAGAGGGTAGTTCTGATCACCCTCAGAGTGAGGAGATCCATCGACACCTCCCTCAGTCATCTGGCCCTGTCACCAGCCCTCGGGCCGAGCCGGGACGGGCCAGGTCCAGTCTGTCTGGATGAGGACTCCCCAGGTGAAAAAAAAGTACATTTCTATAGTGCTCTATTTTCGTGCACTAATTTCATACTTAATATACTATAAATTCTTCTTTAGTACTTCTTAAGATAATTTTAAGAGCATCTAAGTGTACTTAACTGTGCTATTTTGAGACACCATGAAATATGAACAAAAATGTGCTTTAATATCTCTGTATTTAAAAAATGTATTTAGACTAAATATATTATTTGTATATTAAGCATGAAATTAGGCCCCTTATATACTATCGCATTGTTATGACATCATGGGCTATTGCCGGTCAATATGATATTGCTGAGATTGGATGTGTTTCAGACACCGGTTCCCACAGAGGCGGTTCCCCTAGCGCTCTGACGCAGTGCGAGTTCCCTTTCGAAAGGGAAGCAAGGTTATCTTTCCCTCACAACCAAAAACACACTTTAGTGACATTGTTGATTTCATAGTCTAAAAACAAAGTGACAAATCTTTCTCGAGCAAGTCCTGTGCAGGGCTACCCAAACGAAGCGAAAGGTTACAAGGAGGTTCAGAGGTCGTGGAAGGCACCTTTCACTGCACGAATTCACTTTGCAGCCTCCTTTACTCTCACTACCCTCAGTGGTGGGGGTACATGGAGATTTTCCAGGTGGAGTGTGCAATTGCGGTGCACTTGTGCCCACAAAGTGCCACCACCTGGAGGAACCGTCCGCGGCTCCCATCTAAGGCCTGTAAAATGATGGCAGCCCTGGCTACTAAGGCTTACAGTGCAGCAGGACAGGCCGCCTCCACCTTGCATGCGATGGTCATCCTGCAAGTCCATCACGCCGAAGCAATAAAAGAGCTGTACGAGGGTAGGCTGTCTCCAAGCAGATGTTGGCCCACTGGATAGTGGATGTCATCGCCTTGGTGTACTTATCCCAAGGTGTGTTGTACCCCCTCGTGCCCCACACCACTAGGAGTGTTGCCTCCTCCTGGGCATTGGCGCCACTCTGGCAGACATTCGTAGAGCTGCGGTCTGGGCGACGGCTAACACCTTTTGCGAGATTCTAAAATCTCCGGGTTGAGCTGGTTTCTTCCCATGTGTTGGGTACAAACAGGTAAAGTGTGGGAAGGCTGGCTCTGTGTCTCACTTGCAGGGGGGATACAGGGGGATACAAGCACCTTCTATGCTCTCCATGTGAGTTCCCCAGTTGGCGAATCCTGGATTGAGTTCCTCCAAGCATCCTCCGGCAGTCAGATGTGGCAAAGGCGTCCGATGCCAGGCCCAGTACTTGAGATGCATGCCCGTTTAGTCAGCCCTTGTACTGGGCTAAATGCCCCATATGTTGTGATTCCCCTCTGGTAGTCCCATATGTTTATTCTTCCATGGTATGGTTTCCCTGTCGGTAAACCGGTGCCTTTCCCTGGGCAGATTCTACTCTGCCTGTCTATGTGCCTGTAGTAGTTTCATCCCTCTCTAGGCAGGGCCTACCACAGAGATCTTCCATATGTAGCACTGCCTCATGGGTCAGTCCATATGTGTATTTCCCTATGTTCCTCCCTATGGCTACGATGTGGCCTCCGTAGCATCCCCCTCCATCTGGACTAGGTATGCTTCTCCAGTGTTAACAACTCTGGTCATGGCTGAAAAAAGGGAAGCAACCCGAAACACTCTCCCCACGAAGTAAACATACTACAGGAACAGCAGCTACGACCGTCTCCATGGTAAGCCTGGTCCCTTCCACCCCGCAGGGATGGAGGACTACGATTTTGGGCTTATGTGGGGCACTGGGTAGGTTACAACTTAAGGAGAGCAGTTGCAAAAAGGGCATGCTACAACTTGCCAGCATTTTCATCTCCAACACTCGTAACACAGTTCAGTGGTTCTGATGCTTTCCATAGGGACCCCATTTGTCAGTCAATATAACGTTGTAGGGAATGTCTTGGTTACTGATGTAACCCTCGCTCCCTGATGGAGGGAATGGAGATGTTATGTCCCTCCTGCCACAACCCTAAACCACCCCGCTGAATGTCCGGGACCCCATCTCGGCTCCTTAGCATACACTTGAATAAGTGGATGCATGCTGCCATTTTATATACTTGTATGTACGGGGGAGGGCTTAGGGATGCAAATTCCACTCACCAATTCCATTGGCTCAGAGGTGACTGGGGCTCCCAAGTGAGACCCCAATTGTCAGTCGACATAACATCTCCGTTCCCAACATCATGGGGACGTTCTTCTTTTTATTATTCCCATTTGATGTTCTTCTTTCTTTTTTAATTCCCATTATGCCTGATAAAAGTTTTTTAAAAACATGTTTAAAAACATATGAAGGCATTACTCATTTTTTAGAAATATAAATTAAACCATTTCACGAGTTCACCCTTACATATAAACTAATATAGCAAAAGCATGCATATTTTGGCTGTCTGAGGGGAGGGCTCCAAGCTCAGAATTTGGCCCAAACCCAGAGTACTTCCCAAATCCTTGGTTGGGATAGGAAATATTTAAGGAGTGAGGAGTTGGGGTGGTGGAGGGATGCTGGAAAACTGTCGTGGGATAGAGGTAGGTCGGCTATATATACCTCCTCTCATGCTAAATGGGTTATCGGAACATGCTCCTCCCGAACTTTGTTAATAAAACATTATTTGTTTGAAAAAAATTAAACACACATTTGATTCTCAAATAGGTACCCATTTTTATCTAATAATCTACTAATTTGTCTAATCTAAAAGGTCTGGTGAACTGGAACAATACAAACTATCCAACAAACATAACTTGTTTTCCCGTAAAAAAAGACCTAGATACAAAACATCCATTTACTTGAGAAGCTACATATTTTTATTTTTTATCTATAATCTTTTTAAGCATATACTACTAATAATAATTTTGATTATATTATTTCTATTCTATTATTTAAATTTAAATTGATCTTGCTTTAAGGATGCTTAGATATTTTACAGGAAAACAAGCCAAAAATATACTGATTAAGATTTTTTTTTTCACAGTGAATCACATAAGTCTTAAGGTAAAAATACAAACAAAATAATCCTTTGCATTATTTCCCACAATGAAAGCATCACCCAGTGAGCTGAAGATTAAGAGCCACTTCCTGTGCTCACCTTAAAAGCATATTCAGCAATGACCTTCACCACCTCACTAAATGGCACTTTGGATGTGAGGGTGTGCCCATGGTAAATAACTGGCTCCTTTTCCCCATCCCAGCAGTCGAGCTCCACACAGCGGCAGCCCTGTCTTAGAGCTCTGTGCCACAAACAAACATGAACACTTTTACAATATTTGCTCAAGAAAAGGCATTTGTCTGTGTTTGTGTAAAAGATTTCACTGAAAAGGTCATCTCGTCCAGTATGCGTGTAAATGTGAGCACATTATCTGTTAAAAGCACCAGTGCTGTCTTTTTATATATATGAGCATTTTACCTGATATAAGCTTGAACACTGCTCTCGCTGATGAGTTGGTCTTTAGTGAGGTAGGTGTTGTGTGAGGAGGAGATAAAGTAGTGACTGAGTGGGCGGCTCATGTCTTGGTAGACTCTGCCGTGCTCTGGGTTATACACATCATTCTCCTTAGACAGCATGTACATGGTGAAACCATTGGGTGTCATAAACTGGTTCTTCTGGGCTGCATAAGACAGAACACAGATGCATCTGAATGCTCAGTATCACATGCCTGATAAACAGTGCAAACTGCAATAAAATAATACTGATTATTACTGTAAATTAATGGGTTTACAGTGTACTGTTTTTTTATCACTGAATATTTAGAGGGTTTCTACCAAGGATTGTGCGATAAAATCATAGAAAGCAAAATACAAATACCCCATTCATTGAGTTCATAGTTGAGAATAAGGCTCTGAGCATGCACAAGTGTGTGGTCCTCGCCCTGGTCTTTCAGGAATTCTCGCAAATCCACGGTGGAGAGGACACAACCATTAGCGGAGTACTGCTGAAACACTGCATCCAGCTCAGGCCGACGTAGCAACTCACGGCAAAACAGCTCAATTTCCTCATGTTCAAGCCGTCCGTCTCCTGATTTATCACACTTCTGATACACAAATTGATATATATATATATATATATATATATATACACACACACACACATATCAAGCAAAATAATTTCTTTTCATTTTTCCACACTAAATTTAAAACAAAATGGATTTTAAGAACATAAAATAACAGTTATTTCATGTTCTTAAAATCCATTTAATCTTTAGTGTTCATTTATTGTCTGTGTTGCTTTTTTGTTCTGTAATTAAAGTGTAATTGAAGCATCTTAAAGCAGGTCAAGTGCTGCTGGTGAATAAAGGCTGACCTTAAAGAGGTTGGCAGCATATTCGTCATTCAGGTCTATGTTGATCATCTTGAAAAGGATCTGGACCTCCTTGTATGACATCTTGCCATCTTTGTTCATATCAGCTTGTTTCAGGTAGCCATAGATCCAAGTGAGAGCAGTCAAGGGTATAAACAGGTTAAAATTGGGTTATCAGTTTAATGCATTAAATTACAGTTCATTGTCTTAAAAATTCTAAAGTTTCCATACATTTATAAACCGAATGATATGTCTCAATCAGCTCCTAGTTCATGAATCAGCACATTGTGTTCACAAATTTGGGCACTGATAAGAACCCTGGCTCACTACACATTGGGACACCAATGACTCTCGGAAGGATTTTGTGATTGAGACAGCTCTTAAAATGGCATACTCCCAGATCAGTGCCCCGACTACTGAATAAGAGAGCTGACTGAGACGCACCCTAAATGTGTTATGGTAGCGGCCATATTTAGTTAATCATGAAAACAATAGGTTTTAATTGCAATTCTGCATCAAACTGATGAATTTAAAAACAATTATCAATTCATCTCTGAATGCCACACAACCCTGAGTTTGTCACAGTTCCCTGCGTTCCCGGATTTCCCATGATCCTCCTGTTTCCACACCTGCACTCACTTCCTCGTCATCTCCCCATCAGCACTCATCACCTGCACCTGGACCTCATCATCTGCACACCCTTTATAATGGACTCACTCCTCTCACTCCTTGTCTGTTCTACTTGTTGACTTGTTTGTATTGTTGTATAAATGTGCTTTTGGTTATTTCTTTCACCTTCTTCTATTAAATATCCTATTCTGTGGAAATCCGTGCATGCCTCATCCCTTCAGCAACCAAGCCGTAACAGAGTGACATAGTTCTCTAGTAAATTTGCAGTCATTTGTTCCCCACTGAAGGAAAGAAATGCTAGACATACCAACAACTCTAGTTCATTAGCCTGATGAAAAAGAGAAGAGTAATTTAATTAGTAATGAATGAATAACGGTAAGGTCTTTTCACTTGTCATTTATGTCGTTTATGACCTGGACGAATGAGCTGGGCCTGTAGAGTACAACTAAATCTGATTAGCTGCTGAAGGATATTTGTCGAGTTTCTCTTTCTGGGTCATGTTGTTGACTCTGCCCTGGAGGGTTCGAATGCCACTGACCCAGTGCTGGGCTTCCTCTTTTGTGTCACACTGGAGATCCAAGCTCTTCCTCCCTCCTTTGAACAAAATGGTGAGACACTGATCTTCTGGAAGTGAGGTGGCCAGGTTTCTCAAGGTCTCAGACTTACAGCCCTCCCACACACACTCCACTTCCATCACAGAGACTGAGAAAAGGAGGTATTTTTTTTTAATTTGACAAAACCGGTG
The DNA here is from genome assembly GCA_037101425.1 of Elopichthys bambusa. Classification (NCBI taxonomy): domain Eukaryota; kingdom Metazoa; phylum Chordata; class Actinopteri; order Cypriniformes; family Xenocyprididae; genus Elopichthys; species Elopichthys bambusa. Next base: position 18,872,288 of record CM074449.1, read on the forward strand.
TAGTTTAATCACACATTTAAAATAATATTGTTAATATTGACAGAGGCAATAAGTAAACAAACAATGATTAAGCAAACACACAGACAACTTTGCTTTTCCTGTGTAGAGAGTCAATTGGTCAGTAGACCACATGAGCCAGCCTCTAAAATTAGAAAATGTCCATGCCAGTGTGCAGAAGGTAGATAGCAGTGGCTTAAAACATAGAGTATGGACTTTTTGCTCTAAAAATTGTCTCCATATTTGTGTCTTGTCAACTGTTTAAATTACTTTTAATAGAAAATAACTTGCTAAGAGACTAAACCTAAATGTTAGCTATGCTAACAGTCATTTTTATACTAATTTAAAATTTAAAGAGCACACCTTACATGGCCTGTGTTAACAAAGTGAGAGAGAAAGAGAGAGAGAGTAGGAGGTATGGTGTGAAAAGAGCTTGTCTCCTGTTCTTTCAGATACTTTTGTCTTATTCTCTCACTAAGAAAACCTATATTTTAGGACAGCTGCTAAGCTGATTTTCCCCGAGATTAGCTGCATATCTGTTGTGTCAAAGAACTGACCACAAAATGCTGTTGTCTTTTATGTGCAGACAGAAAGCGCTTGGTAAATCATCTCTGTTTATCTCTGCATTGTAGTGCCAAAACAAAGAATTACAATTTGATTAAGAACAATTTTCTAAGAAGTAAATAGCACACAAGCTGCAAACATTAAAATAAGAGCTGATATACAATTTTTTTTTTAAATTTTTTTGGACAAAAGCACCTGCAACAAAAACAACAAAATACAGTGCATGCATAATTATTATGCAAGTTGTTTTTCTGATCATATTTCTTTTTTTCCAAACACATTTTACTAATTCCAAACCACATCAATCTTAATAACTACTATTAATTTTATATTTAATCATTTATAAGTGATATATAATTGTTCATGAAGGCTGGAAGTGAAAAACACCTTATATTCAGGTGTGCATAATTATTAAGCAGGTTTTCTTTTACAAATAAAATGAGACAAAAAGAAAATTAACTCATACTGAAAAGTCAAATATTATTAAATGCCCATGAGAAGGATGCTATACTAATGCATACACTATAAATTGCAAAGTTAAAGCATGACCATTGGACAGCGAAATGCTCATTGGGTCAGCAGGGTCAGACAAAAACACAAAAGACACATGTTAACTGCAAAAGAATTAAGAATTAAAGTGAAGAATTAAATGTGAAACCACCAGGAACCCTTTGTGAATGAGGATGAGTGAGGGTAGCTCAGATAACTTGATATTGAAATAATCTGATAAGAAATATTTGAGTTTGTAGTAAAATCTCTGACTTTTGATACGATGGTATCTTGACAAATCTAAGCATAGTTTAAAGCAATTTTCATCTCTTCTAAAAACTCCAAAGGAGACACACTACTGTTCAAAAGTTTAGGGTCAGTAAGATTCTTTTAAAATCTTATTTTTAATTATTATTATTTTTTTAATTAATCATCAATAAAGATTTTTATATTTTCAGCAATGCATTCATTTTATCATTAAGTGACAGTAAGGAGTTTTACACTGTTGCAAATGCTGTTCTTTTGAACTTTATAAATATCATAATTTCCACAAAAATATTATCCAGGAAAACTGTTTTCAACATTGATAATAATACAATTGATAATAATACAAAATGTTTCTTGAGCACCAAATCAGCATATCAGAATGATTTCTGAAGAATCATGTGAGACTGAAGTAATGATTGCTGAAAATGATTTGCCCTCACAGGAATAAATTACATTTAAACAAATTACATTAAAACAGTCTTACTGTTTTTACTGTATTTTTGATCAAATAAATGCAGGCTTGGTAAACCTAAGAGACTTCTTTCAAAAACATTAAAAAAATCTTACCAACCCCAAACTTTTGAACACTATAGTGTATGGTGTAGCAGGAAATGTTGTCTAGAAGAAATATTTTTTTTCAAAAATGCAGGCGCACACACCACAGCGTTAGTGTACAAGTGGGTGTTCACACACATGTCTCGGCCACATCACACAAAACATGATCATTCCAACTAAAAGCAATTAAAGACCATAATTCTAATTTAAGACATGTGCAGAGCTGCCAGGGCAATGATAATTATTCATGTGAACTATATGGAGCACACCATAAATTGAAGGGCTGCACTCTTCCCATGTAGTCACAGACTGTAATTAGGGTGTAGTGAAGCTTAGAGAAACCCCCTGTCTGAACTACAAATAGGCCAGCCCTGTAATGACTGTCAGTGCTGCGGCCAGTAGACCTGGATCCTGCCAGTTTGGGCAGCCATAATTAGGAGGTGTATTTACCGGGAGGGGCACGTACATTTCCACAGCACAGAATACAGAACATCATTTATCTACACACTTGCTTCTTCATGAAAACCTTATTTTGAACATTTTCACACTCAGCACACTATGAAATAAATAAATAAAATAATTTAAATCTAATACATAAAAACAGACAACTCACAGGACTGTTGAGTTTTGGCTTTGTTGGTGGCCTTGTTGGATTCACACCAAACGGTGACTCCATCATTTAACAGCTTTAGCATGCGCTTCCTCTTCCAGCGTGGAGAACGCACCTTAGTCATAGAGGAGCCCTGAAGCATTGTCTTCACATCGTCATCGTCCTGGACCCCTGCAGGAGTTCATTAATAAGACTGATGATTTTGGCACTCTAAAAATCAGTATTAAGATCCTATGAAACAAAGCTATTCTAAACAAAACTGTGTGTAACCATAACAACACTTAATGTGAGTGAACGCAAAAAGAATGTATATTTCTTGAATAGTATAAGTTCATAATACATTTATTTATACTGGACATTATAACATACCTCAATTGACGAGTGGGTCTTTAATTTATCTTCATTTTAATTAAAACGCTTTTATGTATTATATTTTTCTTTTTTTACCAGCCAATGATGATTCTGAAAGAAAATGCGCAGGGTTTGTTATAGTAGCCTAAAAAAAAAACACAACTTTCACGCGCATCTTACTGACAGATAAACCGCGCACTCTTATCTCAGTATTGTTTTAGCAAACGGTTTGCTTCGTATATATTCAGTTCACAAGCAATTAAGTTAAGTTAAAGAGAGTAAACTTTATCACTCAGCTTAACTCTGCACATGCATCACTTGGGTGCTAATGCATGTCCTTGAAGGAGCGTAGCCTAACCGCTTAGGTAATGTCAAAGATAAGACCCATTTCAGGGGCTGACAAATTACAATTTAAAATCAGTCAGAGCTACAGAAATGCATTTTCATATTTACAAGCAACGCTCCATATTATGCGTACGTCCATAGGATTGGGTGGTTGGGGATCAAGCCTTCTTTAAAGGGGTCAGACCCCCCATCCCCCCATACTTAATATGGAATATTAAGTAATATATATATATATATATATATATATATATATATATATATATATATATATATATATAATATCTTACCCAATTTTATCAGGGGATCGTCTGGTTTAAGTTGGGACGTCCCGGCTCCATTATTCTCCTTTCTCGACATGACGCAGTAGGTCCTCTTGCGTCTTAAGCTAGGGTTTATGTGGATAAATACACGGATGGGTGTCTAGTTACTGTGCAGTAATGATACACTAACTGTATATCTGGAGACAGTGTAGACACTGCCCCTGTCTGATGAGCTCGGGAATGTTAAAACGGTGCCGTTATATGACATTACATTATATTGTCTCGGTTGTTTTTTCTTTTCTTTTTTTTCACAAATTCTAACCTACATAAATATAATGACAGAAACTGCTACCCCTTAAAAGCACATAAAGCACAGATCTGGGTGTCCAATGAAGATGCTATTGTCCTATCTATGTTCTAAAACGGCAACCTCAGATTCATTATCTTAATCAACGACGATTTATAAGCGTTCAAATAGTATTAGACAGACATGGAAAATACAGCGACTGTATCTTCAAATCAAAACGCAAAAACCAAATCCACCGACAAAATACAGCAAACGGGCTGATGAAGGCTGGACTACATAATGACTTCTTACCATAGACAGCTTTGTGCAGACGACCCTGTGCTGAGATCAGGATTAATAAAATGTCTCCCTCTAGCGATGTCCACTTCAAAAACAACCAACTGAATCAATCAAAGCCGATCAACTGAACACCTATTTCAAGCGTAAGGAACGGTACAAGTTTAACGTTTGTAGTGTTTTTTCCACCTATTAAGATTGATGTATACATACAACATCATACATGTATACATTTTATTTAAATCAAAACAATTTTACAGAAAATACGTTGTGCAAGCTAAACGCAACATTAGTGAGAAACGCAAATTAAAGATGCTGAAACACTTTAAATAAATATTTTCTCAAAATTATACACATTTTTTCTATTTGTTTGCTGTTAAAATAGGCCGTCAAAACAATAAAATAATTACAATTAATTTTCTTACATTTTGTTAAAATTATCATGTAATTAATTGTCAAACACATTTAATAAATATCTTAAGTTTACACGTTAACTTTGACAACTTAAAACCGCATTTTGTAAAATCTATTGTTTTTCTCTTTATTGCGAATTTAGCACCAGTCATTGGCTCTCGTTTTGGGACAGAGACCAATCATCACCGTGAATACTCTATCACGTGACGTGACCAGGAAGTAAACTCCTGTCCGAAATTCCAAAAGGTGAGCGATCTTTTATTATTATTATTATTATTATTTTTTTTTTTTAGAGAACAGCAGCATACAGTTTTCAAACTGATTGTGCAAAGAAATTGTGCACTGCTTTTGTAAACTGTGTTTCCAACGTGACCGGTCGTTATATTGTTTTTATTACAGTTATAGATATATGTTCGGGTGTTACGGCAGCAGGAGTACAGGGCAGGTGAGTTGAACCTAGCTAACTCTGCTTGACCTCCTGGCTAATAACCTAAAATCAGAGAGGACAGAATATCTAAATCAGCTTGATGACTAAAAAAATTATTAATTTAATGAGGGGTTTTAATTTCATAATCTATTACTTGTTTTACAAGTAATCTGAGAATACAATTTCTTCCTAAACTTGATTTCTGAACGTTGTATATAATGGCAGAATGACACCAGTGAATATAATTTACAGGCTGTCCAGTTAATGAACATTCAGCAGCAGGAGTGTGGGAAAGATATGATATGCCAGCTCTTACAATGTCAGAGACTGAGGACTGTCAAAGGCGCTTTCAGGCGGCTGTCGACGTCATTCAAAGCCTGCCCAAAAATGGTAGCTTTGCTCACCATTGACAAAAATTACATGATTGTACATAACAGTCAACATGGCATTATCATATTGTAGCAGATGTAAAACTTGCACAGCTTGTCATTGCAAACATTTCTGTAAATTATAAATATAAGTTCACCACATCATGCTGATTCACATAAATTGCAGCAGGTTGTGACACCAGTGGTAAATTTTAAATCGCACCTGCACAGGTTCCTACAGACCCTCTTATGAAGTGATGCTGCGGTTTTATGGCCTATATAAACAGGCAGTCTGTGGCCCATGTACAGCATCACGCCCTGGATTCTGGGATCCTATAGGTCGTTACAAATGGTAAAGTTTTAACCAATTTTTAACCAATTTTCATATTTCAGTTCCATTGTGTGCCTAATTAAAGTACATGTGATGAGAGCAATTTAAAGAACTATTTAAAAACTTAATGGAATGTTTTCCTGGTCTTGTGTCAGGGATGCTTGGAATCAGCTGGGAGACATGAGTCGAGAGAGTGCCATGGCTGCTTATGTGGATGAAATGAAGAAAGTTGCACAAGAGGTGTGAGAGCTTCAATGAAACCTCATAAATCCATAAAGCAACTTTAGGCAAAAGAAAGTATTGGAAAATGTTATCTAAATCATACCACTGTAAATAACATGCAAATTTGTGTTCAGAGCGGCCAAGCAAATGATTTGTTTACATAAAAAATAATTTGTTGTTTTATATCACTAACAGGTAATAGACACCATGCAAATCAATGAGAAGACTGCATCCTTTTTTCACTATTTTGAACCTCTCTATCACGTCATTCATGATATGCCTAGACCTCCAGATGCACTTTTGTCTCTCAGATCGGGTGTGAATTATTATTATTATTAGTAGTAGTAGTATTTTTTGTAAAATACTATGAGTTCTGTGTTATAAGCCGATGATTTCTGTGTTCATTTCAAAGATGTAAATACCAAAGAACCAATTGATGGTTTGGCTGAACATGATGTGGAGAGGGCAACTCAAGAACTGGCTCTTCAACAGGAGGACACAGAGACTGTCCCTGACAATGAACTTCAACCAGAGAGCACAGGTAGTGGAATGATTATCTATAAATGTTGGATGTCTATCCAGAAAATTTTGGAGTTCACCAAAACACACTTTTTTCACAATGGAAGAACTTGGGTTATAAGCTTGTACAAATACTTGCAATTTTACTCTGATCATTTTCACTTTTTTAATTTAAATGATAGGAACCTACTATGGCTGAAATGCAACAGTCTTAATCACTATCTAAACATGTCTGACCACAGTTGCCTTTCAAACATTTGTCAGTTGCATAAGTAAATAATTATGCTAAGACTGTGTGTATTTGTTCTCTTTCATCGTTGTATATGTGTGTAGAGCCACTTCTGTCTGAGGGTCAGGGGCCGACTAGTGACTCAGAGAGTGAAGTCTTCTGTGACTCATTGGAACAGCTGGACATTATTAAGGTCTGAAATTTGACTAAATTATATTAAAATTTATGTGATGAAATATGACCCATGTTTTGTACACTTTTTTTTATTTACAGCTTGCTGAAATGTCAGGTGGTAATTCCAATTTCCAGAATAGTCATGCTGCATGCATAACTATTCTGGAAACTGAGACCTCTGGAATCCAGGAGCATCATTACAGCCCTCTCTCTCAGGTAACTCAGATGGGTGCTGGACATGGTGGTGAGGGGGCAGAAGATAGGCATGGTCCTCTCATGAGGAGGAGGACCACAGAAAGAGAGGGAATGCAGCAGGACTGGAGGGACCCTTCTGGTGAGATTAATGTGGATTTTTAATTCCACATTATAAACCACAACCCAATATTGAAACCATGTTAAAGAAAAAAGAACAAAAACAAAAAAACAACAACAACAAATTATGTATGCATATGTTTTTGTTACAGGTTATATGGCTCACCGCAATACTAGATGGCCGGTGCAGCTCTTCTCGGGGGCTGGTTCAGGGCAAGGGGGAGTGGATGATTCTAAAGGTGGGCCTAACAAGCTACAGGACAGCCAGGTGGAGCAGCAGATCATTCTTGCCTTACAGCAACTCAGAGAGGACATGCAGAGTGTCAGGGAACGACTAGAGGTAGTTGAAGGTCTTGTGACTGCAAATGTAAGAAAGCTGAATAAAATAAAAACCAAAAATGTGCATGCTATTTATCAAAACTGAGCAGTATAAAGAATATATGCAGGACACTGCATGATTTTAATTAGCAAATATGAATTTGAATATAAAAATCAAATTTTTAAGAATTCAAGAAATGGCTCAAATATAAAAATGTTGATCACCAGTGGCCTATTGCATGAAGCTAGTTGAACAAACTCTGAGTTTCAGAGTAGGTTTAGAGTTGACAAATCCAGATAAATCCAAGCTGGTTTAGATCAGGATCAGCTGTTGCACAACGCTCCAGAGTTTGCGATTAACTCTGAAGCATGTGCACCTGAAAGTGTGACACATGCGGCAAACAGCCAATCACACGGGACATGCAGAGCATCCGTTTGATTCACTTCTCGTGAAAGAGCCGCGCAATTCACGTCTCTGAAGATTAAGAGATCGTAAAAAAATATATCATAAAATTAAATGCATTTACAAGGCAGGAATAAACACTGCTGCTGCAGTGAAAGTTTGAGAAGGAAAATATCTGACTATATCAATGCATGTGAATCAAACAAATGTCTAATAATTTATAATATAATAATTTATATTAGTTTCACATAGAGCTCAAATGAATACACATAAGCTTAATTTGTTTTAAAACTTTATATATCGATGCATGTATTATATTTATATCAATATAAAAGCAAAGTTTAATTTTAATTGTCAAATTATATAATAATTATATGAATATACTATTATATGAATTATACATAATTCATTCATATAATATAAATATAATAAATAATTAGCAGCAAAAGATGAGCAATTTTGTCTCTAAAGGGTTTTCACTATAAACTGATTTAATTTGGAGCTAGAGATAGAGAGGGAGTGGCTTTATTGCATCAGATACATGTCAATTTACTCACAGCTGATTGGGCGAGTTTTGGTCTGCGATCTCTAACCCAGAATAAAACCTGGTCCGGAGCAGGTTAGCCGTGTAGCGTAAGTTACCATAGCAATGAACCCCACTAAAAACCAATCCACCTTCATAAGCCCGAAAAACCAGAGTTTACTCAAACTAATCTTACTTACCTGGGTAGAAACTGAAACCAGCTTTGTGCAACAGGCCACAGAAGGATTAACCATAACTGCAGTCATAAATGTTGTGCTACTTTAAAAGACATTACAGAACAAATATTTTAAAAAATGTAATAAAGTTTTTTTTTCTGCATTAATCTTTTATTTTCACCACTAGTGTTTTAAGTGAATCAAAATTAACTCTATGATTTCACATGTATCTTTATTTTTATTCTATCTGTATCTGTATATTTATTTTAAGGCTCAAAATTTGCAATGGAGAACCCATTTACGATTCACGGCTGCAGAGGCTGAGGTAAAACTTCTGACAGAGCATGAGTCTCAAGAAGGAATTGCTGCTTGTCACTGCTATGTATTTTGATCAAATATGTGTGGAAAAGAAAATTCTTTAATATTTTAATTTCTGTTTTGCTGACAGGAGAAATGGTGGCCATTTGACTTCTCTGGACGCACATTGCTGCTCTTGTTGGTGTGGCCTTTTGTAACTCAGGGCTTAATGTTTTTGTTGAGGCGGAAGAAGAGAAAGATTCATGTGTGCATATAAATTTACTGTACTGAGTAGAAATTAAAGTAACAGTCAAACTAAAGAATGACCATAAGTGTGACCTGGTATTCAGGGCTTCAAGTATAGTACTTTGTTAGTGGAGAGGAAAAGTTCTAACATCATATCTCTGAAATTTGACCATTTATCTTATATGACCAAGATTCTGCAGTTCTGGAGTCCAGAAGCTTATTATGTAGTTAAATGTTCATGATGTGTCCCATGTAATGCTGGTTAAATGTAGCTGTGTGCAGAGACTGTGACAATAATGTGTGATATCCATGCTCTATTTTTGAAAATAAGTCATGTTAATTAGTATCTCTTTGTTGATGGTTGAAAATGTAAATGCCAGCTGCACCACAAAAGAGAACAGACCTGCTGATCATACTTGCAGGATAAAGACAGTTACCTTTGCGTGGGGAACATAAGATGCACCGAAGCTGTCACTCTGATATGATATAAAAGGACCAGCAATACAATATCTTATGACCATAAACCATATTTTTGTTTGTTTATAACGAGAGGATACAAATGCACAAAACAGTCGCATTGTGTATAATATAATGATCATACACTTTTTATTTTAATTAAAAGTTTATTCACAGACAGAACTTATGTTTGCTGGGTTGTTTTCCTTTGTGTAGCTGCAACTGATTTTGAATGGGTACTAGGCATTAAGTAATATCTGGGTGAGTAGATTCAAACTAAATTCATTTCTTCAGGATTTAATATAGTTTCATATTGGGTGTATTCATCTATGTCAAATTTGCGTACAGCCTAATTATCTCATTGCAATTAAAGCAAGTATCGTGACTCTTCCATTAGTTCTGTGGTTGTTATCCTCCAGAAAATGATTTATCATCAGTTTTTTGTTCTGGCCTTTCAATGTCTGGTTTGCGTTGTTAAAACAAATGCCTTCAGTGTGTATATGACCATTTCTTAGCACTACTGATTTAAGATGGAAAAATTGAGAGCTATGCTGTGTTTAGAATTGTGCTTTTACTCTCTTTCGACTGAAACGTTGTAATCTGCAAGAAAACGCATTTTAAAAACTTAATGTAAAAATAATATCGAACAGGCCCTGTGTCCCGTTTGGCTTTGGTTCTTTTAACAGAAGCAAGGCAGCTTGCTAACTTCCTTAGCACGACTTATGAGCGAGCGAGCCAATAACGGGGTTTAATCTATCGAACCAAAGCATTTCCATATGACAAAAGACAATGCATTGGTGTCTTCTAAACCGACTTCTTAGGTAATGGCGTGAAGGTGTAACTTACATCTAATCAGCTCTTTAGTATACTAGAAAGCTTTGCCAGCTAGCTAGTAGCTAAATCCAAATGTTATAACATTTCTGGCAGAGACTACGGAGAATTCCAAGTATTTAAATAGTAATATTTAAAATGATTTTGTTTCGAAATAAGACGACTGGTTAGTCTTATTTTTACCAGGTTGCTTGTGCTAACTAATTCATGTTAATCTAGACTCCATTATCCAGCTAGCTGGCTAGCGAACAGATTGCTAAACAATCGCTTCTTCGTTAGAGATCAATACACGTTACAACGCTAGGACGTTTTATATTTTGTGTTGAGATGTGACATTTCACTTGAACAAAGGAAAAATTACTTTAGTCGTTATAAATTGTAAGTTCATGATCACAATGGTTACTATTCACTTTGAATTGTGAGTGTATGCTGTTAAAAGAACTACTTTATGCGTGAGGGGTGATCAATCCTCACAAGGGCGCAGGGTGTGGGTTTAATTGTCAGAGTAGAGATGCAAAATAACCAAACGCGATACAGTATTATATTATTGTGTGCTTTATACATGGAATAAGGCATCAACACAATTTGTGTATTATTTCTTTGTAAATCGGTGAAAATTGTATGTGTCGTAGAATAAGGCGGATGTTTCTACCCGCTTCGGACACGCTTGGTAGCGTCCACTAGAGTGGCCGGGACAGCTTTCTTTTTGATTGACAACGGAATCCAGCAATCAGAATGCTTCTATGGTTCAGCGAACGCACAAAAAACTTTTTATCCAATAAAAATTGCGAGAGGGCGTAACCTGCTTAGGTCCGAAAACAATTGTTGAATTGTGGGTAATGGAGTTTTGAGGCAGAGATGTTGTTGTGTTCCAATTCCTAGAGGGACTTCAAGTCCCACAAAGCAGGAAAAAAACTGGAGGACGCGCCGCATGCGCCTTTACGTGGGGGAGGTAATAAATTCACAAGCCCCACTCTTCTCCATAGCAGAAGCGAATTGGAGTTTGTAATGGAGGGAAGTGTTCTCGTATCCGTCGAGAAACCAAGTCAATAGTAGAGGGAACGAAGAGAGTTAACATCAACAGTCTTAGGTAGCATAGTAGCACAAACGCGAGATTTGAATTGAACGGTAAAGGTAACTCAAATTTTACTTATACGAGTTTGTTAATTCTATATCTTATGTTAAAAATCGTTCACTTTTTGAGTAAATATTTCCTATTCTTCTTCAGTGTTTGGTGGGTTGTTTTAAATTACAGTGTTTATGAAGTTGATTTCTATTTATACCGCAGTTTAACAAAGGAGGGTTTCCCTCATCTCACTGATCACAAACTTGTATCTCCTTCAGGTGGGAGTGTACAGTTATGGAGCTTATTAAAGAAGAAACTGCACCGGAGGATGACAGCAGAGGGCGGCAGAGAGATGGTCTGACTAGTGTCATCCCCTCGAAGCAAGTGCAAAGAAATCAACTGGAGATATGTCCGGGTCTGGTGTCTGGAGATATACATCCTATGTGCCGCGGCCGGGATAGGAGCGATCCGGAGCCCAAGGCTGGTGACGCAGCAAGTGACGACGGGTTTCCTGCGGACAAAACAAGTAATAAGAGAGACTCTGGATGCACGAGACTAAACGCCGAGGGGCTGTCAGATGGCCGCCAGGGCAAGAAGAAGCACAGACGGCGACCCTCCAAAAAAAAGCGTCGCTGGAAGCCTTACTTCAAATTAACCTGGGAGGAGAAAAAGGAGCTGGATGAACGCGAGACTGCGCGGGCGTCGCGGGTGCGTGCCGAAATGTTCGCCAAAGGTCTCCCCGTCGCCCCATACAACACCACCCAGTTCCTGATGGAGGAACACGACCGCGAAGAACCTGACCTCAACACAGAGCTGGCCGGTCGAAAATCCGGGGCGATCCGCTCCGATGATACGGCCAGTGAGGATGAGAATGTCGAGGCCGAAGAGGACGAGGAGGAGGAGGGCGGCGGCGGCGGCGGCGGTGGCGGCGGCGGAGGAGGTAGCGACGGTATGGGCAGACCCGGGCACGCAGGTGGGGAGTTTTTGCAGAGAGACTTCTCTGAGACCTATGAGAGGTACCACGTCGAGACTCTCCAAAATATGTCCAAGCAAGAACTGGTTAGGGAATATCTGGAGCTGGAAAAGTGCATGTCGCGGTTAGAGGAGGAGAACAACTGGCTCCGTCACGTCCGGGGAAATCCCGAATCCCCAGCTGACGGCACTGGCGCTCAGCGCGTGCGGGAACTGGAGATTGAGGTGGAGAGACTGAAAGCCGAGAATAACGAGTTATTACTCAAAGCCCCCAAAAGTAAAGGACCAGGACTCAACCTGTCTCAGTCGAGCTGAATCAATGTTTTATTTCCGTTTGACACGTCAAATCGTTTCACTGTCTTACTGTAAACAGCATCTCTATGGTAGCTTATACCCTCTCAGCCTATGCCATCTAAAGGTAATGTTTTTCTGACAGAAAATGTTATTAAAGTCTTTCGCGCGGACCCCCATATTTGGTCAGTCGACAGTAATGTATGTTAGTCGTTTGTACGATTAAATTGACAAAAAGAATAGCCTGCAATGCTTTTCATGTTATGTTAAAAAAAAAAAAAAAAAAAAAAAAAACACGGCCAGAAACCGACTAACCTTACTCCTAAGTTTGCGCGTCTAAGCCATGACGTCACTATCACATCTCAGCTAATTTCAGTTTTGTTAATTCACCATAATTATTGAATGTTTGAAAGCGCCTTTCATTCAGAAAAAGAGCAAACATGCAGCGTTTCAGATTCATATTTAATGGCGCACATGCTTCAGTGTGTTAATGCATGATAAGACAGTATGTTGTAAACAGTGGAAAACCGTTAATGGTGTTTTGCCCAAATATATTGTCAATTAAATTATTTCACGTTTTAGTTCTAATTTTATTTATCTATTTATGTTGCCTCTTATATTCTCTGTCAGTCTTTACAATATAAAAATCCATATAGATTTCTGAGAATTCCTTTGACACTTCCCACAAACCAATAACTTGTTGAAAAAGGAGTCGCGATATTTTCTTCAAATTTTTAACAAGCAACCAATTGTCAAAAACGGCTTGTGCTTGCATAAATTTTTGCATAAACTTAAAATTACTACTCTTTATAAAAATTTGAAAACAAAAACATTTGATTTGTGGGCCTGGAACAGTATACAGTTGCATGAAAAAGTATGGGAACCACTTGCAGAAATCTGTGAAAATGTGAATAATTTTAACAAAATAAGAGATCATACAAAATGCAGTGACTATGATTTTAAGATCAATCTCTTCACGCTGAGGACAACTGAGGTACTCAAACACTGCTATTAAAAAAGGTTCAAACATTCATTTATGCTCCAGAAGGAAACACGATGCATTAAAGGGTTAGTTCACCCAAAAATAATGTCACTTATTACTCACCCGTAAGACCTTTGTTTATCTTTGGAACACAAATTAAGATATTTTTGATAAAATACAATGGCTCAGTGAGGCCTCTATTGCCAGCAATGTCACCAAACCTCTCAAAATCGGGAAAGGTACTCAAAACATATTTAAAATAGTTCATGTGAGTACAGTAGTTCTACCTTAATATTATAAAGCAACAAGAATACTTCAATGGTTTACAATTTTTTTTAGTTTCGAATCAGTTGTTCGGAGTGGAGATCCGTGTTTTGAAACTAGATATTGTTGAGAAGTCATTAATTTTTGTGCAGCAAAAAAACAAAAATATTCTCGTCGCTTTATAATAATAAGGTAGAACCACTGTACTCACATAAATGGTTTTAAATATGTTTTGAGTACCTTTCTGGATCTTGAGAAGTTTGGTGACATTGCTGGCAATAGAGGCCTCACTGAGCCATCTGATTTCATCAAAAATATCTTAATTTGTGTTCTGAAGATGAACGAAGGTCTTATGTAGAACAACATTAGGGTGAGCAATAAATTGCATAAATTTTCATTTTTGGGTAAACTAAACCATAAATTCATTTAATACTGCCCTTCGGAAGCAACAGAAGATACTTGCATGTTTCTCGGAAGACAAATTAAGTACAGTTTACCTTGATCTTCAAATTAAAAAAGTTTTCAACGGGGTTTTAATAAATTCAGGTTTTGTTTTTTGTTTTTTTTTGTGTCTTGTGGGCTACATGTAAACATCTTTTATGTAAAATTTTATTCAGGACAGTGCTAAATTAAACATAACATGCATTTTATATGATCTCTTATTTTGTTAAAATTTACATTTTCACAGATTCTGCAAGTGGTTCCCATACTTTCTCATGCAATTGTATATGCAAAATTATTAATTTTGTTAATTTTGTTTTTGAATGAATTTTCACAGATGATACTTAAAGGGTTAGTTCACCCCAAAATGAAAATTGTCATTAATTACTCACCCTTATGTCGTTCCAAAGCCATAAGACTTTCGTTCATCTTAAGAACACAAATGAAGATCTTTTTGATGAAATCTGGGAAATTTCTGTCCCACCATTGACAGCCACACAACGGACACTTTGACGCTTCAAAAAGTTCATAATGAGATTGTTAAACTACACCCTGATGAAGGCAAAATCAGCCACAATCAAATTGTGTTCCGAAGATGAAAGAAGGTCTTACGGGTGTAGAACATGAGGGTGAGCAATAAATGTGTTCACATTTATTCACATATAAACATTAATCAGCACATATCAACATTAATCAGCGCATACATCTGGTAAACAGAACCTCAAGCATGTTTTGCTGATCAAAGTTTAAATGTGAATAAAAGCCTATATTCAATCTGTTCATCCTATAAAGTGATCCAAGTCTTATCAGAAAATTTGGTCTAAACAGCTCAATTCAAATAGATCAGTTTTATGATCTCTTTATGAACTTTCTGAAGTGTCAACGTGGTAGTTGCGTAGCTGTCAATGGAGGGACAGAAATCTCTCAGATTTCATTTAAAAGATCTTCATTTTCATGTGATTTGTTCCTATTGCCAAGGAGCATGAAAAAGCAGATATTTTAAGAAAAATGCAGTCGGGTCCCCACCCCTAAAAGACTTGGATCCCGTTTTATAGTACACTTACTCATTTAGCTCTAAAAAGTTTTCCTTTTTTTTTTTTTTTTTTTTTTTAGCTAAAATTCAGTAATAACGACTGCAGAGTCATGGAAATACTTTGGTCAGAAGATGTGATCTGGTATTTTTTCAAATATGTTGTGTAATTTTCACAGAACCTACCTGTGTTTCTAGAAACGCATAAAATACCATTCAAAAGTTTGGGGTTGGTAATATTTAATGTTTTTGAAAGAAGTTTCTTATGCTGACTAAGGCTTAAATTGTTTGACCAAAAACAGCAATATTGTGAAATAATACTACAATTTAAAATGTTAACTGTTTTATATTTTAATACATTTTAAAATGTAACTTATTCCTGTGATGGAAAAGCTGAATTATTGGCATCATTACTCCAGTCTTCGGTGTCACATGATCCTTCAAGAAATCATTTTAATGTTGATTTGCTGCTTAAGAAATTTGTTTTATCTGTTGAAAACTGTTGTGCTGCTTATTTTTGGGGAATTTTTTTTTTTTTTTTTTTTTTTTTTTTTAAGTATTCTTTGATAAATAGAAAGTTCAAAAGAACAGCATTAATTTGAAATACAAACCTTTTAGAACATTATAAATTAAATGTATTTGTTTCTTGATTAATTAAATATGTCCTTGCTGAATAAAATAAATCATTTATTTCAAAAACAAAACAAAAAAAATCTACTGACCTCAAACTTTTGAACAGTAGCTTCACCTTTAAAAAAAAAAAAAAAAAAAAACCGTAGTGTGCATGGTTTTAGCGATATTAGTTTTTCTGTGCACAAGTACCCCACATTGAAACATGACATTCTTTATATAACAGCACAAAGGTAAACCAGTATACAGACTGTTGCACAAAAACAAATATATATTATATTTATCATTTGTACACAGAGGTTAACTTAGCAAGGCTTTGTACATTTATTACAAAAGTTGGTCCACACAATTACCCATTCTATACTGTTTGTACAATAAACATGATGTTCACAGTATACATTAATGTAGGATTAGATTGTAAGGGGATATTAAGTTGACAAACACTTCCTGGTCACAAGAGATTAATTATGCACAGGTGTATCAAAGCCATCGTGGAGTGGAACACCCCAAAAATAGGAAGTAGAGGAAAGAGCACAGTGAGTTGGTTATTCAAGGATAATTGCTACAACATCTCTTGTTTTGACAATATGCGGTTCAATTTTAACTGTTTTGAGGAACTAGTTTGATCTTAATTATGGATATGTACTATAGATATTTTTTTACACAGCTCTCTGGAATACTTGATTCTGATCATGGTCATTTGCAGCATTTAGAGGTCAGGTATTGAGTTAGAGTGCAATTCTAAACACAAGCCAAAAAAACTCTTTAGTCCCCCTCCACTCTCGTGAAGCACTGTGAATGATGTAATTAAGTCAGTCTCCCTATGCTCTCAAACTAAAATATTTGTGTATGTGTGTGTGTATATATATATATATATATATATATATATATATATATATATATTTTATATTTATATAAATATTATTATTATTATTATTATTAAATGTTTTTAATGAAGCTATGTCCACCAAGGCTACATTTATTTAATTAAAAATAGGGTAAAAAAAATATTGTGAAATATTACAAATTTAAAGAACGTTTCTATTTGAATATATTTTAAAATGTAGGGTAATTTATACCTGTGATAGCTGAATTTTGAGCAGTCTTTAGTGTCACGTGATCCTTCAGAAATCATTCTAATATACTGATGAGGTAGCATCAGGGAACATTTATTTTTTTATCAATGTTAAAAACCGTTTTTAACATTTTTTTCAGGATTCTTTGATGAATAAAAAGTTTAAAGAACAGCATTTATTAAAGCATTTATTTAATAGAAATCTTTTGTAATATAAATGTCTTTACTGTCACTTGTGTTTCTCTCTCTCTCTCTCTCTCTCTCTCTCTCTCTCTCTCGCGTCCTTGATGAATAAAAGTATTCATTTCTCTCTTTTTTTTAATCTTAACACAATTGTTTGAACGGTATTTTTCGACCAGGCGTCTGTTAGATCACAACACTAGAGTAGTCACGTGTTTTGTTTTTTTTTTTCGTTTTTTTTTTTTCTTGCATCCTTGATGAATAAAAGTATTAATTTCTCTTTTTTTAGTCTTAACACAGCAGTTTGAACGGTATTTTTTCGACCAGGTGTCTGTTAGATCACAACACTGGCGTATAGAGCACTATGAATTGTTCTTTACGCGGTAACTGAAATTTAAAACTGTTAAAAGAAAAGGCTCAGTAAACTAATTGCATAGATATACCGGTAATACTACGCATCAATCTTCCCTTTGTGCTTTGAACTTTTCAATGCGGAGCGCTGCCGCTGCGCGCTGTAACTTATGTTGCTTCAACCGCATCATTCTGCACAGGGGATGCGCATATGCGCTTTGTGCCGCTCTGTTTGGGAGCCGTTCATATGTGTGTGTGTGTGTATGTATGTATATATATATATATATATATTTTTTTTTTTTTTTTTTTTTTTTGGCAATGAATGATTGCTAATAGCCTATATGATATGTTGCTGTCTCATTAAAAAAAAAAAAAAAACTGCGCTAAAATTTTAAAAGAAATGTCTTTTAATTTTATAGTATATATTTATATACAAATATATTTACTTTATGTCATGTATCACTCAAACATGCGTGAAAAACAAGTCACGAGTCACGGATGAAGAAGTCAGCTGAACTTCTGTTTATTGTGAATGTCTACCAAGCTAGTGAAGCTATTGGTTTATTTACAGTTGTTGCACTGATGCACAATTATTTAATAAATAAATAAAGAATGAACAAATCACAGATTGTGGATTTTTCTTTTCTGGAAATGGGGTTGTAATAATAAATGTTTCTTGAGTAAATCAACATATTAAAACGATTACTTAATGATCACCTGACACAGAAGACTGGAGTAATGATGTTGAAAATTGAGCTTTGATCACAGGAATATATTACATTTTTAAATTTATTGAAATGGAAAATTATTTTAAATTGTAATAATATTTCACAACATTACTGTTTACTGGATTTTTGATTAAATAAATGCAGCCTTGGTGAGCATAAGAGAGTTTTCAAAAAATTTTGACAGGTACTGATGTACATAGTATGCACATTTTGCAATAAACTAATAATATACATGTATATTAGGCAGTTTGGTTCATTTTGCATATCTATTTAACAAAAAAATCCCTAGGGGAAAAATGAATGCAAACCAAGGCTGCTGAAAAAGTAGACGGGCACTGTTGCGCTCTATATTTACTGCCATCCATAGCAATGTAGCAATGTATGAAGCACAGCTTACACAGAAGTCACTTTCAAACCAAGCAGCTTTCTGTTGGTCATTGCTGCAAATTTGCGTGACCAACTTAAACCTGATGCAAAAGCTGCGTGGGGAAATTGTTCACCCTGAAGCAAAATTTCTTATTAAGCAGATTCCTATTGAGATGCCTTGATTGTGACTTTTTGCCAGACTGATTGCTTTGTACATTTTTCTTAGTGAAAGCTTTAAGATAATATTAATGTAAGATTATAAAATAATTTCAATTTAGATATTTTTGTATTTGATGAGTAGCCATGTAACGGGCTAATATACAGCCAGATGGCCATTACCACTTGACTTATTTTGCGACAATGACTGCCTGAATGTAAATTACCACTACCACTTTACTGCACCATGAGCCACATTGTGCTTAATAATGCTTTTGCCACTTGTTGATATCATGAGAATGGTGTTCTGTCATATGCTTGTGGCATTGTGGATTTAGCTACCAGTGCAGGAGGGGGTGAGAGGACAAAAGCATTAAAGTTGAGGAGGGCTGAAGATGGCAAGGGGTTTCATGTTTTATAGTGTCTTATTGCTTGGTCATCCCTCCCCGGGCACATTAACCAGAACTGTGTGCTGCCTCCCTCCAGTCTAGTCTCCTGTGGCGTGTCTCTGGTGAGCCTGCTCGACGCTGGCTCCCTGCTCCCCAAAGACCATCAGCTGTTCGGTTGACCTGCTTTTGACACATCCAGCCCTGCTGAAGATATTGCTCCCTGCTGCTCCTGCCGGGCAACACAGCCTGACGCAGCTTCTCTTGACCTCTAACAAGAGATGCTTTGACTCTTGAGAAGTCCAGGTGTGTGTGAGAGGCCCGTTCCTCTCCAGTCTGGCTCCGCTCTACATATAGCGAGTGAGGTCGCACTCTTTCTTCTCTGAGTTTCCTCCGTGTGAGACTGTGACCCGACTCACTGTGGTGTGAATAAAGGTAACTCAGAGGGCGCAAAGACCGAATCGAACCAGTTTGTTCTCTCTCAGAAACTTCAACTTTTATCTCATCCTGTTCCTTCTGCAGAATGACGTTCTCCTCCTCTGTCACCCTTTCTTCCTCTTGGCTCTCCTCCACCTGTTCTGGTTTCCCCTCCAACTCGATGACTTCCTTAGTCTCCTCTTCTGATTTTCGGGGTGGGCATCTGTTTTGTCTTGCTTTGCTGTCCCCTGGAACCTCACTGTTGCCACTCATTTCCTCATAGTTGCTGGCTTTGATTGGCTCATGCTCAGAGTCTTCATCAGTGCTGCTGCCTTTGGGGATGGTGCACTGGTGTTTCTTTCTCTTCCGGGTCACGGCTGATATGATGGATGGTGTGAGGAAGTCTTTGGCACTCAGGTCTTTCTTGGAGGTTGAAATTCCCTGTAATGAAAGTTGCATGTTATTGCAGAGCTCCAAAAAATGTTGCAACATTTCTTCTAATGAAAACACAAAAAAAGTGTTATCATAAGTTTATTTAGGAGGCATGAAAATCTGGAATTCAGAATCTTTTAAATAAACCTGGAAATAGAAATTTGTGACACTGATCATGTGATTCTTTGTACAGATGTCAGCTGTTCTTCAAATGAAGCCCAATATGCTCTTTGGATAGTTCTGAAATCATGCTGGATTCCATGATCATCAGGTTTGACACAAACTTGTGGAGCTCATGCAGCTCAAGTGGTGCTGTCATTAAAGCAAAAAGGTTTCCAGAATACTAAATACTAAGACATTCTGAAATTCATGTTCATTTTTATGTTAAACTTTTTACTCATTGTTGCTGATAATGGAAAAATATTATTATAAATTCTATTATAAATAAGAAGTTGTTTTCACTAACAACCTTAGACTTATACTGTATGTGGAATATTCCACACAAACTACCAAAATAAAAAAATATTAAATTAAAAAGGGGGTTTTGCATTTCACAACATGCAACGATATAGCAATGCCAATATTTAATACAAAGCAATATATAATTTAAAAATAGATATGTAAAATAAGTAATGCATTATACTCACTAAGAAATATTTAAGGCTGGTAAATGTTCTCAATTTACAAAAAATCATTTTAAACCCTGATCTCTTACCTTAGATTTAGCTGAGTCACTGTTGGTGGAATCTGTATAGGGGAGGAAAAGTAACAACAAAGTCAGGGAATTTAGAGCCAGATAAATGGAGACATTGGGGAGTGTAATCTGTGTTGTATGTCTTTAAACCTGAAGTGTGTATTTCTGCACTGCTAGTGTCACCAAATGGAGTTTAAGGTAATGTCTGTTTTTAAGCAAGTTCCCCCTAATTGATTAGCATAGATAGGCCCGCCTTAAACTCAGATTTTTGGTTGCGCCGATGTTGACTTTATACTACTACCAACAGTGCAATGTAGCTCTACTGAGCATTTTACAGCCCACATATTTACAAACTATTTACAACTTACTTTTATTGGTCTGTTTTGCATTTTAAACTAGGAAAGGAGAACATATTTTAACATTACACACTTCACTGGTACTAAAATAAAATTGAGCACTAATAAAAGAATAGATGTTTCTTGGTTTGCTCAAACAAGTACAAGATTACAGATTTGAATATCAGAATATGAAAACATTTTGTCATAAGCTGCAGCAGACGGTAAAATAACCTGTTTGAAAAAAAAAAAAATAATGCCAAAAAAACAAAAATAAAAAAACAGTAACACTTTAGTACAGGGAACACGTATTCACTATTAACTACAATTTTTGCTTCAACTCCTAATTTACTGCTTATTAATAGTTAGTAAGGTAGTTTTTGTAGCGTTTAAATTTAGGTATTAAATTAAGGGATGTAGAATAAGGTCATGCAGAATAAGGCATTAATATGTGTTTTATAAGTATTAATAAACAACCAATATACTGGCAATATGCAAGCTAATAAGCAACTAGTTAAAAGTGAGAATTGAACCCTAAAATAAAGCGTTACCAAAAAAAAAAAAAAAAAAACAACTATTCCTTTGCCTACCGCAAACTTTGATCCATTGGCTCAGCTAGAGAGAGAGAGAGAGAGAGAGAGCGAGAGAGAGCGAGAGAGAGAGAGAGAGAGAGCGAGAGAGAGAGAGAGAGAGAGAGGTGTAGTAAGTTTTTTAAAGTGAAGTGTAAATAGAGATTACAGTGAAAACAATCTCGCAGTTAGAAAAGAATACCAAATGAGAAGGATTTCATGAAGCTTGTTAGAAACAAGCTTTTCACATCTTAACTTGTTTCTTTACAGGTAAACATACATCTCTGCAAACAAGCTCATCTCATGTCAGTATTTCTCACTCACCTGAGGAGTCCCCGAGCAGCACTGTCCTGCCAATGTTAGACAGGAGGTGATCGATATTTGGAACAGGGTGTAAGTTCTGCTGGTCCTCTGGTGTCTGTAGAAAAAACATCAACAGATGGATGTTGGCTGATATTTGAGTTTTGAAGTGCCCTGTCCACCCTGACCACTTTAATCAGCTGATATAGAATGATTGACCACTAAACTGCATTTAAAGTAACTATTTTTTGTTTGCCCTGAAACTATAATTTTAACCCATTAAATTGATGATAAGACAGAGACCGAAGACTGTCATAAACTCTGCTTGGGTCTCAAGGGTGAAATTGCCTTAAATATCCCTTATTAAAATTAATAAATATTTAAAATGGTTAAAAAAGACAGTCTGTACCTTCTCATCCTTATCCTGCTCATCACTGAAGAACCACATATGCTGCAACAAAGAAAGAGTACTTAATCACAGGATATCTTATCTTATGTTAACTCTACTAACATTAAGGGAATGTTACAGGTTTAATACAAGTTCAGCTCAATCAGCTCCAGGTGAAAAACATTTACACTTCCATAATGTACTTAAAGTGCTCTATTTTTGCGTACTAATTTTGTATTTAATATACTAGAGCAAAACAGAAAAAAAATAGCTGATCGCACATACTATCACAATAAAATTAACAATTCTACTGATTCCCGTACACTTTTCAAAACTTTCTCTTCTCTTCTTTGCCCTCCTCCCCTCTCTCCCACATCAGCTCTTACAGCTGATGACTTTGCCACATTCTTCACACATAAAATAACCATCAGCGGCTAATTCTCCACACCACATACTGACAATAACATCTTAATGGAAAACACACAAATTCTCCCCTCCTTCTCTCTGCTCTCTGAGGCAGATGTTTCCAAACTCATCCTTTCCAATCACCCTACTACCTGTCCGCTAGACCCTATCCCCACTCATCTTCTTCAGGCCATCTCCTCCTCAATTGTACCTGCACTCACTCACATTATCAATTCTTCTCTTCACACTGGTACATTTCCCACAGTTTTTAAGCAGGCTAGGATTACACCACTGCTTAAAAAACCCACTCTGAATCCAGCACTTTTAGAAAACTATAGACCGGTATCCCTTCTTCCATTCATTGCGAAGACACTTGAGAAAGTTGTGTTCAACCAACTGTCTACTTATTTTACACAGAACAACCTCCTTGACAACAACCAGTCTGGCTTCAACTCAACTGAGACTGCACTGCTCTCAGTTACTGGCACGAGCAACTTCAAAATCATCGGTACTCATCTTGCTGGATCTGTCTGCTGCTTTTGACACTGTTAATCACCAGATCCTCCTGTCAACCCTCATGTCGAAGGGCATCTCAGGAACCGCACTCCAGTGGTTTGAGTCTTACCTCTCAGGTAGGTCCTTCAGGGTATCTTGGTGAGGTGAGGTGTCCGAGTTGCATCATCTTGCTACTGGGGTACCTCAGGGCTCAGTACTTGGACCACTTCTCTTCTCCATCTACATGTCATCACTAGGATCTGTCATTCAGAAACATGGTTTTTCCTATCACTGTTATGCTGATGACACACAACTCTACCTCTCATTCCAACCAGATGATCCAACGGTTGCTGGTCACATCACAGCCTGCCTGACAGCCATTTCTGCCTGGATGAGGACCACCACCTTCAACTTAACCTTGCTAAAACAGAACTGCTTGTGGTCGGTGCCAACCCAACAATTCATCATAACCTTTCCATTCAACTTGGGTCGTCAACCATAACTCCTTCCAGGACGGCCAGGAACCTTGGAGTGGTGATGGATGATGGTTTAATCTTCACAGACCACATCACTACAACGGCCCGGTCCTGCAGACTTGCTCTATACAACATTAGGAAGATTAGACCCTTCCTATCGGAGCATTCCACACAAATTCTTGTCCAAGCTCTTGTCCTATCTAGATTGGACTATTGTAATGCTCTCTTGGCAGGCCTTCCAGCATGCACTGTCAAGCCCCTACAACGGATCCAAAATGCTGCAGCAAGACTGGTCTTTAACGAACCAAAGAGAGCGCATGTCACACCTCTCTTCATCAGTTTGCATTGGCTGCCAATAGCTGCTCGCATCCAATTCAAGGCTCTGATGTTTGCCTACAGAACAACCACTGGCTCTGCACCACCATACCTAAAGTCACTACTTCAGACTTATGCGCCCTCCAGAAGCTTGCGTTCTGCAAGTGAACGGCGTCTTGTGGTGCCATCCCAAAGGGGCACAAAATCACTCTCATGGACCCTCTCCTGGTCTGTTCCTGGTTGGTGGAATGACCAGCCATGCTCTATCCGAACAGCTGAGTCTTTAGCCATTTTCAAAAAACTGCTAAAGACATATCTTTTTCGTCAACACTTGACCCAGTAATATAGCACTTTTTATTTATATTTTACTCTTTCTTTTTCAACTTTCTATTCTTTCTCCATCTATTTATAAAAAAAATAAAAAAAAACCTTGCTACGAGCACTTTACTGATGAAATTGTGACTTGAAACGGCACTTACATACTGTTTTGGATTGTACTCATGTTGATTCGACTGCTTCTACTACTCTCATTTGTAAGTCGCTTTGGAGAAAAGCGTCAGCTAAATGACTAAATGTAAATGTAAATGAGCAGATGTTTTAGCAGATTGCTATCCTCAGTGCTCAATATGCAACAAGCTATCACCCTCTTTCTAGAAAGACAAGCAATTTAAAGCAATCAGCTGAATCCAATTGTTACAGTCATCAATTAACACAAATATCAATCAATTATCACTGCAAGTGTCACTGCAAGATAGTCTAGAAATGAACAAACATGGCACAAACTGTATAAAATATACATTCAAAGTAAAGAAGAAAATAATAATAATAATAATAATGTTGCAGAAAACAATTACAAAAAACAAGAAAGTTCAAGTTCTTCATTCATGCCATCAGGAAATAAAGATTTAAGTTCAAAAATTCAAAAGTCCTCCCTTTGCAACAATTTCTTGTCTCTATCTCTTTTTCTTCCATGAGGTAAAATCCCCTCGATGCCCAGGAACTTCATGTCAGACAAAGAATGATTAGCAAGATTAAAGTGATGATAAAAAGGAGACATATCATCCTGTTTACGAATTGCATTTGTATGTTCAATCATTCTAAGATGTAATGCACATATGGTTTTACCAACTTTGCTATATAGCAGAGAACATGAACAAATAATAATATAAATCACATACGTACTTTTGCAAGTTATCAGTTGTTTGATCCTGTATGTTTTTTGTGTACAAGGATGTATAAATGATTGACGTTTGACATATTTTGTGCAAGAAGTACACTTGTAGCATGGAAAATTACCCTGGGCATCAACTAGGGTGGTCGGAGAAGAGACATGAGTGTCTGCATGAACAAGCTTATCCCTCAGACTAGAACTCCTAGAAGAAACAAAGAGTGGTGGATCATTAAATACATTTTAACAACTGAGGATCACTTTGAATGACGTGCCAGTGACTCTTAATAATCCTTCTAATATCATTACTCAATGGGCTAAATGTAGATTTAAAAACACATGAATATCTTACTTTTGTTTGCAATCAAGTTACTTTCTTCCCGTTCCTGTAAACTACGCACTTCCTCCTTCCTAGAGCAGATACGATGGAGTCTTAAAAATTATATAGGGTAACCCACGTTTTAAAGGGATTGGATGGGCACTAGTAGCATGAAGGAGACTGTTCTTAGCTGTATCTTTTCTATAAAAAAAAGAGATGATTTGTTTGTCAACAATTGATATACAAGTATCAAAGAAATTAACATTTGTAATACCCACATTATATGTGAACTTAATCGAAGAAGAAATGCTTCAAAATCATTTGCAGAACCTTTGTAAATAACAAAACAGTCCTCAATGTATCTCTTAAACAGAATGATATTGTCCAAAAAAGGGTTGTTGTTGAAAACATATCTATCCTCCAAAAAGCCCAGATAAAAATTGGCATAGTCAGGACCCATGGTGGCCCCCATGGCAGTGCCCTCAATCTGTAAATAATACCGGTTTTAAAATAAAAAATAATTTTTAGTGAGAACCATTTCAGCCATTTCAATGATAAATTTAGACGGAAGGCCATCATCTTCAACACGTAAATCAAGAAAATGTTTTAAGGCCAGTAGACCTTCATGATGGTATTTAACAAAGTCACATCCATAGTTGCCAGTATAACATCCTGCTCAACATTTTGAATAGTTGTTAGACATTGCAGGAAATCTGCTGTGTCTCTCAGATAACTAGGAAGGGATGTGACTAACAGTCTCAGAACAAAATCAACAAAAATCGAGAGTGGTTCAGTAAGACTATTGTTACCAGCTACTATAGGCCGTCCTGGTGGATTAACCAAGCTTTTATGTACCTTGTGTAGAATGAATAAAACTGGCCTACTTGGAGAATGATTGAGCAATTATTGCATCTCTTTATCAGAAATCAATAGATGAGCATGTGCTTCCTGAAGAAACATCTCAATCTCCCTCTGAAACTGGGCAGTTGGATCTGATGCTAAAACTTGATAATAGGAGGTATTTTCTAATTGATGAAGAGCCTCCTGATTATAGAGAGCTCAAGGCAGAATCACCAATCAATCTCCTTTATCTGCAGCTTTAATTACGATATCTTTATTTCGGCACAGTTTGTCAAGAGCCTCTTTTTCAGAAAGTGTCAAATTTGACTTTTTGTTCTGAGAAGATGATGACTGCTCAAATAAATTAGTCACATCCCTTTCCACTAGCCTACAATATGTATCAACAGATGAATTAGATACAGATGGACAAAAGGTATTAGTAGGTTTAAATATAGCTCGAACATTATACACGTGCATTTTTTTAGTCTACTGGAGCATTTTTATAGAAGCATTTCAGTCTTAATGTCCGGAAAAAACTTGAAAAGTTCAATCTTGGTGACAAAAAGATCTGTGGCTTTATATGGAACAAAACTTAAGCCCTTATTTAGCTTCATGTGAATGTAGTCTTCTCTTAATAGAAAAGATACAGCTAAGAACAGTCTCCTACATGCTACTAGTGCCCATCCAATCCCTTTAAAACGTGGGTTACCCTATAGTCAATTTTTAAGACTCCATCGTATCTGCTCTAGAAAGGAGGATTTTGATGTTAAAGCCCAGAATCTATATACAGATTTTAAATCACATGGATATCCCAACAAGTGGCTTGATACTGCACTTGAGAAAGTGTGTAGTTTACAGGAACAGGAAGAAAGTAACTTGATTGCAAACAAAAGTAAGAAAAGTTATTCATGTGTTTTTAAATCTACATTTAGCCCATAGAGTAATGATATTAGGAGAATTATTAAGAGTCACTGGCACATCATTCAAAGTGATCCTCAGTTATTGAATGTATTTAATGATTCACCACTCTTTGTTTCTTCTAGCAGTTCTAGTCTGAGGGATAAGCTTGTTCATGCAGACACTCATGTCTCTTCCATGCTAAGTGTACTTCTTGCACAAAATATGTCAAATGTCAATCATTTATACATCCTCGTACACAAAAAACATGCAAGTTCAAACAACTGATAACTTGCAAGAGTACGTATGTGATTAATATTATTATTTGTTCATGTTCTCTGCTATATGTTGGTAAAACCGCACGGTGCATTACACACTAAAATGATTGAACATACAAGTGCAATTCGTAGACAGGATGATACATCTCCTATTTATCATCACTTCAATCTTCCTAACATTCTTTGTCTGACATGAAGTTCCTGGGCACCGAGAGGATTTTACCTCATAGAAGAGGCAGAGATAGAGACAAGAAATTGTTGCAAAGGGAGGCCTTAAACTTAAATCTTTATTTCCTGATGGCATGAATAAAGAACTTGAACTTTCTTGTTTTTTGTAATTGTTTTCTGCAACATTATTATTATTATTATTTTTCTTCATTACTTTGAATGTATATTTTACACAGTTTGTGCCATGTTTGTTAATTTCTAGACTCTCTTGCAGTGACACTCGTGATAATTGATTAATATTTGTGTTAATTGATGATTGTGACAATTGGATTCAGCTGATTTCTTTGAATTGCTTGTCTTTCTAGAAAGAGGGTGATTGTTTGTTGCATATTGAGCACTGAGGATAGCAATCTGCTGAAACTTATGCTCATGCTCTTTTGATTTTAATTCACCTGCACTTTGCACTTTATTGAACCATGCAATTTAATATACAAAAAATTCTTCTTTAAATCTAAGTATACTCAACTGTGCTATTTTGAGACACCATGAATATGAACTAAAATGTGCTTTTAACATACTAAATACATTTTCTTAATAGAGAGATAGTATGTTAAAAGCACATTTTAGTTCATATTCATGGCATCTCAAAATAGCCCAGTTGAGTACAAAAAAGCAAAAAAGTTGATTGCATTTCTTTAATCTTTAGGATACCAAAGAGGAAAGAAATCTAAATAGGACATACATGCAAAATAAGAGTCTCTGTAATCTTGTAGCGGTCTGGCATGTGAGTGACCATGTCAGTCATGTTGTCTTCTGATGTCCGCACAAGTGTGGGGCCAAACACCAGGGCTAGATTTCTAGGCTCCATCTAGAGAGCAAGGAGAGTCAGTTTTAGAATCATTTTTTATCAGAAATTACTCCTGAATATATGGGTATTTCTTCAACTTTAGGCACTTTTATGTTTCAGGGATTGATTATTATAAAAATGAACAGATTTTATCTTTCTTGTTTTTAGTTATATAAAGATGAAGTCTCAGGTGTCCTTAGAATGTATCTCTGAAGTTTCAGCTCAAAATACCTCACAGATCATTTATTATACCATGTTGTAAATGCCCATTTTATAGTGAAAGGAGAAACATGGTGTTTTATTGCATGTATCTTTAAATGTAAATGAGCTGCTGCTCCCCACCCTGCTTTCCAGAAGAGGGGGGAGCCTTTACAGCTCTTGCCTCATAATAATAGTCCCTTTTCACATTTCCATGTTTCTCAGAAGCAGAAGTCGTCATAGTTGGTTAAACTTTTATAGACTCAGTTGGCATTTACTGGGAACGCCCACAAAAATGTCATATCCATTTATGCCGTAGGGGAAAACAAACTATTGGAATTAACTTGATATTTCCTTTTTGTAATGATTACGGTGGATTTTGCTTGGTGCAATGCCAAAAAGTTGCTGTCTGGCATTCTGCACCTCTAATAAGACCCTATATGAAGTATTGGTAACACTTTAGTATAGGGAACATGTATTCACTATTAACTATGACTTTTCCCTTAATAAACTCCAAATTTACTGCTTATTAATAGTTAGAATGTTAGTTGTTAAGTTTAGGTATTGGGTAGGATTAGGAATGTAGAATAAGGTCATGCAGATTAAGGCATTAATATGTGCTTATTAATTACTAATAAACAGCCAATATTCCAGTAATATGCATGCTAATAAGCAACTAGTTAAAAGACCCTAAAATGAAGTGTTACCGAAGTATTATATACTGCCAAATAAACAGACTGAGCCGTTCGTCAATTCTGAAAGCCAGTGCAATATGTCCATTACAATTAAACATTTGCAATACATGATGCTGGCATTATTGTAAAGATTCTTCTTACAGCTAAACAATAATGAAACTGAAATTATTACCTTTGCCCCATCGATATGACCTCTGACATAGTCAATCAGCTTGGTTCTCTTTCTTCAAATGTTCATGACTGTGTCAAAAATCTTGGTGTCATTTTTGATTCCAACCTGAGTTTTGATAACTAGCACTGTTGTAAAGCAGTTTCTTTCAGCTAAGATCTATTGCTAAAATTAAGACAATGCTCTCTAAGAAAGATCTTGAAACTGTTATTCATGCATTTATTACTTCAAAGCTGGACTACTGTAATTTTCTATACCTGGGTTTGCCTAATTCAACTGCAAATGGTTCAAAATGCAGCAGCCAGGCTACTGACTGGCACTAAAAATCATCAACACATTACTCTGCTGTGCTTGCCTCTCTCCACTAACTACCAGTTAAGTCCTGGATTGACTTTAAAATTTTGCTTTTTGTTTTTAAAGCTTTGCATGGACTTGCTCCTCAGTGATCATCTCGTCCAGTACAGTTGCTCCTCGACTCTGGAACAGTCTCCCTCTCAATATTAGATCTTCCCCTTCTGTTTCTACTTTTAAATCTTCTTTAAAAACTTATTTTTATTCTTTGTTTTAATTGAGGGTGTAAATCTTTTGTTTGTCCTCAAGGTTTTGATGCAGTGTGTTAATTCTGTTTTAATTTTGTTTTAATTTTCCTGTACAGCACTTTGGTTGCACCCTCTGTTGTTTTAAAATGTGCTTTATAAGTTAATAAACTAAACTAAACTAAAGATGAAAAAATAAGGGATTTCATTACTTGTGATGGAAAAGTTTGTTTAACAAAAACGCCAATTAAGTCATACTTGTCACGGGACTCGAACTGCGTCAAAAAAGCAATCAACTTATTGTTAAAGTGTCTTATCACGATGAACTATCACATAGCAACAGAATGTGTGGGGTTATTGATTTACAAATCATTCAAAAGTCTTTATTTCATTATGGGAAGGGCTGGCCTCATGTTAACCTGTGCCTCACGCTCACAAGCTGATATATAGTCACATTGTATGACACTTGAATGTCATTTTCTCGTCAAAATGCATGCTGCTTCCTTAAATATTACACAACATAATAGCCTACTTCATAAATTATCCAGTCTTTCAAAGAAGACGTTTGCTATAATAAAGCAAAACAAACAAACAAACAAAAAAAATTTTGTCAGTAGTGCCATTGTCAGTAATTTGAAGGCAATTTAAATAATAATGTGACACTGACATGCCAACTCCAAATTTATGCTAAATAATTGAATGTGGCATGCCCAGACCGCAAGAAGTACTGTGGTCCGAAATGGTGCAAAAGTTGATTCTCTTCCAGGTGTTGTGTCTTTCCGAGAATGATTTAATGTGAACGTATTAAACATAACTGAACATGTACTTACTATAGGGTTAGGGTAAGGATGGGGGTTTGGTTTAGGGTTAATTGCATGTGATTATGATTAATTTATAGTTATTACTACAATAACTACATGTAACTTGTGTAGCAATGACACTGTAAAATAAAGTGTTACCATAAAGTGTTACAAAGCTTCAACATTTTTAACGGTAGTGTATGTATATACACTGCTGGACTTTGTTTAACTGGACAAAATTAAATAAACTAGTTAGTCAAGTCAAGTCAAGTCACCTTTATTTATATAGCGCTTTTTACAATGCAGATTGTGTTAAAGCAGCTTTACAGTTATAACTGGTATATAATTTTGGCTGCACAGCAGCTCTTAAAGAAAATGGTGTCAATGCATTTACAGTTAGTGTAAAAAGTGTGTTTTCAGAAAACTTATTTTCTAAAAGTCCCCATGGCCAAAAGAGTTGAAGAAACACTCATTTAGTTTTTTGTTTGTTTGTTTTTTGGTATTTTAGAAGTATGTCTAGTACAGCATGAACCTTATTCTTCTCTGAATGGTCCGCAACTGTTTTCAGGTGGCTGATTAGGAACTTCAGTGTGTGGTAGTAGTGATCCGGCAGGTCACGTATCTAAAAGAGAAACATAATCAAGGACATCCCAAAACTTTGGTAAGCGACTGCAAATACAAATTTGCTGAAACTGAATTAATAAACTGATGATACATACAAGTTTCCTCATGGTCTTTAAGCGGTCCCCTGCATCCTCTAAACGGTTGGCATCAATGAAATCATTATATTTATCTGCAGGTAGAGGGCAGCAGTGAGCTGTGTTTTTAAATGTATGCACACCCACTTTACTCATCGATGCAAAGGCTTTATGTGAATGAATTTAAGAGGGAGTTGAGCTGAATATACCATCTGTAAAAAGAGGTTCTGGAAGCTTCCTGAAGAAGGACTTCAGAAGACTACTGATGACATTCAGGTCTTGCCATCTCTGTAATCAAACAGTGTGATTACTGTTCTGATTTATCCCTGAAGATTATCTGTCTGTCTTTGTCATGCTCCCACCTCACCTCCTCAGCAGTGTCTATATCCATGCCCTTGTTGAGCTGATCCTGAAGAGAAGACACCATGGCATTGTTCCCTGGCACTCTGTAGATACCAATATATTCCAAACCCATGTCCTCCACCAGACGACAGCATGTAACCACAATCTGTGGGACAAACTACACAAACAAGCAAATAATAAAAGATCACTAGGGGAGAGCAGGCCACAACCTAACCTTTAGACTAGTTTAGAGGGTTTTTTTTTTTTTATACACATTCATTTCACACATCTAGTACAAATATGTGGTCTTGTTTCATTATGACAGTGTATACTTTTTTCTTTATTTACCCCAAAAGAATAGAAGTGAAATGTGACAACATGCCCCATATACCTTCTTCAGAGCAGCACCATGACAGGTATGAAAGCGAGGCTGCGAGGGATAGACTTGCCGTGTTTTTTAATGGCATCTGCTGTAAAAAGCTGTATAGAGCTCCTAGATCACTTATAATTTTCCACAGCTCATGTTGTCTGGAGTTTTTTGGGTTTTTTTTCTACTGAAATTTCTTAGAAAGATATTTTTGCAGTGTTTTATCAGCAGAACAATCCAAAAACACATTAAATAACAGTACAAGCCACTAAAGAGATGTATGTCTATCCAGCCTTGGCTTGTCTGTAAGGGCAGGTGGGGCAGTGCCCCACCAAAATATTTATCCAAAACATAGACCTCAATATAAACTGAATTGATAATAAATTATAAATGTGTTTAGAATTTTGTAACAAATATTTTCTAGACTATTTTAAGTTGTAAAGTGAGCAGGATATTAATTTAACTTGTGGCTTCGGCAGGCATTATTGTGATACTAAACGGGGCAGAGGGTGCTCTACAGCGCCCAGACAATTTTCCAATGTAAATCTGTGGTGAAAAATGGAACTGCAGCACATTATAATTCAGAGCCATTGGGGCAGATAAAGACTAAATAAATTAGCTTCAGCTATGCGTAAGTATATTAGTCTGCTTCAGGCCTTATGCAACAGAGAAACAAGTGTGCAGCCATCTTTAGAATTTTGTGTTTGAACTTCCATTCTTGTGGTAAGCCAGGGTTGCGTAACAAAACCAGCCAAACTGCTGGACCAAAAACTAGCCCAATCCCCCAATTAGACACAGAGCTGAACACAACACACCCCTCAACAGGACACAAAGAGCCAGAATGCTTTAAACTTCTTGAAATAATCATTTCTGAACATTGGCTCTCTATTCACCTGTTTTGTCATTGTTTCTCAATAAAATCCAGTGTTACAATGTGCCCCACCTGCACAACTGGGATTCAAACCTTGCTAGTGTCTAGATAGCTAAGTATTTAAGAAATATCTAAACTGATAAATAACAGATTGGAGA
The DNA here is from genome assembly GCA_037101425.1 of Elopichthys bambusa. Lineage (NCBI taxonomy): Eukaryota > Metazoa > Chordata > Actinopteri > Cypriniformes > Xenocyprididae > Elopichthys > Elopichthys bambusa. The sequence goes on from CM074449.1 coordinate 18,905,650, forward strand.
TTTAAAACAAGACAAATCTGCTATGATTATAAACACTAAAAGCTGAGATAAAAAATTAACTTACTTAATTTGGAGTTAACGTACTTTTGCTATGATCAAATATGTGTTCAGCGATATCTTTTTCCTCAAAATATAGTTTTGATATGGTAACTTGTACCAATACCTAACCGTTATCTTTTAAATCGTACTTATTTTATTTTGAGTCTTAATATAGAAAATTATTTGTCAGAAAAAGGGAAAATAGGATTAGGACATGTGGCAGGCCAGACTCGACCCGGGCAACCACACAAGCACCAAAGCCATGTCAGGTGGACAAGCTCAACTACTGCACCACAGCTTTTTTAGCCTTAGCTTTGGGTTTTGAGAGATAGAAGTATTTCACACAAAAAAAACGTGTAAAGCCATGAAGTAGGGCTGGGTGGTAAACAATAACATATCAAGATCACGATAAAATTTACATCGATAACGATGATAAGCTCTGGACATTTTCACTCGATATGGGTTAATCTAACACAGCGTACAGCAGAAATAAATGCAATCACAGCCAGTCAGCGCATGTCGCTAATACAGTCAAAAAGACATCATAGAGAAGTACTTGTTGCTGCCATCAATCTGGAAACAGTTACTAGGCCATTTCAAAACAATTTGAAGTCCATTATTCTACAGTGAGATCGATTATTCACAAGTGGAAAATATTCAAAACAGACACTAATCTTCCCATGAGTGGACGTCCCAGCATATTCACCTCAAGATCAAACCGTGTAGTGCTCAGAGAAATTGCAGATAGCCCAAGAGCTACACCTCAGACTCTACAGGCCTCAGTTAACATGTTAAATGATGAAGTTCAAGAGAGTACAATTAGAAAAAGATGGGTCAAGTATGGAATGTTTCCAGGAGAAACCCTTTTTTCTCTCTAAAAAAACATGGCAGCATGGCTTAGGTTTGCAAAGTTACTTCTGAACAAACAATAAGACTTCTGGAACAATGTCCTTTGGACAGGCAAGACCAAAGTGGAGATGTTTAGCCATAATGCACATTGCAAGTTTGGTGAAAACCAAAAACAGCATATTAGCACAAACACCTCATACCAAAAGTCAAGCAGGCTGGTGGAGGGCTGATGATTTTGGTTTTGTTTTGTAGCCATGGGCCCTGGGCCCTGGGCACCTCACAGTCATTGAGTCAACTATGAACTCCTCTGTAAACCAACATTTTTTAGAGTCAAATGTGAGTCATCTGTCCGACAGCTAAAGCTTGGCCAAAATTGGGTCATGCAACTGGACAATGATCTGAAGATCACCAGCAAATATACAACAGAATGTCTGAAAATGAAAAGAATCAAGGTGTTGCAATGGCCCAGTTGAAGTCCAGACCTCATCCTGACTGAAATGCTGTGGCAAGAGCTGTGCATTAACAAATGCTCACAAACCTCATTAAACTGGAGCGACATTGTAAAGAAGAGTGGGCCAAATTCCTCCAGAATAATGTAAGAGACTGATAAAGTCATACAGAAAATGATTACTTCAAGTTGTTTTTGCTAAAAGTGGATCCACAAGCAATTGAATCATAGGGTGTCCTAACTTTGTCACCCATATCTTTTTCATCTTGGCTTCATTTTTGTTGAATAAATGATGAAACGGTGTGATATGCCATGTGTTTTGTTCATCTGATTTTTATTTTCCAAATTTAAAGATCTGTCAAGCACTAGATGATTTTTTTTGTAATGTCCTGATACAGAAAAGCATGGAATACAATAGTGTCCTAACTTTTTCACATGACTGCAAGTGATTTCTACGTCTCCCTGTGTGAATGAATGGCGCAAACTCACACATGTGACGCTCATGGTGTTTTTAGCATCTGCCATCTCTGAGGACATGAACACATGAACTTCATCTCCAGAGCAGCTTTGAGAGTCACTTCACAAGCTACTTTCACAGTTTCATTTGAGAAGAACTACCGTCAAATACATACTTAAACTGAATCTAAAACAAAGATTTTCATGACAAACCATCAAAATAAAAGTTTGGTTTAACCAATAAATTATGACAGAAATATATCACTACTGTATACTTAAATGTACTTATCATAGTAATAATAATAATATTTCTAAGGAATATCATACAACCAATATATTTTTTATCCATGTTTTAAATTTATGTTCTATTGTATAGCATCTTATTTGACAAAAAATAAAAATGCAATGTTTTATTTTAAATTAATTGTTATATTTTCATTTGATTACATTTAAAAGCTTGATTACATTGTTAAAGTTTATATAAATATGTATTAAATCATAAAACACAGAACCCCCCCCCCCCCCCCCCCCAATATACAGTGGGTATGGAAAGTATTCAGACCCCCTTAAATTTTTCACTCTTTGTTATATCGCAGCCATTTGCTAAAATCATTTAAGTTTATTCTTTTTCCTGATGAATGTACACACAGCACCCCATATTGACAGAAAAACACAGAATTGTTGACATTTTTGCAGATTTATTAAAAAAGAAAAACTGAAATATCACATGGTCCTAAGTATTCAGACCCTTTGCTGTGACACTCATATATTTAACTCAGATGCTGTCCATTTCTTCTGATCATCCTTGAGATGGTTCTATACCTTCATTTGAGTCCAATTGTGTTTGATTATACTGATTGGACTTGATTAGGAAAGCCACACACCTGTCTATATAAGACCTTACAGCTCACAGTGCATGTCAGAGCAAATGAGAATCATGAGGTCAAAGGAACTGCCTGAAGAGCTCAGAGACAGAATTGTAGCAAGGCACAGATCTGGCCATGGTTAAAAAAAATTTCTGCTGCACTTAATGTTCCTAAGAGCACAGTGGCCTTCATAATCCTTAAATGGAAGACGTTTGGGACGACCAGAACCCTTCCTAGAGCTGGCCGTCCGGCCAAACTGAGCTATCGGGGGAGAAGAGCCTTGGTGAGAGAGGTAAAGAAGAACCCAAAGATCACTGTGGCTGAGCTCCAGAGATGCAGTCGGGAGATGGGAGAAAGTTGTAGAAAGTCAACCATCACTGCAGCCCTCCACCAGTCGGGGCTTTATGGCAGAGTGGCTGGACGAAAACCTTCTCCAGAGTGCTCAGGACCTCATTCTGGGCCGAAGGTTTACCTTCCAACAAGACAATGACCCTAAGCACACAGCTAAAATAACGAAGGAGTGGCTTCACAACAACTCTGTGACTGTTCTTGAATGGCCCAGCCAGAGCCCTGACTTAAACCCAATTGAGCATCTCTGGAGAGACCTAAAAATGTCTGTCCACTAACGTTTACCATCCAACCTGACAGAACTGGAGAGGATCTGCAAGGAGGAATGGCAGAGGATCCCCAAATCCAGGTGTGAAAAACTTGTTGCATCTTTCCCAAAAAGACTCATGGCTGTATTAGATCAAAAAGGTGCTTCTACTAAAGACTAAGCAAGGGGTCTGAATACTTAGGACCATGTGATATTTCAGTTTTTCTTTTTTAATAAATCTGCAAAAATGTCAACAATTCTGTGTTTTTCTGTCAATATGGGGTGCTGTGTGTACATTAATGAGGAAAAAAATGAACAAATGATTTTAGCAAATGGCTGCAATATAACAAATAGTGAAAAATTTAAGGGGGTCTGAATACTTTCCGTACCCACTGTATGTATATATATAGAAAACAGAATTTAGGGGAAAATAAAATGGATTTCATCAGGCCCTAAATTAAAAGGTAGCTTACTTTGTGAAGTGAACTTTTTTGAACAAACAAGTTTACATGTTTACATTCATTCTGAAGTCTAATAAATATGTGGAAAGCATTTCCTAGCCAATTAATGGTAAATTAATATTGTGATAAATATCGATATCGTATGATATGGAAAAAAATATTGTGATAAATTTGCCCATATCACCCAGCCCTACCCTAAAGTTTTTTCTCATAATGTAGTTAATGAAACAAGCACTAGTTCACAAAACTTGCTGACCTTATTATTGGCAGCAGGCAGGCAGTCCTCCAGCCTCACGCCAAAAGCTTTTGGACCCATTTTCTTTCCCTTTTTCATTATGTTAATGCCCCATGGTGCCTTAGTACTCTCATCTGTTAGAGCTGGAGAAAGAGATAAGACACATATATGAAAGATACAAATACAGACCAGAGAGTGGGTAAAGGAGCAGGGTCATGGTTCAGATAGTTCACCTTTCCCTGGGGCTTGGTTCACACCTGACAAGTTTTCAGTTTTTGATAGAAAGAAAGGTGGCAACATCCGATGTATCCTAGGAGAAGTTTCTAGCTTGTTGCCTGTTGGACTGCAAAACGAAAGAGATAAGTCTACCACACTCACTATTCTATAAGTATGATTAAGTAGGCAAAAGAATCACCTCTGTTTCCTATAGTCATTCAGCTTCTTATTGATGAGTGCCTGTCTGGAGAAGCCCAGTTCCTGTTAGGGTATTAAATAATTTACTGTGAATTTACAGTACATTGCTGGCTACCATCTGCTGTACTTTTAAAGCAATTTTTACAGTCATAGTTCTACATTATATTTGACTTAAAATTAAGTTCACTGTGAATCCAGTTAACAGCAGCAGGAAATCACTGTGATTCAGAATCACAATGCATTAGTTATCTTTTGTATAGTTATAGTTTTTGTACATATTAATATGTCTGCTGCATAAATTGTGATTGCATTTTTGACTATTTACTGTTTTATTTTGCTGTTTTGTTATTACTTGTTACTTTTAGATGCTTGTTTTCTAACGTTTCTTTTTCTAAGAACAGAGGTGCCTGAACTTTTTAATATGAAGGGCCAAAAGTTGAGTGGCATGTTTTTTCCCCTTCCCTTGTGATATGCCATGGCGGGCCAAATCAAAGGTCATCATGTTGGCCCGCAGGCCCTGGTTTAGACATTTGGTTCTTTTTCTTTTTTTTTTGCCTCAACAAACCCCATTGTCAGTCTTGCTGTTCTCTCTGATGATTCTGATCCAGCTTAGCATGTCATCCCTGTCCTCCGCCTGCAGCAGGTACTCGCAGAAGTCCTGAGTCGTCAGTCGCAAGGTGTGTTTACGCTTTGTCTCGCTATATGCAATGTCAATCAAGCAGCCTCGAATGCTGATTGGCTCCTCGTCTTCCCCTTGCCCATTGCCATGACCTCCTGCCTCAGCTGCGTGAAGCACTGCCTCCCGCTTATCCTTGTAGAGGAAAAGCGAGCGAGAGCGCAGCACAGAGAAGACTCGTTTCCATGGCCGCATGCCACCACCCACTTTCTAGATATGATAAAAAAGTTTAGGCTAGAGAAATACTTGGCAATATCTAAAAAGTAATTACATGAGTAATTAGACAGATGTATGAACTAATGTCAGACCTTTCCCTTCTCAGTGAGAATCTGTTTATAATGCAGCCAGCCTTCTTTCCTGATGTCAGTGACAGTGATGTTCCCCAGTTTAGAGAGACGTTTAGAGTGAGCTTCCTCCGCTGCTCGAAGGCTCTCTAGAGACTGGAAAAAAAAACATTATCAAAATGTATATTTTGACATTATCAAAAAGACTCTTAATGGATGAAGAATTACTGTAATTGAGGTTGCATAGAGAGGAGAACTCACGCCATCTGTGAAAAAGCTTTTAACCCGTTTTGGTAGTCTCCTGTAAAAAAAAAAATTTTTTTAGAGAACAATGTTATGATACTTCTAGCTGTCCTGATACTCATCGCACTCACGAGAAAACACTGCTCTCCTCCTTGAACGTGTTCAGACCCTCGTCACATGACTTGGAGCGTTCCGTGGTAATGGCCAGCAAATAGGAGGAGCGACGGCTGTTTTTTAAATGGCCTGTTAAACGAGAGCGTAATAAAAAACAAAAGAGAAGATAATGGACAAAAAAGAGAAAGAGAAGGTTATGATGGATGAGTAAATGAAAAGATAAATACTAGGGCTGAACTAGTTTGATAAATCACACAATTATTTAATAATTCTACAACCTGCCCAATGCTTTTTTTGTCTATGTAATATATGCTAGACATTAAAAACAAAAATGATTTAAAGTAAAAAATATATTTTTAAAAAGTTTAACAAAACAGTTTAAAAGCATCAGAAACTGTTATAATGTTTAATATTTTGTAAGCCAAATGACTGCACTCCCTTTCATGTACACACTATGAGGTTGTATTTGAAGTTTAAAGGGGTCATGAATTGAGAAATCAAATTTTCCTTGAGCTTTTGACATACAAGAAGGTCATCATGATCATACTATAAGAATATCCTGTACATTTCAGAACTGATACGTCTCAGGTTACATATGTAACCATGGTTACATATGTACAGAACAGGGAACGAGACACTGTGTTTGAAACATATTGGGGAATCACTTGAAAAGATGTCTGAAAGCAATCATCAAATCTCACCAATCCTATTGGCCGGCAACAGCCTATGACGTCATAATAGACACGACCTGGAAGTATAAAGGAGTGCCTAGAGAAGCAGTCAGTACCTTATCGTCTGAAGGGACTGTTCAGCAGGCATGGCATGGCATGGCAGGAAACGCAGTGTCTCGTTCCCTGTTCTCAGGGAACCATGGTTACATACGTAACCTGAGACATTCCCTTTTGAAAGGGAACTCTAAACTACATTTGAAACGCATTGGGGAAAGATATACCCACACTGCCATGCTTGAGGGGAGTGCATGCCAAAAATGGCTAGACAAACGTCATAACTAGCAGCTTCAACTGAAGTGCCACCCTCCCTACGGGTGAAGTCAAGTCACCTTTATTTATATAGCACTTTTTACAATGCAGATTGTGTCAAAGCAGCTTTACAGTGATAACTGGTATATAATTTTGGCTGCACAGCAGCTCTTAAAGAAAATAGTGTCAATGCAGGCAGATGCAAAGCACTGTTGAATATCAAATGTCAAGTGTCCCCAACTAAGCAAGCCAAAGGCGACAGCGGCAAGGAACCCAAACTCCAACAGGTGACATCAGGTGGCAAACAGGTGACAAATTGGTGTTAAAATGGAGAGAAAAAAAAACCTTGGGAGAAACCAGGCTTAGTCGGGGGGCCAGTTCTCCTCTGGCAAACAGTGCTTTGTTACGATTCAGGTAGCTATCATAGGCCAGATAGGATCGCAACATTCAAAGTATTTATTCCAGTTCAGTCCAGTTAAGGATCATATTCATCACGCCGGTATGGACGGTTTGTTGAGGAACTGTGCCACTGGCTGTCGTGTCAATGAGGCATTCACAATGGATGGTCTAGTTGACTCAATCTTGGCTGATACTTCTGGGGTGCGTTGTGGTCGTGTCAAGGCGTAGGTCCTCAATCTCACCTGGATACGGCCCGGATCCGGTTGACTACAGTAAACCTCGGGATAAACAGAAAGACTAATATTAGCGTAGATGCCATTCTTCTTCTGATGTAATGAGTACATCTGGTGTTATAGGAAGTGTTCCCGGTTCTGGCTGACCTAATTTATGCAGCCTAATAATCCTTTAACGGATTTGAAAAAATAAATTGATAATGTGTTATGTGTATGCCAGGTTAAAGAGATGCGTTTTTAGTCTAGATTTAAACTGACAGAGTGTGTCTGCTTCCCGAACAATGCTAGGAAGATTGTTTCGGAGTTTAGGTGGCAAATAGGAGAAGGATCTACCGCCTGCAGTTGATTTTGATATTCTAGGTATTATCAGCTGGCCAGAATTCTGAGATCGCAATAGACGTGAAGGACTATAATGCATTAAGAGCTTGCTCAGGTACTGGGGAGCTAAACTATTTAGTGCTTTGTAAGTAATTAGCAAGAATTTAAAATCTATATAATGTTTAACAGGAAGCCAATGCAGTGTTGACAGAACTGGGCTAATATTGTCATACTTCCTAGTTCTAGTAAGAACTCTAGCTGCTGCATTTTGTACGAGCTGTAGTTTGTTTAACAGGCGAGTGGAACAACCCAGTAGAGCGTTACAGTAATCTAGCCTTGAGGTCATGAACGCATGAGCTAACTGTTCTGCATTTATCATTGAGAGCATATAGTTTAGATATATTTTTAAGATGGAAGAATGTGATTTTACAGATGCTAGAAACATGGCCTTCAAATAAAAGATTGGTATCAAAGAGCACACCCAGGTTACTAACTGATGACAAAGACTTAACAGAGCAGCCATCAAGTGTTAGAGGGTTATTATGTGAAGAAGTTTTTGGTCCAAAAACTAGAATCTCTGTTTTTTCTGAATTTAGTAGTAGGAAATTATTGGTCATCCAATTTTTTATATCAGCTATGCATTCCGTTAATTTTCTAAATTTGTAAGTTTCGTCAGGGCGCGAAGAAATATAGAGCTGAGTATCATCAGCGTAACAGTGAAAACTAACGCCATGCTTCCTAATAATATCTCCCAAGGGTAGCATGTACAGAGTGAACAGCAACGGTCCTAGTACCGAGCCTTGTGGTACTCCATATTGAACTTGTGATCGATATGACATCTCTTCGTTTACTACTACAAACTGATAACGGTCAGATAAGTATGATTTGAACCATGACAGTGCCATTCCACTAATGCCAACATAATTTTCGAGTCTATTTAAAAGAATATTGTGATCAATAGTGTCAAATGCAGCACTGAGATCCAGTAACACTAATAGAGAGATACAACCACGATCTGATGATAAGAGCAAATAATTAGTAACTGTAATGAGAGCAGTCTCAGTACTATGGTACGGTCTAAATCCTGACGGGAAATCCTCACAGATACTATTTCTTTCTAAAAAGGAACATAGTTGTGATGATACTGCCTTTTCTGGTATTTTTGATAGAAAAGTGAGATTTGAGATCGGCCTGTAATTGACTAATTCTCTAGGATCAAGTTGTGGTTTTTTAATAAGAGGTTTAATAATAGCCAGCTTTAAAAGTTTTCGGTACATATCCTAGTGATGAAGATGAATTAACGATATTAAGAAGAGGATCTATGACCTCTGAAAGCATCTCTTTCATCTCTTTAGTCGGTCAAGGGTCTAACATACATGTTGTTGATTTTGATGATTTAACAAGTTTAGACAATTCTTCCTCTCCTAAAGCAGTAAATGAATTTAATTTTTCCTCAGGGACACTACAATGCACTGTTCTCTCTCTCCACGAAATGCGAAAAACATCCAGTTTTGTTTTCTTCCAGCTGTGCTCCATTTTTCTGGCTGCTACCTTTAGGGCCTGAGTGTGCTCATTGTACTACGTCATTGGATTACTTTCCTTAACCTTTTTTAAACGCAAAGGAGCAACTGAGTCTAATGTGCTGGAAAAGACGGAGTCAATAGTTTCTGTTGCAACATCGAGGTCTTCTAAGCTGTCTGGTATGCTAAGGCGATGAAACTGATCAGGAAGATTATTTATAAAGCGATCTTTAGTGGTAGAAGTGATGGTTCTACCATATTTATGGCAGGGAGGCAGTTTAGCAGCCTTGACTAAATGTAGTATACACAAGACTAGATAATGATCTGAGATGTTGTCGCTCTGCTGCAGAATTTCAACTGCATCGATATCGATTCCATGTGACAACATTAGATCTAAAGTATGATTACGATAATGAGTGTGTCCTGACACGTGTTGTCTAACTCCAATAGAATTTAGAATGTCTGTAAATGCCAATCCTAATGCGTCTTTTTCATTATCTACATATTCATTAAGGACTTTATCTGCAGCTAGTACTAACTCTGATAGAAAATCAGCAAATTCTTTGATTAAGTCTGTATGGTGTCCTGGTGGCCTGTACACAGTATCCAGCACAAATGTCAACTTACATAATGTTACATAACGTAACATCACTTCGAAGGAATTATATTTGAAAGACTTTTGACTAATACTGTAAATATTACTATCAATTACAGGAACACCTCCCCCTTTGCCTTTCTGAAGAGGATTGTGTTGATAATCGTAACCTTGAGGGCTAGACTCATTTAAAGTAATGTAATCGTCTGATTTTAGCCAAGTTTCTGTCAAACACAGCAAATCTAGATTATTGTCTGTGTTAATATAATTTACAATGAGTGCTTTTGAAGAAAGGGATCTAATATTTAACAAACCAAGCTTTATCATTTGTTTATCAGTATTATCTCTATTTTTTATTTGTTAAAATTTTTAAGATTAAATGGGTTTGGAGGTTTTTTTGGTTTTACTAATTCGGGGTACAGACACAGTCTCTATGTGATAATATCTAGGTGTAAGAGTTTCTATGTGTTGGGAATTATCTGACTTCTATAACGTGAGTCAGCTAGCAGAAGGTCGGTTTAGTCAGTCTGTCTGCTTCCTGACCTGGACTCCAGTTTGTCATGTTTCAGCTCTAAGACTATGTGCCATATTACCAGAGAGAACAGCAGCACCATCCCGGGAGGGATGAATACCATATCTTTTCAACAGGTCAGGTCTCCCCCAAAAATGTTTCCAATTGTCTATGAAACCTATATTATTCTGCGGACACCACTTAGACAGCCAGCCATTGAGTGATGATAATCTGCTAACTATCTCATCACTCCGACGAACAGGAAGGGGACCAGAGCAGATTACTTTTCCCGACATTGTACTTGCGAGTTCACACATCTCTTTAATGTTAATTTTAGTGATCTCCGACTGGCGAAGTTGAACATCATTAGTGCCGACGTGAATAATGATTTTAGAGTATTTACGATTAACATTAGTCAGTACTTTTAAATTTGCTTTGATGTCAGGTGCTCTGGCTCCCAGCAAACATGTGACTATGGTGGCTGGTGTCTCTATTTTCACGTTCCGTGTAATAGAATCGCCAATAACTAGGGCACTTTCAACAGGATTCTCAGTGGGTGTATCACTGAGTGGAGAGAACCTGTTTGATGTTCTTATTGGAACAGAAGAGTGGTGTTTTCCGCGGCTAGGCCATCTCACTGTTACCCAAGTGCCCTGCTGCGCGGGGGCTCTACAGCCGGTGCCGAACAATGTACAGAGTTCACTAAGCTAGTCGCATCCAAAACAGTATCTGAAGCCCTTACATTCTTACTATCCTCAATTAAAGTTTGGATGCGTGTCTCTAATTCTGAGATTTTCTCTGTCAGCCTGACTATTTCCCTACATTTATGACATGTAAATCCCTCGTTGCTGACAGAGAAAGCTATACTGAACATGTGGCAAGCAGAACATGATATAACACTAGGAGAGGATGACATGACTCACCGTGTTTGTAGACTGATCCGACTTACCACAGCTGTTTGATGAACGTATTGAAAAAAATAAATGAGTGCGCGAGAGACTGATGACAAGTTAACAAGCTAGCGAAAATGCAAACGCGTTGTAATAGCGATTAAGATTCAAAGATTAAAAGCTAGCGACGTCAGATTAATGTGGTAGGCAATATAATATATAAGGTAATGATAATATAAGCAACAATGAATGAAAGTAAGAGATTCAAAACAAAGCTATACGGAGTTACAGACGCAAACCACTCTGAGCAGCGAGGCAGACAGGAGCAATCAATCAAGCTGTCAGTGACAGCACTCCCTATGGCCAACAGCCCAAGCTATAAGTCTAAAAGAGGCCTTCCACAGAAGGCCTACCAAGGATGCTCAAAGGCTTCTGGGACCAAACTTCTTTTCCGCAGAAAAGAGGGTACCTCTAATGGAATGTAGCCAGGGGGCCCGAAGGAACCCTAGCCAGTCACTTGTCAGGGAAACAAAGTCAACTCTGAATGCCACCAGGGAGGCCGACCTGGTTAGTTAAAACACCTAGTCTTGGCCAACAACCTGTCTGATCACAGAGTCTCAAATCACATTCTTCAGAGAAGATATCCAGTATGAGTGACTGCAATAGGGCAGTAATTAACTCAGACCAGAGCGTAGAGACGGGAGTAACACTCTGCTCAATCCTAGGATCTACTCAGCGCTTGATTATTTGCACTGAGGAGGATGTGCACTCTAAAGGAACCCAACAAAGGGGAGTACATTTACTAGCCTAAGGGCCTGATCCTCAATAGGGAGGCCTCAGAGAGGCCTTCAACCACTGACCAGCTTAGGGAGCTAAGTACTATGCAGGACAACCCTCAACGAAGGGAGTACAGGGTCAACATAACAGTTAACTGTACTGTAGGCACAGATCATGGAGGCCCAGAAAGATGGCCTGCAACATGACACAAATTCTACAAAAAGGTAGAAATACATCACAGCAGCCTTGCGAAAAGCCAACATGTGAACTACATGCCAAATCTGCTAAAGAACACCCTTATAAGAGGTGAGGGAAAGCTTCAAGGGCAGCCTATAAAGGCCACACACCTAGAACAGCTCACTTGCTGATAAGTAAGATCCCACAAACATGGGACTCTTTCAGAAAGAAATGAGTCAAACAGCAGATAAGACTGTAGAGTGCCCACATAACAATCAACCTAAACACAATCCGACAAGCAGTGTACTCAGTAAAAACACTTTTTACTGTTAAAGCAAGAGGAGTACAACATACGCCATCACGCTCTGCAGGAGGCCCAAAGAAGGGCCTACAACTTCCAGAAAGACACGTAGCATTAGCTTGTGGCAGTGTTCCGAACTTTAGGGAGCTAAACATGATAACCAAACTCGGTGAGGTTAAACAATTTAACTCAACCTGAGCCACCATTCCACCAGGCAATGAACTCAGTAAAAACCCTTTTACTTATACCATCATGTTCTTGAAGGAGGCCCAAATGGGGCCTGCGACTCAGAAAGACATGTGGCGTCAGCCAGTGGAGGAATACCAACTTACCACCCTGTAATGGACTCAGTAAAAGTACTTTTAGTCTTTAAGCAAGAGCAGTACAAACGTACACCATCATGTTCCAAAAAGGAGGCCCAAACAGAGCCTGCGACTTTAGAAGACACGTGCCGTCAGCTAGTGGCAGTCTACAAGCTTTAAGGGAGCGATAATTAGAACCAAACTATCTAGTGAGGTTAAATATTCAGCTCAACCTGAGCTTGATTCTATTCAACACATTCCAACAGGCAATGTACTAAGTGAAATACTAAAAACCCTCCTAGCAAGAGGAGTACAACTACGCCGACATGCTTTGAAACAGGACCTAACATTTCAGAAAACACGGGCACCAGCCAGTAGCAGTGTCAAACAAACCAAACATACCACCCAGCAATGTACTCAGTAAAATAACTTTTACTCTTTAGTACAAATCTACACCATCATGCTCTAGAAGGAAGCCCAAACGGGGCCTGCGACTCAGAAAGACACGTGGCGTCAGCTTGTGGCAGTTTCCCAGCTCTGAGGGTGCCATAACTACAACCAAACTATCAGAGAGGTTAAATATTTAGCTCAACCAGAGCCTGATTATATGTAACACATTCCAACAGGCAATGTACCCTAAAAACTCTTACAGCAAGAGTCAAGTCAAGTCAAGTCACTTTATTTATATAGCACTTTTTTAAATGCAGATTGTGTCAAAGCAGCTTTACAGTGATAACTGGTATATAATTTTGGCTGCACAAGCAGCTCTTGAAGAAAATGGTGTCAGTATCCATCTTAAGTAAATTCAGTACTGGAGTAAACAGTGATGTCATCATCCAGCTGAGTTCAGTTCGCATACAATAATGTGACTGCAGGCAGATCAAAACACTGTTGAATATCAAATGTCAAGTGTCCCCAACTAAGCAAGCCAAAGGCGACAGCGGCAAGAAACCCAAACTCCAACAGGTGACATCAGGTGGCAAACAGGTGTTAAAAATGGAGAAAAAAACCTTGGGAGAAACCAGGCTTAGTCGGGGGGCCAGTTCTCCTCTGGCAAACAGTGCTTTATTATGATTCAGGCAGCTATCATAAGTCCGATGGGATCGCAACCGTCATAATATTTATTCCAGTTCCATCCAGTTGAGGATCGTATTCATCACGGTTTGTTGAGGAACTGTGCCACTGGCTGTCGTGTCGACGAGGCCTTCACAGTGGATGATCTATTTGACTCAATCTCTGCTGACACTTCAGGGCTGCATTGTGGTCGTGTCAAGGCGCAGGTCCTCGATCTCACCTGGATACGGCCTGATCCGGCTGACTATGGTAAACCTCGGGATAGATAATATTAGCGTAGATGCCATTCTTCTTCTGATGTAACGAGTAAATCTGGTGTTATAGGAAGTGTTCCCGATTCCGGCTGACCTAATTTATGCAGCCTAACAATCCTTTAATAGATTTGAGAATATAAATTGATAATGTGTTGTGTATGCCAGGTTAAAGAGATGCGTTTTTAGTCTAGATATAAACTGACAGAGTGTGTCTGCTTCCCGAAGAATGCTAGGAAGATTGTTCCAGAGTTTAGGTGCCAAACAGGAGAAGGATCTACCGCCTGCGGTTGATTTCGATATTCTAGATATTATCAACTGGCCTGAATTCTGAGATCGCAATAGACGTGAAGGACTATAATGCATTAAGAGTTCGCTCAGGTACTGCAGAGCTAAACCATTTAGTGCTTTGTAAGTAATTAGCAAGATTTTAAAATCTATACAATGTTTAACAGGAAGCCAATGCAGTGTTGACAGAACTAGGCTAATATGGTCATACTTCCTAGTTCTAGTAAGAACTCTAGCTGCTGGATTTTGTACGAGCTGTAGTTTATTTATCAAGCGAGCGGAACAACCACCCAGTAGAGCGTTACAGTAATCTAGCCTTGAGGTCATGAACTAATTGTTCTGCATTTTTTCATTGAGAGCATATGTCGTAGTTTAGATATATTTTTAAGATGGAAGAATGCGGTTTTACAGATGCTAGAAACATGGCCTTCAAATGAAAGATTGGTATCAAAGAGCACACCCAGGTTCCTAACTGACTTAACAGAGTAGCCATCAAGTGTTAGACAGTATTCTAGGTTATTATGTGAAAAAGTTTTTGGTCCAAAAATTAGAATCTCTGTTTTTTCTGAATTTAGTAGTAGGAAATTATTGGTCATCCAATTTTTTATATTTTATACTTTGCATTCCGTAAATTTTGTGAATTGGTAAGTTTCATTCAGGGCGCAACAAAATATAGAGCTGAGTATCATCAGCGTAACAGTAAAAAACTAACGCCATGCTTCCTAATGATATCTCCCAAGGGTAGCATGTACAGAGTGAAAAGCAACGGTCCTAGTACTGAGCCTTGCGGTACTCCATATTGAACTTGTGATAGATATGACATCTCTTCGTTTACTACTACATACTGATAACGGTCAGATAAGTATGATTTGAACCATGACAATGCAATTCCACTAATGCCAACATAATTTTCGAGTCTATTTAAAAGAATGTTGTGATTGATAGAGGACTACAAACTACGCTCCGTGCTCTGACAGAGGCCTAAAACAGGGCCTACTACTCCAGAATGACACGGGCAGTGTCCAAGCTCTAAGACAGTGTAATCTGAAACCAAACTATCAAGTGAGGTTCTCTATCTTAACTCAACCTGAGCTTAAATCTACATATTCCAACAGGCAATGCACTCATTAAGACAATTTCCACCTTTACAGAAAGGGGACCATGCTCTGAAGGAGGCCAAAGAATGGCCTACTACTTCAAATAAACACAGGCATAAACCTGTGGCAGTGCCAGAATACTGAGTGAGCAGAAACTCTGACTAAACATCTACCAACAAAACTTGTAATACAACAAGCTATTGTGCTTGAAGGAGGCGCAAAGAAAGCCAACTACTCCAAACAACACAATCGTTAATTGTGGCAGTGTCCAAACTCTAAAGGGAGTCAAATAAGAACTGAACTAAAATAGAGAGGTTCCTAACCAAAACTTTGTACAAGAACTCCGGCCTGGGACTTGGCTATCATGTTGGAAGGGTTAGCTTCTGCCTCCTTTGAATCGTTAGATGAGGTTTCTGAGAAATTCCTCACTCTAAAAACTATCTTCCTGTTGGCTATTTCATCTTTCAAAAGAATTGGAGATCTTCAAGCACTTTTGGTTGCTCCCTCATGTCTGGAATTTGCGCTTGGTATGGTCAAGGCTTTTCTTCATCCTAGACCTGGTTATGTACCCAAGGTCCCCACCAACGTCCCAGGGCCGATTGTAATGCAGGCCTTTTGTCCTCCTCCATTTTCCAGTCAAGATCAGGAAAGACTTAATCTGCTTTGCCCGGTCAGGGCGCTAGACACTTAAGTCCACAGAGCTGCCCTGTGGCATAAATCTGAACAACTGTTCGTCTGTTATGGGTCTCCTAAGAAAGGAGGCCCTGCGTCTAAGCAGAGAATGAGCCAGTGGGTGGTTGAAGCTATCTCACTTGCTTATAAGTCTACCGGACAGCCTTCTCCTTTATCTGTCTGAGCTCATTCCACCAGGGGTATGGCTGCCTCAAAGGCTTTAATCTCGGGGGTCCCCCTCCATGATATATGTGATGCGGCTAAGTGGTCCTCTCAGCATTCATTCATCAGGTTTTATAACCTTGACTTAGGTTCCACTCCGGGGTCTGCTGTGCTCTCATCTTAAGATAACAGACAGGCACTAGGCATTATGACGTAGTTGGGATAGGGTTCCCAATGCGTCTCGATGCAGCTCGAAGTTCCCATGAAAGGGAACGTCTCGGGTTACGTATGTAACCCTGGTTCCCTGAACAGGTAATGAGACGACGCTTGCCATACTCCCTGCATGCCTGTGAGCATCTTGCTTCAGCCAATCAGAAGCTGGCATTCTTTGTTCTCGGTATGCTTTATAGTTTCCTGGTCTGTGACGTCACCCGCCTCTGACGTTCCGTCACGCCATTGGCTCGATTTCACAAGTGCTTCAAGACGTAATCACGTGGAGGTGATCCCAATGCGTCTCGTTCCCTATTCAGGGAAACAAGGTTACATACGTAACCCGAGACGTTTTCCCTCATTGTTTTGGGAAAAGATTCAAAGCTTTGAGAGTGTCGAAGACAGCGCCATCTGGTGTTTAGTAAAAAATAAAGCAGGCAAAATCCTGTGAAAGAAGCTTTGTCGGACAAAGCAGCCACCACACAGTTTCATGTTAAGTACTCAAATAAAAGCCTAATAGTGTGCGCGTGTGTGTTGAATTTATCTCAGTGATAAATTAATGTACCCATTAAACTATGGCATTTAATGCCAGTATGAATATCAATATGATGTAACAAAAAAATAAATGTACACATATATGAATTGCATATGGCAAATATTTTATTTTCCTGAAGTAATTTGTATTCTTCATATTACTTGTATAACTGGGTATCTAAAAATGTAATTGAATAAGTCTGAATGAAAACCTAACGTTACTCATAAAGTAAGATCCGGGGGTTCGAACATTCCTATACGCAAAGTTAATTGTGCACGTGATTGATCAGAAAGTGAGGCTTTGTTTGTCATTGGTCATGTGATTTCTACGTTACCGACACAAGCCTCGAATCGGTTCAAATGTCACATCACTAGTGAGGTGGCTTGGTTTTGGTTAACCTAGCTCAGTGTAATTGTCCAAAGTGATCTCTGGGAAGAGAGACATTGTGTATTAGACTTTGGAGCCGTTTCATATGGGTACGCTCTGGTCTGGGATATACGTTTTTGGACTATACTCTGGGGACTTTATACAGCAGGAGGATAACCTGTTTTTTTGGGGGGGGGGCCTTGAACCAGTGGATTTATATTTTTTCTCTTTTTGGGGACATTGTTTTTTCACTGTTGAGTATCATCTTTATTATTATTTTTTGCTTGAAAGGACTGTTGGGTTGTGGGCAACAAGCCTACTCCTGAACTTTCACTATATGACTATTTAATTTGGGTTTATAAAAAGACTCAACAGATTGTGTTATGTTTGCATGTGTCTAACAAGTGTATACTTTGCCTCATATTTGTAACACAGCATTGTTTTGGGACTTTGATGTGTTTGCAGTTTTGCAGCTGTTTCTGTGTTTTACATTCTTGTCAAATGAGTAAAAGGTAACAATAGTCAAAACCCCTTGTGATAATGATTCAACCCTTTTTGTAAAGAGTTGGAGTTGTTATAAGTAGACAGATAAGGAGACAAATTTAAAAGAGATTAATTATGTAAGAAACTAAAACTGAAGCAACAGGATTATAGGCAGTGTGATCGATGCTGAGGAAAGAAAAATACAAATAAGAAACATAATGAAAGACAGACATGACAGTTATAAATGGGGGATGCAGAAAAAAAAAAGATGCAGTGTGACAGTGAAATCAACTGGACATACACCTGGTAGTTAGAAGGGAGCACAAGACCTTCCACAACTTCCTCCTGATTTCCTGTTTATTATTAGCTCAATGATATCACCTGTGCCTGGCTTGTTAGTGTGTGTGTGGGCATATATAAGACCTGCATTTGTTTGTATCTTTGCTCAGTCTTGAAGTTCTTTTGTTCAGACAGATCTTTTGGCCCCTGTTTGGATTACTTACTTTAGAGACTTTTACTTAGATCTTTCACCTGCTTGTTTGGAAACTTTGCTTTATGTTTTTTGGACATTTTCACCTTGTGGATCTGTACCTTCTTCAGCCCTGCTTTTGGGGCTTAATTTTTGTGTTTATTCAAGAAGGACATTAAGGAAAGACTTTGTTCTTCTCCAATCCTGCCTCTTGGGATTCTCTGCAATTTAGGTCTACACTGCTCCTTGGTGTAGTGGTTAGAGCTCTGGGCTACCAGCAACATATTCATATCCCCGGTCGTTACAAGTATAGTATGTAATATATTTATTCTGTATAATATTTGGAGATGTTTACATGACAGTTATAAATGGGGGATGCAGAAGAAAAAAAAGATGCAGTGTGACAGTGAAATCAACTGGACATACACCTGGTAGATAGAAGAAACAGATCAAGATGATGACACCAAGAGACCATAAACATGCACAAATGCTACAAAACATACTAAGAAGAAGTTCTCAGATAGAGGAACAATAGAAGCCACTGTGAATGGAGCTAGATTTGGGTGGTGGGGAGGGAGTGACAACTCACTGCAGTCTGTGTAGAGGAGGCTGGTAAGGGGGGAGATGAGGATTGGACAGGTGGTGTGGGCAGATGCCTGGCACAAGCTGCTGGACACCACGGAGGATGCTGGTACATGGCGAGCACACAGGTCTACACTGGGACTGGTGGGCTCATCTATCAGAGGAGGTGAAAGTTAGAGGGGTGAAGGAGGTTTTAGAAGGTATTCTGGAAAGGGTAGGCTGTCCCACTGGCTCCACTGACAAAAATATTTTAGTCTTCTTGAGTTAACCATGAATTAAGAGTTCTAGGATAAAGTAATTGTAGCAAGAAGCAATTCTAAAACCTGACCCAAACCATCTGTTTTAAAAAGAATACACTTTTTTGTGCTGATTGTGGTGGGAAATCTATAGATATAGATATAAAATATTTGCTCATGACGTCACAATAGGTGGAAGTTACTGCGGTTACACCCACTGAGTGGCAGGGTTAGTGTTCAGCTTGAAAACACAAACATTTAAAATGGGAAAGAGATGTGTGATTGACAGTATAAATACATGCAACAAGAAATAGGAGAATCACTTTCTTTATCTTTGTACGGATTACAGAAAGCAAATGGATTGCTTCAATTTACAGAAACAAGTGGAATCCTGGCAAATAAACATGGATTTGGAAGTGACTCGTAGTAAACTGAGAGCTTCTTGGCTGGTGGCTGGGTACAACCTCCCTGCAAAATCTCCCCTTTATTCCAATCTCCACATTGAGGTGTTAAGATTATCCAGGAATCCACATTCCGCTTGTGATTTCTATCTCATGATGCAGAATTATTCTCTTATCATGAGGTTACATGAGCATGGATACAGGTTGATGGTGAATGACGAAGAGACATTAGCCAGTTATCTCTCCCCTTCTTTGGTATCATCTTAGAGGGGTTAGGTTGTGCTTATAGACCTTGTAGACTTATATCCAGTCTGATAAAAAAAAAAAAAAAAAAGAACAACAACAACAACTTTGCAGGGCCATGGATCTGGCCCTCTATGCCATCAAGCAAATTGCTTGTGTTGTTGGCCGTTCTATGGCTGATATAGTTGCCATGGAGAGGCATCTGTGGCTTAACCTCTTGGGGTTAAAGGAAAGAGAAAAGTTTTTTTTTTTTTTCTTACATGTCCCGATTTCTCTTTCTGGCCTCTTTGGTGACGCAGTGAATGCTGTCATCTACAGGTTTTTTAGGAAGCTAAGAAGGTTTTTAGGAGGCCAAATTTATATAGTTAGTTTACAATAAAATCTGACTTTTGAGCTGCAAATGATAACTTCACACTCATTGGAAACTGACCTATGACATCATATGAAATTCATTTAAATGATCCCATGGATGTGACATTTGTGGTTCGAGGTCAGTGGCATCAGCTGTCTTCAGTAAATGTGGCATGTTCAAATGACTTTGACATAGTCCTTTTATCTTTATTCTATTTAAATGAATATTGCCCACCAGGGTCGTGTACGTTGGGGTTGTAGCCCAGTGGCTAGAGCCACTGCCCCTCTGCCCTCATTGGCTGGGGTGCCCCACTTGACTTCTCATATCTTGACACGTTTTTGTATTTCTGTTGGTAATGTTTTGTTCCTAGTCTTTAATAGTGCTAACAACTTGTACAAAATATCCACATTCTTGGAAGAGATTTAGAATTTAATCAAGGAATCTAATCAAATAATTGTACCCGATCTGATCTAATATAAATAACACCAAATTTGCTGTTTTAAAAATGCCTTTACAAAAAAAGAAGACAGAGAGAGAAACAGTGAAGAGAAGCTGCTAAAGGCAGTTCAACACTGCAAACATGGATTCAAAGCAAGCCAGTAAATCATCATATAGAATATTTGGTAGACAGTTTGTCAGACTTTAACTCCTGTAAATTATATTTTTCATTATAATCAACGGATACTAGTAATCTATAACATACATCATATTTATAATATTTTATTAAGAACATATTAATAGTATGATTTTTAAAAAAAAATGTAATATACTGTAAATGTTCTAAATGAGTTGTATCGTAGCATAGTATTGTCACACCACGGTCTGTCCAGCAGAGGGAAACCGAGAGCACAAGACCTTCCACAACTTCCTCCTGATTTCCTGTTCATTATTAGCTCAATGATATCACCTGTGCCTGGCTTGTTAGTGTGTGTGTGGGCATATATAAGACCTGCATTTGTTTGTATCTTTGCTCAGTCTTGAAGTTCTTTTGTTCAGACAGATCTTTTGGCCCCTGTTTGGCTTATTTACTTTAGAGACTTTTACTTAGATCTTTCACCTGCTTGTTTGGAAACTTTGCTTTATGTTTTTTGGACATTTTCGCCTTGTGGATCTGTACCTTCTTCAGCCCTGCTTTTGGGGCTTAATTTTTGTGTTTATTCAAGAAGGACATTAAGGAAAGGCTTTGTTCTTCTCCAATCCTGCCTCTTGGGATTCTCTGCAATTTAGGTCTACACTGCTCCTTGGTGTAGTGGTTAGAGCTCTGGGCTACCAGCAACATATTTTGGGTTCTAGCCCCGGTCGTTACAAGTATAGTATGTAATATATTTATTCTGTATAATATTAAATGTCTAGTACTTCCATTCAAGATGATGCAGAGGCAGGAGAGCCCACTGAGCATCAGCCAAATCAGACAGTTACAGGTAAGACTATTAAACTGGCTGACAGTGAAGGACTATGTTATAGAGTGATAAGAAGAAAGATAGATATTAAATTATTTGATTGGAAAAACTAATTAAAAAACTAAACTAATACTTGTAACAACTTGATAATTTGCATTAATAAGCACGCTACACCACAGACCCCTTAGTGCCCCCTTTTTGGGTTTAGGCCACTGTCCCTCAAAACGTGTGCATGGCCCTGTTGCCCACTGTGCACAGTTTTTTTTTTTTTTTTTTTTTAAAAGCCACTGGGGGGTGGTGGCACCAGTGCTTGGGCCTGATAATAGATGCTTTCAGGGACGTGCACAGACATTTTGGAGGGCAGGGGCTCAAATGGAAAAACGGGCACTTCTCAATTATTTATTTAAAAAAATAAACAAAACATTAAATATATTAACACAACTCTGACTTCTTTACCAATTTATTTTAATTCCCTCACACGCAATTGTTTCATACTCCAAAGATTTCTACAAAATAAGTTCACGCAGAGACAATGGTCTTCTTTAGTATTCACTAGGTTTATCACAACAGCAAAAGAAACTATGCCTAAATGTGCATGTTTTCTACACTATTTTCAAGTAGCTATATTATTTAGAATAAATGACTGCACCAAGGAGAGGGTAATAGTTTCACTAATATTGTTTATTTTTAGTTTATTTTGCACAAATCAATAAATCGTTTTAATTCTTTTGGTGTTATTGGAATACTTCTTTCATGTAGTGGACAATTTTAAGATTTTGGTCTATTTTTGCTTACATCTATTCTTTTACTCTAATGGAAAGAAAACTTCCAAAATATACATTTAGATGGTATTTGTTTTAAGCCTACTACCCTCCGTCTGTTTGCATCTGTAGATTTCTTCTAAATTAACTAAAACAAGCTAATCTGCATATTTAAACACATCAAGAGTCTTCTCCCTTGAAATGTTATGTGCATAATATGTATTATAACAAATGCCTGCAGAAGGCGCCAGAAGGCGTAATTGTTGTTGTTACACAGCACGATCAAATCCTTGTTTTTGGCCAACCAGCATAATTCAAAAATATAATATTAGTTAAATAATAATAATAATCAGCTTCTTTATGATAGAAATGCTACAGCCACTGTAACAAGTTGAAGTCATTTCTTCAACACGAATATGTGGACATCAAACATGCACACTCAGAGTGAGGGTTTAAACTTTTATCAATGTATTCTCCTGTGTAAACGTACGTTTAAGAATGATAGCATTATGCAATGCTGTATTACGATTTTTTAAATGGTTTCAATAAATTGTGCATCCTTAGAAAACGGTCTAATAATGCGGTTCATGGATTCGCGTCCGTGGAATGCTCCACTTCCGGTATTGACAGCCCTACAGATATCTTTACCAGGGCTGCGTTCAGCCCTGACAAAACGTTGCAAAACGTTTTTTAAACGGAAACGGTGTTGCATTGAACACCCTGTTCTGATTACGCAAGAGTTGCAACTATGGCAGCTGAGAAAGCCATTCTTTGTGTTCTTTTTGAAGAATTTTCGGAGCCTGATGAAATCGGTATAAATACGTGTTTAACACTACAAAATACACTCGATGTTACAGTCACTGCCCTTGCCGTCCAGAATAAAAGAGATCATCCAAATCGAGTGAAGGGATTTGTGGAAACTGTGGTTCCTAATTATTGTCTAATTATTGTATTATTTGCCTTTGTTTATGAAAGTATCACTTCACTATACAAAAGCAAAATATATAAGTATCTTATTTTTTATGTTACATTAATCAGTGTCTAGCACACCTTCCTAAGGAAAGGATATGGACCAGAAGACAATGCTATTACTAAATGATATTTAGACAGACTTAAAGAAGTTCCAGATCTATACGTGTTATTATTTAAGTTATTTTGCCATTAATGTAAATAAACATGTGCAAACAATATACTTGCTCTTGTTATTTATTTTGATGTTAATTACATTTACGAGCTGTCTATTTGATACCGTGTGGTTTATATGCATGTTGATGCTGATTGGGCTGACATTTTTGACACACCCACCAAACAAGTGAAAACGTATCTGAAACGCTTTGCACACCGTTTCCAGGAAACATGTAGTTCAACCTGGAAACCATAGCAAAACGTTGCACACCGGTTTGAGCATGAACGTGCCCCAGGGTTCAAAATGCAATGCATAGCACATTAAAATAATTAAAATTAAAATATGACGCCTATCAAATCAAGCAAATCCATTGCTGGTGGTCAAAGTATTATGCATTGTTAAAGGTATAAATAATCTCAGCCTTAAATAGCCAAAATATTCACATGTTTGTGAACATACATAGGCTACCTGAAAGAGATGAACGGGATTCATCTAGGGCTTTTTTGCTTCTCATTGCCAGACAGCTGTTGTCTTTTCCCAGGCATAGTTGTCACAAGTTGTCAGCAAACACGAGGTTGGGTGGGGCGGTGCGGGGCGGTGCGGTGCGGGGCTCGCGTGCATGCGGGAAAGGTTGTTTTACGAAGGGAGGGCGTCTGAACTCAACAAAGCCGACCTGATATATATATATATATATATATATATATATATATATATATATACACATAGACATAAAAGGGGGCTTGAGCACCTGCCTTTTTTCTTAAGAGAAAGGGGTGCTTTTTTAAATAAATGAATATATATTCCTGTTTGCACACAGCTTCCCTGTCAAACAAATATATTTACTGAAAAAAAAAAAAAACATATATATATATAAGTTTTTTTTTTTTTTTCAGTAAATATATTTGTTTGACAGGGAAGCTGTGCGCAAACAGGAATATATATTCATTTATTTAAAAAAGCACCCCTTTCTCTTAAGAAAAAAGGCAGGTGCTCAAGCCCCCTTTTATGTCTATGTGTATGTATATATATATATATATATATATATATATATATATATACACACCTTTCATAAAGGTATAAACTATAATAAAGGTGACACTTCCCCACTTGTTGCATCACTGAAACTAGTCATTAATTAGACTATTTTAAGTGTCCTGAAACCTCAGGTAAACATAACACAGTAACAGTTCTTGGTTCATTTTGAGCTTAGGGGTAGTATTCTGAATAAAACTGCAACTGCAAAAGAAGCAATTTTTAATTTATAACACTACTTGAAAGTGGTGGGGATGTGTAGGATTTTGTGATTTTGTGTTTAAATTCAGTGAAAATCTGCATCTGTGGCTGCAGATTCGGTATGTGCCCATACATAACCTAATTAACTCAACAATACTTAATGAAATGAAATGAAATGAAATAAAAACCTTAGTTGTTTTCCATTGTTTAAAGTGATCTGTTAAAACAAAGAGTATAATTTAAATCCGTCCACACTGACCTATGAATGGGATGGCAGCCAGGGAGTCCTGCTCCACAGACGAGGGTGGTATGCCAACATTAGTCTGGTGCACAGAGTATTCTAACCGTGAGGGAATGACTGTGGCTGAAAGGGGTTCAGGTGAATGCACAGAAAAAGCATGGTGGGGATGTTGCACACCAGGAGGGGTCTTTCTGCCTGAGGGGGGCTTTTGTCTAAGCACCACCTCCTGAACCTGAACAGGCTCCTCAGCACCACTGACCACTGAGCCTGCTCTAGCTGAGTCTTGGGGCTCTGCTGTGGGGGGAGTGACAAAGGATGCACTCTGCAGTGGGCTGGTTTTCGGGGTGGGGGTCCAGCTATGGTGAGATCCGGTGTAGGAAGGGTCCCTAAAGGAGAGAAACTGTTGGCTGGACTTTCGACAGAAGGAGGGGCTGTAGCTGCAATAACCCGCTGTCTGATCATCTGCAGTTTGTCCAAGTGAACGTTTGATCTGAGCAGCTGGCTGCTGGTTATGGCTTAAGCCCCAAACAGAGGATGGCACCATTGCAGAAACAATCACGTGCTGATTGGGCAGACTTGGATGCTCCTCAGTGTTGATTTGCTGACTGCTTTGATGAGGCCATGCTGGTCTTTCATAATAGGGAGAGATCAGAACAGATGCCTTTTCTAGAGTTTCTAGTGAACGGCCGTAACTCTGCTCATAGGAAGCATATGCAGCCAGCAGGTTCTCTGAAAAGGAATGGCTGGAGGATTGACCCCACCTCCCCAGCCCATAGGAATCCATACAAGGTGAATGTTTGGCACCCATTGCTGCTCTGTAGTGGAGAAGGAGGGTGTCCTGAGAGGTGCCATGTGGCCACCCACCATAAGACCTTCCTAGTGCCAGTCCCAGGTCACACACCCGGTCTTCAGAGATGCTCTGGTGGTGATGGGACATGCCAAGGCCTGGCCGATCTGCTTGGCTGTGGTACCAATCTGACAGAGCCTGGTGACACAGTTCACTGTGGGCTTGGGGAAGACTGCCCTTCCTAGGGAGGGGGAGTGAGGCGGAGACGATAGCTGCATTGTGGTTGGCAAAGTGGAAGTCCAGCGGGCTCATCGTTATCCCCGCTGAGGACGTGAAGCGGGCGCATTGGTGAGTCAGGTGATGATGGGCACGCTGAGACCCTACGACAGTCCCAGAGTTCAGGTTGTCAGGAAGATCGTGGCTCTGGGTCGCAGTGGTGGGTTTGCTGCTTGAGTAACAGACCGAAGGAGGTTCAGGAAGGTTTTGGGCTTCTCCAGTGTAGGGCTCATTCCCTCTCAAGAATGCATCTTGAGAATATGCCTGTAAGAGATGAAGAAATAAAACAAGTTAACTGTGAATGAGGATGTACGAAAAGCAAGTAGAAAAATCACCAAGAAATAAAATTAAAAGACCCATTGTCACATTTGGTTTTATTTTAGTTTACATGCATCAAAGGTTAAAAACACTTTCATTTTCTCATAATATACATTGCACATCACCACATTTTTCAATGATTCTCAAACGACATGTCTGATGCTTCAGTCTCTTTAATCCCGCCTTTCCGCGAGCCTGCTCTGCTCTCTGATTGGCCAGATGGCCCAGTCTGTTGTGATTGGTCTAGCACTTACACTGCATGTGGAAACCAACGCCTCATTACCATAACTGATTCAGCTACGGAGGTTTCCTGAGACGATGGCATCGATTTTACCGAGCGCGAGTCTGGTGATGAAACATTGGAAGAACTAGTTATTCAACCCGAGCCTCCATCGCAAGAACTGATACACTACTCAGTTTGACGTTCATCATGAGATGTTGGAACTGTAATTCCTCTACATCAGCATTAACAAGTGTATTTCCATCAACAAACTGATGTGTATATTTCTAATTTATTGTAGTGCACATGTGGGAACTGTATCATTAACTATCAGTTATAGTGCTAATGTTAGCTGAGCACTAACATTATGTAACATTATGTAACTGATGTAACATTAAAGTTTGTAAAACAAATCTTGCTCCATCCATCACTCAGAGTAGTATGAAGGACAGACAATCTGCATTAATGGACACAATTTTAGGTCATTGTGGCCACAACTGATTTGCATTGGTTTTGCATTGTATTTCAGTAAGTGATAGTGATAATGTGAGTTAAAGCTGGGACACACATAACGATTTTAAGGCCGATTATGAATATAATTTGATACTTATGACTGATCATGCCCAAATGTGCCGAGTCAGAGCCAGTTGCGTTCAGTCAGTATTTACAGTCAGTGTTTAAATACCGTGTGTAAGTATTTAAATCTGTGTGGCATCGTGAGAGGGTGTGTCATAGAGGGAAGTAGTGATGTGACATTTGACACCGAAGCTTTGAAGCTTGTATCAAAAAAAACGAAACATCTCACAGTGAAGCACTGTACCGGAGCTTAACTCGTTTTGCCATAACCACGTGATATAACCAAGCTTCATCCTAATCCTTGTATCGCATGATTGTAACGTATCCCAAACATTAAAATAAGTCCTATTCCAACACCACGGGGAAAATAATTTAAATAAAATAATTTTAATAAAAATAATTTAGTTGTATTTTAAAAACAACTTTTTTTTTCTTAAAAACATTGTGTCAAAAGAATTTGGTAGCATGATTCTTGTTCTGATAATACTGATAAACAAATGATAAAGCTTGGGTTGTTAAATATTAGATCCCCTTCTTCAAAAGCACTGATTGTAAATGATATTATCACAGAAAATAATCTAGATTTGCTGTGTTTGACAGAAACTTGGCTAAAATCAGACGATTACATTACTTTAAATGAGTTTAGCCCTCAAGGTTATGATTATCAGAAAGGCAAAGAGGGAGGTGTTGCTGTAATTTATAGTAATATTTACAGTATTAGTCAAAAGTCTTTCAAATATAATTCCTTCGAAGTGATGGTGCTTTATGTAACATTATGTAAGTTGACATTTGTGCTGGCTACTGTATACAGGCCACCAGGACACCATACAGACTTTATCAAAGAATTTGCTGATTTTCTATCGGAGTTAGTACTAGCTGCAGATAAAGTCCTTGTTGTTGGTGATTTTAATATCCATGTGGATAATGAAAAAGACGCATTAGGATTGGCATTTACAGACATTATAAATTCTATTCGAGTTAGACAACATGTGTCAGGACCCACTCATTGTCGTAATCATACTTTAGATCTAATATTGTCACATGGAAATCGATATTGATGCCGTTGAAATTCTGCAGCAGAGCGACGACATCTCGGATCATTATCTAGTCTCGTGTATACTACATTTAGTCAAGGCTGCTAAACTTCCTCCCTGCCATAAATATGGTAGAACCATCACTTCTACCACTAAAGATCGCTTTATAAATAATCTTCCTGATCAGTTTCGTCGCCTTAGCATACCAGACAGCTTAGAAGACCTTGATGTTGCAACAGAAACTATTGCCTCTGTCTTTTCCAGCACATTAGACTCAGTTGCTCCTTTGCATTTAAAAAAGATTAAGCAAATTAATCCAATGCCGTGGTACAATGAGCACACTCAGGCCCTAAAGGTAGCAGCCGGAAAAATGGAGCGCAGCTGGAAGAAAACAAAACTAGATGTTTTTCGCATTTCGTGGAGAGAGAGAATGATTGAGTACAGAAAGGCCTTAAAAACTGCTAGATCTGCCTATTTTTCAAAACTTTTAGAAGAAAATAAACACAACCCTAGGTATTTATTTGATACAGTGGCTAAATTAACAAGAAATAAACCTTCAACTTCTGATGTTTCCAAAGAGCACAGCAGTAATGATTTTATGAGCTTCTTTACTTGCAAGATTGACAATATTAGACAGAAAATTATAACCATGCAACCGTCTACTACAGTATCACATCAGGCAGTGCATTGTAGTGTCCCTGAGGAAAAACTCATTTACTGCTTTAGGAGAGGAAGAATTGTCTAAACTTGTTAAATCATCACAATCAACAACATGTATGTTAGACCCTATACCGACTAAGGTATTGAAAGAGATGCTTCCAGAGGTCATAGATCCTCTTCTTAATATCGTTAATTCATCTTTATCACTAGGATAGGTACCAAAAACGTTTAAGCTGGCTATTATTAAACCTCTTATTTAAAAAAAACACAACTTGATCCTAGAGAATTAGTCAATCACAGGCCGATCTCAAATCTCACTTTTCTGTCAAAAATACTAGAAAAGGCAGTATCATCACAACTATGTTCCTTTTTAGAAAGAAATAGTATCTGTGAGGATTTCTAGTCAGGATTTAGACCGTACCATAGACTGCTCTCATTAGAGTTACTAATGATTTGCTCTTATCATCAGATCATGGTTGTATCTCTCTATTAGTGTTACTGGATCTTAGTGCTGCATTTGACACTATCGATCACAACATTCTTTTAAATAGATTCGAAAATTATGTTGGCATTAGTGGAATGGCACTGTCATGGTTCAAATCATACTTATCTGACCGTTATCAGTTTGTAGTAGTAAATGAAGAGAGGTCATATCGATCACAAGTTGAATATGGTGTACCGCATGGCTCAGTACTAGGACCGTTGCTTTTACTTTGTACATGTTACCCTTGGGAGATATCATTAGGAAGCATGGCATTAGTTTTCACTGTTACGCTGATGATACTCAGCTCTATTTACAATTCACAAAATTAAGGGAATGCATAGCTGATATAATAGTTGATTTCCTACTACTAAATTCAGAAAAAACAGAGATTCTAATTTTTGGACCAAAAACTTCATGTAATTACCTAGAATACTGTCTAACACTTGATGGCTGCTCTGTTAAGTCTTCGTCATCAGTTAGGAACCTGGGTGTGCTCTTTGATACCAATCTTTCATTTGAAGGCCATGTTTCTAGCATCTGTAAAACCGCATTCTTCCATCTTAAAAATATATCTAAACTACGACATATGCTCTTAATGACAAATGCAGAACAGTTAGTTCATGCGTTCATGACCTCAAGGCTAGATTACTGTAACGCTCTACTGGGTGGTTGTTCCGCTCGCCTGTTAAACAAACTACAGCTTGTACAAAATGCAGCAGCTAGAGTTCTTACTAGAGCTAGGAAGTATGACCATATTAGCCCAGGTCTGTCAACACTGCATTGGCTTCCTGTTAAACATTGTATAGATTTTAAAATCTTGCTAATTCCTTACAAAGCACTAAATGGTTTAGCTCTTAATGCATTATAGTCCTTCACGTCTATTGCGATCTCAGAATTCAGGCCAGCTGATAATATCTAGAATATCAAAATCAACTGCAGGCGGTAGATCCTTCTCCTATTTGGCACCTAAACTCTGGAACAATCTTCCTAGCATTGTTCGGGAAGCAGACACACTCTGTCAGTTTAAATCTAGACTAAAAACACATATCTCTTTAACCTGGCATACACATAACACATTATCAATTTATTTTTCATATCCGTTCAAGGATTATTAGGCTGCATAAATTAGGTCAGCCAGAACCGAGAACACTTCCTATAACACCAGATGTACTTATTACATCAGAAGAAGAATGGCATCTACGCTAATATTAGTCTTTCTGTTTATCCTGAGGTTTACCGTAGTCAACCAGATCCGGGCCGTATCCAGGTGAGATTGAGGACCTAAGCCTTGACACGACCACAACGCACCCCTGAAGTATCAGCCGAGATTGAGTCAACTAGATCATCCATTGTGAAGGCCTCGTCGACACGACAGCCAGTGGCACAGTTCCTCAACAAACCGTCCATACCGGCGTGATGAATACGATCCTCAACTGGATTGAACTGGAATAAATACTTTGAATGTTGCGATCCTATCGGGCTTATGATAGCTACCTGAATCGTAACAAAGCACTGTTTGCCAGAGGAGAACTGGCCCCCTGAGTAAGCCTGGTTTCTCCCAAGGTTTTTTTCTCCATTTGCCACCTGTTTGCCACCTGATGTAACCTGTTTGAGTTTGGGTTCCTTGCCGCTGTCGCCTTTGGCTTGCTTAGTTGGGGACACTTGACATTTGATATTCAACAGTGCTTTGCATCTGCCTGCATTGATACCGTTTTCTTTAAGAGCTGCTGTGCAGCCAAAATTATATACCAGTTATCACTGTAAAGCTGCTTTGACACAATCTGCATTGTAAAAAGCGCTATATAAATAAAGGTGACTTGACTTGACTTGACCCGGAAGTATAAAGGAACGCCTAGACAAGCAGTCAGTACCTTATCGTGTGAAGGGACTGTTCAGCAGGCAGGTAACACAGTGTCTCGTTTCCTGTTCTCAGGGAACCATGGTTACATACGTAACCTGAGACATTCCCTTCCGAAAGGGAACTCTACACTGCGTTTGAAACGCATTTGGGGAATGATATACCCATGCCGCCATGTCTGAGGGGAGTACATGCCAACAAATGGCTAGACAAACTAGCAGCTTCAACTGAAGTGCCACCCTCCCTACGGGTCAACATAGGCTGTCAGTGACAGCACTCCCTGTGGCCAACACCCCAAGCTATAAGCCTCAAAGAGGCCTTCTACAGAAGGCCTACCAAGGCTGCTCAAAGGCTTCAGGGACCAAACTTCTTTTCCCCAGAAAAGTGGAGTACAGGCTCAACCTAACAGTTAACCTTACTGTAGGCACAAATCATGAAGGCCCAGAAAAAGGGCCTGCAACATGACACAAATTCTACAAGAAGGTAGAAATACATCACAGCAGACAAAGCTCTTTCTAAGCTCTAAGCTCTAGGGAGCTAAATATGATAACCAAACTCTCCAGTGAGGTTAATTATTTTAACTCGACCCGAGCCACCATTCCACCAGGCAATGTACTCAGTAAAAACACATTTTACTCTTTAAGCAAGAGAAGTACAAACCTACACCAACATGATCTTGAAGGAGGCCCAAACGGGGCCTACGACTCAGAAAGACACGTGGCAATCTCCAAGCTCTAAGGGAGCCATAATTAGAACCAAACTCTCCAGTTAGGTTAACTATTTAGCTCAACCTGAGCTAGATTCTATTCAACACATTCCAACAGACAATGTACTCTGTAAAACACTTAAACTCTTTAAGGAGGAGTACACACTACGCCAACATGCTCCGTAAGAGGCCCAAACAGGACCTATCACTCCAGAAAACATGGGCACCAGCCAGTGGCAATGTCAAACAAACCAAACATACCACCATGCAATGTACTCAGTAAAATCATTTTTAATCTTTAAGCAAGAGGAGTACAAACCTACACCATCATGCTCTTGAAGGAGGCCCAAACGGGGCCTGCGACTCAGAAAGACATGTGGCGTCAGCTAGTGGCAGTTTCCAAGCTCTAAGGGAGCCATAATTAGAACCAAACTATCAGTGAGGTTAACTATTTAGCTCAACCAGAACCTGATTCTTATCCAATACATTCCAACAGGCAATGTACCCAAAAGACGCTTAAAGCAAGAGGAGTACAACTACACCAACGTGCTCTGACAGAGGCCCAGACAGGGCCTACTACTCCAGAAAGACACGGGCGTCAGCCAGTGGCAGTGTCTTAGCTCTAAGGGAGCATAATCTGAGACCACACTACCAAGTGAGGCTCCCTAGCTTAACTCAACCTGAGCTTAAAATCTACACATTCCAACAAGCATTGTACTCAGTAAAGATAATTCCAACCTTTACAGTAAAGGGAGTACAAAGAAACATGCTACCATGCTCTGAAGGAGGCCACAAAACGGCCTACTACCTCAAATAATCATGGGCATAAACCTGTGGCAGTGCCAGTATACTAAGTGAGCAAAAAAACTCTGACTAAACTTGTAATACAACAAGCTATTGTGCTTTGAAGTAGGGCGCAAACAAAGCCAACTACTTTAAACAACACAATCATCAATTGTGGCAGTGTTCAAACTCTAAAGGGAGTCATATAAGAACCAAAATAGTGAGGTTCAAAACAAAACTCATCCTGAGTTATGCATTCCAACAGGCCATATACATACACAGTTTTTACCCTAAATAGCAAGGGGAGTACAACCTAGTCACCATGCTCTGAAGGAGGCTAACACAAAGCCTACTACTACAGAAAACAGCTGCTAGAGTTAAGGGCTCACATTGTACAGGGCAAAAATAGAACTAGAGCATTAACAACCCTGAGAAACAGGGGAATGCTTCACTTTTCATTCGTACCACCCGAAATGTGAATTTCAAGGGTGAGCACTTTTCACCAAGACAGAAACATCTGCACTGAACCCTAGGGAGCTAAGGAAAGCTAACACTGTTCACTCAAACTTGAATCTCAATTCAAAGGGTTCAGGGGAAAAGACTAAACAAAGTATAGAATGAAAATCGCTCTAGAAAAGTGGGGCCACAGCAACACTAGCATCTTTTATTCACACAGTGATAAGGGCCTACCACCTGAGACAACCGCACCAGGGAGACTAACAATAGTCTGATACCTTAGCTGCTTTCTAACCTGCACCTACACCAAAGGGGTAATGGGCCTCAGCCTGAGAACTCTGATAAGAGGAGGCCAGAACTAGGAAACTACACTCTCCTGACATGGGTAGTAATAAAAGAGGTGAAAACTACAGTATATCACCTAAACCCTAGTTCTAGCCTAGGCCAGCTATAGCTGTGGGCCTATAAGGCCACACATAAGCATAGATCTGCCTGTGGCTAAAACTCAACCTCAAAATTCTCAATAGAGAGGAGGAAACTCTAAAATACACTCTAAAAACAAGAGCTCAGAGGAGCGAAACTCAACCCAAGTCAAACAATGTCAGGCGGCCCAAAGGCCAACACTTAACATAGATCTAATTGAAGTAAAGAGTGCCAATCTCTAATACCAACTCTAGCTATGACCAGAGGAGAAAGTGCTAATAATGTGTGCTAATAAAGTTGGTTTATCCTCTGCTTTGCCAGAGAAGTAGTTCATCCTCTGTCTAGTCAGGGAAGTTGTTTTATCCTCTGTATAGTCAGGGAAGGTTGGTTAACAGGCTAGTTATCCTCTACATAGCTAGAGAAAGTTTATCCTCTGTGTAGTCAGAGATGATTCATCCTCTGTTCAACCAGGGAAGGTAAACAACAGGTACAGTGTGTTAACAGTAGTTCATCCTCTGCTTTGCCAGAGAAGTGGTTTATCCTCTGTATAGTCAGGGAAGGTTGTTTAACAGATGTGGTTATCCTCTACGTTGCTAGAGATGGTTTATCCTCTGTAAAGTTAGGGAAGGTTGAAAACATGTGTATTAGACACTAGGTTACACTCTGCTTTGTCAGAGAAGTTATTGGTTGTCCTCTGCTTGTCAGGGAAGTGTTGAAAGTGTACTGTTGTGCCAGAAAGACATTACAAAATGTTGAGAAAGAACGCTAGACTAATTCCAACAACTGAGAAAGGTGGCTACCCTTTATGGCTACCCCAAAAGGGTTAGCTACTCCTTTATGGACAGATAGTGAGTTTAATTCATTGTTAGGAGAGCACATGGACTCAATAGTGACTGAGTCAGTCAGATTGGATTTGACAAAGAAATTTGGTGGAAAAAATCAGGAAAAGTATGATCTACTGAAGAATGCAAGAAGGTGTTGGGTGCATGTATCAGGAAGAAAAACATAAAAGGCATTATCTGCTGCCACAGAGAATTTACATTATCCTTAGCACAAGAACAAGCTCAGAGTATTGCTAAGATAAAAGAACAAAACCATCAATTGCACACTCCTCTCTCATGAAAAAGGTGGGCCTTAACAAAGCCTCAACTAAATGTGACTCAAAAGACCAACAGTCAGATGAAAGCTATCCTGACTTACAGTCTTTCTGTAGACTAGGGGATAATAGCAATACTGCATAGATGGATAAAGATGTAAATGCAGTTGAAGTATGTGGAGCGAGACAAAGGGCTCAGAGTAGGGTAAAAGGGGTTTACACAGTTCCATCTGCAATCCCCATACTGCAGTCACAAGCAGTCAATAGAGCTTATGGTCCTGAAGCCATAGAAAGACTTGCTGAGAGTTTTCCATCAGTGCATAGATATTTTTCTGAGTTTAGAAGAGAGTTGTCAAGAAAGATGCGGCTCTATGATATGTCTCTAGCTGAAGTCACCCAGCTAATGTCACAAATCTTGACAGAGTCAGAATTCAATGATTTTGAAGAGTTTCAGCATTCCAGCAAAGGTGAATTGAGAGAAGGAGTTCTGAAAGTGTTACAGAACCTTGTTGGACCAAAGGTTGACTGGTTAAACACAGAAGAACTGTAAGTGAGTACACTGAAAGATTTTGTCAGTCAGCTGCAGCATACAGTGGAATAGCTGACACTCCAGAGAAGGTGCTAGAGGATAATGGACCACTGGTCCGCATGTGGTTTGATGGGCTTTTATCAGACTACAGAAATGCATTGCCTTTCTTAGACCTCACATGGTCCAATGGAACCCTGCAAAACAACTTGGATAGGTTAGCTACTTGGCAAAGAGACTCTGATGTCAAGGCAAGAGTAAAGATTGCAGCAGCATCCTTTAAGGTCAACACAGAGAATCGACAGAAACGTAAATGTCCTAAGAGAGAGGGCAGTTGTCATTACTGTGGTAAACCTGGACATTTGATGAAAGAGTGTAGGAAAAACAAAAAGAACTTAAGAGAAATTAACAATGTTATTCAGTTCCTAGTCAGTCTGCTTGCTACTCTGAAGCAGCCCCTCCCCTAATCTCTAAACTTGTGGGGGAGCCTGCTGAGGTGTTAAACATTTGGGCTGTGAGTGCTTAATTTCCTCAGTAATTTATAACAAAGATGAAAGATTCTTTGTAAAATAAACAAAGGGAAGTTTACTACCACTTCCATCCATTGGGGGGGACACTGATTAAGTACATTCACAGCCTTAAATTTTCAGTCACTTATCCATCCTCTATGGATTATGATGTCTGCTATGACTGATGTTTCAATGGAAGATGGAGATGTAGCACAGTAAAGTTTACAATTAACAAATTAACTACAGGGAGAGATTAGGAGACACAGACCAGTGAGGAGCCCAGGACAGAACCGAAGTTTTCTTGTTTTGCAGGTATGTGTATATGCCATGACGGCTTATAAGCAGCACCTGGTGTAAAGCATCACCTCAGATATCCATGAAGAACCTTCATGACGACAGAGTCATCTGAGCAACTCGGAGTTGCACAATGATAAAGAATCATCTAAGCAACTTGGAACAGACATGGAAATGCGCTGGAAATGGACTCTACAGGGAACACACTCCACAGCTATTCAGGCACCATGGTTTTTGCGTCATTGTGTAGTTTATACAACATGCTACCACCCTGCGTTAAATATGTATGTCAACAGTTTCCTTAAGTAAAAAAAACAACACTTACGTTGAAATGTTGAACACGACACAGAATAAGATGTATGTGCCTGTAAATGTTACAAGTTGCATGACTGGAAGATGGGACTTATGTTAACAAACATAGGTTACAGAAGGGATTTAAGAAGGTTTAAATTTGTATTATGTGAGTTATTAGAACTCTCAAAGGGGGGCCTGTGGGATTACAAATTTAAGAATATGTTTAAGATCTGCTGATCCTACGTCCTGACATAACATCACATGAAATACTAAGGTGAAGTATATTGTGTTTTACATTTTGAGGTAAAGATAATGACATTCTAAGGAGATCAAGTCAGGCAGCCCAGGTGTCTCAGACATTAACCTTTTGTCTTTATGCACTTCCTGACCATTTAGCATGACAAGCTCAAGACACAGCTGTACTTTTGTCTCTGTGATAATGTGAAGGTATGGGCGATACTGTCAGACTGATTGGATTAGTACCTATGCACTCTTCCCTCAAGATGACAGCCAATCCAGAGCGTCCTAAAAAACATATGCTCACAGTTTGCACAAACAGTGCCCTCAAGCTAGTCTGTGCATGCTCCTTACCCAGACAGAAAACGCACAGATTGTGTGTGTCATCAGGTGTCAAAACCTGGGACACAGATCCACACTTACTGAAATGTTTGTTAGTACAGAGAAAAATCCCTTATCAGATTTGAAGAATCGCAATCAAATAAAACAGTCCCTGAAGATACTGACTGCTTCTCTAGGCACTCCTTTATACTTCCGGGGCGCGTCTATAATGACGCCATAGGCTGTCGCCGGCCAATAGGATTGATGAGATTTGATACTTGCATTCAGACACCGGTTCACGTGATGACGTTCCCCAAATGCGTTTCAAATGCAGTGTAGAGTTCCCTTTCGAAAGGGAACAGACATTTGATGCAGTTTTACTTACCACCTGCGGTTCCGACTCGGGACCGGGATCATTATTGCTGTGACCACTCCATTTTTCAGTTTCAAACGATCTGTAAATCCAGCGTGGAACTAGGCCTTGTTTATAAAACCATAAGCACCGATCCTGAGGGCTTGAGCAGCCACAGAAAAACACGAGATATTCTCCATTAATTTAACTATCAGACACGACATTATCCTTATTTTGATAGTTAATTTAAGGCAGTTTCTATGGTTGTTTTAATGACAAATATCGAGAGAGCTTCAATGTAATGCATGAGCACAAATCTCTCAGCTCCACTTAACACTGGTTTCTTTGGGAAGCAAGGTTATCTTTCCCTCACAACCAAAAACACACTTCTTTGGTGACATTGTTGATTTCATAGTCTAAAAACAAAGTGACAAATAAGTCTTGTGCAGGGCTGCCGACGACTTCCGTAAAGCCCAATGAAGGGCATTTATGTGCGTGTTCTTGCTCTCTCGCTCTGGTCGATGTGTGCATGCGCTCTTCCGGGAGAAGTGCCTGTACAAGGAATTCCGCCCTTTATTACCGTAATAAAGGACCATGCTTGAAAAAAACTGTCCGAAGTCTGTGAGAAATCTGAAGAGTATTTTTGGCACAGAAATACTCCATTATACGTCCAACTCATTTTTTTAAAACTTTGGCCATGTTTAGCATGAGAATCCAACTCTTTAACAATGTAAATAAGTCAGAATGCATCAAATAGCATTAGATTTTTTTTCTGTTGGCATTTTGAGCAGTTCTGGTGTTCTTTTTGTTATTCCTGAGTTGTGGATTCCTTGTTCCTGTTTGCCCTTCATACGGACTGAATAAATGTGCTTGACCCTCTGCCTAGTATGGAATAAGACCTTGGATTATAACTATTATTAAACTGCATTTGGATTCTCACTCCTTCTGCTGTATGCCTTCATTCCACCTCCACCAAAACAATACAGGAAAACTCAGGATTACTTAGGTATAGTAGTATATCATACTCACATAATAATATCTTGTGATTTTTTTTTAAACCCACATTAATCCCTTCACTAGCAATGTCTTCTCTAATGGTCTGAGCCAGGGGCTCAAAGAAATGCAGTAACAGGTTCTTTATTTGTAGCACAGAGTAATGGAATGTTTTATCAATCATATAAGAAAACCAATGTATAAATAGTTTTAATAATATAACATCAGATGTGTTTTGAAGGCCTCAGGGCCTACTACATGACTGTAAGACCTGTCACACAGGACAGGAGCATTGGAGAAAGTCATATGACCCACTGAGTATTCTGCCAAGTTAGGGGTATTTTCATGACACCAGAGGTGGCTGTGAAAAAAAAAAAAAAAAAAACCCCACTGTTATGAGATGAAATAATGATGTCATAGCGAGGCTTTCCCTCTTTAGGAAGGAGCCGGTTGTCCTTGGAAAATGCTATATCTTGCCTGTGATAAATAGATGACCATCATTTGGCAGGTTGCCACAATTAGAGAAAAGGGTGAGAAAAGAAAGACCTAATTATGTGAAACTGAGTCACAGTGCGTTTTTCTAATGAGCCTGGGCTGAAAATGACATGTGAAAGACTTTATTTTTTTATATAGACTAATTATTTTCATTGTTTTATACGCTTTTGGTAAGCAGAAACTGATTTATTACATGAAACAGTCCAAAAATGGCTTTGACCACAATGTTGTTAGTGAGCACCGTTTTAAAAAGCTTTGAGTAGTGAATGTTTTTATGATACACTTGAGGGGAGAGCCTTGGTGCTTCGCAAAGCTTCATTTTTACCATCACTAGAAGTCAGGTCAGTAGTCCACAATGTCTATAAACGAGACTGGACAATAATTGGTGCAAGGTTTGTGCTTTTATGAGGTGCTGTTAACGAGGCTAATGGATAACACGTGTGGGTGATTGCTGAAAGTTTGCAGGTCAGCAGAAGGATGGATGATGAGGAATGTAGTGACTGATGGTGACTGTGACAATAAGGCAACCTTGTCTTGTTCCTCAGTTCAAAGGAAATCAATGGAAAATGGAGAGTGAATGCCACTGGACAATATATAGTTTTGCAATGACACATAGAGCAGTGTCACCCATCTTATAAGATTGTTACCTAAATTAAATTCATCTAAAATCCAGGAGATAGGACCACTCTATCCTGTCAAATGCCTTCTTGGCATTGAGAAACACCACCAATGATCCACTTTGAATAATTTAACCCTGCTGTATAACATTCAGTAAATGGTAAATATTATAACATGACCTTCGGCCTTATATGCGGAAGTATAACCCAACCTTTTAGACCAACTTTTATCTATTAGCTTCCTGTCAACATTTAATAATGAAATTGGTCGAAAGGATGAACATTCTTCTACTGGATGAATTTTTTTTTTTTTCAAAATTAATGATATATTAGCCTCTAACATTGATCATGGCAAACTACCTGTGTCGAAAGAGTAAGACAGCATTCTAAGCAGAGAAGGGACTAGAAGATCCTTAAACATATTTTACAATTTTTTTGTCATTAACTGACTAAATTAAGTTGCTTTAATTGCATGTAAAAATGTGCATTAAATAAACTTTCAATTCCTTTATTTAGATTTTTGATTAAACAGCCATATAAATTAAAGAACTTCTGACTGGACAAATTTAGTGTACAACTGTGTCCATAACCAAACAGAACTAGTCAGTCTAAACATTTTATTTTGATATCTCCCATAGGTCGATGGTGCTGTAAAATGTTGGATCAAAACTGCTGACAGCATAACATTTTCACTGCCTCAAGTAGCCTCTAGCCTACAATGTCTTCATTTCATATGACTGTCCAGTGTTTTTATTAATATGTGTTGTTCTACTAAACACAGAATATTGCATTTAAATATCATAAAATAATCATAGCAAGTTACAGTTTATACTGGACATTAAAATTTCTTATTAATAATTCAGTTTCATCACCTTCAAATGTATATACCAAATAAACATAATGTTACAAATTATTTCTGCACAAAATGACGCAAATGCACATGTGAACTTACATGCTAGTCAGAACTGCTGTGGAGGCGCTCTTCCTGGAACAGCGCGCTGAAACATAGCAACTAAACCCAAATAATTCATAACGTTTTATTACAGTGTTGTTCAATGATATGTAATAAGACGGTCCCAATCACAGTTATTATAAGTTGTGCATTGCTGTTTGAGCTGCATGCACTGAACATGATCACCAGCGTGTTTTACTAGCCTACTGTGTTAATTGTCGATTAATCGTTAGCATCCCTAGTTACCACCATTACACATCAAGGTGGGTCTGATGAAAAACTTTGTCAAGGCAATAGACAAGACAATCAGCTTTTGAGTACCTCTGTGGAAAATTTCCAAAGTGAAGCTAAAATAAAGGAAGGTGTCTTTGTTGGTCCTCAGATTTATGAACTTCTTCGAGATGATGGAACTTCTTCGAGACGGCATGGAAAGCATTTATTTATATAACCCTTTTGCTGATTTTTAAAGTGCTACATAAACTCCAAGAGGTGACAGGTACTATCTATACAATATGCATAGATGTACAATTTAAAAACTTAAATATCTTGGAAACAGAAGCCAATTAGTTGTTTTAATATTCATATCTAAATTTAGTACAACAAAATACATAAATAGCACATTTTATCTCTGAAGCAGTTGCCTTCTAAAAATTTTAGACCAGTGTAATTTAATTTGTATGTGTAGATGTATGTGGGTGTAAAAGAAACTGAGGAAATAAGAAGAAAGGTCATACTCACACTTACCAGCTGTAGCACATCCTCATCTTTGGGCATGATGGACAACTCCAGCACATTCTCACTAAATAAAAATGAAAGCAGTTATGTAGTACAAATTCACTGTATATATGAATCCACTTGTAAATAATATGGCTCATTAATTAATATCTATTTAAAGTAGCCTCACCTATTTTGAATCAGTGCTATGACCTGAGAATAAGTTTTTCCCAGCACACTTTCTCCATTCACCTTCACCAACCTGTCTCCTAAACACAAACACCCACACTTATGATATTGGTTGCTGTTAAAGTGAACAGACAAAGGGCATTACACCGGTCACATATGGGCATACCATGTTCCCCTACCTGTGCACAGGCCTGCCTGATGGGCTGGGCCTTTCTCTTTCACATTCTTCACAAAGATGGTGTCCACTGGCTCCAAACGATTCCTTTGACCTCCTGAGCAAAATCACATAACCACTTTAGATGCATTCACAACTGAAATACTACTAAATGTGAGTAGTACCATCATTTGTGTGTGTGTGTGTGTGTGTGTGTTTGTGTTTTTTTTTTTTTTTTTGTGAGTGTCTGTGTTTGATAGGTGATTGGCTGACTAATAGGTGATTGGGAACACTGGCTCACAAAACCTGTGAGCCAGTGTTCCCAATCACCCATTAGTCAGCCAATCACCTATCAAACACAAACACAGACACTCACTATTTAAATGGTGTCTTAACTTTGTTGATAGGATTAAGTGGCATGTTCTTTATTAGCATGTTTGAATATTTTTAGTTTTAGATTGTTATTTTTAAGCAGATCATTGGTTAGAGCTGAGTCTCGGGAGCACACCGAAGTTTGAGGGAATCGCCAATATAATTGGTTGTTCTTCTCGACTTTGCAGCATAAGGTGCATGATCCGCCACTTGCAGCGCCCAGGACTACTTCTTTATGTATACAGACATGACATAATGATGAAAAGGCAAACTCGTATTTCCCACGGAATCCTACCAGTACCACTCAAATAAAAAAACAACAACAACAAAAACCAGTATTACTGTCACAGTCACGTTCAAGTTTGCCTTCATTATCATGGACTTTCAGTTGTTTTTCTTTAGTCACGTTTCCTTTGGGGTGTAAGTTGTACCCCTGGGGTGCAATAGCTGCCCAAAGTTGCCCTATAGATATACTATGGTGAAGCTGTGTCCATGAAACAGAAAGTGACTGAATGTTTTTCCTACTATGGTAATTACATAGGGATTTTGTATTAAACATAACTCTGGATCACAATGTCATAGAGACAAGGGGGTGGGCTCATTTTACTCAGGCAGCAAATCAATCTCTCAGGATCATTGTGAAGCTGTTAAGCCACACCCTAGCAACCATTTAGAGCACCCTAGCAACAGGTTCCATAGACTTCCATTGAAAAACATCAAAGAGATAACTTTGAATAAAAGTGTCATAGAAACATGAAGGTGACTCGTGGCAGCAAATGGCCAATCACGAATCACCTTCAACACTTCATAGCCACGCCCTAGCAACTATTTAGAGCACCCTAGCAATCCAAAGCAAAGGGATATCTTCACATCTAAAAGACATAGAAGTATGGGGGTTGGTTTATTTCATTCATATTGGCAAGCAGCCTTTGGAGTATCATCATTTGCATTATTTTGGCTGCACAGCAGCTCTTAAGCAATAGTGTCAATGCAGGTAGATCAAAGCACTGTTGAATATCAAATATCAATTGTCAAGTGTCCCCAACTAAGCAAGCCAAAGGCGACAGCGGCAAGGAACCCAAACTCCAACAGGTGACATCAGGTGGCAAACAGGTGTTAAAATGGAGAAAAAAACCTTGGGAGAAACCAGGCTTAGTCGGGGGGCCAGTTCTCCTCTGGCAAAAAGTGCTTTGTTACGACTCAGGTTGCTATCATAAGTCAGATAGGATCGCAACACTTAAAGTATTTAATTCAGTTCCATCCAGTTGAGGATCGTATTCATCACACCGGTATGGACGGTTGTTGAGGAGATGCACCACTGGTTGTCATGTTGATGAGGCCTTCACAGTGGATGATCTAGTTGACTCAATCTCTGCTGATACTTCAGGGCTGCGTTGTGGTCGTGTCAAGGCGCAGGTCATTGGTCTCACCTGGATGCTGCCTTTTTTGACTCATGCTAGCAAACTGGACTTTCAACATGCTACATGTGCCAGCAGTGAATAGCTACATGTTAATAGCAAATAGCTTCGGGTTTAAACATGACACAAACAAGTCAAAATGTGTTAGCATAATGCTACCAGCATGCTAATCGTGTTAGCATCATGCTAGTAGCATGCTAATCATGTTAGCATCTTGCTAAAAACATGCTAGCAACATGGTAATCATGTTAGCATCATGCTAATTGTGTTAACATAATACTAGCAACATGCTAATCATGTTAGCATCTTGCTAAAACATGCTAGCAACATGGTAATCATGTTTGTTTCATGCTAGAAGCATGCTAATCGTGTTAGAATCATGCTAGCAACATGCTAATCATGTTAGCATCATGCTAGCAAAATGCTAATCATGTTAACATTGTGTTAAAAATTCGCTAGCAACATGGTAATAATTGTAGCATCATGCTCAACAACATGCTAATCATGTTAGCATCTTGCTAAAAACATGCTAGCAGCACGGTAATCATGTTAGCATCATGCTAATCAAGAGTGCCAAGTTTTGCCACTGCAAGCACCATTCACATTTTCTTCAGGAAATGTACATTCTAGTTATTCTTCTTCTTCTTCTGAGCCAAATTTTAGACTGTATCTCCTCCTAGCGCACTGATCAGCAAGTCGGCCACATTAATTTACACGGTATACTGATACACGACCTAGGAAGCTATGGAGCTGATTCAGACGCAGGGACAGTTTGTAGGGGTCTTCCTTATCGTCGTCTTGGTATCAATGTGTGCTCGGCAAGACGTTTTGTGTTTGAGCGCCACCAAGTCGTGTTTTACTCTTCAGCAGCTCCATGCAAGTGAACAAAAGTGGCAATCTCATTGGTCGGCCAGTTTTTAACACGGCGCGTCAAACCAAAACAACGAACCCGAGGTGTTTTTTTTTTTAAAAATGACGATTTTTTATGTCAGTGTGCACACTCACATTGGCGCCCTTTCTTTAGTCACGAGACATAAACGTCGGCGATAATCGCACGCAATATTCGTCCTGGTGTGCACAGGCCTTTACA
The DNA here is from genome assembly GCA_037101425.1 of Elopichthys bambusa. Classification (NCBI taxonomy): domain Eukaryota; kingdom Metazoa; phylum Chordata; class Actinopteri; order Cypriniformes; family Xenocyprididae; genus Elopichthys; species Elopichthys bambusa. The sequence goes on from CM074449.1 coordinate 18,949,719, forward strand.
TTAAAAATCTGAACATTCCATCAACCTCCAACTGACAAAATTCAAATCTAAACATACTGAAGTTCATTAGATTCAATGAAGCTGCCATTCTATGTACTATTTCTAAGCCATTTAAACTCATTTAAACTCATAAACTATCTAACTAACTATCTAACTAACTAATATCTGTGTAACTATCTTACTATCTATCGAACTATCTAAATAATTAATTATCTAACTAAAATCTATCTACTTATCTAACTAATTATTGAACTATCTTATTATCGAACTATCAAACTATCTATCTAACTATCTAATGAACTAATATTCTAACTAATTTCTAACTATCTATCCACACACACTCACTCACTCACACACTCACTCTCACATACTCATACTTACACTCACACACACACACACACAGACGCACACACACACCTATCTCATAGCAACCACCCAGAAAACCCTAGCAACCGTATAGCAACCACACAGAACATCAGAGCAACGCCCCAGAATACTCTAGCAACTGCATAGCAACACCCTAGCAACCACCCAGAATACTGTAGCAACCATCCTGAGTACCTTAGCAACTGCACAGTAACACCCTAGCAACCATCCTGAGTACCCTAGCAACCACCCCAAGTACCTTAGCAACCGCATAGCAACACCCTAGCAACCAAACGGCACCCTAACAACTGCATAGCAGCACCTTAGCAACCACCCCAAGTACCTTAGCAACTTCATAGCAACACCCTAGCGACCACCCAGAATACCCTAGCAACCACATAGCAACACCCTAGCAACCATCCTGAATACCTTAGCAATTGCATAGCAACACCTTAGTAACCACCCTGAGTACCCTAGCAACCACATAGCAATCACTCCCACACTCACTCACTCTTACAAACATTCTCACTCACTCATTCACTCACTTACATACACACACACACACACACACACTAGCTAGCTTTTAAACTACTAAACTAAAACTTAAACTATTTCAAACTGAAAAGCTTTTAAAACTATGCCAAACTTTTTGGCTAGGCTTTTTCAAGCCAACTTAAACTTTACTCATCTAGTTGTTATTATTATTATTATGGTAGGCCTAATTTTATTATTAAATTTATATTAACCTACAATTCAATAGGCCTACTTTTATAGCGCATCACCGCATAACCGACGCACTGCGAGGATAATAAAAGATTGAATAGATTAGCTTACTCCTCATTGAAAATGATTTAAAGACATTTATACAATGAATTATAGGCCTACAATTAAAATGATTAACAGTCTAGTGTATCTGAACACTAATAAGCAGTTAATGAAAAGCAGCTTTATTTTAAAAACATGTTTAACACAAAATACTTCTCATTTTTTTCAGTACGTAGTATATGGGCCACAAGAGAAATATTAAGAAAATAAATTAAGACATAGCCTACCGTTATCAGCATGTTGAATAGGATTTATATTTATATTCCAATATTGCGACGTGATATTTTTCTTTATCACCAATTGTAAAATGATGGACAACGGTTCACATTTCCCGTAATAATAATATTAAGTAAATATTAAATAGCCTAAATGAGTAAATTATCAAATTAATACAAGAGGCGCCGGTGTATATACAGTATATGTACACGCAGGTGGCTTGGAAGAATAGCCTATGGTTTATTCATAATGCAACATGAACTCGAGGTAAGCAACAGTTTACTAAATTGCAGCTAGTTTGATATCTACAGAACTTAAAGATTTCCCTTTTTTTTTTTTTTCTGGCTGCATTAATTAAATGGTTTAATTTCTGAATTCATCCGACCATCCGATTGCCGGTCAGGAGAGATTTATTGCCTCTCGTTTCCCAATGTACACTGCACGAACACTGCAGGACAAACAATGCACAACAAAGACTTTTATTCATTCTCAGGATATGAATTCTTGTTATCAACAATTCAGTTATTGATATCAACAATTCAATTCTTGATATCAGGAATTACATTTCCACTAGTAACAATGAAAATTTTGATATCAGGAATTACATTTCCACTAGTAACAATGTTAATTCTTGATATTGTGGGATTACAAATTTTAAAAGTGTAATAACAATTAACCATTTGTGTTTTTCTTTTCTTAACCAAGTTCTCTCTTCTTTGATGGGAGTCAGCTGTCCAAGTGATACTGACGTAGTGTTAGTTCTTGTAATCAGATGGTGCTCAAACCCTTTGATAGATAGGTTTTCTGGAGTTTTATGACATCAGGGCTATCTCACTGATCTTCCTCTATTATTCCTTTGATCTAAAGATGTCACCTCTGACCTCTAGCTCATAGCCAGGGTTAATTTCCTGTATTGTCTTTAGATGCTTTTCATTTAGTGGTCACTGTAAGTGTAATGGATAAGGCTGGTACTCATTCATCCAGCCACCGGAGGGAGCCCTCTCCTGTATACTAACATGGACTCTTGCTCGTTGGTTACTTCTTGTCTCTCTCCTGTATAAATAGACATGCATTTACACTGCTGATTTGCAAAGTATTGCCAGTTTATCACTGCCTTACCAAGCGTTTCTTATTGCCTGTTTCCTTGCCTTCTTGTTACTGACCATTGTGCTTGCTTTATTGGATTGTTGCCTTTTGGATATTGTTTTTGCTGTGGTTGCCTGATTGGACTGAATTCTTGTCACTGATTATTCTGCCTGCCTTATCAACTACGTCTCTGCCTTTTGTATTGGATTTGTTTGCTGATATTTATTAAACTTCCAGCATTTGGATTCCATCTTGCCTCCATGTCGAGTCCCTCATTGAATACTTCGTTACCAATGGATCCAGCAGGAGTTTCTCAACTCTAAGCAGCTTATGCTTACCAGAGTGAAATCCTGAAGGACTACCAGGAACAACTGAATCATCTAAGTTTAACTCAGTATATCCGCTCTCTTCCATCTCCTCAAGCTACCCCGGTAAGATTTGCTCTTCCAGACAAATTTGATGACTCTCCTGAGAAATGTAGAGAATTTTTACGACAATGCAGAATCTATTTTTCATGTCAACCTGAATCATTCCACCAAGACTCAAAGAAATGTGCATTCTTGATGATGTTGCTAACAGGGAGAGCGTTGGACTGGGCATCAGCGGTTTGGGAGAGAGACTAACAACTGCAAACCTCATTTGATTACTTTGTCTCACAATTACATGAGGTATTTGAATATACTGCGGGTAAGGATATTTCAGTTCAACTGCTACATCTACGCCAAGGCTCTCACTCAGCAGCTGACTATGCTGTAGAATTTAGAACACTAGCCGCTCAAAGTGGATGGAATGATGTTGCACTAAAGACTGTGTTTAGAGAGGGACTCAATCACAACCTGCATGCAGAACTTGCATGTAAAGGAGTTGACTCTAACCTCACTGATTTCATCTCTTTGGCAATAAGAGTTGATAACTTGCTATGAAACTCTCCAAGCTCAAGAAGTAGCTCCAAGTCACTAGCATCTACCCAAGGACAAGTCCTGACATGCCCTGACGCGCCAGAACCCATGCAGATTGCTTACACACAGATTTCTACTGAGGAAAGGGAACATCACAAAAGGGAAGGACTGTGTTACTATTGTGGAGGGAAGGACCACCAAAACTCTACTTGCCCTAACAAAGGGAGAAGACTTCCATAGAATTCCAAGACCAGTGTGAGTAACGAAACCCTTACGCCTCCCCAATCACACAGTTTTTCACTGCTCACTGAGCTTTCTTCTAACAGTGACTCCAAATATGTTTCAGCGCTAGTCGACTCAGGGGCTGCACTCAACCTGATTCATCAAGATCTTGTGCAAGAACTCCAGATACCCACAGTACCTTGTATCCCTGCAATCAACGTCACTGCTGTAAATAATGCACCCATCGGCACAGGCATCACTCACCAGATTGTTCCATTAACTCTTCGAATTGGACTTTTTCACACTGAGAAAATCTCCTTGTATGTCATCAACTCCCCGAAACACACTCTCATCTTGAGCCATCCATGGCTGGCTGTTGTAACGACAAATCAGACTGAGACAAATCAGTTATATTAAACAAATAATTATTCAAAACTTACTCTGGGGTCTGTCCCCATCCCCCGAGAAGACCAGCCTTAGTTTTATTGCCCTGAAGTATGTGTGTGTTGCACGTGGAGAAGCAGAGACAAAGAGACCCAGAAAACATCTTCCTTGCATTTTTCCCACAGAACACAGACTTTCCTGCATTAATTTATAGACAGACTGTTCTATAAATTAACATGCATATCCCCAGGAAATGGTATCCATTAAGGTCATTTAAGGTAACCTCAATTATGCCATGTTTAGTGTCTATGGGTTCGTATCGAAGATTTAAATGCTTGTGTATGCGATATGTCGATACCTTATGCAACACATCAGTATTACAAGAATCATTAATAGTTCTTCTTCAAAAACTCAGCCAGTTAATCTTGCTCGGTCGTAAAAGCCCTGATAGGAGGCGTGTTGTCGCCCGGAAATGCAACATCTTGATTGGTCAGGTCAACCCTAAGAGGTGTGACTTTGACCAGAGGTTAAAAGCCAGTGCACAACGCCCCTTTTCTTTTTTTTTTTTTTTTCTTCTTCTTCTTGGATGACTGAAGAGACCCCTTTAGCTCCATGTCTCTTCAGGCCTAGGTCTGCAACCCAGCCATGTGCTCATCTATGTGAGAGAGAGAAAGGACTCTTTCCCCACTCAGAGTCAAATTAACAGCTTAAGTTGTTCCATATTACTTCATCCAACGCAAAAGATACTGACTACTACTTCATTTAATACATTTGAACACTAAACAGCGATTTAGTATTAATTTGTAAACCACCTGTGTCAGCAAAGGTGTTTTATTACTGAGAAAACTGATGATTCTTTTCCAGATTGTCTTTGACTTTTTCCCATAGCTCTATTTCCAGTCCCACTTCCGGTTCAACTCTATCATTGCTCATTTTTACCTATGTATGTGTGTGACCTGCGTGTATGTCATGTGTTTGTTAGTTTAGTTATGTGTTTGTGAGTTAGTTAATAAAGATTGTGCACAATAGATGTTATAGATGTTTGGTTCTGCCTCCGTCTGCTAATAAATTGCCTCTTAAAGGATTTAGATCTTGACTACATGCTCTGAGTAGTACTGTACAAAAAGAATGTTGTTTTTCCATAACCTGGAAATGAAAATTTCTTAGATTAGACTTAATAAACAATTAACACTGAGTGTTCACTGGACGAACAGGTTAATTGATTGTAATATTAATTTTAATGTAGCTACATCAAGTTAATCTGATTAACTGATTCAAATATTCATAATTAATCATAATTAATAATCATAATGAGTTATGAATAATTATTAATATTTCCCCTTTGAGTTAATTCACTACACTGTCCATGATCCCCTCATTTCCTGGCACCAGGGTGAGCTCAAACAATGGTCAAGTTATTGTATGGCTAACTGTCTACAGGTTTCTGTTACCATGCCATGTCTCACCACCAGTATTGAAAGTCCAGAAAACCATACATCCACCACTATACCCAAGGAATATTGAGTTTTCAGAGGTCTTCAGTAAAGTCAAGGCAACTCAGCTACCACCTCACCGTCCTTGGGATTGTGCGATAGAGTTGCTACCCAACATGGCACCACCTAAGAGCAAAGCTTATCCCTTATCCAGACCTGAAACCCTGGCAATGGAGAAATATATTGAAGAAGCACTCTTATATGGATTAATTCGCCCTTCCACTTCTCCTGCAGCAGCTGGTTTCTTCTTCATTGAGAAGAAAGATGGAGACCTCCGCCCATATATCGATTACAGGGGTCTTAACACTGTCACTGTCAAGTAAAGATATCCACTCCCTTTAGTCCCCTCTGCTCTTGAACAGCTTTGTGAGGCCCACATCTATACCAAGCTGGACCTGGGAAGTGCATACAACCTCATTCGCATTCGAGAGGGTGATGAGTGAAAAACCGCATTCATCACCACCAGGGGGCACTACGAATATCAGGTTATGCCGTACGGCCTGGCTAACTCACCAGCAGTATTCCAATCCTTTATCAACAAAATCTTCAGAGACCTCCTAAACAAGTGTGTAACAGCCTACATTGATGATATTCTCATCTACTCCAACAACTGGACCCAACATATCAGAGACGTCAAGATGGTCCTGTCTTGTCTACAAGAGCACCAGCTATACGTAAAAGCAGAAAAATGTGAATTCCACACAACCAAAACCACATTTTTGGGGTATATCATCAGTCACCAAGGTGTTGAGATGGACAACTCAAAGATCCAAGCTGTCACCGAATGGCCAAGACCCCACACAATCAAGGAGCTGCAACGTTTTCTGGGCTTTAATAATTTTTATAGACGCCTTATCCGCAATTACAGCCTCATATCCGCTCCCTTGACATCCCTGCTGAAGGACAATCCCTCTACGTTAACATGGAGTGACAATGCTCAGGACACCTTTGAAAAACCCAAGACCAGCTTCACTACAGGCCCCAATTTAAAACTCCCGGATCCCAATCTTCCATTCATTGTGGAAGTTGATGCATCTGACTGTGGCATTGGTGCAGTCTTGTCCCAACGTCATTGTTTCTCCTGGAAAGCTGTACCCATGTGCATTCTTCTCACGCAAACTGAACACTGCGGAAAGAAACTATGACATAGGTAACAAGGAGTCACTCTTTTTCACAAGATTGCAATTCACAGTTACCTATCAGTCAGGCAGCAGACACTCTTTCCCACCCTTCCCATCTTACACCACAAAGTGAACCTATACTACCACCATCTGTCATAATTGCACCCATTATCATGGAAGAGATTCAAAGAGCACAACAAACCGATCCAGTACCACCCGAAAGCCCTCTAACCAAGCAGTACGTTCCTCATACCCTTCGTCAAAGAACGATACAGTGGGTCCATACCTCTCTTAGTACTGGACATCCTGGCATCCACAGAACAATCAGCTTGGTACGTAACTCATTCTGGTGGCCCTCTTTTTCTAATGATGTCACTGTTTTTGTTAAGGCCTGTTCAATATGTGCACAGTCCAAAACCCCCAGAGAACTTCCTGCCGGCCTGCTTCAACTGCTCCCTATCTCACAGAGACCCTGGTCCCACCTGTCCATCGACTTCATCATGGATCTACCTAACTCCAATGGGTACACAACCATCTTTGTTATCATCGACAGATTCTCAAAGTCATGCAGATTAATCCCCATGAAAGGTTTACCCACTGCTATGTAAACTGCTGTTACTCTGTTCCACCAAGTTTTTAGGATCTATGGCCTACCAGAAGACATTGTGTCCGATCGAGGACCCCAGTTCACCTCCAGAGTCTGGCAGGCCTTCTGCAAACAGCTGGACATCAACATTAGCCTCACATCAGGTTATGACCCAGAGTCTAATTGACAAGTGGACAGGCTCAACCAGGAAATGGGAAGATACCTCAGGTCCTACTGTAGCCGTGAACAACAAAGATGGAACGACTTTCTTCCTTGGGCGGAATACGCACAGAACTCCCTCACTCACTCCTCAACTGGACTCACTCCCTTCCAATGTGTCTTAGGCTACCAGCCTCTATTATTTCCTTGATCTACGGTGCCCGTGGTGGACAACTGGATCAGACGCAGTGAACGGGTGTGGAACAGCGCTCACGTGAGACTACAAAGGGCCATTCAGGCTCAACGGATCCAAGCTGATCGACAGAGGCATCCCCACCCCAACTATCAGCCTGGACAGAGAGTCTGGCTATCTACCAAGGACCTGAAGTTGTGGCTACCCTGCAGAAAGCTAAACCCCAGGTATGTTGATCCGTTCAGAATTGTCAAACAGATCAATCCTGTGATATACCGTCTGAAACTTCCTGCTAACTACCGTGTTTCTCCCTCCTTTTTATGTGTCCTTGCTGAAACTGGTCCACCCGGCATCTGGCCCCTCCACCCACGGACCATGAACCCCCTCCTCCACTGGAGATTGATGGATTACCTGCTTACTTGGTCAAAAAGATCTTGGACTCACGTCGTCGAGGGGGCCAGATGCAATATTTGGTGGACTGGGAGGGCTACGGACCGGACGAGAGATCATTGCTCGTTGGTTACTTCCTGTCTCTCTCCTGTATAAATAGACATGCATTTCCACTGCTGATTTGCGAAGTATTGCCAGTTTATCACTGCCTTACCAAGTGTTTCTCATTGCCTGTTTCCTTGCCTTCTTGTTACTGACCATTGTGCTTGCTTTATTGGATTGTTGCCTTTTGGATATCGCTTTTGCTGTGGTTTCCTGATTGGACTGAATTCTTGTAACTGATTATTCTGCCTGCCTTATCGACTACGTCTCTGCCTTTTGTATCGGATTTGTTTGCTGATATTTATTAAACTTCCAGCATTTGGATTCCATCTTGCTTCCATGTCGAGTCCCTCACAGTAAGGCTATGTGTAAGATCAACACCTTTAAGGACTGCCCACTGAATGCCTATAAAATACCATGTATAGCTTCCTTAGTTAGACTTGTTGACTGTAGCTACCAACAGCATGTGTTCTCAATAAAAGAATCCTGTTGAAGATACAACCAAGTCTCCTGGTCTTCGCTTCTGAGATTTCCAACAATATCAACAATTCAATTTTCACTAGTTAAAATGATAACTTTTGATATCAAGAATTACATTTCCACTAGTAAAAACTAGTATTCTTGATATCTGTAATTGTATTTTCACTAGTGAAATGTCACTATAGGGTGCCATTCAAATTCAAATGTTTATATCAAAATTAATTTCCTACCAAGAAGACGCTGCTTTGATTCCGCTTCACATGTGAGTAAAACTGGGTTATGATTGTCATGATTGTCTGGGGCTGCTGTGCTGTTGGCGTCTAACAACAAACACTTTTTTGTATATACTCTTGTGTACTGTACGTTCATTTTTTGTGCTTCCTTGTCATTCTCTCATCATCTGCACTTTATTTTTTGTGAAGCATTTTGTGATAAACAGACACCCACTCTCAAATGGCCAACTAGTGAGAGTTGTGCAGGTAAACCACTGCGCACTAACGGCTGCTAGAGAATGCGGTGTTTAGCGTCATTGTCAGTGCACTTGCCTTGCCTACAGCGATTGAACTGGGGTTCGAGACCAACTTGGGGTGGTTAGGATTGGAGGGTGAGTTTTGGAGGCAGAGCAATGAAGAAGAGGGGTGGGTTTGTTTGGGTTGATTTCAGATATCAACAATGTCCAACAGCGTTGTTGAAAAAATACCCCACCTTTAAAAGACACAAGTTAATGACTGTCACCCATATTACCGGTCCGGTGAGTGTTATCATCTCTAGTAACCACAGAGAGGAGCTAACCTGGGCTGAATATACCCATAACTCCTTGCCGGTGTCCTCGACTGGGCTTTCCCCGTGTTCCCTCATGTGTTGTCTTGGTTATCAGCTCTCTTTGTTTTTGTACCAGGCTATCGAATCTGCTGTTCCCTCAGTTCAGACATTTATCCAGTACCTGGAGGGCCAGGGAAGCGGTTGTTCGGTCTGAAAGACGCACTAAAAGAGTGGCTGACCGCAGTCAGACTGTGGCTTCGAGATATGTTTGTGGACAAAGGGTATGGCTCTCTTATGAGAGATTTGCCGCTTAAGGTTCCATCACATAAGCTGGCTCCTAGATTTATTTGGCCATACCCTATTGTCAAGGTCATCAGTCCAGTGGTCCAGCTTCATTTGCCTAATTCTTTTCATTGTGTTCACCCTGTTTTTTATGTTTCTCGTATTAAACCTGTTTTGCATTCTTCCTATTCTCCGCCTGTTTCTGCTCCTGTTCCCCCTCCTCCGCTGATGACTGAAGGTGCTCCTGCCTTCATCGTCAGACGGATTCTTGATTTCAGACACCGTGGACAGGGCTTTCGATATCTAGTGGACTGGGAGGGATATGGTCCGGAAGAGAGATCTTGGGTCCCGGCTTGGGACATACTGGAACGTTCGCTTATTGAGGATTTTCATCACCGTCAGGCTCCTTCCATTAGGGGTTCGCCAAGAGGTGTCCCTGGTGGGAGGGGTACTGTTCTCCAGGAGTAATGAATCTGTCTCTCTATCTTCCTGCATGTGTTTTTTGTTTTGTTTTTCTTTAGCACATGTTGCCCGCATGCAGCTGATTGGGCTTTGTAATTAATACGGCTGTTCATGCACTTACAGCTGTTTCTGAAAAATATTTTATTGATTAGAATATAATTGAATTGAGTGTAATCTATGACAATATTACCAAAGAAAGATTACCATTATATCTTGTTGCAGATACAGAGTGTACACCAGTTATGTGAAATATGCTCACATGATCATCATGGCACCTGGCTCATGTTCACTGCTCAAAATATGACATGGAATGTATTGATTACCTTTCACCTATATATATGTGAAATGCCTGAACTCATTGTAGAAGATTTTATTATTTAGAAAATAAGTAATTTAAGTATAATATTTAAGCATAATATAGCCATATGATATTCTATTATGTGTATCTGCAACTCTGAACAAAAGATCTATAGGAGAATGAAGCATGAACAAGACGTATGTGTTTACAGCAAGATGAAATCTATTCTAACCTAGAAAGAATGTGTCATATATGGTAACAAAGCTTGGCTTCAGTTCATGTCACATGGTATCTACAGAATATAAATATGTGTGCAAAACCAAAGGTGTTAGGTTTTGCCTCTTGCAAGACTCATTTGCTCCGGCTTTGAAAATAAAGCTTAAATTCTGAATCAACGATTGAGAAGTGAATTTTCATAAAGAGCAGAAACCACAACATTTTTTACATTCTTTTTTGATTTGTGTTCCTATTTCTGCTTCTCAGTTTTTCTCTTTCATTGCCAGTGTGTTTTGTCTATGTGACTACACATCTATTTCAGTTGTCTCTTTTTTTTTTTTTTTTTTTTGTCCAGCCCAGCTTTCTTATGCCAGTGAATCCTGCTACCTCTGGCTAGTGATTTGCTCCTGTTCCTGATCTGTTCCTGTCTGCGCTTTAACACGTGTCAAGTAATCGTCTGCCCAGGTCTGAACCTCTGCCTGTTCTTGTGGACTGCGTAAACTGGCCGCCAGCTCGGATTTGGATTTTCCCCTGTTCTTGTCTATGTGAGCTGTCTTACCTGAAGGATGTGCTCATCTGTTTGTCTCCTGACCTCTCTGTGATCTAGCCGCCCGTATGGACTTTGATCTTTTGCTGGAATGTTGATTGACTGTTATTACTCAATACATTTTGAGTCGCATTTCTGCATTTGAGTCTTTTTCCTTGTGATCCCTGACAAATTATATACTTTTTGAAAAATGTCTAAAAAATGCATCCCTATAAATATTTCTACATGATAAAAAGAAGGCTTCAAATAGATCGGTATCAGTGATCGTATCGGCAGATACTGCTTTCTATGATCGATGATCGAGGATCGGCTCCAAAAATCCTAATCGGAGCACCTTTAGGTAAGGTGAACATTTTGTTGAGTGACGGTGAGTTACATGAAGTGGTGTGGGGTGATCTGCCTCCTAACTTAAAATTCTTCGGGATCACAACACTAAATATTATTTTTTAAAAAGAGCAGATGAATATTTCAAGGTTTAAATCCACTTACCTTTGCCATTGCCATTCCCCTCGTTCTGGAAAAAAGGAAATGTTTAAGGTCAGTTAAATTGCTGAAGCCTGTATTGTAACATCCTTTAAATGAACACAAGTCACTCTTCAGCTGGAACTGACTTGTGTACGGCCGTTACCGGAAGCTAGTGATTATAGCTTATGAAGTTATAAATATAGATATTTTTCTTACAAAAATGCATCTCTTCGATCCAGAAGGCTTATATTATGGTGCTGGAAATATGACAGTATGATCTAAATTTGAATAGTGTAAATTTGAATTATAGACAAGTGTCATTTAACAGAATTGAATATTAAGTGCCATTTTATATAGTTTTGAATTTGAATTTTTTAAACTTGAATCCTAGACATTTGATATTTAACAAAACTGATTTTTTTTATGGCATAATTTTCTACATATGTATTTTCCAGCAGCATATTTTTTGTTCTGAATTCTTAGACTACAAATATTCACTTATTAAAAATACAGCTTCAAATTTTCAACATGAAGAACAAATTCGAAACACCAAATTCAATATTCTATAAAATTCAAAACGCAGAAATTCAGATGGTACTGAAGGTAGGTCAGAGGCCCAGGTTCCAGGTTCCACAGGGAAGAGTAAAGGATCTCGGAAAAGTCGAACGTCGCATTATGGCCAATTTCAGGGCAGCAATGACCCACTAAATAAATAAAAACTTAAAAAGCAGTGAGCCATTGAACCAATGAACCATTTTAAGACTGCACAAGGTAAAATGATTCTGCTTCATCTGTGGAGTTGTCAGATCAGCTAGGCTCTACAGGTTATCTCTGCTGACTTCAGACAATGCATCTGGTCCCATCAGGATAATGTCAAGTTTATTTGTAGCCTATATTTTTTTAGGATAATCTAACACCATTTGTATGTGGGATGACCACAGGCCCAGACTGGCCATTGAAAATTCCGGGAGAAATCCCACTGGTCTAGCGACTGATTTGGTCCGCTGCCCAGCTCACTTTCATTTATTTAGCCTATTTAGGATATTTATTGATTTTATTATTGCTATTATTATAACCTTCCCGCAAGTGATTTCTGAATTTGGCATTTATGCTATCATCTCTGACAAACGACTTCTGCACACAAAAGAAAAACTGTAGGCTACATGAAGAAGCAGTGGAATGGTTGGCGTTACTTGATGGATCTTTGCTCTAAAGATGTGCGTCTCTGTGTCAGATAAATGACGTTTTAGACAATTATGTTCCTTCTCTGTCCATGCGATATATGCACATATTGAATGAGTATGAATGAGGTTTTCTAACATATTTAGGCCTACTTTTTTTTTTCTCTCCATTTTAACACCTGTTTGCCACCTGATGTCACTGTTGGAGTTTGGGTTCCTTGCCGCTGTCGCCTTTGGCTTGCTTAGTTGGGGACACTTGACAATTGACATTTGATATTCAACAGTGCTTTGATCTGCCTGCATTGACACTATTCTTTAAGAGCTGCTGTGCAGCCAAAATAATGTACCAGTTATCAATGTAAAGCTGCTTTGACACAATCTACATTGTAAAAAGTGCTATATAAATAAAGGTGACTTGACTTGACTACTTGAACCTCGCTAATATAGGCCTATGGTTTAACCTATTTCAGAAGCGGCAAAAATTAGAATTTAAAATGGACTGAATAAAGCTCTCTACAAACTTGATTGTAATCTCTACTCATAATTGTGTAACCTCATTATGGCCTATTATTTTTTTTATAATGTAAAAAAAAAAAATGTTATTTGGGCTATTTTAGTTGCTAGGCTATAGCGAGTAAAAATATAGCTTAGCCAGGCCTATAAAATTATAGTAGGCTAATAGGCTATAAAAAATGTATAAAGGCTAAAATTGTAAAATAAAGCAAAAACTATTGCGGCATTCTTTATAAACAACATGTAGCCTAAACATAAAGCCAAAACGAATTTATTTAAAAATAAAAAAACAAATGGCGTTGTGCTTTCTCATTCAGCACTAATCCAAATGTTTCCATATTATTCGAGATGTAGGCTAACATTTGGATGATAAACTATTACTTATTAATGTAAACAAGTTTTTGTACTTCACGCTGAACTCCATAGATTACGGACCATTTAAATTGAGCAGTGTAACTCTTTATATTAATGTTCGGTCGACTGCATTTATTTTGATGAACAGGCTGCGATGTCAATTTAAAAATACAACTGATAGCCTATATGCTGTGTGTAACTTACAGGTGTGAGGCGCCGGCGCGATCACTTGGATTTTTTCCTTAAACAGCAGTAACTCTGTCATTTTTGGTCACAGATAAAACATCATCATTGGAAACTTTAAAGCGTGCGTTTACGTTTATTTGTTAACACATACAAATGAAAACAAAACACTGTGCTTTTGTAAAGTAAAGAAAACAAACAGGATGCGCTTTCTATTATTTCCGTGAACAGGTTTGTGGAGCGCAAAAATTAATCAAAACTCAGCACAGTCTACAGAGTTTTTTCTTTTGTTAATCTGTTAATTATAGGGAGTGAAATAGCCTATGTTTTGTTTAGGCCTATTCCTTTTACAGGCTATAATTTAGTCTATTTTTTGCTGTTCACAGAAGCCCTGTGCGATGTGACCATAAATAGGCTACCATGGTATTTTTAATGGGTCACAAACACTTATCCCTTCTGAATTAATTTAATTTAATAAGCCTACAATTTGCATGATAGGCTATTGAGCGGAAATAAATCATGTAATCGCGCTTGCTGTGTTACACATATCTGAATGATCATTTGTGACATTCTTGAGCTGAAAACGCCAGCGAGTGAACATCCAACTTCGATAACAGAATGCAGCAGAAATATAGTAGCTGAATTATTGCTGCTCTGAAATTGGCTAAAATATGACGTTCAACTTTTCTGAGATCCTCTACTCTTCCCTGTGAAACCCGAAAGTTGGACCTCTGCCCTACTTTCAGTATGGTCTGAATTTCTGCGTTTTGAATTTTAGAATATTGAATTTGGTGTTTTGAATTTGTTCTTCATATTAAAAACTTGAAGCTGTATTTTTAATAAGTGAATATTTGCAGTCTAAGAATTCAGACAAAAAATAAGCTGTTTGAAAATACATATGTAGAAAATTTTACCATAAACAAAAATTCAGTTTTGTTATATATCAAATGTCCAGGATTCAAGTTTAAAAAATTTAAATTCAAAACTATATAAAATGGCACTTAATATTCAATTCTGTTAAATGACACTTGTCTATAATTCAAATTTACACTACTCAAATTCAGATCATATTGTCATATTTCCAGCTCCATACCTTTATTAACCCTCCTGAAGCCATATGGATTACTTTTATGATGAATGGATAGATGGATGTGTTTTTTTTTGCACTTCAAAATCCAAGTTACTTTTCCCAATCCCCTTATAAAGCTTGGAAGAGCCAGGATATTTTTAAACATAACTCACATTGTGCTTGGCTGAAGGAAGAAAATCACATACACCTAGGATGGCTTGAGGGCAAGTAAATTATGGTATAATTTTCATTTTTGGGTCAACTAATCCTTTAAGAATTTTTTTTTCTGTATCCACCTTATTATTCAGGTAAGAGCGAGAGCAGCCATTTGAAAATTTAATGTGTCTGGTTTCCTGTGTCATTTGCTTCCAGTTATTTTTAGCTGTACAAAACAGCTTGTTATCCAGTTTGATTTTGCAAACTGGTATTTCTCACCACATTATTTTAAGGTATAGTATTATAGTTTTCTGAACTTTGATATTCTTATAGTTATTTCCCTATAACAGCTAATAAATCGGAAGTCTCACACGTTCATAGAAAACACCTTACTTCCGTGTTAAAAAATAAGATGGATACGTGAAGCAGGATTTTGAACCAATGAAGATTTCATTAGCAAAATGTGTACTTTAATTTCAAGGACTTAAATTTCAGGCTGTTCCTTACATAGATGTATCATGTGGCTTTGGAACACTTGGGATAAAGTACTTAAGTCATATTGACTACATTTCTGTTGCTGTTTTTGTTAATTTATGTAGTTTAATAGACAGTCACAATAAATTGTCATTGTTTTATACTTCTGACCTTTTCATCTTTAAGGTTGTTGATTTTGTTACCTTCAGATTAGTGTGGAGGGCAGACTCTGGTGGATAGACTATGAAGTGCCGCAGAGTAAAACCAAAGCCCTGAGAGTTCTTCTGCAGCGCCATTGTGAATGGACCCTTCCAGGCCACATCCTTCTTTGACACAGGTTGAGTGTTCTGACTGGATGACAATCCTTCATCTTTAAGGCCTTTAGCCTGTCACAAACCAAAATAACACAAAGGGACAAGAAATATAAACATCTACACAGCAACTTCCTGAAAGTTATGATGTTTCTTTATTTTCAAATGCCTGCAAAATGAAGTCTAGCATGTTCCCGCTCTTCATAATCACTTCAGGGGGGCAGGGGTGTTTTTGATTACAAAGGTAGTTTTTTTTCTTTAAGGGCATGACCCCTTTAAACAGTGAGGAATGTCTGAGGAATGTCTATTTTAAATGCAGATGTGAAAATAAAACACCACATAGGGCTTAGCAAAAATGCAAGAGGCAAAAATAAATACAGAAAATCCTGATGTAGAAACACTGAAACAGAAGCCTCTATAAAATGTGAGAATAAAGGTCAACACTGATTCCAAGTCACGTAGTGTATAAAGACACTATTTATGACATTATACAGAAAAATCAAGTGCCCTTTATAAAAACTTCTACTTCAGAATAAGGCATGTGTATACTCTTAACTTTTGTAAAAGTTTAAATAGGTTCAGTCAGGTTCATTGACTTAGTTTAAGGTTCCTATAACAGACAGACACTATCAACCACAACATTCTTTTGAATAGACTCGAAAATTATGTTGGCATTAGTGGAATTGCATTGGCATCAAATCATACTTACATACTGACCGTTATCAGTTTGTAGCAGTAAACAAAGAGATGTCATACCGATCACAAGTTCAGTGTGGAGTACTGCAAGGCTCAGTACTAGGACCGTTGCTTTTCACTCTGTACACGCTAACCTTGGGAGATATCATTAGGAAGCATAGCGTTAGTTTTCAGTGTTACGCTGATGATACTCAGCTGTATATTTCATTGCGCCCTAACAAAACTTAATTCACAAAATAAATGGAATGCATTGCTGATATAAAAAATTGGATGACTAGTAATTTCCTATTACTAAATTCAGAAAAAGACAGAGATTCTAATTATTGGACGAAAAACCTCTGCACGAAATAACCTAGAATACTGTCTAACACTTGATGACTGTTCTGTTAAGTCTTCGTCGTCAGTTAGGAACCTTTGTGTGCTCTTTGATACCAATCTTTCATTTGAAAGCCACATTTCTAGCATCTGTAAAACCACATTCATCCATCTTAAAAATATATCTAAACTACGACATATGCTCTCAATGACAAATGCGGAACAGTTAGTTTATGCGTTCATAACCTTAAGGCTAGATTATTGTAATGCTCTACTGAGTGGTTGTTCTGCTCGCCTGATAAATAAACTACAGCTCGTACAAAATGCAGCAGCTAGAGTTCCTACTAGAACTAGGAAGTATGACCATATTAGCCCAGTTCTGTCAACACTGCATTGGCTTCCTGTTAAACATCGTATAGATTTTAAAATCTTGCTAATTATTTACAAAGCACTAAATGGTTTAGCTCCCCAGTACCTGAGCGAGCTCTTAATGCATTATAGTCCTTCACATCTATTGCGATCTCAGAATTCAGGCCAGCTGATAGTACCTAGAATATCAAAATCAACTACAGGCGGTAGATCCTTCTCCTATTTGGCACCTAAACTCTGGAACAATCTTCCTAGCATTGTTCGTGAAGCAGACACACTCTGTCAGTTTAAATCTAAACTAAAATACGCATCTCTTTAACCTGGCGTACACATAACACATTATCAATTTATTTTTTCAAATCCGTTAAAGGATTATTAGGCTGCATATATTAGGTCAGCCGGAACTGGGAACACTTCCTATAACACCAGATGTACTCGTTACATCAGAAAAAGAATGGCATCTACGCTAATATTAGTCTTTCTGTTTATCCCGAGGTTTACCGTAGTCAACCGGATCCAGGCTGTATCCAGGTGAGACCAAGGACCTGCGCCTTGACACGACCACAACGCAGCCCTGAAGTATCAGCAGAGATTGAGTCAACTAGATCATCCACTGTGAAGGCCTCATCAACATGACAACCAGTGGTGAAGCTCCTCAACAACCGTCCATACTGGTGTGATGAATACGATCCTCAACTGGATGGAACTGAATTAAATACTTTGAATGTTGTGATCCTATCGGACTTATGATAGCAACCTGAGTCGTAACAAAGCACTGTTCGCCAGAGGAGAACTGGCCCCCCGACTAAGCCTGGTTTCTCCCAAGGTTTTTTTCTCCATTTTAACACCTTTTTGCCACCAGTTTGCCATCTGATGTCACCTGTTGGAGTTTGGGTTCCTTGCCGCTGTCGCCTTTGGCTTGCTTAGTTGGGGACACTTGACATTTGACTTGACATTTGATATTCAACAGTGCTTTGATCTGCCTGCATTGACACTGTTCTTTAAGAGCTGCTGTGCAGCCAAAATAATGTACCAGTTATCAATGTAAAGCTGCATTGACACAATTATACATTGTAAAAAGCGCTATATAAATAAAGGTGACTTGACTTGACTTGACTCTGAAGGTGCACTCGCGGAGACCTCTAATGCAAAGAACATATCTTGCCAGGTTTCTCAGGACAGGGAACTAGGGACTGTGTGAACGCCACCACTGCAGAAAGTTTTGTTCACTTCAAGTTCAAGCACAGATGCGCTGATGTCAAATCATCTCGGGAGTGACCGGGTTATTTTCAGACCGCTTACTCCCACCTAAAGTACACTATAGTTACCGACCGCAGTCCACCTTTCATTCAAAATGTAATCCCGCGCAGCAAGAAATCTTATCGGGTCCCGCGGTTCCTGCGGGAGAGCCGCGGAAATGCAGACCTCTAGCTGCATGCTTAATAAACAAATTACAGCTGGTCCAATACACAGCAGCTAGAGTTCTTACTAGAACCAGGAAATATGACCATATTAGCCCGGTTCTGTCAACACTGCATTAGCTCCCTATTAATCATCGTACAGATTTTATAATCTTGCTAATTATTTACAAAGCACTAAATGGTTTAGCTCCCCAGTACTTGAGTGAGCTCTTAACGCATTATAGTCCTACATGTCTATTGCGATCTCAGAATTCTGGCCAGTTTATAATACCTAGAATATCAAAATCAACTGCAGGTGGTAGATCCTTTTCCTATTTGGCAGATAAACTTTGGAACAGTCTTCCTAGCATTGTTCGGGAAGCAGACACACACTGTCAGTTTAAATCTAGACTAAAAATGCATCTCTTTAACCTGGCATACACATAACACATTATCTTCTTCTATAATTCAAATCATGTAAATTGTTAGGCTGCATTAGGTCAGCCGGAACCGGGAACACTTACTATAACACCCGATGTACTCGTTACATTATAAGAAGAATTGCATAATCTATGTCTCTCTGTTTATCCCGAGGTTTACCGTAGTCAGCCAGATCCAGGCTGTATCCAGATCACATGAAGGACCTGCGCCTAGACTTGACCACAACACATCCCTGAAATGTCAGCTACAGGTGAAAAAATACTATAGTAATTTATAGTAAATACTAAAGTGTTTTTGAACCATACCAGAGTAAAGTACTTGAATTAATTTGCTGTGGTAATTCAATAGTTGCTGTGGTAACATAACTATACTAATGTAAACAAATTACTTTACCCAATACTGTACTAAGTTTTCTACAACTATACTACAATATACACTACAGTTTATTGTAGTAAAAACTAAAGTATACTAGTATTTATTACAGTTTATCAGTTCACTATAGTTTATACTACAGTATGCTGTAGCATTCATTAACAAAGTGTTGTAAATACTATAATACAGTAGTGGTCGCCAACACGTCAATCGCGATCGACTGGTCGATCTTTATCACTGTAGCTCACGAAAATAACAGAAATATGAGTACAAAAATACATTACATTTCTCCAGTCTTTGTACTGTATTTTTGTATTTATTTTATGTTACCTATACGGTAAAAAAATATATATTTTCAAATATATTTTTAAGTTTATTTCAAAATTTACAAAAAATGGCCAAAAAAAATATATTCGCTAAAATATATTTTCAAATATATTTACATAAATATATTTTCAAAATATATATTCTTTGGCCATTTTTTGTATATTTTTAAAATATATATTTTCAAAATATATTTTTTAAAAGCATTTAAAAATATATTTTGCCCTACATATATTTCAACCCAAGAAAATACATTCACATGTGACATTTGAAAAACTTTTATTTGTTGTCTATAACACGTGAACATTTGAATAAATCAACAAGGAACATACTTGTTCATCAATGTTCAAAAAAATATACAATATTACAATATATTCAAACAAATATAACTTTTTTGCTTTCAAGAAGTCTCAGTTTCCCCAGTTCAAATTCTCAAAGCCTCTTTGGACACATTTGGAAATGTCTTCTTGACTGCAAGACAAAAATTTGTTGTTTTTTTAACTAAATCTTTCTAGTAAATTTTCCTTTCATCAAGTATTGACTTTACCAAATATGGCTGCCAGTGCACTTCTCTCTCCAACAGTGTTTGTTTTGCTCTTTGCTCCTACAAAAGACAAAACACAATAACTGAAACTCTGTACAGGTACAGAGGGCATGCACTTTCTCTTTTGACTAGTTCTGGATTTCCTGATATTTTTGTTTACACTGGAACTAAAACAATTACAGGTATACTGGATTTTAAAGATATTTAATGGGCATATTTCTGGACAGTACAGTAAAGAAACTGATTATTGAGGAGAGGTCGAATCAGCCTTTTTTACACTTCTGCATTGCATTTTCACTTTTACAAATAAAGGGATAGTGGAATATCACAAAGGCACATTCATTTAAGCTAACTTAACTTAAAAGGATAATCCACCCAAAAAAAGAAATTCTCTCATCATTCACTTACCCTCATGCTGTTCCACATGATTATGACTATCTTTTTCTGTGGAATACAAACAGAGATTTTAAGAAAAATAATCCATCTCTGTGAGTTCACGCAAGAAGGTCAAAAACAAAAAGTGAACATGAGGGTAATCCATATGACCTCACTTGACGAATCAATGAGAAACAAAACCTTTATTTTTCTTAGCCAAAAAAAAAAAAAAAAAAAAAAATCTGTAATTTTGCCTTTATATTTAAATTCAACTTTTGAATTTCTACAGTCTTTTGAATTCTGTTACTTTCATGTTTATTACCGTGCAGCTGTTTTGTATAAAGTGCTACAGAAAATAAGATGACTTGACCATGAACATTATCCTGTACCTATGACTTGTGGTCAGAGGCTCTCCAGCAGAATCGATGGGCTGGTGGGGCGGACAGCATGTGGACAAAGAAGAGTCTTGACAGATGGGTTTGGACCCGCACCTGTTTCAGACAGACAGAAACAGATATTAACAAAGACACAAGTGCAGAGAACATATCAATTCATAAATTACACAAATAAAATAATTAAATAATTAAAAAAAAAAAAATTATTCTACTTCTTAAAGTGTCTCATGCTCATTCTCACCTTGTTGCTGTTGCACAAACTATCTCCGCTTCTGCTACTGAAAATAACAAGTAGATTTTTTACAGTAATGAATGACACATGTAAACCTGTAGATGGTGACAAATAAGCATCTTTTGTAACAAGCGACTTGTTGAATCACTGGCTCAACTGGTTCATCGAAAACAGCTTGTCATTCAGCAGAAAGTGAACAAAAACTACAGTATTATATAACCTAGGCTATATTAAAAAAAAAAATAATAGAAAACTTGAGAGAATGAAATGCCATTAATGCCAAACCAGCTTATGCCTGAACTCTAATAATGAGCGAATAACGTGCCAAATTAACAAGTTTAGAAAAACATTTAAATTTAGCAAAAAACTTACATGCTCCACTATCAGTGACAGGATCACGTGAGCATCATCGATCAACAACAGCAAGCGGCACGCTCTCCCAAACACTCTACAGCTGAAATTTAAAAAAAATATATATATATTAAACATTTTTTGTATGTAACGTTAGTTTTTGCTAGTGTCCAAATTAAAAACAACTACGTTAGCGTTAAAACGGAAATCTAAAAATCTCAGATGCGTCTCCTCATGTGACCAAATTAAACAAACAGGTCATTAAATTAACAAATAAAGTTAAAAAGCCTTGACAATACAAAACATCATACATCCGAATTAGCAATTAACATTACATATGTCAAAAATGATAACTGAAAATAAAGACATAACGTTAGCTCTTACCTTTTCTTCCGAGAACTTCCGGTTGACGACGACGTTAGAGATCAAAATGACGCTTATGCGCAGTACTCCAAAAGTCCGTGAGCGCTGCTAGTGGTTTCCAATTCAAATTACGTCACAGTTATTAACATTGTACATCTAAGGATTTTATTCATCTATTTATTTTTATTTGATGTGCATTTAAACATTATATTACACTGACATTAAATTACAAATGAATAAACAAATGAATAAATAAAGTAATTAATAAATAATAGATTAAAATACACATTTGTGAGGGTGTTTCCAGTAAAGGCTGGGGATCAAGTGCCATGATCACTTTGAATTTTTTGGGAAGATCATGTGAACAAAAGTGGAAAATATGTGGAAATTCATGTTTTTTTTTCTGTAAGTGTTTAAAATTATTCTAACATTTAATGGAATGTAGTTTTGATCGCAAGGCTTTCTTCCATCCACATTTGCATTGTCGACTGCAAGACTGGAAATGTATTTTCTTGCGCCCTGAAATATATTTTTAAATATAAATGTATTTTCTTGCCCCTGAAATACATTTTTAAATATATTTTAAGTATATGAAGGTTGAAACAAAATATATTTTCAGTTTCAAAAATATATTTAATTGAACTTCACTGTTTACAACATATATTTACCATATATTTAAAATATATTTTGGCCAGATAAAATATATTTTTTTACCGTATGGGTATTTTCAGGAGCTACTGGGACAGTGCTAAAGGTAAACGGCCGTTAACAAGAGGCCAGAGACGCTGAAGACGGACACAAAAGGGGATAAAATTCTGTAGCAGGCAGAGCAGCTCACTGTTCATGATGCTCGAAATATAGGAAGGAAATATAAAAATTGAATTAGGGGTGAAGAGTTATGAATGCATCTCTAAAAGGAATTACTGTCTTCAGAAAAGTTTGGCAATGGCATTTTATTTTCCTCTTACCTCTGAATAAAGTAGCTAATTATTAGCCAGTTCAGCTTTGTTTATAGGTAACCAAGGAAACATTATCACTGCTGCTCCATATGTGCCAACTTAGGGTAGAGTCAACTTATCTAGAGAAGTGGCCACACCTCTGTCCCAGGGAAGTGAACCTGACCCTGAAATCATACACAGGAGAGCTTGTACCTCTTTCAGGGGTTGTGGATGTGACTGTCGAGCTAAACAAACAGAAGGTAAAATTACCACTGTTTATTGTGAAAGGTAGTAGTCACACAGTTCTAATGGGCCGAGCATGGCTAGAAAATAAAGTTAAACTGGCAGGAAGTGCACTTAGTAGCGAAAGAGTCTACCAGTTTGCAAAACACCCTGAGGAAGCATGCAGAGGTGTTCGGAGATGAACTGGGGAACATGAAGGATATTACGGTAAAGCTGGACATTAAACCTGACAGTAAACCTAAGTGCCCTGTCCCTTATGCGATAAAGCCAAAGGTGGAAACAGAACTAGACCACCTGGAGAAAACTGGAGTACTTAACAAAGGAAGTGTGAGTGACTGGGCCACGCCCATTGTTCCTGTTTTAAAAAAAGATGGAACAGTCCGAATCTGTGGCGATTTAAAGGTTACTGTCAACCCCGTTTTAATAGTGGAACAGTACCCCTTGCTGTTAGTCAAAGATCTTTTTGCTAGATTATCAGGTGGCCAGAAATTCAGTAAAATAGACTTATGTCATGCTTACCTTCAAATGCAGATCCTGTTTCCCAAGAGCTGTTGACCATCATGATGCACAAAGGTCTATATAGATATCAGCGACTACCTTTTAGGATAACTTCGGCTCCAGCATTGTTCCAGCGTGCCATGGACCAGATCCTGAGTGGCTTGAATGGAGTACAGTATTACCTTGATGACTTGTTAATTACAAGAAAAAGATGATGAGGATCATCTCAGGAACTTGAATACAACACTGCAGCGGCTAAAGGAGTATGGTCTCCTGGTAAAAAAAGACAAATGTGAATTCTTCCAACCCACCATTGAGTATCTTGGTCATGTAATTGACAGCGCTGGTCTCCACACAGCATCATCAAAAGTAAAAGCTATTGTGGATGCACCATCTCCTAAGAATGTACGCCAGCTGAGATCATTCTTAGGGTTGCTGACATACTATGCAAAGTTCATGCCAAACCTGGCCAGCAGGCTTCATCCACTACATGAACTGCTGAACAAGTCCAAACAATGGAAATGGTTTGACAGATGTGAGAAGGCATTCAAGGATGTGAAATGTGTATTAACACAATCCAAGGTTCTCACTCATTACAACCCTGCACTACCGATACAGCTGGCATGTGATGCTTCACCGTATGGTGTCGGCACAGTACTTTCACACGTAATGCCATCCGGTGAAGAAAGGCCAATCGCCTTTGCGTCAAGGACGCTGAACTCAGCAGAGAGCAATTACGCTCAAATTGAAAGAGAAGCCTTAGCAATCGTATTTGATGTCAAGAAATTTCACCAATACTTGTTTGGGCGCAGATTTACTCTACTTACGGACCACAGACCACTTACCTCTATCTTTGGTCCCCAAACTGGCATTCCCTCATTGGTGGAAAATCGCATGCAGCGCTGGGCTCTGTTGTTGTCGGCACATCAGTATGACATCAAGTACAGAAGATCCGAGCAGCACTGGACTGTCCAGGTTGCCTCTGCCGGACACACCACCAGAAGGCAGTCAAGCTGACATCTTTTACTATAAAGGAAGTGCAGAGTGCGCCTGTCACTGCAGCTCAAGTGAAACTGCGCCATATCACCCCTCCACTAATGGCCTGGCTGAAAGATTCATCCAGACTCTGAAGAAGGCTCTAAAGACATCAGAGGGTAAGGGCTCCTAACCAGCGATTGAACACTTTTCTGTTGTCTTATAGAAACACGCCACATGCAGTCACCAAAGTCTCTCCAGCACTGCTGAAACGACAACTACGCAGCAGACTGGACCTGCTGAGACCAACAGGAACCAAGCATATTGTCTTGTCACAACAGCGAATGCAGGTGGAGAGGCGATGTAAGGCAAAGTTGAGAAGTTTCAACAGAGGTGACCGTGTACTTGCTCGTAATTATGGAAAGGGAGCAAAATGGATACTTGCAACCATTCTTGCACAAACTGGCCCTGTTTCGTACATTGTTGAAACTAAAGACAATCAGACATGGAGGAGACATGTTGACCAGTTATTGTCTTCAGCAATCTCCAGTGATGACCCCTGTGATTTGGAGGCCCAACAACAACTTACACCTCACATCAACCCTGGTCAGGATGTGGTACCAGAAATCTTGCCCACACCACCTTCTAGTGAACCTTGGGCAAGCATTCCTTCTGAGAATACATCTCCTATACCAGCTACACCAGAGACTGTTACAGACACTCTAGTAAAAACACCACCTGTACCTCCTCTTCATCGTTTTCCGACTAGAGTGCGGAAACCACCACAAAGACGAGGAAGTCTACCCTCTTTCCCTAGAGTTAGAAGTTATGTGCATATATATATTTACAAGTGTTTATATCATTAATGTTCCTAAAGTAAAAAAAAAAAAAAAGATAACATATGTATGATGTCAAAAATGTTTATTTGTTGAGGTTGATGTTGAAAGTAAAAGGGGAGGAGTATGTTGTGTATTGCATTTTAAGCATTGTACATTTTGTCCTTACAACACCCCGTACTGATGCTCTTGTTTTATGACACATACTAGTACACAGTACTAAAGTTGCATTGTACAAGGCTCGTGTCAGTGTCGTTGTTTACTGCAGCACACGTTCATCTAATGGAGATGTAACAGACTGTGATTAAAAAGCAGTGGTTCCCTCTAATTTGAAATGGCTATGTATTTTTGTTTATTATAATAATAATAATAAATATGTGCACTCAGCGGCCATATTTGCAACGCCTCCGGGCAGCTATTTCGGGCATCCAAGACCAAGTCCTATCTATTTGAATAGGGAATCCTGAAATCTCAAAAACTGCTTGGTGAATTCAGAATTAAATAACATATTTCAAATCAGCCACCTTCTGCTTACCAGTTCAGTGGTTTAGCCCTCTACAGAACAAAAGTAATACAAAAGGAATAAAGCTACAACAAAAATTAGAATGTAATTGTAAAAATATGAAATTAATTATGGCAAGAAACGTAATGCTGACATGAATTGTAAAACGTTTTAATCTGTTTAAATGTTTTACAGGTAGTCATTATGGATGGCAAAGACAGGCGAAGGTGTTCACAGTGGTCAGCTACCTCATCAAAATTAAGTCGCAGAATTGGCACAGCTGTGTTGAGATGGCAGTAGGATATGGGGTTCACTGCCTGTAAATACGTGATTGTTAGAACAATAAGCTTGAATAAAGCTTTGTTTCATGTGTTGTTGACTTGTATATTTATTGTAATGGTTACTTTTATTCATTCTTTTACTCATTAGGGTCAAATCCCTGAAAGGGCGAAGGCCCTGTTGTTTTCCTTAGGATTATTATTATTATTATTTTTATTTTCGACTGCTCTGGGAATTTTGGGGCATTTACCATGCTTGAAAACTCTTGAAACTTTGCGCAGACTTGATGGCACCAGAGCTTCACAACAGACATCCCTTTCTCCCACTTTGTATCATTGATCAAAGGCTAATCCCATCACGAGTTGCCTTTGTTCACCTAAACCCTCCATGCCTCAACTCTACGAGTTCAGAACACTGCCACAAGGACTTTGAGAAAGGTTTGAAAAAGAAATAAAGCATTTTTCAAGGTCCTACAGACACTGTCTTATTTAACTGTGTATCTTGGGACAATACATTGGGATTAGTAATTAGTAATCCCCTCCCCAACGGGAAGGAATAAAAGCTTTCCCAAGTGAACAGACCCTTGTTCTGAGTTTCTGACCTGACAAGGGAAGAACAACAGCACGACCAAGGTGATACTTTTGTGAGTAAACCTTTCACCGCACGGATCTTCAAGCAGCCCAACTGCTTCTGCAGAGGACTTTGGCTCCTGACCTGCATAACTCAAGTACCTCCAAACTACAGAAGATCCTACAGACCGACCACCATCTGACCTACAGTTCTCTGGATTACACAAAGACCTCCAGCACTCAGTGCAGCTCTGCAGCTGTTGGAAAGCAATCCAGTCTCCCACTGCACACGGAAGGATACCAGTGGACAACGTTTCCCATTCCCGGACTAATCACCCGACCAAGTGAAACGTAAGTATAAGCTAACCAATTCTTTTCCCAAAGGCCTTGGCATTAGGTTGTTGCTAAATGAGATTGCGATTTGTGTAGAGACTGTGTATCTAGGGTCAGGGTGATAGGGTGATATTTTACTCTTGTATATCTTTTTGTTAATAAATTCATTTTATTGCAAACTCTGTCATTCTTGTGTTGATAATCAGAGGCTCTACAAGCTCGCCCGAATCTCACTAAATCCTTCAGATTGGTCAGATGATGAACTTCCTCCAGTTTATAAAATTGTAATTCAGTCAACAATCTTTCATGATTGTTCTTTATTGTCAAGGTGAGATTCCTGGCTGGTGCCCCGAAATACTGGAAGGAATCATCTGACTCAATATTAATACTAAATATTATTATTTAAGACCATAAATAACTACATTTGTGGTGCCCTCGTGTGAGGCTAATCCAAAATCACTACATCGGAATTGTCGGCCATCAGGACCGTAATAAAGCTGGTATCCGGGCGTGGCAGGATTTTTTATATCTCGAACGGTTTGGCCGTGGCGAGGCAACACATTTATGGCGAGAAAAGGGAAAAGTTTGTTATAACTTCTGCATACATTGACTGATTTGGATGAAACTTCAGCTGTGTTCGTTGTACGTTGTACTATTGTGAGTCAAAGTTATAACGCCACCAACTGGCAGCAGGAAGTGTGTCACTTTCAAAATGCTTTAAGATCACCCTCTTATTTTTACCTTATTTGCTTCAAACTTTATCAGAACAATGTCAAGACATGGCGAATGTACACCTGTGAAACGATTCTTGATATTGCAAATTTGCCATGGAAACAATCTTTTGTCACACTACGGGTCACATCTGGGCTGTCAGTGACAGCACTCCCAGCCGTCAAAGCCTCAGCTATAGGCCTCAAAGCGGCCTTCATATGTAATACTGCCAAGGCTGCACAAAGGCCTGGAACCAACAGATTAGAAGGGGCATGAAGCATTCAGCGCATGCTCTTACCACACACATGGATTTCAGAAAGAGCACAAAGCACTCTGTGCATGCTCTTACCATACTCATGGAATTAGAAAGGGCAAAAGCGCCCCTTTTACCATGCACACGGATTTTAGAAAGGGCACAAAGCACTCTGCGCGTGCCCTCTTCTCCACAAACATTTTACTTTATACAGAAGGGGTTCCTTTAAGGGAGCGTGGCTAGGGGCCTGACGGACCTTCTCAGGGGACACTGTCACCCTGAATGCCACCAGGGAGGCTGACCTACCACCTGTCTGTTTCTACAGTGGAGCCAGTGACCGCACCAGTGGAGCCAGTGACCGAGCCAGTGACCGCACCTACCAGTTTACAAACTGAGGAGCTGGGGGCTCCTCAGAAAAGAAGAAGAAACAAGAGACGGGTTTCAAATCCTTCAACATGGAAAGCATGTACCCACAAGAAACATTATCAGGAGGGCAAGGAACATGTCAACTCTGCAAATAAAAAGGCTTCTGCCAAACATGTGAGAACTTTGAAGAACTGTAGTGTGTCATGTAAATACAAATGTGTAAATGCAAAATACAAATACAAAAGTAACCCCAGCTGAAAGGGAGAAATGCTTTTTTTCTTAGAACACAGTTCTACCAGTTGAGTCAAAACAGGAAATGTGACTTTATAGCCATGACTACAGACTGCACAGAAAAAGAAAGACAAACCTGTGATGAACCACACAGAAAGCGTACCTACTCATTTAAGTACTATTTAGTATCTAAATATAGAGGGTGAAAAAGTGAGAGTCTGTAAGCAGTTTTAACTGGGCACACTTGCCATCAGCCAGAAACCTGTGTATAATACACACAAAGAAAAATCAGATGACTAGCATGCCAAAAACAGATGCAAGGGGAAAGCATGCAAAAAAATGCGTAGATACAAATCAGAAAGAGCAGGTAAAGGCACACATCAGTTCATTTCCTGTTGTTGAGTCACATTACTGTCGTGCCAGCACAGAAAGACAGTACCTTGAACCAGCACTCAATGTTTCAAGGATGTATGATCTCTTAAATGCAGCGAGAATGGAAATACACTTGTGAAAGAATCTTATTACCGATTCATATTCAACACAGAGTTCAACCTTAGCTTTCACACCCGTAAAAAAGATTGGTGTGATCAGTGTGAAGCATATGAGACTGCTGTAAAGCAAAACATGGTAGGCCAAAGTGATGCATACAATCAAACAAAGCATATAGCTGACAAGACAGCAATGCGCCAAGAGCGCCAAAAAGACAAAGAGGATAAAGATACTCTAACAGTCTGTTTTGACCTACAGAATGTTATTTCATGTCCACGTGCCGAAATTAGCTCTTTTTTCTACAAGCGAAAACTTAACTTGTATAATCTTACTGCTCACTGTTCACAAACTAAGAAAGGCTACTGTGCTTTGTGGACAGAGGCAATGTCAGGTAGGGAAGCAAATTATATTGCAAGTGCACTGATGAAAATACTAGAACACGTTGTGCGTGATCATCCAGATGCCACTGAGATAGTAACATGGAGTGATAGTTGTGTGCCTCAGAACAGAAACTCCATAATAGCCTTTGCTATGGCAGACTTCTTGACAAGGCATCCTCAAATTAAAAAGATTACAATGAAGTACTCTACTCCAGGCCACTCCGCAGTGCAAGAGGTAGATAACATGCACAGCCATATTGAAAAGGCAATGGCAGTGTCTGAATTCTATTCACAACTGTCTTTCTTGCACGTTTTACTGAAGGTGAACAGGAACAACCCATATGAAATCATACAGATGAAGAGTTTAGATTTCTATGACTTTCAGGCATGTTCCAAGCTGTTTCAGTACAAACAGGTTCCATTTTCTGAAGTGTCACAGCTTGTGTTTGATCAGTGTTCATATACTCTTCATTACACAAAATCACATGCAGAGCCAAGAGTTAAAGTAGACATAAGAAGACCAGGCAAACACACGAGAAGCCTGGCACCTACATCCATCTTACCCAAACCAAGGGTACTCTCCAAATAGAGCATCATCTCAGAGGCCAAGATGAGTAACATTAAGTCAGTGTTTAAATTCATGCCACTAGCAGATAGAGAATTATAGTTTTGTGTTTTAAAAAAACAAGTCTGTCATTTTTTGTGATTATATATAGTCAGTGAATCATTTTTCAATGATTATTAAACTTTATGAATTAATTTGCTGAAGCATGTCTGTTTTCTTGCAGTTTTTAAAAGTCTTAAAATGTCTTAAATTTTTACAATATTAAGCCTTAAAGGTCAAATAGTCAACAATTTAATTGATGGGGTCTTCATTACAACAATAAACATTAGCATGTTATTTCAGCCATACTGATGTCTAGAGAGAAAGCCATTTTACCTGTCCCACTTTCTGTGGAATAAAGTCCTGCTCAGATGTATTACAGTAGCTGCTTCCTGTCTAAACAAGAGGAAGCTTAAAGTAACAATTTCTGCAATAATGTGTTTAATTACCCACCATACTGCTACCAAAAATTAACACCTGCGCTGTACAAAATTTTTTGACCTGCCTTGCTTTATTTGAAATGTCTTAAATACATGACATGCTAAAAATATGAAATAAATGTTATAGAAAGGATTACATTTTACTTTCTAAGACATGTTCAGGCATTGTTACAACATTAATTTTATGTTTTAAAACAAATTATAAGTAAACTGTGTTTCTTGAAAATTATTGCTTCAAATAATGTTTTGGCAGATAGAACCTTATAATTCCAAGCGAAAAGTGATTTTTTTTTTTAAATTAGAAGGTTCTATCTGCGTTTGACCCATTCCAAAAATCCCCATTTACAAATTTGAGAGGATTTTGATATTGTACATTTACAATACATTTAGGGTCCCTGTTATTTTCATGTTTGAAAATATAATATAAGTTTTGCTATATGTAATGCAAAAACTTTGAAGCTCAATATCTCAAAGCTGCTCAGAACGCAGATAGAACCTTATAATTCCAAGGGGATGAACTGTCTAAAGCCTGCGACACTGGGGCTTGCCCACAGGGAGGCATGTTAAGGCCCACTACCTGATAGCAAGACTATCTAGCTGCCCAAAGGCCTGCAACCCTGGGGTTCACCCACAGGGCAGCCTGCTAGTACACAGGGAATGGCCATCCACCTAATAGCAAACTCGCTAGCTGACCAAAGCTTTTCTTTTGTTTTTTTTTTATAGCTGCCAGGTACCCACATTGCTAGGGACTTGCCCTCAGCAAGGCCTACAATCTGATAGCAAAACTATGCGCTCCTACCAGAGAATCCATACTGCTGGGGACTAGCCTCCAGGGCGGCCTGCTAGGGCCAGCCACCTGGTAGCCAGTTCAACACTGCTAAATGCAGCAACCACACTGATGGAGCACATCTCCAGGGAGGCCCATTAAGGCCCATTAACAACCTGATAGCAAGACGTTACTCTAAGTACCCAGAGGGGACTTGCCTGCAGGGGGCCTGCTAAGGCCACAACCAGCGGCAAGTCTTGCTGCTAGCGCACTATTGGGGACTCACTCACAAGAGGACTGCTAAGGCCTGATTGTCTAACAGCAAGTCTAGCTAGCTGCTAAAAGCTCCCCAAGAGACTGGGGCTAGCTAACAGGAAGACCTACCAGGGCCTGACTACCTGCCAAACACATCTGCTAGCTGTCACAAGACCCCAAGTGCTGGTGACTACTCACAAGAAGGCCTATTAGGGCCAACTATTCTGAGCATGTCTCATTGCTACCACATCCACACTAATAAGGGCTCACTACAGAGAGGCATGCTAAGGCCTACTATCTGATAAATTACCCCAAAGCTACCAGAAACCTATTTAATGGGGGCTGTACACAGGGAGGCTTGCTAAGGCTTGCTACCTGACAGCACATATGCTGGCTGCTAGGAGCCCAACATTGTAGGGACTCACACTGATGGGAAGTTTGTTAAGCCTACTACCCTATAGCAAGTCTAGTAGCAAAATAGTCTGTATAAACAGCGCCTAAGCCTGGGACCTATCACATCACTCACAAGCAGTGTAAAAGCACCTTTTACCCTCTAAGCGAGGGGAGTACAACATACGTCAAATGCCCTGGAGGAGGCCCATTTGGGCCAAATACTCCAAACTAACACTCATGGCAATGCTCAGGCTACAAGGGAGCGTACTAAATGACCAGCCTGAACTGAAGGTCAAAATACTGCTCGACCTGAACCACAATGGTGAAGGGCAGACAAAACCAGAACTATAAGCGAAGGACTCATATAAAACCTTGTAATTAACAAGGGAGTACGGTTCGCATGACCCTGAGAATGCTACAGGGTAAAGGCATACCACAGCGACTCCAAACGTGACAGAAACAGTATCTGCGCTCAGCCCTAGGGGAATGGGGCCTGTTTCCTAGAAATGGCCATCCAAGATCAACCCAATGCTTGAACGTAGTTCAGCAGGCTTAGGGGAGTCAAGCTAGTGCCTAACAGTAACTAGCTTCTGAATTGCGGGGCCACAGCAAAGAGCATTTATTCTATTTGCAAAGTGAAAGGGCCTAAACTGCCTATTCTGCCTCTACACCAGCCTGCATTAAACTCCAATTCAGGAGGGGGCGGGCCTTGGCCGAACAACTCTCTGTTGAGAGGAGGCCAGCACTAGGGATGCAAAAAACAAAAGGGGACCTACACTCACTGAAGAGGGGCCAAGGGCAGAA
Source organism: Elopichthys bambusa (assembly GCA_037101425.1). Lineage (NCBI taxonomy): Eukaryota > Metazoa > Chordata > Actinopteri > Cypriniformes > Xenocyprididae > Elopichthys > Elopichthys bambusa. Next base: position 18,982,556 of record CM074449.1, read on the forward strand.
ATGCATAGCAGACTGCCTAAATCCCTAGCAATTCACCTAGGCCAGCTATGAAGGTGGCCCTGGTGAGGGCCAGCCCAAAGCATAGATCTACCTGGCGCTCTACAGAGCAGCAGCCTCACAGAACAACTCTCCCAGGCGAGAGGAGGCACAATCACTAACGGAAACCGCTAAGGTGGCAGAAATCTCCATTAAAACCTTAGCTATCCTAAATAATATAGGAAGTCAGGCGGCCCAGAGGGCCGACGCTAGACATTTAATCTATCTGAGATAAATTAGATAAAACGCACATCCTACACAGGGAACAGCGGTATGTCACTTTAAGGGGCTTAGATGGCAGAGTCTGAGCTTTCAGTGTCAATGTCCACCCAGAACACAAGATGGCAGCAAACCCTTCTTCTATGTAAAGCACTTTGAACTGTATCTTATGCAAGAAAGTGCTAAATAATAAAAAGTGTATTATTACTATTACTATTATTATTATCAGTCTGAGACATCGACACATACCCATATTCCTTCCACAAACCCTAAACAGGGAACAATGGTCTATAAAGAAAATATTTCAGTATTTAAATATTAACCAAGTCCTAAAACAGTTCATCCTGCGACCTAACACCATGTAAAAGGTGAAGACCTTCCACCTTTCAAGCTTGAAAGGGCATTTTACTTTTTATTCACCTTTCTTTGCAGAATATAGGTTGAATGGAAGGCTTACTAGAGCTGGCAGCGTGTTCCATAAACACCAACAGCTTAAGCTTAGCATACGCGGGACAGGGTGGCTGAGAGGATTAGACAACGCGTCCTCTCCCAGCAGCTCGCTCTCACGAGCCGCCGAACAGTTTCGAACAGCGCGGTTCAGCTCCATCTGAATGCCCCATGATCTGAGTCATGTCATGTCATGAGTGCTCTGCCTCAGCACAAGTGGGACCCAAACTACCAGGTCCAAATGCTGAACTCTCTTCCCTTGAGAAGACCCTGATGAGAATGGAGAGTTCTTAAAGGAAAACACTATAGTCTGCACTGACAGCTCCCTCGAGAACTTCCTGTGCGTGCTCTTCCCCCAGACAGAGAACGCACAGCTCGTGTGTGTCATCTGGTGTCAGATGACACACTTACTAAACCTTCTAGTTTCTCTGTGCGTTTCGTAAATTGCCACGATAGTGTTTCACACATAACAGTCCCTTGTAGTGAACAGCAGACGTGATGACACCAGAGCTTCACAACAGACATCCTTTTGTCCCACTATGATTAATACAAAAGAGTATGATAGTATGACCCTCAACGACAACTAAATTACTATTATAATCAGGATGACATCAACGGCCCATTGATCATAGGCTAATCTCATTATGAGTTGCCTTTGTTCATCTCAGCCCTCCATGCCTGAGTCCAAGGTGTGAATGACCATGGACTCTTAGGGCTGCCAAACCGGTTCTGGCTAAAGCATAGCAAGAACAAAGAAATGCTCCAAAAGAAAGACAATTTATATACATATTGGCTTGAAACCACAAAAAATGGACAGGAAAACTTTAAGGAACATGTCCTATACGTCTTTTTACTCATCCAGGAAACTGTGCACACACAATGGATACCGCACCTGGAATAAAAGCCAATGCAATCGCATCAACTGAGACAGAAATGTGATACTTCAACCAATTCACATCAAGTCTGGACTCTACAAGTTCACAAAGACTTTGACATAGGTTTGGAAAAAAAATAAAACATTTCCAAACATTGCCTAAAGACATTGTTTTATTTAACTGTGTATTTTGGGACAATACAACAAGTTTCACAGGATGAAAGGTGGGCGTGTTAAGGGACGGACACCTGGAATGCTGTGACCCAATCACATCACCACATCAGGAAAGGTGGGGATTTGTAATCCCCTCCCCAACGGGAAGGAATAAAAGCTTTCCCAAGTGAACAAACCCTTGTACTGAGATTCTGACCTGACCAGGGAAGAACAACAGCATGACCAGGTGATACTCTTGCATGACCAGGTGATTAACCTTTCACCACACGGACCTTCAAGCAAGCCCAACTGCTTCTGCAGAGGACTTTGGCTCCTGACCTGCATAACTCAAGTACCTCCAACCTACGGAAGATCCTACGAACCGACCATGATCTGACCTACAGTTCTCTGGATTACACAAAGACCTCCAGCACTCAGTGCAGCTCGGCAACTGTTGGAAAGCAATTCAGTCTCCCACTGCACACGGAAGGATACCTGTGGACAACGGTTCCCATTCCTGGACTGATCACCCGACCAAGTTAAACGTAAATATAAGCTAACCAAACCTTTTCCCAAAAGCCTTGGCATTAGGTTGTTGCTAAATAAGATTGCTATTTGTGTAGAGACTGTTTATCTAGGGTCAGCGTACACAGATAGATACATTAGACACATTATCTGTATTCATAGTAAATGCTTGTTTTCTATTTCATACCAGCATCCATAAAGACCACAATTGACTCCCTCATAAACTGCTAATTACCCATTCATTGCTTCGTCCAATTCGTTGCTCATCTACTTGGCATTCAATATTGTTAACATCCATTTGTGTTGTAGTTTGATTATTGAATCAATTTTTTTTACTAGTTTAGTCATTTTTCCTTAGTAGTTTAGTCATTTTTAGTGAGTATTTAGTGAGTGTGATATTTTACTCTTGTATATCTTTTTGTTAATAAATTCATTTTACTGCAAACTGTGTCATTCTTGTGTTGATAACCAGATGCTCTACAAGCTCGCCCGAATCTTACTAAATTCTTAAGATTGGTCAGATGATAAACTTCCTTCAATTTACAAAATTCTAATTCAGTCAACAATCTTTCATGATTGTTCTTTATTGTCAAGGTGAGGTTCCTGACTGGTGCCCCAAAAATATTGGAAGGAATCATCTGACTCAGTATTAATATTAATATTTAAGACCATAAATAACAACATTTGTGGTGCCCTCATGTGAGGCTAATCCAAAATCACTACATTTGTGGTGCATCCTGTGTAAGGCGAGCTTAGATTGAAATGAGCCTTTTGTTTGTCAATACAACTGAAAACACAGAAAGATAAGAGTAAAGCTTTAAAAGGAAACAGGTTCAGGTTCAGCTTACCAGCTCCGACTACAGAATCTATTATCAGTTTGTGGTTCCCTCCAGACCTGATTGATAGTTTTCTCCACTCACATTTACAGTACTGTTTACAGATAGGATTTGTTTAGCAAGTACAGAGTTTGGCTAGTCTGTGGATCACTGTGTGTTGGCATAGATCTGGTAATTTTTCTGTATCAGGAACCGGTAGCATTGGCAGACTGTTACTCTTGAGTAGTGGCCATTTAATTGCTATTAAGTATAGCATAGGGCGTATGTACCTAGTAAGTCTATAATATTGCATTATTGTTTCTTGACATGAAACCTGTCGGAAGAGGTCAACACCCACCGACAATTCAAAGCTACCATCATACCTTCTGCTTCTTTGTGTGACCTGCTGTAATAAAGATTATCGATACTTTTAAAAGGCAGCTGAGTGTAACACAGCAAGGTTTCTGTTAACCAAATGGCTGAATTAACAACGCCTGAACAGCTGGTAGTAGACCTTACCAGTGGCGTTAATCCAGGGTACGTAGAAACACTTCAGGGTCTAGACTATGATGAAATCAGCCAGAAAACAGAAAAGCTAGTATCTGAAACAGCAACCAAAGCCCCAAAGGGTGACAAGCTGATTAAATTGCTCTCTAGTTTAGCATTAAACTGGGCTGCCCAGCTAGCGCAAGCTGTTCATAAAGTAAACATTGCCCGTGATCATATCAAAAATAGAGATTTGAGGATAGAGGACTTTAAGAGTGAGCTTGCTGAGCTACGTAAAGAAAATGACCGGCTAAGGGCTGAAGCTGATAGTCTGTCAGCAGAAAAAGAGGACTTACAATGTATTGTCCATGATTAGGAAGCAGAAGCTAGAAAGCTAAATGATAAGTACCTAGAAGCTGAAAAAGAGCTCAGGGAACTTAAGGAAGGACACTCAGGTCCACCTTCTATAGTAGAATGCCAAGATGCGGATACTGCCACTCTGCAAACAGAGCTGGCACAAACTCAGCAAGAATTATCGGCCAAGACAGATGAGTTAAATGCTGTGAAAACAAGCAAAACTGAAATAAAGGCTGAAGTAAATTAAGAGCTGCATTGTCTGAAAATTCTAGTTTGAGAACTGACCTAGAAGAGAGAAGGCTTTATGCTGATACTCGTGAACAAGCAGAGTAGTGAACCCGTAATTACTGGCCGCTGAGCCACAGATGCTAGCCCTTATCATTTCCATGAAGCAGCATTTAACTCTCCGACCTGGGGAAGACCTGCTCACCTGTCTTATGAACGTCATTGTTAGCTAGAGATAGCCGACTGCATCAACTTAGGGAACTGGCACGAGACATTGAGGTGTTTAACCCCATTCCCCTGGTAGCAACATAGAGTTATATCTTAAAGATGTTAACTATGCTCTGTCCTACATCCCAGAGGCCACTATGGCCAATAAGCTCCTCCTTCTGAGAAACACAACCTCACAGTCTGTCCATGGTTTTATGGAACGACAGAATCCTGCTGTTGCTGAAAACTATTACAAGCTGTGTAGGGCCCTAAGAGCTGAATACACAATGTATCAGAATCCATCTGCCTCTCGTCTCTCTGCTTTGCAGATCAGACAAAACCATTATGAAACACCAAGAGAATATTATGAGCGTTTACGTAGAGTATACTTTGCTGGCACTGACTCCCCTAGGGTGGAGAAAGATGTAATGTTTAAAAGCCTGTTTATAAGTAACCTGCATCCAGCCATCAAGAAACCCCCTTCACTTCTTGTCAATGTTGATTGCATGTCTGCAGCAGAGTTAAGACAGCTTGCAATGAGAGCCTGGGAGAATGAGAAGGTAAGCACAGACAAAAGGGACAGAGAACCAGGTACCCATGTGTTTAAGTTTAGAAATGTCAGTGAAGCTCTTCTTGTGTTAGAAGGATCAGAGCTCCCTCAGCCAAGAAGTGAGTTTGCTGGTAGCCATGGCTACTCTTCTCAGTCAAAGCCTAATGACTTCAAACAGGGTGTCAAAGGCCTTAAGACCCCACGTGACACAGAATTCAAAAGCAGTAGATATGTACTGCAGGGAGAAAGACACAGGAGACCTGAGGATAATCCCAAATGGTTGCACTCTGGAACCTTGTAATGCAGAGGTGTATTGTCCACAGGTGGTAGGTGACATCCAGGTTAACGACATGGATGTCAAGGATACTGTTGTTGTTTTTCTGTCAGAGAAGTCAGCCATTAGCAAACAGTTGTACCAACTACTGCTCGAGCGACCTGGCATGACTCCTCTGATAGAAAAGAAACAGAAACTGTGGCTTACCAATAGCCTTCTGGCATTCCCATTTAAGAGTGTTGGAATCTGCTCTGCCTCTTTTAAACTAGGTCGTAAGCAATTCACCCATTGCATGCTTGTGGTACCTGACCCGAAGCCCTCAGTATGCATTGGCTCTGAAGTATTAGTAAGGTTAGGAGTCCAGTTAGACACTGTCCAGACAGTGTGTAGACTTCAGGAGTGAGAGTGAAATGATGGTGCATGCTGTGGTGGCTCAAGAGCCACACACTTCACCAAACTGTGAACTATGCTCATGTACAAATGGTTCACGCATTGATGCTAGAATTTTTTTTAGATAAGTAAGTCCTGTTTTGGACAGCTTGTTAGACAACAGGATCCCTCTGTATTTAGTACCTGTGAAACTAGTGGAGAGAATCTAGAATCTACTTTAAATTCATTTTATGAAGTATACTTAATTAATGTTCAAGTATATTTTTAAGTGTACTTTATGTAATAAGTATACTAGTACCAATGTACTAGTAGTAAACTTGTAAGTGTACTATTTCAGTACTGCTTAGGACTAAATTGGCCCAACTGAAGTACGTTTAAGTGTAACAGTAGTAAACTTTAAGTGCACAACTAGTTCACAGCTACGTTTCTCATTTGTACTACAAGTAAACTTATAAGCATACTAGTAGTTTACTATTTTAATACTAGTAGTTTATATTTTAGTACATGAAAGTACACTTTGCAGTATACTCTTAGTACACTACTAACTTATTGCAAGTATGCTTGTAAGTTTTCTTTAAGTGAACATATCCCACTTATAGTATACTTTTTATATATTATTTTTGCACTTTAAATATACTACTATGTTCCTATTTAGGTTGTTTTTTGAATATACCTTTAACTGTACTTTAACTATTTCCATTTTAAAAACATTTTATTCTAGCTTCATGAATTCTTTTTTTATTCAACACTTTTTGGGTAAGTTTCATTCAAAAAAAGTTAACATTTTAAACAAAAAGCTGAGAAAATTGCATTTTTTGTCAGACTATGTCCAGATGGGATTCAGAACGATGATCGAAACGTGGATGGAAAGATGGAGTAGATTGAGTCCATCAACACCCCAAAAGCTTCACAGTCCTATAGTTGACATTTCAACATTAAGCAGTTTTAATTTACATGCTGTTTAATGTTTAATGATTATGTTATTTTACATTTGCGTAAGCAATCTTCTATCATTGTTTCAGCTTCTTCTTCTCCTGTGTTTTGATCTGGAGATTCTGTACTCTTTAAGATGATGTGTCATAGCGCCCCCTACCGTATAACAGTGAAAACACTGAAAATTCAGTCAATGGTGGGAAAAGAGTTACATAGCCTAGATTTGAAGTAAATTCCTATTATATGCACCATTATAAAGCATGACACTATATTACAATGGCGAGCAAACAGCAGTTCACTCCGTGTGTTTCTGTCACCCCCAGAGTGAGACACTTCGACTATCCAGCTCTGAGGAGTTGGATGTTGATGGTGTTGATGCTGGCCATCTCGTTCTCCAGCATATGAGCAGCTTTTAGAGGTTGTGACCCATGCTGTTGAAAAGCTAAAAATAAAATAGCCAGCTGAAAAACAACAACTGCCTTCACGGTCACAACCTCTATTGCTATTTTTTCCCGACCTCCACATCGAGGTAGAACAGACCTGCACAATATCGCGTTTTCAGCCTCCAGACTTCCAGTTATTCTAATATTATGGGGCTGAAACAACATGGCTATAGGGCGATGCTAAAGGTTGAAGAGACGCTTGTGAGCTATCTCGTGCCTGAATCAGCACCGTCCCTTAAATCCCAGACATTACCCACCAAGCCACTGAGAACAACATCAGTGCTGATGGATAAAGGGTATTTGGCTGCAGGTCAGGCCTTCATGCCTTGTCAATACTTCAGGCATACCAGGCTGACCTGCTAGGAGAAATTGATGAGAGTGGGGAAGCTAGCTTTGACATGATTTAAGAGCTATGTTGGGCTACAGATTTGTCTCTCCGGGCCACCAAGGAGACAGCCAAAACAATCGGCCGCTCTATGGCAGCCCTGATGGCCACAGAGAGGCATCTCTGGTTGAATTTGTCAAATATCAAAGACAGACACAAGAGTTTTCTTCTGGATGCCCTGCTTTCTCTTCAGGTGAGTCCGTCACCTCAGTTGTCGAGAGGTTTCAGGAGGCATAAAAAACAGGCGGCGTTCCAGAAGTTTCATCCCGCTGTTCTGATGCCCCTGAGACTGCTGGGCGGGAGCAGTCTCAGCCATCTATGAGCTTCTCACATCGAGCGCAACAAAAACAGTGTGTTGTTGTGAACAACAGTTAAGATGGCATTCCAGGGACCAGTTTATGACAGGGTCCCTCTCTAACTGCTGGTGTGTAAGAAGATGTGCCACACTGTGATTGGATCTTTGGTGAATGAACATGAACAAATGTTCAGCAACATCAGATAAGATGTTAGGACAACTGCCAGACACCTCTTCAGGAAGGGGAGGGGAAGGAAGGCCTTCGGCACCCACCAAAACCAAGGAGAGGACTCCTCATTGGACGACACACTGACTCTAACCACCAAACTCATTCCTAAGGTTTAGGCAAGGACTGCCAGAAAAATTCCTTCAGGACCCCCTGGATGGAGCAGCAGTGACTGAAATAAAGAGAGGCCACAGAGATCTATCTAAATCCATTCATACCTATGTTTGGAGGCCTTAATTTGATTTAAACTGCATCACATCCACTCCATTATCATGCAAAGCACAGTTTATGTTAATGGTTACTGACTGTTAAAACAACAGGTCATGGGACAGACCTGTTAACAGATAAACAAACACATGGACGATGACTTAACCATTTCACATCGTGTTTGGTGTCTATCTGTTCCCTACGATGCCTTTAATAATTTGAAAGAGGTTTGGTAAAGATAGGTAAATGCATAGGTAAAATGTTAAAGACATTTTTTTTACACTGTACTTTATGCTATGCAAATGAGTTCCACACTAGGGTGGGCACCACCGGGACTGCTTCAGATAACAGTGACCAATCACACTCCAGGATCGACAAGGCGCTACATTTCAATCTCCTCCTCATCAGAAAGGGATAAATATGTCCCCCGGGTAGACAAAAGGGGGGAGGGGTCATCTGATACATTCATAACCACACCTTAAGTGACACGTGATCAAAAATCACTATGTCACTGGTGAATGGAGTAAAAATCACTACAGTGTTGACACCCGTGCACCCCTGCAGAAAGCCTGGGGGCAGGGTCGACAGCCGCATCCGAAGTCTTCGAGGTCTGTTATTAGAATAAATCTTGACATCACCAGCGTCAGACCTTTGAGGGCAGCCCCCTCCAGAGGGAAGCGGATAACACCTCATTATACGGTGCCCATATCTCTTCGGTGCCCTCAGGGGATCGTTCTGCCAACCCCTCTACCTCGTGTGTTTCGGGGGGCAGCGGTCTCCAGCGATCCTCTGAGGAGGGTTGCAGAACAGCCAAATTGCTTGTTCCCTGCCAGTTCGCTGCTTCAGGGCATCGAGTTGGATGTTCAAATTACACCAGAGGCGTCAAGAGACTGGTTGCCTTAGTAGATTTTCTGGCAGAATGGAAACGTCTACCAAATATATCTCCTCAATGGGTACTGCATATAATAGAAAAGGGTTACAGAATTCAGTTTGGGTCTCGCCCGCCCAGGTTCAACGGGGTCCTCTCTACGGTTTTGGAGCAGGAGGTTTTGACTCTCTTGCGAAAGGAGGCTATAGAAAGGGTTCTTCCTCCCAGCAAGCTGTTTTTACAGCCGTTACTTCATTGTTCCCAAAATGGATGGAGGGTTGCATCCTATTCTAGATTCCTATTCTATTAAATTGCATAATTTAAAATCTCTTGTTCAAAATGCTTGCACTCAAACAGATCCTGTCACAAGTCAGGTCCAAGGACTGGTTAGTAACGATAGATCTCAAGCATGCATATTTTCATGTATCCATCCATCCTCAACACCTGAGGTTCCTGAGGTTTGCTTTCAGGGGCGAAGCATACCAATAACAGGTTCTTCCTTTCGGCCTAGGTTCATCACCCCGCAGTTTCATGAAATGCGTGGATGCAGCTCTGGCTCCTCTGAGACTCCAGGGCATTCGCGTATTAAATTATATCGATGATTGGTTGATTTTAGCTCAATCAGAGCTCATGGCGATTCAGCATTGAGATGTCATTCTCGCTCGGATCATTCTTCCAATCCGTTTCGCATGATCATGGTCACGCAGCGATGCCTTCGTGCCTTAGCCATGTGGGAAAAGCCTTGGTTTCTTTCCCAAGGGCCTGTGTTGGGAGCTGCTTGTCGTCACATCATGCTAACGATGGATGCTTCTCTCACAGGTTGGGGGGGGGGGGGGGGGGTGATCATGAGTGGTCGCTCAGCTCAGGTCTGTGGCAGGGCCATCTTCTTTCCTGGCACATAAATCGGCTGGAAATGATGGGTGTGTTTTGAGATCTCAAGCACTTCCTCCCAGACCTGAGGGGCCATCACGTGCTTATCCGCACGGACAACAGCTCCTGTGGAAGAATTTTGGTTGTGCAGAAGTCGACCTATTTGCATCTCATGAAACAACACACTGTCCGATTTGGTTCTCTGTAACTCATCCAGCTCCTCTAGGACTAGATGGCATGGTACAGACGTGGCCGAGGCTATGTTTGTATGCCTTTCCCCCGATTGCTCTGCTCTTGGTAGTTCTGGAGAGGGTTCTTTTATTAATAGCCCCATTCTGGCCGACTCGAGTATGGTTTTCAGATCTGGTGTCCCTCATCGACAGCTCTCCTCTGAAGAGGACCTTTTGTCTCAAGCGGGCGGCACGATATTTCACCCCCACCCGGAGTTGTGAAAACTGTGGGCTTGGCCCCTGAGTGGGCTCAGTTCATAGAATCCGGTCTCTCAACCGACGTTGTGGAGACCTTACTCCAATCTAGAGCTCCCTCTACGAGGAAACTGTATGCAACAAAGTGGAAACTGTTCTCTTCATGGTGTAGAGAACATCAGACTGATCCTGTCTGTTGTCCTGTTGGTTCTGTGTTAGAATTTCTGCAGGATCGTTTCTCTGCTGGTTATCTCCCTCCACCTTAAAGGTGTACGTGGCAGCTATATCCACTTACCACACTGCTATTGGTGGCTCATCATTGGAGAGGGACCCCCTTGTTATACAGTTTCTTTGTGGTACTCTGAGGCTGAGGCCTGCTTAGTGCACAAGGACGCCGGCCTGGGACTTGGCCATTGTTCCGGAAGTACTAACTCATGTGACAAGATTGATGCGTACAAGAGTAGTATGTCTGAATTCACTGTACTTATAAAAGAATAGGCAAAAAGTACCCCAAAAATGTATTATTTAAGATTCTGAAGTGTGCATAGTGCATAGTCCACATCATGTCATTTTATGAGAGTAATTTTTATAGACATCTCATGAGGCATGAGTGAAGAGACGCAGTTGACGCTAGTAGGTCACATGCAGAGCTGGATTAACATAAGGGCTAGGTGGAGCTGAAGCCCCAGGGCCCGAGCATGGAGGGGGCCTGTGATTGGCCAAAGGAAAGACTGACTAGCCATCAGGAGCACCTGAACCTTTCCTGGTGGGCCGATTGCCAAATCCCCACCATGCCCCCACATATTAAATAAGGTTATTTACTGAAGTGCTACGAGTGCATGGGAAACAAACACCAAAAGCAAAGTGATGAAACAGCATGCGCATTCAGCAGTTGCAAACAGTGCAAGAGCAGTGCACCATCTCACGCAGCGCTGACAAACTTGCTTGATGCTTTCGTCGCTCTATTTAAGTGATAAACAGTGTGAGTTGCTCAATCCATTTGAATTTGATACAAGCGCAACATGATATGTGAACATTAATGGCTCTGTGGCTAAATAAGCTGAAATCAGACTAAATAGCTCCAACCATGTAAACTGAAGTGTCGAGGTAAACTGACTTGCGCCGAATGAGTAATCCTCTGACGCGATGTATGATGCAGGATGTAGGAGTAGTGTAAGCTTAGATGCCTCTCGCGGTTCAAATAGGGCTGCGCGACAAATTTAAGCTCCTGTTCTCTTATATTGAAATCCTCCGACATTTCTCTTTAAAAATGATCGTTTTAGACTTATCCATGACCAGTAATTTGTTTGGCTCTATCCTTTGCACCTCCACATTCATCATTATGTTGTGCGTCAGTTCAAAGGATACTCTTCCGCCACACAAATTGACTTACGCATTCTGTGTACGGTCGTCCGCTGGAAGCTAGTTATTTGAATTTATAAAGTTTTAAATATGGATATTTTTCTTACAAAAACGCATCGCTTCGTTTCAGAAGACCTTTATTAACCCCTGGAGTCGTATGGATTACTTTTTTTTTATGGATGGATGCATTATTTTTGGCTTCAAAACGCGGCCCCCCATTCACAACCATTATAAACCTTTGAGGGCTAAGGAAATTTTAAATATATCTCAGATTGTGTTGGTCTGAAAGAAGATAGTTATATACACCTAGGATGCCTTGAGGGTGAGTAAATCATGGGATAGTTTTCATTTTTGGGTGAACTATCCCTTTAGAACACAAATTAAGATATTTTTGATGAAATGTTATTACCACATTCAAGGCCCAGAAAGGTAGTAAAGACATCATTAAAATAGTCCATGTGACACTGTGGTTCAACCTTAATGCTTACTATGTCAACAGCATAGGAGAATGACAGGGTAGAGAAGAAACTGTTGAATAAAGTCGTTATTTTTGTTTTTTGCGCTCAAAAAGTATTCTTGTCACTTAATAGCATAAAGGTTGAATCACTGTAGTCACTGTAGTCTGACTATTTTAATCATGTCTTTAGTACCTTTCTGGACCTTGAACATGGTAATTATGTTGCTTTCTATGGGGGACAAAAAAAGAAAAAAAACCTCTCAGATTATCAAAAATATCTTCATTTGTGTTCCGAAGATGAATGAAGGTCTTACGGATGTGGAACAACATGAGGGTGAGTACTTAATGACAGAAATGTTCATTTTTGGGTGAATTATCCCTTTAAAGTCCATAACCCAGCAAAACATTAATGGAGAAACATGTGGGCAGGATGGGCTGAATTTTTCCCAGTCTAGCTCTGATGATTCCCCTCTTCTAGAGCCAGAAAGAAAACCTTCTAATTTTGAAACTATTTAAAGTAAACTCATTAAGGCAGTTGTATGCTCAAAAGTCATTACTGTTTCTGGAAAATGTCTAAGGTTACGCATGTAACCATGGTTCCCTGAGAACAGGGAATGAGACTCTGCGTTTGACACGCTATGGGGAACGCTTCCGCGTGAACCGGTGTCTGAAAACAATATTAACTCACAACAATCCTATTGGCCGGCAACAGCCTATGACGCCATCATAGCGCGACCCGAAAGTATATAAGGAGCGCCTAGAGAACCAGTCAGTATCTTTTCTTCTGAAGGGACTGTTCATCAGGCAGCCCCGATGCATGGCTAGGAAACTCAGAGTCTTATTCCTTGTTCTCAGGGAACCATGGTTACATACGTAACCTGAGACGTTCCCTTTCGAAACGGAACTCTGCGTTTGACAAGCTATGGGGAACGAAATACCCACGCCGTCATGCTTGAGGGGAGTGCATGGCAAAAAATGTCTAGACAAACGTCAGAACTAGCAATTTCAACTGAAATGCCAGAACCACTCCCTCTACGGGTCACACAAAGGCTGTCAGTGACAGCATTCCCTATGGCCAACAGCCCAAGCTAAAAGTCTCCAAGAGGCCTTCCGCAGAAGGCGTACCAAGGCAACTGCTGCTGAATCTAAAGATGTCATAGACAACACATCATCATAACCACACAGCTCTCTCCCATCAGCCATCAAAGGTCACGGGGAATTTCACCCCTTCAACTCTCCAACAAGCTCCAGCTGAAAAACCCCTTGATCTGGGGCACGTTCAAGCTCAAACCGGTGCGCAACGTTTTGTTACGGTTTCCGTGTTGGACGACATGTTTCCTGGAAACGGTGTGCAACGGTGTACAATGGGTTTGAAACACGTATTTATACCGATTTCATCAGGCTCTGAAAATTCTTCAAAAAGAACAACAAAAAAAAAACCTTCTCAGCTGCCATAGTTGCAACTCTTGCGTCATCAGAACAGGGTGTTCAACGCACCACCGTTTCCGTTTAAAAAAAACGTTTTGCAACGTTTTGTCGGGGCTGAACGCAGCCCTAGTCTCTACTCTGCCTCAGCAAGAGTAAGACCCGAACAATTAGGTGCAGCTGCCGGTCCTTTTCCACTCGAGACATAAATAGTCTTACCTTAATGTCGGTTTGATATCGTGGTAACACTTTATTTTAAGGGTCCAGAATAATGCATTAGTTAAGCATTAATTAATGATGAACTTGTTCACAATTAAGTATTAGTTAAGAATGAACACACTAGTAATTAATGATTAACTTTACATTGTAAGGGTCCTGAATTATGCATTAGTTAAGCATAAATAAACTAGTAATTAATTATTTACTTGTTCACAATTATTCATTAGTTAAGCATGGACACAATAGTAATTAATGATTAACTTAACATATAGTAGGGCATATTAGCCATTATTTACAAATTATTAAACATTTGAAAGATACAGATTTATGCTATAAAAAAACAAAAATAACCTAGTAATTAATGATTAACTGAATGTACAGTAAACGCCTTTTAGTCATTATCTACAACTTAATAAACCATATATTATTTTTGTGTAGTGATGTAATTATATTTCTGTGCCATTCTATTAAGTTAACTGAACAATAAACTAGTAATTATGCTTAATTGCTGATGGTTTTGCAGTTATAAATTGCTAAAATAGTACAATAAAGACAATTTGACCCCCAACGTGAAAGGTATATCCACATCAATTATGGCACTTATTGAGAGATATTCAAGTTTATTGAGCAGAATAAGCCAATAATTAAAGCTAAACTGCCACTAATACAGTACTAATAAAGGCAATTTGACCCCCTATTCTAAAGTGAAAGTTAAATGCTCATTAATTATGGTGCTTATTGAGTGATATTCAAGTTTATTGAGCAGAATAAGCCAATAATTAAGTCAAGTCACCTTAATTTATATAGCGCTTTTTACAATGTAGATTGTGTCAAAGCAGCTTTACAGTGATAACTGGTACATTATTTTGGCTGCACAGCAGCTCTTAGCGAATAGTGTCAATGCAGGCAGACCAAAGCACTGTTGAATATCAAATGTCAATTGTCAAGTGTCCCCAACTAAGCAAGCCAAAGGCGACAGCAGCAAGGAACCCAAACTCCAACAGGTGACATCAAGGCCAAAATACCATTAATACAGTACTAATAAAGGCAATTTGACCCCCTATTCTAAAGTGAAAGCTAAATCCTCATTAATGACAACATTTAAATGTAAGCATATTACACTTTTACAGCAGAAATACTTAACATATTTACGAATCATAAAGATATCTGTATAATTTTCCTTTTACCATTTTATGGATAGATGTTATATCCCTAAACCCAAACATAACAATTTTATAGAGAATATAAAATAAATATAATGTCCATTAATATTTAGGAAAATAGCAATTTTAGTAACACTGTTGCATTAAAAGGATATTTTGGGCCACTAAATCCACTCAAACCTCCTATCCTACCCATAATCATTTCTTTAAAAAATTTGGATATAAAGAAAAACATACCAGACAGAAAAGTGTAACTTAATCACAATAATTTCTTTATTAAGAAAATGTCAAAAGCGATACCAATAGTAGTCCAAATTATGTGTTGCAGTCGCAGTCCTCTCTGGTGATATATAATAGTTTTGTATCAGGTACAAGCAGAATTAAGTTATTAATCCACGAAAATGGTATTCCCCTTCACTTCACGGCATGTCGCAATCTGTGACGAAGCAGGCGAGAGCCAATGAGCATTGATATCACTGCTGTAAAACGTGTCATGTCAAGCTTTTTGAGGTGGCAATTTTTTAATTCCTAACGATCGCTGGATTTGTTTACAGTCACTGTTGAGGATGGAGACGGATAAGAATGAACAATTCAATTTGGATCTGTTCCTCGCAGTCGTATGGATTATAAAGATGTGGATTAAAGCGGATTAAATTTAGTCTATTGTGAATTATGATGTTATGTTGCGTTTTGGTGTATTTTCTATTCCTGTGTCTGAGAAAACGCCTTTTGTGTCCCACGGCGAACAAAATAAGTATTACATGATAAATAACCAATAGTGTAAATGAGAACCTATCTCTAGAATAAGGGATCAAATTGCCTTTATTAGTATCGTATTAATGGCAGTTTAGCCATAATTATTGGCACATTCTGGTGAATAAACTTGAATATCACTCAATAAGTGCCATAATTAATGAGGATTTAACTTTCGCTTTAGAATAGGGGGTCAAACTGCCTTTATTAGTACTGTATTAATGGCACTTTAGCCTTAATTACTGGCTTATTCTGCTCAATAAACTTGAATATCTCTCAATAAGTGCCGTAATTAATGTGGATATACCTTTCACTTTGGGGGTCAAATTGTCTTTATTATACTATTTTAGCCATTTTTAACTGAAAACGAGCAGTAATTAAACATAACTACTATCTTTTAAATGTTTAATAATTTGTAAATAATGGCTAATAATGGCATTAATTACTATTGGGTCCATGCTTAACTAATGCATAATTGTGAACAAGTAAATCATTAATTACTAGTTTATTTATGCTTAACTAATGCATAATTCAGGATCCTTACAATGTAAAGTTAATCATTAATTACTAGTGTGTATATTCTTAACTAATGCTTAATTGTGAACAAGTTCATCATTAATTAATGCTTAACTAATGCATTATTCTGGACCCTTAAAATAAAGTTACCGATATCGTTTCAAACAAAACAGTCCCTGAAGACGAAAAAGATACTGACTGGTTCTCTAGGCGCTCCTTTTATTCTTCCGGGTCGCGCTATGATGACGTCATAGGCTGTCGCCAGCCAATGGGATTGTGGTGAGTTGATATTCACCCGGAGGCGTTCCCCATAGCGTGTCAAACGCAGAGTTGAGTTCCCTTTCAAAAGGGAACCTGTTTGCTTTGACCTCACATCTGGTGTTAAAGCATTTATGCTGTTATGTGATGTAGCCTGGAATATTTATATATATATAAGCCTACTTAATATTAAAATCAAATGTATTCATGGTATCTCTGTGTGTGATGGAGATTTTATTTTTTATTTTTTTTAATATTAATTCTTTTTTGTGGTAGAAAATGTTGTGGCACCAAGATAGGCTACTATGAAGTTTTCTATAGCCCCAGGGCCCTATGTGTTCTTAATCCGGGCCTGGTCACATGACAGTGACAACATGGAGATTGTTGTATGTCTGGATTACATTCATACTACACAAATTCAAGAACATATAGATCCTCTTTTTAATATTATTAATTCATCATTGTCATTAGTAAATGTCCCCAAAACTTTCAAGCTGGCTGTTATTAAGCCTCTCATTGAAAAAACACAACTTGATCTTAGAGAATTAGTTAACTACAGACTGATATAAAATACTAGAAAAGGCAGTATCCTCACAACTATGTTCCTTTTTTGCAGAGAAATGGTTTCTGTGACAGTGGTGTAAATAGGGTGACCAGACGTCCCGTATTTCAGCTCTATTTTTAGTGTCCCGACTTGTTATGAAAAAATTCATATTTTGTTCCGTATTTCTTCTTTCCTAAATTGTCTTTGCTAGGTGATCATATAAAAATAAGTATCAGTCTTCTATCACGCGAGAATAGCCTAATCAAAGGTAGCCAATCTCGTCATAGTATATTATGGAGAACAAAAATACCATCCGATCAAAATTTGTTATCAGTTAACTAACTTGCAGTTTGTGAAGGCGCGATATTAGAGAATGTGGAGGAGATCAAGTCAGACGTGAAGATGTCAAAGAAGCGTACGTGTACTTTAAATGAGAAACTTCAAAAAGAGTTTAAGTTATTATGTGCAGTAAGTTGTGGAAAAAAAAGAAAAAAGAACTGTGGTATCGAGCTGAATGTCACACACCAGAAGTGCACTCTCAGACAGCGTGCAATCCCGATTCAGTTCTCTTTGTGCCTGCATGGTCAAATAGATATAGTTGTCAAAATGCCCATCATGTGGAGTATCTCATGTAATTACAGTCGATAATGGCTTAAGATGGTATGGCTTAAGTGAACGTATACAGCTTGGTGAAAACCGGATATGTGTAGATTCTAGCATTAGGAGCCTACAATACCTCAGCAGCCTAAAATACCTGTCTGTGTCATTAATGTTAATCAGACAACAAAAGATGTTGAATAAATGTATACAAGTTAAATAAACCTACTGTAGCCTACCTGAAAAACATAATTTATTTCATTTGGAACATATGAATCATATTTGTTCTATTGTTTGTGATTTGATTCTTTGTTCTTTTTTATATAAAATAATAAAATAACAATGATATTATCATGAAATAAAATTTCTCATATCAATCAGATATGTGAAATGTGGTTGCAGGTGGGGTGCCTGTCAAGAGAGTCAAGAGAGTGCACAGCAGCTCAAAGAAAATGGTGTCATTGTCCAGCTTAATCAATAGTTATTAATTTAGTTAACTTATCTATATCAGCACTGGAGTAAACAGTCATGTCATCATCCAGCTCAGTTTAGTTTGCATACAATAGTGTCGATGCAGGCAGATCAAAACATTAAATATCAAATGTCAAGTGTCCCCAACTAAGCAAGCCAAAGACGATGACGGCAAGGAACCCAAACTCCAACAGGTGACATCAGGTGGCAAACAGGTGTTAAAATGGAGAAAAAAAACCTTGGGAGAAACCAGGCTCAGTCGGGGGGCCAGTTCTCCTCTGGTCAACAGCGAACAGAGCTTGATTATGATACAGGCAGCTTTCATGAGTCTGATTGGGATCGCAACAGTCAAAGTATTCCAGTTGAGGATTGTATTCATCACACCGGTATGGGACGGTTTGTTGAGGATCTGTGGCATTGGCTGTTGTGTCGATGAGACCTTCACAGGGGGTGATCTAGTTGACACAATCTCTACTGACACTTCAGAGCTGAGTTGAAGTCGTGTCTAGGTGCACGTCCTCGATCTCACCTGGATACCGCCCGGATCCGGCTGACTACGGTAATCCTCGGGATAAACAGAGAGACTAAAATTAGCATAGATGCCATTCTTCTTCTGATGTAACGAGTACATCTGGTGTAATAGGAAGTGTTCTCGGTTCCGGCTGACCTAATTTATGCAGCCTAACAATCCTTTAACGGATTTGAAAACATCAATTGATAATGTGTTATGTGTATGCCAGCGTAAATAGATGCGTTTTTAGTCTAGATTTAAACTGACAGAGTGTGTCTGCTTCCTGAACAATGCTAGGAAGATTGTTAGGTGCCCAACAGGAGAAGGATCTACCACCTGCAGTTGATTTTGCTATTCTAGGTATATCAACTGGCCTGAATTCTGAGATCACAATAGACGTGAAGGACTATAGTGCGTTAAGAGCTCGCTCGGGTACTGAGGAGCTAAACCATTTAGTGCTTTGTAAGTAATTAGCAAGATTTAAAAATCTATACAATGTTTAAAAGGGAGCCAATGCAGTGTTGACAGAACCGGGCTAATATGGTCATACTTCCTGGTTCTAGTAAGAACTCTAGCTGCTGCATTTTGTACAAGCTGTAGTTTGTTTTGGATTTGGATTTGCTCAGGTTTGATTGCTCCTGTCTGCCTCGCTGCTTAGAGTGGTTTGCGTCTGTAACTCCATATAGCTTCATTTTGAATCTCTTACTTTTATTCATTGTTGCTTATATTATTATTACCATATATTTAATATTGCCTATTAATCTGACGTCGCTAGCTTGTAATCTTTTAATCCAAAATCGCTGTTACAACGCGTTTGCATCTCGCTAGCTTGTTAACTTGTCATCAGTCTCTCGCGCGCTCCTTTTTCAACACGTTTATCAAACAGTTGTGGTAAGTCGGATCAGTCTACAAACACGGTGAGTCATGTCATCCTCTCCTAGCAATGTTACCTGTTCCATTTGCCACATGTACAGCATAGCTCTCTCTGTCAGCGACGAGGATTTACATGTCATAAATGTAGGGAAAAAGTCAGGCTGACAGAGAGAATCTCAGAATTAGAGACACGCATCCAAACTTTAATTGAGCATAATAAGAATGCAAGGGCTTCAGATACTGTTTTGGATGCGACTAGCTTAGTGAACTTTGTGCGTTGTTCGATTCCGGCTGTAGAGCCCGTGCAGCAGGGCACTTGGGTAATGGTGAGGCGGCCTAGCCGTGGAAAACACCACTCTTCCGTTCCAATAAGAACATCAAACAGGTTCTCCCCACTCAGTGACACACCCACTGAGAATCCTGCTGAAAGTGCCCTAGTTATTGGCAATTCTATTACACAGAACGTGAAAATAGAGACACCAGCCACCATAGTCTCATGTTTGCTGGGAGCCAGAGCACCTGACATCAAAGCAAATTTAAAAGTGCTGGCTAATGCTAATCAAAAATACTCTAAAATTATTATTCACGTCGGCACTAATGATGTTCGACTTCGCCAGTCGGAGATCACTAAAATTAACATTAAAGAGGTGTGTGAACTCGCAAGTACAATGTCAGGAGAAGTAATTTGCTCTGGTCCCCTTCCTGTTTGTAAGAGTGATGAAATAGTTAGCAGATTGTCATCACTCAATGGCTGGCTGTCTAAGTGGTGTCTGCAAAATAATATAGGATGAATAGACAATTGGAAAAGTTTTTGGGGCAGACCTGACCTGTTGAAAAGAGATGGTATTCATCCCTCTCTGGACGGTGCTGCTCTTCTCTCTATTAATATGGCACATAGTCTTAGAACTGAAACATGACAAACTGGGGCCCAGGTCAGGAAGCAGACAGACCGGCTAAACTGACCATCTGCTAGCTGCCTCACGTTACAGAAGTCACATAAATCCCAACACCTAGATATTATCAGATAGAGACTGTGTCTGTACCCCGAATTAGTAAAAAAACAACAACTTCCAAACCCATTTAATGGTAAAAATTTAATTGATGTTCAACAAATAAAAAATAGACATAATAATGATAAACAAATGATAAAGCTTGGGTTGTTAAATATTAGATCCCTTTCTTCAAAATCACTTATTGTAAATGATATTATCACAGACAATTATCTAGATGTGCTGTGTTTGACAGAAACTGGACGATTACAGTACTTTAAATGGATCCAGCCCTCAAGGTTATGATTATTGAAACAATCCTTGTCAGAAAGGCAAAGGAGGAGGTGTTGCTGTAATTTATAGTAATATTTACAGTATTAGTCAAAAGTCTCTCAAATATAATTCCTTCGAAGTGATGGTACTTTACGTAACATTATGTAAGTTGACATTTGTGTTGGCTACTGTATACAGGCCACCAGGACACCATACAGACTTTATCAAAGAATTTGTTGATTTTCTATCGGAGTTAGTACTAGCTGCAGATAAAGTCCTTGTTGTTGGTGACTTTAATATCCACGTAGATAAAAAAGACTCATTGGGATTGGCATTTGCAGACATTCAAACTCTATTGGAGTTAGACAACGCGTGTCAGGACCCACTCATTGTCGTAATCATACTTTAGATCTAATATTGTCACATGGAATTGATATTGATGCCGTTGAAATTCTGCAGCAGAGTGTTGACATCTCAGATCATTATCTAGTCTCGTGTATACTACATTTAGTCAAGGCAGCTAAACTGCCTCCCTGCCATAAATATGGTAGAACCATCACTTCTACCACTAAAGATCGCTTTATAAATAATCTTCCTGATCAGTTTCATCGCCTTAGCATACCAGACAGCTTAGAAGACCTCGATGTTGCAACAGAAACTATTGCCTCTGTCTTTTCCAGCACATTAGACTCAGTTGCTCCTTTGCATTTAAAAAAGATCAAGGAAATTAATCCAACGCCATGGTACAATGACCACACTCGGGCCCTAAAGGTAGCAGCCAGAAAAATGGAGCGCAGCTGGAAGAAAACAAAGCTAGAAGTATTTCGCATTTTGTGAAGAGAGAGAATGATTGAGTACAGAAAGGCCTTAAAATCTGCTAGATCTGCCTATTTTTCAAAACTTTTAGAAGAAAAACAAAACTCTAGGTATTTATTTGTTACAGTGGCTAAATTAACAAGAAATAAAGCTTCAACTTCTGATGTTTCCAAAGAGCACAGCAGTAATGACCTTATGAACTTCTTTACTTGCAAGATTGATAATATTAGAAAAATAACCATGCAACCGTCTACTACAGTAATGCGTCAGACAGTGCATTGTAGTGTCCCTGAGGAAAAATTCAAACTCATTTACTGCTTTAGGAGAGGAAGAATTGTCTAAACTTTAAATCATCAAAACCAACAACATGTATGTTAGACCCTATACCGACTAAGCTATTGAAAGAGATGCTTCCAGAGGTCATAGATCCTCTTCTTAATATCGTCAATTCATCTTTATCACTAGGATACGTACCAAAAACTTTTAAGCTGGCTATTATTAAACCTCTTATTAAAAAAGTAATAAAGATGAATTAACGATATTAAGATGAGGATCTATGACCTCTGGAAGCATCTCTTTCAATAGCATAGTCGGTATAGGGTCTAACATACATGTTGTTGATTTTGATGATTTAACAAGTTTAGACAATTCTTCCTCACCTATAGCAACGAATGAATTGAATTTTTCCTCAGGGACACTACAATGCACTGTCTGACGTGATACTGTACTAGACAGTTGCATGGTTATAATTTTCTCTCTAATATTGTCAATCTTGCAAGTACAGAATTTTATAAAGTCATTACTGCTGTGCTGTTTGAAAACATCAGAAGTCGAAGCTTTATTTCTCATTAATTTAGCCTCTGTATCAAATAAATACCTAGGGTTGTGTTTATTTTCTTCTAAAAGATTTGAAAAATAAGCACATCTAGCAGTTTTTAAGGCCTTTCTGTACTCAATCATTCTCTCCCTCCACAAAATGCTAAACACCTCTAGTTTTGTTTTCTTCCAGCTACGCTTAATTTTTCTGGCTGCTCTCTTAAGGGCCCGAGTGTGCTCGTTGTACCTTGGACTAATTTCCTTAGTCTTTTTAAACGCAAAGGAGCTACTGCGTCTAATGTGCTGGAGTGAGTCAATAGTTTCTGTTGCAAAATTGAGTTCTTCTAAGCTGTCTGGTATGCTAAGGCGATGAAACTGATCAGGAAGATTATTTATAAAGCAATCTTTAGTGGCAGAAGTGATAGTTCTACCATATTTGTGGCAGGGAAGCAGTTTAGCAGCCTTGGCTAAATGTAGTATACAAGAGACTAGATAATGATCTGAGATAATGATCTTGCTCTGCTGCAGAATTTCGACGGCATCAATATCAATTCCATGTGACAATATTATATCTAAAGTACGATTACGACAATGAGTGGGTCCTGACATGTGTTGTCTAACTCCAATAGAATTAGAATGTCTGTAAATGCCAATCCCAATGAGTCTTTTTCATTATCTATACAGATATTAAAATCACCAACAATTAGGACTTTATCCGCAGCCAGTACTAACTCCGACAGAAAATCAGCAAATTATTTGATAAAGTCTGTATGGTGGCCTGTATACAGTAGCCAGCACGAATTTCAAATGGGATTTGTTACTTACATTACATAATGTTACATAAAGCACCATTACTTCGAAGGAATTATAATTTAAAGACTTTTGAGTAATACTAAAGATATATCTTAATAACTGGGGCCCTTATTTATAACCGTTGCATACGCACAAAACATGCCCTGAAAGAGGCGTACACCACTTTCTACGCAAAAGTTGGGATTTATAAAACAAACTTAACAGGAAAATTGACCCAAACTCTGACCCATGCGTACAAACTCTTTTATATACACATACATTTATATTTTTTCTTTTCTTTTTTTTTTCATTTTTTCATTTTTATGTACACATACATTAATATTCCACTTTCATTTATTGGCGATAAGCAGTGAAATTACATAAAGTCATTACACAAAAGTTGAGCAAAAATTATATGAATTTAGATAGTGGATGTGTTACTTCTGATCACTTTTCCTGTGATATGCTGTTTTAATGACAGCGAGGAGAGCTAGGCACACAATAATTCCTCTTTAAACTAAACGGCAGATCTCATGTTATGACAAAATAAAATAAAAATATTTTAGCGAGAACAATGAACAGTGATGCACACTTACTTCGATATTATGGCAGACATGCTGGATTGGTCGAACGGTCTATTGTTGAATAGGTCTAATGATAATATCTTACTGTACAACCACAGCTGCACTGAGGTGTTGATGTCATGTGAAGGCATCTTCAAACAATTAAAAATAATAATAAAATAAATAACACTGTATTTGAAGGATACAACTTGAAGAAAATGGTAAGATTTGCATGTTTCCTTTTTAAGATAAAAAGGAAACGTGCATATATATATGTTCACCTTATCAGCAAAAAAACATAAATTTGATTTAATTTGAATTGTTTAAAACAATTCAAGTACTATTTGGCCAGTGGAAATGAATTAATCAACTCTATTCTAAAAACTTTATCTGAGAAGTATTTTGTAGCTACAATTTAGTTTTTATGGTTATTTTGATATATTTATTCTAAAACATAAAGAGGGTATTGGATGATTTTTAGCAATAATAATAATAATAATGTTTATTTTATATAGCGCCTTTCTACAAACTCAAGGTCGCTGTATAATATTATAACACAAATGACAACAGACAGGTAATCAATACAAAAACATAAAAGGCATAACACATAACATCATACAATCAGAGGTCAGAGAAGCAGGAAACAAAAAGATAAGTTTTAAGGTGGGTTTTGAAATCATGTATTGATGATAGGTCTTGAATGTGCCAGAGTGTGGGGGCAGAGATGTAAAATGCCCGACCACCAAATGATGCGAGTTTGTGACGTGGGATCAACAGACCAGTATCAGAAGATCTTAATGTGCGCATTGGAGAGTAGGTTTGAATGAGATCAGAAATATACTGGGGGGCAAGACCATGAAGTGCTTTAAATGTGATGAGGAGTATTTTGTATTGAATTCGGAAACGAACAGGTAGCCAATGTTGACACTGTGTAGAATGGGAGTAATGTGAGAAGATTTCTTTGAATAAGTGAGAACCCTAGCTGCAGAGTTTTAAATGTATTGGAGCTTATTAATTGTTGTGTTTGGTAAACCATAGAAAAGAGAATTTCAATAGTCGAGTCTGGAAGTAATGAAGGCATGAACCAGTGTCTCAGCATCATTAGTATGTAAGAAGGGACGTAAACGTGCAATATTACGGAGGTGAAAGAAGGCAGACTTAGTGAGTGAAAAGATGTGTGGAAGGAAGGAGAGTGATGAGTCGAAGATTATACCCAGGTTTTTAACGGAGGTGGAAGGTTGAACCAAGACTCCTGCAATGTGACACTGTCAAGACAGAAACGAGATACACATTTCGATGAACTGACAATTAGAAGATCTGTAGCAATGTAATGTGTATGGCACAAATGGCATTTATAGTCCGTATCTAATATTTTCCAATATCGAACTGTTGACGGTGTTAACCATGGTGTCACATAGATGGGAATAGGCATGGTAATGATATGCAGATGAGGTTATGCATAGTCAAACTAGAAGTTGTAAACTCCGTATATGGTGATTTCGGGGAGGAGACAGGGTAGAGATGCACGTACGCAAAATATTCCGCTGACTGGGATTTATAAAGGGATTTTTGCACAGGTTCTGGCGTACAGGGTAAGTCAATCTAGTATTTTTATAAATGAGATGGTGAACGGGAACATGGTTTGTGTAACATATTAGATGTTTGATAACGAGTCAAGCCAAAGGCTAATTATATCAATTACTGTAATGTGTCAAATGTTGTACGCATTACCATTCTGATACATTGGCTTGTATAATTCCTTTTTTTCTTTTGAATCATTTTCTGGTTCAAAGTAACATATATAACTGAATTAAACCAATATTTACACTTGCCATTGCAGCATTTACTACAGGTGACCAAGTGGATCAGGTAGTCCGAGCTGGTGCGATTGAGTGAAAGCGGGGATTAATTTGCATATTTATGGATCCACGTATACCAGTGGTCTCCAACATGGTGCCCGTAGGCACCTGGTAGCCCGCATGGAGTCTGTGAGTTGCTCGCTAAGCACATTCTATAAATAGCCCCAACTTGCCATTAGAGATCCGCTGTTCAGGGCTCAAGACTGCAAATAAATGATTTCATTTTGCAACCTTTTTTCGTGCAGAGCAGACAAAAATTTGTTGAAGGTCGCACTGGTGCCACTTCAAAGTTGCCCAACTCTCTTTGATTATACGCTGTCATTTGTGTTGCACATGAGAAACATCAAATGGGAAACACTCCAAAAGCGTAAGGAAACTGTGCTACTTGTTTGAACCGCGTGGTGCGGGCCATTTATCAGCTCGGCACAATAAACAGTGAGCCCAGAGCATGAGGACCGATCTCGATCGTGCCATTATTAAAAAGATCTGCGAGATCCAGTGAGAAGCTTTTGAATTCGGAGCAGAATTCTCTATCATAAGCCCACATATGTCTCTGTGATTTGAACTAATTTTAAGCCAGATGAAACAGCACTGACATTCTCAACAACCCTGACGTGGGAAACGGGAGAAAAATTGGGCCATAAAAACTAGTTAGAAGGCTTTTCACTCCACCCACCGTGGATTTACTATAGTAATACTAACTATTTTGACAGAAATGTGGTATATTAGTACTGAGTGTTATTATGTTAAAAGGCACAATATGTAAGAATTTTGGATTAAAAAAATCCAAAAAATGTCCCATGTCATTAGGTTGCCTGTCAATGATGACGTCATATCCGCGCTAACCTCAACTTGTAGAGGCTACTTACTGCCTCTACAGTCATGGGTGGAGTATAACCTCCATGATGTATGATGGGTGGAGCTGAATCCTCCAACCACACCCTAACCTTACCCATAACCCTATCTCCACCCATTAAACATGTTAAGCTCCACCCTTGAGCTCCAGAGACGTGGAGCTGGATGTCATTTGGCTCTGCAGCAAGCACCACTTGTCAGTTTTTGGTTTCAATTCCATAGAAACCATGGTAACACCAAAGACGCTTTTAGATATTATGTGTTTTATTCGACAGATAAGCAACTGTTTGGATAGCTTTATCAACAGAAAACTAATCATTGTTATAGCTAATCTAAAAGCTTATCACTGTATAGCTCAACACTGTTAGTCTTATTGTTTGTATGAACGAACGAACAGCTTAAAGGTTTTTAGTCTTTAGTTTTATTATATTTATAAAAGATAGATATGTTGTACCGTGCCTTTCCGAAAAAAGCAGAGCTCCTGGAGGCGTGCCTGCCATGGACAGAACTAAATAGTCACGAGCGTGCGCAGCTTTTGCATAGAGATCACCTGCAAGCTACGACATCATTATAAATAAAAAGGGGAAAAAAACGTTTGTGTTGTTTACTTTATGCACTTGCGCTGATTGCCAACAAAACACAGATATTTGATGCAGTTTTACTCACCGCCTGCAATCTACAAATCCAGTGTTGAACTGGAACTTGTTTACAAAGCATTCATCACCAAACAACATGCACAACTTTAACCACTGTTCCCTTAATGCTGGGCTCTTTGGGAAGCTGAAAAAGGTCATCTTTCACTCACAACCAAAAACACACTCCTTTGGTGACATTGTTGAAAAATCTCTTGGCTTCTGTAACCCAAACGAAACGCATTCATGGGTGTGCTCTTTCTCTTGCTTTGGGTGATGTGTGTGTGTGCACGCTTATCAGGGAGAAGTGCCCATACAAGGAATTCTGCCCATTATTATGTGATAAAGGGCCATATTCTAAAAAAATTCTCCGAAACCCGGTCTGAAACCGGAAGTAGTGTACTTGGCACAGAAATACTCCTGTTTTGAAACGGGCCATGTTTAGCATGAGAATGCAACTATTTAACAGTGTAAATAAGTCAGAATGCATGAAATAGCATCAGTCCGCCCCTTTAAGTCAAAACTGCATTCAGCGACAGTATCAAAAATGTCCAACAACTGGGAGTTTTAATCGCAACTGACCATGTGTTATTAAATAAAAAAGTCCAATCGAGGCATGAGTTCATCCATCAGACATTTTAAACAACCAACACAGACTTTAAACACTCAGTAACCAAGTGCAAGTACATAACCAGCCAGTGTTCAGAACTATCTCCTTACCTTAGCCCGATTCACTTGAGCATGCAGCCGTTCGTCTTTGCATCATTACGTCACGTCTGTTTACATAGAGACGGAGTCCCAGCTAGTAGGTTATATGGCATGTGGGAGGATGCTACAGGCAGCGGATCATAGGCTTTTCTCACAGCATGACAACCAGTGGCGCATCTCCTCAACAACCGTCCATACCGGTGTGATGAATACGATCCTCAACTGGATGGAACTGAATTAAATACTTTGAATGTTGCGATCCTATCTGACTTATGATAGCAACCTGAGTCGTAACAAAGCACTGTTCGCCAGAGGAGAACTGGCCCCCCGACTAAGCCTGGTTTCTCCCAAGGTTTTTTCTCCATTTTAACACCTGTTTGCCACCTGATGTCACCTGTTGGAGTTTGGGTTCCTTGCCGCTGTCGCCTTTGGCTTGCTTAGTTGGGGACACTTGACAATTGACATTTGATATTCAACAGTGCTTTGATCTACCTGTATTGACACTATTCCTTAAGAGCTGCTGCGCAGCCAAAATAATGTACCAGTTACCACTGTAAAGCTGCTTTGACACAATCTACATTGTAAAAAGCGCTATATAAATAATGGTGACTTGACAGCAGCTGCAATAATTAAATTTATCATTTTGATTGGCTTGTAATTGGATTGTAATTCAGAAAGGTCCAAATGACAATCATCAGTGACAACTGGAGATTCACCAGTCATCACAAGCAAAAGACTTCGGACTGTGGAGTGGCTACAGAAATTGAAATCTACAGGTAATGCTAATACACACTAAATACACGCAATGCTGATGTTGTTAACATTAACAATTTGAAAACAAAGTATAACAATAATAATTATGTGCACAGCTTGACGTGATCTGAGCCAAGCGATCGTTAGATTTAATCACCATTGACGATTTGTTGCTTTTTTTCCTCAGTTGGTCAGAACAAAAGTGGCAGACATGTTACTTGTTCAGATGACATTTTCTGGTGAAAATTCTTATTTTGGTCATACTTTCAAGATATAGAATCTGTGATTCCGAAGTACAGTATCCACATTGGTGTGGTGACTGACAGCAAACATTAGATTCATCTGCGCTGAAAAGCCGTGCTGATACACAACCCACGTAAAGATGATAATTCCGCAAATAACTGCAATTGCAGGTTTGAAACAGAGAATGGCGACAAAGAGGCAAAACTTACAGACTGCTGTATGTTAACACTTAAATGAGGGAAACGTCTCAGGTTACGCATGTAACCATGGTTCCTTGAGAACAGGGAACGAGACATTGCGTCTTAACATGCTATCAAATCACAACAATCGTATTGGCCGGCGACAGCCTATGACGTTACTACTAGTGCGACCCGAACGCACATAAGGGGCACCTAGAGAACACGTCATCCACTTATCATCTGAAGGGACTGTTCAGCAGGCGACCCCGAGGCATGGCAGGGAGATGCAGTGTCTCGTTCCCTGTTCTCAGGGAACCATGGTTACATGCGTAAACTGAGACGTTCCCTTTCGAAAGGGAACTCAAACTGCGTCTTAACATGCTATGGGAACAAAATACATTTTGTTTTTTTGCATTGCCACAACGAGCCGTGTACTCAGCATAATGCTTTCTACCCTTAAAACAAGGGGAGTACAAATCTATGCAACCGGGCTTACGAGGAGGCCTCAGATAGAGGCTCTACTCTAGCTTAACACGGCCACAGGCCTGGGGCTAATGCTCGAGCTCTAAAGGAGCGTGCTCAACTCACTTTGAAAGGAGGGAGTACTCAATATGCTCAACCTGAGCATCATTGGTGATGAGCACATATGGGGCTCTGGAGCTCTGGGAGTAAAGTGAGCTAAACCCGAGAAAGGGCTCAAGGGTGAAAGCCTGAGCAAAAACTCTTGCTCCAAGACAAGAACGACCCTCTGAGCTCAGCTCTGGAAGAATGGAGGCCTCAACAGGAAGAAATTCCACAGGAGGGGCCTGTAACACTCGACCCCGCGACTTGATAATAATCAAGGAGCTTTTGGCTGAGAGATTGCTCTAAGATCGAACCAGATAAAGCTACTACCAAAGCTCTAGAGAGCGGAGACTTCAGCATAGTGCTTCCTCTCTAAACGAGAGGAAGTCGCTCAACAACGCTCAAGGATAACCACCGGGGAGGCTTTCTACGAAGGCCTACAACACCTGGCTATCTGTCTGTGCCTAACACCACTAGGGAACTGAAGCTCAGCATATCGCTTTAACTCTAATATCAAGAGGAGGCGCAGCTCAACCTAGGCAAATTAAGGCCGTAAAGCCTGCTACTCACATTAAAAGCCAATGCAGAAGGCGGGCCCCAGCCGGGGCCAACTCTCACAATGAGGAGGCATACTAGGATCACTAGCTGCCAGTCCTAAGCTGGAGAGGCTCTCCTAAGACTAGCCTACTCCGAGCTACAGCATGCTAGGAGGCGGAAAAGCTACAGTATAACCGCCTCTGTCTAAAAAACACTCCTAAAGTACCAGCCTAGGCTGGATATAGGGGCAGCCCAAAAGAAGGGCCGACACACACGCACTCATGACCTTCCTGGAGCTCAAAGAAGTGGAGACTTCAGCCAAACAACAAAAAAAAAAAAAAGGAGGCTGGCTCACAACACACAGGTGAACTCACCACCTGGAGCTCAATGGAGCGGAAGCTTCGAATAGAGACTCTCAAACGAGAGGAAGCCAGCTCACTGACCACAGGGTAATGTCAAGGTGGCCCAGAGAGGGCCGACACCTACAGTTATGATCTATCTTGAGCTCAGGGGAGCGGAGGCTTCAGCATATCGCCTTTTACTCTCTCAGTGAGAGGAAACCACTTCAATCGACCTAGGGAAGGTATCAAGGGGGCCTAACAAAGTCCATACACCTCAAATCGTGATAATAGCTGGAGCTCAGATGAGCGGTGCCCTAGAAAACTGACTCTCAGATCGAGAGAAGGCCATGCCATTCACTACAGGTGATATTTCATTCTAAATGTTGCCCACTATATAAAAACCTCACAAAAGAGAGGAGGCACATAGTAAGGGTGTCACGATAACCTTCCCTAATGCTCCAGGGCCCCAGTTAAACACCCTAATACAAAAGTGTATATATATATATATATATATATATATATATATATATATATATATATATATATATATATATATATAACAGTCTCAAACAGCCGCGTCAGCTGCTGAAGCATACGAAATAAACAATTACAAACACTTCAGTTGAACTTCTGTGCGCATCGAGCACAAAAGATTGTCCCTCTTCCCACAGGAAGAGACAAACGAGAGTAGAGCTTCCTCAGCGGGAAAAGCCCTCACAAAAACATGTAAAGAACTCTTAAGCACTTAACATGCATGTTCTAACAAAGGACGCACAAGTCATGAGTGTCATCAAGCATCAAATATCTATGACACGGATGTACAGACCGCTTGAAATGTCTGCTTAAAAAAGCCATTCTTACCTCGAACAGCGTTTGGACAGCGTTTAGACAAAGTCCCTGAAGACAAAAAGAGGATGACTTGTTCTCTAGGTGCCCCATATGTGCGTTTGGGTCGCACTAGTAGTGATCTCATAGGCTGTCGCCGGCCAATACGATTGTCATGATTTGATAGAGTTTCAGACACCGGTTCCCACAGAGGCGTTCCCCATAGCTTGGGGAAAGGGAACTCTAGGTTTTCCATTTCAGTAATGGAGGTATATCAAACCCGAGAAAGCAGGGTACGTCAAGCCCGTTTCTGAAAGGGAGGTAACTTATACTCAGAGTCAGTTAGCATTCGGCAAGAGAGTTTTTTTAAAGCACAAGCAATGTTTAAATACTTCATTCATTCACGCTACAAAAATGCTTTTCTTACTAAATATTTTTGTCTTACAAATATCAAAAAATTCTTAAATTAAGATGTATTTTCTATATAATAAAATTATATAAGATATTTAGTCTTGTTTCCTGGGGGAATCTAAATTAAGTGCCGGTGTGGTAATAATCCTAATGCAAACAGAAAACAAGATTATTCGGAGTGTCTATTACTAAGTGCAAATTTAATTTTATTTTCAATAAAATTTAAGAAAATGTTCTAAAAGTGGAAATAAAGTGCCTAACAATTGTTTTTAAATACAAAAAGTATTTATAATTTTAATAAATATAATCATTTACACCGTTATTATTGCATCCTGTTAATGTACAACAATACTGAGATGCAAATAGTAAAGTTTAAATAGCATCTAATTAACCTACTATTTACACTTATTGCAAATAACTGCTACTTTTACATGGTAAATAGAACATATTACTATTTTCAATTTTTTTTAGCATCAACAGCTATTTGCTCTTACTGTAAATAGCATATATCGCTAAGAAAATATGCTATTTCCACTTAATGTAAATAGCCGCTTCCTTATTTTTCTAACCCCATTGGCAGATCATTTGCAAAATGAAAAAACAATGCACTTAAATTATTATTATTATTATTTATTTTATTTTATTTTTTTGCATGTGGGATACTATGAAAATAAATATAGATGCTCCATCGATCACGGCTTTTCATAGTTGTGGTGCACGCGCTTAACCTACTCAGAATTGATTGAACTAACACAATTCAGCTATTCAGAAACAGAAAACTCAGAGTTTCCCATCTCAGAGTAAGTCAACTCAGAGTTCAAGTTTTAACTCAGAGTTGGTTGAACCTCCTTATTGAAACAGGCCCCTGCTCTAGTGTTTTGTTTTGTGTGAAACATGACAGGGAATTAGGGATGGATGTAAACAGTGCAATTCATCCATTTTGCATTGGATGGTGCTGTTTCACAGCCTGATATGTGAAGAATGGTATTTTCATCACATGGTGTCCCTAGTCGTCACGTCGTTCCAGCCCTACATTTAACACCCACCCCAGCACTGCATGTTAGATGTCTCCCTAATCAAACACACCTGATTAAACTCATCAGCTCATTAGAAGAAACTCTAAGACCTGAAAGTGTCAGATAAGAGAGACATCCAAAATGTGCATGTGCAAATATATTAAATGTAGATAAACTAGGAGACCATCCCATCCCAAATTCACACACGAGTTACATTCCACCAGTGATCAGTGATCAATCTCATATACAATAGATACAAGAACATTAGACCTTATCTGAGAAATACTATTTAATAACCTTTAAATTAAAATGACCATTTAAACATGACTTAACTACTGATGAAACCAACTTGACTGGACTGGCACAATCATTAGAAAAAAATGCATGCTTCTTTAACATTTATGTTGTCTGTTTAAATAAAACCCAGTATAGCCTTCAGGCATTTGACCCATTTCTCACCTGCTTATCAGAGCCACTCATCATTTGTGCAAACTAATCAAATTATACTTTAGATAAAACAGGAAGTTAGTGGCCAATAAGCTAGATCATATTCAGTGGTTGTGTCTGGGGGAGAGTAGGAACAGAAACAGGTCCAAAGGACGGAGTCATTCCCACTATCCCACATATGCAACAAACACACAAATGCTTACTGCAGGCAGGAGAGCCAATTTGAATCTTTTCCCCTCTACTTGTCTTCAGCTCCTCTCCAAGCTCTCCCACAGTAGGTGCAGATATATCCAACATCCCCCCTCCCCCCATTTTTAGAATCTAGAAAGCAAACGTTAATGCGATACACAAGCCTGAAAACATCAATCAATACCAAGAGACTGATACAACACATAACCACTGTGGGCAAACACACAGCTAAATTTTGTGTGACATTGATTAAAGACCTACAAGACACACACAAATACAAAGAGCATTTCACAAATGACCTGATAAGGATATACCATGTTGTTATTTCAGGAAACTGAAGCTGAATTTACTTGACAGCACAAAATGAGGGACAATGAATTGCACATTGCTGTAGCTTCAAATACATACATTATATTGTATTTGATTTCTTACCATTTTCAGATCCCAGTGTATCGTGCCAGTTTCAAAGACATTTGGGGCATGGCTGGGCCAGACACCAGCATTCCTAAGAATCACCAACCATATGCATCGAGGCTCTGGATCGCTGCAATCCACTCCAACTGAAAACTCAAAACACCACTCCTTACCAACCGGAGCTGGGACCCTGGATATGTGCTGCTTCAGTGAACACATCATCATCGGTCTGACAAAACATAGGGGACCACTGCCACAGAGATCACACCCACAGACATGAACATACTCAAAGTTCGGGAGGAGCATGTGCTCACCTCCTCTTGGAAATAATAACTTGTACCTCTTAGTGATCAACAAGCCAACAATTTATCAAAATTTTTATAGCCATTTGTAATGATTCTGAATATTATTTAAATTGGTCATCATGCTAAAATAATCCTAATCTTGGCTTTCCATGTCATTATACTGGTTCGTTCAGGAACTAGTTGTAGAAATCCAGAGAAGATTCAGATCTTTTCTATCCCTGCTGATCAATGACCCTTTACACATTCTGCAGTAGTGACAAAAGACATTCCATAGCAGACATCCTACTAACTTGTACTTATGGGTCCAGCTACGCTTTGTGGGACTTCATTCCCTTTCTCTACATCCATTCTCTACAGACTCTACAGAGTTTATGTAGAGTCAGGTCCTTTCCCTCTCTTCCTTAGATGCCCCCTCTTTCTGCAACCAACAAAACCATCTTAATGATGGCAATGAACTCTCTTGATGTAGTCCACAAAATAATTCAGAGCTTCTGGGTGGTCTCTCTTTTGGGAAAATCCTTCATTCATAAGTAGTAATTTCCAGTGCCAGAATGGACTGAACCATAGTCAACTCTCCCTTCTCCTCAGGCTGGTCTGCAGGTTGCCAGTAGGTCAAACCAAGACCAAGTTGAAAAGGTCTGTTATTCAGTTTCCAATGAAACATACAGTTCGCTATAAAGTGTTAAATTAATTCTAGTTCACTATCCGCAGTAAAGACGTGCTATTCATTTTGATAGTCCATCCAGTGTCCACTTGCTTTGTTTTTCTGACCTAATCTAGCGTTGAACGTTCGACCTATTAGTTAAATGTTTTTGTAACAAAGTGAATACTGCCAATCAGATGACTGACCGACCTTTCTTTCATTCCATTCCTCTCTCCACCTATTCCCAACCTGGTCAGTCCTGTTACTGATGTGATGAGCAGCTCTTTTCATACATGGACACATCTCTCTCGCTCTCTCTCCCCCTCTCCTTTGACTCACACTGTATCTGTGTCAGCTTATTTTAGAATCAGAATCCTGGTTATCGCTGCTGCTTTCTCTATACCAGCAAGAGCACACTCACAATTAAGAACTTAAATCAGACCTAAATCAGTTGCTACTGCAAGATTCACTAACACACTTTTGCAACATGTCCAGCAGTGTTAATTTTGTTGACAAACAATTTATCATTATTTTCATCAACAACATTTTTTTCTCAGACAAAAACGACAAAAATAAAAAACAGTTTTGAATGACAAAAACGATGACGGAAATTTGTAACATGCTGATCTACCCGGCGGGAAAAAAGTTGGCATACACTTGCTGCATGTCTCATAATATGTTAAAAAATGTAAATGTCTGGGAGAAAGAGCAGACATATGGATAGATCTGAAAAAGCATGACGACACAAGAGTACATATTCGGTATGGTTTTCTGTGAGCACACACCCAAAGCGTGCAGCCATGCACATGGAAAGCCGCAACACAGACAGCGTACGAGTACTAAATTGAGCTCTCTTTCACGTCTTTTTGCACCTGAACGGACAAATACACACAACATTATGTCAAAATGTCAGTTTTAGAGAGTATTAATGTAAACAGTCAGTAAGAATATCGGATACACATCAGTGTATAGGATTCCAGCATTCGGTCTTAAAGTGATAGCAGCCTAATAAACCTGCTGCTGTCTGTTGCCTTAATATTATTTAAACAACAAAAGACAGTCACTCACTGCTCTTTAATAGCTTTAATAAGGATTAATTATATTTAAATTAATTCAAATAAATATGTCTGCTTGAAAAAATAATGTTGTATGCAAGTTGTTATGAAGAATGCATATTCATCATTAATTGAAAAGAAGACCATATGTTCTTCTTTAGGAGAAGTGGTTTTATTTAATTTTAAGATTAAATCGATTGCTCCTGTCTGCCTCGCTGCTCAGAGTGGTTTGCGTCTGTAACTCCGTATAGCTTCGATTTGAATCTCTTACTTTTATTCATTGTTGCTTATATTATTAGTACCTTATATTTAATATTGCCTACTACATTAATCTGACGTCGCTAGCTTTAAATCTTTGAATCTAAATCGCTGTTACAACGCATCTCGCTAGCTTGTTAACTTGTCATCAGTCTCTCGCGCGCTCCTTTTCAACGCGCTCATCAAACAGCTGTGGTAACTCGGATCAGTCTACAAACACGGTGAGTCATGTCATCCTCTCCTAGCATTGTTACCTGTTCCATTTGTCACATGTTCAGTATAGCTCTCTCTGTCAGCGACGAGGGATTTACATGTCATAAATGTAGGGAAATAGTCAGGCTGACAGAGAGAATCTCAGAATTAGAGACACGCATCCAAACTTTAATCGAGGATAGTAAGAACGCAAGGGCTTCAGATACTGTTTTGGATGCGATTAGCTTAGTGAACTCTGTACATTGTTCGGTTCCGGCTGTAGAGCCCGTGCAGCAGGGCACTTGGGTAACGGTGAGGCGGCCTAGCCGCAGAAAACACCACTTTTCCGTTCCAATAATAACATCAAACAGGTTCTCCCCACTCAGTGACGCACCCACTGAGAATCCTGTTGAAAGTGCCCTAGTTATTGGCGATTCTATTACACGGAACGTGAAAATAGAGACACCAGCCACCATAGTCACATGTTTGCCGGGAGCCAGAGCACCTGACATCAAAGCAAATTTAAAAGTGCTGGCTAATGCTAATCGTAAATACTCTAAAATTATTATTCACGTCGGCACTAATGATGTTCGACTTCGCCAGTCGGAGATCACTAAAATTAACATTAAAGAGGTGTGTGAACTCGCAAATACAATGTCAGGAGAAGTAATTTGCTCTGGTCCCCTTCCTGTTCGTCGGAGTGATGAGATAGTTAGCAGATTATCATCACTCAATGGCTGGCTGTCTAAGTGGTGTCCGCAAAATAATATAGGTTTTATAGACAATTGGAAAAGTTTTTGGGGCAGACCTGACCTGTTGAAAAGAGATGGTATTCATCCCTCTCGGGATGGTGCTGCTCTTCTCTCTAGTAATATGGCACTTAGTCTTAGAGCTGAAACATGACAAACTGTGGCCCAGGTCAGGAAGCAGACATACTGGCTAAACCGACCGTCTGCTAGCTGCCTCACGTTACAGAAGTCAGATAATTCCCAACACATAGAAACTCTTACACCTAGATATTATCACATAGAGACTGTGTCTGTACCCCGAATTAGTAAAAACAAAAAACTTCCAAACCCATTTAATGGTAAAAATTTAATTGATGTTCAACAAATAAAAAAATAGAGATAGTTATGATAAACAAATGATAAAGCTTGGGTTGTTAAATATTAGATCCCTTTCATCAAAATCACTTATTGTAAATGATATTATCACAGACAATAATCTAGATATGCTGTGTTTGACAGAAACTTGGCTAAAACCGGACGATTACATTACTTTAAATGAGTCTAGCCCTCAAGGTTATGATTATCGACACAATCCTCGTCAGAAAGGCAAAGGAGGAGGTGTTGCTGTAATTTATAGTAATATTTATAGTATTAGTCAAAAGTCTCTCAAATATAATTCCTTCGAAGTGATGGTACTTTACGTAACATTATGTAAGTTGACATTTGTGTTGGCTACTGTATACAGGCCACCAGGACACCATACAGACTTTATCAAAGAATTTGCTGATTTTCTGTCAGAGTTAGTACTAGCAGCAGATAAAGTACTTGTTGTTGGTGACTTTAATATCCATGTAGATAATGAAAAAGACTCATTGGGATTGGCATTTGCAGATATTCTAAACTCTATTGGTGTTAGACAACACGTGTCAGGACCCACTCATTGTCGTAACCATACCTTAGATCTAATATTGTCATGTGGAATTGATATTGATGCCGTTGAAATTCTGCAGCAGAGTGACGACATCTCAGATCATTACCTAGTCTCGTGTATACTACATTTAGTCAAAACAGCTAAACTGCCTCCCTGCCATAAATTTGGTAGAACCATCACTTCTACCACTAAAGAACGCTTTATAAATAATCTTCCTGATTCAGTTTCATCGCCTTAGCATGCCAGACAGCTTAGAAGACCTCGATGTTGCAACGGAAACTATTGCCTCTGTCTTTTCAAGCACATTAGACTCAGTTGCTCCTTTGCGTTTAAAAAAGATTAAGGAAATTAATCCAACGCCATGGTACAACGAGCACACTCAGGCCCTAAAGGTAGCAGCCAGAAAAATGGAACGCAGCTGGAAGAAAACAAAACTAGAAGTATTTCGCATTTTGTGGAGGGAGAGAATGGTTGAGTACAGAAAGGCCTTAAAATCTGCTAGATCTGCCTATTTTTCAAAACTTTTAGAAGAAAATAAACAAAACCCTAGGTATTTATTTGATACAGTGGCTAAATTAACAAGAAATAAAACTTCAACTTCTGATGTTTCCAAAGAGCTCAGCAGTGATGACTTCATGAACTTCTTTACTTGCAAGATTGATAATATTAGAAAAAAAATTATAACCACGCAACCGTCTACCACAGTATTGCGTCAGACGGTGCATTGTAGTATCCCTGAGGAAAAATTCAATTCATTTACTCCTTTAAGAAAGGAAGAACTGTCTAAACTTGTTAAATCGTCAAAATCGACAACATGTATGTTAGACCCTATACCAACTAAGCTATTGAAAGAGATGCTTCCAGAGGTCATAGATCCTCTTCTTAATATCGTTAATTCATCTTTATCACTAGGATACGTACCAAAAACTTTTAAGTTGGCTATTATTAAACCTCTTATTAAAAAACCACAACTTGATCCTAGAGAATTAGTCAATTACAGGCCAATCTCAAATCTCACTTTTCTGTCAAAAATACTAGAAAAGGCAGTATCATCACAACTATGTTCCTTTTTAGAAAGAAATAGTATCTATGAGGATTTCCAGTCAGGATTTAGACCATACCATAGTACTGAAACTGCTCTTATTAGAGTTACTAATGATTTGCTCTTATCATCAGATCGTGGTTGTATCTCTCTATTAGTGTTACTGGATCTTAGTGCTGCATTTGACACTATTGATCACAATATTCTTTTAAATAGACTCGAAAATTATGTTGGCATTAGTGGAATTGCATTGTCATGGTTCAAATCATACTTATCTGACCGTTATCAGTTTGTAGAAGTAAATGAAGAGAGGTCATATCGATCACAAGTTGAATATGGAGTACCGCAAGGCTCGGTACTAGGACCATTGCTTTTCACTCTGTACATGCTACCCTTAGGAGATATCATCAGGAAGCATGGTGTTAGTTTTCACTGTTACGCTGATGATACTCAGCTCTATATTTCTTCGCGCCCTGACGAAACTTACCAATTCACAAAATTAACGGAATGCATAGCTGATATAAAAAATTGGATGACCAGTAATTTCCTACTACTAAATTCAGAAAAAACAGATATTCTAATTTTTGGACCAAAAACTTCCTCACGTAATAACCTAGAATACTGTCTAACACTTGATGGCTGCTCTGTTAAGTCTTCGTCGTCAGTTAGGAACCTGGGTGTGCTCTTTGATACCAATCTTTCATTTGAAGGCCATGTTTCTAGCATCTGTAAAACCGCATTCTTCCATCTTAAAAATATATCTAAATTACGACATATGCTCTCGATGACAAATGCGGAACAGTTAGTTCATGCGTTCATGACCTCAAGGCTAGATTACTGTAACGCTCTACTAGGTGGTTGTTCTGCTCGCCTGATAAATAAACTACAGCTCGTACAAAATGCAGCAGCTAGAGTTCTTACTAGAACTAGGAAATATGACCATATCAGCCCGGTTCTGTCAACACTGCATTGGCTTCCTGTTAAACATCGTATAGATTTTAAAATCTTGCTAATTACCTACAAAGCACTAAATGGTTTAGCTCCCCAGTACCTGAGCGAGCTCTTAATGCATTATAGTCCTTCGCGTCTATTACGATCTCAGAATTCAGGCCAGCTAATAATACCTAGAATATCAAAATCAACTGCAGGTGGTAGATCCTTCTCCTATTTGGCACCTAAACTCTGGAACAATCTTCCTAGCATTGTTCGGGAAGCAGACACACTCTGTCAGTTTAAATCTAAACTAAAAACACATCTCTTTAACCTGGCATACACATAACACATTATCAATTTATTTTTTCAAATCCGTTAAAGGATTATTAGGCTGCATAAATTAGGTCAGCCGGAACCGGGAACACTTCCAATAACACCAGATGTACTCGTTACATCAGAAGAAGAATGGCATCTACGCTAATATTAGTCTTTCTGTTTATCCCGAGGTTTACTGTAGTCAGCCGGATCCGGGCCGTATCCGGGTGAGATCGAGGACCTGCACCATGACACAACCACAACACAGCCCTGAAGTATCAGCAGAGATTGAGTCAACTAGATCATCCACTATGAAGGCCTCATCAACATGACAACCAGTGGCGCATCTCCTCAACAACCGTCCATACCGGTGTGATGAATACGATCCTCAAATGGATGGAACTGAATTAAACACTTTGAATGTTGCGATCATATCTGACTTATGATAGCAACCTGAGTCGTAACAAAGCACTGTTCGCCAGAGGAGAACTGGCCCCCCGACTAAGCCTGGTTTCTCCCAAGGTTTTTTCTCCATTTTAACACCTGTTTGCCACCTGATGTCACCTGTTGGAGTTTGGGTTCCTTGCCGCTGTCGCCTTTGGCTTGCTTAGTTGGGGACACTTGACAATTGACATTTGATATTCAACAGTGCTTTGATCTGCCTGCATTGACACTATTCCTTACGAGCTGCTGTGCAGCCAAAATAATGTACCAGTTACCACTGTAAAGCTGCTTTGACACAATCTACATTGTAAAAAGCGCTATATAAATAATGGTAAAAAAAAAAAAAAAAAAAGATAATGTTATAAGTCACGGCAGTTAAATCTGTCTGTATTGAATGCTCAAATTTGAATATCATTCTTATTAACAGGTTCATAGGTGTTTTCTCCAGGAAATGGGTTTAGAAATTTTAGAGAAATTCATAATTAATGCATTAGCCTACAATTTATCTAAACCCATTAGATTTTAGTCAACTAAATCTACTGTAGATTTAGTCTACTAAAATCTTGTGATATTTAGTCGACTAAAACTAGACTTAAACAATTCAGATGACTAAAATATGACAAAAACGAAATGGCATTTTAGTCAAAAGACTATGACTAAAACAAAACAAAAATCAGAGACAGAAAGTACCAATAGTAATGGGAAAAGACAGACAGATTGGGAAAAGATACACAGTGACAGAGGACACAGTGTCACTACATAAACATAGTCGCAAACATAGACACAAACCTAAACACACGTCAGGAGGCCCACTTTTGTTTTACCAGTATTTTACATTTCCTTCAGAAATTTAAATACAGTGACTTTGGTTTGGTTTATAATATTGATTTGACTGTAAAGTGCAATAAACATGCTTAAATGACACGGTTCATTAACTGACAGAATTTGACTATTCTGTCAGTTAATGAACGGTGTCATTTCAGCATATTTATTGCACTTTACAGTTATTAATAGTGATTAAAATTGAGTGAAATAATCATGATTATCATTTAACCGTTATTGTGTATTTTATTTATTGAATAAAATCAATATCACATTTGCAATTGTGCTGATACTCGGGGGGGAAAATGGCACTCTTTACGTGATATTGCTAAACTATATTATATTATATTATATAAATCAGTGGTTTGAAACTCAATTCCTGGAGGTCCACAGCTCTGCACAGTTTAGCTCCAACCAGTTCCAACTCACACCTGCTTGGAAGTTTCTAGTAATCCTGAAGACCATGATTAGTTGGATCAGGTGTGTTTGATTAGGGTTTGAGCAAAACTGTCCAACTGTGGCCCTCCAGGAATTGAGTTTGAGACCACTTATATAAATACGAAAAGGCATTTTTTGCCTCCATATCTTGAATTTTGGGGTATTCTAACTGCATTTTAATAGACTAAATCAGGGGTTTTCAAACCTGTCCTGGAGGACCCCCAGCCCTACACATTTTATATGTCTCCCTTATTTCACACTCCCACTTAAGGTCTTGCAGTCTCTGCTAATGAACTGATGAGTTGAATCAGGTGTGTTAGATGAGGGAAATATACAAAACGTGCAGTGCTGGGGTTTGAAAACCCCAGTGAAAGTGAAAGCATGCACTCAATGTAAACACAGTAATCTAACCTACTAGGCTATATCACGCATTTGTTTCGGTTTGGTTTTTGCAAAGTGAGGGACATACTCTATAATGTCAGATCGCACACTGTTAAAACAATTACCATGTCATTGTAGATGACCATTGACCTCAGAATATTTCTGAAGGAGAGTCGCTGCAGCATGGCCATTGTGGCAACTTACACAACGTCTCTTTCCTGATCTCAGGGAACAGAAGTTACATAAGTAACGGGAAGCGTTCCCTTTTGATATCAGTTTACTCAATATTGCACTATGGAGAACAGTATAAAAACATACTTCATTACCAGCATTAGATTTCATCACAAGCGGAGTTGTTGACAGCAAATAAGCCACCTAAACCGGTGACTTAATTTGAACCAGTATGGTGGTGACATACACAAGCAGAACACTGACAGCCACAACAGTAATGGACAAAATCAAGCAGCTTTTTCCGACCTCATTTAAAGCAGAGGCATCACCAACACTTTCTTGAGAGCAGAGCAGAATATAAAGCCTTGTGACCTAATTGAAAGCAGCAACACAGCCAGGGCATCACCACAGAAAAGCTATGAATGATCGCAGTGTATAGAGGTGAGTGTATACAACGCATCATTCTGAAAAAGCAGTGGCATCACTGGCACTTATATGTAGTAAGACAAGGTCAAAGACCATATGAAAAGGCAACAGCAAAGTCAGTGCAGCATTGTATGAACGCTATAAACAACGACAATACCAGGTTGAACAGAGGTCGAGCACACCCAGCACTATATAACCTTGAAGGCAGAGGTATCACCAGTGCTTTCTAAAGAGTTATATTTATATAGTTATATGACCTTAGTGAAACCAGCAACATGGCCGGTGCTTAAACATAGAGAGAGAGAATTGTGGCAGAATTGTGCCAGGAGTATGCTTTTGAAAACTAAGACTACATTCCGCAGGAAATTATCCCAAAGGAAAGGCGATGTAGACGGCGGAGGGAAAGGAGGCAAAAGAGGGGAAAGAGAGTTGGCCCA
The DNA here is from genome assembly GCA_037101425.1 of Elopichthys bambusa. Lineage (NCBI taxonomy): Eukaryota > Metazoa > Chordata > Actinopteri > Cypriniformes > Xenocyprididae > Elopichthys > Elopichthys bambusa. The sequence goes on from CM074449.1 coordinate 19,025,658, forward strand.
CAGGCTAGGCTAAAAGCTAACCCATACAAGCCATCTCTGCCGAGCCTCTCTCTCACAAATTCCCCTAGGAATATGCTGTAAATTATATGCAAAAAGGGTTAAAACACAAACATTACATTCTAAACCTAAAACAACTAGGCTAATCGCTTACTATTTTAAAGCAGGAATTAAAATGACTAAATTAAAATAATAATGAAAAAAGTTAATTCACACGTTCATTGAAGACTGTGATGTTTAACAAGGCTCGCTTGTTGTCAGAATATGCAAAAGGGAAATACTTGCGGGATGCTTTGACATTTACATGTAAGGATATAAAGTGGGGAGAATAATTATTTGATCCCCTGCTGATTTTGTAAGTTTGCCCACTTACAAAAGAAACAAGGAGTCTATAATTTTTATGGTAGGTTTATTTGAATGGATAGAGACAGAATATCAACCAAAAAAATCAGAATCATAAAAAACACATTATATAAAGGTTATTAATTTATTAGCATTTGATCAAGTGAAATAAGTATTTGATATCTTTACCAACCAGCAATAATTCTGCCTCCAACAGATTGTTTATGTGCCCATGTCGAACACAGATTAGTCCCATCACTCTCCACCACCATGGGCAAGACCAAAGAGCTGTCCAAGGATGTCAGGGACAGGATTGTAGACCTTCACCAGGCTGGAATGGGATACAGGACATCAGCAAGAAGCTTGGTGAGAAGGAGACAACTGTTGGTGCGATTATTCGGAAATGGAGGAAATACAAAATAACTATCAATCGCCCTCGGTCTGGAGCTCCATGCAAGATCTCACCACATGGGGTAAGGATGATGAATCAGCCCAGAACTACACAGGAGGAGCTTGTAAATGATCAAGACAGCTGGGACCAGAGTCACCAAGAAAACCATTGGTAACACACTACGCCACATTGGATTGAAATCCTGCAGTGCCCGCATCGTCCCCTTCTCAAAAAGACATGTACAGGCCTGTCTGAAGTTTGCCAATGAACATCTAAATGATTTAGAGAAGGCTTGGGAGAAAGTGCTGTGGCCAGATGAGACCAAAATTGAGCTCTTTGGCATCAACTCAACTCGCCATGTTTGGAGAGAGAGAAATGCTGACTATGACCCCAAGAACACCATCCCTACAGTGGAGGTGGAAACATTATGCTTTGGGGCTGTTTCTCCACTAAAGGTACAGGACGACTTCACCGTATTGAGGGGCCGATGGACAGGGCCATGTACCGTAAAATCTTGGACGAGAAACCTCCTTTCCTCAGCCAGAACACTGAAGATGGGTCGTGGATGGGTCTTCCAGCATGACAATGACCCAAAACATTCCACCAACAATTTTTTTGGTTGATATTCTGTCTCTATCCATTAAAATAAACCTACCATAAAAAAGTGGGCCAACTAACAAAATGCGTTTTTTGTCCATAGAAAGATCACTACTTCACCACTGTGAAGCAACGTGACTGGCTGATGGTTTCTGAGCACAGCTTGCGACTAATCGATAATAAAATTCATTGCAGATTATTTTCATTAACAAAAATAAATTGATTTTATATATTTGTTGTTGCAGCCCTAATACAGATTCAAGATGTTTACATGATAGATTTAAAGGACACCTATCTCCATATTGAAACACAGGACATTCCTTAGGTGCATTTTCGGGGTGAAACATACTATTTTCAGCAGTTGGCTAATTCTAGCACTGTGCGAGGTTTTAGCAGTTCAACATTGAGATGTTGTCATCGCTCATCTAAGGTGCCTAAGGCTCAGAATAAAGAAATGTGATTTTTTTCTTTAAGGTGACAGTTGAATTTGTCTATCGTTCAAGCAATTTTGTCCCATGCTCATGTGCAGACAGTCCTTGCTTGTCTGGACAGCTTGGTTGCCATAAGGGTTACATGCTGATGCCTTTGTGGCCTTTCTTCTGTGGCGGTTACACCAGTTCGACTCAGGGTATCCCACTGGGGGCATATCACAGTAAAAAAATAAATAAATAATAATAATAATAATTTGACAGATGCCTCCCTTACAGGATGGAGTGCAGGCAGCTTTTGGACTCTGGGACGGGCATCATCTCACTCAGCAGATAAATTGCTTGGAGATGATGCCAGTGCTTCTGGTATTAAAGTACTTTCTCTCAGACCTGAGGGTTTTAGTTGTACCTGTAGGTTTGGCCCCTGAGGGGGACCCACTCTTAGATGCCAGTCTCTCAAAGCGAGCGTAGCGTTAGTTCAGTCAGGCCACATAGGCATAGTGCTGCAATCAGCTGATGCATCAGCAGTCCAATCGCTCCAATCACTACTATTCTTATATTAGACCAGGGAAATATATATGTGACATTACTGCTCGGTAAGTATGCTCAAACTGCTCGTTACCCTCCTTCCCTCCCCACTATAAGTATCAGCATATTACTGTACACCTTCTGGCTATCATCTTTTTTGTTTCAGATTACCAAAGCTTTCAAGTCCTAGCCAGCATGGACCTTACTGCTGAGAGACACTCATCCTCATAGCAAAGCTACAGTATAGACGTCCCACTGCCACGTCTAAAAGCGAAACAGTAACGTGTAAAGACATTAAAGTGTATTAAGTGTATAGTGTATTAATTGTCTGTATATTTCCCAAGCTGATGGTTCCATTGGGGGTTAATGCTAAAGCTCCCCATAAGGAACCATACCGCCAAAGATAACTTGTGTTTCAATTAACTCACAGAAACTAACACAGACCATCTTAAATCCTAGAGCTCCCCCTACAAGGGGATTGTACGCTCTGAAATAGGAACTCTTGGCCGCACCATTGTGATCCAGTCCACTGCACGGTTAGTCCAGTGCTGGAATTCCTCCAAGAACAATGCCATTATGGCATTTAATTAGGCAGACAGTCCCTAATATCTTGATGTGTGTGGAGATGGCTGAGGCCCATCTGCCAAAAGAGAGTTCCTTCCTGAGATCTGTCTTATAGTCCTGGAAGGTTATCAGGCATTTAATTTGAACCCTGGGTGTCAGGACCTGAGGAGCTTCTGACCCTTAAAGGGTTAGTTCACCCAAAAATTAAAAATATCCCATGATTTATTTACCCTCATACCATTCTAGATACCTATATATGACTTTTATATATTATTCTTTCAGAGATATATTTAAAAATATCATGGCTCTTCCAAGATTTATAATGGTAGTAAATGGGGGATATGATTTTAAAGGGGGAAAAAATGCATCCATCCATCATAAAAAAATAATCCATATGGCTCCAGGGGGCTAATAAAGGCCTTCTGAAGCAAAGCAATGGGTTTTTGTAAGAAAAATATCCATATTTAAAAATGTATAAATTAAAATAACTAGCTTCCGGCAGACGATCGTACGCATACTGCGCAAGTTGACCTGCACCACAAGAGTAACCCATGACGTGATGTATGATGTAGGATGTAGCGTAAGCTTAGACGCCCCTCGAGGTTTAAACAAATAGGGCTGTGCAAAAACTCAAGCTCCTCTTCTCTTATATTGAAATCATCCAACATGTCTCTTTAAAATTTTTCGTTTTAGACTTATTAGTGTTGGGTCCCAGTCCACCTTTGTTGAGTCCAAGTCGAGTCCAAGTCCAAGTCCAAGTCCAAGTCAGAGTCCGAAAAGGGCAGAGTCAGACTTGAGTCCGAGTCCTTAACATATGAGTCCAAATCAAGTCCGGCCGAGTCCAAAATTATTTGAAATTGCAATTGACCTTTTGCAAAGACCCTCCCCTCTTAGTTACTTTTGCTATGTCCGACAAGCCATGCCACTCTCACGCCACACAACATGTTCTCACACAGTGAAAAATACATTGCGAAGCAAAGAGGACACTAACAACGCACCAACAGACAAGACAGAGCAGGTTACTTTTTATATGAAATAGTCTTAGCTTTCAAATTTTGTCATTTTTAAGAAATTCAAACAATAAATGCTGTTTTGTGGCAATTTAATGTGTAGCGCCTCAGTTCAAGCAGCATGTGAACTGTTCATCTCTTCTAGTTATAACACGAATTTAACATGAATTAACATTCTGCAAAAACTGACGTTAATCTACTAGCTGGTTTGGTTTGTTTGTCAGACAAAATGGAGGATATCTGCACTGTGACTGGTCAGTTCGCCTGTCAATCAAACTCCAGTGAATGGTCAATTGTAAACTCAACACTGAGCTCTTAAATATTTTAACCAAAACAATTGCAATGTACAGTTGCAATGTAAGTTTACCTAATGTACACTTTGCAGAATCTGCAAGGTAATGTTCAAGAAGGCAAAACAATGTCTTAAATGGTTAGTTTACCCAGAAATTAAATTTCTTTCATTAATTACTCACCCTTGTGTTGTTCCAAACCTGTAAGACCTTCATTCATTTACGGAAATCAAATGAAGATATTTATTTTTATAGTAAAGACATCAATAAAGTAATCCATGTGACTCCAGTGGTTTAACCTCAATTTTATGAAGCATGCTTTGTTTGTGCAAAAAAATTAATTTACCACTTTAATACAAAATAATATTATCCAAAGCGTGTTCACACAACAATGTCAGCTCTCGCATAAACACAAAACTGTGTTTTGACACAAAACATTAAAAATTAAAGCTGCAAGCAGCGATGAAAGGGCCCTCGCACCTGGGCTCACCGCCACACGTTGGCCTTAGGAAATAATTGAACAGTGGGTGACATGCATGTAAGCAAGAAAATACAGGAGAATTATGGCAAAGTCATTTCAAAGTGGCAAACTTCCTGCTGCCAACAGGTGGCATTTTAACCGTAACTGAATATTGCCATGTATATGTCTTCAGGCTAGAACTATTATCAAATGTGAAGTTTGGAGCAGATCGGACAGCAACTTCCTGTTTCATGGTGATAATAGCATGCTTTAGCAGTCAGCTATGTGTTGCTAGCATGATTTAGAATGATTCTAGCATGTTTAGTACTCAATTGCATATTTTAGTATGTTGCTAGTAGTGCATCTCATTGTTAATAAAGTCATTTCCTGTTCCCAGTAGGTGGCGCTATTATTATAACGGAATATCGCCATGTAGATGTGTTAGCAGGACTCTAATCAAATGTGTGAAGTTTGTGGTAGATTGGACATTGCATGCCTGAGTTACAGCAAATTCCTGTTTCATTGAATTAATGGCATGCTTTAACACTTAGCTAAGTGTTTTGCTAACATTTTTCTAGAATGTTGCTAGCCTGTTTAACACTGACACATTTTAATATGCTGTTATGAGTCCATAACAGTGTTAAACATGTCACTTCCTGTTGCCAGCAGGTGGCGCTGAATATGGGCATGGACATGTGTTCAGGACAGGACTCTTATCAAGCCTGTGAAGTTTGGGGCAGATTGGGCGTTGTTTGCCTTAGTTACAGCAACTTCCTGTTTCATGGCGAAACATCAAATTTTGTCAGGCCGCCAGGGACACACCCTTTTACGAAAACTCAAGATCTTCGCAATTTAGCGTCGCACAAGCCTTATGATTACACAAACCAAATTTGAAGATGATCGGATTAAAACTGTAGGAGGAGTCCGTTAAAGTACGAGGTCTAAAAATGGCAAAAACTGCACAAAAATTGCCCAGGAAATTCATAATAGCTGACTTCCTGTTGCGTTTAGGACTTTGCTCCAAGAGACTTTCTTTGTAAGTAATGGGACGGTACATGTATGTACCGAATTTTGTACATGTACGTCAAACGTAGCCAGCACACCGTTGAAGTTGTATAGGTGGCGCTATCAAGCCATTTTGCCCCACCCAATTCTGAAACCTATATCAGATGTCAATTTTCACCAGTCCTGACACGTGTACAAAGTTTCGTGAGTTTGAGCATGTTTAGGCCCTCAAAAATACAATTATGTTTGGAAAAAATAATAATAAATATAGCTGCAAGCAGCGATGACGAGCCCAAGCCCGGTGGCTTCAGGGCAACTGTGTACAGCGGGCAATATGTATTTAAACTGGTTAAATGTAAAAGAAATATGTCAAAGTCATTTTAATATACCGCATATACTGGAGTCAGCTGGTGCACCTATAACTGTGAACCACAACAGCTATATATAATGCAGTCAAAAGGACACAGCAATGAAAGGATTAAACCTGCAAGACTCTAAAACACACACACACACACACACACACACACACACACACACACACACACACACACACACACACACACACACACACACACACACACACACACAGAGAGAGAGAGAGAGAGAGAGAGAGAGAGAGAGAGAGAGAGAGAGAGAGAGAGAGAGGCAGAACAGTTGGAGCCTGACCATTTAGAGTCAGATGATTCAATAATATTTTAAAGAATAAAATATATACTGTAACAGAAATTAGTCTTTGATCATCTCTAAATATAGACATTCAAATATAATACTAACTAAAGCCTTTTAAAAATAAAGTGTACTTGTCTTCTCAACCCTGTTTAAAAATAGATATTTTCTGCCCTCTAGTACTTATTCTATATATGACATTTGAATATTATTTTAATCATTTTAACCAAATAGCGGTTATCTGCCTAATTTAAACTTACACATACTTCTTGTAATTAAAAAAATGATTTAAAATGTGTTTATTTATAATATTTGTGTTATTATATACTGAAATAAAGAGTGTATATTTATAAAATAAGGGTGAATATTCCCTTCTTTGTCCTTAATTTAATCCTTCACCGTGGCAACAGTGTTCGAGATATCCAACATCCCTTTGCAATTTAACAACTTCAATGTCTTAGCAACAAGTTAAAAAAGTTTGGTGTACATTGTACAAACCCTGTAGAAGTAGTAGTACAAAATTGATAGCCTGTTTTTTCAAAAAATCCACATTCAAACCAAAATATCTCAAAATAGAGTGAACTCCGTTGCATTTTGAAAGTGACACACTTTTTGCTGCCCATTGGTGGCACTAAAACTTTGACTCACAATAGTCACATCCATGTGATCGGACTCCTACTATGAACACACAGCTGAAGTTTCATAAAACAGTGTATGTAGACGTTATAACACATTTTGTGTTTCCTTTTTCTCGCCATAAATTTGTTGTCTCGCCACGGCCAAACCGTTCGAGATATCAAAAAATCCCCTGGCAATTTTTCATCATCAGTGTCTTGACTTCATGCTGACCGAGTTTGTTGGTGATCGGATTAATTGCCTAGGAGGAGTATATCAAATTCCAGAGCATGCGTTTTTCAAACAACCCGTAATAACTGACGTCCTGTTAAGCTGCTGTATAACTTAAGAGCACGAAAGTTGTTAGGCCCGATGAGGTCTTTATGTGTAGCGAGTTTCATACTAATGCGTGCAAGCATGTTTGATATATGGACCAAGTTTTCGAAGCCCATTCAAGGGGGCGCTGTCGGGCCCTCCTGCCACGCCCGGGTACCAGCTTCTGCCCGGCCCTAATGGCCGCGGGTTCCAATGTATGTGCAAAGTTTCATGAGTTTTCAAGCATGGTAAGGGCCCCAAATATGCCGAATAGTCGTAAAAAATAAAAATAAAAATAAAAATAAAAAATAAAAAATAAAAATAAAAATAAAAATAAAAATAAAAATAAAAATAAAAATAATCCTAAAGAAAACAATAGGGCTTCAGCCCTTTACAGGGCTTTGGCCCTAATAGTCCAAACAATAGGGCCCTGTGCCTTAGTGGCTTTGGCCCTAATAATCCTTAGGGGATCAAGAGGGCCCTGCGCCATCAGTGGCTTGGGCCCTAATAATAATAATAATAATCCTTAGAGGATCAAGAGGGCCCTGCGCCATTAGTGGCTTGGTCCCTAATAATAATCCTTAGGGGATCAAGAGGGCCCTGCGCCATTAGTGGCTTGGGCCCTAAAAATAATAATCCTTAGGAGAACAATAGGCCCCTGCGCCTTAGTGGCTTGGGCCCTAATAATCCTTAGAAAAACAATAGGGCCCTGCGGCTTGGGCCCTAATAATAATAATAATAATAAACGGACGAAATCCAATAGGGTCCTCGCACTTTGGTGCTCGGGCCCTAATAACTTTTGTGTTCAGAATGATCTTACGGGTTTGAAACGACACAAAGGTGGGTAATTAATGACAATTTTTGGGTGAACTAACCCTTTCAGTATGGTGGACCAAATTACTCAAAATGAAATAATTAAATAAATAATGAATTCAATAAAACAACAATTAAATGTACCAGTTTATTCTGAAATAATTCAATAAGTATTAAATTAATTTAGTTAATTATTTATTAAATAATTAAATAAATGTATTTATTTTGTAAAATTCCATGAAAACACAACATTTATTGTTTAATATATTTCACAATATCCTCTTTTACACACTATTATTGTTTATATATCCATTTTCAAAAAGCCGTTTTTCATAATAATATCCTGAATTTACAAATAACGCCTATTTGACAAATCATGTATCGGTTATCTGGATTAGACGACAAAGGATCTGCTAGTAGCAATAAGTGCGTCAGAGGATCTAGAAATTGATGACTATATGGAACACTTTACAAGCGACTGAACGCAGAGTTCTTGTAGATGAGTAGTTATGTGACAGGCTTAATTTGCCAGGGTCGATATTGTCCCTACCACTTTTTTTTTTAAATTCTCGCTGTATGGATATATCTAAAACATATCCAGCTGACATTCATTTGTGTTAAAAAAATAAATAAATAAAAGGAGGCGATCTGGCGCAGGGATGTGTTGATTTTGAAATCATGCTGAGTGTTTGTTGCTGCTGTTGTCAGCGGCGGAACTATTTTTTGTGCACAGTCTTCACACAGCTGAGCGTGTGCATCAATCTAATCGTTTAATGCCATTGTGGAGGGTCTATTCTTTCCAGTGAAATCACAAAACAAAATGCACACAAACGTCTTCCATTTACATTTAGACATTTAGATTTAGTCATTTAGCAAACGCTTTTCTCCAAAGCGACTTACAAATGAGAATAGTAGAAGCAATCAAATCAACATGTGTACAACAGTATGTAAGTGCTGTGTCAAGTCACAGTTTCATCAGTAAAGTGCACGTAGCAAGGTTTTTTTATATATATAAATATATACGTAAATAGATGGAGAAAGAATAGAAAAGCAAAAAAATAAATAAAAGTAAAATATAAATATAAATAAAAAGAGTGCTATATTACTGGGTCAAGTGTTGACGAAAAAGATATGTCTTTAGCAGTTTTTTGAAAATGGCTAAAGACTCAGCTGCTCGGATAGAGCGTGGTAGGTCATTCCACCAACCAGGAACAGACCAGGAGAAGGTCCATGAGAGTGATTTTGTGCCCCTTTGGGATGGCACCACAAGACGCCGTTCACTTGCAGAACGCAAGCTTCTGGAGGGCACATAAGTCTGAAGTAGTGAGTTTAGGTATAGTGGTGCAGAGCCAGTGGATGTTCTGTAGGCAAACCAAGCCTTGAATTGCATGCGAGCAGCTATTGGCAGCCAATGCAAACTGATGAAGAGAGGTGTGACATGCGCTCTCTTCAGTTCGTTAAAGACCAGTTTGGCTGCAGCATTCTGGATCAGTTATAGAGGCTTGACAGTGCATGCTGGAAGGCCTGCCAAGAGAGCATTACAATAATCCAGTCTGATAGAACAAGAGCTTGGACAAAAATTTGTGTGGAAAGCTCTGATAGGAAGGGTCTAATCTTCCTAATGTTGTACAGAGCAAATCTGCAGGACCGGGCCGTAGCGATGTGATCTGTGAAGCTTAAACAATCATCCATCACCACTCCAAGGTTCCTGGCCGTCCTAGGAGGAGTTATGGTTGACGACCCAAGTTGAATGGAAAGGTTATGATGAAGTGTTGGGTTGGCACCGACCACAAGCAGTTCTGTATTTGCAAGGTTGAGTTGAAGGTGGTGGTCCTTCATCCAGGCAGAAATGGCTGTCAGGCAGGCTGCGATGTGACCAGCAACCGTCGGATCATCTGGTTTGAATGAGAGGCAGAGTTGTGTGTCATCAGCATAACAGTGATAGGAAAAACCATGTTCCTGAATGACAGATCCTAGTAATGACATGTAGATGGAGAAGAGAAGTGGTCCAAGCACAGAGCCCTGAGGTACCCTAGTAGCAAGATGATGCGACTTGGACACCTCACCTCTCCAAGATACCCTGAAGGACCTACCTGAGAGGTAAGACTCGAACCACTGGAGTGCGGTTCCTGAGATGCCCTTCGACCTGAGGGTTGACAGGAGGATCTGGTGGTTAACTGTGTCAAAAGCAGCAGACAGATCCAGCAAGATGAGTACCGATGATTTTAAAGTTGCTCGTGCCAGTCTCAGGGCTTCAGTAACTGAGAGCAGGGCAGTCTCAGTTGAGTGGCCACTCTTGAAGCCAGACTGGTTGTTGTCAAGGAGGTTGTTCTGTGTGAGATAAGTAGACAGTTGGTTGAACACAACTCTCTCAAGTGTCTTAGCAATGAATGGAAGAAGGGATACCGGTCTATAGTTATCTAAAAGTGCTGAATTCAGAGTGGGTTTTTTAAGCAGTGGTGTAATCCTAGCCTGCTTAAAAGCTGTGGGAAATGTACCAGTGTGAAGAGAAGAATTGATCATGTGAGTGAGTGTAGGTACAATTGAGGAGGAGATGGCCTGAAGAAGAGTGGGGATAGGGTCAAGCGGACAGGTAGTAGGGTGATTGAAAAGGATGAGTTTGGAAACATCTGCCTCAGAGAGCAAAGAAAAGGAGGGGAGAATATGTGTGTTTTCCGTTAAGATGTTATTGTCAGTATGTGGTGTGAAGAATTGGCCGCTGATGGTTGTTATTTTATGTGTGAAGAATGTGGCAAAGTCATCAGCTGTAAGAGTTGATACGGGAGGGAGGGGAGGAGGACAAAGAAGAGAAGAGAAAGTTTTGAAAAGTGTGCAGGAATCAGTAGAATAGTTAATTTTATTGTGATAGTATGTGATTTTAGCATTGGAGACATTTGTAGAGAAAGAAGAAAGGAGTGACTCATAGAAGCTAAGATCAGTAGGATGATCCTCTCTGCAGCCCTGAGTCTAGACCGATATTCACGAAGAACTTCGGATAGCCAGGGGGCAGAGGGGGTGGCGTGGGCTGGTCTGGATAAGAGGGGGTAGAAGACATCCAAGCAAGATGTTAGCGTGGTGCAAAAAGTGTCAGTAGCATTGTTAGTGTCCAGAGATGAGAACTGATTAGGGGGAGGAAGTGTGGATGAGATCAAAAAGGATAGGTCAGAGGGTGAGAGCGAGCGTAGGTTTCGCCGAAAAGTAACATGTGGTGGAGTGTGTGTTGAGTTAGGGGTCAGGTTGAGATTAAAAGTGATGAAGAAATGGTCAGAGGTGTGTAGTAGTGACCAGTATTATCAGTGGAGCAGCAGCGTGTGTAGATGAGGTCCAATTGGTTACCTGATTTGTGGGTAGCTGTAGTATACACTTGCTTCAGATCAAATAAGGCAAGCAGAGTGCGGAAGTCAGCAGCCTGAGGTTTGTCTAGATGGATGTTGAAATCTCCAAGTACTAGCAGAGGAGTACCATCCTCAAGGGAAGGATGATAGTAACACATCTGACTCCTACAAGAAGTTACCTAGCTGACCTGGGGGACGATAAAGCACTACAATATGGATTTTAGCAGGGTAGGTGATGGTAATTGCATGTGATTCAAATGAGCTATTGTCACAGAGAGCTGATAGAGGATTGTACTTCCATTCATTGGACATAAGCAGACCAGTATGGCAAACCAGTACCTCCCAATCTGGCGTGGGGTGTGGGAGAAAGTGAAATTAGAGGAGAGGGCTGCCGGTGTGAATACAGTAAACAAACTTTCCTAGCAACGACACAGCACTACAATCTAACTAGAAATAACACAAAAATACTTGTCAGTACAATACAACTCAGCCCTGAAGTGTCAGCAGAGATTGAGTCAACTAGTTCATCCACTGTGAAGGCCTCATCAACACGACAGCCAGTGGCACAGTTCCTCAACAAACCGTCCATACCGTTGTGATAAATACAATCCTCAACTGGATGGAACTGGAATAAATACTTTGACTGTTGCGATCCCATCGGACTTATTATGATTCAGGCAGCTATCATAAAGCACTGTTCGCTATTGGCCAGAGGAGAACTGGCCCCCCGACTGAGCCTGGTTTCTCCCAAGGTTTTTTTTTCTCCATTTTAACACCTGTTTGCCACCTGATGTCACCTGTTGGAGTTTGGGTTCCTTGCCGCTGTCGCCTTTGGCTTGCTTAGTTGGGGACACTTGACATTTGATATTCAACAGTGTTTTGATCTGCCTGCATTGACACCATTGTATGCGAACTGAATTGAGCTGGATGATGACATCACCGTTTACTCAAGTGCTGATATAGATAAATTAACTAAATTAATAACTTGATTCTTACATAATGACAAAATGATACACCAGTTATCACTGTGAAGCTGCTTTGACACAATCTGCATTGTTAAAAGCGCTATATAAATAAAATTGACTTGACTTGACTTGACTACCATTATAAAGCTTGGAAGAGTCTGAAAGAGGATAGCCATATGGATGTCCGGAGGGTGAATAAATCACGGGATAATTTATTTTTGGGTGAACTAATCCTTTAAGGTGGTTCTTTTATTTACCTTTACCTTTTAATGAGTGGGGGATTTGCAGGCCCTTTTCAGTTGCCTCACCCTGCTTAGACCTTGCTCCTGGGCTTGTCAAAGTATTATTGCACCCTATACTGGATTATGTTCAGAACATCGACATGGATTCAACCCCAGGCTCTCAGGTCCTTCTGGCATGATTTCATTCACTCGCAAAAAGTTTTTTCAAAAAGCCTTTTTTTTTTTTTTTTTCTTAAAGTTTCATTGGGCAGGCATTTTGCAGTATGGCTTAGTGCAGTGGTCACCAACCCGTCAATCCGGAAATAACATAAATATGAGTACAAAAAAGACATTTTGTCCTGTCTTTGTACTGTATTTTTGTATTTATTTTTCTGTTATTTTCAGGAGCTACTGGGACAGTGATAAAGGTTAATAGCCCACATCGTACCTGAGTCTTTAAACGGCCGTTAACAAGAGGAGAACATTCTGTACCAGGCAGAGCAGCTCACTGTTCACAATGATCAAAATATAGGAAGAAATTATAAATATTGAATTGGGGGTGAGGGTTATATGAATGGAATAGAAATACTCCACCTGTCTTAATTTGATTTGTGTTTACGTTGAGTATGACTTTAGTCGGATTAAGGTAATCAAACATCGCTGTTTACATGGTCGTTTCTTAATCAGAGTATTCTCTTAATCGTATTAATATCGGAATATTGTAGTCACTGTGTGCTATATATTATTCTATATATCTAATATACTAATATATCTTCTATATATTAGTATTGTTCTTCTCAGCTTTTAGAAAAGCTGCTTGTAAACTGTAAAATAGACAGTTAACTAAGTGCTTTCCCCGTAAAACCTAAAATGTTGCTATTGTAAAGTTCTGGCAACCACAGCTGTCGGTTTTTTTTTTTTTTTTACAGTGTGTCTGCTGCTTTTTTTTTTTTTTTTTCAAAAACAAAGATAAAGTCAGACCGTTCTGTTTTTGTTTTAAATCTTAAAAATAAATTTAATTCAAATGAAAAACAACTGCTCATGCAACATGTGTAGCATCTTTGTTTGGATTGTGATTAAAATGCAGTGGTTACCTCTAATTCGAAATGGCTATATAATTTTGTTTATAATAATAATAATAATAAAAATATCTGCAACCAGTATCAGAATCGATCTATTTGCTTGTAAAATAAATAAATTAGAATCTGAATTGGCCATGAAAGAACACTAAATACAATCTATCAATTTTTTAATAGGTAGACATTGTCATTCATAAAGGTCAAGGTCAGGGATCTTGGGCTTAAAAAGGTTGGTGACCACTTGCTTAGTGGGTATACAGTTCCCCATAGTGTCAGCTCATGACGCAGCATTGAGTTACCTACGGAAGGGAACATCTCGGTTACATATGCAACTCTCATTCCCTGAGTATGAAACAAGATGCTGCGTCTTATTGCCATACTCTAGGCATGCTTGCACGTCTTCCTTCATGACTAATATAACAAATAATTGTGTGTCTGATTTGTCACAGAAACTACACTATATAGTAAAAAAGTATGCATATACTTTAGCTAGATCAAGCCAGTAGCTCTCTCCACCCAAAGCTGCTCCTTTTTTACTATTATCTGGAAGACATATTTTTTGATTAAGACTGATAAATTGCAATAGCAATATAAATAGTATACCAGTCACCTTTATTCTTCACATCACAATACTTTTTTTTTTTTTTTTTTTACACATTAAAATATACAATAATATAATTACTTAATATAACTTAATAAATAATAATATAATTTTATTCTATAATCTAAGATATGCTTTTTACACAAAATGAATAAACGGTTCTCTTCATAGTTAAGTTGTAGATCATTTTGTCCGCCTAGTTTGTCATTATGTGTGCAGCTGCATCATCACATCCCATGAGTGTGTATGGAACTATTGTGAACAAAGCGAGACCTTGTTTTGAAGCTTATATTAAGTGACAACCCCCTAAGGTGGTACAGGCTCTCTCTTACAAACACACACTCTCCCTTTTACACTTACATTTTTTACATAAACACTGCAGGACATCACAGAGGAAAATAAAAGAGGGGAAAACATTAATACACACAGTGCTGTAGTTAGTTAAATGGACCAAATGCTGAACTGTGTCTCACTGTGTCTCAACCAAACTTAAACCACACTTAAGTGCTAAGCATTATGAATTTACTGTTAATTATTAAAAACTTCAGCTCTTTTAAGTTTTATTTGTCTGATAAAAAAGCTACTCACAGTAAACTCTTGCAGTAAATTATTACACCAGCAGAGGATACTGAAATAAAGAATCCTTTATTTGTAATCAATTTGTCAAAATCAAAGGGTTAACTGCAAAATGGACAGCTTTTCTGGCATTCCATTGATTTCAACACTTCCAGCATTTCCCATTTGCTATTGCTTGGACAGATCAAGTAGTCCATCCCCAAACATTGATTGAGATAGTTTATACAGATTGCAATTCTGTATGGTACTGCAAGTGGCCCAAAATTACACATTTTACCTTTAATGAAAATGTGCATCCTTAATATTTTTTCGTTCGTAGTAATAATTCTCTCCACCTGAGTATAGCTGAATATGCATGAAGGAAATGGGATTTAGTTCAATGTGACTATAGAAGGTAATGTGTTGGGGGCAGGTGGATGGAGAGGGGGCCATCCCTTGAGATACTGCATGCCATAAATCTGAATCCAGCCCCCTGATAAGGTGCCCTAGCCCCTTTGACCCTACTAAATATGATCATTGCAGTTATGAGGTCACCTGTACACTGCTCACAAGACTCTTTAAAATCAGTGGTGATTTCAAGTATCTGTACTTTATCAGAGTATTTTTATTTTGGGATACTTTTACTTCACTACATTCCAATGTAGGGCTGGAAATAATGATTATTGTGATAATCAATTAATCTCAATTTTTTTTTGATTAATCAGATGAAAAATAAAAAAATTATTATGCATTAATGGGGTGGTTCATTGCGATTTCACTTTTTTAACTTTAGTTAGTGTGTAATGTTGCTGCTTGAGCATAAACAGTATCTGCAAAGTTACAGCACTGAAAGTTCAATGCAAACAGAGATATTGTCTTTTAAGGTTATGGCAGTTTAATGCCTACAACAACGACCGGTTTGGACTACAATGAGCTTCTTCCCGGGTTGGTGACATCATAAACCCTGCAATTAACATAAACCCTGCCCACAGGAACACACAACAAAGTGGGCGACGCTATGTCGCGCAGCATTATGGAAGCGGAAGAGTTGTCTACACCGGATGCGCGCTGCGCGTCGCATTCACATCAAAAGATAAAACCCATTTCAATCATCAGTGATATTGGGTGCATCTAAATCTCCCTAGTTCAGTAGTCAGGGCACTGATCAGGAAGTCGGCCACAGTCATTTTCACGATATTCTGATTCATGACCTAGGGAGCTGATTGAGATGCAGGGATAGTCTACACTGGATACGGCGCGGAAGACAGCTTCCAGAATCTACACGAGTTCAATGAGGATTAGGGCCAAGCAATAATAATATTAAAAAAAAATAACCATCTCGACATTAAAGTCATTATAATGCAAGATTAAACCCATTTTTTCAAGAAAAAAAGCCTAAATAAAATGTTGAGAATAAAGTCATTGTGTTTCGAGAAAAAAAACTGTATGGTGCCTGTATGGTGATTAGATTCACTGTTTTGCACTGCTTCCCTGAACTTGAGAACGCACTGCGTCTGGTGTGCGGCATATGGCACTTCATCCATAGCGCACACACACAGAGCGCATAAATACACATAAAAGTATGGCAAAAGTTGGAATCGAGAATCGTTATTGAAAGAAAGCCTAAAATATATCTTGACTAAACGATATTTGATGGATATTTTATTTTGACTTTTCTCAAAATGTAATGTTTTTGTTTTTTTTTTTAAACAAGAAATAAAGGACAAAATATAATAAATAAAGACAGAGAAAGTGTCACATAGTCATTTGTTAGTTTAGTTTCATTTTCATGGACTTTGAGTTTGTTTATAATCAGTCACTTTTCCTTTTGTTTAAGTTTCCCACTCTCATCAGTTACATAATTTGATCATCACACCTGTTAGACTTTTAGTTCATTAACAATGGATACTTTAAGTTCCTGTTTCTTCAGTTCATTGTCAGCTACTGTTTGTTTGTAGACACACTGTTACACTGTGTTGGATTATCGGAGTTTATTCTTTTATTAAATACCATTGGATTGGAACTTTTGATTCATCTTCATCTTTGGACTCCTTAAACCGTGACAGAAAGACACGGGTATACAGATTATTCTGTCATGAATAATATTAGAGAGTTAAGTATTATCAGAGTCTGGATCATAGACGCAGAGCAAGCCTTTAATATAATTTAAGAAAGGATCCCAGGTGTTACTAAAGGGTTTAAGAGAACTTTGAAGCATGCACCTTAATTTCTTCAATTTAATATAGAAAAAATATCTTGTATCCATCTATTGGGAGTAGGGGAAGTAGCACACGTCCATTTAAGGAGAATATTCCTTCTGGCTAATAGAGTAGCAACCACTTGAGCTATGGAGTTAGAGGAACCAGTGTTTGGTAGAATATCAAAAAGAGCAGTCAATGGATTGGGGCTGAGTTCAACATTAAATGCCTTACCCAGTGTATCAAATATATTGGGCCAAATGTTAACAGTTGAGGGCATGACCAGAACATGTGTACATGATCTTGCTGGAGCTTGTCCACACCGATTAAAAGCATCATTCTTGTTCTGAATAAATTTTGATAATTGGGCATTTGGGTCAAATTAAAATTCAAAATCAAAATTCTATAAAGCACCTTGCATTGTATCAGACCGAGCCTGGCGCAAATTGATAAAGAGTGTACTTGATTTAAAATACACCAATCAGGCATAACATTATGACCACTGACAGGTGAAGTGAATAACACTGATTATCTCTTCATCACGGCACCTGTTAGTGGGTGGGATATATTATGCAGCAAGTGAACATTTTGTTCTCAAAGTTGATGTGTTAGAAGCAGGAAAAATTTGAGCGAGTCTGACAAGGGCCAAATTGTGATGGCTAGACGTCAAAGCTTCTCCAAAGCTGCAGCTCTTGTGGGTGTTCCCGGTCTGCAGTGTTCAGGATCTATCAAAAGTGGTCCAAGGAAGGAACAATGGTAAACCGGCGACAGGGTCATGGGTGGCCAAGGCTCAATGATGCACGTGGGGAGCGAAGGATGCCCAGTGTGGTCCGATCCAACAGACAAGCTACTGTAGCTCAAATTGCTCAAGAAGTCAATGCTGGTTCTGATAGAAAGGTGTCATAATATACTGTGCATTGTTGCATATGAGGCTGCATAGCCGCAAACCAGTCAGGGTGCCCATGCTGACCCCTGTCCACCGCCGAAAGACATAACAAATATGCCGCAACATAAACGTGAGCATGTGAACATCAGAACTAGACCACAGAGCAATGGAAGAAGGTGGCCTGGTCTGATGAATCAAGTTTTCTTTTACATCACGTGGATGGCCAGGTGTGTGTGTGTGTGTCGCTTAACTGGGGAACACATGGCACCAGGATGCACTATGGGACGAAGGCAAGCCAGCGGAGGCAGTGTGATGCTTTGGGCAATGTTTTGCTGGGAAACCTTGGATCTTGCCATCCATGTGGATGTTACTTTGACACGTACCACCTACCTAAGCATTGTTGCAGACCATGTACACCCTTTCATGGAAACTGTATCCCCTGGTGGCTGTGGCCTCTTTCAGCAGGATAATGCGCCCTGCCACAAAGCAAAAATGGTTCAGGAATGGTTTGAGGAGCACAACAATGAGTTTGAGGTGTTGAATTGGCCTCCAAATTCCCCAGATCTCAATCCAGTCGAGCATCTGAGGGGTGTGCTGAACAAACAAGTCCGATCCATAGAGGCCCCACCTAGCAACTTACAGGACTTAAAGGATCTGCTGCTAACATCTTGGTGATAGATACCACAGTACACCTTCAGGGGTCTTGTGGAGTCCATGCCTCGATGGGTCAGGGTGGTCATAATGGTATGTCTGATCGGTGTATATGACCATAGGTCATCTGAAATGGAAATAGAAAGGTCTTGTTCCCAAGTCTCCTTCAACACTGACAAATCAAAGATCAAAGTGCTAATTATGTTATAAATGACTGAGATAAGATGTTTATCGAACCATGTGACATTCCAGGAACTAACAGAGGCTTCCAGAGATCGCTATAACCATGGCTATAACATGCAGATAGACACTTTTGAAGATAATATATACATGATTATGACGATGTATACATGTATTGCCTCAGAATTTGCGTCTGAATAGCACACGCTCTGTGGGCGTGGCCGAATTATTGGATAATGAGCTGACTCACGGACGTCTGACATGTCTCTCTTTTCATACGGATTACATAAACAGAGAATTTTTGTTTTCGATTTGACTTACACAACATTTCAACATTTTTTTAGACATAAGTCATTTTTGTGTGATTAGTATTCACTAAGTTACACTTCATTTTCTGAGAACTATCAGATTGGACTTCTTTCAGAGGGAGACGACAGATCACACATCATGTTAGTTTTCTTTATTTTGCAAAAAGCACACCATTTTGTTTTTACTCTGAGTTTACACAAATAAAAGAAGACATTCTATTCTTTCAATTGATATATTACTTCTGTCCCTATGACAAAAAAATGACAGTATTTTAAGACTGTTTTGCTGCAATGTGAATAAAATCCTGCAAAACGCGCCGGCGCATTTCCCGACTCCAGAGGGTTAAAGGAATAATTGTATAATGTTGCTAAATAGGAGATAAGGAAGATTTAAATGCTCTGTAGAACTCTGTAGTAAAGCCGTCCGGGCCCAGTGGTTTGTTGGATTGCATGGCCCCAACTGCTTCCATTATTTCTAATTCATCACAGGGGCCACCAAGATTTTCATCAACACTTGTCTGAAGTATAGGAAAATCCAGAGTATTTAAAATATAAAAATTTGCCTGATTGTCCAAGGAGTTCATAGATAAGCATAAGTCAGCATAAAAATCAGAGATCTAATGCATGGGTCAATCCTAGAAAAAGTATGGTGGACATAGGAAAAATAGGAAAAGGCTTTACCTTAACAGTTCTTAAATCTCCAGGGGTCTGAAAGAACTACTCATTTCGCCTAGGTAAGTACTACATTTGCTGATTTAGACAAGGTCTTTTTTTTTTATTATTAGTGGAAGATCTGTCTAAGGAAACATCCTGCACCAGGTTAAAGTATCCACCTATAATAATATAATGGTCACCAACATTAGATAGGCTAGAAAAGAATTTAATAAAGAACTCGTCATTGTCCCAGTTGGGGGCATAAACAGAGGCATGAATGACCAAAGTATTATAGAGTTTGCCTATAACTATGATAAATTGCCTGTTTGAATCAGATATAGTGGTAACAGGTTCAAACTGGGCAGATTTATGGATAATAATAGCTGGCCCGCGGGATCTCTGAACTATAAGTGGACTGTGACTTTTTGCATAGAAACAGCGACGTGCAAGCACTGATAAGAAATAATAAGTCCTCCATGCTTTGACACAGTGAACAAAGCATCTTTACATTACAAAAAAAAAAAAAAAAAACTTGATTTGAGTATACACAAATCAAGGATACCAAAACCTTAATCTCAGTCAATATAGCGGTCACGTTCTTCTTCTAAAAAAAAAAAAAAAAAAAAAAGAGCCTGGCAAAGGCAGAAAATAATCTCCATCAGCCAAGTGCACTGTGACATTTTGCATAGAAACAGCCATGTGCAGGCACTGATAAGAAAAGGAATAATGTCATCCGTGTCGCCGACACAGTAAACGAAGCGCCATAACGAAAAAAAGAGCATACACAAACCAAGGATAGCAAAACCTTCATCTATAGTAGTTGCGTTCTTCTATGAAGAAGAGCCAGTGCGAATCAACGAGTCTCACTGGAAGTAATGAAGTAATGAAGGCCTCATTCCCAGTTTGTAGAGATCTTCTATGACATGTCGAAATTTGGTTCTTTGTGCTGCAACCTCCAGTGTGTAATCTTTAAATATTGCAATCAGATTACCCTGGTACATTAGGTTGACTCTCTTAGCTCTGGCTTCATGTAAGATCAGCTCTTTCTGCTGGTATCAATGAAGCCAGATGATAACCGCTCTTGGTTTCTCTCCCTTCGTTGGCTTGGCGGCAAGAGTTCTATGGGCTCTGTCAATTTCTGGTGGAGTTGAAAACAAATATACTCACCAAACACGTCCGACAGCAACTGAGGAAAGAAAGAAGATGGACAACTCCCTTCTATCGACTTCAATAAGTCGACTATTCTAATGTTGTTCCGGCAGCTGCGCGAGGGTCTATATTTTATGTGTTTTAAATAAGACCTTGTTTTCCTGTATAGTTTTTCTGAGCATGTAGTCATAAAAAGTAAGGGGTTTTTGGGCTGAACTGAAGTTGATAGGCTGGCTAGAATATATATTGTGCAGGCCACAAAATGGCCGCCTCTTAGTCACCTGTTGTTTAGAGTAGCTTCTCATCTGCTGTTTTCTAGAGTAGTTTGAGTTAGCACTCATCACTTCAGTTAATATATATGTTTAGGTCGGCCTTAGTCGGCCGCCTGACATTGTTTGCTTGTGAGCTTCGCTTTCTTTCTCTTATCCATGAGATTGGGACGTAAAGCTCAGGCTTTACTAGGCTTGTGGCCCTGTAAAAAGGCCCGTAGCTTAGCGGCCAGGCTAGAGCTAGGTTAGGTGTGTTGTATGTTAACCCTATGTATACTATCCCTTGTCAGGTGGTATAGTTCCTAGTTCTGGCCTCCTCCCGAGGGAGTTGTTAGGCCGTATGCCCATTGTCCCTTTGTTTATGTAGGTGAGGTGAGGTGAACAGCTAGGTTGTAGACTGTTTTAGACTCCCTGATGCTGTTTTTCTCAGGTGGTAGGCCCTTATCTTTGCATAGATAAGTTATGCAGGTGTATGCTAGGCCCCACTTTCTAGAACTTTATGCTATGGAAAATGTTTTTTTTTCCTCTGAGCCACTTGAATTTCTTATTCAAGTTTGAGTTGACGGTGCTAATTTTTAGCCTTCGTCCTCTAGGGCTTAGTACAGATTTGAGAATCTGTGTGGAGAAAATGTTTATCCTCATTGGAAGCAGCATATATGTCAAAGCATTACGAGTTCTAGACTTTTGCCCTACATTCGTATGTGAGCTTACTTATGCTGCCACAGGTCAGCACCTGTTCTCATAGCAGCAGGCTCTTTGATGTTAGCCTCTATTGGAGAGATTGGTGACTATTATATTCCCTAGTTATGGTTTATTGTGTCACTGAGTGCATCGCTTGTTGGATTGCATACTCAGGGTAATATAGAACCACTTTTTGAGAAAAGCTGGTTTCTATTAGCTCCCTTTTTGTGATCTTGTTAACAGCTATATTGCATATAACTTTGACTGTAGGCTCTTATGGTTAATTAGCCTCCTTCTAGTTAGCAATTGTATTTCTAACAAGTGCTGTTAGCTGATCATAGTTTGCTCACATAGTTTACACTGCCACAGGCTTTTTGCTACGTGTCCGTTTGAAGTAGCAGGCCATTTAGGCCTCCCTTAGACCATGTTGGCATTGTTTGGTTCCCTTTAGTCACATGATTTAGGGTACATTGCCTGTTGGAATATGTAGCTTAGCTCAGGTTGCAGATAGCTTCCCACAGCTATTGTTGGGTTAGAGCTGGTCCCCTGTAGCTTGGTTCCCTTTATTCACGAGCTGTAGCCACGTGCCATTGGAGCGATAGGCCCCAACAGGCCTCCTTTCTAGTTCACATGGTGGCACAGTTTGTGTTTTATTCTGCAAACAGGCTGAACGCCACTTGTTGCTGAGATTGTAGGCCCCATAATGCCTCTTTTTTAGCTGACTCGTTGGCAGGATGCCTGGGAATCCAAGAACCCATACCACCATCGGTCACACCCCACCTCTGTTGAGTAGGCCTTAAGTAGGCCTCTCGTGGAGTATGTGGCGTAATATGCATTTCCTTTTAGAAACTAAATCTTTGAATGCATGGCCTGATGGTTGGTATAGTTATGGTCGCCACTTGCTGATGCCACGTGTTTACTAAGTATAGCATGTTGGAGTTAAGTTATGTACTCCTCTCGCTGAGAGTAAAAAGGTGCTTTTTCCGGGTACTATTCTGAGTGGCTGACCTTTCAGGGGTGAGTTCTTGTAGTAAAACCTTACTGAGCTTTGGTTTTAACTACATCAGTCTCCTTGAGTCTGGGTGGATTGTCATGTGGGCACTTTACAGTTTAAATACTGTCATTGAGTCATATGGCCTGCTCCTAGCAAGACAGGTATTCAAGGTGGCCCTCACAAGCCACCATTGAATGTCCTTCAAATATGACAAAATGCTTTTCGTATGGGAGTCATGTTCCATATAAAGCTATTATCATGATGTAGGCCCCTTTCTGGCCTCCATGATTATGTGCCCACAGTATGGTCTACCTGTTAAATAGAGCTTTGTACTTCCCTGCTAGGGTTGTCTGTGTAAGTGCTTGGCTCCCTAAGCTGATCATGGGTTGTAGGCTTCCATGAGGCCTCCTCCTGATGTTCAGCCCTAGGCTGGTTTGTGCTCCCCTGTATCAGGGTTTCTAGCACACAGCTTCCTCAGTGCAAATAATCAAGCGCTGAGTAGATCCTAGGATGAGCGGATTATACTCCCCTCAATATGAGGGTTTATAGCACTCAGCTGAGTTCTGCTGTCCTGGATGTCAGTCTCTACGTGGCCACTAGACTTACGCCTTATGTCTTTTTGGTTGCTAGGCCCTATAGGCCGCCTTTTGAACATACTGGTGTATGTTTGTGTATATTTCTCTCTGAGAATTATCTGTATACACTTCTGGTTGGCCAGGGGCCCAGGTGATAAATTGAACCTCCTATGGTTCGGTTATTTATCGTTCTAGGTGCCTAAACACTGCCACGAGCTGATGCCATGTGTCTGTTAAGGTTATAGGCCTTCTAAGGCCTTCCTTAATACGTGTTGGTGTACGTTGTACTCCTCTTGCTTTAAAGAGTAAAAAGGTGCTTTTACTGAGTACACTGCTCGTTGGATTGTGTTAGGTGGATTGTCATGCGGGCACTTTTGCAGCCTCTTAATGCTGCCATTGAAGTTGTCTGTCTGCCCCGGCAAGACAGGTGTTCAGGGTGGCTCCTCCAGGCCACTTTCTGAATATACTTCTGTTTCACATATAGCTACTATCATGTTGTAGGCCCCTATTCAGCCTCCATGATTATGTGCCCATTGCATGGTCTACCTGTTAGGTGACCTTTGTTCTCTATTAGGGTTATGTTTGTAATAGTGCTTAGCTCCCTGAGCTGATCATGGTGGTAGGCCTTAATCAGGCCTCCTCCTAAGATTCAGCCCTAGACTGGTTTGTGCTCCCCTGTATAAACAGGTGTTTAGCGCACAGCCTCCTCAGTGTGTTAATTAAGCACTGAGTAGATCCTAGAATGAGTGGTTTATACTCCCCTCAATACGAGGGTTCATAGCACTCAGCTATGCTCCCCAGGATGCCCGTCTCTAGGGGGGCCTTGGGGGCACTGCAGGATTTCAATCCATTGCGGCGTAGTGTGTTACCAATGGTTTTCTTGGCAACTGTGGTCCCAACTGCCTTGAGATAATTTACAAACTCCTCCTGTATAGTTCTGGGCGGACCCTTCACCTTTCTCATCATAATCCTTACCCCATGTGGTGAGATCTTGCATGGAGCTCCAGACAGAGGGCGATTGATGGTTAATTTGTATTTCTTCCATTTCCGAATAACTGAATAATCTCCTTCTCACCAAGCTTCTTGCTGATGGTCTTGTAGCCAATTCCAGCCTTGTGCAGGTATACAATCTTGTCCCTGACGTCCTTTGACAGCTCTTTAGGCACGATTAGTCGACCGAAAATGCGTGCAGGTCCCCTACTCTCTTGATGGAGGCCGATGCAACCAGGAGTACTGTCTTAATGGACAGCAATTTCAACTCCACTGACTGCAAAGCATCAAAGGGAGGTCTCTGGAGGGCTGTAAGTACCAGGGACAGGTCCCAAGAGGGTATAGAGGGAGGGCAAGGAGACTGAATCCACCTTGCCCTCCCTCTATACCCTCTAACCCCTCAGGAACCTGACGATCAGGTCATGCTTCCCTAGGGACTTACCATCGACTGTGTCGTGATGTGCAGCAATGGCGGCAACATACACCTTAAGGGTGGAAGGAGACAGCCTTCGCTCCAACACCTCATGCAGTAAGGAAAGCACTGACCTGATCGAACATGTTCACCACTCGATGGACAGTTTCCACTTCAGAGCATAGAGGTTCCTCGTAGAAGGAGCCCTTGCAGAAGTGATTGTGTCTACAACCAACTAGGGTAGATCACCTAGAGCCTCCGTGTCCCGTCCAGGGACCAGACATGAAGTTTCCAAAGGTCTGGATGCGGGTGCCATAGGGTGCCCCGTCTCTGAGTCAGAAGGTCCTTCCTCAGAGGAATGGGCCAAGGAGGTGCTGTCACGAGGAGCATCAGTTCTGAAAACCAGGTGCTAGTTGGCCAATAGGGCGCCACTAACAAGACCTGCTCCTTGTCCTCCTTGACTTTGCACAGCAGCTGTGCGAGCAGGCTTACTAGGGAAATGCATACTTGGGAAGGTCCCGGGGCCAGCTGTGTGCCAGTGCGTTCGTGCCGAGAGTGCCCTCGGTCAGGGAGTAAAATAACTGGCAATGGGCTGTGTCCAGAGAGGCAAACAGATCTATCTGTGCGGCCCTGATATGCTGCCAAATCAGCTGGACCACCTGGGGATGGAGTCTCCATTCTCCCGGAAGCAGAGGCTGCCATGAGAGCTCGTTGGCTGCATGGTTGAGCACGCCTGGGATGTAAATGGCACAAAGCGACGTGCGGGAGATGGCGGGCGAGTTGCGACATGCAACGGGAGCGTAGACCGCCCTGGTGATGTTGATGTACGCAATGGTCGCAGTGCTGTCCGTACGGACCAGCACGTGCTTGCCTAGTAGCAGCTGTTTGAAGCGGCCCAGCGCAAGACGTACTGTTGGCAACTCGAGGCAACTGATATGCCACTGCAGTTGAGGCCCCATCCACAGACCCAAGACTGCATGCCCGTTGTACGTGGCTCCCCACCCGGTGGTGGAAGCATCTTTGGAGACCACAGCATGCCTGGACACTTCTTCCAGGGGAATTCCTGCCCGCAGGAATGAAGGGTCCGACCACTGAGTGAGAGTACAACGGCAGCTCTGTGTGATAACCACACGGAACTTACCATGCCCATCTCTGGACTCTGCCGTGAAGCCAGTGCTGAAGCAGCCTCATATGTAGCAATCTGAGTGGCATAACTGCGGATGCCATATGTTCCAGGAGCCTCTGAAATCATTTCAGTGGAGCCGCCGTCCTGCTCTTGAGCGAACTCAAGGAATCATCGGACTCAATATTAATACAAAATATTAATATTAATATTTAAGACCATAAATAACTACATTTGTGGTACCCTCCTGTGAGGCTAGTCCAAATCACTACACTTAATATACACAAAGTGCAGTAAACTCTAAAACTGTTTGCGCTACAAACCAGCATTTGGTCAGATCATTATGCTGCTTGATTTTAATTTATTGTTTATAATTAAAACAATAAATTAAAATCAAGCAGCATAATGATCTGTTTAATACAGCTGAAAATAACTGGCAGAGAATGACACCGGAAGCCAGACACAATAAATTTACAATAGGCTAGGCTGCGCCCGCCCTTACCTGAAAAATAAAATGGAAAGGCCAGCTTCTCTTCAGCTGGGATCAGACCATTTTGTCACAAAAGCTACAGGCATCCATTAAAAATCTGAAGATGAAGAGGATAATAACCTCAAGCACAAAAGGCGTTTCAAGTTGAACAAGGTGAGTCATGAACGTGTATGCAAATGTGAATGTTAACATCTAATCTATGCAGGTGAACTGTTGCAAACACTGATAACACCTACATCAGCTCTCATTTCCTCTTTAGTGAGAGCAGGGTGTGGCATCATGGTCTTGTGGCAACAACTGTCATTTAAATATCATGCCCTTAAAAATTCACGGCTTAGAAGCTTCGACCCTAGAGTTTATGAAACGTAACTGTCAAGAAGAGGAATTAATCTCAAGAGAAAATCACCCATCAACCACGTAATTGCAAACAATTACATTAATTTAAACAAACATTAAAAACAATAGCCTAGGCTATTTTATTTCCCCTCACTCCACAAGAAATCCTTTAAATTTAACAGTATTCAGAACAGAACAAGAATGAAAAATAAGTAGCTATAAAATTATATTAAATAAAGATATAAAGAAAACAATTACAAATGTATTAAGAGTTTCACAAAAATAGCTTGTTTATTTTATTTTATTTTATTCCTTTTATATAGTTAATTTATTATGTTTTTCTCGGTTCACACAAGCGCTGCATGTACATGATGATGTGTGAATCATCATCTTCTGTTGTTTATGCTGCTTTTTGTGCATGTATAGAAATTTGACATTCTAATCTTAACAGGTAATGATCGATTAATGATCTTCGGTTGTCGGTCAGGAAAATAATCTAAATGATAAAAATGCTCTCATTACATTTCTCCAGCAGATTTGCTATGCTGCACACAAATTCACGCCAACTCAAAAACTTGAGTACACAAGGTGAGACCGGACGTGAGATTTGATCATAGCCTCCACTCACGTCCATATTGATAAATACCAAATTCTTGCATAGAAACGACCATATGGCCACTTTTCTGTCATACGTTGTTTCATAAATGAGGCCCAATGAACCTATATTGCACACTAAACCACAAAGCTATAACTATTTTTAGCCAGTCAAAAGTGTAATGTCTGAGTTATAAATATGAAGAGGTACAGTATCTTCATTTTATTAATAGTTCAAGTGAGCTCAGATCTGAATTTAAATGTAGAATATCAGGCAGAAGTAAGGCAGTGCTAAGTGCTTTCAGTTTTAGTTCATACCAAAAGACCACCGCTGTTACACAACAGACTACATCCTGCGTCCTTTAGTCTCCTGCATTACTCACTACCCACCTTTTACTGCTGCTGCCTCCCACCCCTTCCACCATACCATATTGCTCCACTACTAATACCTCTATTCATACACACACACACACACACACACTCTCTCTCTACTCCACTCTGTCTAGCAAAAGTTTAAAAATAAACACACAATACTTAGCTTATCCGACCGAGTTTACTTCCTGGAAACGCCTGCTTTGTTCTTTGGAGGCCCTGAATATACAGAGCTCTGAGTGTAAAATTCCATACATTTCATCAGTGATGGATGAAGTATACAAATCAAGTACTTGAGTAAAAGTATATCCTAATAAAATATTACTCAAGTAAAAGTATTAGGTACACCTTTTTAATTTTACTTGAGTAAAAGCACAAAAGTACTTCATTTTTAATGTACTTAAGTATTACATTTAAATAGTGCCTGATGAATGTTTATTTTACAATTTAATATACCTCATCTTACTGCTCAAGGAGGTTAGAGCTTAAAATAGGTTAAATAGGACACAGCTCAGTCTGACATCATTATGAATTATGAATTTTATGTAGCCAACACTAGTCAATAAACAAGATTATGCAGACACTTGCAATGATCTGCAAGTAAGAAAACGTTTTATTTTATTACCAAAACTTGCTATACACTGATAACTACTACTGATAATTACTGATAATTCAAGTGTGCAAACAAGCAAAAATAACAAAATATACCATATAGTATAGGCGGGCCTATAGAAATTAGGAAAAACAATGTGTGTAAATGTGTGTAGACAAATGAACAATATAAAAACTAAATGTCATAATGTGTTAACATTTTAAGAAGAGCACTATGCAAACATGTGGGGAAGATGCATGGGTATTAATTTGTGCTGTTTTAACAATATGTTTAGTTTTTACTTAAAATCTACCCCGTTTAGACAGTAATACACAAATGTGGACATGGCATTGGGCTTAAACAGCTTGCCCTTTTACAGCAGATTTAGTTCACAAACAACTGACAGTCGTGACCTAAATATGATTTTCATTTACAATAATCAATCCTAAAATTTGGCATTAGTAACTTACTTTTCGCACAATCGGTCACACACACACACACACACTCAAGCTCCAAAGATCGCCAGTGAGTTGCTAACTGGCGACTCGCTCTGACCAGATCATTTGAATTAGTGAGTTGTTAACTTAAACAGATGCAATCTACTTCACTAATAAAATTGGTCAGTGTGGTTTGTGAACCGATTAGGTTGATTCAAAAAGTATCAGCTCATTCACGAATCAGACACCTCTATGACTCGTTCACAAATCAGACGCATCTGAGCAGGTGACGATTTCTTCAGGTTAAAATAATGAGGAACGACATGTTTTTAAGAAAAGTAGTGGAGTAAAAAGTACAATATTATGCTCTGGAATGTAGTGATGCGAGCAAGGCTTTCTCATCCAACATCAATGCCTGATCTCACAAATGCTCTACTGGATGAACAGGCAAAACTCCCACAGAAACTCCCCAAAATCCTGTGGAAAGAGAGAGTGAGAGAGTGAGAGTGTGTGTGTGTGTGTGTGTGTGAGAGAGAGTGTGTGTGAGAGAGTGAGTGAGTGAGAGTGTGTGTGAGAGAGTGAGAGAGTGAGTGAGTGAGAGTGAGTGAGTGGTGTGTGAGAGAGAGAGAGAGAGAGAGAGAGAGGAGTGAGTGAGTGAGTGTGTGAGAGAGTGTGTGTGAGAGAGTGAGTGAGTGAGAGAGAGAGAGAGGAGTGAGTGTGTGTGTGTGAGAGAGTGAGTGAGTGAGTGGTGTGTGAGAGAGAGAGGAGTGAGTGAGAGTGAGTGTGTGTGTGTGTGTGAGAGTGAGAGAGTGAGTGTGTGTGAGTGTGTGTGTGTGTGTGTGAGAGTGAGTGAGTGAGTGAGTGAGTGAGTGAGTGTGTGTGTGTGTGTGAGAGTGAGTGTGTGTGAGTGTGTGTGTGAGAGTGAGTAAGTGAGTGGTGTGTGAGAGAGAGAGAGGAGTGAGTGTGTGTGTGTGTG